>CATOUR010000040.1:2532531-3807563 GCA_951848785.1 Callosobruchus maculatus
CTCGAGAGGAAAAAAAATTAATTAGGCAAAAAATTTCGCGCTAACACTGATTTGAGTTGATTCAACGTACAATTAAAAATATCACACTCACCACAAACAGAGTTATAGCACTCACACATAACTCTCACAGGAGACTTAATAAACAAGTTGGTATTAGCTCTTTCGCAAAAAAATAACATCTTACAACGAGAGTTTAATCTAGGTACAAGAAATTTTATCTGTGCTAACAACCACGGTGATTCAATGCCGCCATTCAGAAGTTTATAAAGAAAGACTATTGAAGCAAGCTTTCTGCGGGAAAATAATGAAAGTTGATTAAATCTAGCTAACAATAAATTATAATCACAGCCACGTTCAGGATAAACAGAATCACACTTAAAAGACAAGTACTTTAAAAACTTTTTCTGAACATAATCTATAATATTGATGTAGCACTGATAGTAAGGATTCCAAACAATGGACGAGTACTCAAGTTTGGAACGGACAAATGCAAAGTATAATGCTTTTAATGCAGAAATATTTGATATGAGCTTGCAGTTTCTCACAATGAAGCTGAACATTCTATTAGCATCAGCTACTACTTTATAAATATGGTTATCAAAGTTTGATCGATCATCGAATGTTACACCTAGGTCACAGAAAGTTTTACTGCGGTCAATTATAATGTTGTTCAACGAGTAGGGAAATAATACTATATTTAGTTTACGAGTATATGTGACAACATTGCATTTTTTGACATTAAGATTCATTTTGTTTTTTTCGCACCATATGTCAAGGACTCTGAGTTGACCTTGAAGCCATAAACAGTCATCAAGGTTATTAGTTACACAATAAACTTTCAGATCATCTGCAAATAGTAATTTCTCACTATTCAGTTCATCACACAGGTCATTAATAAATAATATGAATAACAATGGACCCAAATTTGACCCTTGTGGTACTCCTGATGTAGCAGTATAGCAATGCGAATGATGTCCGTTATAACACACCTGTAACTGCCTATTAATCAAATAGGACGATATAAGAGAAAGAGTTCTGTCATTGAAACCCAACTTTTCAAGTTTGTTTAAGAGTATAAAATGATCTAACTTGTCGAACGCTTTCGAGAAGTCCGTGTAAATAACGTCTAGTTGACCTTGTTTATCTAAAACCGAAGAGGCTAGTTGCGTAAAAATAGTTAGGTTTGTAACAGTTGATCTTTTATTCACAAAACCGTGCTGGAACTCCGAGATGTACCTACAAGTTGCAAGATAAATTCTATTATACATGACAATTTCAAACAATTTAGCAAAATGATTCAAAACACAGATAGGCCGATAATTCGAAATTTTATTTCTGTCACCTGATTTAAATACAGGACAGGACATAAACTAGGAAATGTTGATGTTTTCAGTACCAGATTGAAAATAGTTATTAAACCTTCCATCAAAGCAGGGGTACAATCTCTTACAAAAAATGAAGGAAGTTTGTCTGTGCCTGATGTCATTTTGATCTTTAATCGTTTGACTGCTATAGAAATTTCATCAGGTGTGATTGGTTGAGAAACAAAATCTAAGTTGCATCCTTGATTAATGCCATCGGAGCTATTTTTGCTGGACTGGTATGTAGAATAAACACTTTTAAAAAACATCGCCAAAGCATTCACAATCTGTTGTGGATCATCATAACAAGTATTATCATCACAAATGTTGCCGGGAATACCTCCAAAATGCGGATGGATCGGAACTTAATGAATCCTGAGTGCAACGCGCATACTGTTTAAACGCATCACTAGTTTGGATTTTTATTAGGTGTAATGTAAAACTATCAAGATAAACGAAAATTTGACAGTATGACTGCATATTTAAGACGTGTTATAATACGCCTGACGCATCTTAGTCTCATTATTTGAAAGAATCTGTATGCGATTGTTTTTAGAAATTGACTGTGAATTTGAATGCGCGGATTTGTCTGTGAAGGACATGACAGGGATGAATTTTTCCAAGTGGAGATATCTAGCATCCTGGTATGTATCACAGTTTTTTCGTATTTCAATAACCCAGTTAGTCATATAGATTATTACGTAAAATTCATACAATATCTTATTAAACGGCACAGTTTTGCTTGAAAATTATCAAGATATCAATTTTCCAAGTACCTGGTTAGTAAATACCAAAAGACTAGTGTGAAAAGTATATTAACGACATTTTCCTATCGGTAACCTGCGAACTGTCGGTTGCATTTTTCTAGCAATGGTTTCAGCATCAGCTTTCCTTGGTAATGCTTTTACTATCAGCTTCGATAAGCTTTAATTCGATCGCCTTTTTATACTGCTCCGGTCCTGATTCAGCGTTTCCTAGCTCTGCAATTAAATGGCTTGCTGAAGGTGATACAGTACGAGCAAATCGATTTTGCACTTGATTGCAATATAAAGCTGATAAAGACTCTCGGAGAGTTATGATCTCCATTAATAAGAGGTCATTTATTGTCTTAAGTGAGCTTAGCAGTTTCTCAAATAGAGAGAACTATTCCGGAAAGTGTAATAACGGCAAATGTAAGGATCACTCAAGTGTTGTTGAAATAATTGGGAAACTAGGGGGCTTTCGTTTTACTAGGAACAGAACATGACCTAAGTAAGTACTTGATAATGCAGTATATGATGTAGGAGAATCATTACGAATGCCTATTCTAGAAGTACTATACTGTTACGCGTGAACAGATCTTAGTAGTAGTAGTAAAAATTTATTTAGGATTTTCCCAATACAAATAGGGATGGCATTTCAGTCCATAATTACAATAATCTAAGTAACAAAAACTTAAGTACAATATTATCACTATGATTAGAAATCTAATATTTCTTCTTAACTACACATAAACAAAACTATACCTTATACTATAAACAGTTATTTTTTATATAATTGATTAGCGTATATTTGAAATGCTTCACTGAAGTAGCTTCTTTGATTTTCTGGGGCAATTTATTATATTCACTGAGTCCTTTGCACATCAGTGATTTCATTGTGCTCTTCATATTAGTCTTATTTAAGTACAAATTAGAATTAGTTCTCGTATTATAGGAGTGGACTTCACTATTTGTTCTTAAATGATCAGCTAGATAACTTGGCGATATACCTTTTATAATTTTGAAAATAAAAACCATAGTTGTTAAATAAAGATATTGGCTAACAGAAAGCCATTGTAATGTGTTTAACATATCGTTAATTCTTGTATATCTAGAACATTGCAGTATTATTCTCATTCCTCTGTTTTGCAATTTTTGTAAACTCCCTAGTTTATTTTTGAAATGTGTACGTGGAGGAGAATGGTGAGGGTCCCTTATACGGCCCATCGAACTAACGTTTCCATACTGGATGAGCTCGGTAGTCCTCACATTCTTCGGGCATATTCAGAGAAGCGATAGTATGGAGAAACTTGTAGTTCAGGGTCGTGCCTCGAGTGGGCGGCGCCGTGGCCGTTTCCCTACACGCTGGTTGGATACGACGAAACAGTTGCTGGATATGAGTATTAAGAGCGCCACTGAACTGACAGTAAATCGCGAAAGACGGTGAACTTCAGTTTTCAAAACTATTGATAATATTCATGTCGGCAATACTATAGCTCCGACTTTATGCATTTAACGAGTTCACAACATGTCTGTTAAGACATTGTGACTATGATGATGATCAGCTCCACGTGAGTTATTTCTTAAAGTACGAAGTTACAAAAAAAAACATGCATCATTCTGCAGGAGTCTGATACATAAGTTGTGAGTTTGAATTTGTGGTAAAATGGCACTTACTAGTCGTTTTTTGTTTCTCAAATTATAGAACGTACATGAAGCACTAGACTAACGTTACTATGATATCTCTACATTTTCTGAGGGATCTACTCCAAATAAAAATGGAGTGACATGAATGGCGAAAAGACCCAACCCTACTAAATCATCCAAATGTTTGACTACTCCAGAAGGGTCGACTGCTACAGCAGTGCTATGGGCCACTGGGTAATATCTCACACAAACACTTCTTAAATGTAATACAAAAGTGGCTGATATATTTTATTTCCACTGGCAGCAGAGGGGTGGATTTTATTCACACTTCGGATATTTATAGGAGTAAAATGGAGCATTTTCCTGGACAAAAAAAGCTGAAAAGACCATATGACACACTTATGGAAATTCTAACATACAGGGTTATTCACGTTATTCGACACGGAGCAATATGGCTAAAGTATTTGATAAAAAAGAATATAATAATTTCGGATGGATAGAGACCCACAAAGGCTACATTTTAAAGATATTTTCAGGTTATACAGGGTGTCCCAAAAACACGAAATGTATCAAAGTTATGTTTTTTTAAAGGATTACCCCATATATTATTGCATATGCAGATTCTCTGGTGAATTCTAGTGTGACCTTATGTATTACATATGGGACTTAAAGCGAAGCGTTTAGGTGTAAATCACCATTTTCGGTATAAGTAGATATCAGGAAAAAATTGAATATCGCAGAGATTATAAAATTTGGAAGGCTGTGACTTTGCCGTACTACTAAGCATGAAATGCGTCAGCTTTTATGAGACTGTCAAATTTAAATTACGTTTATGCTTAGAGAAATCGGTCGATTAATTAAGGAAACTTCGATCAGCGACAACTTGATTTTTTTAAATGGGAATGCCTAATTCTTTTTATACGGTTAAACGTAGAATTTGATAACCTTTCTAGGAATATAAGGTTGTGAATATCAATTTCTCGTAGTTTACATTTAATTTTAAATTTTCAAACAAATCGGCGTTTCTCAATTTTCCTACCGATAAGCAACGTAGCAGGCTATGAAATATAAACAAAAATCTGTTCAGGTAGAAGAAAACAACTAACTTAGCAGAAAAATACACACTAAAGGGACCATATTATAAAAATTACTCACAACAAACAAAATCTAATCAGAAACAACGGCAGTAACATCTCTAAGGTCAAAGAGAGTATGGCAGTAATAGATATTTTATGCAGTCTACTGGCTACCGCAATTTACTAGAAGTTAAAAATTTCTAGGTACTGAAGAATTTCCAGAGCTCCCGTCATAGGTACTTTTGATGAGTTTTAACAGCATTGCATACTTTTTGATATCATTAAATGTGAAATTTTATTATGAAAACAATAAACTGACTACAATATTGTCTAGTTGTTTTCGTTTCGTTTCAAAATTTTTAATGGTTTCGAAAATTGCCAGTCTCTAGTACATTGCAGTAGCTAGTAGGCCGTGAAGAAATCCATTTCTGCCATACTCCAGCTTCTCTTTGACCAAAGATATATTACCGCTGTTGTTTCTGGTTAGACTTTGTTTGCTGTGAGTAATTTTTATAATCTTGTCCCTTTAGTCTAGTACGTGTGTACTTTTCTGCTAAGTTAGTTGTTTTCTTCTACCTGAATAGGTTTTTGTTTATATTTCATGGCCTGCTACGTTGCTTCTAGGTAGGAGAATTGAAAAACGCCGATTTGTTTGAAAATTTAAAATCAAATGAAAACTACCAGAGATTGATATTCACAACCTTATATCATTAGAAAGGTTATCGAATTCTACGTTTAACCGTATAAAAAAAATTAGGCGTTCCTATTTGAAAAAATCAAGTTATCGCTGATCGAAGTTTCCTTAATTAATCGACCAATTTCTCCAAGCATAAACGCAATTTAATCTTGAAAGTCGCGTCAAAGCTGACGCATCTTGTGCTTAGTAAGTTACAGCCTTCCAAATTTTATAAACTCTGCGATATTCAATTTTTTCCTGATATCTACTTATACCGAAAATGGTGATTTACACCTAAACGGTTCGCTTTAAGTCCCATGTATGATACATAAAGTCTGAAATTCACTAAAATTCACCAAGGAATCCGAATATGCAATAATATACGGGGTGTTCCATTTAAAAAAACATAACTTTGATACATTTCGTGTTTTTGGGACACCCTGTATAACGAAAATATTTTTAAAATGTAGCCTTTATGGGTCTTTATCCATCCGAAATTACTATTTTCTTTTTTATCAAATACTTTAGCCATAATGCTCCGTGTCGAATAACGTGAATAACCCTGTAATTCGCGTTCACTCCATATGACTAAGAACTTGCGGAGCTAAGCAGTTAGCGATATTAATTTTTCTAATTAAATATTACATAATTAATTAGAAAATTAATTAATACTGTATTGAGGTTTACTTCCACATTTTAGAAACTTTGAAGCTAAATATTTTAAAAACCTTTCAAAATAAGGTGCATGAAACCTATATTTTTGGAAATAAGAGAAACATATTATATTTCTGTCCGTGGTATAATATACAGGGTGTTCCATTAAAGAAATATACGAAAAACAGGATTTCATTATTTTTCTTTTCGTTCGTATCAAATTCTATATGACAAGAGAAAACTCTAAAACTTTCATACAAAAACTTTTTTCTGTCTCTTCAAATAAAAAAGATAAAAGGGGCGGCGAAGTATAAGGAAACACCCAGTAACATTGGTGTACTAAAAGATATACTCGACAGAAGAATAATTAATATTTTCTTTAGCAAGGACGATTGTGGAAGTTCTGCACCTTAACAAATTTGAATAAATAAGAACGTTCCTTCTGTATTTATTTCTTGCACCGTTGGTCTCATTGTGGGAAAATATCTTTTTCGTCGCAAGCTCGAAAATGAAAAAAGCAAGTGGCAATTTAGATAGAATGGGAAATAAGAACAGATAAATTCTGCTGGAGAACGAGAAAGCTTTGAGTTTTGTTTTCCCAGTGCGGACGCTTTTTTCATAAACCTTATCTAAATTACGTGCTGAAGGATTAGAGTATAAACGGGTATGCACTTAAGATTTTTATCAGGAGAGCGATGTTTTCCAGAAATTTTATGTTCGGCTTAGTAGCACGATGCTTTTAGGCAACCGTTGATGCTTCATGGGGGTTACTCCGTAATATTTTGCAGCAATCGCTGACATCCTCAAGGGTGATGGCTGCTGGTCTTTTCGGTAGAGCGTTAGTCATAAAAGTTTGTCACAATTATAATTCATCATCATAGTCACAATGTCTGCGAACTCGTAAAATGCATTGAGTCGGAGTTAGAATATTATCAATAGTTTTCAGAACTGTCGCTCGCCATCGTTCGCGATTTACTGTCAGTTCGGTGGCGTTCTTGATACTCATATCCAGCAATTGTTCCGTCGTACCCACCCAGCGTGTAGGGGAATGGCCACAGAGCCGCCCACTCGGGGCATGACCCTGAACTACAAGGTGTCTCCATATTATCGCTTCTGTGTATATGTCCGAAGGATGTAAGCTTTCTCGTCGATATAATGAGGATAGTCTCTTTGGATTATTGAGCTCATCCAGTACCGAAACGTTAGTTCGATGAGCGGTATAAGGAACTCTCAGCATTTTCCTCACCGTCCACATTTCAAAAGCATCTATGCGAGCTCGATCTGCCTTTTTAACAGTCCAAGTTTCCGAGGCATGCAGAAATATGGAGAACACAAGAGACTCAACCGGCGACATTTTGGTAGCTTTAGTGATGTTATGAATTATAATTATGCTATGGTTAATTTCGTTTCTTAACAGTACGTAAATGGCATTTGTCATAACCGACTAAAGATTTCGTATATTTGTTTTTGACATCCCCGCAAAGGAGGGGTAAGTTATTAAAATCGGCTCGTTTTCGCAAATTTTACAGAAATTACCGTGCAGGGTGACATTTTCAAGGTAAAGTCACCTCCTGTCTCATTTTCTGGAAAGAAAATGCTATGTTATATTATCATTTTTCCCAGTATCCCCAAGCAGCCCTACCATTAAACCATAGATTTGCACCAAAAGTGGTCCAAAAGATAATATTGCTGTGGCCATGTCGTTTATTTCCTTTTTTTTTATATTTTTTTTACTATTTCTGCTTTCAGTCGAAGCGTTAAATTTGTTTTTATAATAAAATTTATTATTACCTTACTCGCGTGATGTCAAGGCATTTTTTCCCTTTGCCTTTGTCTTTTCCCGCATGCTACGCCACTCCTTTTACTTTTTTAAAAAGGAAGCAGCCATAAGTGTCAAAAATAAGAAGGAAGTAATATGGCTGACGAGTCCCTATAACCGTACCTGTTGTACGAGTCGCCGCAAGTCGCCGTTTCGCATAAGACGTAACTCCGCTAAACGCTCTAACCCTCGCTCTAACCTTACTACGGCCACGCCGCTAAGATCGGAGTCAACAGTCCAGTATCCTAGGAGACCCACGGAGTGCATCAGGGGGCCCCCCAACTCCGACCGCAACCAGGATTGTCCTGCTAAACGCCGCCAGACCACGTTACGAAAGCAAGGTAAGGGAATTACTGTGCCTTGACTTATCTTTCTACTCTCGTTCTTTTAATTACCATATCCGTACGTTTTTTCTGAATTACAGTAGAACTCCAATTATCCGAATTAATGGGGACCGGGACCCATTCGGATAATCAAATATTCGGATAATCGGAGTTTTTTTTTTAAATTGCCATTGGAGAGAAAAAAAGTTACGTTTTGATATTGCACTATTTTTTTATTGAATTAAATGAAAGAAACATGATATTTTCACATGTTTTAAATATAAATAAATTGTTCTTATGTACAAGTTTAGAAATAAAAATCATTGTTTTTTAAACATCTCCGTCAATGTAAGCTGTTTTGCGGTCTTCAACCGTTTTCGGGCAGCCAGGTGACGCATTCGCTTGACGGTGAGCAGTTGCAAGTGGTCACACTCGGGCTGACGCTCCATCCACTTCAAAGCAGTCTCGAGGCCGGCAAATGCTTCACTAGCTGATGGTCCAGCGTCTACTTCAACATCAGCAGAAAGTTCTTCTTCCACTTCCACTTCAACATCTTCTCTCACACTTGCAACAATTTCATCGTCATTGAGAATTTGAAAACCAGGGTCAGACGTGGTTGCTAACTTCATTGTTTTCCTGGAGGAACTTCCATCTTCATTTTCAAGCACAGAAACAAAGTTTAAAAGTGTTGGCTTACTGTTTTTAATGTCACAAATTGTTGCTTGTCCAACACCATAAATCTCAGACAACTTCTTACCCGTTACACCTTTATCGAGTTGCTTTATAACTTTCAGTTTGTCCGCTAACGATAGCACAACACGTTTTCTTTTCGAAGCCATGGTAAAAAACAATACAGTATTGTACACGCACAAACAAAAGTAAGCCGTAGCGAAAGAGTAGCGTCCTCGAGCAATGACAGGCGCGCCGTGACTGCAATGCGCCGGAACTTGTCTTAACCTGCCGTTGTGCCTACACTGACTTCGCGGAGGGAAGGACAATAGTGAGCGCACGCCCAAACACTGGCTTCGCGGGGGGAAGAATAATAACGCACTTAGACTTTTTTTGGACAAATTTTTTTCTGAAAGTGATTCGGATAATCGGCGATTCCGGATAGTCGGAGTTCGGATAATTGGAGTTCTACTGTACTATTATTTAACGCTTAGACAATTAACTGTCGAAAGGATCTTAAACTAGTCCATTCATATCTGGAGTAAACTTTTCGCCAGTTGAGACTTTAGAGCCTTAATTGGGGAACGCGTGCTTTGCACAACAAGTATAAACCTCTAGATGACAGTAAAACTTGAAATTATTTGGATAATTTTTGTGACAGTTACCACCATTTCGTAGAAAAGGTTCTTCGGATTTTGGGATAAAAAGTGCAGAGGTTTTTTACTCAAAAGGCCGACGTTTCGACGTTTATTTTACGCCTTCCTCAGGGCTAAAACGTCATATGAAGATGAACATACAGGGTGAGTTTTTAGTACCGGCTGGGTCGATAGCTCCACTACTGTAGAGGATAGCGAAAAAAGTTGTATATAAAACTTGTAGCCACGGATATGCTCCTTGCTCAGAAAATATTCATATTTATACAGGGTGATCCATAACTACGTGGTGATGCAAACATGCATTTTTTTAAATGAGACACTCTGTATATTATTCAATATTCAAATTCTGCCAATGATTTCCGTTCTTCCAATATATGGTTTTGTTACATTATACAGGGTATTTCAAAAGTTATGTCCATTTTTATATCCAAATCGCGGTCAAATGAACGTACTGTATATGAAAAAGTAATGAATCAAAAAACATTTTTTTTACATGAGAAGATTAAAAATATTCTCTAGTTTTAAAGTCGGTTTAGAAAAAGCCCGTGGCGGATATTCGTATACAGGGTAATGTAGAATGCAAAATCTAGATTTTCTCTATTTTTTTAAATGTAACTCCCAATGTTTTATTATACCAAAAAATTGCTTTTAATATGCTCTTTTATCTTTGTATAACACTTCTTGTACCTACGTCCACAGTTTCCGAGATATCTCGATTTTTCGGTAAATTTAAAATATAGCTTCTATTTGTGTATTGAAATGTATTTATTTGGAGAAGGTACTATCTAATTTATTTTTTATGTAACGAACAACTAAGTTATAAGGTCATGATACTATTTGATGAAGTAAAAACCCTAAATCATCGAGATAATAAAGTCAAGCATGCTGAGGAAACAATTTTGTAGGCGCGATGCGTAATTATCAAGCAGATTTATCAGGTAGGCTTTGAAAAATTGACGGTTTTCATAACCAGCTCAATAATTCCGTACTGTGTGAAAAACCAGCTTTAAAAATTAATTTTTCCATTGAGGGTATTTAGGAGAATCTTTGAGAAATTGTCTACTTGCCTTCAGAATATATCAACTATGAACAGCAACATCCAGAACGGAGGCACTCTAAATCTAATGCGTTTAAAAGATTGAAGAATCGTTTTATTTGGACCGTGCCGTTTGATATTTCATAGCCTACCTGATAGATCTGCTTGATAATTATGCATGACGTCTATAAAATTGTTTCCTCAGCACACTTGACCTACATTATCTCGTTAATTCAGTGTTTTGAGTTGATCAAGTGCTATGATTGCCTTATATTTTAGTTGTTTGTTAAGCAAAAATAAAATTTGATAGCATTTTCTCAAAATAAATAAATTTCAGTAAACAAATAGGAGGTATATTTAAAATTTATAGAAAAATCGAAATAACTCAGAAACTAATAAATGCAGCCATAACAAGTGTGATATAAAGATGAAAGAGCATATTAAAAGCAATTCTTTGGTATAATAAAATATTGGGGGTTACATTTAAAAAAAGAGAGAAAATCTAGATTTTGCATTCTACATCACCCTGTATACGAATATGCGCTACGGGCTTTTTTTAAAACCGATTTTAAAAGTAGAGGATACTTTCAATCTCCTCATGTAAAAAAAATAATTTTTGATTCATTACTTTTTGATATACAGTACGTTCATTTGACCGCGATTTGGTTATAAAAATGGACATACTTTTGAAATACCCTGTATAATGTAACAAAACCCTATATTGGAAGAACGGAAATCGTTAGCAGAATTTGAATATGGAATAATATGTAGGGTGTCTCATTTAAAAAAATGCATGTTTGCATCACCACGTAGTTACGGATCACCCTGTATAAATCAAAATATTTTCTGAGCAACGAGCATATCCGTGGCTACAACTTTTATATACAACTTTTTTTTCTATCTTCTATAGTACTGGAGTTATCGACCGAGCCGGTACTAAAAACTCACCCTGTATATTGGTAAAAATATAAATTGGAAAACTTTGAGTATTAGCTTTAGGAATTCAATCTTAAAAACAAGTTTCAAGAAATTCACATAAAATTTACAATTAGCATTTAAAAAATTTGCATGCAAATTTTTGCACATGTGTAAAACAATCAAACTGGAAACACGTACATCAAACATTGATAAGTTGCATAAAAGTTTTGAAATTAAAATATAGAACAATTTTTCATTCATTCTCATTAAAACATTAAAATAACAATGAAAATCAAATGTAAAGCGTACATCCTTACGTATCGAGCACACCCCTATAGCACCGAAGGATAACATATCCCTTTGGGTCAAAAAACAAAATACATTCTAGAAGATATTTACAAAATAGTACGGAATGTCAGTTGTCAACACCTGCCACTGCCATTTTCGAGTTCGCAAATTTGCTACTTTTTATGAATTTTTATTCCGACATTTTGAAAATTTCACGGTACGCGCGGTAGCGTTTTCAGCACCCCCCCCCCCCCCGTTCCCCAGAAGGAATTCTTAGTCAGCTCTTGCCCAATACGAACTATCAAATACGGTAAGGAATTATTTAGTATTAAGCTAAATTCCTAGGAGCCCTAGCCAAAACCATCTTCCTCTTGCTTTTAAAATGTTTTGTGTTGGCCACGTCTCATCGTAATTACATTCTACAAAATAAAGAACAGTCGATGTATACATATGCCTGCGGAAATAATCCGTAAAAAAGCAGCCCTACTTTCTGTAAAGTCATATTATCGTATGATGCTGAGAATAATGCCTGCAAAATTTACTTTCTATGTGGCGACATGAAAGCGCACTTAAAATGCACTGAAATGGAGACATAAAAAGTCATCCACACTATACAAGGGTTCTGCATTCGTGGAACAAAAAAATCGTTACGTTTGTGTAATGGTGACACAGAGGGTATTCAAAAAGATGTCAACGACAGTGACATGTAGGCCCGATTTTATCAACATGCATATTTAACAAAGACTTTGACAAAGCTTTTCCATTGGATGTTGTTTAGCAAAAGCTTTCTATTGGGTATTGAGGGCTATGTTAATAAGTATCATCCAATAGTATTTTATCAATATTCGACACAAAACGTCAAAGCTGGATGACACTTTTATCAAAAATATTTTAGAATTCATGGATCAAAATCATAGCAGAAAATCAGAACAAAGCGATTGATTCGCAAATGAATGCTAGATTTCTAATGTTTACCTTATAATTATTATATACCAAGTGATGCATATTTGTTATACATCTTCTTATAGAAATATCCACAGAGGATGTAAAGATTGTAAAGGCACTACGTAAAAGGCACCGTAGTGCAGAAACACATTTATATAAACCACCTTATTCACATTCTGACTATACAAAAGGTTTCTAGTTTAGGAAAAATAAGGTTATAGTTATACTTTTGCCAGATCGCAAGCTTTGCTGTTAAGGTTAAGAAGGATAGGCAACCAGTAATGCACACTTGTGAAATCGTATGTGCCCTCGGAGTAACCACTGAACATAGAGGTAGTAAACAAACCACTTCAGCATGGCGTGCTCAAAGCCATCATCTTTTGACACTTCAGGCCCAAACATTGCCAACAAACCTGAAAATTCTTCCAATGCAACCCATGTTACAAACACTGCTCTGCACTGTTCCATCTCGAAAAACTGTTAAACTACACTCGAATGTAGCACAGCAAGTCCGTAAAGCTTCACTACAGTTACCAACACATAGCGAAATCGATTTTACTGACCAAGCATAAAAGACGGATAAACAAAACAAACGTTTGACAGTAGGAGGTTACCGTAAACAAATCGTAGGAAAATTACATAGGCGTTGCCAACTCCTCAAAATTTATGTAAGACAGAATTTGCGTTAATGATGAAGAAACATGCAGTAACGCAGTAGAGGTCAACATATCTATTGATTTTGCTGTAATCATTTCTGAACCATCAAAATACCGTCTTTCTTAACGTAGAATGGAATATTTCTGGATACTATACAATTAAGACGATAGTAAACAATTATGGTTGCCGTATCTAGTGGTCAATATGACATCGTAAGAAAAGATGTTGACCTATTAGAGTTAGTTGTTTACTACCTCCATGTTCAGTTGTTACTCTTAAGTATGTGCCTATTTTCGAAATGCAATAAAATGTTATTTTTTCCCCTTTTCACTATAATACATAGGTATATTGCAGGTATTTATAATTATTATCGCTTGTGAATTATTATTTTATAAAAATAATGCAATAATATGAATTTCTTGTCATCATTATATCATCTGATGCAACAAGAAACTAGTGATCAAATGTACAAATTCTCTGGAATCTGATTGGGTTGAAATTAGCAATTGCTAAACTCTTTGTTAAACAAGAAAATGCAACTTTTCACCCATTTAGGATGGAAAATCAGATCGGAAAAAATACTAGATGATTCATAATGATCGATTGTATATAAAGCATGTCATTTTTGATCTTTTTGAGGTAAATTTCAAGAGAAATTGATAATTTTCAGAGTACTTTGACAGATGCATGTTCTTGAATGGGCTGCTCTGGTTGGTCAAAACTTTTGTTAAAATCCGCGTGTATTAATCATAATAACGTTTATTTATGACAACTAAAGCCGTAGATAGATATACGCGGTGTGTTTTTAGTACTGGACCGGTCTGGAACACCACAACCGTAAAAGAAAGCGGAAATAGTTGTGTATAAAACTTGTAGCTAAGGATGTGGGTAATTCATTACTACGTGGTGCTGCAAACATGCATTTTTTTAAATGAGGCACCCTATATGTTATTCCATCTTCAGATTCTACTAATGATTTTCACTCTCACAGCATAAGGTATTGTGACATTATACAGAGTATCTCAAAAGTTATGATTTTTATATCGAAAATGAACGTACTGTATATCAAAAAGTAATGATCCCTTTTTTGACATGGCAAGATAAAAAGTATCCAATACTTTTAACTCCAGCACCTAAAAAAGTTTAAGACGTATTTTCATATACAGGGTGAGGTGCAATGCAGGTTCAGTCATAAAGTTAAGTCAATCGTATATCCATTAAATGATATGTAAGTATAAAGTATTAATATTTCTCTCACACTGGCTTCAGTGTGGCATATACCAAAAAAAAGTGTATTGACAAACGGCATTTGTGATTCTTTTTATCCATCTTCTGGAACATTTTTTGTTGTTTATTGACATAAAGGGATATGTTATTCCTTGTTCCTATAGGGATGTGCTCGATAGGTAAGGATGTGTGCTTTATATTTTAGTGTATTTCAACATTTGAACGGAAAATTGTATTATATTTTTAACTTTTTTTATGCAATGTACCGATCTTTCATTTTTTTTATTTTTGATTGTTTTGGCGAGTTACTTAAGAAAAAGTTGAAATATTTTAAATTTTAATTGTAACTTTATGGGCAATTTTTTTATTTGTTTGTTAGACTGAATCGTCAACGCTTATTCGCACCATTTTGGCACATTATATTTTTTACCTATATATTTTTCGTCCTCGTATGAATTTTAGCCCTGAAGAAGGCGTAAAATAAACGCCGAAACGGCGGCTCTTTGATTTAAAGCTTCTTGCATTGATTTATCCCAAAATCCGAAAAAACCATTTCTATTAAAAAACTGGGATAAGAATTACTTTCAACTGGAAAAAAAATGTCAAATGACAGAATTCAATTTGCGACATCTGGTGGTTGTCGCTCGAGGGGGGGTATGAATTTTTTTATTTCCATAAATTAATTGAAGTTTTTTTAGACATCACTCACCAAAACGACGCAATTTTCCTAAAATCGTCGCGAAACAGAGTTTTCATCCCCCACCCATCGATCGATCAATCCCGGAGGTCTCAAAAACCGCTAAAATTTATGCCAGAGTACTGAATGATAGACTAAGGCCCGCTTTTATCAACATGCACATTTTAACAAAGACTTTGACCAATCAGAGCAGCCCGTTCAAGAACATGCATCTGTCAAAGTACTCTGAAAATTATTGCTTTCTCTTGAAGTTTACCTCAGAAAAGGTCAAAATGACATAATTTATATAAAATCGACCATTCTGAATCATCTAGTATGTTTTCAAGTTTGATTTTCCTTCCTAAATGGGTGAAAAATTGCATTTTCTTGTTTAACAATTGTTAACCTCAACCAATCAGATTCCAGAGAAGCCGTGCATTTAATAACTAGTTTCTTGGTGTATCGCATGATATGATGACAAAAAATTCACTCACTGCATTATTTGGATAAAACAATAATTTACTATCGATAATAATTATGAATACTTGCAATATATCTTTGTTTTATAGTAAAAAGAGGTAAAAATAGCATTTTATTACATTTCAAAAGTTACAGCTATTTCCCAAGCGTGTATGTGCATTACTGGTTGCCTGTCCAGAACCACAGAACGGCAAAGCTTGCCATTTTATAGCTATGTATAACCACAGCATAGTAAACAACAACTCTATTTTATCTACAATGTGAATGTGTACGCTGCACCTGTGAATATTTCTATAAGAAAATGTATAACAAACATACATCCAGTAAATGAAAGATTGATTCTTCATAAAAGTATGTATTTTCATATAATCCATCTGACTGACGGACGTGGGATTTGTAATTATTAAATAAGGTAGGTAGTTGCTGTTATTACCTACCTACTACTTTTATCACAAATTATCGCAGTTTGCAATCAGTAATTATACAATAATTAGGTATAATGTAAACATGGAAAATGTGGCATTAATTTGCAAATCAATCGCTGTGTTATGATATTCTGCTATGAGTTTGATCCATGAATTTCTAAAATATCTTTGACAAAAGTGTCATCCACCTTTAACGTGTTGTTTTCAATATTGATAAAATACTATTGAATGATACTTATTAACATAGCCCTCAATACCCAATAGAAAGCTTTTGCTAAATAACATCCAATAGAAAAGCTTTGTCAAAATCTTAAAAAAAATGTTAAATATGCATGTTGATAAAATCCGGCCTAAAAATCATAGCAGAGCAACTAATAGAAGAAGAACAAAAGAGTTTCAGGAAAGGCAGATCGACAACAGATGAAATATTCACAATACAACAAATTATAGGAGTACAGAGAATACAACAGGGAAACGCATATAGGTATCATACTCTTGGTGAAAGCCCTTAACAATATGAATAGATGTAAACTATTTGATATTATGAAAGAACAGGGGTATCCAAAACACTTAAGAAGATACAAATTTTGCACATTGACAACAGAACTGCTATAGATATAGCGGAAAAATTAGGTCGAGAAATATCAGTAAATAAGGGAGTTAGACAAGGCTGCTGTATTTCACTAACACTATTTAACGTATATATAGACGCCGTTATGAAAAAGTTGAAAACTGAATGCCTTGAAGGTATATACCTTGACGAAAATACCACCCTATCTAACAGAAGACGATCTGCAGAGAAAAGTCTACACATCACAAAAAATCTGTCAAAAATACGGCACGAAAATATCGAAAAACAAAACTAAACCATGGCTTTCTCAGGTAAATATCAATTTAGAACAAAGATTGTCGTAAACGGTGAAGTACTGGTGCAAGTAAAACACTTCAAATATTTAGACGATATATCTTATAACAAAAGCAAAGATATAGAAGAAAAAAGTTAACAAATCCGCGAATGTTTGCGGAACTATCAGCAGAATATTGAACAATAAAACATTGAAAGATACTCGAATGAAATTTTACAAGACGATAGCTGTTCCAACCCTCCTATACGGTAGTGAAACATGGACAACAGCAAAAAAAGAAGAAAATAGGATACAAACATAAGAAATGAGATTTCTAAGAAGAGTTAAAGGTTGCACAAAACTAGACAGATTAAGAAATAGAGATATACGAGCGGAATTAAACATCTTCGCTATACACGAAAAAATGAAAGAAAATAAAACTACATGGAAAGAACATGTAGTACGAATGCATGAAAATAGGATTCCAGCAAAAGCCCGATTTTATCAACACTCTGGAAGAAGAGATATCGGAAGGCCGAGAAAAAGATAAGTATCGTAAACGGCAAAGTGCCTAAAACCGGAAGTGAGGAAAAAGAGGAACAAAACCGCTACCGCCCGGACTATTATGGCTCCTACGCAATTCGAAATATTGTATGCGAGTCACTGTAGCACTGATCAAGAAATCAAAGCAGCTGTTTAGTACAATTATTTGTTCAAATTATACAATAGCTGCTGACAACCTCTCGATCGTCTCGAGCTACGAGTAGCAGAAAATTAATTCTTTGTGAGCTAGTAAACGACCTTGAGCTGCTAGTCGACTTCTGGCTCCCTGAATATTTGCTCGTTAGCTTTGGCGTTGGGCACTCGTACAGACAACGATAACGAGACAACGAGCGGTACAATCTCTCAGTATGCCCTGTCTGAATACATATTTGATATTCTCGTAAGATATTATAATATAAACAAAGACTATACTTTGCGTTGTTACAGCTACTTGTATATTTCTGGAATAAAAGACATCGTTATGTTCAGTAGTCGAGAGAGAAGATGTCTAAAGTCGGGTTCTCACGATGCGTCTTCGCTGAATCAGTGATACTGTACAAATACTGAACGTGAGAACACCTTTTCGTTAAAATTGATCATTGGGTTTGTGCTTTCAGGCAAAATGAAAGCCAGTCCTACTCTTCATTCATTTTGACTGAATCGTATTAAAAAAATTAATATAAACTGACGTGCGAGAATCTTTTCCGTCATCTTGAGAGTCATCAGTTTTAGCACTTCAAGGTTATAAAACGTCGTTTTCATGAATGCCGAATCAGTTAAAACGATTCATTAATACTGATCAGTGAGAAAAAACGTCGCTTTCGTTAATGCTGAATCAGTCAAACTGATTCAGTGAAACAGAACAGTCAGAACCCGCCTTTAGACATGAAGTGTTGATCAAATATCGTTTTCATTAATGCTGAATCAGTTAATATGATCTGGGCCCGTTTGCACCGGTTACACTTAGGTGAACCTTAACTTTAAGTAGCGCTTAAACTGTCAAATTCGTTTGCACGGTCCACAAAATCTGTGTTAAGCCTTACTTAGAGTGACATCAAACTAAGCCGAAGACTTCTTTGGCTTAAGATGATACTTAGTAATATAACCTGAAAAACTTTCAGCCTCTTTTCGATATTCGCAAGGAAAAGTTCAAAAATGGATTTATTCAGAAATAATTTAATAATACATGATGATGACGAGTGGGTGGAAGTAAATTTAATTATTTCAGGAATACCTAGGCAAATTAAAGACCAACTGAACTATTTCAATATGCTCGATGAATTAACTTTTTTTCAAAGATTCAGAGTGACGAAGCTCACTGGCCATGCATATTTTGGAGTTGATTTCTCTTTTTCTGTGTAATTTAGCACCCTTTTCTTATCTTTGTCCTCTATTTTTTTTGTTCAAATAATGAAATAATTTTTGAGAAAGCAGTTAATACAGTTATACAGCGGAGCCCTGCGATCAACGACTTTGCGTCTTGCGATTGCGAATTGCGAAAATGCGAACACAAAACATATATGTATTTTGAGGCTGCAGAGTGGACAAAACATAGCTGGACCTGCAACATACATCAAATCATAAAAGTGAAATTTCAGAAGTACAAATTAAAATTCCCTAGAATTCCGGCGATGCCAAATTATAAGCTCGCTTAGCTAAGATTACGTTAAAAGGAACCCCAGCAAACGGCTATAATCTAAGGTTCAGATGAACTCTAAGGTACACCCTAGCTAAACTGCAGATTTAAGAGTGAGCGGTGCAAACGGCCCTTATTAAAACTGGATAGTGAGAACTAACGTCGCTTTCACTAATGCTGAATCAGTCAAACTGATTCAGTGAAAGTGAGCAGTCAGAACCCGCCATTAGTTAAAATGATTGATTCATTAAAACTGAACGGTGAGAACAAAGTCAAACGCAACCTGTTTCCTGCTGCTACTTCCACTTCCACTTAAATGAACACTCAATTTGCTTTGTAAATTTTCTCTTAAGCTAGAAAAATTCACTATTAGGTTACTTTGAAGCCATTCTTGCTGGTCTTGATTCCCCTTATTAGTAAATATTATATTTTTATTTGTTAAATTTTTATGAAAATTTAATTACTAAGCTTCATTGCTCAAAGTTAAATAAATAAAGATACTAAGTGATAAACAGAAGACTGTTGTGATTACGAGTTTGACTTACTTTATGTTTATATTAAAAACTTAAAAAATGAATGGATTTTGTTTTATTAACCAACTATTACATTTTAAAAAAATATTGGCGGTTGATGTTGACGGGCAAACACCATTTGAACTGATTTTTTGAATTGTCCACCGCGTCCTGTACTTAGTTTTTGCACTATGCAGTGCAAGTAATATGTCTGATAGAATTTGTTTCAAAAACATATTTCTGTTGATCGTAGAAAAAAATGTACATAACAAGTGCAAAAAGCACATGAATGAATTATTTGATAAAAAAAAAATAAAAAAAAATTGGACACGCTGAGCTTTGAACCCAGACCAACGGATCCATTAGCCAACACTCTAACCACTAGGCCAGCCGAACATGCATCAGATAGTTTCAATAAGACATACTTGATTAGGTACTTACTTACTGGAATCTGTAAATTTTAAACATTCAAAAAGATATTCATTTCGATCGCAGAGGTCGTCCTGAGCTGCAAACTTCATTCATCGGCTATATTGCAACAAATATACACTAGTTACTAGCAAGTATTTTCACGTTTGGCTGGGAATCTAGAATCTAGTATCGATGTAGGATGTCGTTGGTCAAAGGAGCATCTTAACCGCCATCATTACGTCACACGGGTTCGGGAGCCGTCGGCGTGTTTTCGGTACTCGATTCAAAAACCCATTTTTATTTTGATATAACTTTTGAATTATTGCGAAAAAAAAAAAAGAAAACAAAAACGGTTTTGTTATAAAACTTATATATGATCTTTCGATTTATCACAAAAAAAAATATTTTTTTCTTTATTCAAAACCTCAATTGCTAGTGCAACCAGGTACTACAAATTTTGCAGGCATCTTTCTATCTTTATAGTTTCGTTTGCGCAAGTAAATTATTAAAAACACATTAAAAATCACCTTCCAATCTTCTTTTTTACTCTGGAAGATTAAACTAATGACTTAAAAACAAATAAAAGCTCGGCCCAGCTCGGCCCGCTATTCAGTGTTGCCATATTTCAATGCTCCGGCCTAGTGAGTAGAGTCGGCCATGAGTCAAACTACAAAAATAAATAAAAATCCATCAGAACAACGAATATGTATGTTTAACATTTCCACATACAACCAGAATCCGGAGCAAGCGTACACAATAAGGAAAATTGCTAGTTTCCCCGACGCCGACAACAAGCGCAAACGGAAACCTCACATCGCAAAACACAGTTAAATAACGAACCGGGCTCACTGCGAAGTTAATAAAACTCTCATTTTACTTAACGCGAATACGGACGAAATTGCGCGCAACTCCATCACTTTTCTTTAGCAGTTAAAGAACAAATTCCTGTGTTTATCTCGCACAGCTAGCGAGAAACGGCCTCAACCCCACCGTTTTATCCATCTTGCGGGATTACCTTGGTGTCCGGTTGCGGTTCTCATTCTCCAACCAGGCAGGATGCAAAAACGTTAATTGAAGAGACGGCGTAGAGACCTACACGGAAAAAAGACTGTTGTAAATTTTTCCACAATTGTAGGTATTTTCACCACAAATTGTGGATGATATAGGGACAAGAACAACTTGTGTATATTTGTAACAGTAAGTTGTGGAGCTGTGGACCTAACAATTGTGTTCCATACTACTACCACCGAGAGAGTTTAATTACGACCCCTGTGGATTTTTTATACAAATATTGTAATAACAGGATAGCAACAATTTGTAGACTAATAGGCGACTCAGTCAATGTACTAATATTTCACAAAATGTATAAAATCATTTAACACATTGTTGTAGTAAAATTTTGAACAGTATTGTGAAGTCTATTACACTACAAAATTGGGGTTTAATAATCCATAATAAATGTGATGAGTGAGGTAGTTGTGGAGGCAAAAGTAAAATGAGGCGTGTATACAATGGTTTATTTTCATACAAAAAAGGTGTTCACAAGAAGAATTCAAAAAATAATCACACTGGTATATAAGTATGACCACAGTGATATTCACTTCCTAATAATCATCATTGACTGGATAGTTTGGATGTCCAATGGCACTGAAAAAAATATCATAACGTAGCATAAATAATACAGTATCTTCATATCATTCAAGCCACAGTTACAACCCGTATAGTTAATTTCAAATTAGTAAATTCTAAAACAGTCTAACATAGAAACATTCGCATAAACCAATATTTTGCTATTCTGTTGCTATTTGCTGTATAGATAAATACTACCTCACATCCATACAAATGAAAATGCCCCTGTAACCCTGTGTGGACTTGAAAGACGTTATGGCGATATACAGCGGTGAGCTTTCGCCGCATAAAATAAACATGCGTAGATTTATCTATTTTGAGCCTATTATGTTTAAATAATTTTATGTGCTATAATAATAATCCTCCATAGAAATGCGAAAAACATGGTAATTTCACTGAACGAAAACAGCCCTATATCTATTTCTGACATGTAGATGCAGCGTCCATATTGATATCACTTTTAGACAAACGACAGCATTAAAACGTAGCCACTACGTAATCATTTACACTTATTTATGTATACAATCATAATCTTCGACATATAAAGTTTCGCCCGTGAATTTTTTCTACAACTGTTCAGTAGGTACTAGCGGACACAGCTTTATATTTTCGAATCAAAAAACATTGCAAAAATAACACACGT
This sequence comes from Callosobruchus maculatus, assembly GCA_951848785.1. NCBI lineage: Eukaryota > Metazoa > Arthropoda > Insecta > Coleoptera > Chrysomelidae > Callosobruchus > Callosobruchus maculatus. Next base: position 2,555,024 of record CATOUR010000040.1, read on the forward strand.
AAGTCGTTGCTTCCACAATTAATTACAAACACTTATGACTGACTGTCTGTATCACAATGACACAAATAAATAAACTAGTACTTACCCAGAAAAATAGGAATGCACTCAAACCCTCCGTTTCTTAAAACATATGGTATCTGGTATCTTCTATAGGTATAGGTATAAATTATATGCTTCACACGTCGCCGTTGGTTGTTCATACACAGGCACAAACCAAATGGGAACTCAACAAGAAAAGAACTAGAAAGACACCGACTTGCGCAGACCCTTTCAGATTTCTTCAACAACAGTTTTGTGGATTTTTCAACAATACATTGTGGAAAAATGCTTAACACTATGTGAACTTTTCTATCGCATGATTGCGGAAAAGGAAGCTGAATAGTTTGTGTAGAAAAGCTACATACTCCGATTGTGAAAGAGTCCATAGCAAGCCAACGCAATTCGGTGGAATATGTTGCTAGACCCAATGAAACTTTATTCAACAACCTTTTGGAAATATCTTACAATATGTAGAAAAATTACCAACAATCATACCACACAATATTGTTTAAAAATACTCAAGTCTGCTTTTTTCCGTGTAACATCACATCAGTTCTGCAGTGCAGTACCTGTCAAATGCCTTACATTTATCTTTTCGGTACCGTATCGGTAAAAGCTACTTGCGTCTACGCAGCAGTTTACACAATTTATCCATTATGGATCTAGGCAACCCACTATACACTATGTTGCATGAGTAATTAGCAACTGACTGTTTTAAGTTTTAACCAATGAAGTGTCAATACCTATGGAAGGGGCATGCGTGCACTCGTTTGCGGCTAGAATGAGATAGCGCTAGTCAGGGATGCTTGTAGAAGATTTGCCGACAGCGTTGCCAATGCTCGCTCTTTAGAGCGATATTTCGCTCTTTTTTCGCCTGATCCGCTCCCTCGCGCTCCCAAAAAAAGTCGGCTGTGGCAACACTGTTTGCCGACGCGCCACATAGCTGGTTAGGAGGAGGCTGTGCTTTTCCCTGACTAGTTCTATCTCTCTCACTGACCTCTCTTTCTTATGCATGCTTTTTCGTTGTCTCGCTCTATCTCTCTCACCGACCTCTCTTTCTTATGTCGTCCGCAAAAGTGGTACATTGTTTAAATGGGACGGGGCCATTCCATAGGTATTGACACTTTATTCGTTTTAACACTTGTAACCGTAACTTATTTGTTTGGTTTTGGACTTGTCTAAGGTTTTGGGTTTTGGGCACAAAAGTTATGGGTATGGGATTTGTTGTTAGTTGTGTTTTTGAGTTTCTTCCTAATTAAATCTTATAGAAAACAAAAAACTGTACCGTTTTTATTGGGTAAGTACTTTACATGCTTTTTTTAAAAATGATAATTATCTATAATATTGGACCATCATAATCGATTCGTCAATTAAAAATTGATTTTAAATGTTAAAATAAATGTAAAACCTTATTTTTATAAGTCAACTGAGTGATATTCACCAAAATTTTCAGCTAGAAAATAAGGTAGTTTTCTTCCATACCCATATTTTTTGAGGATTAAAAAAAATCAGGGTCATTTATACATTTATTTCACATAGAACTAAATTATAAATTTATATTTTCTCTAAAATGGAATTAAAAGTCTCATAATTTTGCGATGAAAGTTGCTTGCTTACTCCGCAAGAGGGAGATGATTCCAACCAAAACTCCTGGACAGAGTCACTGTACCAAAACCAAATGATTGGTCTCATAACTATTTCATGTATATTAATATAATTTTAATCCCAGAAATATAAAAAACTTATAAAAAAAAACGAACAACTAAATTGGTACCTATCAGCCCTAATGGGCAACAATTATTTATTTACATAATACAGTTTATTATTATCCACTCTTAAATGATTTGAGGATTATTTGTAGTTTGTCAAACAGTTAGACCACAAGTTATCAGAATAGGTGGGATAGTTGAACTTCAACTTTTCAAATATTAATTTAAAACAATGCCTGGTGCCTAGATGCATAATGGATAAATTGTGTAAACTGCTGCGTAGACGCAAGTCATTGTTTGTGTCTGTTTGGCTCTTAGACATTGTGTCGATCTGAATGTTTATATTCTTCAAACATATTCGCAGAAGCGATCATATGGGGAAACTTGTAATTCAGGGTCATGCCCCGAGTGGGCGGCGCCGTAGCCGTTCCCCTACACGCTGGGTGGATACGACGAAACAGTTGCTAGATATGAGTATCAAGAGCGCCACTGAACTGACAGTAAATCGCGAATGATGGCGAGCTACAGTTCTCAATACTATTGATAATATTCGTGTCGGCAATACTCTAGCTCCGACATAATGCATTTTACGAGTTCACAACATGTCTGTTAAGACATTCATTCATTTATTTGTACTATGCATTACAAATAGTGCCACCTCGAAGGCTACGCCTTGTTTGAGGTATTGGCATTGTGACTACGATGATGACTTCTCCCTGACTTTGTCTGGTTTCTGGGTAACCAGACCTGATAGACCGATCGACCGACACGACTAACTAAGAGCAAAGGTCCACCGGACCGCTCTGACTAACAATGACGAATTGTGCAATCAAGCTGTCAACGGAGCTATCAACCTAATTTGTGACGTCAGACTAATCCAGTCTATTCTCGGGCAGAATCGTGTCACTCAATATTAGTTAGACATCCTTTTGCCCCTACAGATAATTAAAGCTCAAAATATCGACCACGATTTCCTAGGCCAGCAGGCAAATATTGGAAGCCAGACTTGGATGCGCCATAAGCTTCTCCTTTTAATATTTAACTAGCGAACGTAATCAGATTTGGGGACATAATTGCTTTACTTAGGAGCAGAAGAAACTTGACGAAACCCTCCGCCGTAGAATTAAACCTAATGTTAGGTAGGATGGTACAAAAAGCCAAATATCAGGATGAAGGTGGCGAAGGCTGCTTTCAGTTTGTAAGCTCATTACTGCGTAAGATGACGTTTTTCTAACCATTGGCATTGGAGCTATCTATCAAGAATCGAGCTCGTATAGGTAAAAAGTTGGGTTAATTTGACTGTACGTTCCACAATTTCCCATTTTTCATAGCGTATAGCGATGCTCGTTTCGTTTTGATAGGATTCGCATTGTCATACAAAATCAAGCTATGCCATGGACACCCTTCGTTACTATGCGGAAGGTAAGAAAACTTAGTTTTTTCTTTGGTTGCTCATATTTCAAGAGAATAGCGAGATAGTTTGTCGTTCATCATCATCATAGTTACAATGTCTTAACAGACATGTTGTGAACTCGTAAAATGCATTAAGTCAGAGTCAGAGTATTGCCGACACGAATATTATCGATAGTTTTGAGAACTGTAGCTCGCCATCGTTCGCGATTTTCTGTCAGTTCAGTAGCGCTCTTGATACTCATAGCGAGCAACTGTTTCGTCGTATCCACCCTGCGTGTAGGGGAACGGCCACGGCGCCGCCCTCTCGGGGCATGACCCTGAACTACAAGTTCAGTTCAGTTCACAAATGTTCATCTATTTAGTAAGTGTGCTGTGAAAAACAATTGCAATAATTTATAAACAACTTGAGAACTGTCAGTTTATTCAGTTTAGAGTTACAAAACATTTAGGTATAGTATTACATAATAAGAACATTTATTTATTTACAATAGCCTGCATCGATTCAATAATTTGCATTTTTCTCGAAAACGGTTAGCCCTATCGAGATGTACCTAGAGACCATTTTTACGGAGAAATCTCATACCATATTCTAAAATCATAATGTCAAAAAAATTACCATTTAGAAAATGGGGTTATTTTTACCCTTAACTCCTCCCGTATGATACGCCTCTGATTAAAATTTAAAATTCTTAATTCAGAATCAGATTCAGCGTCAAAAGTTTACCCATCGTACCTAATTTCGTAATTTTGTTATGAATGGTTTCGAGAATATCGAGGGAAAACCATCTACAGGGTGCCTCATGCAAAGGAGCGTAGCTCTCTTAGGAAGCATTTCCGGACCTATGTTCATATGACATTTTCTTTCCATTTTGTCGGAGTACTCTTCGTGGTTAAAGTTTGTTAACATACTTAATTAATACCCTGTATAATTTTCTGTCTGCGATCAACATTTTGTTTGAATTTATATACCAAAATCTAATATACCTGTTCCTTTTTATCTCAGTTACTACATTTGTTGGATTTGATACACCAAAGTCATTGGAAACTTCCATATAATGCGATAAGCTCAGTCAAAAGCTCCCAGGAAACTGTCGAAGGTGTGTCATTCCCGTTAAATTAGCGAGCAAAATCTATCGCATCGACTTGTCTGCGCAATTTATGGATGAGTCGCCTAGTTCCAAAAGTCACTAAATCCTTCCAATAATATTTTTAAGGAAATACGAAAATTTGCTGTTAGTCTCAAAAAACAATAATAGTATTTGTAACTATAGATATTGATAGACAGTAACATAGTGCTTCAAAAGGTCTTTTGGACAAAAATCCTACTTTAGTAGTTTTGAGAAGAACTTGAAAAGCCTTCCGGATTTAGCTGTTTTTGGAAGTACATTTGGATTTGGAGGGATTTGCTTCGAAACTTACATAATATGACTGTGTTTCAATGTATATTTTGCGCAGTTGGATTTAAGAATATACAAAGTAAGATGAAAACTAATATTAGGTCAAAAAACTGAAAAAATAAATATAAAAATATAGTACCTTTTCTTATTATTGTGTCACCCAATGAGGTATTTGTTGGTCACGTGACGCCCGATTCAAAAATTTCAATGGTTCAATGATTCATTCAAGAGCTACAGGTACTTATAAAGGACTGTACCACTACCACTATGAAACACTACCAAAGTAATTTAACTGTAGGGGTACATGTTATAATCAATGGTAGTGGTACCATCCTTTAAGTACCTGTAGCTCTCACTTTAGACCCCAAGTGTGCTAGTTTGTTGGAATTGTTTTATCGGTAGGAACATAAAAAGTCACAAATATACAGGGTGTCCCATTAAAATTTTTGAATCGGACGTCACGTGAGCACAAACAAATACCTCATTGGGTGAGATAGCAATAAGAAAAGATACTACATGCATTTGCTCTAATTTAAACCTCCAAAATTATAATTCGCTACTACTGTCTAGTTCCGATATATTGCTTATCTTAATCGTCGTGAGGAATCCTGTATATAAATCAAATTATTGGGTAGGTTAAATATATGAGTTAATTTATATATATATATAAGCAGCAGAAAACTCACTTATCGTCCTATCCTGGATTTGTTCTCAAGGATCATGGTTTACATGTAAATGGTAATATGGATTAAGAGGTTTTTGTTATCGAATGGATTTAGGAGTATTTGAATCTCATTCTCCCATGGATTTAGTGGATTTTGTTTCCAACCTTAAGAATCTACATTGATTTAGACCAGGATTTAGAGGGTTTTGAAAGATGTACCATGTTCTAAAGCATTACTGAGGCCTCTCGCAATAAGATGGCACTACTAGTTCAATTTATTTGAAAATTGGATTTAGCGGTTTTTGAAACTAGACGACTCAAGTATGCTCACCAGCTCAGTTATTGCTGCAACTGTACCCTCTCCGCGCAGCTCTTAAAAATGCACCGTTTTTCCATTCACACGCAACGTTTTGAACTGTATAGACAAAACGTTATGGAAAATGTAGAGTCTGGACCAGGCTTTAAACGAGAGTATTCAAGGTCATCCAAGATGGCGCGTGCGACATTAAATAAAGGTCAAACATCCAACCGCCGCGCCGGCTGACACGTCTCATTGATCTGTTATTCTCGAGCAGAATCCCCATGGTCTGATCGTGTTACTCAATATGAGTAAAGCATCCTTTTAGTTTTACAGAGAATTAAAGCTTAAAATATCGACCACGAGTTCCTATAAACTTTAAGCCCAACAAGCATTCTAAGTTAAAATTACCTCACATCGACCACCGTACAGGTTACATGACTAATTTCAACAAGGATTATTTACTTCTAACTGATCAACATTTTCCCTAAGTGGGGAATAAAACTAAAGTAATTTAGAGGTCAATAGGTCGAGAATAACATGTAGACATTCTACAGCTATTTAGGTCATAATGAGGTAAAATGGTCGACATTATCCCTATAGCATAACCTAAATCTGACGTAAATTTAACACTTTTAACAACAACAAAGAAAACATGATACTTCTGATCTTTTCTTTCATAAACATACGTGAACTACGGATTATAATATGGCCATCTGCCTGTATAGATATGGTGCTGTCTTCATAAACAGTTAAATGGTGATAATGGTGATACCTATAATGGATTGATTTTCAACTTTGTTCTTTGGTTACTTGAAAGTAAAGATTCTATGCGGAATGAACTTTTTCGTAAAATGTGGACATAATAGTTACACAAAATTAGGGCGCCTTAAAAATGAGCTTTTTTAACAAATTTAGTAAATATTTTTTAATGAGGTATTCTGAAACCCATATAACCTCAAATTATATACACGTATTTTCTGGTGCGGTTGTTAGCTATATAGAACAGCATATTTTTTTTCATGTGTTTTGTTTGTTATTAGAAGGACAGATCTAGCATATTTGAAGAAATAGGAATTTATATATGATTAAATATAAATTAAAGATGTCTGCTTTTAGAATTTTGACCTATAGGGATTTATTGCTACCATTTTTAACCAATAGCACATGTTTTCCATAATGATGTCGAAGCAGAGGTACATTTTCAACCTCGTGGGCAAAGTTTTCCTATTTTAGACTAAAAAATTACTTTAAGGTCAAAGTCTATTTTAAGGCGAAACTGGGTTCCTGTTGGATTATTCAGTATGGGGTGCGTCACATTTTGTTCATTTTTCATTCGTGCATTCAACAAATTAAATTATTTAAAGCAGTCTCAGGTCCTTCCATCTTTTGCCAGTTCATTTCTACCATGAATTGTTAACAGCTCTCGAACTGCAGTTATAGTTATTTTATATTTTAAAGCCAATATCCTCAGTTGGTCAAGAATCACTTAAGACTTCATCAGTACCTATCTAAGTCATGTTCTGTGAATGAATATGATCAGGATCATTTCTTGAGGTTAATGACTCATTGCTGGTTGAATAACTTGCGCAAGGACTAAAACTATTTTCCGTAACAGCAATGCCTATTTTTCCTATATTTTTTATTACTCTATAATACTGTGATGTATGCCTATAAACCTTAGGCCATTTCAGATTTAAATCTTTAGTTTTAGGCATCAGAATAATTTCATAACTTGAACTGCGCAAAATATCGGAACAATGCTGTTGTGTAGGATACAGTAGATATAGTGGGGAAGGTAGGCATCATGAAGGGCAATTTTAGGCACTTCAACTTTGAGCGAGTATTTCCAAGTAATTTTAACTTCCATCAAGACATTTGTTGTTATAGGTCTATAGAAATAGAGTTTTTGCCCTAAAAGTTAGTGCCAAAGTTAAAATTAGGATAAACACCTACTAAAAATATCCCTGTAACCTCATGGCACTTAAGAAGGCTATGTAGTGAACAGTTCAACCTCTTTTTTACCTTTTTATGTCGTTAACTTCCAAGAAGTTTTTCTGGGTAATAAATAAGTTGATTTTTCCCTATTAAAATGCCCAAAAAAATCTCTAACTTTGAGGACATATTCTAGGTTAGTGCTAGGTAATTTATTACCCCTGCATTGATGTTTGCAGACCAAGATTTTTTGGTTAATATAATTAGGTATATTTCTTGTAATTCTTAACCAATTATTTCGACCTTTTCGTCATTTGACTATTAGAACACTAATTAGGTACATTTCAACTAATTTTCGCCAATGATTTGAACGCTCCAAGACATTCTGAGTTTATGAACATTATTTAAGTATACAGTTAACATTTGACTTATACAGGTTAATTTCTCTTGGGAGGTGGACTATTTTAACAAAATGCTACTTGGGAGGGGCCTGGGTATACATAGTTATACATATGTATTTGCCCTGTAAAACACGGATTCCCATTTCAAACAGAACTCACTTGTTTTTCAAACTACATACACAGTATTTCAGAAGGTGATAGTTAAGACCTTAGTGAATGATATCAATTTCCTCAAAAAAGTTTTTTAGTGTACAAAAAACACGCAATGTAAAACCATACTATCTTCGAATATTTATAACTTAACAACCAAACAAGATATAAAAAATAGGCTACCACAGTGACAAAGCGCAAGCCTTCTTCTTCGATTTGCTTTTTGAATCGTTACTGGAAGTTTAAAGGTAACATCAGGAGCTTGGAAATACGAAATTCATTGAATCTTTGGACCTTTTGACTTTTTAATTTTTCGACTTATCTCCCCTGATCTTACACACACACACTGGAGAAAGGAACAGGTGGCCACGTCTCCTCGCTAACACAAGAGTAAGTATTTTCTTAAGCCGAATTTACATTATGAAACTGGTTCCATGCATGCTAAAATTAATTATACGACACTGCTTACAATCTATCCTTCACTATTAGAGAATTACAAGAAGTGTTGAATAGAACCAAAGAAACTGCTCCAGGACCTGACAGGATCACTTACATGATGACAGACAAGTTGCCTATCTATAGCAAACAAAAACTACTAGACCTGTTCAATAGAATATGGACCTCTGGGGAATATCCAGCCTAGTGGAGGGAAGCATATACAGAGTTACTGGTAACTCGACCACTTTCCTGCAAGAGGTGATAGAGGGACTCAAATGTAATAGATTTAACCCCCCATACGTAATTCCGAAAACCGATAGTTTTCGAGATAATTAACATCTAATGTTTTTTAACCAAATGTCCAAATTTCCACACTAGATCCTAAACTAAGAAAAAAACCTGTTGTTTATTCTGATAATTTTTACTTTAGTATTTAACTAACACATACACAAAGCTAACTTAGTATTAAAATGTTTCAAAATACTAAACAGTTCCAAACTAAATACAAATATTTAAAAAAATAATCAACAAAATTTTTACATTCACCGTGAAAGAAAATATTATCTAGCTCAAAAAAAATTATACAAACGGTTGAACAAATCGCTAAAAAAACCTTCCTACCTAATAACCTTTTCAGAAGGATTATAAACAGCAATGAATGAAAATCACCTATTCAAAAAGAACGAATGACAGTACAATCATTATTGATAGCTGAGTTACATACTAGAATGTTTGCAAATGCGGTCGATGATTTTATCCAAGTAAGACAAATTAAATCCACTCAAAGTTTCTAGAGATCTTGCTCAATGTGTTGCCCTTGATTTCGGACACAAGTACGGATCCGCTTCCTCACTTCGGATTTTGTAACTCGTGTTGAAAAAGTTCGTTTCATCTCCTCCGCCGCATTGATATTTTTTTGCCTCAGTTCGTCAGCAGTATTAACTGAAGTCTCGTAAACCAATGCCTTCATGTGACCCCAGACGTAAAAATCAAGAGGTGTCAGATCTGGGCTCCGCGCAGGCCATGGGATGGGTTCACCTCTCCCTATCCATTTGTTCGGGTATGTGTTGTCCAACAACTGCCGAATTGTGATACGGTAATGTGCTGGACAACCATCATGCTGGAATATCATGTTGTTAATGATCCTGTATTATGTTGATAAATTTTGTTAAATAGTTACTTGTCCTTGGAATAGGACGTCAGATAAGGAAGTTGTTAAAATAATTTGTTTGACTGGTTGTGTATCTTTTTTTGAGCTAGACAATTTTTTTCTGTTTAGTATTTTTACACCTTTAAATACTTAATAAGATTTGCGTATGTGTCAGTAAAAAACTAAATTGGAAATTAGTAAAATCGACAGCAGGGTTTTTTTCTAAATTTGGGATGTAGTGTGGAAATTTGGACATATCGTTGAAAAACATTAAATGTTAATTATCTGGAAAACTAACGGTTTTCGGAATTACATATGGGGAGTTAAATCTATTGCATTTGAGTCCCTCTATCACTTCCTGCAGGAAAGTGGTCGAGTTACCAGTAACCCTGTATACTACCCCTTTTAAAAGAAGGAAAGAACCCTCATCTACTGTCCAGTTACTAGCCCATTTCATTGACAAGCTGCCTAAGTAAGCTCTTAGAATCAATGGTAAATCTCAGGCTGACGTGGCATTTGGAGATAAACAATCTACTCTGTGATGCTTCAGGTTGGCTTTAGAAAATTCAGGTCAACATCTGATGCATTGATACTATTGGAGAACGCTATACAAACAAGTTTAGCGCAAAGAGAACATCTAACGGCCATATTCTTTGATTTAGAGAAAGCATCCGATATGACCTGGCGTTACGGGGTGTTGGACGTATTGAACACATGGGGCCTCAAAGGAAATCTCCCTAAATTCATTCGGTCTTTTCTACGATTAAGAAGAATTCGCGTGAGAGTTGGGAACACTCTTTCCAACTCGTACGTGATCCATAACGGCATCCCTCAGGGATCCACACTAAGTGTTACACTGTTTGCTATTGCAATAGACCCCCATCGTACGAAACCTTACATAGAATATAGGAAGAAGCATATATGTAGATGACCTTGTAATTTTTGTATCAGGCAAAGAGCGAAAATTTTCATGAAATCAAGTGTCGTGAAACTTTCAGTAGGTATCACAGTGACCATGGCACTGTCCGCATCCAAACTTACTGCAGTGTGTTGCACAAATGGTTATTTACAAATTAAAGAAGAAACTTGGACGGAAGAAAAAACGATGGTGGATTCGAGAGTAGTTATCGAGAAAAGATCTGGGTGCAACTCAGTTGATTTCTGAATTAGCAGATGGTGATCCTGAAAGTTACAAAAACTATTTTCGAATGAGTGAAGGACTCTTGTTAGATAAAGTCTCCAACTGAGTATCAAAACAACATACAACATGCCGTGAAGCATTGACAGCAAAAGTGAAACTCCAAATTACGTTACGTTATTTAGCAACAGTCTTCAGCCATCATCATACGAATTTAGAGTATTAATATGTAGGATATCGAACTTTTATCCCTATTTTTATATTGTCTATGTTTAGGACCCCAAAGACACTCATTACGCTGGTATTCGTTTATAAATTTAATATTTTTATTAGCAGCTCAGCGTTCACGTGTCATTTTCACCAAAAATTGACATACACTTACACTCTCCGCGAACGTTTTCGTGATACTCATAAATTTTATCTCATTTTGCAGATCGAAACTAGTTTCATGACACCATGTAGTGTCATTCAAAATTCGCATAACACGCGAAACCGAAGTATGCGTGATGAAAATGCCTATTTATACGTGAAACTAATGTCATCACACTAGTTTTGAGAGACTAGTTTCGTAATGTAAATTCGGCTTTAGATTCTCAATTTCTCGCGCTATACCTTAGACCCTTAAGCCAAGCAAAGATTGGAAGCCAGACTTGGATGCGCCATAAGCTTCTCCTTTTAATATTTAACTAGCGAACGTAATCAGATTTGGGGACATAATTGCTTTACTTAGGAGCAGAAGAAAGTTGACGAAACCCTCCGCCGTAGAATTAAACCTAAAGTTGGGTAGGATGGTACAAAAAGCCAAATATCAGGATAAAGGTGGCGCAAGCTGCTTTCAGTTTGTAAGCTCATTACTGCGTAAGATGACGTTTTTCTAACCAGTGGCATTGGAACTGTCTATCAAGAATCGAGCTCGTATAGGTAAAAAGTTGGGTTAATTTGACTGTACGTTCCACAATTTCCCATTTTTCATAGCGTATAGCGATGTCCGTTTCGTTTTGCTAGGATTCGCATTGTCATACAAAATCAAGCTATGCCATGGACACCCTTCGTTACTATGCGGAAGGTAAGAAAACTTAGTTTTTTCTTTTGTTGCTCATATGTTAAGAGTATAGAGAGATAGTTTGTTGTTCATCATCATCATAGTCACAATGTCTTAACAGACATGTTGTGAACTCGTAAAATGCATTAAGTCGGAGCTAGAGTATTGCCGATACGAATACTATCAACAGTTTTGAGAACTGTAGCTCGTCATCGTTCGCGATTTACTGTCAGTTCAGTGGCGCTCTTGATACTCATATCCAGCGACTGTTTTGTCGTGTCCACCCAGCGTATAGGGGAACGGCCTCGGCGCCGCCCACTCGGGCATGACCCTGAACAACAAGTTTCTCCATATTATCGCTTCTGTGAATATGTCCGAAGAATGTAAGCACTCTCATCGACACAATGGAGGATAGTTTCTTTGGATCACCGAGCTCATCCAGTATGGAAACATTAGTTCGATGGGCGGTATAAGGAATTCTCAGCATTCTCCTCCACGTTCACATTTCAAAAGCATCTATGCGAGCTCGATCTACTTTTTTAACAGTCCAAGTTTCCGAGGCATAGAAAAATATGGAGAACACGAGACTGAACTAGTGACATTTTGGTAGCTTTAGTGATGTTATGGTCACGCCATATTTTAGTAAGCTTTGTCATGGCCACCCGTGCCTGTTGAATGCGCCGTCGAATCTCATTCTCACAGCTACCTGAATTGTCGATCAAAGAACCGAGGTACACAAAAATTTGAACTACCTCACAACGGCCTATTGACTTTATTTCTCGATGATTGTCATGCTCTCTATCTACGATAATAACCTTGGTTTTATTGTAGTTAATACCAAGACCACATGCTGCACTGTGTTGTTCTAAAACGTTCAATAGAGCTACTAGTTCTTTCTGAGAAGCAGCAATAAGGGTTGTATCGTCAGCAAATCTTAAGTTAGATATTTTGCTTCCGCCAATAGTTATACCGCCACTCCAGTTGTCCAATACCCGTCTCATCACAAATTCAGAGTAAATGTTAAATAACATTGGAGATTACACGCATCGCTGACGAACTCCTTTTCTGGTTGCTGTTTGACCAGACAGGTTACCATCAATTCTTACACGAGCTGAGCTAGACTCATAGAGTCTGTTATTCATTCTTAATTTGTATTTACAGGCTTTACAACCATTAAGGGTCTGGGTACACATTATGTATTTGCCATGTTAAAACACGAATTCCCATTTCCAACAGAACTCACTTGTTTTTCAAACTACATACTGTAGTGAGCAACTGGTCACTGTCAAAACCGATACCAAATTTTGACGTAGCCAAAGTGATCAAGACGTCTAGTGGTGGAATTTAGAACCCAATGGTGTGTCTGTGTCCGTGGTAACCAGATTCTTTTAGCATGCATGTGTACCAACTCAGACAGAATGAAATCAAAACACAGAGATGGTTTTTTTATTATTTGTTTCTTGACATTTGTTTTGTATTTATTAATCATGAGTGCTGAGTGTTTATGGTAGGTATGGTTTTATTACTTGATTCTTTATCAAATCATGAGTGCTTTGTATTTCATATATGTTACTGGTGAAGTATTTATATTGATATGTTGAAATATACTATTCAAATATGTCTCAATAATAGTGGTAAACTGGCTCTTGTTATTGATATTGTATAATAAAGAAATGGTTATAAACATTTACAGTCTAAATGATAAATAATAATAATAATACATGGTGGGCTAGGTCTCTGTTCAACGTGAGGGAGAGAAATGTGGATAGAATGTGGAAAAATGCAAAATATCAGCATATATAAATAAATAAATATAACCATCACATAAAGGAGTAAATAAAGGATGTAAATGGGACAGGGTATATAAAATATAAGCATAGCATCGCAAGCATAGCAGCATAGCAAGCATAACGGCATAGCAAGCATATTATCTAAGCACATAAATAGATCAATAAATAAATATAAACAATAAACAACATATAAAAGGGCTGGTTAGAGGAAATGTATGGTTCGTGAACGCGTGATCATAACCAACTTCCACCTACGGTAAGTGATAAGCCGCCTCCGGGGACAGTCACCTTGGTTTCCACAACCATAAAATAAATATCGTATAGGATCAGTAAAGGTTGAAATAGATACACCTAAATAAGACAGAGTTGTCTCTGCTCACCATCAGCCTGCAATCCCTCAGGACCTAATACCTAGAGTAAAGGCAAATCAGAGACCCAACACCATATAAAGTCGTCTTAAAAACCCGGAGGTTGTCAAACACTTTAAATATCGTAGCCAGTCCAAATTAGTTAATAATACAAACTCAAAAGACAACATACCTGCAAATATTCGTGAGAAAGACTCCAAAATGCATTGTTTAAAATTTGGTGGCTCAGTTTTCCCTGTTTGCAAAAACAACCCCCGCTCGTAAAATAAATAAACAAAACCATGGCAATGATTACCACGACCCACTACTTTATTCAGGTGACCAAACACAAAAGCATTACAGAACCGTAGCTTTGAGTCACAGAATGAAAATAATTATGGAACTATTTACTCTATGAAGTCACTCATGACGTGACAAATATCAAAATATCTGAACAATATAGGATGTAGTAATATTCAGATACATTACTTATCTGAACTTCATCGACTAATTACACTCATACTCAGATCTTACAATTTTTTTATAAATCATCCGTCGATGCCGTCAATGTCATCTTCAGTCACGTGACCGCTAAAGGTGCGTTTTAACGTCTGGCAGCCAGGAGCGCGTTCCGGATCACCACAATACACAGTATTTCAGAAGGTGATAGTCAAGATCTTAGTGAATGACGTTTAAGAACATTTTTTTCAAAACAGCTTTTTATTGTGCAAAAAACTCTCAATGCAAAATTATAATACTTCAAATATCTGTAATTTAATAACCAACACGATATCAAAAAAAGACTACCAGTGACAAAGCGCAAGCTTTCTTCTTCAATTTGCTTTTTAAATCATTACTGTAGCTTTAAAGGTAACGTCAGGAGCTTCGAAATGCAAAATTCATCTTTATCGCGACCTTTGGACCTTACTTTTGAACTTTTTGGCCTTACTCTTGGCCTGTTTGGCCTTACCTTTGGATTTTTGGACTTATCTCCCCTCATCTTAGACACACACACTGGAGAAAGGAAACAGGCAGTCTCGCCTCCTAGCAAACGCGGGAATACGTCTTTTCTTGGATTCTCAATTTCGCGCGCTGTAACCCAGACCCTTAATACAAGAAATCCATTGGCAGCCATCTGCATATTCATGTTCACTGTTCAGTGCATCTAGTGAAAAATTAGTGCAATACGTAGACAAATTGAACGATGCTACGGCAAGTGTATCAGTGCCCCTAAACCTGAATGGCGCTCTAACTAAAATCAATTTCGTGTCCCCATTTGCGAGCGGTGTGATCGTCTCCTGCGGTGAGACGCTACGCGACACAGGATAACTCAGTCAACCAGCGGCCGATCGCTTCTTCTATGGACAAAGGAACATTTGCGTTGAGCCCCTGGTGAAACAAAATCCATTTACGATCATAATATGTTTATGCCACGGGAGTAACCTTCTAGAAAGGATACATGTAGGAGCATAAAAGTAAAACTTAGGGCTAGTTTCACAGGTTCCTATGATAAGTGGCTGATAGCATAGAGAAAAGAAAACACAGAAGAGTAGTCTTATCCTTCATTCATATTTATAAAAACAGGACAAAATTTGAAAAAGTTCATCATGAATACTTTACTAGATATAAACAAAAAGGCTCTATGATAATGAATTTATATCAAAAAAACGTTAGCTTACGATCTTATACTCAGCTTTCACATAAAATCTACAATCATCTTCCACAGGACTATAAACACCTTTTAAATTTAATAAATACATTAAATATGATAAAAAGTAGATTTAAAATTTACGTAGCAACCTTAGGTCGAGAAAAAAAAAAGTTAAAGATATATGTGTCTACTATATATATTTGTATAATTATGTAGCGCAAGAATTTATATACATAAAAGCGAATGGTGTCCACGCACAACCCTTGGCTCCAGTGGACACTTTCACAAAAAAAAAATGCGCAGATTATTTTTATTTTTTATTTTTTTGATTACTATAATTTTACCGGCGTAGTTATTTATTTATTTGCCTTTAATTCCTTATTTACGATTATAATTTTTGATATGTATTACGTGAGCAAATAAATTATTATATTATATTACATTATTATATCCTTATAAAAATTAGAAACACTATTCGATACTAGCGACACTAAGGACGTCTGGCAGAACTAATTTGTTTTCCGCGGGCTTTTTGAATACTGGTTTATTTGAGATGTTGTTTATTTAGTTCGTGCGTCGTGCCACAATTTCATAGAGGTGAGTGTGGTTAGGATAGTCGTCAGATGTGCCAAATATATGTTTTTGTTGCATTTTTTTTAGTTTGAACTATTAACTTACGAATAATACATATATTTGACAACGATAACTACTCTAACATCACATCTCTACGAAATCGTGGCACAGACTTCATGATTTATTGCTGATATATCAGGAACGAATTTAACTAAAATGCAATTTATTTACAGCTTATTTTTTGGCTTATTTTATAGTAGTAGTGATACTGGTGATTCTTCATTTTTGTAGCATTCTATACTATTAGGTGGGATGTTGAAGAGTGGTGGAATGAAAAGGATAAAATGAAGTACAAATCTCTTTTTAATAAGTTTTAACTTTCAAGTATGGTACATGAAATTAATGTGTGATAAGAATCTTATTTTACTTTACAAAGTACAAATCAGGAAATGTTAGACACTGAGCACTATATACCTATGTATCACATACATAAAAAATAAACAAGTGTAGAATGTACTCTTATTATTATCATAATATGTTTATGCCACGGGAGTAACCTTCTAGGGAGGATACATGTACATAAAAGTAAAGCTTACGGCTAGTTTCACAGGTTCCTAATAATTTTTTTTTATTTTATTTATATGCCGACGACACATCAATTATATTATCTAACGGCCAAGACAGTATCCTACAAGACACTTGCAACAACTTACTGGCAAAATTAGAAAAATGGTTTGGAGAAAAGCAATTATATCTAAATTCTACAAAAACCGCAGTAATAAGATTCCATAATATCCAGAGGAACTTGCAACCATTGAATGTAATTGCTGATAATTCGGTACAAGAAGTGAAATCAAGTACAAAATTTTTAGGTCTCCATTTAGACGAACATCTTTCGTTTAAAATCCACTGTGAACATACTGTATCCAAGCTCAAATGTATGGCATATGCTTTCAAGAATTTAAGAACGGTACTCACTGAACACCAACTGGTTATTTTGTATAAAGGGCAGGTAGAATCAAGGTTAAGGTACAATCTCTGCTTTTGGGGCTGTTCTCCTCATGCCCATAAAGTATTTTTAATTCAAAAAAGATTACTGAGATGTATGGCAGGTGTTAGCAGTACACACAGTTGTAGGGAATGATTTAGAAAGTTCAAAATACTTACCTTGCCAGCTCTTTTAATTTATGAGCTGAAACCGGTCCTTTTTCTTCTTGTAATGCCGACTTCTCATTGAAGGTTGGCGACAACGTTTCTAAATGCGTCTCTGTTCCTTGCAACATGAAACAGTTCTTCGACGTTGAGATTGGTCCATTCCCTTATGTTTTGAAGCCAGGATTTTTTCTTTCTGCCAATACCTTCCTTCCCCTCCACTCTGCCTTGCATAATATTTTGTAGCACTATATATTTATCGTTGCGTAAGTTGTGACCTATGTATGATGTTTTTCTTATCTTAATGATTGTCAACAGCTTTCTTTTGCGACCAATGCGTCTTAGAACTTTTTCGTTGGTGATTCTGTCAGTCCAGGGTATCCTCAGGATGCGTCTGTAGAGCCACATCTCAAATGCCTCAAATTTTTTGATCATTTGAGCTTTCAATGTCCAAGTTTACACTCCGTATAACAATACTGACCACACATAGCATTCCATAAATCTTATTCGTTTAGATTTCTGTTTGTAAACATTGAGGAGTATTTGATAAATGCCTTTCCAGCCATTTCTATTCTGATCTTACTTTCTTCGTCTGGATCCATTTGAGCATTTATGACTGAACCGAGATATCGGTATTTCTGCACCCGTTCTATTTGTTTCCTATTCAAAGTGAGAGAAGGGTTATTATTTGGGTTCTTACATATAACTATGAATTTAGTTTTTTTTGTATTAATAATGAGTCATACTTCATTACATTCTCGATTGACTCTCTCTAATAGGGTTTGAAAATCCTCTGCACTCTCAGCCATTATAACAGTCTCTTCGGCGAACCTTAGGTTGTTGATTAATATCCCTCCAATGTTTACTCCTTCACGTCTCTCTTCTAGCGGTTTCTGAAATACAAACTGAGAGTGTAGATTAAACAGTTGTTTTGACAGAACGCAGCCTAGGCGCAGTCCCTTTTGAATTTCGATTTCATCTGTCTCTATGTCTTCAACACGTACTATTGCTGTTTGATTGTAATAGACGTTTTTTATTAGTCGTATATCGCTTGGGTCCAAATTGATGCTTTTTAAATTTTCTATCAGTTTATCGTGTTGGACTTTATCAAAGGCCTTTTGGAAATCAATGAAACAGACGTATGTATTTTTCTAGTATTCCCTGCATTTTCTGTAGCAAGACTGTGATAGCGAATAATGCTTCTCTAGTTCCTAATCCTCCTCTGAAGCCAAACTGCGTCTCGTCTAGTTGTTCTTCACATTTTCGATATATTCTCCGTTGGATTATTTTCAAGAGTACTTTTAGTGTGTGACTTATCAGACTGATCATCCGATAATCATCACAGGACTTAGGGTTGTTCTTTTTAGGCAAGGGAATGAAAATTGATTTGAGACAATCTTTTGGAATTTCTCCTGTTACGTAGATTTTGTTACTATACTGATTTTTAAACCAGTCCTAGGTCTCGGAACAAATTAGAGCTTCCATGAACACGTTGACTAAAACAGGTATATCATGATTCTCATGTCTGATTGTAAGGGCCGGCTGTACAAACGTCGGTTTAAGTCACGCTTTATTAAACCCGAGCTTAGCTAAGCCACAGCATGCCAAACAACCAGATCAATATCTCTGAGGATTTCCTATATAAAAATGGTTGCTACAGAATGTGACCTTGACGGCGTCATTGAAATAATAATACATAATTTCTGTGAGCTTCTCTTAGACGAATAATGACTTTTACCACTAGGGTTGCCACCCATACTGTTAAAAACGGTATTATATTGTTTTACGCTATACATATGATACTTTTTACTGTTCAACTCAAAAATTTAAATTAACATTGATCTCGGCGCTTTATCTAAATAAAATTTTATCAATATGAGCACTGGCAAAAAATGAAATTATTAACTACCAGATACCTGAACATAAAACCACTAGTCAAACGGCTGAAAGATCGGCACATTCACCAAAATTCTAAAACAAAAGTCTGGTCACGTGGTCCAAGAGGCATCTCCGTTTAGTTTGGCTGTGACCCTATTTTATATTATAAGTATCGTACATGCAGTACTTTCATTGAATGAATATAAATGCATCATAACTACTAGGTCCCTGAATATAAAATCACGAGCCAGACGGCTGAAAGATCGGCACATTCACCAAAATTCTGAAACAAATGTCTGATCACGTGGTCCAAGAGGCATCTTCGTTTAGTCTGGCTGAGGTCATATTCTATATTATAAGCATGGTAAATGCAGTAACCTTTCATTGAATGAATATAAATGCATCATAACTACTAGGTACCTGAACATAAAATCACGAGTCAAACGGCTGAAAGATGGGCACATTCACCAAAATTCTTAAACAGATGTCTGGTCACGTGGTCCAAGAGGCATCTCCGTTTAGTCTGGCTGTGATCACATTTTACATTATAAGCATGGTACATACCGTAACCCTTTATTGAATGAATATAAATGCATCATAACTACTAGGTACCTGAACATAAAACCACGAGTCAAACGGCTGAAAGATCGGCACATTCACCAAAATTCTGAAACAATGTCTGGTCACGTGGTCCAAGAGACATCTCCGATTAGTCAGGCTGGGGTCATACTTTATATTATAAGCATGGTACATGCTGTAACTTTTTATTGAATGAATATAAATGCATCTAACTACTAGGTACCTGAACATAAAATCACGAGTCAAACGGCTGAAAGATCGGCACATTCACCAAAATTCTGACACTGATGTCTGGTCACGTGGTCCAAGGCGCATCTCCGTTTAGTCTGGCTGAGGTCATATTCTATATTATAAGCATGGTACGTGCAGTAACCTTTTACTGAATGAATATAAATGCATCATAACTACTAGGTACCTGAACATAAAACCACGAGTCAAACGGCTGAAAGATCGGCACATTCACCAAAATTCTGAAACAATGTCTGGTCACGTGGTCCAAGAGACATCTCCGATTAGTCAGGCTGGGGTCATACTTTATATTATAAGCATGGTACATGCTGTAACTTTTTATTGAATGAATATAAATGCATCTAACTACTAGGTACCTGAACATAAGAAAATCACGGGTCAAACGGCTGAAAGATCGGCACATTCAAAACCGATTCATTTCCAGAAAATCTGTGCCTCGGTTCAAGATGGATCTCTCGTTTGTAGCTCTCCGTGTCCAATTGGCCCGCCTGTGGCCATGGAGGTGATATATGCAGCATATATCCTCAGTAACTCTTCCTTTACGGTGTGTTTTATTGCGTTTCCGCCGCTGAGCGGCAACAGTAATAACAGTAGAGAGGCAACTATGATAGTTATTTGCGTATATTCTTTTGTTTTAGTCTTGCAGCGTTACCTAGAATGGCTAAAAATGGCGCAAACGGCGATATGAGTTGGAACTCTGCGGTGCTTATCATAAAAAAGATCTTGGCAACGGAGCACGGATATGCATAAAGATAACGTTGTCGGGCAAAATTTTGGTTTTACCGGGAAGTTGAAAGACATTTGTCCCCTGAACTCGAATCCCAAATAGTGCCTGACGCGGTGTCAAGCTAGTTGCCTCTTGGCAATTATGGTCTTGGATAAACATGCATTGAATACGTTACCTGTGCAAGCCTGTGTTCCTCAGCAAACCGCTTCTTGGCCAATGCATCTATACTAGATTCACCCAAGAAAGTTAGTGTACACAATGATCAATGCGTGATAGGTATGTCGTCATGCGGTATCCATACTGGTTGAATAATAACCGATAACCCTATTGGCCCTAATTGGTCGAGCCTCTCTACACAGCCAATAAAATTGCATGCAAGTGTGAGTGAGACAGCCGCCGCTTGAACAGGAATGGACTTGTTTAGTGTTTGTCATACAGCGATCGATTGTGGATAGAAATACATATATTATAAGCGTAAATTTATAAAAACCAAATGCAATAAGATGCCGATTTAGCGATTGAAGGAGTTGTATTGAAGGTAGCTGAGATTTCTAGTGTGAGTCGATCAAGCGTATAGAGGATCATTAAGGAGTATAAGGGCCGATTTTATCAACATGCATATTTAACAAAGAATTTAGCAAAGCTTTTCTATTCGATGTTATTTAGCAAAAGTTTTCTATTGGGTATTGAGGGCTATGTTAATAAGTATCATCCAGTAGTATTTCATCAATATTGAAAACAACACGTCAAAGCTGGATGACACTTTTGTCAAAGATACTTTAGAAATTCATGGATCAAAATCATAGCAGGATATCAGAACAAAACGATTGATTTGCAAATTAATGCCACATTTTCCATGTTTACATTATAATTATTGTATAATTACTAATTGCAAATTGGGATAATTTGTGATAAAAGTATTAGGTACCTATATCAATCACAGCAACTACCTACCTAATTTAATAATTAAAAATCCCACGTCCGTCAGTCAGATGGATTATATGAAAATACATACTTTTATGAAGAATCAATCTTTCATTTACTGGATGTATGTTTGTTATAGATCTTCTTATAGAAGTATTCACAGCTGCATTGTACATCAAAT
This sequence comes from Callosobruchus maculatus, assembly GCA_951848785.1. NCBI lineage: Eukaryota > Metazoa > Arthropoda > Insecta > Coleoptera > Chrysomelidae > Callosobruchus > Callosobruchus maculatus. Next base: position 2,576,849 of record CATOUR010000040.1, read on the forward strand.
AGGGTTATACTTAATTTTAATTATAAAATGGCAAGCTTTGGCGTTCTGGGGTTCTGGATAGGCAACCAGTAATGCACATGCGTTTTGAAAGTAGCTGTAACCTTTGAAATGTAACAAAATGCTATTTTTACCTCTTTTTACTATAAAACAAAGATATATTGCAGGTATTCATAATTATTATCGATAGTAAATTATTGTTTTATCGAAATGATGCAATGAGTGAATTTCTTGTCATCATAGCATTTAATACAGCATGAAACCAGCGATCAAATGGAAATGGAATCTGGAATCTGATTGGTTGAAATTAGCGATTGCTAAGTTTTTGATCAAACAAGAAAATGCAATTTTTCACCGATTTGAGATGGAAAATCAGACTGGAAAAGATGTTAGATGATTTACAATGCTCGATTGTATATAAAGTATGTCATTTTTGAGCTTTTTGAGGTCAACTTCAAGAGAAATCAATAATTTTCAGAGTACTTTGACAGATGCATGTTTTTGAAGGGGTTGCTCTGATTGGTCTTTGTTAAATTGCGCATGTCAGAGCAAAAATCTTATGCGAAAAGAAAAAAATGACCGAAGCAGTCGATAATTTCCACAGCATTCAACAAATAATAAATGCGCCAAGGTTAGGAGTATTTGAAGCATCTCGTTCTTCTCGTTCAGGCAATCAACTGTTTCTCGGCCGTTTTAACAACCGATAATACAGTTCTTTAAGTAACTGGTGAAACGTCGTTCTCTTAAAATTCGGCATATCTGTATCATCATTCACTTCTTTCAGTATTTTGTCCATGGTTCGTAGTTCATTTCTGAAGCAATAATTGTGTAGTTTTCTTCTGATCCCAGTCCTGTTGAAATCATCGATTGCTTCGGTCATTTTTTTCTTTAGGGATACAAGTCCAGCTCTGACAGTGATTTATTACTTTTATATTCCTAAATAATCTTGTATACACTTCACCAACTCACTCCTGAAATATCAGCAAACTGTTTTTTTTATGATCAGCCTCCCGCAAAGGCTGAAAGCCTATGGCGCTGTAGAAGCGCTGCGAGAGGAAAACTGTCGGTTCACGTTAGATTTGAAACGCTGCAGGTTGTAGCCGTCGGGAAACAATTCCCCCGGCAGCTGGTTCCACGGCGTCGAAGTTCTCCAAAAGAAGGAATGCTGGAGGAGACTGGTTCGGGGAGTGAGGACCTCGACCTGGTAAGGATGAGCTCGCAGAGCTTCTCTAGTGTTCCTGGTTTGGACGGCCTTTGGTGTTATTATCTAGGAAAGCTCACTGGAACATCTTCCGTGATAGAATCTGTAAAACAGGGATAGGTTAGCCATCCTCCTTCGATACACCTACTTCAAACACCACATAGAAAGTTTCGTGCATTTTGTTTTTGTACATATTCAAAATAGTTTGCTTACGTTCGCATTGATGGAATTGGGAATTTTTGTGAATTTTTTTTCGATAATTACTTCGCTACCAGTGAACTATTGCCAAAAATAAAGCAGTTCTGCCTATTCCAACCAGACAGCATGTAACCTGTAATCTATAAAGTTATATATATACTTATACTTACGGTACTTATATATATATATAGACAAAACAAAAACAAAAAAGGTGCAACCCGGGCTCCGACACACCGGGCTGCTGTTCCATTCCCCAGCGACTACTCCTCACACCGCGAGGTGAGCAATCACTGGGTCCGCGTATCGTGCGTCCTAAGCAGACGAAGGGACCCATGGATGACTGCCTTCTGCATTCTGGCGGCTAAGATGTGCGCCGCCGCACGGCACACCGGCATTTTGCGCAGTGCAGAGAGCAGCGTATCCCTCATACCACCTAGGGATCCAATGACCATTACTAGCAGACTCACAGTGTAGTCCGGCCAGAGCCTGCGAAGTTGTCCGAGGAGCTCCTGATACTTGGTCCGCTTTTCCTCCTCCTTAGAGACGATGTTCCCCTCGGCAGGTGCCGAGAACTCGATAACGAACATCGTCTTTTGTTGGTAGTCGAGGAGGACTATGTCGGGCTTATTTGCATGTATAAGCTCGAGCGTGGAGAATGAGTAGTTCCAGTAAATTCGGCACCTCTCGTTCTCCACAACGGACTCAATGTCCCCTGGAGCGTATGGCAGCACCGGTGTCTCATCTATACCGTATGAGTGCCTTAAATGGTAGTATAGCACTCGTAGAGCCGCGTTGTGCCGATAGACGTAGGCTGTGCCAGCGTACACCTTACACGCCGACAAGAGGTGCGTAAGGGTCTCTGGCGCCTGCAGGCAGGCTCTACAGCGGATATCGGGCACATCCATACCCATAATCCGGCTACGGTATACTAAGGTGTTGAAGACACCGTCTTGGCAAGCCATTATAGAGCTCTCAGTCTCCGACTTCAACCCATTAGACCTTAGGAAGGAGAAGGTCAACTGCTCAGATAAACCATGCTCTTCTAGATGTTTGTAGAAGATTCCGTGCATTGGTTTATCTTTGTGAAGTCTTAAAAGCAATTGGACTTCAGCAGTTTTAATCCGGGTTTTTAATTGTGCGGGAGCAAGTTCCGTAACGGACTGCTGACACCTCCGCGTGAAGTCGAGCGTGAGACTAAGTTCTTCGGCTGCCCGTGTTGCTGCTTTAAAAAGGAAGGCTCCTTTACCCGCAATCTCGTGCTCTCGCACAAAGCGGATCAGGGGATCGGTGCTCGTCGTAACATAGCAGGCAGTGGCCAGTACTACTCTGTTGTGCAGATGCTCCAAACTCAATAGTCCACGCCCTCCCAGGTGTCGCGGGAGGTATATTCGCGGGACAGAGGATCTAGGATGTAGACTTCCCTCCATATTCATCCTTTTGCGGGTCTTTATGTCGATTTGTCGCAGCTCTTCCACATTCCAGTGGATAGCACCAAAGCTGTATAGCAACAATGGGACCGCAAGCATGTTTGTGGCAGCGACTTTGTTTTTGCCGGACAGTTCTGACGACCAGATCTGCCGGAGTCGGTGCAAATACTTGCGGCGGAGACACTCTTTGACCAATTCTGCCTCTTGGATGTGACGCTGCGCCACTCCAAGGTAGGTATAGGTATCTCCGGCATGCAGTTGTCGCAAGATGCTCCCATCAACGAGCTGCTCCTCATCTTCACTATCTCCGCAACGTCCTCTTTTGAGATGAACCATGGCACATTTGTCTATCCCGAACTCCATACCAATAGCTTGACTGTAATCCTGCACTACCCTCAGCGACTGCTCTAAATCGCGTTGTCCGGAGGCATAGAGTTTCAGGTCATCCATGTAAAATAAGTGGGTGACCTTGTGCCTCCGGTAATTGGGCTTGCCACAGCTGTATCCCTTAGTATTTTTCAGCGCTATGGACAAAGGCAGTAGCGAGATGCAAAAGAGCAAGGGACTCAAGGAGTCTCCTTGGAAGACCCCTCTTTTAAATGATACCAACTCTGTTCGAACCCTGGTTTCACCCGATGTTATAGTGAACCGAGTCTTCCAGAGCGGCATCAGTTGTTTGATGCATCCCACTATTTGATCATCTACCGAAAGACATTCCAACAGCCGCACAATCAGTTCATGAGACGTAGTGTCGAATGCCTTCCGATAGTCGATCCAGGCCATAGAAAGGTTTCGCAGGTAATGCACGGAGTCCTGTGTGACACAGCGGTCAATCAACAGGTTATCCCTGCAGCCAGCTACTCCTTTCTTAGACCCTCTTTGTTCATATACGCTGAGAAATACGGGATTTACAGCTTGAAGGATACGCATGTACAACATTCTGGTGAAGAGCTTGTAACATGCGTTCAGACATGTTATTGGCCTGTAGTTTTTAGGATCAGACAAATCTCCGGTCTTCGGGAGAAGCACGGTTCGACCCTCGACAAACCAAGCCGGAATTGGCTGCTCCTGATTTAGCCACGAGTTAAAAACTCTAGCTAAATGCCGGTGGCAACTGGGAAACTTTTTCAACCAGTAGGTGTTTATGCCATCCGGGCCAGGAGCTGCGAAATTCTTTGCGCCTCGTAAGGCACCAAGAATTTCTTCCGTGTTTATCGGGTGACGCAGTACATTCAGGTTTGGAGTCCTCCTACAAACGGACTCGAACTGCGCCAAGGCCGGAGTGTCTGCTTGGAGAGGTTTGGGGTGTTCGTAAATGCCCCTCCAGAAAGTCTCCACGCGATCAGCAGTTGGCGGCTGCTCTATGACTGGTGGTCGCTGTTGGAAGAGACGAGCAGGCTTTTCGGAAAACAATCTGTTTTCCTCCAAACCTCTCGCCCGCGTCACCAGTGATCGTTTAGCAGCGATTAGCGTCCGTATCCTGTCAAGACAATGCTGCTTGACAACAACCAGTACCGCTTGACTGAGCGTGTGATGGTCGCGCCTTAGCTCTCGGGCTATCTGGCGCACGCATATATATATATATATATATATAAGTACCGTCTTAATCGTGATGGATTAAGTAAATATTTTCAATTCAAAACTGGAAAAGTCATAAAACTGACGGTAATAATAATCTTTTTCCAAAATGACATGCCATGTTATTTTAGATATCAAGTTTTTTAGCATTTTCTGAAACTTATAGATTCAATTTGTAATAAATTGATATGAAATTCATCTTATTTGAATAGTATCTTTTCAATATTTTTATGTAATGATTGTAATGGAAAAATAAACGTGAATAAAAATTTAAGAAAATGTTTTTGTGGCAGTACAAACTGCAAATATAGAAAAATAGCTATTGGAGGAAATTTGTTTGTGTTCAAGTAATAGATCTTTAAATTACATACATGTTGGAAAAATCTGAATTTTTGGAAAATTATAAAATTAGTGCCATTGTGGCAGTTCTAAAAGTTGAAATATAATTTTTTCATAACGAAATATTTTACCTGTCTTACTTCTCAACTTTTTTTAACATGCAATTACAAAACTAACAAATTCTCAAAACCTCTACACATATCGGCCCACCCTTTTATAAAGGGCGGACGAACAGTAAGTGGACGGAAGATTGTGGGCTCACTAAAACATATTTCAAGGAACTGTCACTTTGCCATGGTACGGATCCTTGAGGGCTATAATGTAAAAATATTTTCACTCAAAGTCTGACGTTTATACAGGGTGATTCATATCAAACTAGCATTTTTTTAATAAAACTCTCTATACAGGGTTATTCACGTTATTCGACACGGAACATTATGGCTAAAGTATTTGATAAAAAAGAAAATAATAATTTGGGATGGATAGAGACTCATAAAGGCTACATTTTAAAAGGGTGTCCCAAAAGCACGAAATGTATCAAAGTTATGTTTTTTTAAATGGAACACCCCGTATATTATTGCATATTCAGATTCCTTGATGAATTCTATTGTGACTTTATGTATCATACATGGGACTTAAAGCGAACCGTTTAGGTGTAAATCACCATTTTCGGTATAAGTAGATATCAGGAAAAAAATTGAATATCGCAGAGATTATAAAATTTGGAAGGCTGTGACTTTGCCGTATTACTAAGCATAAAATGCGTCAGCTTTGATGGGACTCTCAAATTTAAATTACGTTTATGCTTGGAGTAATCGGTCGACGAATTAAGGAAACTTCGATCAGCGATAACTTGATTTTTTCAAATGGGAATGCTCAATTTTTTTATGCGGTTAAAAGTAGAATTTGATAACCTTTCTAATGATATAAGGTTGTGCACAACTTTGATACATTTCGTGCTTTTGGGACACCCTGTATAACATGAAAATATTTTTAAAATGTAGCCTTTGTGGGTCTCTATCCATCCCAAATTATTATTTTCTTTTTGATCAAATACTTTAGCCATAATGCTCCGTGTCGAATAACGTGAATAACCCTGTATATTAAAGCATATTTGGATTCTTTGAAGAATTTTAATGTGACTTCATGTATCATATATGGGACTTTAAACGAACCATTTAGGCGCAAATTAATACTTTTGGTATAAGTAGGTATATCAGAAAAAAGTTGAATATCGCAGAGATTATAAAACTCAGAATGTCATGACTTTACGGTGAGACAGCAGCATAGTAAACAACCAGCAGAATATTTCTGAGGATTTCCTATATAAAAATGGTTCCCAAACAATTTGACCTTGGGATGACTTTACGGATGTGAGGTCTGGGTAGAGATGCGAAAATGGAAATATCGATACCGGTACCAATTCGATATTTTTTGGCCAAGTGCGCCAATGAAGGCGCGTTTGGTTTGTACAGAGAATTTTGTGCAATTACGCCTCTCAATACCTAATACCGATACTGCTACAAAAGTAGTGATACCTGCTTGGAATCGCTCAAAAAGTATATCTAAGATAAAAATACTAGATGGTAGTGCAGAAGTATCGATACATTTTAAGTATCGAGGTATCGTTAGCATCTCTACAAATAACCATCCAAAAGGGGGGGATGCCCGTGTAATTGCCACCAACCTGAGATATTGTGTAACAATATAATTGTTCATACCAACCAGCAGTCAATTGGTTCGCATGAGACAAGGGTATGTGGGTGCGTGCGTGTGTGCGTGAGTCTAGCTAGCCGCCAAGAAATGAAAAATAGAACAACAATGGTTTAATATAGATTTATTTCAGTATATATGAATGCAGTACATTCTATGTATTTTTTTTAAACTTATCTTCGGAGGGAAGTCCTCGTGGTGCCCTTCCGAAGAGAAGGTGGTGCTCCAAAGAAGGCTGGCTTCTTCAGAAGGAGTTCTGGTGGTGTCACCCCGAACAAGTGTTCATGGTGGTGGCATGGAAGAGATGTGGTGCCCTTCCAAAGAAGTGTGGTTTTCCTTGGTGGCACCCCGAAGAAAGTGGTCTTGATGGTAGCACCCCGAGAAAGAAGGTGGTTTTGATGGTGGCACCCCGAGAAAAAAGTTGTCTTAATGTTGGCACCCCGAAAAAAGGGTGGTTTTCCTGTGAAAGAGTTATGGCTGGTATTAGCACCTTGTGGAGAACTTGACAGGACTTCACGATCTGTTTCTGAAGTATGGATCTTCATGTGTTCTTACATTCTGATAAACTGCATTCATATACTTCAGAAACAAATCTATGAAGTAGCATGGGCACATTAAAAAGCTAAAAAGCAGATAGCCCTCAAATGTTCATATGGTAAAGATCACAAAAGAAAATATAGATATATACAAGAGCGAATAGATAGAACAATAGTTAAAAAAAAATTCATAAATGTCACAGTCCTACCGGATCTTTTCAGATATATAGTGATAAATAAAAAAATGTATAAAAATGTATGTTCAAAAATTTACAACCTTTTCCTCAAATTAAAAAAATGTCCAACAGATCTTTTCGTTGCGTTCTTGATTAGCAAATCTGATTGCTAGGTATTTTTACGTAAGGAGTGTTATAAAAAAAAGTGAAACATTAAATACACACAAGGCACCTTAACACAAAAATATATGGCTAGAAACAAAGAATAATGTTCAGCGACTCTTTTGTTAGATAATTGATAAATATACAGTGTATGATTGACTTGATATTTAAAGATTAAAACGTTCGCCATCACATGTTCATTAAAAAAAAATGTATAAATCGGCAAAATCACATTCCTACACATAGCTGTAAAATAAAGAGCAGAAGCAAAATATGGGAAACCATAGCAATCAAATCGTTATGATTTTGCATTGGGGACATGAATCCCTTACCTTGATTATCACATGTTGCACACACACAATAGATTGTCTTAGAGAGACATAATTATATGAGGTGTTAACTGTTTGATTTAAAAAGGGTGAGTGACCTATCGCCACCCATTTTTATAGAGGTTAATGTCGGTAGTGAGAGAGAGGGCATACTCCCCACTCATTCGATCTTTCCCAAAATTTGTGCACACTTGCGCAGTGTGTATAATTAATATTATTTCCAGCTGAAGGAAGTAGAGATGGGAAAAAGGTAGAGGTGAGAAGCAAAATAGTTATAAAAATGTACTAGTATAATGAGGAAGCAGTTGCTAAAAATGGAAGTTGTAATAATATAAAAATAATTTTGAAAACGGGTGAGCCGTTACAATTGTGCTGATTGTTTACTATGCTGTGGTGAGACTAAGCTTGAAATGCGTTACTTTATCTCAGACAGCCAAATTTGAATGCCTTTGTACACATGGAGAAATCGGTTTCGATTTCAATCACAGGTAATTTGATCTTTTCAAATGGGAAATGCTGGTGTAAGCGCACCCTTATTGTTGCTGCTGTCTAGAATTCTGGATATGTTACAATGCTTTGAGGGATAGCCGAAGACGTCAGTTGAATTGAGTACAATTAATTCGGAGAACCACCTCTCCGCGAATGTTTCCTTCTCCATTTCAATCAGACTCAAGCTATCCAACTTCGCCGTTACCTAGAATTCTAATTTACCTTCGCAGGCATCTCGAGTCGATCCACGTACAGCAGCTGCTAAATATACGGCTGCTCGTTGCATTGGTTGCTACAGTTGCACCCTCATGGGTTCACCAAGCACACATGGCGGTGGACGTTGGAAGTATATGTAATTTTTACCTCCCACACCGATAGGTGAGGGGAGTATTGTTATCGCGAAAATTTTCCATTTTTAGATAATTCGCTTTTTGGGCGCTTTATGATGTCTACATAACGAAAATTCACGTCACTCATTTCCGTCGGTCTGAATGAATGAATGAATAAGGACCAGAGGCTATCCAGCACGGAATGTGGCTGGTGCATAGGCCACACGATGGGCCCTTTTGTGCCTCTATCCGCGCTAGTTCCTAAGACCTGCCCTTTTGGCGAAGGCAAGTACATTCTTAGGTCCTATCCGTTTTATCTCTATTGGTTCCAAGGTTATTGAGCCCAGCATAGTCTGCCTGTGATAACCCAGGGTTTCGCAGCGACACAAGATGTGTGCCGAGGATTCTTCCTCTTCACCACACCACATGCACGTTGGGTCGTTGACCACCCTCATCACAAACTAGTGACGCCTGAAGGTGTTGTGACCCGTTAATAGGCCTACTAGCAATCTCGAGTTACTCCTATCCAGAGAGAGACAAAATCGTCCTATTCTCTCTGCAGGTGCTGCTAATGGTTCCCGAGCTTGACGGAGATGACCAGAGATGTTCCATCTCAGAGAGTGTTGATTCTGGATCCACTCTCCAGTTGTTTTCCTAATCATGTTTGCAGATAGTCCTAAGGCTGGTTCCAGGCCCACAAAACTGTTGCCGGATCCCATCCTAGCCAGATGATCCGCCATTTCGTTACCCTTTACCCCAGCGTGCCCAGGTACCCACATCAGTGTACCTTGTGTTTAGCTGAGATGTCGTCAAGAGCCCTCCTGCACTCCAGCACCAATCTCGACGTTATTTTCCAAGTACTCAGGGCTTTGATGGCTGCCTGACTGTCAGAGCAGATAGTAATCCGCCTCCTAGACCCGTCAATTTCCCGAATACGATTTACACAGGCAAGTATCGCATAGGCCTCAGCCTGGAATACTGTGGTGTGCCCCCCAAGAGGGAATGAAAGTCTTGTATGGGGTCGTAGACTCCCGAGCCCGAGCCCTCTCTAGCGAGTGAACCGTCTGTGTACCAGACCTGTCCTCCTCCTTCGATGAGCTGTCTTTTCCTAGACTCCCACTCTTCCCTTGACGGGAACACCACCGTAAATTTGCGATTGAAGCGATGCGTAGGAGAAACTATATCGCTCCTCGTCAACAAAATAGGACTATCCTCCTGCAACTCTGCTAGAATCGTCGAATGTCCTTTGCCTGGATTCATAAAAGTCCAGCTACCCTGACTCCAGAGACGGAACCCAGTTTTTCTAGCTTCCCCTTGAATTACCAGATGCAGATTCCGTCGGTCTGCCTGTCGGTCTGTCTCTCTGTTGGCGTTTTTCTAACGTCGTAATCTCAGTAACTGCTACATGGATTGTGATGAAATTTGGGTAGTGAGTTGTGGGGTCGTAGTAGGTAATGCTCCTATAATTTTCGAAATCGTTGTACGGGGGGCGGAGTAATTATCAAAAAACGAAAACTTTCAAATGTTCCTCAAACCTTGGTTTTAAGCGTTTTAGGGAATCCTGATCATTTTCTACTTTTTTTTTGGTAGGGGTAAATTTAGGGTGGTTGAGGGGTGGGGGGTTGTAGAACTAAATTTGTTGTATACATAATGGACTGTCCATTGACCTGTGAATGAAAAACCTAGCGGCATAATGCACTTTTTAGGTCCATCTGAACATTGTCTTGTTTATTGTAGAAACCAAGGGAGTATTGTTTTAGATCGTTCTATATTGCGTAATGCGAAAATTATCGAATTAATTTTAATGAAATTTTGACAGTATTACTGCCGGGGCGAGGATGGAAAACGTGTATATTTTGGAAAAATCATGTCAGTTGCACCCAGCAATAACAAGAAAACCAAAAATATAAAAACAGCTCAAACTTTGTTTTCAGGCGTTTTAGGGGTTCCTGGTCATTTTTAACTTTTCTGGGTAGGGCTGAATTTGGAGTGGTTTGGGGATGCGGGGTTGTAAAACTGAAATTTTTTTGTAGGTATTCATAATGGGCTGTTCATTGACCTGTAGAATAAATAATTAGCGGCATATTACACTTTTTAGGTCCATCTGAAGATTGCCTTGCCTATTACAGAATCCAATTTTGAGATGTATACATACGAGTTTGGCTTTATTTCGTTTCAGAACTATGGGATCAAACTTCTAGGGGTTATAAGAACTATGGGATCAAACTTCTAGGGGTTATTCAGTGCAACAGTAGAAAACTTTTGAGTATAGGGCCCCATGTCTGGAAAAGTGTCCGTATGGTACTATGGCCCTAAGAAGTGTTAAAATAGAGAAAGACGATGAATTGCCTAAATAGCGTTTAATGCATTCACTTTTTGCGTTTTGCACATGATATCATCAGCACGATGGAGCGCCAGCTCACTTTGCTGTACCAGCACGTGAGGATTTGTCTCAGCGGTTTGGGCACCGTTGGACTGCTAGAGGTGGAGCCGTTTCTTGGCCTCCTAGATCACCTGATCACCATGTAAAGTCTTTGGTCTACGAAATTCCAGTAGAACCAGAGCAAGACTTAATCGGACGAATTACAGCAGCATTTGAAATCATTCAAAACGAGTATCAAATTTTTAGTCAAGTCCGCCGAAATCATGTGCGACGTTTGAATTGGTGCATTCAGGTTGGAGGCAGACATTTTGAACAATTGTTGTGAGGATATCATGTACAAAAGGCAAAAAGTGAATGCATTAAAGGCTATTTAGGCAATTCATCGTCTTTCTACATTTTAACACTTCTTAGGGCCGTAGTACCGTACGGACACTTTTCCGGACATAGGTCCCTATACTCATTTCTACTGTTGCATTGAATAACCCCTAGAAGTTTGATCCCATAGTTCTGAAACATCCTGTATATTGAGTAAAGCAAAAATGGTTGAATTGACTTTAATGAAATTTTTTGGTCGGGCGGGCGATCATTTGGTTGCCAGGGGATCTCAGACTATAGCTTCATGCTATGGGAAAATAATAAACTAGTATCACCGTAATGTGTGGGAAGTACTGAGTCAATCAACTTGACTACATTTTTTTAAACTATATTTATTCGCCAGTGCAGGGCGCTAGCGGTAGTCATAGAGCAAAAAGGACAAGAGAAACAAGAAGTACAGGCAAGGATTATCAAAGGAAACCAGAAGTATGGAGCCCTGAAGAATGTTATGAAATCCCGATATGTATCCAGAAAGACCAAAGAGAGAATTTATACAGCTGTTATAAGACCAACAGCGACGTATGCTTGTGAGACGTGGACTATGAACAAAGAGGAGGAAGAAAAAATTATAAGATGGGAAAGAAAAATGTTGAGAGCTTTATGGAGGCGTAAGGACAAACGAGGGATGGAGGAGCAGAACAAACCAGGAACTGGAAGACATGTATGAGAAACCCAATATTTGCAGCAGTCATCAAAGCACAGAGAATAAGGTGGCTGGGACATGTGGAAAGGATGAATGGGACGAGAATGGCAAAATCAGTTCTCAACCGGGGACCAATAGGAAGAGATGGCTGAAACAGGCAGAAGATGATTTAAAGAAAATGTATGTTAAACACTGGAAAGAGAAGACGGCAGACAGAAATAGGTGGCGTGGAATAGTCCGGGATATACTCAGAAATAGGTGGTGAAAGTATCCAAAGACAAATTAGTTTATATATATTTATATAATTTATATAGTTATATAAATTTTAGCGATATAAGATCAGACTGTACTCATTTCTGCCCTAGGCCTTCATGGCCTGTTGTGCAAACTAATAATAAATAATAAAATAGTGCTGTGCGGCTGTTTAATAGCTAAATCCATTACTCAATGTCCGAACTAGATTGACATACCTTTTTTTCTGATAGTCATCATTAAATCAGATCATCCGCGGAGTGAACGATGATTATAAATTACGTAGTCCGGCTCGATCGTCCTACTCGTACATGAAATTCGGTTGTTCGGAATGACAGCTTATTATGAATATCGATCACACTCTCGCTAATTACACACGAAATTTATGCATATTGCTAACTGGAAATCCACGATTATAGAGATTAATCGCAGTACTATTATGCTCACGAAAAATGTCATATATGTATAATAGGAAATATATAAAACACTGTATCTGTTCGCAAAATCATTATTTATTTGAATACACACATAGCAAAATAACGGTACAGATACGAGAATGTTGTGTAATCAGCTATTACGATATTAAACAACAAATTCGTGCTAGGTTATTAGAACAAACAAAAATGCGTATGATGAAGAACGCATTTTTTTATTTATGATTTGCAGTATCAATTACGGGGTTACTAGCTGCTTACTCTTCTTCCCCCGTGTGGGGGCGGGTTAGAATATCTCCCATCGTATATCCTGCGTGTCGTAAAAGGCGACTAAAAGGAACCGAACTACTGTCGGTATAAGCAGTAACTTCATCTCAGCCAACAGCCTTGAGTGGACGAGTTGAGAAGAGCCAGGACACCTTCTTGTCCTTGAGGTGAGAAGTTGCCTCTAAAGGCGGATGAACCAGTAGATACAATCTGGTCAACGGCGTGAGGATGCAGAAAGCAAATGGGAAAATACTGCATTAAAGATCTTAAAGATATCCCAAGAGAAACTCGTAAAATGAGTAAATGCATTTTACGAGTTCACAACATGCCTGTTAAGACATTATGACTATGATGATGATGATATAAAACACTGTATCGGTTCGCAAAATCATTATTTATTTGAATACACACATAGCAAAATAACGGTATAGATACGAGAATGCGTAATCAGCTATTACGATATTAAACAACAAATTCGTGCTAGGTTGTTAGAACAAACAAAAATGCGTATGATGAAGAACGCATTTTTATTTATGATTTGCAGTATCAATTACGGAGTTATTAGCTGATTACTCATTTCTATCCTTCAATATAATTTACCTCTTTTTAAAAAAACGAAGTCAAGTTGATTGACTGAGTACTACCCATACATTACGGTGTTTCCCATAGTAGGAAGCTATAGTATGAGATCCCCTTGCAATAAAATCATCGGCCGCCCGACCAAAAGAAAGTGTGTTATGCCGCTAGGCCTTTCCTTCACAGGTCAATAGACAGCCTATTATGAATACAACAAATTTTTGAGTATTAAGACGCCTCACCTCCAGCCACCCCAATTTTACACCAACCAAAAGAAAGTACACACAGAAAAATCTGTCGTTTTGTCAAAAACTCACGCTTGAATTCAATGGGACGTTACACTCAGCATTCCTCAAATACAGCGACGTTTCTCCAATGGGAAGTGTATAGTTGGTAGCGAATTATATCGTATTGTCGATTCAACTACAACATGTCATTGGATTCCAATGAATGATTCAATCACAGCCTGTCGTTGAATCGAATCCGTGTTTGGTAATTAATTCTAAACTACTTTCTTTTCCTTGGACCAACAAATTTTATTGCGAGGACAGCTGATTGATTCATTTGGATGTTTAGTGGTGTGATTCTGTGTGAAGTCATAAGGAGCATGATATAAGAATTAGACATAAGCCTGCACCAGTTGTTGCATTATTACCTGAAACATAACTGTCTGACTAATCTAAATCCCTACATTGAAATGTGGGTGTTAGCTCTTCTAAGTCCCAATTTCTCAGTAGGTCCTCCATTTAATATATAACCGGACACATTTAGATCACACAATTGCTGATGCAATACGTAAAACCACGAGATGACACAACACGGCTAACACCGAAACAACACAACGGAACAACTTCGTCCATGTTGACGAGTTCGCGGCGATAGTAGCACCGAGATCATCCCCCTGTTCTTTATTCTTACCTCCATTGAATCGGGACATGGAAACAAAATTTATTTTTACCAGATGAATTATCACGAACTGCTATTGCAGTAATAATTTTTGTACATTGAATAGATTGTATGCTTTGCTTAAATGAAACATAGGGTAAATTTCGAAAACAAAAGGATGTTTTAATTGCATTATATGTCAATACTGGTACCAGAAGGATTATACATATCGTTAGAACGAATATAAAATTATTTTGAATTTATTGGCGGACCTGTTACCACTTCTAATATAAGGATTGAATTCTTTCAATGACATGGATTTGAAACAACTGTAAATATATTTAAAGTGGTGGAAAAACATTCAAATACTAACAATTAATTGGAAACGCAACTGTTTTTTTTTTCTGTTTATGTCCTTTGGCTTCTGTAATATACAAGGCAATGTTCGGATGGATCTAAAAAAGTGTATTATGCCGCTAGGTCTTTCTATGAACATTTTTTTTTCAGTTTTATAACCCCCACCCCCCAGCCACCCCAGTTTCACCCCTACCCCCCCACCGTCCCAGTTTCCCCCCACTTAAAGAAAAGTAGAAAGCGATCAAGAACCCTAAAGGACCTAAAAGCTAAGTTTGAGCTGTTTTTATATTTTTTATTTTTTTATTACTGCTGCACCATCACTAACACAATTTCTAAAAACCATAAACGTTTTGCATCCTCGCTATGTAATCACAATGTGTAAAAACTTCATTAAAACCAATCCAATAGCTACCACGTTACACAATACAGAATGATAAGAAGCAATAATCTGTTGTCATTTAGAATTTGATACTTATGTTCTGAAACTTATAGTTATTGGGAAAACTAAGTTTTACAAATAAAACCTATATATTATATGACACCTAATCAACATATAACAACAAAATAAACATTAAGGGACTAGGGTATAGCGCGCGAAATTGAGAGCCCAAGAAAAGACGTATTCCCGTGTTAGCGAGGAGGCGTGGTCACCTGTTCCCTTTCTCCAGTGTGTATGTCTAAGATGAGGGGAGATAAGTCCAAAAATCCAAAGGAAAGGTCAAAAGGTCCAAAGCTAAGGTCCAAAGGTCACAGTAAAAATGAATTTCTCATTTCGAAGCTCCTGACGTAAGCTTTAAACTTACAGTAACGATTCAAGAAGCAGATGAAGGAGAAAGCTGGCGCTTCGTAACTGTGGTGGCCTTTTTTTGATATCGTGTTTGGTTGTTAAATTACAAACATTTGACGAATGTATGGTTTTGCATTGCTAGTTTTTTTGCACACTAAAAAAGTTTTTTAAGAAAATTGCTCTTAGATATGTCATTCATTAAGGTCCTAACTATCACCTTCTGAAATATTGTATATAATAATAATAATAATAGGACTTTATTCGTCATGAAGAAAATACAATTAAGTACAACAAAAACACATACTAAATTCATAATCAGAAATCAAACAATTACAAAAGGCGGAGGGTCAACCAACAAGGTTGTTTTTCAACTCAACCCAAAAACTAAATAAAATACTAAGTAAAATAAAACAAAGAACAAATTAAAACTATACGCACACATACACCCTGTATACAGTGTACATTGCTATATTATAGATTGTGTTATAATTATATGGAGATTTATATACACACGTGTATTGCTGATAGCGCAAGTTCGCTGAACTGCTTTCACGTTTTTTACAAACACTTGATGTACATTGTGCTATTTATAATATTACGTACAGGTGGTAATCACCTAGATGGTTAAGTAGAATAACGAGGTGGCCAATATATGTAAACTTAAATCATTTCCCTAACACATAGCAAAGTCCGTCCTATAAACATTCATCTGATTTTATTAAAATTTTTAACCTTTTCTTAAAATTGAATAATGAAAAATGTCTAAAATCGTTAGGTAAGCTGTTGTACAATTTCACTGCATTGTAAGTAAAGCTGCGTTTAAACAAGGCAGTCGAGTGTTTTGGTATGACGAATAGCAGCCTATTTCTTGTATCTCTATTGCTATTAGTGCTAGATGTTACAAATTTGTCAAATAAATACGTTGGCGCTTTGTTAAGTATGATGTTATGGGTCAAAACTAGCTGATGGTACCTCCTAATCTTGTCTAGCCGAACCCAACTAGCATCGCGGTATGAATCGCTTACATGATCAAACTTGCGTATGCCATACGCAAATCTGATGCAAGAATTTTGTATTTTTTGAAGTCTTAGAACATCGGCTTGTAAAAGTGCTGGAAAATATACACTGTCACAATAGGCAATCTTTGATAGTATGAGCGATTCGCAGATATGCAATTTTAATTTTGTACTCATTATGTGCCTGCTTGGATACAATTGTCTCAGAGTTATTATATGAGGCTTGGGACAGCTGATTGACATGTTTGGTGAATCTTAAGTCAGATATGTAGTTTGAAAAACAAGTGAGTTCTGTTGGAAATGGGAATCCGTGTTTTAACATGACAAATACATATGCATAACTCTGTGTACCCAGGCCCCTTAAGCAAAAAAACATTTTTTCAGCTTCGCCATAAGTTATCTCTCTCTCTCTCTCTCTCTCTCTCTCTCTCTCTCTCTCTCTCTCTCTCTACATTTCTCACTGTTCCTTTCTCTGTTGTGTTAACGATGCTAGCGCTGTAGATATCCCGGACGGGTTCACATTCACAACTTTATTTTCACGGTCTTTTAGTTCTAGCTGCCTCGTCGCTACATCACACATGCACTTAAATCCGCACATCCCCACTTTGTTCTTATTCGGACGGTCAGACTAACTTTATTTAACGGAAAGAATAGCGCCAGTGGTGGAGAGGAGGGCCAGTTGTTTTAGTTGTATCTATCATCGAACGACGCTCCTCTATTAGTGCAGAGAGCGTGGCATGAGGCACTTCTGGTCAAGCTTGCTGCTTATGGACTACCACCTGGCCTGCGCCAGTGGCTCAATAGCTTTTTGAACGACCGGTCTCTGTTTGTGTAGTCGAGGGCTGTTCATTAGACGTATTTTCAATAAACGCCTGTGTTCCTCAGGGATCTGTCCTATCCCCTACACTGTTTCTGCTGTACATCAACGAGCTGCTGGAAATAACATCCAATCTACAGCTTCGCAGATGACAGTACATTAGTGTCGTGCATGGAACCAGGCAAGCCACTATCATCCCAGGAGACGGTACGTCGGCGACATCAGCATGCCTCACAGATCAACGCAGATATCAAAACAATTGTCGAGTAGGGATTAGCAAATAAAGTACAACGTACAAAAAACTCAGGCAACAACACTTACAAAGAAGTCTCACGATGGCTTACCAACCGTGGAAATGGAGGGTCACCCCATAGTCGAATCACCTTCCGTCAAGCTTTTGGGGATCAGCATCGACAATAACATGTCTTGGCACGACCACGTCGTCAGTATTGCTAAAACGGCATTCCAGAAGCCTGGAGTTTTGTTCCGCTGTAGGAAGTTGTATACACGAGAGCAGCTGCTGCTGCTCTACAAGGCACAGATCCGACCATCGCTGGAGTATTACTCCCATGTGTGGGGATACGCTCCAAAATACTCTCTAAAGCTTCTGGACACTATCCAGAAAAGAGCAATTAGATTAATCGATACGCCTAACCTCACAAAGGACCTCCACAGCCTGGAACATCGAAGGAGGTTGGCTGGCCTGTCCCTGTTTTTACAGATTCTATCACGGAAGATGTTCGAGTGAGCTCTCCCAGATAATAACACCAAAGGTCGTCCGAACCAAGTCAATGGATAGCCCATTATGAGTACAACACATTTTTGAGATTTACAACCTCCCTCCCTCCAACCACCCCAATTTCACCCCGATCAAAAAAAAGTAGAAAATGATCAGGAAGCCCTAGCCTAACACCTAAAAACGAAGTTTGAGGAATATTTAATTTTTTTTGTTGTTTGCTAATTACTCCGCCGCCCCTATACAGATTTTCAAAATTATAAGAACATTACCTACTACGGCCCTCCAGCATATCGTTGCCCAAATTTCATCACAATCCATGCAGCGGTTACTGAGTTACGAGGCTAGAAAAACGCGCACAGACAGACAGACCGACATGCGACAGACCGACAGACAGACAGACAGACAGACAGACCGACGGAAATGAGTGACATGGATTTTCGTTATGTAGACATCATAAAACGCCCAAAAAGGGTATTATCTCAAAATCGAAAATTTTCGCGATCACAATACTTCCCTCACATATCGGTGTAGGAAGTAAAAATATAAGATGGGAATGAAAAATGTTGAGAGCTATGTATGGAGGCGTAAGGACAAACGAGGGATGGAGGAGAAGAACAAATCAGGAACTGGAAGACATGTATAAGGACGCCAATATTATAATAGTCATCAAAGGGCAGAGAATATGATGGCTAGAACATGCGGAGAGGCTGAATGGGATGAGAATGGCAAAACTAGTTCTCAACCGGAAACCAATTAGAAAAAAAAGGAAGGATAGGCCAAGGGAGAGATGGCTGATTTAACGAAAATTAATATTAATCACTGGAAAGAGAAGACGGCAGACAGAAATAGGTGCCGTAGAATAATGCAGGACATACTCAGAAATAGGTGGTGAAAGTATCCAAAGCCAATTTTAAGTTATATGAAATTTAGTGGTATAAGATCAGACTGTACATTTCTGCCCTAGTCCTTCATGGCCTGTTGTACAAACTAATAATAAATAATTTTTTTAAGCTTATTTTTAACTTCTTAGTTCGACGTTCTTTAAAAGCGTGCGTCTTTAGTTTTTTTAAACTATACTTATTCAAGCTTTTTAACAGACACTTTTTGACGCTGTCACTGTCGAAGGTCGGCCACACACGAAAGAACGTTCTCTCATTACTTCTCTTTATTTTTCGTGGCGTAGTGACAGGGCGATAAAGACCTCCTATTTATGGCTAAGCAGGCGCGAAACACGGGGATGATTTTTATAATGCGATCTTGCGAGGAAATTTGGTTATAAAGTTTGCTCCAGCTTGCTGCTATTTTTAAATTGTCGCAGCTGTGACGCCTTTGCTTCATATAAAATTGGATTTAAGCGTTTAATTCCAATAAAAAGAACCGCAGGAAACAAATAGATTGATCTATCGGCCGGACGCTTAGCAAATCAGATCTCACTGTATTTTTGCGCACTATTTTATCGTATAGACTCATAATATCTTAACAGACATGTTGTGAACTCGTAAAATGCATCAAGTCGCAGCTAGAGTATTGCCGACACGAATATTATCAATAGTTTTGAGAACTGTAGCTCGCCATCGTTCGCGATTTACTGTCAGTTCAGTGGCGCTCTTGATACTCATATCCAGCAACTGTTTCGTCGTATCTGCCCAGCGTGTAGGGGGACGGCCACGGCGCCGCTCACTCGGGGTATGACCCTGAACTACAAGTTTCTCCATATTATCGCTTCTGTGTATATGTCCGAAGAATGTAAGCATTCTCGTCGGCACAATGGAGGTTAATCTCTTTGGATTACCGAGCTCATCCAGTATGGAAACGTTAGTTCGATGGGCGGTATAAGGAACTCTCAGCATTCTCCTCCACACCCACATTTCAAAACCATCTATGCTAGCTCGATCTGCCTTTTTAACAGTCCAAGTTTCCGAGGCATACAAAAATATGGAGAACACAAGAGACTGAACCAGCGACATTTTGGTAGCTTTGATGATGTTATGGTCACGCCATATTTTAGTAAGCCTTGTCATGGCCACACGTGTCTGTTGAATGCGCCGCAGTAGCTAATAGGCCGTGAAAAAATCCATTTCTGCCAGCTTCTCTTTGACCAAAGATATGTTACCGCCGTGGTTTCTGGTTGGACTTTGTTTGTTGTGAGCAATTTTTATAATCTCGCCCCTTTAGTCTAGTTTGTGTGTATTTTTCCGCTAAGTTAGTTGTTTTCTTCTACCTGAACAGGTTTTTGTTTATATTTCATGGCTTGCTACATTGCTAATAGGTAGGAAAATTGAAAAACGCCGATTTGTTCGAAAATTTAAAATTAAACGAAAACTACCAGTGATTGATATTCACAACCTTATATCATTAGAAAGGTTGTCAAATTCTACGTTCAACCTTATAAAAAAATTGGGCATTCCCATTTGAAAAAATCAAGTTATCGCTGATCGAAGTTGCCTTAATTAATCGACCGATTTCTCCAAGCATAAACGTAATTTAATTTTGAGTCTCGTCAAAGCTGACGCATTTTATGCTTAGTAATAGAGCCTTCCAAATTTCATAATCTCTGCGATATTCAATTTTTTCCTGATATCTACTTATACCGAAAATGGTGATTTACACCTAAACAGTTCGCTTTAAGTCCCATGTATGATACATAAAGTCACACTAAAATTCACCAATAAATCTGAATATGCAATAATATACGGGGTATTTCATTTTAAAAAAACATAACTTTGATTCATTTCGTGTTTTTGGGACACCCTATATAACATGAAAATATTTTTTAAATGTAGTCTTTGTTCCGACAATAAGTACTCGAATGATATTATTACATTTTATCTTACCCATTAGACATTTGCTTTTTTTGTTACCACATTGTTTACTACGACAGTTGCATCCAACAAAACCTTGAGAAGAATCAGATTCCTTTGCGGCACTTCTCCCCAAACTGAATTTTGTATCCGCTGGTATAACTGAGAATCTTAAAGTATTCATTTGAGAATGCCGCAATAAAAAAAAATTAAAAAATATAAGTCCAACTGTATTATTGATATTGATTCATTTCTTGCGTATAGTTTTTTAAAAACGCCAGTTGATGTACCAAGTTGGTACAAACCATCTTTGTCTGACAAACCAACTGCCAAAATATTACGAGGAGCTAAGCGTCATCTGGCCACATCAGGAATTAGGTCCAATCGGCAACGACGTAATGCTCAAACGCGCATTTCGCGACGTGGCTACATTGGGTTGGTCAGGTGTCGAATCGCTCACTGTTTCGGCATCTGGCAACTTCAGTATTGACGAATAGCGATGTGTCTAATTATTTCGGACTTAGGCCGAATTCGGCACGTGCCTCCAACATATACACTTAGAGGATATAATGGATCATTGTCTTCAAATCCATGATAATGGTCAGCCATACTCTGAAAGTATTTATAAAAATAATACATGGTCGTCTACGGATAAAATTGGAAGACGACAGCCAGTTTGGTTTCAGAAATGGACTAGGCACTAGAGAGGCATTATTCGCGATTAATGTATTAATACAGAGATGTTTAGATATGAATCATGACATTTATGTATGCTACGTTGATTTTGAAAAAGCTTTTGACAGAGTTCGCCATCAGAAATTAGTCGAAATACTTAAAAGCAAAAATATAAACAACAAAGACTTACAAATAATAACCAACCTTTACTGAAACCAACGAGCACAAATGAAAATCGACAATGAGTTCAGTTCGGAAATACAAATTAAGAGAGGCGTAAGGCAGGGATGTGTTCTGTCGCCCCTGCTTTTCAATCTATACAGAGAAGCAATGTCCGAAGAAGCTTTACTATCGGAACTAGAAGGAATAACAATAAATGGAAAGGTAATCAACAACATTAGATTCGCAGACGACACAGTAATTTTGACAAACTCAACGAAAGAACTTCAAACTTTGCTGGACAGGACAAACATTTTGCGGAGAATATGGTCTTAAAATGAACACCCAAAAAAACAAAATACATGATTATTACAAAGAAACCAAATGTAGCTGCAAATATAAACTTAGAAGGTCAAACACTGGAACAAATCAAAAAGTATAAATATCTGGGGACCTGGATAACTCACGATAACGACCAAACTGTAGAAATAAGATCAAGAATCGAAATAGCACGAGCAGGATTTGTAAAGCTAAAAAAAAATACTATGTAATAAAGACATCTATTTGGAATTAAGAATTAGAACCCTTAGAGATTACGTATTCTCAACATTGTTGTATGGATTGGAGGGCTGGACGCTAAGTCAAGAACATATAAATAAATTACAAGCATTCGAGATGTGGTGTGAAGAATTCTAAAAATATCTTGGACGCAACGAAGAACTAATACAGAAGTTCTTAGACTAATGGGTAAAAGTTGTGAAATTGTTAAAAATATAAAAATTAAAAAGCTGCTGTATTTAGGACATATAATGAGGGGGAAACGATATCGTTTGTTACAAATTATAATGCAGGCTAAAATAAAAGGAAAAAGGATCGTCGGCAGAAGGAGAATGTCATGGCTGCGAAATTTAAGAGAGTGGTATGATACTGGTCCATTGTATGCCGTTACTATATTGTAAAGAACGATAGGAAGCAAAACTTCTACTTTTGTTTTTCGAACTTGACTCTTTTCGCGGCCGTAGTAGAAGGCAATTAGAACGTTGTGCAATAATTTGCATTGTAGCCGGTCTTATGCAAATACGTACTCCAAAATGCGTTCGCAAATTCAAACTACGCTCGTATACGGAACAGCGCACATTATTCTGGGTATGTATATGAAAGTTGTGTCTGGAGGCGCACTTAGTTTAGGATGCTGTTTGTCTCTTTTCTTATGAACTTTGCGCCAGTTTAATCAAGTACACAAAACAATACAGAAACGAATAAACTATCTGCCACCAGACTGTCAGTGCAGAGCGATAATCGTGTAGGCAGTCTTGGGTGCAATGACATCAGGTGAGCACTGTGATATGTATTTTAACGTAACAGTCTCAAAAATACACATTTTACGGAATACAAATAATATGTAATACGTATATCATCCGTCAACATTTTATTGTCACAACATACAAAATTAAACGATCATGAACACTCACCAGTCAGGTACTCTAATAGCCACAACACGTACTCTATTTTTTTAATTAGTGTTTTAACTTTTCTAGTCGGTGCAATTTTCGAAACTGGTAATTAATCAGTTAGGTGAATTTTTGTGACAAGCTACCACGTTGTATAGGACTTTAGAGAGGTTTTGAGTCACTAAAAATTGGGACGACGCTATCCGTAAAATATTATTCTGAGCATGCGCAGTGTGTTTCGAATAACAACGTGTATCGTTGCGTTATTCGATAATTGACATTAACAATTATTGGACCTATTTGATTCTAACTTAACCTCACATTATGATCGATTTGGTCGGAAATGTCCAAGAAATGTTACATGCAACAAGTAAACACCACAAACAGAAAATAGATCACATCACAAGTAAAATCAAAAATAGGTTATGAAGGATCCCCGAAGCAAGACAGTTCAGATTTCTCTACCATGGTTCAGTCCCGTGATGATCACACGCTGTTGCCGGAGGCACCTAACTTTGTAGCTTTTATTGGATAATACTGTCAAATAAAATTGACGGAAGAAAACCTGGTCCTTTTGTACAATGATAAACTGCAAAATAAGTATTGTTGCTAACAAAATTATCACGGTTCTTTTCTCATTGCCGCATAGTGGTTTAGACCTGTCAATACCGCACGTAATCATATCGTACCGTAAATTTCCGTAGCTAACGTACTACTTTATCGGTTATTCGCTGATTCGGTTATTTCTGGAGAATTGCGCATGCCACAAATAGCCGATAACGTGCAATAACGTTAGGAAACGGACGTCCAAAAACTCTCTATTCAACTGATTATGTAACAATGGAAATATACTAGATATGCATCACTGTAATAATGCAAAACAAACCCTTTTGTAATTTAATTACTGCAAAAAAGATTTTTTTTCAGTGCGACAATTGCTTAAATAAATAAGTCAAAGTTGAATCGAGTTTTTTTTCGAAAATCTTGGGGGGTAATTACCCCTGTTACCCGCCTTGTATAGTACCGCTTCGAACTACTTGACAGTGGCCTACTGACTTTATTTCTCGATGACTATCGTGCTCTCTATCTACGATCATAACCTTGGTCTTGTTTTAGGTAATACCAAGACCATATGCTGCACTGTGTTGTTCTAAGGTGTTTAATAGAGCTACTAGTTCTTCCTGAGAAGCAGCAATAAGGACTGTCTCATCAGTGTGCAAACAAGGAAAATGAAGGACTGAAGATTATTTCTTTTCATTTTGAGGAGGGGCCAACTGGAGTAATTGAACACTATTTTTCTTATACATTAAGCAATTTACAATTCACTCACAACCTAGAATCATTAATGTGTAAGGCTTGATACGTACTTACGGTATATTCGGATATACAGCGTGTCCCACGACGATTAAGACAAGCAATATATCGGAACTGGACAGTAGTAGCGAATTATAATTTTGTGGGTGCAAATTAGAGCAAATATAGAATCTGTTCTTATTTTTGCGTCACCCAATGAGGTATTTGTTTTTGGTCACGTGACGACCGAATCAAAAATTTTAATGGGACGCCCTGTATATTTGTGCCTTTTTGTGTTCCTCCTGAAAAACAATGTCAACAAACTAGCACACTTGGGGTGTAAAGTAATTAATTCAAGAGCTACAGGTACTTGAACTGTACCGCTACCATTATGAAACACTACCAAAGTAATACTGTAGGGGTACATGTGATAACCACTGGTAGTGGTACTGTCGTTTAAGTACCTGTAGCTCTTGAACTAACAACTTTAGAGCCCAAGTGAGCTAGTTCGTTGGAATTGTTTTATCGGGAGGAATACAAAAAGTCACAAATGTACAGGGTGTCCCGTTAAAATTTTTGAATCGGACGTCACGTGATCAAAAACAAATACCTCGTTGGATGACACAGTAACAAGAAAAGATACTATATTTGCTCTAATCTAAACCCCCAAAATTATAGTTCGCTTCTACTGCCCAGTTCCGATATATTGCTTGTCTTAATCGTCGTGGGACACACTGTATAACGTTTTTTATCCCAGCCATTTTTTTCTAATTTAATTAATTCAACTAATTTCCACAATACGAGGGCTGCTCTATACCTCCGTCAATCCACCAGTACGCAGACAGCTGTTTCACGCTTATTACCGATCATCAGTGTGCCATGGGTCGATTGACGGAAATAGAGAGCATCCATTTTTCCATGTTCAATAAACATGTGAAACATGTGCGAGCGGACAGAAAAAATTCTGCCGGTGCGCCATCTAGTACCCGAAGGTAACGGCAAACCAAGAAAATCTCTGCTTAACAGCAGTAGACTTCTTGGTGGGACGCCAAGGTGCGTCCGCGTGCAACAAAAGTTTCTGTTCGACCCGTTTTCAATCTTCTCCTACCCTACCTCCTTTGACGTTTATTCTTAGACACTCTGTATACCCCTGTCACTACCAAGACTCCCTATCAGATGAAACATGGAAAAGTTGAGCCCTCAATAAGTGGGCCCTTGAATCCTTGTCAATCCAGAGGTAATCCGCATTTCATCCTCCCACAGTCGTAGGTAGGCAGGACCACTCTCGCGGAGTCTCTCTCGGATTTCCGCAATCATCATAAATTTAACGGTGTAACTTTAACCCAGTATGCAGGTGCCCATATAATAAGGTCGTTCAAGAGCGTCTTAGGCAGGAAGTGGCACAGATAAATTTCCGTCCCTGAATTTCACTTACTATCTGCGGCGTTACGCCGATGGTATAATTTTATCTCGCATTTGATTTCGCTGATTTCTCGCTTCTTTGATTTAACGAAAGCATTTGACTGTGTCTAACATGACATACTCCTTTCAAAGTTACCCTTTTATTCTATTCCTCCATCAAGTGTACACAATTTAAAATCATACCTGACTGAAAGGAAACAACTTATAAAAGCTGCACCTCTACCATCACCCCAATCTTGCACAAGGTTCCCCAAGGATCGGTGCTTGGTCCGCTTTTATTTTTGATATACAGCCCATATTTTCAATTGTTTAATTAATGTACGTTAAAAAAACACTCATGTGTACAGGGTGGGCCAATAGTGCGTGGACGGAGGATTGTGGGCTTAATCAAAAATATTTCAAAAATCTGTCACTTAATCCTGGTAAGGACCCTTGAGGGCTATGACGTAAAAATATTTTCACTCAAATTTTGACGTTTATATCAAACTTACATCTTTTTGAATAGAACCCCCTATATATTATTGCATATTTGGATTCCTTGGTCAATTTTTGTGTGACTTTATGTATCACACATGGAACTTTAAACGAACCGTTTAGGCGCAAATCACCATTTTTGGTATAAGTAGGTATCAGAAAAAAATTGAATATCGCAGCGATTATGAAACTTAGAAGGCCGTGACTTCGCGGTACAACTAAGCATGACATGCGTCACCTTAGGTCAGACGGCTAAAATTGAATTCTTTTTGTACTTGGAGAAATCAGTAGATTAATTAAGGTAACTTCAATCACAGATAACTTGATTTTTTCAAATGGCAATGCCTATTTTGGTTTAAAAAATCGAATGTAATATTTGATCACCTTTCTAACGATATAGCATTCTCGATATCAATCTTTTTTGGTTTTCATTTTATTTCAAATTTTCAGTCAAATCGGTGTTTTTCAATTTTCCTGCGTGCAAGCAACCTAGCAGGCCATGAAAAATAAACAGAAGCTCGTTAGTATGGAAGAAACCAACTAACTTACTAGAAAGATGCAAACTAACTGGAGCAACGAGGCAAGGTTATGAAAATTCCTTGCAACATATTAGTTCTAACCGGATACAACAGCCCCAAGATATCTAATGTAAATGAGTAGCTGGGCTAGACAGAAGTATTTGTTTTTCACAGCCTACTAGCTATCGAGGTCTACTAGAGCTTGACAACTTTCCAAAATGATTAAAAATTTTGAAACAAAAGGAAAACTACCAGCGATTTTTGCTTACAGTCTAACATGTTTAGAATTTCATATCTAATGGGATAAAGAGATTAGTCACTTCCGTTTAGTTAAGTCAAAAGTGAAATCTCCAACTGGAGCATTCTGAACATCTATTGAAATAATTGCTAGAATTACGCTATGTTGTAATTGTGTTTATTTCATGTAGTTTTCTGCAAACTAAATTATGTCTTACAATTCAAACAGACTGCAATTCAAGTTTCATTTTCCGCGATTTTGCTAATAAGTAGAAGTACCTACTGAAGAATTTGAAGAGTTCCAGTCAGAGGTATCATTACTTTTGACTTACGGAAATGGCTACTTTTTTATAGCATTAAATGTGGAAATTTATTCAGAAGACATAGATATTATACTGCCAGCAACAGTCACTAGTAGCTTTCCTTTGATTAAATATTGCTTTACTGACGTTGGAAATTGACTAATAGCTACCTATCGATGTGTAAAGTAAAACCCCTATCGCCTGGACTAAAATGTTTACGCTTACAATATTAATACTCCCCTCGTCAACTTACGAAGCAGGTCAGTGTGGACAACTGGAAAGGCAACCTGGGATATTTTCGACCTTATAATGAGCAAACGATGTTACGTGCTATCTTGTGAATTTCTCTTCTAGCAACTGCGAGTATAATGTAGCAGTGCGAAGGCTGAAATGAACAGAACTCCGCCCTGACTACTCCCTCAAGCGAGATTTTTCCTGCCTTTTTTGCAGCTATCACGCTTCTCCGCAACTTTAGGGCTGCGATAAAAACACAAGCGCGGCATTAGTTCGGGGACAAATACGCAATTTTCCCTCGGTGCAGAGACAAAACCGCAAAGAAGTGAGGCTAATTAACGGAGCTCTTTCGTTCGTTTCGCTTTACACCAATTTACTTTGTTTACATACCACGATCGACGTAATTATTGCTCTTTAAAGTTTTGCAAGTCCACTTATCCGTAAGTTGGGGCTGTTGATTGGGAGTTTAAACGAGAAGACTTTTGAGCTTGCCTGTTTAATAGGGCATGAATAATCTGAGATCGTGGCATTAGGCTATTTAGCGTACTTAAGAAATAGAGTAATTGAACGTAAAATGTACGCGGCAGAGAAATAGAAGAGAATAGAATAGAATGGTATATTAACGAACTTTGTTACGTGTCGAAAATGTATATACAGGGTTGGGATAAAGTATGGAACCAAGCAAATAACTTTGGAACGGAAAGAGTGATATTGCTAAAAATTTGCAGGCAAGTGTAGTGACGTCTAATGCATCCGAAGACATTATGTTAGCTATTAATGTACTTCCGGTTTAACCGGAAGTACTGTCAACTTTTTAAATTTAAATGGGACACCCTGTATATTTTTGCAGATTTTAATTCATCTTTTTTTTCCGAATACGTCCATAGTGGGTTTAGCATTAGTTTCTGTAAAAACGGCAAAGATAAAGCTTCTTTATCATTTCAGGTGTTTAAAATGCCGGTCATTCAAAGGCGGTTTTGGCGATCGCGTGAGAACTAACAAAGAAGTGTGTCAACCTTTAATGATTTACGTCCCGACAGGGGTCCTATAACACGTTTGACGGTGACTAAAAAAAAATACAAAAAAATTACTTCAAACGGGAAGACCGCAGACCGCCACGGACGAATTTGTGAGACAATTTCTTTAAGAAAGAAATACTGAACCCACTATGGACGTATTCGGAAAAAAAAGATGAATTAAAATCTGTAAAAATATACAGGGTGTCCCATTTAAATTAAAAAAGTTGACGGTACTTCCGGTTAAACCGGAAGTACATTAATAGCTAACATAGTGTCTTCGGATGCATTAGACGTCACTACACTTGCCTGCAAATTTTCAGCAATATCACTCTTTCCGTTCCAAAGTTATTTGCTTGGTTCCATACTTTATCCCAACCCTGTAGAACGTATTTGCTTGAATGTTATTTAATGGTTCATATCGCCCAGCATTGTCTTTGATAATATAGTTTAAAATGTAACATTATGTATATTAAATACTTACTCAGATTTAGGCTTATTGTAAATAACACACATATACGTTTATAGTATTTAAGTCCATTTATTCAGCATATTGTATGTACAATGCTAGTCCAGTTTGTATTTACAAAGTATTCCGCTCTTCTATAGCTGCAGTCAATTGGAAAGAACAAAAATGTCAATATTATATTTAATTAAATTCATACGAACTTACCATGGCATTCCATCAACCCAAAATTCTTGTTTACATGTTCATGTTGATGAAGAAAAGGTTAGTCACTGACAATAGATCCACTGAAAGACTGGACACTCTGTGTATGAAAATTTGGCATGACATTTTTGACTGACATCCGCGCCATCTATTCGGGTTGCGTGTGTCACTACAATGCATTCACGAATCGATTACAGGAAACTGTAGATATTCACGACCTAGGTCAATCTAAAAAGTTTGGTGTAGGTGACCGACGGTAGGTGGGGTAGGTTACGAAAAGAGCGGGCTTTTTGAAATACCATATAAGCTTATTCATCCTCCAGAAAACGTGGTAACTTGTCATCACAATTTACCTTACGCATTCATTACCTGTTTTGAAAATGGACCTGATTAAAAAAATTAAAGCATTAATTTAAAAAAATGGAATTGATAAGTGGCGTAATAATAAATAAAACATATTGTTCACGGCACGTACTCCATTTTTTATAATTAGTGTTTTAACTTTTTTTAATCGGTGCAATTTTCAAAACAGGTAATTAATGAGTTAGGTAAATTTTTGTGACAAGCTACCACGTTGTATAGGATATTCAACTGATTATGTAAGAATGGGAATATATTAGATATGCATTAGGTACTGTAATAAAGCAAAACAAACCCTTTTGTAATTTATTTCAATACGACAATTGCTTAAATAAAATCAGCTACACAAGGTACACAAACAATTCATACAAAAGTAAAGCATGATTTATTCAGTAGAATCACTATTTCATGATAATTACAATACTTTGATGTCATATAATTTCAAGAGTAAAGAGGTAATATTCCTTAACTCTTCATATTGATGCAGGCAAGATGTTTGTATATTTGTAGGTTTGGGTTGCCAATCCTTTCTAACTAGCATCTCTGTATACGCTGATCAGATGGGATTTAATGTCTGAAATAAAAAAATGTATTTTTAGACCATCGGACCTCACCTTCAATGCAATGGTTTGCCAAAGAGAGGGAATGCTGCACACCTTTATGGCAGCGTATGTGATTGTGAACAGTAATACAAGTTATATGAGTATGAGTAGTAGTGGTTAGTAATGCATTCAAATAATATATGTATATTTCATGTAGAAATGATCAATTTTGTATTAATTTTGCATCAAAATTCGTGATACAAAAATGAGGTGAGCGGTATAAATCAGGCAAATCACTTACCTTCGTGCATCCGCATTCTTGCAATTTGGCGCAAGACAACGGCGTAAATATTTAGAACCCATTCCTATATACATATAGACAACAATAGGCGGACAAAAATCTCAACAGTAGTGCAAAATTGCAAGAAGACGCCAATCGACAGAAGCGAGCAACGACAATGTCAGTTACGACAATGGCTGTCAAAATGACGTTATTCGTAACAATTGGGCCACTTCTATTGATGCATCTAGGAATCTGTTTGAAACGGAGTTGGCTGATCAATAGTTCACGCAACCCAGCTAGGTGTGCTAGGTGGCTAGCGCTAACGCCGCTACACAGGGTCCTCATTTGAGTTTCACACCCCTGAGGTTAGTCTTGCCTCTGATTGACATCTATCGCTTTGTACCTTGTAGACAGTTGAACCAAGGTCGAACCACAGAATTAAATCACCACCGTTCATTACCATATGACAGGCGAGTTTGGCGCCGATTTTCACGGGAAAGAAGCCATTTCCTTTTCACTTCTCTGTTTTACTTGGACCAGGTGGTCATTGCGCACATTTTGCGGATTTGATTGGGAAGAAATCCTGTGTAGAATTGCATTTTGCTTTTTACAGTGTCTGTAGAACCTCTTCTGTGGAATTCGTATAAAACTCATATCACACAGCTTCCAAAGGAAATACTCCAAAGCCACCCAACACCAATGGTAGGTGCATAACCTCCTTTCATGAGAATTGGTCATATGGCTCTCTCTGTATTACTCTTTCACATCTGTGGCCATGACTAACTGCTTTAAGTGTTGCTTATTTGCTTCCAGGCACCTAACATATTCCTCTTATAGGCTTTTTAGGCTCAACCATCACCCAGTCTTAGGCTGAGTCGAACCATATCGCCAACTGCCAACCCTAAGGACTGTCCAACTCTTTCGCTTGCATGTCATCTCTAATTATCAGCTTGGTACTTGCTAGAACCACTACTTTGCTGCATGACTGCTTGCAGAACAGCTCTATTACTTTATTCATGCTTTGCTACCTCGCTTTAAGCCTGCCAGCTAATAAGGTATTTCCAGAAGACCCAGGACATAGTGCTTTGGAATACTGGTGGGAGATAGCATAAGTTGTAGATCCTGTAACTGCTTCATTAGAAGAACATCTGAAATTAGAAGTTAGTTTAGCTATTATTCAGCATACCAGACGTAGATATAGTAGCGGAATAGCAAGTAACACAGCGGGGCCCCAATCATTGTTACATCAATACTTAGTGTGTTTAGATAACGTTTATATGTAGTTTTATCGGTCCTAACCGGCTGACGTATTCTAGATTGTAAGAAATAGGGGCACTCTCCTTTCTCCCAGATAAGTACTTCGCAACTTTAGTGCTATTTCTGTGTATCAATACTCGATAATAAGTCTTTAGGTGATCCATTGATTTCAGTATTTTAGTATTAGGGGGATTTCAGAATTCACCCCTTGCACCCTTATTTCCGCCCTAACCTCCGACTGTCAAACTAGAGGACAAGACAGTAGAGAGACCACAGCATAGAAGAACTCCCGGCTGAGCTGAGCATAACATAAAGTGGTGGCTAATAAAAATCGACAGCGCACCATAACAACTACCACTAGATAATACGACCCCTCGGGGTTGCCCTTCGAGGATGGGGTGGAGGGGGTGAATGCTGTTTTATGACGCCTTTCGACAAATAGCGATGGCATTTTTTTTTCAATTCTTCACGCCATCTTCTTACAAATGACGTAAAATTGACTAAAACAGCATATAGTTGCAAGTTATAGTAGCGAATTAAATACGCTAAAAATTAATTACATGTAATTGCAGCTAATTTTTAAATGGCAACTTATCATTAATCCATTCGACACTTCCTCAAGATTCATTTAAAGTTAATTTTATCAAAAAATAGATACTTGCAGGATTGGGCAATGAAACTGTGACTATTTGAAACCGCAATAATGGATGCTCTGTAAACTACAACTTACTATTTAAAACTACAATTTGTAACAGTAAAAATGTTGCCTGGTCATGAACTACCAGCCAACACCTTTATTACTCATAGCAACCAGCAGCTCAGTAGTTTTGCATGAGACTAGGGTATGTAGGTGCGTGCGTGTGTGCGTGAATGCGTGAGTCTAGTTAGCTGCCAAGAAATGAAAAATAGGACAACAATGGTTTAATAAAGATTTATTTTAGTATATATATGAATGAGGGAGGAAAGATGGCCAAGAAGAGTATTGGAATGGATACCACCGGAACGAAAAAAAAGAGGAAGACCTCGAAGAAGCTGGAGGGATGATATCAACGAAGCAATGGCAGCTAGAGATTTACAAGAATATATGTGTTATGACAGAAAAGTTTGGAGGCTGGGTACGGAGAAGCGGCGACCGCTGTAGAAATCCGTCTCACACACATATATGAATGCAGTACATTTTTTTTAAAGAACTTATCTCGGAGGGAAGTCCTGGTAGGGCCCTTCTGAAAAGAAGGTGGTGCTCCAGAGAAGGCTGGCTTCTTCAGAAGGAGCTCAGGTGGTGCTCCAAAGGTGTCTTGATGTTGGCACCCCGAGAAGAGGCTGTCTTGACGGTGGCACCCCGACAAAAGTTGTCTTCATGTTGGCACCCCGAGAAAAAAGGTTAGGTCTTCATGGTGGCACCCCGACAAAAAGTTGTCTTCATGGTGGCACCCCGACGATAGGTGGTTTCTATGTTGGCACCCCGAAAAAAGGGTGGTTCTCCTTTGAAAGAGTTATCGCTGGTATTAGTACCTTGTGGAGAAGTTCACAGGACTTCACGATCTGTTTCTGAAGTATGGATCTTCATGCGTTCTTACATTTTGATAAATTGCATTCATATACTTCAGAAACAAATCTATGAAGTAGCATGGGGGTATTAAAAAGCCAAAAAGCAGATAACTTTCAAATGTTCACATGGTAAAGATTAAAAAAAAATAGATATATACAAGAGCGAATAGATAGAACAATAGTTAAAAAAAAGATTCTTAAACGCTTTGTATTTTCAGTCCTACCGGATCTTTTCAGATATATAGTGATAAATAAAATAAATGTACAAAGTATGTTCAAAAATTT
Source organism: Callosobruchus maculatus (assembly GCA_951848785.1). Classification (NCBI taxonomy): domain Eukaryota; kingdom Metazoa; phylum Arthropoda; class Insecta; order Coleoptera; family Chrysomelidae; genus Callosobruchus; species Callosobruchus maculatus. Next base: position 2,610,381 of record CATOUR010000040.1, read on the forward strand.
ACAAACTTTTTCCTCACGCCTTGTAAAACAAAATTACAAAAATGTCCAAAAGATCTTTTCATTGCGTTCTCAATTAGCAAATCTGAGTGCTAGGTATTTTTACGCAAGGAATGTCATAAAAAAAATGTGAAACATTAAATACACACGAGATAAGGCATCTTAACACAAAAATATATGGCTAGAAACAAAGAATAATGTTCGGGGACTCTTTTGTTAGATAATTGATAAATATACAGTGTATGATTGACTTGATATTTAAAGATTAAAATGTTCGCCATCACATGTTCATGAGAAAAAAAAATGTATAAATCGGAAGAATCACATTCCTACACATAGCTGTAAAATAAAAAGTAAAAGCACTAAAAATATGCGAAGCTATAGCAATCAAATCGTTATCGTTACCTTGATTAAGACATAATGGCTCAGACACAAAAGATTGTCTTAGAGAAACATAATTATATTAGTTGTTAACTGCTTGAGTTCAGAAAGCAAAAGGAATAAACCATTACATTTTATCTAGAAGCTAACTTTGGTAGACAGAGAGAGCATACCCCCCACTCATTAGATTTTCCCAAAATTTGGCGCACTTGCGCAGTGTGTATAATTAACAATATTTGCAGCTCAAGGAAGTAAAGATGGGAAAGAGGTAGAGGTGAGAAGCAAAATAGTTATAAAAATGTACTAGTATAATGAGGAAGCAGTTGCTAAAAATGGAAGTTGTAAACTATTTGTATATGGTAGCCAAGTAAATAATATAAAAATAATTTTGAAAACGGGTGAACCGTTACAAATTGACGCTTCAGAGACATGATTTTATTCTTTAGAAAACACTGCCGAAAGAGGTGTAGAACTACGAATTGGCATAAATATGTTGCCTTGGTGACTAAAGGGCGTTTACAAGGTTGTGCAAATGGCCCTAAAAAGCTGACGACGATGATTCATCGCTTCCATATACAAACTATTGTCTTGTTTCGTAGATAGGTTTCTAACAATAACTTTATTAGGCTCAAATCTTCGTATAGTATGAAAAAACTGAAATACATAATCTCGATATTTTGTAATATCACGGAGAAAGTGATCCGTATCGCTAAAAAATAATGCACCCATTATCCGAAGAATTAGAGGGACCGGAAAGAAAAAATATGGCCTAATTACCTGGCTCTTAATTAAACAAGCAAGGCGATTATGAATGCCGTACATCATTTTTCACTCTCCGAAAAAACACAATCCAATTTCATTTTTGTGTCACCTCGTCATCAATCATGGTAAATGATTACAGCACCGTACGGTTTGCTACCAGTCTCAGCATAAAACACAATTTTCATTTTGGTTACCGAAATGCAGTTGTGGAGACAATTATGATGCGTATCCCTGTTTTGTGGTCAGTGGCGGGTTCAGGATTTCCTCTAGGGAGGGGCGGATCAGTGTTCATGATGAGCTGAAAATTCACCCACATGGACGCACTGTAATGTTCTGAAGAGAGCAAAAAAAATCCTCAAGTCAACCTCTTCTCCTATTTATATGAATATTCCGTGTTTTCATTACTCTGTTTTGAACTACCTCAATTCTTTTTATACAGGGTGTCCCAAAAAATAGTGTCAAGCGGAAGTCCAGAGATAGAGCACACCTAGAATTATATGAATCACCCCCATATATGTTATGCAATTTTTTGTAGTTTCCGAGTTATGAATTTTTTTCTGAAGTTTGGAGAATTCTCTACCTCGACAACTTAAAACTGTTCCAAAAGGAAAATTAAATGACTTTTCCAAATTCTCTTTTTTGCTAGTTAATCTTCAAAAGTTTACTGTTTATACATAAAATAATCGGCTTCGTAACTTTGAGGAAATTCATCAAAATTTTAGTGTAAAGTGAAAAATTTACGATCTGATAATTATAACATAAATCTTCGACTCGCAATTAAAAATCTAAAGAGGTGATTTCATGATTTCTAAGTAGTTCTAAAAACTTCTTCAGACTCTCAGCTATCACAGTCATTGGAAAGAAGTAGTACTTAATGGGGCTGCTTTCGCTCCAATCGACCTTCAAAGACAAGAGGCGAAGATTTCTTGAAATTGGCGATGTGATTTTCAATTCATCAATAACTTATGTGAACGCGCTAATAGTAGAATGGTTGTCAGTACCGCAATAATAAACAGTAAAAACGTTCCATAAATTAACATTTGTTAAAAAAGATCCTTTTTCTTGCTAAAAACCACAAGGAGCGCATTATTCAAAACCGGTTTTTACCTGAGCGACAACAAAAAGAGCTAACGCTAATGCAGTAAACGATGTTAGAAAGAGATAGCTATGATATTGTTGTGATGTCTTTTCAAAATGTGTCTTTGCATAGGTTGCTTTCGTTAACTTTATTCAGTCGCCTGTCTTTGCGGCTTTAAAATGATACGCTCTTGTTTGATGAATTATTTTGACAATTGGGCTTTTTTACGGACTATTGAGTGCACGCAGATTCGAAATTTGGCATGACCTATGGACTCTGAATGCTATCGGTTTGGATTGGAGTTGTTTCTGTTGTCTACTTGGCTATTCCTACGGAACTTGGGCGCACGACTACTAGCCTTAACAACGATGCTGTTTTCTGCAAGAGACTATGCAACAAATGGATAGGTCGTGCTGGATCCACTGAATGGCCGCCAGGGTCACCTGACTTAAATCCAATAGAGTTTTTTGTTTGGGGCTACTACAAAGAACTAGCTGATGCTAAAGAGTGTCGAAACATCAACGAGTTACGCAAGAAATTGACACAGGCTGAAGAAACAATAAAAAACAAGCGAAGAGCTTTTGTTAATTTAAAAAACAATTTTTTTAGAAGATGTAGATTATGCATCGAACAAGAAGGTAGACAATTTGAAAATTTCTTGTGAAATTTAATAAACTTAGTGAAGAAATCTGATAATTTTCGTTTCATTTTACAATTTCCCACTTACAAAAAGGAAGTCGTACATGTAAAAAAAAATCTTAGCAAAGTGACACAGGTGGTCATCTATGGATCTTCTGATCGCACTGAATGTCTTTTATTGCGGCACTGACAATCATTCTGCCATTACCGCCCTAAAATTAGTTATTGTTTCATTTAAAGTCCTATCGCTAATTTCAAGAAATCTCCGCCTCTTGTCGTTGGAGGCCGATTGGAGCCAAAGCAGCCCCATTAAGTATTACTTTTTTTTAATGATTATGATAGTTGGGAGTCTGAAGAAGTTTTTAGACCTACAAAGAAATCATGAAATCACCTCTTTAGATTTTTAATTGCGAGTCGAAGATTTAAGTCATAATTAACAGAACGTAAATTTTTCACTTTACACTATAATTTTCATGACTCTTGTCAGATTTACTAAGCCGATTCCTTTATGTATGAACAGCAAACTCTTGAAGATTAGTTAGCAGAAAAGAGAATTTGGAAAAGTCTTTTAATTTTCTTTTTTGAACAGTTTTAAGTTGTCGAGGTATAGAATTCTCTAAAGTTCATAAAAAAATTCATAACTCGAAAACTACAAAATATTGCATAACATATATGGGGGTGGTTCAGATACTTCTAGGTGTGCTCTATCTCTGGACTTCCGCTTGACACTATTTTTTGGGACACCCTGTATGCAAATTCTATTGAGGGCACCATACGACCGAAGCGAAAGAGAATTTGCTATTGTGCCAGTCAGGCCCTGGCCGGCGGAGCCGATTTACGTGTGATCTGGAAAGTTTTCTTCTCGATCCATTTTTTATAGCCGCGAACTGTCTAGGAGGCACAGAGAGTTCGCCGAGAACGTTCCAGAGATGGCGCGCATAATATAAAGCGCCGTCGCACGAGAGACGGGGACAGTCAGGGACAGTCAATGCAGTACAGCAGTCAGTGTTCGGTAGTAATACGCGACGACGTTCCAGTGGCGCGCGCGAAATAAATGAACTGTGACATAAATTAGTGAAGTTAAGGACCAATATAAACTAGTGTAGTGACTGTAGATAAATTAGACTGTTATGTATTAGGCTAGGTGTAGGGTACATAGTTGGTGAAAATGAATAGTGAAATTCGTATCAAGTGTTTCCTTGCCCAATCGGACTAAAGACTTGTAACACTATTTATGAACGAGTGTATAATGTTAGAATGCTTCGGGGATCTTCAAAATCTGTACGTTCTGTATATGAATGCAAGCATCTTATTTGATCCTTTAATAATTTTTTCATAGTGATTTCTAAATGAGCAATGACTATCTAAAATAACGCCTAAATCTTTGAATAATGTCTAAATCTTTAAAAGTTGAAGATACTTAGCGCTAAGTGAAAGATAAATTCACATCTGTAGAAATATAAATTCTTCATCTCTGTCTGCCTTTGTTAGTCCTGTTGTCAGAAAGTGGAGTCAAGTTGATTGCCTCAATACTTTCCACACATAATGGTGATATAATTTCATAATTTTCCTATCGCATGAAGCTATAGTCTGAGAATCCCTTGCAACCAAACCATTATCCGCTCACAGAAGCGTCCAACGAAAAACTCTCTTAAATACTTTGTTGCATCTCTCTCTCTCTTTCTGAAGGAACTAGGACGACACAGTTGTCATTCTACAAGCTTCAACCGGATGAAACGAAACGATTTTCATTATTGCTGCGCCGCCACTTAGGGTGCTGTTGCCTATATTGAACCAAATTCTGAAAAATGGTCCGTACATGTGGCCATTAAAAAAATAAAAAATATTGATAATACAAAACAAATCTCTCAACCTTGACGTAGAACGATAGATAGATAAAATAGAATAGAATAACTGACAAAATAAATTCCAGCTTAATGTCCTGTACGATAAAATTCGTTTACGAGGGTGGTACGTAAAGAGACTCCCATACTCTCGAGTCAGAAAATTGAAGAGGCCACTCACTTGGTAAAAAGACGAGAGGAAAGGACGGCGACAACACAAGAGATGACAAAACGAGTCATTGGAATAGAACGCGACCCCTAAAACAACATGAGTTAGATGAGATAGCCCAAAAAATGGGATTTTGATGCTGAAACTGACTATGACAGTGATACTTCTGCAGAAAACTGTTTTGCAAGTATTTCAGAGAATCTATGGTTTGTTCTTTTCCAAACTATTCAGTGAACTTGTTTAAAATGTAGTTTTGTTATTATCTAGGCTTACTGTAAACTTAATAGAACTAATTTAATATTAATAGCACATATTTTGCTGGGATCTCTGAAGGACCCCAAATGGGAATTTACGTTGATTTTCATAGCATGGGAATTTAAGGGTTAAGACCCATAATACCCTTAAGATGCAACTGCCTTTCAAGTGCAACAAACCAGATGGCATTCTAAGAGGTTTGGTAACAGAGGCGGGTACTTACATTTTTTTTTTTTTTATGGTCAGCCTCCCGCAAAGGCCAAAAGCCTATGGCGCTATAGAAGCGCTGCGAGAGGACAAGTGTCGGTTCACGTTAGATTTGAAACGCTGCAGGTTGTAGCCGACGGGAAACACATTCCCCGGCAGCTGATTCCACAGCGTCGAAGTTCTCCAAAAGAAGGAATGCTGGAGGAGACTGGTTCGGGGAGTAAGGACCTCGACCTGGTAAGGATGAGCTCGCAGAGCTTCTCTAGTGTTCCTGGTTCGGACGGCCTTTGGTGTTATTATCTGGGAGAGCTCACTCGAACATCTTCCGTGATAGAATCTGTAAAAGAGGGATAGGTCAGCCACCCTCCTTCGATGTTCCAGGCTGTGGAGGTCCTTTGTGAGGTTAGGCGTATCGATTAATCTAATTGCTCTTTTCTGGATAGTGTCCAGAAGCTTTAGAGAGTGTTTCGGAGCGCATCCCCACACATGGGAGCAATACTCCAGCGATGGTCGGATCTGTGCCTTGTAGAGCAGCAGCAGTTGCTCTGGTGTATACAACTTCCTAGAGCGGAACAAAACTCCAAGCTTCTGGGATGCCGTTTTAGCAATACTGACGACGTGGTCGTGCCAGGACATATTATTGTTGATGTTGATCCCCAAAAGCTTGACGGAAGGTGATTCGACTATGGGGTGGCCCTCCATTTCCACGGTTGGTAAGCCATCGTGAGACTTCTTTGTAAGTGTTGTTGCCTGAGTTTTTTGTACGTTGAACTGTACTTTATTTGCTAATCCCCACTCGACAATTGTTTTGATATCTGTGTTGATCTGTGAGGCATGCTGCTGGCGCCGACGTACCGTCTCCTGGGATGATAGTGGCTTGCCTGGTTCCATGCACGACACTAATGTACGGTCATCTGCGAAGCCGTAGATTGGATTGGATGTTATTTCCAACAGCTCGTTGATGTACAGCAGAAACAGTGTAGGGGATAGGACAGATCCCTGAGGAACACCTGCGTTTATTGAAAAAACGTCTGATGAACAGCCCTCGACTACAACAAACAGAGATCGGTCGTTCAAAAAGCTATTCAGCCACTGGCGCAGGCCAGGTGGTAGTCCATAAGCAGCAAGCTTGACCAGAAGTCCCTCATGCCACACTCTGTCGAAAGCTTTCGATATGTCAAGTGCAACAACACGGGATTCGCCATGATTTTCTATTGCTTTGTGCCACAAGTGAGTGACGTAGGCAAGGAGGTCACCTGTAGACCTGTGCTTACGGAAGCCATACTGGCGATCATTTATGATGTTATTGTTTTCCAGGTATTTCAGGAGCTGTGCGTTAATGACAGTCTCCATAACCTTGGACATGATGCTGAGAAGAGCCACAGGTCTATAATTGGTGGGATCAGTTTTCTTGCCTTTCTTAGGGATGGGTTGTACGCAGCCAATCTTCCATGAAGCGGGAAACATGCCTCGTTGATACGAAAGTTTGAAGAGCTTGCAAAGAATAGGTGCAAGCTCAGCGGCACAGCGTTTAAGGACAATGGCTGGAATTTGGTCAGGACCAGTAGCTTTATTCGTGTTCAGTTTTTGGAGGATGTTTTTAACATCTCGATGTTGAAATTTGACCTCTGCCATTCTCGAGTTCACGCTTATAGTGGTGGTCGGAGTACTACCTTGAAAGTCTACAGTAGAATTGGCTGCGAAGAGTTTCCCCAAGATGTCTGCTTTTTCTTTAGGAGCAGAAGCGATGGACTTGTCCTCTCTGGTCAAGGGTGGTATTGACGAATAGGAAAAGTTCTGACTAACAGCCTTAGCTACAGACCAGAATGTTCTGGACGAACTAGGACATGAGAGGAGCTTGTCCCTAATTTTTTGGTTGTGCTCCTCCTTGCTGCTGTCAATCACGCGTTTACAATGATTTCTGGCGTCGATAAAACTGCGGTGGTTCTCGGCATTTGGATTTTTCCTCCATTCTTTGTAATGTTGGTTTTTAGTGGTAACTGCATCTCTACAACGCTGATTGAACCATGGCTTGTTTTTGGAGGGATGCTTGACGACATGAGGAATATAGGCTTCCATGCCGGATATTAATACCTCGGTTATTTCTTGGGCGCAAGCTGATGGGTCTCGTGACTTGAAGCAGACGTCGTTCCAGGGAAAGGACTGGTAGTATTCCCTTAGGTCGTCCCACTTTGCTGATCCGTAATGCCAGACCCGGCGAGGCTGTGTACTGTGGAGATCTGGACAATGCATTCTGCATAGCGTTGAGATGGTGTTATGGTCAGACGTTCCCAGTGGGGCGGTTACTTTCACTGTGTAGATTGTTGGAGTAGTTGTGAGATACAGGTCCAACAGACTAGCAAAATCTCCGTGGCGGCTGGGGATCCTTGTTGGTTCTTTGACTATCTGCTCCAAGCCGCAGCTAATAGCGAAGGCTTCAGCTTCACGTCCCTCGTCGTCCGTTTTGTTTGAGTGTTTGTTTGTGTGTTTGTTTACATGGTGAGTGTCATGCAGAACGATGTTTAAAATGAAGTATGTTTACACTCAGGTATGCCACTTCAGTATTACTTTTCATCCGCCTGTACGTTAGGGGAGTAGGTTAGGTTGAAATTGAGTGGGGCAGCCACTTCAGTATTACTTTTCATCCGCCTGACGTTAGGGGAGTAGGTTCTTAGGTTAGTTTGAAATTGAGTGGGGCAACAATGCCTCTTTCCACTGCGACTCAATTGTGTCTATTGTGACTCACACCTATTTAGAGTGCACCGTACAGTCCGCACCCCTTAACGAAGGCGATGATCGTGAAGGGTGAAACTTCCTTGAAGTCACAAGATTCCAGTTGGACAAATCGACAGTCTGTTGTCTGTTCAAGACCCAACTTCCGCATGTGGTTCCTTAGACGACCATGTCCCGTCAGCAAACCAACTAGAATGCGGAGATCGTTGCTGTTCCATTCCCTGATCCTCAAGGGGGGCTGACTCGAGGGGTATCTTATGAACGTCTTTGAGTGCAGTGCCCTGGTGCAGAAGTGCTTTCCTCTCTGCCTAATCTGAAATGGTTTTTAGCGGTGCTTTTTGCAATGCCCGCAAATGGTTCTGGTCCCATGAACACAGATTCAGTTTCTGCTCTTGCGGCCAATACATTGCCTTCCACTCCGCTGTGACGCCAGGGGAGTAAAATGACTGTACTATGATGAGCATAATGCCTGTATATTGAGGACATAGAATACGTGCCTACTCTTTATCAGCATTGTAGATACTTTATGCCAGTTTCAGCATCCAGCGCTGGCAAGATAATGCTCAAGTAACAACAAACTCGGTCAACAGAATTAGGAAAGACAAACTCCGCATTCGCATACGTGAAACAGTTTCCACACGTGAACGTTGCGATATTTGCTTTGAAAATGAGAGATGAAGTGTAACGGAATATTTAAATGGAACGAGCTGAGCTGGAGGCCTTTGTTCTTGGGTCTGTACACGTTTGTTCGTTGAAGTGGCATAACTGCAGGTAGATCGGTAAGTTCGGTACCTGCTCAATTCGATTATTTATACAGGGTTATTCACGTTATTCGACACGGAGCATTATGGCTAAAGTATTTGAAAAAAAAGAAAATAATAATTTCGGATGGATAGAGACTCATACAGGCTACGTTTTAAAAATATTTTCATGCTATACAGGGTGTCCCAAAAACACGAAACGTATCAAAGTTGTGTTTTTTTAAATGGAACACCCCGTATATTATTGCATATTCAGATTCCCTGATGAATTCTATTGTGACTTTATGTATCATACATGGGACTTAAAGCGAACCGTTTAGGTGTAAATCACCATTTTCGGTATAAGTAGATATCAGGAAAAAATTGAATATCGCAGAGATTATAGAATTTGGAAGGCTGTGACTTTGCCGTATTACTAACCATGAAATGCGTCAGCTTTGATGAGACTGTCAAATTCAAATTACGTTTATGCTTGGAGAAATCGGTCGATGAATTAAGGAAACTTCGATCAGCGATAACTTGATCTTTTCAAATGGGAATGCCTATTTTTTTTATACGGTTAAAAGTAGAATTTGATAACCTTTCTAATGATACAAGGTTGTACATATCAATCTCTTGTAGTTCTCATTTAATTTTAAATTTTCAAACAAATCGGCGTTTTACGAGGGTTGCTCTATACCTCCGTCAATCCACCAGTACGCAGACAGCTGTTTCACGCTTATTAGCGATCATCAGTGCGCCATAGGTCGATTGACGGAAGTAGAGAGCATCAATTTTTCCATGTTCAATAAACATGTGCGAGTAAGCGGAAGAATTCCTTCTGTCTTACTCGCAAATCGGCGTTTTTCAATTTGCCTACCTATAACCAACGTAGCATGCCATGAAATATAAACAAAAGCCTGTTCAGGTAGAAGAAAACAACTAACTTAGCTGAAAGATACACACGAACTAGACTAAAGGGACAAGATTATAAAAATTACTCACAACAAACAAAGTCTAATCAGAAACAACGGCGGTAACATATCTTTGGTCAAAGAGAAGCTGGAGTATGGCAGAAATGGATTTTTTCACGGCCTACTAGCTACTGCAATGTACTAGAGATTGGCAATTTCCAAAACCATTAAAAATTTTGAAATAAAGTAAACGATACTAGAGAACGTTGTAAGCAGTTTATTATTTTCATAATAAAATTTCACATCTAACGATATAAAAAAGTATGCAATTCTGTCAAAACACAAGTCAAAAGTACCTCTGACAGGAGTTCTGAAAATTCTTCAGTACCTATTAGCAGGGTCGCAGAAAATGAAGAATGAATTAAAATATGTTCAAATTATAAAACATAACTTAAATGGCAGAAAATTTAAATCTGATTTTCAGTATTCCTTTTTTGCAATACTGCTAATAGATATTGAAAAATAGAAGGGCTCCAGTCAGAGATATCGACTCCGACGCAAATTACTACTTTTTTACACCATTAAATATGATTCATAGTTGCGTGCTGGAGCAACAGTCGCTGGTTGTTTTTGTTTCATATCAGGGTTTTTAAGGGGTATAGGCGAATAGCTTATATTGTCTTGGAAATTTTTAACCTCTAGTAAATTGCGGTAGCCAGTAGACTGTAAAAAATATCTATTACTGCCATACTCCAGCTTCTCTTTGGCCTTAGAGATGTTATCGCAGTTGTTTCTGGGTGAGTTGAGATGTTGTAGGAATATTTATAATCTTGTCCCTTTAGTCTAGTAAGTGAGTATTTTTCAGCTCAGTTAGTTGTTTCCTTCTACCTGAACAGGTTTTTGTTTATATTTCATGGCCTGCTACGTTGCTTATAGGTAGGAAAATTGAAAATCGCCTATTTGTTTGAAAATTTGAAATTAAATGAAAACTACTAGAGATTGATATTAACGGCCTTGTCTCATTAGAAAGGCTATCAAATCTTACGTTTAACCGTATAAAAAAAATTACGTATTGCCATTTGAAAAAAGCAAGTTATCGCTGATCGAAGTTTCCTTAATTAATCGATCGATTTCTCCAAGCGTAAACGTAATTTGAATTTGACAGCCTCATCAAAGCTGACGCATCTTATGCTTAGTAATACGGCAAAGTCACAGCCTTCCATATTTTATAATCTCTGCGATATTCAATTTTTTCCTAATATCTACTTATACCGAAAATGGTGATTTACACCTAAACGGTTCGCCTTAAGTCCCATGTATGATACATAATGTTACACTAGAATTCACCAAGGAATCCGAATATGCAACAACATACAGGGTGTTTCATTTAAAAAAACATAATTTTGATACATTTCGTATTTTTGAGACACCCTGTATAACATGAAAATATTTTTAAAATGTAGCCTTTATGGGTCTCTATCCAACCGAAATTATTATTTCGAATAACGTGAATAACCCTGTATATAGAGTCTTCATTTGAGGATTCATAGGCGGTTCTCTGAAGAAATGCCTCCCAAGCGTTTTTATAGTGTTCCAAGGAATACGAGGATTGCTCTATATCTCCGTCAATCCAGTACGCAGACAGCTGTTTAACGCTTATTAGAGATCATTAGTGCGCCATAAGTCGACTGATATGTGAGAGTAGGCGACAGAAAACATCTGCCTGTTCGCCATCTGGTACTCGAAAGTAACGGCAAACCAAAGAAAACCCGCTGCTAGACAGCAGCAAACTTCTTGGTGTAATGAGGTAGATCTGTCAGTGAACGCTGAGAAAACGGAGCTCGTTATGTTCACTAGGAGAAGGAAGATAGAAGGCCTCGTGAGGCCTACCTTTTTCAGAATGACACTTGAATTGTCTCAGTCAGTAAAGTATCTAGGAGTCATACTGGATTACAATAGCTGACTTGGAGGCAGCACGTGGATTATAAAGTAAGCAAGGCTCGAAACTCATTATGGGCCTACAGAAGAGTTATCGGTAGTAGTTGGGGCTTGAACCCAACAGTGGTGCACTGGCTCTACACTACAATAGTCAGACCGTCATTAATATATGGCTCCATAGTGTGGTGGACCTGTATAAAGACGGAGGCAATAAGTGCCAAACTTAATAAGGTTCAACGTTTGGCATGTCTTAGTATAACCAGTGCAGTGAGCACAACACCTTTGAGTGCCATTGAAACACTATTGAATCTTCCTCTTTTGGATCTGGTAATTCAAGGGGAAGCTAGAAAAACTGGGTTCCGTCTCTGGAGTCAGGGTAGCTGGACTTTTATGAATCCAGGCAAAGGACATTCAACGATTCTAGCAGAGTTGCATGAGGATAGTCCTGTTTTGTTGGCGAGGAGCAATATAGTTTCTCCTACGTATCGCTTCAATCGCAAATTTACGGTGGTGTTTCCGTCAAGGGAAGAGTGGGAGTCTAGGGAAAGACAGCTCATCGAAGGAGGAGGACAGGTCTGGTACACAGACAGTTCACTCGCTAGAGAGGGCTGGGGCTCGGGAGTCCACGGACCCCATACAAGACTTTCACTCCCTCTTGGGGGGCACACCACAGTATTCCAGGCTGAGGTCTATGCGATACTTGCTTGTGTAAATCATATTCGGGAAACTGACGGGTCTAGGAGGCGGATTACTATCTGCTCTGACCGTCAGGCAGCCATCAAAGCACTGAGTGTTTGGAAAATAACATCGAGACTGGTCCTGGAGTGCAGGAGGGCTCTTGACGACATCTCAGCTAAACACAAGGTATCACTGATGTGATTACTTGGGCACGCTGGGGTAAAGTGTAACGACATGGCGGATCATCTGGCTAGGATGGGATCCGGCAACAGTTTTGTGGGCCCGAAACCAGCCTTAGGACTATCTGCAAACTTGATTAGGAAAACAACTGGAGAGTGGATCCAGAATCAACACTCTCTGAGATGGAACAACATCTCTGGTCATCTCCATCAGGCTCGGGAACTATTAGCAGGACCTGCAGAGAGAATAGGACGATTTTGTCTCTCTCTGGATAGGAGTAACTTGAGATTGCTAGTAGGCCTATTAACGGGTCACAACACCTACAGGCATCACCTGTTCGTGATGAGGGTGGTCAACGACCCAACGTGCACGTGATGTGGTGAAGAGGAAGTATCCTCGGCACACATCTTGTGTCGCTGTGAAACCCTGGGTTATCACACTAGGCTCAAGAACCTTGGAACCAAAAGAGATAAAATGGATAGGACCTAAGAATGTACTTGCATTCGCCAAAAGGGCAGGTCAACTAGCGCGGATAGAGGCGCAAAAGGGCCCATCGTGTGGCCTATGCACCAGTCACATTCTGTGCTGGATAGCCTCTGGTCCTTATTCATTAACTCTTGGTGGAACGGCACGGCGCGTCCCCTTGGCCTGACCAGATAGACGCGCTTCTATGCCAACTGCATACGAGAGTCGATATACGAGGGTTGCTCTATATCTTTAAACAGGTTTACCGAATAGTTTAGAAAAGAAAGAAAACATTAAATTCATATTCCTAAAATATCCTCCGACTCCGAATGACTTTCTGTAGCAAAACAGTTTTCTGCAGAAGTATCACTGTCACAGTCAGTTTCAGCATCAAAATCCCAGTTTTCGACTTTCTCAACTAACTCATGTTGTTTTAGGGATCGCGTTCTATCCAATCACTCATCTTGACGACTTTAAATAATTAAAAAGCAAAAAATATACCACGTATTTAAAATGAAAATTGGGTCTGTAAATGACCGTCCGGTGTACCAGCGGGACCCCAATAGACGAAATTACGTGTCACTCTGCTGTACTCGCTGCGAAACGTGGCCGCATACTGAATTACGATTCCAAAGGTCAACACAAGCACATATCAAGCGGCAGCGTTGCCAATGTTTTTAAATAAAGTATTTACGTTAGGATTTTTCAACATGGGCTCCTTAAACGACCCCCTTTGGGGGATTAAGGGTTAAGAAATGTTCACTACATAAAAAAGTATAGACGATTATGTACCGATTAGTGTCAGGATAACGAAATTTTATAATTCAAAAATACTATTATCCAGGAGTGTAGTTAAAAGTACAATGTAAAAACAATGCCTTAAAATGCTAGGAAGACGGAATTTCAATCCTATGTAAGATAAACAACTAAATATCTGGCCGATATTATTTTCTAAACAGTTTGAAGAGCGTCACAGTAATTTAGGCGGTTCGTCACGTTAGAATAAAGTCCAAAGTTGGATAATGTTTACTTGATGCCTGCCTGAAAATACGTCCGTCCCTTCAGACTAGCCGACCACAAAAAATCATTTCATATAGAACCTAGTGATACTTCGTATAATAAAGTGGTCTTGTGATTTGTTTTGTGACTGTGCATAGATTGTGCATAGGTGAGTTTATCTCACAGAGTACCCAATTCTACTAATTGTCTCTTTGTTTATTGATATATTGATTTGTTTCATCAATTCATTTGAGAACTTGTTAACAATCGATAAACTTTGATACACACATTTCTATCATTAATGGTTCTATAATTCAACTACTGAATGTCTGCGATATGAAAACAGATAACAATCTCGAAATACGTCGCGAGTAGATCCTTCGTGCTGAACTAGTACAAAGGAGTGGACCCCTAGTATCTTAGTGAGTTGGCCTCACAGTTATCATGATAATTCTCCGCCCTAGTGATTGGAGCTCTTGGAGAGGTATTTCGCGTGTTGACCCTTAATACCAAAACTCAAGTGCTGCTCGAGTTTTGTTATGTGATTTTTGTATAATTATACAGTATATTATTTCATCTATTCTCTTGGAGAGGTATTTCGCGAGTTGACCCTTAATACCTATGACCCGAGAGATGTTTGATTTATGTTCTGTATAATTTGTATGACCACATAAGATGTGGATATGATTTTATCCGTTTGGGGTTAAAAGATACATTTCCTGTGTTATCCATTTATATTTGTGTGTTTATTTATTCTGCCTGTTTTATCAATCATGCCAATATAAAATAACGACACGTTCTTCGATTTAACATATGTTAACACATTTTTTTATTTATCATTCTTCAATGAATTGGTTACTTAGGTATCTTTTAATTTAATTTACAGATGTGTCGTCTCGAGCGCTTTTCCTGATACAGGCCCAACCTTTTATCGATGTTAAATTAGGTAAATTAAGTTATCATTGTTATCGTTTAAATATTGAATTGTGATCTTACTTAATTTATTTAGATCATTTGTTTATTGACTGAATTACTACCTTATTAAATATTTGCTTTAAAAACACGCCCAGAATGATCATTTAATCATTAATCCGTTTTCATTCACCTACATTAGAATTCAAAGGAAATGGAAAGGATAAACGTGAAGGAAACCCCGGTTCTTATCTTTTCCCGGAAACACGATGCCTTACACCAACCAGACCTTATCTTCCAAATATAAAGCTGCCCCCCGCCACACATTGCGGGTTTTTTGTTCTCCCCAATAAAAAATAATCCCGAATTTCATTCGAATAAAGAAAAGGGACACCATTCATATCTCCCGAAGATAGCAATAAATTTCGTGGCCGCCGCCATCGAAATGAAATAAATTCGGAAGGAGGTGAAATTACGAGGACGCAGGGAGGCTGTAAATTAAATTTTCTTAACTGAAATCGGAGGAAGGTTTGCTATAATTTGTGGAATTGTTCGAACGAATTAAATTCACAAATTGGGGGATCGTCGGAGATTTACTAGCCAAAATGTTTGGTTTGAGATTTTGTCTTCTAGGCACAAACAAGCTGGAAGCTGTTCTTCAAAACATTAAATGCTTCCGGTGTATGTGCTACTTCTATTTCGTCGTTCCAGCGTTTTTTTTATGGTCGGCCTCCCGCAAAGGCTGAAAGCCTATGGCGCTGTAGAAGCGCTGCGAGAGGATAAGTATCGGTTCACGTTATATTTGAAACGCTGCAGGTTGTAGCCGTCGGGAAACAATTTCCCAGGCAGCAGATTCCACAGCGTCGAAGTTCTCCAAAAGAAGGAATGCTGGAGGAGACTGGTTCGGGGAGTAAGGGCTTCGACCTGGTAAGGATGAGCTCGCAGAGCTTCTCTAGTGTTCCTAGTTCGGACGGCCTGTGGTGTTATTATCTGAGAGAGCTCACTCGAAGATCTTCCGTGATAGAATCTGTAAAACAGGGATATGTCAGCCACCCTCCTTCGATGTTCCAGACTGTGGAGGTCCTTTGTGAGGTTAGGCGTATCGATTAGTCTAATCGCTCTTTTCTGGATAGTGTTCAGAAGCTTTAGAGTGCTTTGG
Source organism: Callosobruchus maculatus (assembly GCA_951848785.1). Classification (NCBI taxonomy): domain Eukaryota; kingdom Metazoa; phylum Arthropoda; class Insecta; order Coleoptera; family Chrysomelidae; genus Callosobruchus; species Callosobruchus maculatus. The sequence goes on from CATOUR010000040.1 coordinate 2,626,431, forward strand.
AGCGCATTCCCACACACGGGAGCAATACTCCAGCGATGGTCGGATCTGTACCTTGTAGAGCAGCAGCAGTTGCTCTGGTGTATACAACTTCCTACAGCGGAACAAAACTCCAAGCTTCTGGGATGCCGTTTTAGCAATAGTGACGACGTGGTCGTGCCAGGACATGTTATTGTTGATGTTGATTCCCAAAAGCTTGACGGAAGGTGATTCGACTATGGGGTGACCCTCCATTTCCACGGTTGGTAAGCCATCGTGAGACTTCGTTGTAAGTGTTGTTGCCTGAGTTTTTTGTACGTTGAACTGTACTTTATTTGCTAATCCCCACTCGACAATTGTTTTGATATCTGCGTTGATCTGTGAGGCATGCTGTTGTCGCCGACGTACCGTCTCCTGGGATGATAGTGGCTTGCCTGGTTCCATGCACGACACTAATGTACTGTCATCTGCGAAGCTGTAGATTGGATTGGATGTTATTTCCAGCAGCTCGTTGATGTACAGCAGAAACAGTGTAGGGGATAGGACAGATCCCTGAGGAACACCGACGTTTATTGAAAATACGTCTGATGAACAGCCCTCCACTACAACAAACAGAGATCGGTCGTTCAAAAAGCTATTCAACCACTGGCGCAGGCCAGGCGGTAGTCCATAAGCAGCAAGCTTGACCAGAAGTCCGTCATGCCATACTCTGTCGAAAGCTTTCGATATATCAAGTGCACGTTCTACTAAATATGTAAAAAAGTATTTTTTAGCAGTTGTATAAGCAATTACTAGATACTCTGTACAGCCCTTATAAGTATCTATTATAAGTGTTATAAAGAAGTTTAGGAAAACGTTATAATAATGTTTATACGACTCTATTAGAACCTGCGTACATCTGACTGATATTTGTTGGTCAACATTTGTTGTATAGTAGTTTTTAGAACAAAATTATGGGGCAACTTAACTCGTTCGCCAAAATGTCTCCAATTTCAGACATTATGGAACTAATTTGTTCTTATAACGGCACTAACAAATACCTATACAATATTTCTGTTCTATCAGAAAAATATTTGACACTCAGACACTCATACAAATCAGTTCTTTTTGACGGGTCGGTGACAAGACAGTAAAATTTAAAAGGTGGAATCTCTGTACTAATATTCGATACAGTATATAATTTAATCACTTTAAAGATAAAATATATTTAATTTACATAAAGCATTACTGTTTCTAAAATGTACTAAGCGCCGGTTTGTCAATGTCCAGTTAAGTATTTATCTGGAAGTTAACGGGTAACTCTTAGATAAATTGTTTAAACAATTGAAGGTTAAACTTACAAGTTCACGTAAATCTTATCTGGCAGTTGCATCCATAGAAAGGCTAACTGGCAGCTACCTATCTGATATTTTTAACTGGATATTGAGAAATCGGCCTTCAGTGATACATAAGTGTCAAAAAAATGATGACATTATGGTAACTAAGTTAAAGATATAACTTGAACGAAGTGAACTCGTAAAATGCATTAAGTCGGAGCTAGAGCGACAGGAATATTATCAATAGTTTTGAGAACTCTAGCTCGCCATCGTTTGCTATTTACTGCAGTTCTGTGGCGCTCTTGATACTCATATCCAGCAACTGTTTCGTCGTATCCATCTACCGTGTAGGAGAACACCCACGGCGCCGCCCACTCGGGATATGACCCTGAACTACAAGTTTCTCCATATTATCGCTTCTAAGAATATGTACGAAAAATGTAAGCATTCTCGTCGACACAATGGAGGATAGTCTCTTGGGATTATCGAGCTCATCCAGTATGGAAACGTTAGTCCGATGGGCGGTATAAGTAACTCTCAGCATTCTCCTCCACGTCCACATTTCAAAAACATCTATGCGAGCTCGATCTGCCTTTTTAACAGTCCAAGTTTCCGAGGCATACAAAAATATGGAGAACACGAGAGACTGAACCAGCGACATTTTGGTAGCTTTAGCAGGGCCGTAGCTAGGCGTTGACCATGGAGGGGGTTCATGGTGACCTTAGGAGGGGTTCATGTATAAAAGAATACGTGATGCCTTAATTTGCTTAAAAGCTGTATAGATTGTATCGCTGCTAATGTGTCATGAGTGCCTAGGGATTGGTTAGTAGTAGAATAAATCACTAAGCTTGGAGAAAGCATCCTGAATTATTTTTATTTTGTATTATTTTAGTAGTTATTTCATTCATGGGAATACTCCTGAGGGGGGGTTGAACCCCCCAACCCCCCCTTATATACGCCCCTGAGCTTTAGTATGATGTCATGGTCACGCCATACCTTAGTAAGCTTTGTCTTGGCCACACATGCCTGTTGAATGCGCCGTCGAATCTCATTTTCACAGCTACACGAATTGTCGATCAAAGAACCGAGGTACACAAAACTTTGAACTCCTTAACAACGGGCTACTGACTTTATTTCTCGATGATTATCGTGCTCACTATCTACCATCATAACCTTGGTCTTGTTGTAGTTAATACCAAGACCGTATGCTGCACTGTGTTTTTCTAAGATGTTTAATAGAGCTACCAGTTCTTCTCTATAAGCAGCAATAACGGTTGTATCGTCGCCAAATCTTAAGTTGAATACTTTGCTTCCACCAATAGTTATACCGCCAGTCCAGGTATCCAATACCTGTCTCATGACAAATTCAGAGTAAATGTTGAATAACATCGGAGATAGTACACATCCCTGACGAACTCCTTTTCTGGTTGCTGTTTGACCAGACAGGTTACCATCAATTCTTACACGAGCCGAGCTAGACTCGTAGAGATATGAGAAATACTAAGTGGTAATGAACTCCCATATAGAGATAAGGATTTCCAACAGTTTAGGCCACTTTACGTTATCAGACGCCTTAGAATAGTCCACAAAGCCACTCAAATACCCGAAAAGTCGCTAATTTTTGAGCTGTTTTGCATATTTAATTAACGTGCACACGAAATATGATACACAGTAAAAAAAAATCCACCCTAAAATCCGCCGTATTTATCCATTATCCCGAATAGCATATGCTATCCACCGTGCCGCGAGTTTCCCAGCCTCGCAATGTGTTTTTCCAAACTGGCTACACATGAGTATACTTTGGTAAACTTCAACAACAACAGCAGCAGGAGTTTCTCATCACTCGGATATTTTTACAAGTACTTTATTCAATGTTTCATTTGCGAATGCATTTAACCCATTTTCCGCTGTATTTTCCGCGTTCAGAAAGCAACGAAAAGCATAGAGGTACGTTTCTATTCAATGTTACATAATATAAAATATGCTGGTTGATGTTGTTCATAAAAAAGCGGCATTCATGTAGACAGAAGTGTTTTGCATGCGAATCAAAAGAGATTCAGCGAAGCTAAAAAGATGTTCTATATACAGTTAAATTCGTTTCCGATCTGTGTTCGTTGTAGTCGAGGGCTGTTCATCAGACGTATTTTCAATAAACGCCGGTGTTCCTCAGGGATCTGTCCTATCCCCTACACTGTTTCTGCTGTACATCATCGGGCTGCTGGAAATAACATCCAATCCAATCGTACGTTAGTGTCGTGCATGGAACCAGGCAAGCCACTATTATCCCAGGAGACGGTACGTCGGCGACAGCAGCATGCCTCAGAGATCAACGCAGATATCAAAACAATTATCGAGTGGGGATTAGCAAATAAAGTACAGTTCAACGTATGAAAAACTCAGGCAACAACACTTACAAAGAAGTCTCACGATGGCTTACCAACCGTGGAAATGGAGGGTCACCCCATAATCGAATTACCTTCCGTCAAGCTTTTGGGGATCAGCATCAACAATAACATGTCCTGGCACGACCACGTCGTCAGTATTGCTGAAACGGCATCCCAGAAGCTTGGAGTTTTGTTCCGCTGTAGGAAGTTGTATACACCAGAGCAACTGCTGCTGCTCTACAAGGCACAGATCCGACCATCGCTGGAGTATTGCTCCCATGTGTGGGGATGTGCTCCGAAACACTCTCTAAAGCTTTTGCACACTATCCAGAAAAGAGCAATTAGATTAATCGATACGCCTAACCTCACAAAGGACCTCGACAGCCTGGAACATCGAATGAGAGTGGCTGACCTATCCCTGTTTTACAGATTCTATCACGGAAGTTGTTCGAGTGAGCTCTCACAGACAATAACACCAAAGGCCGTCCGAACCAGGAACATTAGAGAAGCTCTGCGAGCTCATCCTTACCAGGTCGAGGTCCTTACTCCCCGAATCAGTCTCCTCCAGCATTCCTTCTTTTGGAGAGCTTCGACGCTGTGGAATCAGCTGCCAGGGAATTTGTTTCCCGACGGCTATAAGCTGCAGCGTTTCAAATCTGACGTGAACCGACACTTATCCTCTCGCAGCACTCCTACACCACCATAGGCTTTCAGCCTTTGCGGGAGGCTGACCATAAAAAAATAAAACGCCCAAAATACGTATTATCTCGAAATCGAAAATTTTCGCGATTACAATGCTCCCCTCACCTATCGGTGCGGGAAGTAAAACAAATGAATTCAAAATGAACAAAGGTTTAGCTTTTGTTTTGCATCTGTGTGTATAGGCTGAATACAAAACGACTGACCGTTGCTTCAACTAGGTACATCAAATCAAGTAATTCAAGAGCGAAACACAATCTATGCGCTTTTCCTGTTATTAGCCATACGCGAATGTAACAACAGAAAACACAGAGCAGAATAGCTGTCCGGCAACTCATTTATCTCTTCCCCTTTTTCATTTGCCGAAAACTGCGCCCAGCTTTTTGTGCAATTAACAGAATATGTAATATTTACCCTCGCTGCCCGAGATCCCGAAGTCGTACAAAAAAACCAGACTGATTTCCAATAAAGAAGTTCGGCGACAAAAAGTTCGAATACCCATGTCACACTCACACAATGGGAAAAGCTGGTTTTTCTTTGGAAACGTCCGCATTGCGAAAGCTGCAGCTCGAAGACAAAAGTAGTCTAGCCTTTTTAAAATACGTTTAGCTAAGGACAGGAATAATATGTGCTAAACAATAGGGTTGTTTAGTGAAACTCCAATAACCATATTTATGCGCATTTTAATGAAGTATTACTTACATATAACATACAAAATAAAATTCAACTTAATTGGATGAGAATTAAAAAAGTTACGCGCCTTGAAAGATTAAAATATTTCATGCACTCAAAATTCATCGCTGTGACGTCATTGGGTCAGTCGGCGAGCCCAGATCGGCTGGCGGCTGTACAGCGACAGCGGCAAGCATACGTTTGTAATACGTTCAAGTGCTTTGGTTGACGCTATCTTTTGTTTGACCGGGTGGTTTTTTCTAACACATTCAAAAATCCAGATTCTTCTACAATCATTTTATCGGTAGTTCTCAAAACCTCTAAATATGTAGGAAATAAGCTCATCAGGAGTACAAGCTATAAGATATTTGATAGTGTTGCTTTTTTTATATTCTGACCAGGAGAATGACTGCAGGATTGGGTTTCTTGGTTTTTGGATGAAAATTTCGAAACAATCGATTATACACTGTACCTTTTTGAATCTTGTTCGAAAGGGTATCGGTAAGCATTTTTTGATTTCCCATAGAGATTTCCACTGAATAAATAATTTTAAATGTTCGACTAATTTTGGAACGGTTTTTTTTAAATCAATAAGCAAACTGTTGATATATCGTCTGCTATAATTTTATATGGAAGATTAAGTTTAATTTTTTTCAAAGTTACAAATATTTCGATTTTTGTTAACTTTGTAGCAAGCAAGCGTATTAATTATAAATAATGAGTGACTGGGTATCCCGATATAAATTTTCGGATTATTTTCTATAAGAAAAGCAGTTCGACTTTTCTACAAGTTCCTTGTTGAATGATCCGAACTCGAACCACTGGTTAAGGAGTAACACTATTTTGGGATATGTTTTAATGGCATTTGTTTCTGCCTTCCCTTAGTGGTTGCCTTTAGTATATTGCACTCAGCATATTTTTATATAACTTTGGCCTTTATATTGATTTGGACTCACTTATCTGTCTTCCAGTGTTCCCTCTCTCGTTGTCTTCAGTACATTCTAGTTCTACTTGCGAAACATTGGTGCTAGATTCGCTGCTTGGTGACGAACATCGAGTTTTTTTTGTGCTGGTACTAGGTTCATCTAAATCTCATTTTCATTGTTTTAAGGAAAACATTCCGAGGATCTCTAGCGTGTAAGGCTTGTTGGTCTTTTTGACAAACAAAAATGGGCGAAACTACTTCCGGTTTCATCTGAAGTTTTACATCTTTCATTAGTTTGTAACACATGTAATTTTCAACATCTTCCTCAAACTTAAACAAAATATACAAGACTGAGATACACATTTGAAGTAGGGATATTTTGTAGGCTAAGTACCCACGATTTTATACCCAAAATACAGAAATATGAGACACAAGAACCAGATAATATAATATAAAACAATTTTTTCTACATAATTAAAATACATATGAATTTTGGCTACATCAAAGGACTGAAAACAGCCTTTCACATGTTCCACATATCAATAAGAATTGATTTCCCAAATGCTTTTATAATTGTTAGGTATATGATCAGTTCAGTATTTGGATTAAAAAAATCTACTTGTATCTCTTACGTTTTAGTGTACCAGTACCAGCAAAATCTGCTAACAACTTACATCAATATACCCCTAGAATGGCATTCATCAATGCGGTTTCTTGATGATAATAATACAATTCACTTAGTTATAAAAATACTTTTATAAAAATGGTCCTCATAGCAATAATTGTTGACTTATCGCTCACAAATTCATTCCTACGCATAGCTCTCTGCCACAATTTCCTGATTTTTATATTTCGTGGCAAACCAATAAAAAATTCATCAGGAGTGGTCACTGTCGTATTTTCACATTGGGGAATAATATTTATAATTTTTCTTCATCTGTCCTCCAACGAATTCGAATAGCTTGGTAAGTATTCAGTGTCGATGAAACAATTATATAAATTAACCAATAGACGCGTATGCAGTTCACAAAGCTTACATAGCAAGTAGCATGCACCGCAGCGTTATTATTTACCAAGCACCCGTACAATGCGTGGCAGAAAATTCTGAAATTTTGCACAGCTGCTAAACTCAATACGCCCTTTTAGAATATGCAATAAAGGAAAATATGCTGAACGAGCCTATTAAGAAAGTGTGATGGTTCCGAATTATTCCTTGTTTTCGAATCAGGGATCGTGGTTCGAAAGTAAGCGCGGACGTGACAGGATACAATATATTTACTTAAGATGGAGGTACAAATACTATTACAGCAGAAAAAGGGCCCGAACGTAAACGCAACCTCGCCGTCCTCTGATAGAGGCGACTGACACTGACAATAGATCCACTGAAAGACTGGACACTCTGTGTATGACAATTTGGCAAGGCATTTTTGACTGACATCCGCGCCATCTACTCGGGTTGCGTGTGAACACGGCAATGCATTCATAAATCGATTACAGGAAACTGTGGATATCCAACCTAAAAAATTTGGTGTAGGTGACAGACGATAGGTGGGGCAGGTTATGGAAAGAGCGGGCTTTTTGAAATATTGTATAAGCTTATTCAACTTCCAGACAACGTGGTAAGTCGTCACAAGAATTTACCTTACGCATTCATTACCTGTTTTGAAAATGGACCTGATTAAAAAAAATTAGAACATTAATTTAAAAAAATGGAATTGACAAGTGGCGTAATAATAAATAAAACTAATATTGTCCACAACACGTACTCAAATTTTTTTTGTAAGTGTTTTAACTTTCCTTATCGGTGCAATTTTCAAAACAGGTAATCAATGAGTTAGGTAAATTTTTGTGACAAGCTACCACGTTGTATAGGACATTCAACTGATTATGTAAGAATGGGAATATATTAGATATGCACCACTGTAATAATGCAAAACAAACCCTTTTGTAATTTATTTCAGTGCGAAAATTGCTTAAATAAAGTCAGCTACACAAGCTACAAAAACAATTCATGTAAAAGTAAAGCATAATTTATTCACTAGAATCACTATTTCATGATAATTACAATTCTTTGATGGCATATAATTTGAAGAGTAAAGAGGTAAATATTCCTCAACTATTCATATTGATGCAGGCAAGATGTTTGTATATTTGTAGGTTAAAAAGAAAGGCTATGCTTTATTTTTACACGTCTCGAGTATTTAGAGGTGCCATGTAGGTCAATAGCGTCTGAATGAACAAAAAGTGTTACATGTGTACTAGAGATGATACTACCAAGCTGTGTACAAAGTAAAGACATCACTTTCAATTCGCTAAAGTAGGAGTCTAGTATAAATAAAACCATAGTTTACTTTAAAAATCACATTTATTTATTTATACGTATACCCAGGCCATTTTTGGCGTAAGCAAAACTGTTTCATTGTGTTCAAAATGTTTTACATAAGGGAAACGAAAGGGTATAATCAAGTAAAGCTAAATTCAGATGCATACGACATCCGGCGATGCGACGGTACGAAACTGTTCGTATTGGTTGAAATATTCAAAATGATCTCAAATCAACCAATAGGAATAGTTTCGTACCGTCGTATCGTCGGATGTCGTATGCATCTGAATTTAGCTTAACTCTGCCAATAGAATGAGATAAGACCATTGTTGATCCACTCGTATAGAGATGCCGCGAGAAAACAATTCACTCCAAAATGGGATGTCGTAACTCAACCTACTTTGGAATAATAACAACTTTGATGATGTTTCTTCCAAGATTTTCTCTATCTGTTCTTAGTATGTAAGTTACTTTAGCTAACTTATTCATCAAATTATCAATATTATTTATAAAATTCAATTTTTGATCAATAATTAGACCACAGAATTTCGTGCTGTATGTTTGATGTAATTGTTCGTTGTCTAAGTAAATCACGTCACGTAAGCATTTGAAAGTCATGAATTTGGTTTTCAAGATATTCAAAGATAAAAAGTTTCTGTCGCACCATCTTTTGATTACAATTATATCGTTTTCAAGTCATGCCTCTGCAAATACAGTGAATTGACCACTTTTGACATTTGTAATTTCATTAGGTTATTAATGTATACCAAAAATAAGATGGGACCTAATACAGATCCCTGTGGTGCTCCTATCCGTATGTTCGATTTTTCAGAAGCTAAATTTTTAGACAATTCAACAATTTGAGAGCTATTATTCAAATAAGAGGTACACCATTTTGTGGTTAAACTAACGTACAGGTTACGCTAAATAGAGTTTCTTTAACAGATTTCATCACTTCGTCCCTTACAAATACTAGATCTGTCCCTGACATTACATCTTTAGCAGCACGTGTTTGTTTTAAGCTTAAACGGATCCTTTTTACCGGAAATACCATTCAAATCCAAAGAAACACTTTCAGTCGAGCAAGCCCGTTGCTACAGTGGAACAAAAAAAAATCCTTCACTGTTGTATAGGAAACTATGCGACTCCAAACAATGGACTGGAAATGTCTGCGATTCACGGTAACGCCCGTTCTGTTGGTTGCATTTTTATTATACATAAAAACTGAATATAATGGAAGTTTCTGCTCTAAGCCAGTTCATGGAGTTTGTGTCCAATGCACACATTGCCAACCAACTTACAACAAGAGTGATGATGTAGGGTGCCGGTACTACGCATTACTAGGAGGAAATGTGACGTTTTTCTCCACTAAAATGTCTAATAGAGTAATTGTAATTACTTTGAAGTAATTTATGAGAGATCGTCTAGAAGACACTACAATCGCTTGACACCAATACGTTTTCATAGTGCAATTATAACAATAAATGCGCTGATTGGTGATGAGCCACCAACCAACATATTGCTCATAGCAACCAGCAGCATCAGATTGCATGAAACAAGGGTATGTGGGTGCGTGCGTGTGTGCGTGAGTCTAGCTAGCCGCCAAGAAATGAAAACAGGACAGCAATGGCTTAATAAAGATTTATTTCATATATATGTACACTTGTATTCTATCTGATTTTTTTTTAAAAACAAGAACTCAACTTCGGGGGAAGTCCAGGGAGTAGTTCTCGTGGTGCCCTTCCGAAGAGAAGGTGGTGCTCCATAGAAGGTGTTACATGCTGCTGGTGGCACCCCAAAGAAGGCTGGCCTCTTCAGAAGGAGTTCTGGTGGTGTCACCCCAAAGAAGTGTTCATGATGGTGGCACCCCGAAAAAGGTGCAGAGCCCCTCCAAAGAAAAGGTGGTCTTGATGGTGACACCCCCCAAAAAAAAGGTGGTTTTCCTGTGAATGAGTTATGGCTGGTATTAGCACCTTGTAGATAACTTCACAGGACTTCACGATCTGTTTCTGAAGTATGGATCTTCATGCGTTCTTACATTTTGAAAAATTGGGTTCATATACTTCAGAAACAAATCTATGAAGTAGCATGGGCATATTTAAAAAGCTAAAAAGCAGATAACTGTCAAATTTTCACATGGTAAAGATTAAAAAAAATATATAGATATATACAATAGCGAATAGATAGCACAATAGTTAAAAAAATGATTCTTAAATGCTTTGTGTTTTCAGTCCTAGCGGATCTTTTCGGATATATGGTGTTTAAAAAAAGAAGTATATATAAAATATGTTCGAAAATTTACAACTTTTTCCTCACGACTCGTAACACAAAATTACAAAAATGTCCAACAGATCTTTTCATTGCGTTCTTAATTAGCAAATCTGACTGCCAGGTATTTTTACGTAAAGAATGTTATAACATAACATACAGTGCATGATTGACTTGAAATTTAAAGATTAAAATGTTCGCCATCACATGTTCATGAAAAAAAATGTATAATTCGGAAAAATCACATTCCTACACATAGCTGTAAAATAAAAAGCAGAAGCAATAAAAATGTGCGAAACCATAGCAATCAAATCGTTATGATTTTGCATTGGGAATATGAATCTCTTACCTTGGTTATCACATAATTGCACAGACACAAAAATTATCTTAGAGAGACATAGCTATTCTATATGTTTTTAGTGTTTGAGTTCAGAAAGCGAAAGGAATAAACCATTACATTTCCTCTAGAAGCTAACGTCGGTAGAGAGAGAGCATACCCCCCTCTCATTAGATTTAACCCAAAACTTTGTGCGCACTTGCGCAGATTGTATAATATAATGATATTTCCAGCTAAAAAGAATAGAGATGGGAAAATGGAGAAGTAAGAAGTAAAACAGTCATGAAAACGTGACTAGTATAATGAGGAAATATAGTTGCTGAAAATGGAAGTTGTAAACTATTTGTATATGGTAGCCAAGTAAATAATATAAAAAATAATTTTGAAAACGGGTGAACCGTTACACAATATGACCCTTGATGATTTTACAGAGCAGTGCATACTGAAGATTGCTTATGTGCTCACCTGGACTTTAGACAACTTCAGTCACTGCTGATAATAAATAATTAATACTTTAGTGTCCAACAGAGAAATCAAATTGAAGGAAAATGCAATATACAACTGATTATATGAGAATAAAATGGGCCCAAGTCCATATTTTCAAAAATTGACTTAACTGCGCACAATCAAGGTTCACACTTCATTTCATCACTGACCGTGAAAACAGGCCCAAGTCGACGATTGAGACCTGATTTGTGCCGCATGACAGATGTGTATGAAAGTGAAAGTCCTAGACTTGGGACCGTTTTATTTTTGACAGTGGCATCACGAGTTTTAGTTATGTTATTCTTTCACTGTCACTCTGGTTTCCCTCGAAATGGATTCTGATAGCGAAAAATCGCCTAAAAGAAAGCGAAAACCTAAAAGTTGGTGTGTTAATATCAGAAAAAAATGTTCTTTTTGTAGTTTGAAAACAAAACTGACCCAAATCCATATTTTTGTTTATATATTTTTTTGTACTATTCTGTGAACATTTAATGGCGTGTCCTTTCAGTTTTGGTATCTAAAATATCATATATTTGATGTTAGAAAATTTGGAAAATATATGATAGATAACAAAGAAAATATGGAAGGTGATTTTGTTAATTTTCCAGAATTCTTCGTGTTGGACCTTCGTTCTCATACAATCAACTGCAAAACTAAAAAATTTGTTATATTCATAATAGGCATAATAGGCTCTCGATTGGCCTGTGAAATCCTAGTGGCACAATACGCATCTTAAGGTCCATTGTTTCATTCGAACACTGTCTTGCCTACAACAGAAACCAAGGACTTCGATTTTTTTCTGATGTATGTTACGTGCGAGTATTGCTTTACATATTTCTGTACTGTGAAATCTGAAATTGATTTTAATGTAATTCCGACAAAAATCGTGTCAGTGACAGCGCGGCAATAATAAGGAAAATTAAAAATATAAAAATAGCTCAAACTTCGTTTTTAGGCAATTTGTGGGTTCCTGATCGTTTCATACAGTTGATGGTCTTAGAATAAAAACTGTGTCGTTCTAGTTCCTATGAAGAGAGATGAAAGATACTATTTACTAGAGTTTTGTGGTGGATATTTTTTGAGGGCAGGTGGGCGATGATTTGGTTGCAAGAGAATCTCAGACTAGAGTTTCATGCAATGGGAATAAAATATTAGGTTCTTTCCAACAGGCCTGAAAACCGTACAATGTATTGTCACGGACATGCGCAGAACGTGAAATGCGTTCCAACACGTTTTGTGACTGTTCATGAAACGGTCCATAAAGCGTTCCAGATTTCGTTACCGTTCATGGGACGGTTTCTGTACGCTCAAATCGGTACTTGGTCTAGAGTAAGCACTGTGGAGACTGTAGAAAGTAAATCGCCCGCTTGGTGCACAATTTCATTTCTATGCGCCTTCTGTTTTCTTGTTTTCTTGAGTCTTGAGTGTTGAGAATGTTGAGATTGAGTGTGATGTGTGATATGATTTTGCTTCTTTTGTTTTTGCTGTTGCTTGTTGTTTGGCTGGCTCGTTTGTTGGCCGAAACTTCACCAAAGCCAAAAATGGAAATGAAATCAAACAATAATGTTATACATGCTATGTTATCATAAATTCGGTCATTTTTACGGAAAACATAATCTAGGTTTTTTGTTTATAGAGCTTCAGGAATACCTGGTTGTGAGTGGCAACTCTTATTCATGGCTAAAATTACCCAAATAAGCCTCATTTTTCGGTTGTGGTTGATAGACTAACACCAAGTCATCGTCAGAAAACTCCCCAATCAATTTTAATAAAGCCCTTGGCGTCTTGGCTTTTGACGGTGGCTTTTGAAATTAAATCGAGGTAAGTTTTTTGATAGCTGTCAGAACTGACACGCGTCCAGTGAAATAAGAGAAAGAACCGTTCCGACAGATTTTCCTGTTTGTACGGTCACGAAACCATCCAAAATCAACGCATGCGCACCACAAACGATCCGAACAGTTTCGTGACGGTTCAATGGACGGTACAAAATATGCTGTTGGAAAGAACCTATTATCACCGTTATGTGTGGGAAGTACTGAGTCATTTAATTTTACTTCGTTTTTTTTTCTTGAGTTTTTTTTTGCGTTAATGTGTTCAATGCTCATATTGAGAAACTAGCTATTTGTACTCTGTGTATTAAACCTAATGCGCATCTCTAGAAACAAACATTTTATGTAGCTTACTAAAACCTCTTTTGTGACTTGATATTTCCTTATCTACCACTTTTTCACCTGCCGAAGTTTATTTTCTAGTATGTATTGGAATATAATGTAGAGCGGAATAGAGATACTTTAGCTTTATCGTGTATGACTTTGCCTCGTCAATTTGTGTTTTAACTTTACGATTTGTAAACGTCAAGGATTCTTCCGAATATTTCTATAAAACAACAAATTATGTTTAGTCAGATATAGGTGGAAGTAAGTTAGAATGGTGTAATGTGAGGTGCCCCACCTGAACATTCACTCTTGAGTACTAATTAACAGTGCTGTTCCTAGGAAAACGGAAAACAGTAACAAAGCCTACACAGAACACAACACGAGGTCAAACAGGGAAAATAATGAGAGTGTGTGGAGACGGCAAAAAGACTAAAAGGTTGCCTGGCTTACTGCTACCAGGATGGCTCAATAGATATCTTGTGCTTGAATATGAGTTGAAGTTAAGGGGCCTAGCTACACACAGTTATACATATGTATTTGCCATGTAAAACACGGATTCCCATTTCAAACAGAATTCACCTGTCTTTCAAACTATATACACAGATTTAAGAAGGTGATAGCTAAGACCTTAATGAATGACATCTAAGAGCAACTTTTTGAAAAAAGTTTTTTAGTGTGCAAAAAACGCAATGCAAGAATGTCTATATTTTAACAACCAAACACGATATTAAAGAAAACGCCACCACAGTGATAAAGCGCAAGCTTTCTTCTTCAATTTGCTTTTTAAAGCATTACAGTAAGTTTAAAGGTAACGTCAGGAGCGTGGAAATTCGAAATTGATTTTATGGTGACCTTTGGACCTTATCTTTGGACCTCTTGACCATATCTTTGGACTTTTGGACTTATCTCCCCTCATCTTAGAAACACACACAGGAGAAAGGGAACGGGCGGCCACGCCTCCTCACTAACACGGGAATACGTCTTTTCTTGGATTCTCAATTTCGCGCGCTATACCCTAGACCTTTAAGAGAATCTGTGATCAGTTAGAAGCAAAACGTATGAAAGACATGTGTTGATTTTCAATAGTTCGAAAATACGTACCTACGTTGTGGTAGTATTATTACAGAGATATTGCTACATTCTACTATACTATATCGAATGCAAAAAAAACGCCGCGGTTATAGAAACGTTCGTATACAAAAAAATGGTGGATCTGGTACTATGCAGCGATACGGAAAGTTTTGAGACAGTAAGTATGAACTTTTATTGTGTACCAGCCAGTGGCGCGCTGTCTATGGAAGCGGGAAAAGTAGCGCTTCCCTAAACTATTTTAAACACAAAAAATAAATAGTTAAACATTGATAATACCGTTTTTTTATAATGGAAGAGGAGTTTGTCAGAACTATTTATTCGAAACCCCACGTAAACGCAGTAAATTTAATTAACCTTCAATTGCTGCTTTTCAGGAAGAACTAGTAGCTCTATTGAACGTTTTAGAACAACTCAGTGCAGCACATGGTCTTGGTATTAACCAAGGTTATGATCGTAGATAGAGAGCATGACAACCATCGAGAAATAAAGTCAATAGGCCGTTGTGAGGCAGTTCAAAGTTTTGTGTACCTCGGTTCTTTGATCGACAATTCAGGTAGCTGTGAGAATGAGATTCGACGGAGCATTCAACAGGCACGGGTGGCCATGACAAAGCTTACTAAACTATGGCGTGACCATAACTTCACTGAAGCTGTCACTGGTTCAGTCTCTCGTGTTCTCCATATTTTTTTATGCCTCGGAAACTTGGACTGTTAAAAAGGCAGATCGAGTTCGCATAGATGCTTTTGAAATGTGGACGTGGAAGAGAATGCTGAGAATTCCTTATACCGCCCATCAACTAATGTTTCCATACTGGATGAGCTCGGTAGTCCAAAGGGACTATCCTCGATGAGAATGCTTACATTCTTCGGACATATTCACAGATGCGATAATATGGAGAAACTTGTAGTTCAGGGTCACGCCCCGAGTGGGCGGCGCCGTGGCCGTTCCCCTATACGCTGGGTGGATATAACGAAACAGTTGCTAGATATGAGTATCAAGACGCCACTGAACTGACAGTAAATCGCGAACGATGGCGAGCTACAGTTCCCAAAACTATTGATAATATTCATGTCGGCAATACTCTAGCTCCGACTTAATGCATTTTACGAGTTCACAACATGTCTGTTAAGACATTGTGACTATGATGATCAATTGCATGGATGCGCGCCTGGAGATCGCTGCCAGTCGCCAATACATCCCCTATGACCTTATTGACCTCAAATGTCGAGCAGTCGAGCACAGTTCCTATGCTGGGCGGCGATCCTTTTGCCGCCTTCCGCGACTTCTGGTTTATCAAGACGAGTTCGCTTGCATTTTTATAGGAAGCGTTCTATTGTTTCGGATTTTACTTTGTGTTCCATTTGCAATGGAGGGTCCATACATAGTGACACCCCGTATATTAAAAACTGAACGTATATTTGTATGTCCTATATCGACGTCGGCTATTCCATCACTTAGAAAACAATAGAAAACATATACATATATTTAAACAAAAAGTTTGCACACTTATATGATAATATTGGGAAATTGAGTTAGGAGAAAAAACCATTCCTCAGTCGCATCTCGCAAATTCCTTGAATCACAAGACAGGTCATTGTCATTGTTTGCCAAATTGCATTTTGGATATTACTGTAGATTTAGGTGTGTTTGAGGTAGAACGTTGGCCAGAGGACCGAAACGTAGATCTGGCAACATTGACTGAGACGCCAACAACGGAGAGATGCACCCCGCTCGTAGGAAATCTGAAAAGAGCCCGCACACGTCCTCGCAACGCTGATCTGCACACCGTTTCACGGCTCGGCCACACATCTTCGTACAGCTCACCTTCCTAGCATATTGTGCCAGTCCGGCCCTAGACGGCCGAGCCGATTTAAGTGAGATCTAGAATTGAGCCGTCCAGAAGCTTTCCAGAACCGACGGTAGCGGCGCGTTATGGTTCTCGGCGTTCAGCAGGCGTCTATATAAGCAGCAGTCAGGCAGCCACAGTTACAGTTAGAGTCAATAGAGTGCAGTGCAGTGGAAAGCAATACCCGAGCAATACGCGACGTTCCAGTGGCGCTCGCAAAATAAATGAACTGTGACATAAATTAGTGAAGTGTAGGACCAATATAAATTAGTGTAGTGACTGTAGATAAATTAGACTGTTAAGTATTAGGCTAGGCGTAGTGTACATAGTGAAAATAAATAGTTGAATCCGTACCAAGTGTTTTCTTGCCCAATCGAACTGAAGACTTGTAACAATATCTCTGATGACAACGCAACCTCGCTGTGACAATTAACTCACGCCTTCTTGCACCTGATAAAATATAAAAAAAGTCGGCAGTAATACGACAACCATATCCTCGTCATTGTTCACTTAGGAAAGTGATTCTAATTAAAGGACCTGCTGAATTCAAAAACAAAAAGATACCCGATGTCGACTCAACCGTTAAACTTTCAGCGGCTTGAAACTTTAACTAGGTCGGTTGGCTTTTCCGCTTTACGTCACACTATATAAGGACCCATGATTGCTTGAATTGGATGGTAGGTTAGCTATTATTATCGGCAAAATGGAGAGACCAATCTGAACTTTCAACATATAATTTTCCTCAGGAAATTCTAAACTAACGTATTAAACACAGCCATGTAAAGTTTATGTGGTGATAAAAACGTCAAAATTACAAACTCTGGTTGTCGTTACTCAAGTATGATTAAAATTCCTAAAATGGAATTATTACAAAATAAAATTCACACTGCTTCTCTTACCTAGGGTAACCGATATACCTTGCCCTAATTTATTGTAGGGCAACATAAATAGGCTTGAAAGGAACTGACAAAACAAGGAAATAAACATTATTTGGCCTGGTTGTGGCAACTTCCTCTTACACCAAGATCGTGGAGCAACTTTAAGAGCTATGTAACATTAACAGTGTCAAAAGCTTTAGACAGATCTAGAAATATACATACATCTGGCCACCGGTTCTGAAGCTACGGGGTATCGGTAAGAGGGATATAGTTGTTATAAAACATGGCAGATTTCATTCATAAAATAGCCAGCGGCGTGCGGATTTTACGTGAATACTTCAGGGCTATGAAGCGTCTTTCTTTTTGTCTAAATGTTCATCTTTAAATAAGATAATAAGAATAATAACGACGAAAAACAGCTGACAAGACAATAAACTCGACAAAACAGATACTCAAATAGTTTGGGACAATCTGTAGAAAGATTATAAACTCGACATACAAAAGGCCATTGATATTTCGATATTTCCAGGCAGAAAGAGAGAGAAACAGGAACATAAAGTTGGTGGCAGAGCGGCCAATAGCAAGATTCAATCTCCATGTCAACGGCGTGGTAGCAGATTCTCAACCAATAAGGTTCCCTGACAAGACGTTGGATGACAGGATGCGTGGGTTGTTGCCGATTCACCTGAAGCTGATGATATCTTCAGGAAATATGTACATTTTATAACAGGCAGATTAAGAAACATCGGTTATCATTACATAATACATTAACAAATATATAAAAATATCAGTTATTAGAGAAAAATACATTAACAACTATATTTAAGTAGCTATCAAAATATCTTAAATTGCTGTGACCATTAATTTTGCTTTGTTTATAAATAAACTTGGCAACATCGAACATTTTTGTCCGCATTCCTTTCGTAGCTTCAGATCCGCTAGTCAGATAATACGTATGGGATGTTTTCATCAATATTTTAATAAATAATAGAGTTTACCAAATTATTTATCGCTTTTTCTGTAGACAAACGTTTCTGGAAGCCACATTATTTACTGAAGCTAAATATTTATGTATCCACAGAATAGCACGTCATGGTTCTCTTAGAGCCAATAAAAAGTGGTACTGTGGTTGCTGAGATTACATGGCGACAAAAATGCCAGTGGACAGTCGACAATGAGATGGAAGCTAGTGATAATATATTTTTGGATGACATTCGTCATCGTGGAATGTCCTGAAAGTTGTGATATCCTAAAATCACAAAATGTTCTCAATAGAAATACTTCCCTTGCATATGGTAGGGGAAGTAAAAGGGAATCAAGTAGACTGCTTCGGTGCTTCCATTTCATATTCAAGTAATATGCATGTAAATGATTCTGAGTACCCTGAAAAGCTTTAGCTAGAGCGCAAAAAAGACATGGGGTCTTAAAGGATAAATATTTAAATGGGATCCATGCAAATGAGCTTCTATAAAAAGCGGCGCCACTTACTTTCTACAAGCTCATTATAGGCCTTTACGGAAACACTGATCTGGATCCGGATAGATCAGTTATATGTCAAACAGCTGTCAAGTGGGATTTATGATTCCATGAATTTAACGGACATCGAACAACGAAAAAGCTGGTTCAGCAATAAAAAACAGATGGTAAAGTAAAGCAGCTACTGATCTGAATCATCTGATCGCAATCACTTACTGTACAATGTGAACTGCCCTACTTCTGACCGATCCCAGATCACTTTCCGAACGTCAGGATCAGTGATCCAACTGATCGGGTTAACCCAATCATAGTTTCCGTAAAGGCCTAGTATCTCTTTGGTGTTTGGCTTCTGGTACAGTTACAGGTCACTGTCAGATAAGAAGACGATAAATGAGGTTAAGTGATAAACCTCTGCCACGGCTCAACAAACAATCAGCTGTATTACTCACGGTCGGTTCCTTTGTGATGACGTGTTGCAAATATCTGACGTCAGCGACGCCATTTTGGGATAGTTTCATTCGTCCTGACAGGAGCGGAGTAGAAAAATGTGTACAACAGTGCAGAATTAGGAAATACTACTTAACCTATGCGGTGTAAAAAGAAGGTAAACATACATTTAATGTTGCCCTTAATGTTTGCCTACCATGAAGTACTAGATGTGCGCTGTGATCTATATTATTTATCTCTATACTCATATTCTAACCCAAAATATCGATGCGCAAAGGGATCGGCGCAAATCATCCCCAGACCTTGAGTAAGACAGCTGATTGTTTGTTGAGCCGTGCCTCTGTGCTGGAGATCTTAACAGGAATATGATACCATTGAGCATCTGCTGTGTGATTGACTAGCTGTCTTATCAATGCGAGAATCCATTTTGGGGAACACTAAGGTCTACTGTTTGCTTTGGATAAGACTGATTTCATTTTTCCTTGAGACATAATATACAAACTTACTGATTACTGCCTACTGATGACTTGAAACATTCGATTTCTAAATTACTTCAACACCATATCTGTATTAATAAATGATAACCAATGAACCACTTTATTGCACACACAATGCGTACTACAAAGGCGTAGCCAGGTATGGGCAGAGGGGGGCCGTCGCCCCCCCCCTAGCAGGATAGCTACGAGTACGTTCGAACCGAAAAGTGTAGCTAGAAGGTAGTTGATTTGCCTTGCATGTGGGTTCATGGCATGTGTTGGATTAATAGCCAACCATCATCATAGTCACAATGTCTTAGCAGACAAGTTGTAAACTCGTAAAATGCATTAAGTCGAAGCTAGAGTATAGCCGACACGAATATTATCAACAGTTTTGAGCACTGTAGCTCACCATGGTTTGCAATTTACTGTCAGTTCAGTGGTGCTCTTCATACTCATATCCAGCGACTGTTTCGTCGTATCCACCCAGCGTGTAGGGGAACGGCCCACTCGGGGAATAACCCTAAACTACAAGTTTCCCCATATTATCGTTTCTGTGGATATGTCCGAAGAATGTAAGCATTCTCGTCAACTCAATGGAGGATAGGCTCTTTGGATTACCAAGCTCATCCAGTATGGAAACGTTAGTTCGATGGGTGGTATAAGGAACTCTAAGCATTCTCCTCCACGTCCACATTTCAAAAGCGTCTGTGCGAGTTCGATCTGCCTTTTTAACAGTCCAATTTTCCGATGCGTACAAAAATATGGAGAACTAGCGACATTTTCGTAGCTTTAGTGATGCTATGGTCACGCCATACTTTAGTAAGCCTTATCATGGCCACACGTGCCTGTAGCCAAAAACTCAACCTGTTGCTAATGCGTCATAGTCAAAGACGAGCGACATGGATACATGCAAAAATCGTATCAAATGAATGACGTTGATTATAAAGGATCATCGTAGCAACAGGAACAGGGAATTCCAAATTATTTTTGGCAATTCAGCCAGAACTACAACTGCCACTAGGACTCATTTACAAGTTCTGCCACATCGCTCCAGCCACCGGTTTAAGTCTCCTGGAGATTTTTGGAATTGATTTTTTTTCTTTAATTCGGATTCCCTTATATCTTATTTCCACAATGGAACAGCACTTGGAACCTACAGTACTATCAAAAATTCCACTCAGTTTTTGTTTCAGCTTTTTTAGCTCTCACTAACTCACTGAAGTCACTGAAGAAAGCTTATACAGAGCCTCTGTCTGTCCGTCCGTCTGTCCGTATACAAAAGATAGCCAAAACTACAGGTGTTAGAGAAAAATTAAATACACATTCCGAATCAGCATGAAAAACTAGTCTGGGAAAAATCCGGTTTTTGGCAATATAGCCAAAAAACCTGAACTAAATCACGACAGGTAACGACGTATGACGTATTATGTACGCTGTATTGATACTCCTGAAGCACAAGCAGCGTGGCCGAGCGGTTAAGACGTTAGGCACCAGTTCGAAAGGGCGTGGGTTCGAATCTCACCGCGGTCAACAACTGTTTTTTCTTCTTTTTAAGGCAAAATGTTAAATTTGTTGATTACCAGTCCGGGAGAAATCCGGTTTTGTTAATATAATGAAAAAAAAACTATTTTTTTAGCATCAAATTCCACAGTGAGAGGGCCGTTTTGAATTTACCCAAGTAAATTCTTTCCTACTTTTTTGTGTACGAGAATATCATGTGTCAAGGAACTTCAGGGATACCCTGTATAGTCGGAGCACTTTCTCTACTGTACTCGACAGAAGTCGAAAAATGCTCTGAACAGCTCTGACAGCCAATCAGCTCTGAAAGCGGTGGCAGCTCCGAGGGCCAGATCAGCTCTGGCTCAAGAATGCTCTGCCGCCCTCCAGAAGTTAGCAAACCATAAGAAGATGACCCTGCTGTGGGTCCCCGGACATATTGGTATACCGGGTAACGAGAGAGCGGACCGATTAGCTAGGATAGGGGCCAGCAGCCCCTGCATCGGCCCAGAACGTATGCTGAGAATTAGCAGATACCAGGTCAATGTGGCCCTGGACAACTGGGCCTACAAGGAACTGGCGAAAGCCTGGTTAGAGAGAGACGACTGCAGGCAAGCCAAAAGATTCATAGCAGGCCCTGATAGGGGCCGAACGCTATGGCTTTTGGATAAAGGCAGAGAGACGCTCAACCTTCTGGTGGAGATTTTTCTGGCCATTGCCGGCTGAATAGACATTTGTCACTCATGAGAGTGGTAGGGGACCCCATTTGCTCCGGATGGTGGGAGGACGAGACAGCGTTCCACTTCCTGGGCAGATGCGCAGTTGATCGCAACCTTAGGG
The DNA here is from genome assembly GCA_951848785.1 of Callosobruchus maculatus. Classification (NCBI taxonomy): domain Eukaryota; kingdom Metazoa; phylum Arthropoda; class Insecta; order Coleoptera; family Chrysomelidae; genus Callosobruchus; species Callosobruchus maculatus. The sequence continues at coordinate 2,648,528 of CATOUR010000040.1, forward strand.
TTCAGATATTCGGCACGACGGAGTTTGGGGAGGAGCCACTATATTCAGCGAAATGATCGGACATACTGACTTTCGTCAGGAGGTCTGGTAGATTCGACAAGGAGCTTCCTAGGGTGTAGAATTTTAGTGTTTTCAGTGACTGGTTCAGTGGGGTTGGCAAAAAGGGCCAAAGGTGGCCTACTTGCCTGGCTTCGCCTCCCCACTACTACTACTACTACTACTACTTCTCTATTGTATCTTCATAAATACAACTGTCAAAACCAAAAGTACGTAGTAACTCGTTTCGGAGGGTGCTTATTGCCTTGAAACAGTTCGCGTGTGGGAACCTGGAATAAATAAAGCAGTTTTATACGCAAAACAGTATTATATATACCTTTTATGTCCTTGAAGGATCCTCATAAAACAGCAGCTGCTCCCTGCTTTATAGTCAAACTTTCACCAATTTTTCTCCTTTCTGTGAAGACAGCCTCGGTTTATTTTGGTTTTTTATTCGTATGGATTTAACTCTCTGAAAGCGTTCGTGTATAAAAAGGCAAAGAGAGAAAATTCCGTACACAGATAAATCCAGGATGCATACTCCAGTTTTACAGGAAACGCAAAAAAAAAGGCATAAGCAAATAAGTGCATGCTTAGTGGTCAGGCATCTCATTCTTCTTTTCCAGCGCACAGCAAAAGCGAAGTCTGGTAGTGTTATGCGGAGTCTATATTTTTTTGTAAGACTGAGCAGACCGCGTAGTGATTTTGCATGGAAGAAGTACTTAGATTTTCTGCGCCAATAGTCGGAAAAAAATAATCTAATGATCGCTGCTTCACCAAAAAAAAAGTAGTTAAGTTGATTGACTCAGTACTTCCCACACATTCCGATGATACTAGTTTTCTTGTTTTCCCGATCTATTATGAATACAAAAAAATTTCAGTTTTACCTCCCACCCCTCAACCACCCCAATTTCACCCCCAGCCCAAAAAAGTAGAAAGTGATCAGGAACCTCTAAAACGCCTAAAAACGAAGTTTGAGCTGTTTTCATATTTTTTGTTTTTCTAATATTGTTGCGCCGCTTTCGAGACGATTTCCAAAAATCAGACGCGTTTTCCATCCTTGCCAAAGTAGTGATACTGTGCCGAAATTTCATTAACATCAATTCAGTAGTTTCCACATTACAAAATACAGAACGACCTAAAGCAATACTCGTATGAATACATCAGAGAATTTTCTAAGTCCCTTGGTTTCTGTAATAGACAAGGCAATGTTCGGATGGACCCAAAAAAGTGTACTATACCGCTAGGTCTTTCTCTCTCACGTCAGTAAATAGCATATTATACAGCTCCCTATCCCCAACCACCCGAATTTTACCGCCACCCAAAAAAAAAGTGGAAAACGATCAGGATCCCCTAAAACGTCTAAAAACGAAGTTTGAGGAATATTTGAAATTTTTCGTTTTTTGCTAATTACTCCGCCGCCCATACACCGATTTTCAAAATTGCAGCAACATTACCTACTACGACCCTACACCATATCGCTACCCAAATTTCATCAAAATTTATACAGCGGTTACTGAGATTAGGAGGCTAGAAAAACGCCAACAGACAGACCGACGGAAATGAGTGACGTGGATTTTTGTTATCACGTTTCATTATCTTGTTTAGAACAAATTTGGTATAGTGGGTATTATTATTAAAAGTGAAAATAATATTAACAATATTATGGAGACTCATATTTTGCCACAATGGACGTAGAAAACCTAGGTTTTAGTTTGTTTTCTGTTACTTGAGACCAACCTTATGTTTTATGTTGTATAACTAGAATTAGTTTACTTTCTGATACTTAAAAACTGCCGCACTTCTTGTGTTGAATGAAAGAAGTCTTGAGTTTCGATTAAATCATTTGTTTCTTTTTATGTGCCTTCATGTGACGATTTTTTTTGCGTCAAAATTTGCTTTATCCACTAATGGTACATCAAAACTCGCCAAATCCAAACCAAAAACGTTGAAATTTTTGTTATTTGTATAATTTTCCTTTAGAAGGAACACACCGTTGCTAATGCTATTACCTTATCAATACCTACATAAAAAAATTATGCACCGATAGTGTAGCTAGTATGTTCCAAAAACGAGTTTCTTCATTTACCAAAAATTGGGAAAACTGGATAAGAAAACTTTTGGAATGGAACGACTCAACTATCTCGTGAGGTGTTTGACCTATGATCACTTTATTAGAGTTTTCGTTTGGAAGTCTGAAAATCTCTAAAATTCAATTTAAACTGGTATATTATATATATATATATATATATATATATATACATCTGAACGGTTCGTACTATTGCAGCTCTTCCTATGACAACTGTAGACCTCTTAAAACTACCTGTTTCGGAAAGTCGGGCGTGGATTCGTATATGTTCTTACAGCAGGCACTGCGCCGTTGGGGATATCGTTCATGATAGATACGTCTCGCAGCATGAGCGTTACCCTGAGCCATTCCATAACAGAAATGCATATCTGTCATTTCTCCGTTAGTAAATTGGACCATTTTAAGCGGAATATCAGTACACTCTACTTGACAACAAACTCTAAACTTAATAAACTGACAGTTCTCAAGTTGTTTATCAATTATTGCAATTGTTTTTCACAGCACACTTACTAAATAGATGAACATTTATTTATTTATTTACAATAGCCTGCATCGATTCAATAATTTGCATTTTTCTCGAAAATTAAGCAAAAAATCAGTATTGTTATTAAAGTTTTTCATTATAACAGTTTAATTCATTATCTGTAGTATAATGACAAAAAGAATGTCACAAATAAATAACCGTGGTAAATAATCCTGTTTAATTGAGGGTACTAAACAAGTGAGTAACCTTGGAGATGCGATTTAATTGTAACTATTAAACTAAGCTACAGTCACACAGACATTTTTCTGACAACCACTGATTTGATATTGCTCACTACCACAATTAATTCTAAACAGAATTCACTATTCAATTGCAGTAATTAAACAGTTTAATTGTCACGTATTTTGATGCAAAATTTAATTGCGGTGATTAAAATTTTAATTGTAGCGATTAAAGTTTTCTCTCAGTGCGTATTCAGCCAATGGGTACCTCCAATCGAAGCGCGATGTCAGAAAGCCATCCAGTACTGTTAATGCCCTTACTAGCTATCAAAAATCAATCGCCACCATGATTTGTTGCTAGGCTTATCCGGGCTTGTAAACATTGCGTTTAAACGTTTAGAACATGACGTATGTGCACGGCCGATCTATCGAACTAGCGCTCAGCTCAAATCCCGTTGATTTGTAACCCGGGGCCGGTAGAGATTAATTCCGGCAGATTTTTCAGATCCGCCAGATTTCCGTGGCGTTTTTACCTTTTAATTTGTTCAGTTAATGTGCTGCGTATCGAAAATCGTGCTCATGCTTCAGTCGAATCATTGCATGTGTGCGTGCAGATTATGCAGAGCTGGATATACTGCCAATTTGAAGAACAATACAGATTAATGACAACATAGGGCCTCTACAAACTAACGCCAGTCTGATCTATTCTTTGCAAGCACTTTTATCTCTCTCCATGTCTTGCCCATTCTTCTTGCCTCATCTGTAATCGTTCTTCTCCAGGTCGCCCTTGGTCTTCCTACGTGCCTGCTACCCTGAGGGTGCCAGTCTAACGCCGATATAGCTACCCAGTACCCATGCTTCTGTTCCTCTTCGCAGAATGTGACCTATCCAATTCGACTTTCTCTGTCTGATTTCCATCCCTACTCTCTTCAATCCTGATATTCTTCACAATTCTTCATTCGATATTGTCCTTGGCCAAAAAATCCGTAAGACCCTCCTTGAGTGAATGAATAGAGACCAGAGGCTATCCAGCACAGAATGTGGCTGGTGCATAGGCCACACGATGGGCCCTTTTGCGCCTCTATCCGCGCTAGTTCCTAAGACCTGCCCTTTTGGCAAAAGCAAGTACATTCTTAGGTCCTATCCATTTTATATCTATTGGTTCCAAGGTTCTTGAGCCCAGCATAGTCTGCCTGTGATTACCCAGGGTTTCACAGCGACACAAGATGTGTGCCGAGGATTCTTCCTCTTCACCACACCACGTGCACGTTGGGTCGTTGACCACCCTCATCACGAACAAATGACGCCTGAAGGTGTTGTGACCCGTTAGTAGGCCTACTAGCAATCTCAAGTTACTCCTATCCAGAGACAGACAAAATCGTCCTATTCTCTCTGCAGGCCCTGCTAATAGTTCCCGAGCTTGACGGAGATGACCAGAGATGTTGTTCCATCTCAGGGAGTGTTGATTCTGGATCCACTCTCCAGTTGTTTTCCAAATCAAGTTTGCAGATAGTCCTAAGGCTGGTTCCGGGCCCACAAAACTGTTGCCGGATCCCATCCTAGCCAGATGATCCGCCATTTCGTTACCCTTTACCCCAGCGTGCCCAGGTACCCACATCAGTGATACCTTGTGTTTAGCTGAGAAGTCGTCAAGAGCCCTCCTGCACTCCAGGACCAGTCCCGACGTTATTTTCCAAGCACTCAGTGCTTTGATGGCTGCCTGACTATCAGAGCAGATAGTAATCCGCCTCCTAGACCCGTCAATTTCCCGAATACGGTTTACACAAGCAAGTATCCCATAGATCTCAGCCTGGAATAATGTGGTGTGCCCCCCAAGAGGGAGTGAAAGTCTTGTATGGGGTCCGTAGACTTCCGAGCCCGAGACCTCTCTAGCGAGTGAACTGTCTGTGTACCAGACCTGTCCTTCGATGAGCTGTCTTTCCCTAGACGCCCACTCTGCCCTTGACGGAAACACCACCGTAAATTTGCGATTGAAGCGATGCGTAGGAGAAACTGTATCGCTCCTCGCCAACAAAATAGGACAATCCTCATGCAACTCTGCTAGAATCGTCGAATGTCCTTTACCTGGATTCATAAAAGTCCAGCTACCCTGGCTCCAGAGACGGAACCCAGTTTTTCTACCTTCTCCTTGAATTACCAGATCCAAAGGAGGAAGATTCAATAGTGTTTCAATGGCACTCAAAGGTGTTGTGCGCACTGCACTGGTTATACTAAGACATGCCAAACGTTGGACCTTATTAAGTTTGGCTCTTATTGCCTCCGTCTTTATACAGGTTCACCACACTATGGAGCCATATATTAATAACGGTCTGACTATTGTAGTATAGAGCCAGTGCACCACTTTTGACTCTCCTGAGACATCTATTAATGAAAACCTGGAGTTTTTGCTCATTGGCTTTTGTGCTTTTTCATGTTTCGCATTCATACAATAACACTGATTTCACGTAACTATTGAAAATGCGCAATTTGATTCTGATTGAGCGAGTGGTAGATTTCCAAACTTTGTTAAGGGAGCCAAATGCTCTTCTTGCTTTTAATAGACGCTGCTGAATATCTTGATCTGTCCTGTCCTGTGCTATTAACTGTACTGCCTATATATTCAAAGTAGTCAACTCTTTCTATCACTTCGTCGTAGAGCAGTAGAGGTTCTTGGTTGAGAGATGACACAATACGGCAAACAGCACAACGAAACAACCCATTACCGAACAACCCCGTCCATGTTGGCGCAGATAACACTGTGAACTGAGATCATCCTCCTCTTTTTTTCTCTTTACGTTTATTGAATCGAGACATCAGTCCCGCCGAATACTGATTATAGTTCAGCGAACAACAAGGGCCATTGAATTCGATATATGATGTTGTTACGAATAATACTACTTGCCAATTTCTTTAACAGCATAGACGATGTTTTGAAAGCATGGGTTACTGTTCGCGTAATAGTTACCTTTTGAAACAAAATTAATTTTTATCAGATGAATTATCACGAACTGCTGTTGCAGTAATGATTTTTGTACATCGAATAGATTGTATGATTTGCTTAAATGAAACATAGAGTAAACTTCGAAAACAAAAGGATGTTTTGATTGCATTATACGTCAATACTGGTATTAGAAGGATTATACGTATCATTAGAACGAATATAAAATTATTTTGAATTTATTGGCGTACCTGTGATTACTTCGAGTATAAGGATTGAAATTCTTTCAATGACATGGATTTGAAATAACTGTAAATATATTTAAAGCGATGGAAAAACATCCAAATACTAACAATTAATTGGAAACGCAGCAGTATTTTTTTCTGTGTTTATGTCCCTTTTGAAGAACCTGACTTGTGGCATCCTTGTAAAGCTCTTTCACGATGTTTATAATCTTCTGGGGTATGCCTTTCTGTATAGTGCATTCCCATACACTTGTACGTGTTACTGTGTCGAAAGCCCTTTCAAAATCAATGAACACTAAATGCAGCGCAGAGTTCCATACGTACGACTGTTCTATTGTAATTCTCAATGTATTTATTTGGTCGATGCAAGACTTACCTGGGAGGAAGCCAGCTTGTTCAATTCTCAAACTATTCTCTATGTAAGGTTTCAATCGTTCCAGTTACCTTGGAATTGTTATCCTTTTGTTTAGTTGCATCACTAGTACGGTGTGGAGGCGGGTTAGAATATCTCCCATCGTATATCCTGCGTGTCGTAAAAGGCGACTAAAAGGAACCGAACCACTGTCGGTATAAGCAGTGAGCTCTTCTGAACCAACAGCTTTGGGTGGACGAGTTAAGAAAAGTCAGGACACCTTCTTGTCCTTGGGGTGAGAAATTGCCCCTAAAGGCGGATGAACCGGTGGATACCATCTGGTCAACGGCATGAGGATGCAAAAAGCAAATGGGAAACTACTGCATTAAAGATCTTAAAGATATCACAAGAGAAACTCGTAAAATGAATGAATGCATTTTACGAGTTCACAACATGTCTGTTAAAACATTGTGACTATGATGATGATCACTTGGCGCATTTCAGCGCATTTATAAAAATGTTGATTACATTTTTTTTGTAAATTTATTTTTAATTTATTTTATCTCTTCCTCTTCTTAGCTGGGTCTCCAAGGTCTCAATAGGTTGTTTATGCAACAGATTCGTATGTGTGTCTGTACTGTCTGTACAGGGTTAAGTAACGCGGATAGCTAGGGGTTGGGTTCCCATAATATCGCTTCATTTCACGGATCGATACACTAACGAATTAAACATGGTGTCATCGTACGCTATGAGATACGATAGTGTGTGGGAAGCATCCAGTCAGCTAATATGACCTTTTTCGTAAAATGCCATCAGTGAAGTTTCTAATTGAGTGCGTCTATCCTGTAAGCAGGAATACTAACTGTTTGACGGTATGTAGGTTATTTGGTGAGATTGATCATGAAATTGGCCTCTGTTTCGAATTTTGCCCTATTCAGCTTAATTCAGATGTACACGACATCCGACGATACGACGGTACGAAACAACATATACATACACAGAAGAAAATACTGTTGCGTTTCCAATTAATTGTTAGTATATGGATGTTTTTCCATCGCTTTAAATATATCTACAGTTGTTTCAGATCCATGTCATTCAAAGAATTCAATCCTTATATTCGAAGTAATCCCATGTACGGCAATAAATTCAAAATAATTTTATATTCGTTCTAACGATATGTGTAATCCTTCTAATACCAGTATTGATATATAATGCAATCAAAACATCCTTTTGTTTTCGAAATTTACCCTATGTTTCATTTAAGCAAAGCATACAATCTATTCAATGTACAAACATTATTACTGCAACAGCAGTTCGTGATAATTCATCTGATAAAAATTAATTTTGTTTCAATGGCCCTTGTCATTCGCTGAACTATAATCAGTATTCGGCGGGACTGATGTCCCAATTCAATGAAGGTAAGTATAAAGAATAGGGGATTATCTTAGTGTTACTATCGCCGCGAATCCGCCAACATGGACGATTGTTCCGTTGTGTTGTTTCAGTATTAGCCGTGTTGCGTCATCTCGTGGTTTTACGTATTGCATTAGCAATTGTGTGACTTAAATGTGTCCAGTTATATATTTAATGGAGGACCCACTGAGAAATTGGGGCTTAAAAGAGCTAACATTCACATTTGAATGTAGGTATTTAGATTAGTCAGGTAAAAATGCAACAACTGGTGCAGGCTTATGTCTAATTCTTATATCATGCTCCTTATAACTTCATACAAAATCACACAATTAAACATCCAAACGAATAAATCAGCTGTCCTCGCAATAAAATCTGTTGGTCCAAGGAAAAGAAAGTAGTTTAGAATCAATTACCAAACACAGATTCGATTCAACGACAGGCTGCGATTGAATTATTCATTGGAATCCAATGACATCTTGTAGTTAAATCGACAACACGATATAATTCGTTACCAACTATACACTTCCCATTGGATGAAACATCGCTGTATTTGAAGAATGCTGAGTGTAACGTCCCATTGAATACAAGCGTAAGTCTTTGACAGAACGACAGATTTTTCTGTGTGTAGGTGTAAAATTACAAAGAAAACACAACGACCTTTATATGTTACTTGCTAGTGCTTCCGTGTTTAAGTAACAACATTTAAATACTGTTTGTTCCTGACCTGACTGTTGTTAACAGACACCATAATAGCATAGAAATTTTTTAAAATGTTTGTCAATTCTATTAGAGCTCGTATTTTAAGTCTTTGAGCTCAACGCAGTGCTGTTTTTCATTGGCAAACCTCATCGTTGCCCTGAAGATGGCAATGAATATTACCAAAAGCTTGGCAGTTAACAGCAGAGTCTCCTTTATGTAATGACCCACAACCCTTTTTTCAAAATTTTGGCCACAACCCCAAGATTTTCTCATCTGTATTAGGTTTTTTAGCCATACGCTCCGTTGCCAGATACATATAGGGTGCCCCACAGAGTTAACATCTCTAGAGGGAATGTAAACAACAAAATGCACAGGTCGCTGACCAGCCAACATGTAACGGAAATTTTGACAGCTTGAGGGCATTAACAGTACGATTTTATATTAAAATTGGATGTTGATTAATAGATTCAAATATTACTGTGATGTCACAAACTGATACAATAAGTTGTAGTATTTAGCTATACTTAGAGAGTTACTCTTATTATAACTTCATTGTAACAGTTGATAATTTATTATTACCATGAAGTGTTTCCCCATATTTTACGCTACTGAAAACCAACACAAAACCTATACTAACCTATGATAAGTGGTGTTCACCAATTCGTCGCTATTGCAGCAAACTATGCACTTTTTATTTCCTCCCATCATGCAATTATGACAATATTGTTCATAAATAATTTAATTTACACCACAAATAGTCACAAATTTACCATTTTTGAGATTTCGTTAAATCAATACAAATTATCTTCACGTAAATCAGTTACATTGCAAGTATATTTTAATGTATAGTTAAATACCCAGTTAAATACTTTGCGGAACATGTCTTCAAACTGCGGAAACTGCCAGATTTTGAAGAAACTGGAAGGTCCTTAAGCGGACGAAGAAGAGTGGCAATAGCGCTATAGATGTTGGCTGGCCAATGTTCAAATTAGGCTCTCTCTAGAGATGTTAACTCTGTGGGGTGCCCCAATAGAAGTGATAGGTTTTCTAATACGGATATCTAGATAGCCGTCAAAGGCACAAATGTCATCCAGCTGTCAAAATATTCAGTAAGGTTTGACAATTCATCATGGATTGTTTCACGCTTGCTGATCGTTTGAAATTTATTGAAAAGTATTACGGAAATTCCCGCTTTATTGTAAATACGCAACGCGCATTTCTTCGTGAACTTGGCCCTCATCATGGCTTCAGTGAGTAGGCAATTCGTCGCACCATAGAAAAGTTTGAGCGTAAGTACACTCTATTGGACATAAAGAAACCAACTTGAATACGAACTAGTCGACGTGAAGAAAATATCGCCACCGTAGCGACCAGGGTTCAGGACGACTCAAATTTGTCGTACCGACACCGAGCCGCGGAGTTGGGCTTCTCCCGAGAGACAACTCGACGAATTTTGCGTTTGGATTTGGGGCTGCACCAGTATAAGATCGTGCTAACGCAACAATTGAAGCCGGATGATGACCATAGGCCGCCGCCGTGAGTTCGCAAATTGGGTGCTACAAATGTTGGACGAAGATCCTCATTTTGGTCAAAAAATCATCTTCTCAGACGAAGCCAATTTTTACCTCAGTGGCTATGTTAGCAAGCAGAAATGTCGCTACTGGGCTGTGAACAATCGGCAAATGACCGAAGAAGTGGTCCAGTACCCGAAAAAATTGAATGTGTGGTGCGGATTGTGGCACGGCGGCATCATCTGTCCTTATTTCTTTCGAAATGAGGTAGGCGACATCGTTACAACCAATGGGCGATGCTACCGAGAGATGTTGGAATAATTTCTGTGGCCAGAGCTAGACAACAACGACATTACCGACATGTAGTTCCAACAGGATGGAGCCACGAGCCACACAAGCGACGCAACGCTCGAAGTTGTTCGGCAGAATTTTGGCAACTGGATCATCACCAGACGAGCGTTCATTGATTGGCCACCGCGATCGTGTGATTTGACATCTTTCGATTATCTTCTTAGGGGATACGTCAAATCATTGGTCTACTGCAACAAACTAGCCACTTTGGATGCCCTCGAAAACAATATTCGAGTAGCCATTAACGCCATAACGCCGCAAATGCTCGAAAATGTCATCCGAAATGGGACCGACCGCTTGAAGCACTGCCAGCGAGCCCGAGGTGGACATTTGAATGATGTTCTATTCCATACATAATGTCATGGATGTAGCTTCAAAATAAAGCCAAAATCAATTTGATGTCTCAAACCGTTGTTGTTTTATTTATCTTTTCTTTCCTATCGTTCTTATGGGGGCATCCTATATGTCAGTAATACATGAACTTGCAATCTAGAAATTTGACATCTTAAGAGAAAGAAATGTTGCGTTTGGAGCTGCATCCGTATAAGATCGTGCTAACACAATAATTGAAGCCGGATGACCATAGGCTGTCGCCGTAAGTTCGCAAATTGGGCGCTACAAATGTTGGACGAAGATCCTCATTTTGATCAAAAAATCATCTTCTCAGACGAAGCCAATTTTTACCGCAGTGGCTATGTCAGCAAGCAGAAATGTCGCAACTGGGCTGTGAACAATCCACAAATGACCGAAGAAGTGGTCCAGTACCCGAAAAAATTGAATGTATGGTGCGCATTGTGGCACGGCGGCATCATCTGTCCTTATTTTTTTCGAAATGAGGTAGGAGACATCATTACAACCAATGAGCGACGCTACCGAGCGATGTTGGAAGAATTTCTGTGGCCAGAACTAGACAAAATCGACATTACCGACTTGTGGTTCCAACAGGATGGAGCCACGAGCCACACAAGCGACGCAACGCTCGAAGTTGTTCGACAGAAGTTTGGCAACTGGATCATCACCAGACGAGCGTTCATTGGTTGGCCACCGCGAACGTGTGATTTGACACCTCTCGATTATTTTCTTTGGGGGTACGTCAAATCATTGGCCTACTCCAACAAACCAGCCACTTTGGATGCCCTCGAAAACAATATTCGTGTAGCCGTCAACGTCATAACGCCGCAAATGCTCGAAAATGTCATCCGAAATGGGACCGACCGCTTGAAGCCAGCGAGCCCGAGGCGGACATTTGAATGATGTTCTATTCCATACATAATGTCATGGATGTAGCTTCAAAATAAAGCCAAAACCAATTTGATATCTCAAACCGTTGTTGTTTAATTTAATTTTTCTTTCCTATCGTTCTTATTGGGGCACCCTATACGTCAGTAATACATGAACTTGCAATCCAGAAATTTGACATAAGAAGAGAGATTGATACCACCACCTGAAGAGGACAATTCTCCTCAAACGACATCAACGGTTAGAGTGATAATGCATAACCAGTGTTGAACATAACATTTCAATATACAGGGTTGGGATAAAGTATGGAACCAAGCAAATAACTTTGGAACGGAAAAAGTGATATTGCTGAAAATTTGTAGGCAAGTGTAGTGACGTCTAATGCATCCGAAGACATTATGCTAGCTATTAATGTACTTCCGGTTTAACCGGAAGTACCGTCAACTTTTTTAATTTAAATGGGACACCCTGTATATTTTTGCAGATTTTAATTCATCTTTTTTTTTTCCATAGTGGGTTTAGTATTTGTTTCTTAAAAAATTTGTCTCACAAATTCGTCCGTGGCGGTCTGCGGTCTTCCCGTTTGAGGTATTTTTTTTTGTATTTTTTTTTTTTTAGTCACCGTCAAATGTGTTATAGGACACCTGTCGGGGCGTAAATCATTAAAAGTTGACACACTTCTTTGTGAGTTCTCACGCGATCGCCAAAACCGACTTTGAATGACCGGCATTTTAAACACCTGAAATGATAAAGAAGCTTTATCTTTCCCGTTTTTACAGAAACTAATGCTAAACCCACTATGGACGTGTTCGGAAAAAAAGATGAATTAAAATCTGCAAAAATACACAGGGTGTCCCATTTAAATAAAAAAAGTTGACGATACTTCCGGTTAAACCGGAAGTACATTAATAGCTAACATAATGTCTTCGGATGCACTAGACGTCACTACACTTGCCTGCAAATTTTCAGCAATATCACTCTTTCCGTTCCAAAGTTATTTGCTTGGTTCCATACTTTATCCCAACCCTGTATGTCTACACAAGAGCTCTCCATTAAGCTCCAGAATAGCCCGGAATCAGACCATACATTCAACTGAAGCGTACAGAGACCCAGATAATCCTAGTAATAAATACTGGTATCGATTGATTTTTGATAACTGGTAATATCATGGGACGCATCGATAATATGCACATTGGAAATTAAATTACTGTTTGTCCGGGAGACTCGCACCACAGTGAATAATGACTAACTGCAGCTTTGTTTGTATTGTTTAAATTGAGTCCTCTGCTTTAACATGTCCTGACATGACCACGTCGTCAGTATTGCTAAAACGGAGTTTTGTTCCGCTGCACACAGAAAATACTGTCGTTCTGTCAAAGACTTACGCTTGGATTCAATGGGACGTTACACTCAGCATTCCCCAAATACAGCGATATTTTATCCAATGGGAAGTGTATAGTTGGCTACGAATTATATCGTATTGTCGATTCAACTACAAGGTGTCATTGGATTCCAATAAATAATTTCATCGCAGCCTGTCGCTGAATCAAATCTGTGTTTGGTAATTGATTGTAAACTACTTTCTTTTCTTTGGAGCAGCAGATTTTATTGCGAGGACAGCTGATCGATTGTGTGATTTTGTATGAAGTTATAAGGAGCATGATGTAAGAATTAGACATAAGCCTGCACCAGTTATTGCATTATTACCTGAAATATAACTGTCTGACTAATCTAAATACCTACATTCAAATGTGGGTGTTAGCTCTTCTAAGTCCCAATTTCTCAGTAGGTCCTCCGTTTAATATATAACTGGACACATTTAAATCACACAATTGCTGATGCAAAAAGCAAAACCACGAGATGACACAACACGGCTAACACCGAAACAACACAACAACAACTCGTCCATGTTGACGGGTTCGCGGCGATAGTAACACTGAGATCATCCCCCTGTTCTTTATTCTTACTTTCATTGAATCGGGACATCAGTCCCGCCGAATACTGATTATAGTTCAGCGAACGACAAGGCCCATTGAAACAAAATTAATTTTTATCAGATGAATTATCACGAACTGCTGTTGCAGTAATAATTTTTGTACATTGAATAGATTGTATGCTTTGCTTAAATGAAACATAGGATAAATTTCGAAAACAAAAGGATGTTTTAATTGCGTTATATGTCAATACTGGTATTAGAAGGATAATTATATCGTTAGAACGAATATCAAATTATTTTGAATTTATTGGCGTATCTGTGATTATTTCGAATATAAGGATTGAATTCTTTCAATGATATGGATATGAAACCACTGTAAATATATTTAAAGTGATGTAAAAACATCCAAATACTATTAATTAGCTGTATACACCTGCTGCTTCACAAGGCACAGATCCAACTATCGTTGGAGTATTGCCTCCATTGTGGGGACGCGCTCCGAAGCACTCTCTAAAGTTTCTGGACACTATCCAGAAGAGAGCGATTAGATTAGTCGATACGCCTAACCTCACAAAGGACCTTCACAGCTCGGACCATCGGGTGTCCCTCTTTTCCAGATCTATCACGGAAGATGATTCTATCACCAAAGGTCGTCAGGACGAGAGAGGCTCTGCGAGCTCATCCTTACAAGGTCGAGGTCCCTACTCCCCGAACCAGTCTCCTCCAGCATTCCTTCTTTTGGAGAACTTCGACGCCATGGATTCAGCTGACGGGGAAGTTGTCTCCCGACGGCTATAGCCTGCAGCGTTTCAAATCTAACATGCGCCGATACTTATTCTCTAGCAGCGCTTCTACAGCACCATAAGCTTTCAGCCTTTCCGGGAGGCAGACCACAAAAAAAGGAGAAGGAGGGGTATAGGAATAAATGACATTTAACTTGCACTTGCACCTGCAGAAATGTTGACAGAACAGTAATCCATGGCATGGCCTGAGTGATGAACATGTGAATCCAAACCATAATTATATTAAGGTGAGGTCTGACATCACTTTTATGAGGGGTTAATCTCCCTTTAGGGATCTAGAAGATTGGCCAGTGTATATTAAATCGCAATAATTACTACACTGAAGACTATAAACGACGACTTCTGCTGGATAACAGCAGATACTTGTGTTTTCGGTAGATTGCGTTAACGGACATATTTTATACTTAGTTTATAAGTTTATATTGGTGACATATGTAGAACCTGACGTTCCATTCCGAATGAGCTCAGTAATCCAAACAGACTATCCTCCATTGTGTCGACGAGAATGCTTACATTCTTCGGACATATTCACAGAAGCGATAATATGGAGAAACTTCGGTTCTTTGATCGACAATTTGGGTATCTGTGAAAATGAGATTCGACGCCGCATTCAACAGGCACGTGTGGCCACGAAAAAGTTTACTAAAATATGGCGTCACCATAACATCACTAAAGCTACCAAAATGTCGCTGGCTCAGTCTCTTGTGTTCGCCATATTTTTGTATACTTCGGAAACTTGGACTGCTCAAAAGGCAGATCGAGCTCGCATAGATGATTTTGAAATTTGGACGTGGAGGAGAATGCTGAGAATTACTTATACCGTCCATCGAACTAATGTTTCCATACTGGATGAGCTCGGTAGTCCAAAGAGACTATCCTCCATTGTGTCGAGGAGAATGCTTACATTCTTCGGATATATACACAGAAGTGATAATATGGAGAAACCTGTAGTTCAGGGTCATGCTCCGAGTGGGCGGCGCCGTGGCTGTTCCCCTACACGCTGGGTGGATACGACGAAACAGCTACTGGATATATCAAGAACGCCACTGAACTGACAGTAAATCGCGAACGATGGCGGGCTACAGTTCTAAAATCTATTGATAATATTTGCGTCCGCAATACTCTAGCTCCGACTTAATGCATTTTACGCGTTCACAACATATCTGTTAAGACATTGTGACTATGACGATGATGTAGAACCTCAACAACTTGATTAAAAGGACCTGAGCGGCTTATCGGTCTCTGAAAGCAACAGCTCTGCTGACAAGATCATATTGATAAAGAGCATAAAATAAATTCCAGGATATCAAAATAATAGCAGATTAAAGAGCACCACACTGCTTTTTGCTGTTTTGCTGCTGTTTGCTTCATAACTGAAAATGGTTAGAGTAAGGAAAAACCAAACTACGCCGCCGGGATTCTACAGAAAAAAATCTATAAGACCTTTTTTTGAACTTTTCAATAAGATAAAAGACAACCGAGATACGAGGGTGGTCTCAAAATCGATAGTTTTCGACTTCACCCTGTATCTCAAAAACCAAGAGGGCCATGATAATTTTGTTGACGGCATCTTTAGTTTCACAAAAAAGTAGCACACTGTCGCGAAAACCGCAACTTTCTATCTTCAAAAATAACCGAGATACCCCGCCCAAAATGGGACACCCTGTATAGTGTGCCAATGTTAGGAATTTGTTTGTGATTTTCACTAAAATCAGAATTTCATCGCGGATTAAGACGAAGAACTTTATCAAAAAGTCATTGTGGGGGAATGACTCAGAGCAGGACAGGGAAAATCAAACCAGCCACATTTCAGCCGTAATTGAATGTATTTGGAATATTTGTAGGTTTTCTGTATAAGAATCAATAAGAATGACAGCGAATCGCAGCAGCTTGCCAAGTTCACTGCCGATTTTTAGCTTCTTGGAGACGCGTACAAAGAGAAAATGAAATTTTAATTGTGAACTAATCTGAATAACAGAGAAAATATTACTTGGAATGACGGAATTAATCAATTGAGAATAGGAATGTCCATTTCGGACTAGAACAGAGCTGATAATGACGCGCAGCTTGACGGACTTTTTTGCAAGCCTGTTATTTTATTGTCATGATGACAGACGCATAGCCTGCTATGTCGCCTGCTACCCGCTTTCTACTGGCGTATACCGTGTGATCCTTTTTGAGAGTGCATAGCGAAAATTTTGTATTTTTTGACTATTGAAATATGTGTTTGGTTGTTCACCAACAGTCATGTAGCATTTTTCTTTCCCTAAAAGAATAATATCTTTGCGCATAGGCTTTTATCTAGATTCTAGAAGGTAATGATTTACCTCATTTTCCGCAAGATCGTTTGTCTTCTCATAGCTACGCCACTCTAAAGTAGTAGTTAAAAGAGACGTTAAAGCTTTCAGTCCAACCCGTAAGTGGCCAAATAATTGTTGTTCTATTTCCCGTGGATGCTTGGAAACCATGCATTAAACATGAGTAGTGGCGACGACGTAAACGATAGAGAGCACATCAGGGCATATAGGGCACGATACATAAAGTTTATTTGCCGGCTACTGGAGTTGCTCCCATTGCGGTTTCACTTTGTTATAGAAAATACATTAGCAGCGTGAGTATCGGCTTCTATCTCGTCCTTTGTACAGAAACGTTCTCCAAAGGGAGGTAATAGAATTACGGTGAGGGCAGAGTAGCCGTATTAGACTGAAGTTTGATTTTCAAAGCTACTGGTGTACCTACGCTCCGTTGGCAGATACATATAGGGTGCCCCAATAGAAGTGATAGGTGATAGAGGGATATCTAGACAGCTATCAAAGATACAAACGTCATCCAGCTGTCAAAATATTCAGTAAGGTTTGACAATTTATCATGGATCGTTTCATGCTTGCCGATGGTTTGGAAATCATTAAAAAGACTACGGAAGTTCCCGCTCAATTGTAAATACGCAACGCGCATTTCGTCGTGAACTCGGCCCTCATCATAGCTTCAGTGAACAGGCAATTCGTCGCACTGTGGAAAAGCTTGAGTGCCAGTATACACTCTATTGGACCTAAAGAAACCAACCCGAATGCGAACTAGCCGACGTGAAGAAAATATCGCCGCCGTAGCGGCCTGTGTTCACTACGACCCCAATTTGTCATATCGATACCGAGCCAAGAATTGAGCCTCTCCCAAGAAACAGCTCGGCGAGATTTGCGATTGGATTTGGACCTGCACCCGTATATGATCCTGCTTGCGCAACAATTGAAGCCGGACGACCATAGGCCGTCGCCGTGAAATCGCAAATTGGGCGCTACAAATCTTGGACGATGATCCTAATTTTGGTCAAAAAATCATCTCCTCAGACGAAGCCAATTTTTACCTCACTGGGGGTGTCAACAAGCAGAGTTGTCGTTACTCTGTGAACAATCCACAAATGACCGAAGAAGTGGTCCAGTACCCGAAAAAATTGAATGTGTGGTGCGGCTTGTGGCATGGCGGTATCATCGGTCCTTATTTCTTCTGAAATGTGAAAGGAGATACCATTACAACCAAAGGGCCTCGCTACAGAGCATGTTGGAAGAATTTCTGTGGCCAGAGCTCGACAACATCGATATTACCGACATTTGGTTCTAACAGGATGGAGCCACGAGCCACACAAGCGACGCAATGCTCGAAGTTGTTCGACAGAAGTTTGGCGACTGGATCATCACCAGACGAGCGTTCATTGATTGGCCACCGCGATCGTGTGATTTGACACTTTTCGATTGTTTTCTTAGGGGATGCATCAAATCATTGCTCTACTGCAACAAACTAGCCACTTTGGATGCCCTCGAAAACAATATTCGATTAGCCATTAACGCCATAACGCCGCAAATGCTCGAAAATGTCATCCGAAATGGGGCAGACCGCTTGAAGCACTGCCAGCGAGCCCGAGGCGGACATTTGAATGATGTTTGTTCTATTCCATTCATAATGTCATGGATGTAGCTCCAAAATAAAGCCAAAATCAATTTGATGTCTCAAACCGTTGTTGTTTTATTTAACTTTTCTTTCCCATCGTGCTTATTGGGGCACCCTATATTTACCTCAGTGGCGGCTCGTGGCAATTGAAGAAAAGGGTTCACTGGGTACCCTCTCCCCTCAACCACGATGAGATTTTTTTAACATAAGAATACATTTTGGGTTTGAAGATACCTATGATTCGGCGAACATTTTTTTACCCCAGTGAAGGCTTGTAGCTATTGAAGAAGAGGGTTCACTGGATACCCTCTCCCCTCAATCCCGATGAGATTTTTTTAACAGCAAATTATCTTTTGGCTTTAAAAGTGTAGATATAAATGGAAAAGGGAATATGATGACCATTTTTATTCCGAACATATTAAGATCTGAAATTAAATAAAAGCTTATTGATTTTTTCTTGCTGTGTATACTGTTGAAACGTTTAACAGTCTAAACATTGTTTAAGTTCATTCTCTGTTTTTATTTTAAGCAAATTTGTCAATAGAAGCTTCATTAAGGTTTGGAATTTGATCTATAAATGTTTTTCATATTTTTTGCTCTAAACTCATGCAGCTCAAATTGTTTCGTAGACGCTCCACCGCAAAACGGTTCATTATGTAATAATATACTTATTCGAATAATAAAACCTTGCGAACGGCACTGAGATTATTTGAAAAGCAGATAACGGAGCACAAGAAAAGTGTGGGCCTTGTCCACTGTACATTATCAAAGACAAGTAGGGTCACTCGCCGTGCCGAGTTTGATGTTAGTTTCACAAATGCGAGCCGCCTCGATTTCAGAGGGGTTCCGTTCGTGCCGTCCCGTTTACTTACAGGGAATCCGACTGTGCTATATTGTCGACGTCAACGGTCGACGTTCACTTTACTTATAGGGGGGTCAATAAAAATGTATCCTATAGTATAGATATAATATAATTTATTATTCCATAAACCATTCAACACAATAACTGCAGATGCAACTACTGGGGTGGCAAATAGCTCAATGAGTATTATAGATCAGGTTTTGTCAGATAGATGTAGTAATTTCAAGTAGTAAGTAACAGTAACAGTCTGATCATTCATAATTTGTTGTCAATAACCTTAGGTGTAAACATAAAGGTACTTGCGACAAAATATAGAAAAGAAGTAAACAGAATAGATCATAAAAAATTCATCTCAAAATTTGAAAGGAATATACAAACCCCAGAAGTTCAATCATTTCGGGAACTAGTTGACTTAATCACTTCTTTTAAAAAAGATTCGGAATTCAAAAAGACGTATAAGATACGTGAAAATAATGACTGGATAAATCAAGAAATTCTCGAAATGATTGAAAACCGAGTCAAAATTTATAATCAAAAAGTTGTTTGCCATTGCAGCTATATACAGAGCATGTCGCCGGCATTTTTTTTGTGAAATACGCGTAAAACGCTCAATAACACACAAACACTACTTATTTAGGCCCCTCGGTAGATCCGACCGATTGTATCCCGTGCACCGTGTCGCGTGTTAGGTGGTGTTAGGTGAACTGACCCTGTAAACCACAGCTGTTAGCGTTCGGCTACTGCTCGAGATCACCGGGCGCCAGAATTCGCCAGCTTGCTTAGTATCCGAGAGCAGAGCGAGAAAAACAACATTGGGGCGGAGCTTAGAGTGACCCTACTTGTCTTTGTTAATGTACGGTGGCCTCGTCCTATTAAAATTCGCGATACCCCCTTTCCGCGCTGGTAGGAATACATATCTAGATTATGGGTAAGCCCCGCCCACAATACCGCACGTGCGACTGTCGAACGATCCTCGCGTCGGCTATACAGGGTGTCCAGTTAGTGGGTAATTCTTCGATATCTCGCAAGGTATACCTGATAGAAGAAAATGTCGAATACAAGAGTTATTTGGTTACTTATGACGCATATTCTAAAAATATTGCGAGATATACAGGGTGTTGCGGAAAAGTAGGATAGTGACCAACTTAATTTTTTTATATGAAACTATAACTTTTTTTTAAATTCTTCTAGTTTCCATCATTGATCTCTATTTAACCCTAAAATATTTTTGGGATAGGTTGCGACGTTGCCAAGTTATAATTTATTTTCTATTAATTTCCGGATTTGCAAGGTCGCAAGTAATACGTCCAAATTGCTATATTTCTTGAACTTTTCTTAGTAATATTATACAGCGAGTTACTTGCATATTGAGTGGATATTATTTTGGATGTTACCAGCAATTTGTATTTACAGGGTATTTTTGGCAGAATTTTAAATTACAGCAACCTGGAGATCATTTTACTTTGTTTTTTAAATGTAACACCCTGTATTTTTTATTTTAAATCGAAATATCTACTAATGCCCTATTTCGCCTTGTAACATTTTTTCGCGTTTGCGACGTTGCCAAGTTATAAATTATTTTTTCAAATTTTTAAACAAATATCCTCTACTTATTTTTATTGAAATAAATTGCGCATGTTGAATTTAGTAAGATATCACAATCTCAAAATTTTGTTTCTATTAATTACTGAGATACGGCAACACCGCTTTTTCAGTAAACGGTACCGGAACGATTAAATATTTCCAAAACCGCCACAGCTGGAGAGGTGAAATTCAATACATTGAACATACTGAATTCAGAAATGGTAACATCGGTGTTGTCAGATTTACCACTTTTGCTTTTTACCACTGCTGTTAGCGTTTTTGAATTCTGTATGTTCAAAAACTCCCAAGTATTGAATTTCACCTCTCCAGCTGTGGCGAATTTGGAAATATTAAAGCGTTCCGGTACCGTTTACTGAAAAAGCGGTGTTGCTGTATCTCAGTAATTATTAGGAACAAAATTTTGAAATTTTGAGATCTTACTAAGGAAATTAATAGAAAATAAATTATAACTTGGCAACGTCGCAACCGATCCCAAAAATATTTCAGGGTTGAATAGAGATCAATGATGGGAACTAGAGCAATTTAATAAAAAGTTATAGTTCCATATAAAAAAATCAAGTTGATCACTATTTTACTTTCCCGCAACACCCTGTATATTTTAAAATATCTTAGATTATGCGTCTTGAGTAACCTAATAACTTCTGTATTTGAATTTTCTTCTATCAGGTATACCTTGCGAGATATCGAAGAATTACACACTAACTGGACACCCTGTATAGTCGGCTATACTCAGTATGCACAGCCAGCGATTTTCTAACTAATTTCCACTAGCGTACAACCAAATATTGGGAGGGTTCAGGCGCGATAAAAGATAAATATTGATTTTTTTTATCTAATCTTCCCCAAAAGATTCTAACATAGCGAAACATGTTCCGAATTCGAAAAAACAACGGTTTGATGAGTGGTCGGACTATGCAATGTTTGTTAAACTCACAGAAGAGAAATGTTTTTTATAAAGGTAACATAAGACAATCAGAATCTCTAGTAAAAGAAAGCACTTGTTTTTATTTTCCCATAGCATGAAGCTATAATCTGAGATCTTCTTGCAAACAAATCCTTTTCAGCCCCCGCACAAAAAGTGTATTATGCCGCTAGGTTTTTTCTTTTAACAATTGTGTCAAAAATGACCTAAATAAAAAATGTACAACAACAGTAGTGGATACAAAAGTTACACAAAGACAGACAGACAGACTAACATCGACACATTGATTACCGAATTTTGAAAACGGTTCAAATGGCATGGCATACTTAATAGAAGCAAAATATTTTATATATTACTGTTCACAAGGACCCTGGGGAGCATTTTCTGGAGGTTTGAAGGTCTTCTATAAACACTGCAGGTGTGATGATCGCTTGATCCGGTAAGTGGGGCATAATCGTATTAAAACGCCAGGGCATGGCATTTATATTAAATTCTTTTGCTGTCCTGGTATTGGCTCAAGCACAGAAGTGTAGAAAATAAAGCTTTGTAAGCTTATATTCTGCTGCACATATTGAAGAAGTTTTCTCTATTAAGGTATTCGATAAATTGCGCTGCAGGCTACAGGTTCTTCATGTATGTCGATGAAAAATAAACGGGCAAATTTTTGTGTAGACAGGTACGCACCACCATTTGGAGTCAAATCGAATTGAATACGATATCATATCCGGTGTTTCGTGTGTTTACATGTTTAGTTTTCAAATCAATTTGAAGTATTTCCTTAGAGTGGCGAACAAGCTGTCAAAACTATCCTAACCTATAAATCTCACATAACCTACAACCTCACCTAGTTTCTGTTGAATACCCGACCAAGAATAACAAAACCGACGCACCCGAACTTTGGAAGCGTTGCGTTCACGATTTGTGTTCTTTGTGGTTTTCGCGTTTAGAAATGATAATACGGATTCAGATGCGCAGTTGCCGAGTCGATTCCAATACTGTTGCCTGTTTACATGGATTTCAGTCCGATGCGATCCAAATTCGATCCCAGAAAAGAGCGGTATCGACCTTGAAACTCAATTCACTTTCGATCCAAATTTTGCAGTGTTTACATGCAGTATTCAATATCAAAATAGAATTCAGTTCGAATTGAATTCCACACCCAAACGAAGTAATTGTCGACTGGCTTCGCTACTGTCATCCAGGATGAAGCAACATTTATGGAGTAGTTCTTTAATAGTTCTTTAATTTTTTTCAACTTGCATTTATTTTGAAGTGAGTGACTCCAAGATTTCCTTGTATTAGCCCAGAGGTCAACTACTGACTAAACGTTTATTTAAAGAACGTAATTCGTAGCCCAGCTGATAGCCTTGGAAAAATTAGATCATTCAAATGAATAAACTATACAGGGTGTAACTAAATAAGTGTAAAACATTTGAGGAGGTGATTCCTCATCGAAAAAAGGATAGTATCTTTCGTATAAAGAAACTTCATTGCAGCATCCCTTGTTAAGATACAGCCCCTTGTTCAATGATTTTTTTCACAAGCACTAAAAATGATAGAGGATTGAAATTAACTTGACATTTTTATTCTACCAAAAAGATACTTAGCCGGTAATTTATTTGATTTACCCCATGGTTGTATGGGGTGGAAAACGTAACCCCTAAAATTTATTTCCATGGCAACCTTTTGTCTTATCATTTGTTTTCCAATTAAAATTTTATTTCCGCTAGCGTGTTTCACTCTAAACAAAAAATATCTCTTGAATATTTTTCCCAATATAAACCAGTTCGTAGCAAAAAATTGTCTTAGTAAAGATATCGTAAAAGTAATCGTATCCTATAGGATATCCCCAGTTTGAGTTTTCAACCTGTACATGTGAAAATAGTCTTTTTTTAAATTTTTTGGAGTTCTTTCATTGAAAAAATGAAATGAAAACTTTGATTTGGATATGTTTTCCCCAAAAATTATTGAATAAAGTTGGAGGTGATGAATTTTACAAAACTGATTCCGCTTCACATGAAATTAATTGATACAGTCGCATCACTCATCTTAATTGTAATTTTCTATTGTACACTCGTTGTTCTCTCCGACAAAATATACTACTTATTAAGTGATTTGATCGACAATTCGGGTAGCTGTAAAAATGAGATTCGACGGCGCATTCAACAGGCACGTCCGGCCATGACAAAGCTTACTAAAGGATGGCGTGACCATAACATCACCAAAGCTACCAAAATGTAGCTGATTCAGTCTCTTGTGTTCTCCATATTTTTGTATGCCTCGGAAACCTGGACTGTTAAAAAAACAGATCGAGTTCGCATAGATGCTTTTGAAATGTGGACGTGGAGGAGAATGCTGAGAGTTCCTTATACCGCCCATCAAACTAACGTTTCCATACTTGATGAGCTCGGTAATCCAAAGAGACTATCCTCCATTGTGTCAACGAGACATATTCACAGAAGCGATAATATGGAGAGACCTGTAGTTCAGGGTCGTTCCCCGAGTGGGCGGCGCCGTGGTCGTTCCCCTACACGCTGGGAGGATACAGCAACACAGTTGCTGGATATGAGTATCAGGAGCGCCACTGAACTGACAGTAAATCGCGAACGATGGCGGGTTACAGCTCTCAAAACTATTGACAATATTCGTGTCAGCAGTACTCTAATAGGTGATTTAATTTTTTTTTAAAGAGGCATCTTTGTCTTCACATCACCTGTTCGAAAACCCATGTTTTTTTTTGGCAGTACACAGAAAAAAATACTGTTGCGTTTTCAATTAATTGTTAGTATCTGGATGTTTTTCCATCACTTTAAATATATTTACAGTTGTTTCAGATCCATGTCATTGAAAGAATTCAATCCTTATGTCCGAAGTAATCACAGGTACGCCAATAAATTCAAAATAATTTTTTATTCGTTATAACGATATGTATAATCCTTCTAATACCAGTATTGACATATAGTGCAAACAAACATCCTCTTGATTTCGAAATTTACTCTATGTTTCATTTAAGCAAAGCATACAATCTATTCAATGTACAAAAATTATTATTGCAACAGCAGTTCGTGATAATTCATCTGATAAGAATTAATTTTGTTTCAATGGCCCTTGTCGTTCGCTGAACTATAATCAGTATTTGGCGTGACTGATGTCCCGATTGAATGAAGGTAAGAATAAAGAACAGGGGGATGATCTCAGTGCTACACACAAAATCACACCATTAAACATCCAAACAAATCGATCAGCTGTCCTCTCAATAAAATCTGTTGGTGCAAGTAAAAGAGAGTAGTTTAGAATCCATTACCGAACACAGATTCGATTCAACGACAGGCTGCGATTGAATCATTCATTGGAATCCAATGACATCTTGTAGTTGAATCGACAATATGATATAATTCATTACCAATTATACACTTCCCATTGGAGAAAACGTCGCTGTATTTGAGGAATGCTGAGTGTAACGTCCCATTGAGTCCAAGCGCAAGTCTTTGATAAAACGACAGATTTTTCTGTGTGTATGGGTGAGTTTTACTAAGATAGATCATCTACAGGCTACATTAAAAAATGTAGTTATTCAATTAATAATTTCTTTAACTTAGCGCTGTTGACTTTATTATCAAACATATAGTGGACTAAAGAATACTTTATCAAGGCAGAAAGGCTGATCATTTGTCATGAAGACATGAAGGCTGTGCACCAGATAAATGCAGAATAATATACGAGCGGGAATTTGGAGCACACAAAGCTGCATATTTCTATGTAAAGTACCTCGAGATCCTACAGAGTGACGCACCATAGGAAAATAAATTTGAAGAATATCTATAAAAATAACGATTGATGAAAATTATACCAGCAATTTGCTTGGTGTTCCTCACTTAGTTAATCGGTACATGAACTCAAATCTATTGCAACAAGACAGGTTTTGATGCTTGTATACCTCATTCTATATCTATTCATTCCTACCACCTTTGAAAACACCGCATAAGGTTAAGCCGTGACTGGACATTGACATTTTGACAATTTGTTCAGGGGTTTTAAGGGATTCGCTCCATGGGATTCTTCTAGATCTAGCTGGTGGTGTGTGAGGTATTTTTATCTGTCAATAGATGGATTTTGTGATAGTATGGGATGCTGCTGACGGCAATACAATTTACATATGTAACATCAAGTTGCATGATACATTATATATTTTTATGTTAGTAGTTCTAATTTGATAAAGAAATTCTTGGATTTATGTGACAACGCATTTCTGGTTTAAATTGGTCAAAGTAATCATAGACTTGAGCTTTAAATAAAGGCAACCAAAATAAAAATATTGCGAAGGTATATCAAAAGACTTTTGATAATTTACTTAAAAAAATGGAGTCAAGTTGTTTGACTCAATACTTCCCACACATAACAGTAATATCATTTTATTATTTACATGAAGCTATAGTCTGAGATCCCTTGCAACCAAATAATCGTTCGCATGTTCTCAAAAAACATCAAATACAAAAACTATCAGATAGTTTCCTAGGTACCTCCGTAGGAACTAAAACGACACAATTTTTATTTTGCGAGCTTCAACTGGACGAAGCGAAACAATCAGAAATCCCCAAACTGCTTAAAAATGAAGTTTGAGCTATTTTTATAATTTTTAGTATTTTTTTTATTATTGCTGCACCGCCACTGACACGATTTTTGAAAACCATACGCATTTTTCATCCTCGCCATGGTAATAATACTGTGTCTAAATTTCATTAAAATCAATTCCATAACTTCCATGTTACTAAATTCAGAACGATCTAAAGCAATACTCGTATGTTTACATCAGAAAATTCTAAGTCCCTTGATTTCTGAAATAGCCAGGGCAATGTTCGGATGGACCTAAAAAACGTCTATTATGCCGCTAGATCTTTCTTTCACAGGTCAATGGACAGCCTATTATGAATAGAACAAATTTTTGAGTTTTACAACCCCCACTCCCTAACCACCCAATTTCACCCCCACCAAAAAAAAAAGTAACGATCAAGAACCCCTGGAATGTCTAAAAACTAAGTTTGACGGATATTTATTTTTTTGTTTTTTGCTAATTACTACGCCGCTCCATGCAGCGGTTGCTGAGATTACGAGGGTAGAAAAACGCGAATAGACAGACCGATAGACAGACCGACAGACAGACCGACAGACCGACAGACCGACAGACCGACAGACCGACAGACCGACAGACCGACAGACCGACAGACCGACAGATAGACAGACCGACAGACAGACAGACAGACAGACAGACAGACAGACAGACAGACAGACAGACCGACGGTAATGAGTGACGTGAATTTTCATTATGTAGACATCATAAAACGTCCAAAAAGCGTATTATCTCAAAATATAAAATTTTCGCGATCACAATACTACTAACTATTCTAATGTAGAAAATAATTCACACATACGTGAGCAGGTTATTTTTTTTTGGGGGGGGGGGGGCAATTACGTACGCCCTCTACCATAGGACCTTTACCTGCATGTCATTGCTTACAAGCCTGATATAACAACACATCGCATAAGACTTCAAATTTTTTAATCGCCCTTAGCCTTCGCTACCTAATAGAAGCTTTTGCTTATCAGATTGACTTTTATTCGTGGCTACAGCATAAATTTCATTTTAAATTTATCTTTCATACAACTAAATTGCTTATTATGGCTCAAGTTTCAAAACCTTCGTACGACATAAAATGCAGGGACTCTCTCGTATATATCTGGTCGTTATACGTATCTTTGAGTAAAGAGGAGCATATTAAGTTTGAGTCGCTTTGCTTAGTTGCATGACAAATTACACTTGAAGGAAGTCTCATGTAATATGGAAAGTCATAAGGTATGCTCGGGGTATGCTCTGTCGACAAGCATACAAGGTAATTCCTCAGGAACCCACCGCCGTTGAGAGGTTATAATACGAGCAGGAGAGGCCACATGGCCTTTTGTATGTGAAAGAGTATTTTTTGCACAGAAATATGTCTTTGCAGGTTTGCTGGGTGGAATAGTAGTCAAGTAACTGGAGAACGCTTCTTTGAGAAGATTTCCATGAAATTTTCTTGGTGATTTTATAACCTAGCTAGTTATTCGACGTTTAGTTATATCACGGGTACTGTAGGTAATATACAGGGTGGGCCAATAACGGTGGATTGTGCGCTGACTAAAACCGATGTCAAAAATCTGTCACCTGACCTGTTGTCCGATACTCTAAACTGTCAGCCGTGTCATTAGCGAACAGCTGTTCGGCTAGTGATAATTCTAAAAATACCCCATATTGAGTCTTGACGTATCAATTTCAAGCTTTGAAGGAATACAGGGCTGTACCACAGCATAGTAAACAACCAGCATAATATCTCTGAGGATTTCCTATATAAAAATGGTTCCCACAAAATTTGACCTTGGGAAGGTTTATGGATGACTCGATATTAGTGCAGAACTACAAGTATCGAAGTACCGTTACCATCCCTACAAAAAATCATCCAAAAGTGGGGATGCGCGTGTAATTTCCGCCAACTTGAGTTATTGTGCTGGTTGTTTACTATGCTGTGGCTGTCCTGAATGCAAGATAACAAGTAACTGACACTTGGTGACGTGTTTCGTCTATGCTCTGAGGTCTATGCTTATTTCACATTTTCCCGGAAAATCCGGTGTTTTTTTTCAGTATATCAGTACGGCTGGTCTGAATCATGATGATTATGCATTTTTAGCTTAACCATACATAAGCACTCCATGTACTTACTTTATACTCTTCTCCAATGCAGAAGTTTCCTAAAAAATAAAATTTGGAAAATTCATTACTATCTGATAGTCTATTTCTTCACTTGAGGAATGTCGAAAAAATCATCTGAATATTCCAAAAAACGGCGGAGTTATTCAATTTTATATTTGCGTAAGGCGACGGCGGAGGTGAATTGTCGTATGACGTCACATCACATGAATCGTTCGCTGCAGCCACAGTCGGGAGACGGGACTCCGTTATGCATACGCTGCGCTGTACGGTGTGCGACATTTAGACTTTAGTGGAACGGCGGAGTGTTTGGTGTAACGGGCAGATGCCAGTATATTTTTGAAGTATGGAGGAAGGTTACGTTCGTGGTGATTCTAGTAATCTTCCTAAAGTGGATCTCGACATAATTATGAACTACATAACGGAAATCCACACAACTCATTTCCGTCGGTCTAACCGTCTGTCGGTCTGTCTGTACGCGTTTTTCTAGCCACGTAATCTCAGTAACCGCTGCATAGATTGTTATGAAATTTGGGCAGCGATATGCTGTGGGGGTAGTAGTAGCTAATGTGCCTATAAGTTTGAAAATCGGTGAATGGGCGGTGGAGTAATTAGCAAAAAACCAAAAATTTTAAATATTCCTCAAACTTTGTTTAGGCGTTTTAGAGGTTCCTGATTATTTTCTACATTTTTTGGGTATAGAGGTGATATTGGGGTGGTTGGGGGTGGGGGGTTGTAAAACTGCAAAATTATTGTATTCATAACAGACTATCCAATAACCTGTGAAAGAAAGGCCTAGCGTCATAATACACTTTTTTAGGTGCATCCGAACATTACCTTGGCTATTATGGAAACCAAGGGACTTAGAATTTTCTGATGTATACATGCGAGAGTATTGCTTCTGATCATTCTGTACGGTGTAAATAGGAAACTGTTAGATTGATTTCAATTAAATTTTCACACAGTATTACTACCGCTGCGAGGATGAAAATCGTGTCAGCGGCAGCGCAGCAATAATAGAAAAACTAAAAATATAGAAACAGCTCAAACTTCGTTTTTAGGCGTTTTAGGGATTTCGTGATCATTTTCTACTTTTTTGGGTGGGGGTGAAATTGGGGTAGTTGCGGGGTGGGGGGTCATAAAACTCAATTTTCTGTATTCATAATAGGCTATCCATTGAAATATTTGTTTGGCGTTTTTATGGTGGTGTTAGTACACCTGAGTACAATGCAATATTTATAGTTTCTCGGTCTGCTAGACATATTCTACTAAGACGAGTACCAATAAACTGCAGTGTATCGTTTTGTCACCGTCAGCGTCGCCTACCCTACTGAAAACAAGGAATAGCAACATGAACGAGGAGGCCGGCGGCGGCGCGGTGGCTTGCGGGAGCAGCATCCTCGACAGAGCATGCGTTGTGTCGTGTGACGTCACAGCGGCTTCGCGCGGAGGATAGGGCAATTCAAACTTTGGAGGACTATAACTTTTCTATTAATGGAGATAATTACAAAATTTTTTTGCCGTTGTTCTCTAACTGTTTGGGACTATCTGGATATATAAAGTTTTAAAAAATGGAAACTTCCTAATAGTACGTTGTACGTTTCCACCAATAAATATCCCACTAGTGATGCAAGCCGTTCAGTGAATCGTCCTTATTGCTAAATATAGTAGGAAAAGGTGGACAGAATGCGTAACTAATGAGGGAGAGTACCTAGACAAACTGTAAATTTTGGTAATATTTTTCGATGATAGAAAAACGTGTTAGAGCATTTGTCTCGATCATATTCGAACCACCCTCGTATAAAAGGGCAACTACTCGATTTGGATTGACGAGCCCCCTTGCACTCTTCACGTCTCCACCTCTGCGCGAATCACAGTCACGCACTCATAAAATATTCATGCAGGGCGTCCTCTTGATCCTTTTCTCGTCCTGTTCAGATCCTCGATCATATTTGAACCACCCTCGTATAAAATTGCAACTACTCGATTTGGATTGACGAGCCCCCTTGCACTCTCCACGTCTCCACCTCTGCGCGAATCACAGTCACGCACTCATAAAATATTCATGCAGGGCGTCCTCTTGATCCTTTTCTCGTCCTGTTCAGATCCTCGATCATATTTGAACCACCCTCGTATAAAATTGCAACAACTCGGTTTGGATTGACGAGCCCCCCTGCACTCTTCACGTCTCCACCTCTGCGCGAATCACAGTCACGCACTCATAAAATATTCATGCAGGGCGTCCTCTTGATCCTTTTCTCGTCCTGTTCAGATCCTCGATCATATTTGAACCACCCTCGTATAAAATTGCAACTACTCGATTTGGATTGACGAGCCCCCTTGCACTCTTCACGTCTCCACCTCTGCGCGAATCACAGTCACGCACTCATAAAATATTCATGCAGGGCGTCCTCTTGATCCTTTTCTCGTCCTGTTCAGATCCCCGATCATATTTGAACCACCCTCGTATAAAATTGCAACTACTCGATTTGGATTGACGAGCCCCCTTGCACTCTCCACGTCTC
Source organism: Callosobruchus maculatus (assembly GCA_951848785.1). Taxonomy (NCBI): domain Eukaryota; kingdom Metazoa; phylum Arthropoda; class Insecta; order Coleoptera; family Chrysomelidae; genus Callosobruchus; species Callosobruchus maculatus. The sequence goes on from CATOUR010000040.1 coordinate 2,679,437, forward strand.
CACCTCTGCGCGAATCACAGTCACGCACTCATAAAATATTCATGCAGGGCGTCCTCTTGATCCTTTTCTCGTCCTGTTCAGATCCTCGATCATATTTGAACCACCCTCGTATAAAATTGCAACTACTCGATTTGGATTGACGAGCCCCCTTACACTCTTCACGTCTCCACCTCTGCGCGAATCACAGTCACGCACTCATAAAATATTCATGCAGGGCGTCCTCTTGATCCTTTTCTCGTCCTGTTCAGATCCTCGATCATATTTGAACCACCCTCGTATAAAATTGCAACTACTCGATTTGGATTGACGAGCCCCCTTGCACTCTTCACGTCTCCACCTCTGCGCGAATCACAGTCACGCACTCATAAAATATTCATGCAGGGCGTCCTCTTGATCCTTTTCTCGTCCTGTTCAGATCCTCGATCATATTTGAACCACCCTCGTATAAAATTGCAACTACTCGATTTGGATTGACGAGCCCCCTTGCACTCTTCACGTCTCCACCTCTGCGCGAATCACAGTCACGCACTCATAAAATATTCATGCAGGGCGTCCTCTTGATCCTTTTCTCGTCCTGTTCAGATCCTCGATCATATTTGAACCACCCTCGTATAAAATTGCAACTACTCGATTTGGATTGACGAGCCCCCTTGCACTCTCCACGTCTCCACCTCTGCGCGAATCACAGTCACGCACTCATAAAATATTCATGCAGGGCGTCCTCTTGATCCTTTTCTCGTCCTGTTCAGATCCTCGATCATATTTGAACCACCCTCGTATAAAAGGGCAACTACTCGATTTGGATTGACGAGCCCCCCTGCACTCTTCACGTCTCCACTTCTGCGCGAATCACAGTCACGCACTCATAAAATATTCATGCAGGGCGTCCTCTTGATCCTTTTCTCGTCCTGTTCAGATCCTCGATCATATTTGAACCACCCTCGTATAAAATTGCAACAACTCGGTTTGGATTGACGAGCCCCCCTGCACTCTCCACGTCTCCACCTCTGCGCGAATCACAGTCACGCACTCATAAAATATTCATGCAGGGCGTCCTCTTGATCCTTTTCTCGTCCTGTTCAGATCCTCGATCATATTTGAACCACCCTCGTATAAAATTGCAACTACTCGATTTGGATTGACGAGCCCCCTTGCACTCTTCACGTCTCCACCTCTGCGCGAATCACAGTCACGCACTCATAAAATATTCATGCAGGGCGTCCACTTGATCCTTTTCTCGTCCTGTTCAGATCCTCGATCATATTTGAACCACCCTCGTATAAAATTGCAACTACTCGATTTGGATTGACGAGCCCCCTTGCACTCTCCACGTCTCCACCTCTGCGCGAATCACAGTCACGCACTCATAAAATATTCATGCAGGGCGTCCTCTTGATCCTTTTCTCGTCCTGTTCAGATCCTCGATCATATTTGAACCACCCTCGTATAAAAGGGCAACTACTCGATTTGGATTGACGAGCCCCCCTGCACTCTTCACGTCTCCACTTCTGCGCGAATCACAGTCACGCACTCATAAAATATTCATGCAGGGCGTCCTCTTGATCCTTTTCTCGTCCTGTTCAGATCCTCGATCATATTTGAACCACCCTCGTATAAAATTGCAACTACTCGATTTGGATTGACGAGCCCCCTTGCACTCTTCACGTCTCCACCTCTGCGCGAATCACAGTCACGCACTCATAAAATATTCATGCAGGGCGTCCTCTTGATCCTTTTCTCGTCCTGTTCAGATCCTCGATCATATTTGAACCACCCTCGTATAAAAGGGCAACTACTCGATTTGGATTGACGAGCCCCCCTGCACTCTTCACGTCTCCACTTCTGCGCGAATCACAGTCACGCACTCATAAAATATTCATGCAGGGCGTCCTCTTGATCCTTTTCTCGTCCTGTTCAGATCCTCGATCATATTTGAACCACCCTCGTATAAAAGGGCAACTACTCGATTTGGATTGACGAGCCCCCCTGCACTCTTCACGTCTCCACCTCTGCGCGAATCACAGTCACGCACTCATAAAATATTCATGCAGGGCGTCCTCTTGATCCTTTTCTCGTCCTGTTCAGATCCTCGATCATATTTGAACCACCCTCGTATAAAATTGCAACTACTCGATTTGGATTGACGAGCCCCCTTGCACTCTCCACGTCTCCACCTCTGCGCGAATCACAGTCACGCACTCATAAAATATTCATGCAGGGCGTCCTCTTGATCCTTTTCTCGTCCTGTTCAGATCCTCGATCATATTTGAACCACCCTCGTATAAAAGGGCAACTACTCGATTTGGATTGACGAGCCCCCCTGCACTCTTCACGTCTCCACTTCTGCGCGAATCACAGTCACGCACTCATAAAATATTCATGCAGGGCGTCCTCTTGATCCTTTTCTCGTCCTGTTCAGATCCTCGATCATATTTGAACCACCCTCGTATAAAATTGCAACAACTCGGTTTGGATTGACGAGCCCCCCTGCACTCTCCACGTCTCCACCTCTGCGCGAATCACAGTCACGCACTCATAAAATATTCATGCAGGGCGTCCTCTTGATCTTTTTCTCGTCCTGTTCAGATCCTCGATCATATTTGAACCACCCTCGTATAAAATTGCAACTACTCGATTTGGATTGACGAGCCCCCTTGCACTCTTCACGTCTCCACCTCTGCGCGAATCACAGTCACGCACTCATAAAATATTCATGCAGGGCGTCCTCTTGATCCTTTTCTCGTCCTGTTCAGATCCTCGATCATATTTGAACCACCCTCGTATAAAATTGCAACTACTCGATTTGGATTAACGAGCCCCCTTGCACTCTCCACGTCTCCACCTCTGCGCGAATCACAGTCACGCACTCATAAAATATTCATGCAGGGCGTCCTCTTGATCCTTTTCTCGTCCTGTTCAGATCCTCGATCATATTTGAACCACCCTCGTATAAAAGGGCAACTACTCGATTTGGATTGACGAGCCCCCCTGCACTCTTCACGTCTCCACTTCTGCGCGAATCACAGTCACGCACTCATAAAATATTCATGCAGGGCGTCCTCTTGATCCTTTTCTCGTCCTGTTCAGATCCTCGATCATATTTGAACCACCCTCGTATAAAATTGCAACTACTCGATTTGGATTGACGAGCCCCCTTGCACTCTTCACGTCTCCACCTCTGCGCGAATCACAGTCACGCACTCATAAAATATTCATGCAGGGCGTCCTCTTGATCCTTTTCTCGTCCTGTTCAGATCCTCGATCATATTTGAACCACCCTCGTATAAAAGGGCAACAACTCGATTTGGATTGACGAGCCCCCCTGCACTCTTCACGTCTCCACTTCTGCGCGAATCACAGTCACGCACTCATAAAAAATATTCATGCAGGGCGTCCTCTTGATCCTTTTCTCGTCCTGTTCAGATCCTCGATCATATTTGAACCACCCTCGTATAAAAGGGCAACTACTCGATTTGGATTGACGAGCCCCCCTGCACTCTTCACGTCTCCACTTCTGCGCGAATCACAGTCACGCACTCATAAAATATTCATGCAGGGCGTCCTCTTGATCCTTTTCTCGTCCTGTTCAGATCCTCGATCATATTTGAACCACCCTCGTATAAAATTGCAACAACTCGGTTTGGATTGACGAGCCCCCCTGCACTCTCCACGTCTCCACCTCTGCGCGAATCACAGTCACGCACTCATAAAATATTCATGCAGGGCGTCCTCTTGATCCTTTTCTCGTCCGGTTCAGATCCTCGATCATATTTGAACCACCCTCGTATAAAAGGGCAACTACTCGATTTGGATTGACGAGCCCCCTTGCACTCTTCACGTCTCCACCTCTGCGAGAATCACAGTCACGCACTCATAAAATATTCATGCAGGGCGTCCTCTTGATCCTTTTCTCGTCCTGTTCAGATCCTCGATCATATTTGAACCACCCTCGTATAAAATTGCAACTACTCGATTTGGATTGACGAGCCCCCTTGCACTCTCCACGTCTCCACCTCTGCGCGAATCACAGTCACGCACTCATAAAATATTCATTCAGGGCGTCCTCTTGATCCTTTTCTCGTCCTGTTCAGATCCTCGATCATATTTGAACCACCCTCGTATAAAAGGGCAACTACTCGATTTGGATTGACGAGCCCCCTTGCACTCTTCACGTCTCCACCTCTGCGCGAATCACAGTCACGCACTCATAAAATATTCATGCAGGGCGTCCTCTTGATCCTTTTCTCGTCCTGTTCAGATCCTCGATCATATTTGAACCACCCTCGTATAAAATTGCAACTACTCGATTTGGATTGACGAGCCCCCTTGCACTCTTCACGTCTCCACCTCTGCGCGAATCACAGTCACGCACTCATAAAATATTCATGCAGGGCGTCCTCTTGATCCTTTTCTCGTCCTGTTCAGATCCTCGATCATATTTGAACCACCCTCGTATAAAATTGCAACTACTCGATTTGGATTGACGAGCCCCCTTGCACTCTTCACGTCTCCACCTCTGCGCGAATCACAGTCACGCACTCATAAAATATTCATGCAGGGCGTCCTCTTGATCCTTTTCTCGTCCTGTTCAGATCCTCGATCATATTTGAACCACCCTCGTATAAAATTGCAACTACTCGATTTGGATTGACGAGCCCCCTTGCACTCTTCACGTCTCCACCTCTGCGCGAATCACAGTCACGCACTCATAAAATATTCATGCAGGGCGTCCTCTTGATCCTTTTCTCGTCCTGTTCAGATCCTCGATCATATTTGAACCACCCTCGTATAAAATTGCAACTACTCGATTTGGATTGACGAGCCCCCTTGCACTCTCCACGTCTCCACCTCTGCGCGAATCACAGTCACGCACTCATAAAATATTCATGCAGGGCGTCCTCTTGATCCTTTTCTCGTCCTGTTCAGATCCTCGATCATATTTGAACCACCCTCGTATAAAAGGGCAACTACTCGATTTGGATTGACGAGCCCCCCTGCACTCTTCACGTCTCCACTTCTGCGCGAATCACAGTCACGCACTCATAAAATATTCATGCAGGGCGTCCTCTTGATCCTTTTCTCGTCCTGTTCAGATCCTCGATCATATTTGAACCACCCTCGTATAAAATTGCAACAACTCGGTTTGGATTGACGAGCCCCCCTGCACTCTCCACGTCTCCACCTCTGCGCGAATCACAGTCACGCACTCATAAAATATTCATGCAGGGCGTCCTCTTGATCCTTTTCTCGTCCTGTTCAGATCCTCGATCATATTTGAACCACCCTCGTATAAAATTGCAACTACTCGATTTGGATTGACGAGCCCCCTTGCACTCTTCACGTCTCCACCTCTGCGCGAATCACAGTCACGCACTCATAAAATATTCATGCAGGGCGTCCTCTTGATCCTTTTCTCGTCCTGTTCAGATCCTCGATCATATTTGAACCACCCTCGTATAAAATTGCAACAACTCGGTTTGGATTGACGAGCCCCCCTGCACTCTCCACGTCTCCACCTCTGCGCGAATCACAGTCACGCACTCATAAAATATTCATGCAGGGCGTCCTCTTGATCCTTTTCTCGTCCTGTTCAGATCCTCGATCATATTTGAACCACCCTCGTATAAAAGGGCAACTACTCGATTTGGATTGACGAGCCCCCCTGCACTCTTCACGTCTCCACTTCTGCGCGAATCACAGTCACGCACTCATAAAATATTCATGCAGGGCGTCCTCTTGATCCTTTTCTCGTCCTGTTCAGATCCTCGATCATATTTGAACCACCCTCGTATAAAATTGCAACTACTCGATTTGGATTGACGAGCCCCCTTGCACTCTTCACGTCTCCACTTCTGCGCGAATCACAGTCACGCACTCATAAAATATTCATGCAGGGCGTCCTCTTGATCCTTTTCTCGTCCTGTTCAGATCCTCGATCATATTTGAACCACCCTCGTATAAAAGGGCAACTACTCGATTTGGATTGACGAGCCCCCCTGCACTCTTCACGTCTCCACTTCTGCGCGAATCACAGTCACGCACTCATAAAATATTCATGCAGGGCGTCCTCTTGATCCTTTTCTCGTCCTGTTCAGATCCTCGATCATATTTGAACCACCCTCGTATAAAATTGCAACAACTCGGTTTGGATTGACGAGCCCCCCTGCACTCTCCACGTCTCCACCTCTGCGCGAATCACAGTCACGCACTCATAAAATATTCATGCAGGGCGTCCTCTTGATCCTTTTCTCGTCCTGTTCAGATCCTCGATCATATTTGAACCACCCTCGTATAAAATTGCAACTACTCGATTTGGATTGACGAGCCCCCTTGCACTCTTCACGTCTCCACCTCTGCGCGAATCACAGTCACGCACTCATAAAATATTCATGCAGGGCGTCCTCTTGATCCTTTTCTCGTCCTGTTCAGATCCTCGATCATATTTGAACCACCCTCGTATAAAAGGGCAACTACTCGATTTGGATTGACGAGCCCCCCTGCACTCTTCACGTCTCCACTTCTGCGCGAATCACAGTCACGCACTCATAAAATATTCATGCAGGGCGTCCTCTTGATCCTTTTCTCGTCCTGTTCAGATCCTCGATCATATTTGAACCACCCTCGTATAAAATTGCAACAACTCGGTTTGGATTGACGAGCCCCCCTGCACTCTCCACGTCTCCACCTCTGCGCGAATCACAGTCACGCACTCATAAAATATTCATGCAGGGCGTCCTCTTGATCCTTTTCTCGTCCTGTTCAGATCCTCGATCATATTTGAACCACCCTCGTATAAAATTGCAACTACTCGATTTGGATTGACGAGCCCCCTTGCACTCTTCACGTCTCCACCTCTGCGCGAATCACAGTCACGCACTCATAAAATATTCATGCAGGGCGTCCTCTTGATCCTTTTCTCGTCCTGTTCAGATCCTCGATCATATTTGAACCACCCTCGTATAAAATTGCAACTACTCGATTTGGATTGACGAGCCCCCTTGCACTCTTCACGTCTCCACCTCTGCGCGAATCACAGTCACGCACTCATAAAATATTCATGCAGGGCGTCCTCTTGATCCTTTTCTCGTCCTGTTCAGATCCTCGATCATATTTGAACCACCCTCGTATAAAAGGGCAACTACTCGATTTGGATTGACGAGCCCCCCTGCACTCTTCACGTCTCCACTTCTGCGCGAATCACAGTCACGCACTCATAAAATATTCATGCAGGGCGTCCTCTTGATCCTTTTCTCGTCCTGTTCAGATCCTCGATCATATTTGAACCACCCTCGTATAAAATTGCAACTACTCGATTTGGATTGACGAGCCCCCTTGCACTCTTCACGTCTCCACTTCTGCGCGAATCACAGTCACGCACTCATAAAATATTCATGCAGGGCGTCCTCTTCATCCTTTTCTCGTCCTGTTCAGATCCTCGATCATATTTGAACCACCCTCGTATAAAAGGGCAACTACTCGATTTGGATTGACGAGCCCCCCTGCACTCTTCACGTCTCCACTTCTGCGCGAATCACAGTCACGCACTCATAAAATATTCATGCAGGGCGTCCTCTTGATCCTTTTCTCGTCCTGTTCAGATCCTCGATCATATTTGAACCACCCTCGTATAAAATTGCAACAACTCGGTTTGGATTGACGAGCCCCCCTGCACTCTCCACGTCTCCACCTCTGCGCGAATCACAGTCACGCACTCATAAAATATTCATGCAGGGCGTCCTCTTGATCCTTTTCTCGTCCTGTTCAGATCCTCGATCATATTTGAACCACCCTCGTATAAAATTGCAACTACTCGATTTGGATTGACGAGCCCCCTTGCACTCTTCACGTCTCCACCTCTGCGCGAATCACAGTCACGCACTCATAAAATATTCATGCAGGGCGTCCTCTTGATCCTTTTCTCGTCCTGTTCAGATCCTCGATCATATTTGAACCACCCTCGTATAAAATTGCAACAACTCGGTTTGGATTGACGAGCCCCCCTGCACTCTCCACGTCTCCACCTCTGCGCGAATCACAGTCACGCACTCATAAAATATTCATGCAGGGCGTCCTCTTGATCCTTTTCTCGTCCTGTTCAGATCCTCGATCATATTTGAACCACCCTCGTATAAAAGGGCAACTACTCGATTTGGATTGACGAGCCCCCCTGCACTCTTCACGTCTCCACTTCTGCGCGAATCACAGTCACGCACTCATAAAATAGTCATGCAGGGCGTCCTCTTGATCCTTTTCTCGTCCTGTTCAGATCCTCGATCATATTTGAACCACCCTCGTATAAAATTGCAACTACTCGATTTGGATTGACGAGCCCCCTTGCACTCTTCACGTCTCCACCTCTGCGCGAATCACAGTCACGCACTCATAAAATATTCATGCAGGGCGTCCTCTTGATCCTTTTCTCGTCCTGTTCAGATCCTCGATCATATTTGAACCACCCTCGTATAAAAGGGCAACTACTCGATTTGGATTGACGAGCCCCCCTGCACTCTTCACGTCTCCACTTCTGCGCGAATCACAGTCACGCACTCATAAAATATTCATGCAGGGCGTCCTCTTGATCCTTTTCTCGTCCTGTTCAGATCCTCGATCATATTTGAACCACCCTCGTATAAAAGGGCAACTACTCGATTTGGATTGACGAGCCCCCCTGCACTCTTCACGTCTCCACTTCTGCGCGAATCACAGTCACGCACTCATAAAATATTCATGCAGGGCGTCCTCTTGATCCTTTTCTCGTCCTGTTCAGATCCTCGATCATATTTGAACCACCCTCGTATAAAAGGGCAACTACTCGATTTGGATTGACGAGCCCCCCTGCACTCTTCACGTCTCCACTTCTGCGCGAATCACAGTCACGCACTCATAAAATATTCATGCAGGGCGTCCTCTTGATCCTTTTCTCGTCCTGTTCAGATCCTCGATCATATTTGAACCACCCTCGTATAAAAGGGCAACTACTCGATTTGGATTGACGAGCCCCCCTGCACTCTTCACGTCTCCACTTCTGCGCGAATCACAGTCACGCACTCATAAAATATTCATGCAGGGCGTCCTCTTGATCCTTTTCTCGTCCTGTTCAGATCCTCGATCATATTTGAACCACCCTCGTATAAAAGGGCAACTACTCGATTTGGATTGACGAGCCCCCCTGCACTCTTCACGTCTCCACTTCTGCGCGAATCACAGTCACGCACTCATAAAATATTCATGCAGGGCGTCCTCGTGATCCTTTTCTCGTCCTGTTCAGATCCTCGATCATATTTGAACCACCCTCGTATAAAAGGGCAACTACTCGATTTGGATTGACGAGCCCCCTTGCACTCTTCACGTCTCCACCTCTGCGCGAATCACAGTCACGCACTCATAAAATATTCATGCAGGGCGTCCTCTTGATCCTTTTCTCGTCCTGTTGCGGTGCCGCTTGCGCCGATACTTTGAAGGTGTATGTAAATATAGGACGAGAAGTCGTCGCTCCCGTTTAGCCTTATGCCAGCGTTTCTTTTTTGACGGCGCAATATTGGACTTTATGGCTGCCGGGATTTCCATGGATATATACTCGGTGTCCCACATAAGAATGCACACTACAGGGATCTCATAAACCAGATTTACTTCTTCTTAACATGCCATCTCCATCAATGAAGGTTGGATATCATAGTGGCAAATCCTTCTCTGTTTTCAGCGGTTCTTATCAATTCTTCGAATCCCAGGCCAGTCTACTGACGTATATTCCTCAGCCGTGACAGTTTTTTCCGTCTCAGCCCCCGCTTGCCTTCAATCTTTCCTTTTGCGATAAGTTGTGCGTATCGATATTTATCATTTCTCAGTATGTGGCCCAGGTATGCTGTTTTACGTATTTTCACGAGTTTAAATAGTTCTCGTTCTGTTCCCAGCCTGCGCAAAACTTCTTCGTTCGTAGTACGCGATGTCCATGGTATTTTGAGTATTCTGCGGTATGTCCACATCTCGAAAGCTTCCAATTTATTGATTGTTTGTGTTTTGAGTGTCCATGTTTCGACTCCGTACAAGAGAGTAGACCATACATAGCATTTTGAGAGTCTTAGACGCAGGACAAGACTGAAGCGTGAATCGCAGAGGAGCTTTCTGAGACGTACAAAACAGCTTCTGGATTGTTCTATTCTTGATCTTATTTCTGTGTCTGGATCTAGTTTGCTGTCCACCCAGCATCCCAGGTATTGAAATCTTTCTACCTATTCAAGAGTCTTTCCATTTATTTGGATTGGTTGTGGCACATTCTTTGATTTTACTTCCCACACCGATAGGTGAGGGGAGTATTGTAATCGCGAAAATTTTCGATTTTGAGATAATACGTTTTTTGGGCGTTTTATGATGTGTACATAACGAAAATCCACGTCACTCATTTCCGTCGGTCTGTCTGTCGGTCTGTCGGTCTGTCGGTCTGTCGGTCTGTCGGTCTGTCGGTCTGTCGGTCTGTCGGTCTGTCGGTCTGTCGGTCTGTCGGTCTGTCGGTCTGTCGGTCTGTCGGTCTGTCGGTCTGTCGGTCTGTCGGTCTGTCGGTCTGTCGGTCTGTCGGTCTGTCGGTCTGTCTGTCTGTCTGTCTGTCGCGTTTTTCTACCCTCGTAATCTCAGTAACCGCTGCATGGATTGTGATGAAATTTGGGCAGCGGTATGCTGTGGGGTCGTGGTAGGTAATGTTCCTATAATTTTGAAAATCGGTGCATAGGCGGCGGAGTAATTAGCAAAAAACAAAAAAATTAAATATTGCTGAAACTTCGTTTTTAGGCGTTTTAGGGGTCCCTGATCATTTTCTATTTTCTTTGGGTGGGGGTGAAATTGGGGTGGTTGGGGGGTGGGGGGTTGTAAAATTCAAAAATTTGTTGCTTTCATAATAGACTGTCCACTGACCTGTGAAGGAACACCTGGCGACATAAATAACTTTTTTAGGTCCATCCGAACATTGCCTTTGCCTATTACAGAAAGCAAAGGACTTAGAATTTTTTTTGATGTAAACATACGAGAGTATTGCGCCAGATCGTTGTAACGAGGAAACTGTTGAATTGATTTTAATGAAATTTTGAAACGGCATTACTACCATGGCGTAGATGGAAAACGCGTATGGTTTTGATAAATCGTGCCAGTGGCGGCGCAGAGATATTAAAAAAACTAAAAATATAAAAACAGCTCAAACTTCATTTTTAAGCATTTTAGAGGTTCCTGATCATTTTCTGCGTTTTTTTTTGGGTGGGGGTGAAATAGGGGTGGTTGGGGGGTTGGGGGTTGAAAAATTAAAAAAATTCTTGTACTCATAATAGGCTGTCCACTATCCTGTGAAGGAAGATCTAGCGACACAAATCACCTTTTTAGGTGCATCCGAACATTGCCTAGCCTATTACAGAAACTAAGAGACTTAGAATTTTCTGTATACTATACGAGAATTTATTGGTCTAAATCGTTTTGTATTTTGTAACGTGGACACTATTAAATTGATTCTAATGAAATGAAATTTTGACACCGTATATTGTTACCGTGGTGAGAATGGAAAACGCGTATGTTTGTTAAACATCTTGTCAGTGGCAGCGTAGCAATAATCAAAGAACGCGACAAGTATGAAAGCAACTCAAATTCGGTTTTTAGATGTTTTAGGGGTTCCTGATCATTTCCTACCAGTTTTTTGAGTGGGGGTAAAAGTGAGGTGGTTGTGTGGGGGGGGGGGTTGGGGGTTGTAAAACTGAGAAGTTTGTAGTATCGATAATAGGCTGTCCATTGACCTGTGAAGGAGAGACCTAGCGACATAAGACAGTTTTAGGGGGGGGGGGGGGGTTGGCAATTATTTGGTTGCAAGGGATCTTAGACTAAAGCTTCATGCTATGGGAAAATAATAAACTGGTATCAGCGTAATGTGTGGGAAGTACTGAGTCAACTTGACTTCATTTTTTTAATCACCATTACCTTGGTTTTCTTGACATTTATTTTCTTACCGAACTCTGCGCAGGCGCTGTGAACGCTGTTGAGGAGTCGTTGTAAACCCACATCTGAGTCAGCGATCAAGACAGTATCATCAGCATACCTGATGCTGTTTATGTTCACGCCATTAACTTTAACTCCCCCTGAGATGTGTGCCAGAGCTCTGTCGAATATAAGTTCTGAAGAAGATTTACAAAGATGATTAAATTAGAGAAAAGTTGCGTCTTGCTGAAATTTAAAAATTCCGAGTACTTCCGAAGATATTCGGGAAAAATCGAATTTTCCCGATTTCGTTCTTATTTTTTTCTCACTTATATATATATATATATATATATATATATATATATATAATATCACATCTGCAAATTTCACGTTCCCATTGCAACTTTTACCGCTCTATAAATTGATGTTATTAGATTTTCAATCTGAAATTTCGTTACTTAGCAACAATCATCAACCTTGGCTTTTTAAAAACTCGATAACTTTTTTTTAACTCTAAAAAAATATCTTTAACGTTATTTGATGTGGATTACGAAAAAACAAACCGTCGGAACAAAAATCGAATAACGTCATCATGTAGAGGAGAAAAAATGCCATAGGAACTTGAATTTTATTTTGATTTATCTTCTTTATTAAAATATGAACAAAAATAAGTAAGCAATATGTTAAACTCAAATTACAAAATATTTTTTATACACTAACAAAAAAATCATTTCCACTATACATACAGGGTATTTACATACATATCGGAACTGGGCAGCAGTAGCGAATTATAATTTTGGCGGTGCAAATCAGAGCAAATATAGTATCTTTTCTTATTACTGTGTCACCCAATATGGTATTTGTTTTTGGTCACATGACGTCCGATTCAAAAATTTTAACGGAATACCCTCATGATACTACGACTTTAGAAGGTATGCTCACGCGCATGACATCTTCCGTCTCGCTTCCACATGTGACGTCAGCGTGTGACAAACGGGGTTTGTTTACTTGTTTAGTACAGGCTATAGCCGAACATTTTCAGTTTATTTTTTTGAATCTACTCGTTTACCGTAGTAAAGTTTGATAAAACATTTAAACATTAATTATTTGCGATTCTGGAATCTAATACATATTTGAACAATGGTTTATTGTGCGGTTGTGAGTTGTTCGAACAATAATAATAAAAAAGTAAAAAGTATTCGTCACACTACCGCTACTTGGGATGGTTTGGAAAATTTGGCAGGTTTCATTGCATTTATGTTGAAAAATAAGGAGAAACTGGGTTATATCCCAGATTGCACAGATACTTCTCTCACTTGGGTCAACCATTTAACAGAAGGTGGACTATAAAAACACACAGATGAGTTCTTGGCAAAATGTAATGAGCTCGGCCATATATTTTCCAACTATAATGGAAACGCTTTGAAAATTGAAAAAACTATCTTGCGAATTTAAACAAATTATCAGTGAATGTAGATGTGACTGATGAAGCAAAGATGAGCTTGTTTTTTAGATGTAAAATGCATTTCAGAATACGAATTCTTGAAATGGGAATTAGAGAGACCTCGAATATTAGAAAACGGAAATTCACTAAGATTGTAAAATAGTATAAAGTAATAAGTATACAGGGTCCTGCGACGGTGCATCCAGCTTTCCTAGCGCCTTTCCTATTTGGAATAAAAAAAATGCTACATAAAATAAAAATGCGCTAAAAGATGGTTGGAGATTTACCGTTTGCAGAACTTATTTTGATATTTCATTTTCAGTTCATATAGAGAAAGGCTAGTTCTATATGTTCTTATTCACCCCTTTTTTAGTTCTTATTGTCTGTCCAAAATATATTTCCCTATAGACTCATATTTACAGAATCAATACCTAACTACAACACAAGACCGCAACAAATAATGTGCCCTAGACCCAGGCCATCAGAAATCATCACTACAAGTGCATCAAACTTTTTAATTCATACATATTATTAAACAGATACATGGTATGAAAACATTTTGAAAAAAATTGAGGAAAAACCTGTTATTACTAGGAATCTTTAGTATACGAGAATTCACCTGTACTAGTTAAATACAATGCCCAGAAAGATATTGTATTGTTGTATTGTGATATGTTTTTATTTTATGTTTAACATATACGTATAGTACGGTTGTGACATATATTTGAATAAATAAAAAATAAGAAAATTTGATAATGTATCTTTCTTATCCCATAATTTCAAAAATTCCAACGCTACCAATCATTAGCAGAAAAAAGTCAATATTCGCCGCATCATAATCTATATATAAAAAATAAGAACGGTAATCAAAGGAATGGAGTATATAAAAATTCCACCCCTTACCCGAGAAATGTTCCCACAAAAAGATGGTTTCACTAGGCACTGCAATCGACCTCTTATATGAAATTTCAGAAGATTACGTCCAGACCGCTCTGGCTCTGTTCTTTTTCCACAATGTAAATTTTTTTGAGTACATCATTCAATTTTTTGTATCTGAAATTCAGTACGCTCGGAACTACTGCAAACGGGTCAGGCGTCGAGTAATATCAATTCTCTGTATAACTATTTCACCAATTTTTTATTCAGATACAGAGCAATATGATGTATCGTTTATATTATTCTGTGCATGAGCTATTTTTATTTTGTATGAATATTAAATATCTAAGACAGATATAACAAGAAACGAAATAAAACTTTCAAAAATCAATGCTTTGACGCCATGTGCTTGTACACTTTTGTCACGTGGTGGCGTCATGCGCAGACCGGTTCGAAATCTGTCCGCCAAATGATCATATCTGTCAGAGTCGTAGTATCATGGGATACCCTGTATATTTGTGACTTTTTGTGTTCCTCCCGATAAAACAATTCCAACAAACTAGCACACCTGGGGTCTAAAGTGATTAATTCAATAGCTACAGGATGGTACGTCTACCATTGATTATAACATGTACCCCTACAGTTGAATTACTTTGGTAGTGTTTCATAATGGTAGTGGTGCAGTCCTTTAAGTACCTTTGGTAGTGTTTCATAATGGTAGTGGTGCAGTCCTTTAAGTACCTGTAGCTCTTGAATTAATCACTTTAGACCCCAAGTGTGCTAGTTTGTTGGAATTGTTTTATCGGAAGGGACACAAAAACTCACAAATATACAGAGTGTCCCATTAAAAAACAAATACCTCATTGGGTGACACAATAATAACAAAAGATACTATATTTGCTCTAATTTACAGTCCCAAAATTATAATTCCCTACTACTGTCCAGTTCCGATGTATTGCTTGTCTCAATCGTCGTGGGACACCAGGTATTATTTAATCTTATGTTCAAAAAGTCCTCCTTCATTTTCTAGGCAAACATGGCAACGGTGAATAATTTCGTCTATTACGTTATCTAGCATCTCTGGAGTTCAGTTCATCGGATCATGGCAGCGAAAGTCTTACATAATACAGTTCATAAATTTTCGTGTTTATAATGTATACTCTGTTACCTGATACTTTAAACTGGCTTGACGTCTATTTGATAGGTATCAGCTGACGAAGAAGTGTATCTCAAATTTAATTTTTTACTAGTAGTGTTGATTGGCAATCCTGCGATCAGGACTGTATCAGTAATATTCTTACCGAATATCTCATTGCCAAAATAGAATGACTATTTTTGTAAACAAGAAATTGCTTCAATATCCAGAAATTCGCAGCAAAATTGGTTGGTTAAAAGAAATAGATTATTTTATTGATTTGTATAATAAAATGCTTATTCATTTCTATAAAAATGTTTCAAATTGAATTATTAATTATTATTTGGTACCTCAGTAATGTTCAGTTCTAACTAAACTAAACTTTCTGAAATAGCTCCATATATTTTTTACTATTTGTATAGTCGTTGCGTTGTCCTTCAACATTATATTTTTCTTCAATTGCTTTAAAAAGAAATGTTTGGAACTCAGTGGTTGTGTATGGTTAAGCTAAACATGCTTTTATCTTCATTCTTACCTTTTTAAAGCGTAATCATCATCATTCAGACCAGCTATACTGATATGCTGAAAGAAACGCCGGATTTTCCGAGAAAATGTAATATAAGCATAGACCTCAGAGCATAGTCATTAACAGTACTTGCACTCAGTACAGCCCTGTATTCCCTCTAAGCTTAAAATTGATACATCAAGACTCAATATGGAGTATTTTTAGTTATCACTAGCCGGACAGCTGTTTGCTGTTGACACGGCTGACAGTTTAAAGTATCGGGTAACAAGGTATATGTGGTTGAGGTTATTGAAAAGGAATCCAAATTATCTACTTACTAAAACTGCCTTTGCCAGATTCAGGCAGTTGAATGGCTTTTTTCCTTTCCTCTCCAACTAACTACACAGTAATGCAAAAGCGTTGGTTATTAGAGTAGAGTTTGCATCTATCCCATGCTCTATCCAAAACTTACCTGTAGCCAGCTAAAAAACTAACACAGTAACTTCTACTTTCTCCAGAATAGCAGTAACTAGAAAAACCGCAAAGAAAAACCGCGAACGGAAAAGTGAGGTTAGCGTGGTTGGAGAGATGTAGCGAATTACATACAAATTGTCCGTCATTCAGTGTACGTGGTGGGGGTATAGTCTGTTGTGTACGTATACAAGACATCTTTGAGATGTCGTCGTTAAGACGACTTGAGGATCTTATTACCAAGACTTCTTGAAGCTATCATCAGCATGACATCTTGAATATGTCATCAGCAAGATACCTGAAGACGTCTCTATTAGGTCTCATCATTTTCAATAAAAATTCTGTTAAATTCTGGACATTAAATGGACATTTTTAAGACATGAAAACTTGGACATCTTTAAGATGCAACTAGCAAGACATTTGAGTTTGACTGCAATTGTAATAAGGATCAGTGTTTTATTATTGTTGCTGTTTGTCAAATTTTTTGAAGTTTCGTAACATGAATCGCTATACGAATGCCGACATAACTGACATGCACTTCATTTATGGACTTGCTGATGGCAATGCATTAGACGCTAGGCGGTTATACACCGAAAGATTTCCTGCGCGTATTGCTCCTGATAGGAAGATGTTCGAAAGCATTCATCGACGCCTTCAAGAAACAGGGACATTAAAACGAAATGGGGGAGCGGGAAGACCAAGAACGACAAGAGAAGAGACGTACCACATCCAACGCATTCAGGCGCTTCTTCCTACTTATTATTTTCTTCCACATATTGAATTCTGTCAATGGCTTCTACAAAAAATGGTTGAAATCCCTCAACTACTGATGCTGATTCTGTTTACAGATGAAGCGAGTTTTTCAAGGAATGCGATAAGGAATTTCCATAATAATCATTTATGGTGTGATGAGAATCCACACGCAATATTTAAGACCGTTTTCAGCATCAGTTCTCGTTGAACGTTTGGATCGGAATTGTGGGTGACTTCCTCATTGGACCGGTATTTAAACACCCTATATAGAAATCGTACCAAAACTCTTCTAGACTTCTTTTTAGGCATTTTAGAAGTTCTTGATTGTACAAGTACCAAGTCAGTCAACTTGAGTCCACTATCTCTCTCTTATAAATCTTATTTTCTGACCTATTTCCACTGTTTCCGCTATACGAAGTTACGTCCAAACTTCTCACGCTTTCTTTCCAGATTTCCGAGGAGGATACGATGATAGCCAAAAACCTAAAAAAAGGTTACGACAATCCGGGACGTGATATAGCCGCGTCACGAGAACACCGAACATATTGTATCGCCCTCAAAACACTTTTTATTGGTTTCGCTTGGACAAAACTTACAGAACTTGTACTCGCTTTATGCTGCTGACCCCGAGTTTTATTTTCAGAACGTACAATAGGAAATTGTTCGTTTTTGTTATTCGATTCATCGTGGAACAAATAAGCAGTTCTTTATAGTTTATGTATTTTGGTTACGAAGAAAGGGGAGCTGCATTCATAAGGCAATTGGATACCCATTTTATTGTGCAACTTTCGACATACATTTCAATACAAGGCACAATTTGGTATGCGGCTTATTCCACAGCCTGGTGCATAAATAGGTTGAGATCTACATGTGCATCGGGATGTGCTGCAGTAGTTGCAAACTGTACGAATATATTCTATACAATGTATTTCAGAATGCAAAAATATGTGTATACCAGGTAACTCAGGAGTCAAAGCGTTATTATGACTCTTTTTGTCGAGAATTTAATGAAATTCTGACATTTTCGCACAAACAGTGAAAATACAGGGTGGGGCATAAAAACCAAGTGTTTTTGGTTTGAGTAGTACTCATATATTAGAAGAGGGAGGAGCGCGCGGTTTATTACAATCCATTCCTTGACTCAAACCATTTCACTTTCTTACTTGCCACTTGCCATCATGGAGCGGTAGACGCTAAAACAACGTGTGGCATATGGCGTGGCATCATTGGCCCATATTGCAAAGAAGAGGTGGGGATATCAAAGATTTGTGGTTCCAGCAAGATAGGGCCACGGCACACACCGCCAGAGCATCCATGGCTGTTCTTCGCCACCTGTGTCCAAATCGTTCAATTTCGTGGTTTGCTGGCATTTCATGACCTCCTTGGTCTCCCGACTTATCAATTTGTGATTTTTTTTCTATGGGGGTAACTCAAGTCACGTGTTTAAAGGGCCAAGCCCCGTACGTTAGACGCAGAGAAGGAAGCGATTCGCCATGGAATCTCTCAAAAATCAACAGAGACATGCTGGAAATAGTGGAATGCAATTTTCGTGAACGGCTGCATCATATGCCAGGTGTAATTTTTGTTCTTAGATATATCAAAATGGTTTATTATCATCTATGTTCTACTACCAATATTTTTTTTTCTTAGAGTACAAACTAATAATTTTATGATTATTTCAGAAACACTTGATTTCTATGCCCCACCCTATAGTTGACTTCCTGCACATCGAAATTAGTGTTAACTTACCAAATATGTTGTCGCCTTCTTTGCAAAAGGGCTTATCTCAAAAAATTGTTGAAATAAGTTAGATCCTTGGGTGTTGGGTGGCATCAAAATGATTTTAAAAAAACTGGCCTTCCTTGATGTTCTTCTAACAAGAAATGGAGATACATTAGGATACGGCTTATATAGAAAACCAAATCATACTGACTGGTACTTACATAAAGAATCAAACCACCACCCACCAAAGAAGTACGGAATTATTAGAACTTTGACAGAACGAGCTAGAAAAGTGTGCGAACCAGGGGAACTCGACACCAAACTGGAACACCTAAAGAACGCTCTTAAAGCAAACGGCTATACAGAAAAAGAAATAACTAACGAGAACAATGAGAAGAAAGAGGGTAAAACAAGAACCTGAACCTATAGCAAAAGATTTTCTACCCTATATGTGCCTGGAATAACAGACAGAATAGGAAAAATGTTACGAAAAGAAAATGTCAAAGCCAACTACAAGCCCACAAGAAAGATACGGAGTATTTGAGAACGATGAAGGATAAAAGAGACCCACTCATAACACCCGGGGGTTTATCGCATACCACATGCACATGTGGATTGTGGGTGGGCGATTTTACTGTGAACCAAATGATTGGAACTATCTCCCTCTTGCGTAGTAAGCAAGCACCTTTCATTCCATGAAATCCTGACCGACTGAGGAGTCGTACTTCAGTAAGAAAGAGAGCTATCGTGCAAATAGCGGTGGGAGATTCACACTCACCTAACAGCCGACTAGATCTCTCTGGATAACTGAAAAACATAGTTCGCAGAGAGGTACGGGGGAGTAGTTAAGTGGGTGTCGACGGATTCGACATCATGTCTTCGGCGCTGTGTATCGGCTATATTACGGGGAACCGTGGTATAATTGGTAACGCGTCTGCCTAGAATGCCGGAGACGCTGGTTCGAATCCAGCCGGTACCCTTCATTTTTCCGATATTTCGGTGAACCAAATGATTGGAATTACCTCCCTCTTGCGGAGTAAGTAAGCAAGTTCATGGGTTTTGCCATTTGCCACGTTTTCGTAACTTAAACCTTTTTCTATGATGATAGGTGAAGGTGAATTTAAAGGTTGTGGGATAACTACTTTCAGGAATGATATTCACAACAAAAGTACTAGGCACAAACAGATGCTATCAATTCCACGACATCGTTCAACTATGTTCCAGCGATCCTTTTCTTACCAGTCAGCTAAACTTTATAATGCATATAGACATTTTATGTCCCCTTGTTGTGATTTAAAAAAAAAGCTTAAAGAACACATTTTACAAATTCAGCAGTCAGCATAGATTTGTATTCAACTTATATCTGCTTTTTCTGTTTCCTAAGAATTTGTTGATTAGAATACTTAAACACTATAAATGAAGCAGTAGGTAGAAACTAGGTTAGAGTTCGTTGTTAAGTTTAGTTTTAGGAAATGGTTGAGTGGAATAGCCACAATGGCTAAACTTCGCCTTTTGTATCTTTGATGCAATAAAGACATATTATTATTATTATTAAATGTTATTTTCGACGCTACTTCGTAACAATTACCCATTTTTGAATCAAATAAGGTATTATGAAGTTTTTATATTTATTTAAATGCTTAAGGTTAAGGAAAAATAAAGTTGGATAGATCTCGCAGTTTTGTAATTTACTTTAAAGCCAGCAAGCAACTTTCTTTCATACAACGACTATTTCTTGTTTTGCTTCTAAAAAAACTGTTTACACCCCAATTATCTGCAGAGAATCCGTGATGAATTAGGAAAATCAGTACAAAACGTTTTCTCGTACAATAAAATCGATTGAATGGATGTGACTTATAAATTATTGTAATTAAGAATTCCAAAGACAACTGCCCAACTTCGATGAAGAATTTCACAGCATTATCACACTGCCTTCAATATTTACTCTATTTATGAGATATATCGCCTCCATTAAAGTTATTGCAACACAATTACGCTTCTTCATTCGATTACTTATCAGTATTGCTAAGCCAACCCTGATATGCTCAAAACGTGAACGGCAATTCGCGCGGCTAGTGCTGAGGAGCCGACGTGGGGTCATTTTTTCGGAGACAAATTGTCTGCATGATTGGAGTTGCGCTACTGTATAACATGGATATACCTTGCCTTTGGTGTAGATGGTGTAGCAAAGTAAAATTATATTTGTTCATTTCTGTTTTGGTCGCCCTTTTAACCATAGATATATTTCATTTCAGGTGAGACTCGATACGCTTACAGATACGGTCAACCATATAGCGTAAGTATTTTGAATATTCCATGTTCTACAGAAAAAAAAGTAACATGGTTTAGTGTTAGGTGCCTTGAAAGTGAGTAAATATGAATATACTGAGTATACTGATGAATTCTTATTATATGTCCAAACTCATTTTTTTCCTTCTAACTATTGTAGAAAGTCCTGAAGATGGCAATAAACATTGCCGAAAGCTGGGCATGAGTCTCCTTTATGCACTGACCAACAGTCTCTTTTTTCAAAATTTTGACCACAACCCCAAGATTTTTTCATCTATACAGGGTGTCCCAAAAAATAGTGTCAAGCGGAAGTCCAGAGATAAAGCACACCTAGAAGTATCTGAATCATCCTCGTATATGTTTTGCAATTTTTTGTAGTCCCCGAGTTATGAATTTTTTCTGAATTTTAGAGAATTCTCTACCTGGACAACTTAAAACTGTTCCAAAATAAAAATTAAAAGACATTTCTAAATTCTTTTTCTGCTAATTAATCTCCAAAAGTTTACTGTTGACACATAAAATAATCGGCTTCGTAACTTTGATGAAAGTCATGAAAAGTTTAGTATAAAGTGAAAAAGTTACGATCTGATAATTATAATCTTCGACTCGCAATTAAAAATCCAAAGAAGTGGTTTCATGATTGCGAAGCAGGTCTAAAAACTTACTTAATGGGGCTACTTTCGCTCCAATCGACCTTCAAAGACAAGAGGCGAAGGTTTCTTGAAATTAGCGATGTGACTTTCAATTCATCAATGAGGCGCTAATAGCAGAGTGGTTGTCAGTACCGCAATAATAAACGTTAAAAACGTTCCATAAATTAAACATTTTTAAAAAAAAGATCCCATTTCTTGCTAAAAACCCACAAGGAGCGCATTCTTCAAAACCGATTTTTACCTGATCGACAACAGAAAGAGCTAACGCTAACACATTAAACGATGTTAGAAAGAGATAGCTAGGATATCGTTGTGATTGATTTCTTTTCAAAATGTATCATTGTCTTCATTCGGTCGTATGTCTGTCTTTGCGGCTTTGAAACGATACACTCTTGTTTGGTGAATTATTTTGACAATTGGGATGTCTTTACGGACTATTGAGTGCACGCAGAAGAGGTTTTTAGACTTGCATATAAATCATGAAATCACCTCTTTAGATTTTTAATTGCGAGTCGAAAATTTAAGTCATAATTAACAGTACGTAATAATTTTCATGACTTTCATCAGATCTACTAAGCCGATTCCTTTATGTATGAACAGTAAACTCGAGAAGATTAATTAGCAAAAAAGAGAATTTGGAAAAGTCTTTTAATTTTCTTTTTTGAACAGTTTTAAGTTGTTGAGTTAGAGAATTCTCTAAAATTCAGAAAAAAATTCATAACTCGAAAACTACAAAATATTGCATATACATATATGGGGGCGATTCAGATACTTCTCGGTGTGCTCTATCTCTGGACTTCCGCTTGACACTATTTTTTGGGACACCCTGTATAAATATTAGTAATTGATTGAGGTTCAGTTATCTTGTCATAAGATAGGAAAAAGTATGTAAACTGTTAGCTATTCAGTAAAATGTCGAATAGTTTCAAGCAAGAGTCGTGTAGCTTACCAAACAGTGAAAATTTCAACTTGAAAAGGACTTACAGTGTAATTGTGACGCATTAAACTTGCAATTTTCAATAGATTGTCCTTCATTATTATCAGATTCCATTTTAGATTTCAACCGCCTCCGGAAAAATATTTATAACTATAGAGATGATGACCCAACCAATAGACTCTGCTCCCAAATTTAAATCCTGAATGTAGGTTTTCAATTAGACATTTATGTATTTTTGAGAAGCTGAGATTAGGGAGTTATTGAAATAGTGCCATCAACTAATACTGCCTTCCTTACTCTAATAGTGACAGACACTGCCTGACCTTAAAATTGTCTCTGAAACAGTTATTGATACGTTCTCTTAAGCGCGCATTTAATTTGAACCTAAAAATAGACGGAACTTCGGTTTTATTTGTTGCACTGTGTTCTGTACACAGAAGTCCATAATTTTCACCTGCCTTACCAACACCAGCAACAATCAAGACTTTTTAAAACTATTATTGATCCCCTTTCACCTTTTAGATGGTATATTCTTAATCCTATCATCATCATCATCATCAAAAGGTTATGGTTATGGTTATGTCACCAGTCACCAGTCAAATCTAAAAAATATTAAATCCCGTGTCTCAAAACAAAGAAAAGAATCATAATATATGTCAAAATAGTGCCTTTGGCAGTGCCACGACACAAAGCGTCCGTAAATTAGTTGTCTAAATGCAAAACCCGACAAGTCCACGGTAACAAATTTTACAGAAATCAAGAAAAACAGATAAAAGTTTTATTATGAGCGAAAATAATACTAAATCGAGAGTATGATAATATACGATGTTTTAGGATGTAAAGTCTTAACGCCCCAAAATCTAGGACATATAGTTTTCTAAAATCTGACTTTTAAGTTTGGACACGTCGGGTTTTGCATGTTAGGAACTGTGACATGTGTTTTGACTGCTATTTCTGTGGAATCGGATCAAAATAAATGAAACACTTATCAGTTTGGATTATTTTACTGAATATACAGGAATCTAATCAAACACTGTGCTCAACGACAGAAACTATAAACATAAAGCTAGATATTAGAAAGGATAGATTTCAAGGGTTACAAGGTTTAAACGTCAAAATCTAAATTTTCTGACAAACAAAATTCTTCAGAACTACCAAATGCATTTTCACAATTAGCTTCGATCCTCTGCATTAATGTGGACCTAGCTTCTGTTGAAGTAGGCTCTCCAAAATCCGCATCCAAAGCATTTTTCAAAAAACATTGTTATTTTTATCAATAAGTTATCAATACAGCATAAATTAATCTCATTCTCTCAGTAAACTGAAAAACACATGAATTCACCACAACGTATTTTCGGCGACTGGATAAAACAAAAACACACAACGGTCAGAATACCTCGTGTGATCCACATGTGACTTGCTCCCGTTGTCCGTATTGGCTCCTGTGGACATGTCGGTGTTTGAAATAAAACACCGCTTGGACTTGTCGGTGTTTGCACCTAAATCTAGTTTTCTTAGCCAAATATCTCATGTCTAATGTCGGGTTTTGTAAGCGAAAAATATAAAAAATGGTAGCGCTTCAAACAATGAACAAAATGGTATATAAAACTCTATATTGAAATATTTGTGACTTGTCGGGTTTTGCATTTAGACGACTGAAATAATGGTAGGCACAAACTTTATTACTGCCAGGCAGTATTTTTGTCTTAGTGCGCATGCTTGGATGTCAAATAAGATCAGGAATTATTAGTACATTGTTGCATCGCGTCTTCAATATCTCCCTATTATGTGCAAATTTTTCCAGTGGTTTGTCTACGTCTTGGTAATATTTTGAGCTAGATATGAATTTGTTGAAACAAAAAAGAGAATGAGAATGATTTTTCCCAATATCTGTTTTTTTTTTCTAATGTATCGTAACTTTTCACCTATTTATGATGGTATTGAAACAGTGCAAGCGTACTGAACTAAAACAAGTGAACATCTTACTGACTTTTAACGTAGATCTTTCGATGTTTAGACGTCCTATTTTTGGTAATTATTAGTAAGTATTAGAATTTCGTTAAAACTGATAAACCTCAAAAAACATTGATTTTTGTTCATACATAATTATATACAATATTAAGCTAAATCTGTTATAATTTAGATCTCCTATTATGCCCCGACAAAAATACGTCGAATTATATTAAACCCTGTATGCAGGTAACTCACAGTACAAACTATATTTTTTACTTCCCACACTGATAGGTGAGGGGAGTATTGTGATCGCGAAAATTTTCGATTTTGAGATAATACGCTTTTTGGGCGTTTTATGATGTGTACATAACGAAAATCCACGTCACTCATTTCCGTCGGTCTGTCGGTCTGTCGGTCTGTCGGTCTGTCGGTCTGTCGGTCTGTCGGTCTGTCGGTCTGTCGGTCTGTCGGTCTGTCGGTCTGTCGGTCAGTCGGTCAGTCGGTCTGTCGGTCTGTCGGTCTGTCGGTCTGTCGGTCTGTCGGTCTGTCGGTCTGTCGGTCTGTCGGTCTGTCGGTCTGTCGGTCTGTCGGTCTGTCGGTCTGTCGGTCCGTCGGTCCGTCGGTCTGTCGGTCTGTCGGTCTGTCGGTCTGTCGGTCTGTCGGTCTGTCGGTCTGTCTGTCTGTCGCGTTTTTCTACCCTCGTAATTTCAGTAACCGCTGCATGGACTGTGATGAGATTTGGGCAGCGTTATGCTGTAGGGTAGTAGCAGGTAATGTTACTGTAATTTTGAAAATCGTTGTACGGGGTGCGGAGTAATTAGCAAAAAACGTGTAAAAGTGAAGTTTGTTGTATTCGTAATGAGCTGTCCATTGATATGTGAATGAAAAACCTAGCGGCATGATACACTTTTTTAGGTCCATCCGAACGTTGCATGCTTATTATAGAAACCATGGGACTTGGAATTTGTGATGTGTACATACGAGTATTGTTTTAGATCGTTCTATATCGCGTAACGCAAAAATCGTTCAATTGATTTTAATGAAATTTTGACACAGTATTGCTACCGTAGCGAGGATGGAACACGCGTATGTTTTGGAAAAATAGTGTCAGTGGCGGCGCAGCAATAATAAAAAAACAAAAAATATGAAAACAGCTCAAACTTTGTATTTAGGCGTTTTACGGGTTTCTGATCATTTTCAATTTTTTTGGGTAGGGTGAATTCGGGGCGGTTGGGGGGTGGGGGGTAGTAAAACTGAAAAATTTGTTGCATTCATAATAGTCTGCCCATTGACCTGTAGAAGAAATACCTAGCGGCATATTACACTTTTTTAGGTCCATCCGCACATTGGCTTGCCTATTACAGAAACCAATTTTGTGATGTGTACATACGAGTTTTGCCTTATTTCGTTCTATGTATATTGTGTAAAGCGAAAATTACTGAATTGATTTTAATAAAATTTTGACACAGAATTTTATTACCGCTGCGAGAATGGAAAACGACTCTGTTTTTGAAAAACTGTGTTAGTGGCGGCGCAGTAATAATCAAAAAACCAAAAACGTGCTCAAAAACAGCTCAAACTTTGTTTTTAGACGGTTTGGAGGCTCTTGATCCTTTCGCATCGTCCAGTTCAAGCATGCAGGAAAAAACTATGGCGCCCTAGTTCCTAAGGAGGGAGACGCAAGAAACTATTTACCAGGATTTTTGCGTTGGATGTTTTTGCGGGCGGATGGGCGATAGTTTGGTTGCAAGGGGATTTTAGACTATAGCTTCATGCAATGGGAAATAATAAAATGGTATCATCATTATGTGTGGAAAGTACTGAGTCAATCAACTTGACTCCATTTTTGTTGTTGTACCAAATGTTTGTACTGTGAGTTGTCGAGCTGTACCGATGAGTAGTCACAACAGGCACGTACAAAGCAGACTAGACAGTAGAAAGAAACCTCCTCCTGGAGATTCCAAATGTCTCCATTTTTTATACAAATAACAAAACTCTGGATGACACTAAGCCGAGACAAATGATTGCAAAGTAAACGTGTCGCTCCTTCAAAAGCACATATACATTCAGCGCCATATACAGACATCATCATATCACCCGCAGCTCGCATACTTCGTATCATCGCCCTGCGAACCAGAAAATTCTTTGTATATTCTTCTCCGGTACGCGATGTGCCCCGTTTTCGAATTTTTTCTTTCAGGTGTCACAAATTCGACGGACGTGACACGATGACATATACAGGGTGAGTCAAGCTCAACGCCTCGGACTCTTGTGACCAAACGATACCACTTTTCGAAAAATCGACTTTGCGAGTGTATGTAGGTCGAGCTGGAGTACATTTTAAAAATAATGACTTTTATACAGGGTGTCTAATAGAAGCGTGACATATCAAAGTTATGTTTTTTTAAATGGAACACCCTGTATATTATTGCATATTTAGATTCCCGGGTGCATTTTAGTGTGACTTCATGTATCACATATGGGACTTTAAGCGAACCGTTTAGGTGCAAATCACAATTTTGGGTATAGGTAGATGTCAGAAAAAAATTGAATATCGCAGCCATTATAAATCTTAGAGTGACATCACTTTGCCGTGTTACTAAGCATAAAATGTGTCAGCTTACGTTAGACCGTCGAGTTCGAATTACATTTGTACTTGGAGAAATCGGTAGATCAATTAAGGAAACTTCAATCAAAGGTAATTTGATTTTTTCAAATGGGAATGCGTAATTTTTTTTACACGATCAAATGTGCAATTTGATAAGCTTTCTAATGATATGCGGTTGTAAATATCAATCTCTGGTAGTTTTGATTTAATTTCAAATTTTCAGTAAAACCGGTGTTTTTCAACTTTCCTACTCATAAGCAACTTAGCAGGCCATGAAATATAAACAAAAAACTGTTCAGATGGAACAAAACAACTAACTTAGCGGACGGACTAGAATAAAGGGACAAAGTTATAAAAAGGACTTACAACAAATCAATTCTAACCAGAAATAGCAGACATAGCACATCTAAGGTCAAAAAGCAGCTGGAGTACGACAGAAATGGGTATTTTTCACAGCATACCGGCTACTACAATATTCTAAAGATTGACGATTCACAAAACCATTGTGAATTTTGAAATGAAAGGAAATCTACCACGAAATGTTGCTGGCAGTTTAATAGCTTCAGAATAAAATTTCACATTTCATGATTTAAAAAAATAGTAACCGATCCCTCTGACTGGAGTTCTGCTAATTCTTCAATGCTCATAAGCAAGATCGCCGAAAATGAAGAATAAATTAAAAATCTGCTCAAATTATTGAACATAATTTACCTGGCAGAAAATTAAAATATGATTTGTCACTATTCCTTTTTTTTGCGATCTTGCTAATAGATACTGAGAAATTTAAAGGACGACAGTGAGAGGTATCATTACTTTTGACTTTGACGGAAATTACTACTGTTTTATACCATTAAATGTGAAATTGCGTCGTGAAGATATTAGACTGACGGCAACGATCGCTGAAAGTTTTGCTTTCATTTCAAAGTATTTAGTGATTTTGGAAATTTTTAATATCTAGTACATTGCAGCCGCTAGTAGGCTGTGAAAATTATCCATTTCTGTCATACTCCAGCTTCTCTTTAACCTTAGACATATTACCGCCGTTGTTTCTGGTTAGAGTTGATTTGTTGTTGGGAATTTTTATAATCTTGTTTTTTCCTCTAGTTCTGCTGGATCTTTTTGCTAAGTTAGTTGTTTTCTTCCATCTGAATACGATTTTGTTTATATTTCATGGCCTGCTAGTTTGTTTATAGGTAGGGAAATTGAAAAACACTGATTTGATTGAAATCTCGAAATTTAATAAAAACTACCATAAATTGATATTCACAACCTGATATAATTAGAAAGCACATCAAATTGCACATTTGATCGTATAAAAAAAATTACGCATTCCCATTTGAAAAAATCAAGTTACCTTTGATTCAAGTTTCCTTAATTGATCTACCGATTTCTCCAAGTACAAAAGTAATTCGAACTCGACCGTCTAACGTAAGCTAACACATTTCATGCTTAGTAAGACGGCAAAGTCACAGCCCTCTAAGATTTGTAATAGCTGCGATATTCAATTTTTTTCTGACATCTACCTATACCCAAAATTGTGATTTGCACCTAAACGGTTCGCTTAAAGTCCCATGTGTGATACAGAAAGTCACACTAAAATGCACCCAGGAATCTAAATATGCAATAATATACAGGGTGTTCCATTTAAAAAAACATAACTTTGATATGTCACGCTTTTATTAGACACCCTGTATAAAAGTAATTATTTTTAAAATGTACTCCAACTCGACCTACATACACCTGCAGAGTCGATTTTCCGAAAAGTGGTATCGTTTGGTCACAAGAGTCCGAGGCGTTGAGCTTGACTCACCCTGTATATATGTTGCGGAGCGGAGCGGGAAACTGGCAGCGCGAGACGTGTCATGTCGCCCTATCTCGGCATTGTGTCAAGCATGCCAATTCTTTTGTATTCAGCCACAGTAGGAAATATTAGGTTAGGAAACATGACCATATTAGGAGATTCGATTTTTGCCATGAGCTTGCTGTTGAAAAACTCTCGAGAGTCACTCTCGAGAGTAATTGGACACAGTTTCGCGAGCTACTTTCCGACAGCACTGATGCAGTCTCAGACAGCGGACAAGTTGAGACCTGCTCGCAAGTGGACGGCGTGATTCTCTGTAATCTGAAAGCAACTATCATAATTTGAATGAAATTCGTATTGTGAGAGTGCTCGCAAGATGGAAGGAAAGAAAGAATGGCCTATTCTGCCTATGGTACAAACATGTATCCGAAATAGACATTGCAAACTTCTTATAGGAATCTCCTGCAAAATATAACCATTTTTAAGGTATATTTACACACAGCACCTATTTTTTTTATTATACCTGACGCTAAAAATCGTAATGTGACCATTATGTGTTCGTAGATGGAAATAGCTTCTCGCATTTTCGTATCTCTTGTATCTCAATCCAAGGTTTGATCCAGCACTTCCTTTTCGCTATTTGTTTTTTCCTCCTCTTCCTCCTCTTAAGTAGAATTTTGTAACAAACGATAGCAGCCGCAAGTTTTTCAACATCCATATTCTACAAATATTTATCTCAACGCGTAGGAATTCACCACGGTTATGAGAACACTGTTGCTATAACTCTCAGCGAGTCCCTCTCGTGGAGCTTTCGGAGAGTAAAAAGTGTTAAAGTACTCTCAAATGTACAATCAACTGAGATCAGCTATCGAGAGTAGCTCTCGTGAGTAACTCTCTAGTGGACACCTACCATTAAAGAAATGGAGTCAGGTGGCATGACTCGGTATAAATCCCACAATTTCTCAACGATTATCATTGATACCGACAAAGAAGTACTTGTGCGAGTCGTTCGTTTTATCACAGTTCAACTTTTGTTCTAGTCTGTATGCACCATGTTTAGATAGAGATTTCAACGTGTTCAAAATTCTTGTATTCGTTTGATACAGGGTGAGTTTTTAGTACTGGATCGGTCGATAACTACACTACTGTAAAAGATAGCAAAAAAAGTTGTATATAAGAGTTGTAGCTAAGGATATGCTCCTTGCTCAGAAAATATTTTTAATTATACAGGGTGATCCATAACTACGTGGTGATGCAAACATACATTTTTTTTAAATTAGACACCTTATATATTATTCCATACTTAGATTCTACTAGTAATTCCTCTTCTTAAAATATAAGATATTGTAGCCTTATACAGGGTATTTCAATACTTATGACCATTTTTATATCCAAATCACTGTCAAATGAACGTACTATATCAAAAAGTAATGAATCTAAAATTATTTTTTTTTACATCGAAAGATAAAAAATGTCCTCTAGTTTTAAAATCGGCTATAAAAAAGCCAACGACGCATATTCGTATGCGGACAAATGAACGTACTGTATATCAAAAAGTAATGAATCAAAAATTATTTTTTTTACATGAGAAGATTAAAAATATCCTCTAGTTTTAAAATCGGCTATAAAAGAAGCCCGAGACGCATATTCGCATACAGGGTGATGTAGAATACAAAACCTAGATTTTCTCTTTCTTTTCAATGTAACCCCTAATATTTTATTATACCAAAGCGTTGCTTCTAATATGTTCTTTTATCTTTTTATAGCACTTGTTGTACCTACATCCATCAGTTTCCGAGATATTTCGATTTTTATGCAAATTTCAAATATACCTCCTATTTGTGTGCTGAAAGTTATGTTATGATACTCATACGTCTCTCTACAAACCATCTTCAACTATTTGCTTGTTCTTTTCAGAACAGAAACAAAATAAAGGAATTATTGTGTGTTTAAAACAAAAAAGTGCAGCCCGGGCTCCGACACACCGAGCTGCTGTTCCATTACCCAATGACTACTCCTCACACCGTGAGGTGAGCAATCATTGGGTCCGCGAATCGTGCGCCCTAAGTAGACGAAGGGACCCAAGGATGACTGCCTTCTGCATTCTGGCGGCTAAGATGTGCGCCGCCGCACGGCACACCGGTATTTTGCGCAGTGCAGAGAGCAGCGTATTCCTCATTCCACCTAGGGATCCAATGACCATAACCAGCAGACTTACAGTGTAGTCTGGCCAGAGCCTGCGAAGTTGTCCGAGCAACTCCTGATATTTGGTCCGCTTTTCCTCCTCCTTAGAGACGATGTTCACTTCGGCAGGCGCCGAAAACTCAATAACGAACATCGTCTTCTGTTGGTGGTCGAGAAGGACTATGTCGGGCTTGTTTGCCTGTACAAGCTCGAGCGTGGGGAACGAGTAGTTCCAGTAAATCCGGCATCTCTCGTTCTCCACAACGGACTCTATATCCCCTGGAGCGTATGGCAGCACCGGTGTCTCATCGATACCGTATGAGTGCCTTAAATGATAGTAGAGCACTCGTAGAGCCGCGTTGTGCCGATGGACGTAAGCCGTCCCAGCGTACGTCTTACATGCCGACAAGAGATGCATAAGCGTCTCTGGCGCCTGTCGGCAAGCTCTACAATGGGTGTCGGGTACATCTACACCCATAACCCTTCTACGGTATACCAAGGTGTTGAAGACACCGTCTTGGCAAGCCATTATAAAGCCCGCAGTCTCCGACTTCAACCCACTAGACCTTAGGAAAGAGAAGGTCAACTGCTCAGACAAGCTATGCTCTTCTAGATGTTTGTAGAAGATTCCATGCATTGGCTTATCTTTATGAAGTCTTAAGAGGAAGTCGACTTCGGCAGTTTTAATGTGGGCTTTTAATTCTGCGGGAGCAAGTTCCGTAATGGACTGCTGACACCTCCGCTTGAAGTCGAGTGTGAGGCTGAGCTCCTCGGCTGCTCGTTTCGCTGCGCTAAAAAGAAAGGCTCCTTTTCCCGCATTCTCGTGTTCTCGCACGAAGCGGATCAGGGGATCGGTGCTGTTCGTTACATAGCAGGCAGTGGCCAGTACTACTCTGTTGTGCAGACGCTCCAAACTCAATAGTCCACGCCCTCCCAGGTGTCGCGGGAGGTATATTCGCGGGACAGAGGACTTAGGATGCAGGCTTCTCTCCATATTCATCCTTTTGCGGGTCTTCGTGTCGATTTCCTTCAGCTCGTTCACTTTCCAGTGTATAGCACCAAAGGTGTATAATAACAATGGGACCGCAAGCATGTTTGTGGCAGCGACTTTGTTCTTGCCGGACAGTTCTGACGACCAGATCTGCCGGAGTCGGTGCAAATACTTGCGGCGGAGACACTCTTTAACCAATGTTGCCTCTTGGACATGACGCTGCGCCACTCCAAGGTAGGTATAAGTATCTCCGGCATGCAGTTGTCGCAAGATGCTCCCATCAACGAGCTGTCCCTCATCTCCACTATCTCCGCTTCGTCCTTTCTTGAGATGAACCAATGCACATTTGTCTGTCCCGAACTCCATTCCGATAGCATGACTGTACTCCTGCACCACCCTCAGCGATTGTTGTAGTTCGCGTTGGCCGGAGGCATAAAGTTTTAGGTCATCCATATAAAACAGATGGGTGACCTTGTGCCTCCGGTTATTGGGCGTGCCACAGCTGTATCCTTTAGTATTTCTCAGCGCTATGGACAGAGGCAAAAGTGAGATGCAAAAGAGCAAGGGACTCAAGGAGTCTCCTTGGAAGACACCTCTTTTCAATGACACCAACTCTGTCTGAACCCGAGTTTCACCTGATGTTATAGTGAACCGGGTCTTCCAGAGTGGCATCAGTTGTTTGATGCATCCCACTATCTGATTATCCACCGAAAGGCATTCCAACAGCCGCACAATGAGCTCATGAGACGTGCTGTCGAATGCCTTGCGATAGTCAATCCAGGCCATAGGAAGGTTTCGCTTGTACTGCACGGAGTCCTGCGTGACACATCGGTCAATCAACAAGTTCTCCTTGCAGCCAGCTACTCCTTTCTTTGACCCTCTCTGTTCATACACGTCGAGAAATACAGGATTCACAGCTTGAAGGAGACGCATGTACAAGATTCTGGTGAAGAGCTTGTAACATGCGTTCAGACATGTTATTGGCCTGTAGTTTTTGGGATCAGACAAATCTCCGGTCTTCGGGAGAAGCACGGTTCGACCCTCGACAAACCAAGCCGGAATTGGCTGCTCCTGATTTAGCCACGAGTTAAAAACTCTAGCTAAATGCCGGTGGCAACTGGGGAATTTTTTCCACCAGTAGGTGTTTATGCCATCCGGGCCAGGAGCTGCGAAATTCTTTGCGCCTCGTAAGGCGTCAAGAATTTCTTCCGTGTTTATCGGGTGACGCAGTACATTCAAGTTAGGAGTCCTCCTACAAACGGACTCGAACTGCGCCAAGGCCGGAGTGTCTGCTGAGAGAGGTTTGGGCTGTTCGTAAATGTCCCTCCAAAAGGCCTCCACGCGATCAGCAGTTGGCGGCTGCTCTATGGCTGGTGGCGGCTGTTGGAAAAGGCGAGAAGGTCTTTCGTAGAACATTCTGTTCTGTTCCAGACCTCTGGCCCGCGCCACCAACGATCGCTTAGCAGCGATTAGCATCCGTATCCTGTCAAGACAGTGTTGCTTGACAACAACCAGTACCGCTTGACTGAGTGTATGATGGTCGCGCCTCAACCCGTAGGCTATCTGACGCACTCGGCGCGTAAATGGCTTCCCAGCCGCTCTATATTCCATCACACACTCGATACGGGATGCTTCCTGGCGAGCCAACTGGATTTTCGCTTCCATTTGGCGCACCCGTCTCTGTGCTCTCTCAACAGGAGAGTCTCTCACTCTTCCCTGTCTAGCTAGCCTCAGAGCCGCAGCGTAAATTTCGCAATTGATGCTCCAAATGTCAGAGGCCTCCGATAGACGTTCACCAACAACCTCATCCTCTCTTTTTAAATCTGCCAGCTTCAAGGACCTTCCGTTGTTATGCAAGGCCCTTCGGTCTCTGAAATCCCCAGGTGAGACGACTTGGTCGATTTCCCTCTCAGCGGGCCTTACCGGCGAACTTTCAGCCTGGTTAACAGGCCTTCCGTCCGCCGAAGGGGCAGGCTGAGCTGGAGCACGAACATATCCCTGCCTCCGGAGGTACGATACATAATCTCGCAAATTCTGAGAGGTAAGCGTGCTATGCTCTGGGTGCATTTCACACCACCTCTCACACATGCGGGACATGTATCCCCTACGGCGCGGGCTACTGCTCTCGTAGCAGCTCAGCAGGTCATCCTTGAGCTCCGTCGTCCACCTAAAACGGTCCATGTCATTGCGGGGGTCGTCATCAGGGCAAATCGAAGCACCGCCACCTTGCCCAACGCCGGCTTCCGAAACCGGCTCGGTGTGGGTGCTTTTCCTTCGAGGTGGTCGAACCCGAAGATAGGGCCCGTCAGGTGGTTAGCCTTAGGGCCCGCAGCCGACATTTCCGGAGGCAGCCGTCCAAATTGCCTCCAGAGGATGGACCTGTGAAGGTTGCCGACCGACTTGCATCCTTTGGCTTCGGTATACCCCTCGGTGTCGCCACGCACCGAATTATAATTATTATTATAACAAAAATTTGAATATACTATATTTACCACCTTTCTTTTTTTGTCTCCCCCAAAGGTTAAAAGCCTATGGTGACTATGGAGGCGCTGCGAGAGGATAAGTATCGGTGCAGGTTAGATTTGAAACACAGCAGGTTGGAGCCGTCGGGAAACAAATTCCGCGGCAGCTCATTTCACGACGTCGAAGTTCTCCAAAAGAAGGAATGTACCTGGTAAGGATGAGCTCTCAGAGCCACTCTCGTGTCCTCATTCGGACGGCTTTTGTTGTTATTATCTAGGAGAGCTCATTCGAACATCCTCCGGGATAAAATTTGTAAAACAAGGATAGGTCAGCTACCAGCATTTATTGAAAATACGCCTGATGAACCGCCTTTGACTACAACAAACAGAGATCGGTCGTCCAAAAAGTTATGCAGCCACTGGCGCAGGCCAGGTGGTAGTCCATAAGCAGCAAGCTTGACCAGAAGTCCCTCATGCCACAATCTGTCGAAGAATTTCGATATATCAAGTGCAACAACACGGGACTCGCCATGATTTTCAATTGCTCTGTTCCACAAGTGAGTGACGTAGGCAAGGAGGTCACCCGTAGACCTGTGCTTACGGAAGCCATACTGGCGATCATTTATGATGTTATTGTTGTCCAGGTATTTCAGGAGCTGTGTGTTAATAACAGGCTCCATAACCTTACACATGATACTGAGAAGAGCGACAGATCTATAATTGGTGGTTTTTTTTTTGTCTGTCTTAGGGATTAATTGTACGCAGCCAATCTTCCGTGAAGCGGGAAACACGCCTCGTTGATACGAATGTTTGAAGAGCTTGAAAACTCAGCATCACAGCGTTGAAGGACAATTGCTGGAATTTGGTCAGGACCAGTAGCTTTCTTCGTGTTTAGTTTTTCGAGGATGCTTTTTACATCCCGATGTTGAAATTTGACCTCTGCCATTATCGAGTTCACGTTGGTGGTGGTCGGAGTACTTCCTTGGAAGTCTACAGTAGAATTTGCTGCGCAAAGCCTCCCTAAGATGTCTGCTTTTTCTTTAGGTGTAGAAGCGATGAACTTATCCTCTCTGGTTAAGGGTGGTATTGACGACTAGGACAAGTTCTGACTAACAGCCTTAGCTACAGCCCAGAATGTTCTGGACAAACTGGGACATGAGAGGAGCTTGTTTTAATTTTTGGGTTGTGTTCCTCCTTGCTGCTGTCAATCACGCGTCTACAGCGGCTTCTGGCGTCGATAAAACTGCGGTCGTTCTCGGCATTTAGATTTTTTTCCCATTTTTTGTCAGTTTTAGGCCCAGTTTCATAATCGTTGGTTAACTAGTGGTCAAAAGAAAACTAGTGGTTAGCGAAAATACTCCATTTCATAATCGACGGTATACGTCAAAAGCTCTGGTCAACCAGTAGTTATGTTACCCCAAGGATGCGGTATGGGTTATCTTGACGTTTATTGTGGTCAATCGATGACAGCTTTGGAGGTTATAAAAACATGGATTTTGATACTGACTCTAAGACGTCGATGTATTTTGATTATACTCTGTAATGACATAAATCAAAAATAT
Source organism: Callosobruchus maculatus (assembly GCA_951848785.1). NCBI lineage: Eukaryota > Metazoa > Arthropoda > Insecta > Coleoptera > Chrysomelidae > Callosobruchus > Callosobruchus maculatus. The sequence goes on from CATOUR010000040.1 coordinate 2,715,729, forward strand.
GAAAAGAAATGTTAGGTTTCTTTGTCAAAGGAACACCAATATGGCAGTGCTCTGAGATTAATCCGTGGTGCCAACTTAAAAATAAATAAGTTCAACCATTGGTTTTCTTTGTGAAACAGAGCTCTCCGATAACTACTGGTTAACTTCCATCTGTCGGTTAAGCGACTACCAGATGTTACCAATGATTGTGAAACTGGGCCTTAGAGGTAGAGATGGTAACTGCATCTCTACAACTCTGATTAAACCATGGCTTGTCTTTGGAGGGACGCTTGACGACATGAGGAGTATAGGCTTCCATGCCAGATATTAATAGCTCTGTTATTTCTTGGACGCAAGTTGATAGTTCTCGTGACTTGAAGTAGACGTCGTTCCTGGAAAAGGACTGCGGTGGTATTTCCTCTCAGATCGTCCCACTTTGCTGACCCGTCCCGTAGAATGTCATTACTGTTAACATAAATAATTTTTCGATTATTTTCTCTATATCCATTGGACTATTGTCATACCTATTTTAGCGCAATAAGTTAATCATTCGACGTTAGTATTGAGGCAATCGGCCGAGCTCTATCCTCTATTTCACAAGCATTAAAACACGACTATATACAACAAAGAATCCTGCATAAGTGCATAAAGTACGTTTGACATGGTCTGATTGCCCTGAGTCTCGACCTAGCGTCTGCAGGATGTCCAATATAAACCTAGCTTAACGGTTATAACAAGGCGCCGAGCGTGTACGAAGTGTACTCCATGAAATTGCATTTTAGCTGAGAATTTCAGAGATCTCTTAGGTGGTGCTATAGTTTTCTTGAGTACGTGCGCTTGCTACGCTTCCAGACCTCGACATAATTCCTTTAGGGACGTATACGTGTAAACCTTCCGCGTTTTAGATTATAAGTAGGCGGCCACAAAGGCAAAGCCTCAATACCATCGTATCGCGAATGCTTAACAGAAGTTCGGAATAGCTTGCAGATAGGTGTGGCCTAGACAAAGCTCACTGAAGTATGGCGTGACCATAACATCACTAAAGCTATCAAAATGTCGCTGGTTCAGTCTCTTGTGTTCTCCATATTTTTGTATGCCTCGGAAACTTGGACTGTTAAAAAGGCAGGCGAGCTTGCGTAGATGTTTTTGAAATGTGGACGTGGAGGAGAATGCTGAGAGTCCCTTATACCGCCCATCGAACTGACGTTTCCATACTGGATGAGCTCGGTAATCCAAAGAGACTATCCTTCATTGTGTTCATTGTGTTTTGATTTATGTCATTGCAGGGTACCTATAATCAGAATCCATCGACGTCTTAGACGTCAGTATTAAAATCCATGTTTCTATAACCTCCAAAGCTGTCAACGATTGACCACAATAAACGCCAAAATAACCCATACCGCATTCTTGGGTTAACATAACAACTAGTTGACCAGAGCTTTTGACGTATACCGTCGATTATGAAATGGATTATTTTCGCTAACCACTAGTTTTCTTTTGACCACTAGTTAACTAACGATTGAGCAACTGGGCCTAGATAGGACATTTATGTTAAACTATAAAACAGCAATACTAAAATTCTTTATCTGGTAGTCTCAAAGACCTACTAATTGTCTTCAGACGCTTATAAATAATTTTTCTGCTAAATTTCTTTTGGGTTGAGACACAACCATAGGGATCAGGTTCAAAAATTTTATTACATAAATTTATGCTTATTTTCCAAATTGAAGTTTATATAATTCGTTAATTATAATGAATTGGAACCATTTCATTTCGCAATATAAACATCCGTCTAGTGAAACGAATAATAGAGATCGTACAACTGTGGTGAATACTTTTATGCCATACTGCATACTCCATATCCAATACCTGCATTAATTATTTCATGAGCTAGTGGTCTAGGATAAATATTGGCTGATCCCAACTGGATCACGTTATCGGTACATTCTCAATTTCAGTGTTTACTTTTAATCGCTGTTGATTGTATTGATTCAGATTGGGAACATTTTGAGCAGCAGATGCAATAACGTATCTATTTTTACTTCCCACACTGATAGGTGAGGGGAGTATTGTGATCGCGAAAATTTTCGATTTTGAGATAATTCACTTTTTGGGCGTTTTATGATGTGTACATAACGAAAATCCACGTCACTCATTTCCGTCGGTCTGTCTGTCTGTCGGTCTGTCTGTCTGTCGGTCTGTCTGTCTGTATGTCTGTCGGTCTGTCTGTCTGTCTGTCTGTCGGTCTGTCTGTCTGTCGCGTCTTGCTACCCTCGTAATCACAGTAACCACTGCATGGATTCTGATGAAATTTGGGCAGCGTTATGCTGTGGGGTCGTAGTAGGTGATGTTTCTATAATTTTGAAAATCGTTATACGGGGGGCGGAGTAATTAGCAAAAAACGAAAAATTTCAAATATGCCTCAAACATCGTTTTTAGGCGTTTTAGGGGTTCCTGATCATTTTCTACTTTTTCTTGGGTGGAGGTGAATTTGGGGTGGTTGGGGGTGGGGGGTTGTAATACTGAAAAATTCTGTATTAGTAATGGGCTGTCCATTGATATGTGAATGAAAAACCTAGCGGCATGATACACTTTTTTAGGTCCATCCGAACGTTGCATGCTTATTATAGAAACCATACGGGACTTAAAATATGTGATGTATACATACGAGTATTGTTTTAGATCGTTCAATATCGCGTAACGCGAAAATTGTTCAATTGAGTTTAATGAAATTTTGACACAGTATTATTCCCGCGGCGAGGATGGAAAACGCGTATGTTTTGAAAAAGTCGGGTCAGTGGCGGCGCAGCAATAATAAAAAAACTAAAAATATAAAAACAACTCAAATTTTGTTTTTGGGTGTTTTAGGGGTTTCTGGTCATTTTCTACGTTTTTTTGGGTGAGGGTGAATTTGGGGTGGTTGAAGGGTGGGGGGTTGTAAATCTGAAAAATGTGTTGTACTCATAATGAGTTGTCCATTCATCTTTGAATGAAAAACCTAGCAGCATAATACACTTCTTACGTACATCCGAACATTGCCTTGCTTATTATAAAAACCAAGGGACTTGGTTTTAATTAAATTTTGACACAGTATTACTCCCGAGGATGGAAAACGCGTATGTTTTGGAAAAATAGTGCCAGTGACGGCGCAGCAATAATAAAAAAACTAAAAATATGAAGACAGCTCAAACTTTGTTTTTAGGCGTTTTACGGGTTCCTGATCATTTTCAATTTTTTTTTGGGTGGGGTGAAATCGGGACGGTTGGGGGGTGGGGGGTAGTAAAACTGAAACATTTGTTGTATTCATAATAGTCCGTCTATTGACCTGTAGAAGAAATACCTAGCGGCATATTACACTTTTTTAAGTTCATCCGAACATTGGTTTGCCTATTGCAGAAACCAATTTTGTGATCTATACATACGAGTTTTGCTTTATTTCGTTCTATGTATGTATATTGCGTAAAGCGAAAATTATTGAATTGATTTTAATAAAATTTTGGCACAGAATTTATTACCGCTGCGAGAGTGGAAAACGACTCTGTTTTTGAAAAACCGTGTCAGTGGCGGCGCAGCAATAATCAAAAAGCCAAAAACATAAAATCAGCTCAAACTTCGTTTTTAGACGGGTTGGAGGCTCGTGATCGTTTCGCATCGTCCAGTTCAAGCATGCAGAAAAAACTGTGGCGCCCTAGTTCCTAAGGAGGGAGACGTAAAAAACTATTTACGAAGGTTTTTGTGTTGGATGTTGTTTTTGCGGGCGGATGGTCGATAATTTAGTTGCAAGGGGATTTTAGACTATAACTTCGTCCAATGGGAAATAATAAAATGGTATCATCATTATGTGTGGGAAGTACTGAGCCAATCAACTTTATTTACTCTATTTTTTAAATAAGCAGAAGGTTTGAGGTAGGGTTAGTTCACGTCATTTCTTGTTTCCTAGTCCAATCAGGTCGCACGCACATTTTACGCGACGTAGAACTTAATACGTGCGACGCAACGTAACATCCAATGCGCTGCGTAAAAAGTGTATTCCTAGGATAGTCAGTTACGTCCTGACCACCGCGATGAGTAAAAGAAAATAAAAGAAATATAATCAACATGTTTAGAAAAACGTAAATGTTCGTCTATAATAACACCTAAATATTTAATTTCAGAAACACTCTAACGATTTATTATTTAATTTTACACAACTGTCGGTTTTCACATTATGTCGGTTTGTAATAATCATGTATTTAGACCTTTCAGTATTAACTAATTTGATGCTCTCTATCTCCGTCAGTCGACCTGTGGCGCACTGATGATCGCTAATACGCGTGAAACAGCTGTCTGCGTACTGGTGGATTGACGGAGATATAGAGCAACCCTCGTATATCGACTCTCATATGCAGTTGACATAGAAGCGCGGCTAGCTGGTCAGGCGAAGCGAATGCACCTTTGCGTTCCGCCAAGAAGTTTGCTGCTTTTTAGCAGTGACTTTCTTTGATTTGCCGTTACCTCCGGGTACCAGATGGCGCACAGGCAGATCTCTTCTACCGCCTGTAGGATTTGACCTTCCTCGCTTCTCATGCATTGTTTTTATAACTTCTGCTGCTATATTGCTCTTAGGATGCCTCCATATCTCGAAGGAAATATTGTATGATATTGTATATAAGAATGGAGGAAAAATCCAAATGGGGAGAACCAACGCAGTTTTATCGACGTCAAAAGTCACTGTAAACGCGTGATTGACAGCACCAAGGAGGAACGCAACCAAAAAATTACGAACAAAGTCCACTCAAGCCTTAGTTCATCCAGAACATACTGGGCTGTAGCTAAGGCTATTAGTCAGAACTTTCCATATTGACTTATACCTCCTCTAACCAGGGAGAACAAGTCCATCGCATCTACTCCTAAAGAAAAAGTATACATCTTATTTAAATACTTTGAATTTAAGCAAATTTTATACGTTTCAAGGCATACGAATTTGGATTAACTTTTTCAATTATTTCTAATTTCCCTATTATCAGCATTCGACAAGTTAAAAAAAACACATGATGCAAAATAAACCTGACAGAAAGTGCTGCATATTACCATTTATTTTAATCAACGGTATTAGGACAAAAGCAAACGAGTGCCGCGCTTGTGTTCACATACCTGCCTTTTATCAGAAATATTTTGGGCGCTTTTTACCGGTAGGACTAGGACAAATCTGACCGCGGCGCGCTAGTGCAGTGTTGTCAGATTATACGATAAATCGTGTAATTACACAATTTTGGTTCCTATTACACGATTATACCAATAGAGGGCAAATTGTCAGGATTTTTGTCGTTCGTTAAAAAATATCTATTTTTAATAAAAAGTTTTAAACTAATAAGCTAGACTGTGAAAAAGGGTTAATAATTTTACACAAATTACCTAACCTAACTCAAGTCCGCCTCCCTCCCTGTTCATATCGATATCGATTACGAAAAATGTTTTGGCGCGATCAAATATATTGTCAATACTAGGGAACTCTGGGAACTCAGTGCCAATTTCATCGTGCGTAGTTCGATTACCAACACCATTCTGTTCCTTCTCGTCCAGTCTGCGAATAAATGATACCTAGTGATTCTTCAGAAAAAAAAATACCCTTGCCTTGCACGCTTCCAAAAAAGCACAAAAGTGTGGAGTATAAGCAGAAATGTAAAAGAGAGAAAAAGAATGAAAGAAAGTGAGTCCAGGCAGGTGTATGTAATTATGCATGGTACCTATGTCAGCTTTTTACTTAGTCTGGTACCTTTTAAATTATTTATCTAATATTTTTTATGACTTTACACGATTTTTGAAAGTCGAGTTGCACGAATTTCTCTCCACTTCATCTGGCAACACTGCGTTAGTGTCCTGCGGCCAGGCAAACGTACCTAAGAACTACACATGCAAAATATCAGTAAAATCGACAATTTATGTTATTATAATGTTTGTCAATTTCAAAAATTAATGCATGCAGATAACCGATCGGCTATACGCATATGTTACAATTTCATATATACTCATTAAAAATGCATCAGCGTTTGTTCCGGTTTACATGTGCTATAGAATAAATAATTTCGCATGTTATTGTACGCCAAAATCCTTTTAGCGGATGTGCGGCATAGGCGTTTTAAAACCAATTACGGCACAGCACAGAATACGAAACCGCTTAATTTAAACATCACGTGACTGGAGCCAATATGGCGAAACGCGTGATGAACTCGAAGGCAAACAAAAAACGCCCTCGCAATACGTTGCACGTAAATACCACAGCATGGATCTGTGGCTTGGATGAACAAGGGCCTATCTGCATAAAACAAGTTTTGAGAAAATTGAAGATTTGTGAAAAAAAATTCGAAGTTGTTTTTTATTGACGTTTCTTAACCCAGCGACATGATATTTTGATAAACGTTGAAATGAAGCGCCAAATATTCATAAAATATGAAACTATTAGGTTTATTGAATGTCGTTAAAAGATTTTTGTTGGTTAGACCCCAAGTTAATATAGGCCTTGTCTTTAATACAATAACTGACACACTTAGGACCAGAAAATTGTTACTTAGGACCGGTTGTCGTATAAAACATTAGTTAGGCCCTTTTTACCTCGTCGAAATTTTACTCATTATGTTTAATTACAGTAGTAGGAGTGACAAATTTAAGCTTTTCTGTAGTAAAAACTATTTTATTAAAAAAATACATCTTCTGCAAACTGTGTCATGTATACTAATATAGAACAAAGAAAATATTCATTATTGTAAAAAAAATGAATAGCAGATACAGAGATGTATGCGAAATTGTGTCTGAGAAGTATGGGCTACTCATCATAGTCTAACACAATAGGACAAACGTCTTCGTCGTCACTGATACTGTCAGCTTTTAAATTCAAATAAATTGTATGTATGTAACACAACGTCACAACAAGGTTCTTCAAGTTTCTTTTTAGGCAGTAGAATTGGGTACGCACTACGCATCATGTAGTTTTTCTAAACTAGGATGTTCTGTGCTTAACTGTCTTTTTTTAGGTTATTGTTTACGAATTCTCAAGGACCTATAACATACATCAGAATTAAAGTATTACATATTTTTCAAAATAATAAGGGCCTAACCTAAGTAGTAGACAGGACCTACATTTAAAACCAATTATACAGGGTTGGGATAAAGTATGGAACCAAGCAAATAACTTTGGAATGGAAAGGATGATATTGCTGAAAATTTGCACGCAACTGTAGCGACGTATAGTGCATCCGAAGACATTATGTTAGCTATTAATGTACTTCCGGTTTAACACGAAGTACCGTCAACTTTTTTAATTTAAATGGGACACCATGTATATTTTTGCAGATTTTAATACATCTTTTTTTTCCGAATACGTCCATAGTGGTTTGGGTATTAGTTTCTGTAAAAACGGGAAACATAAACCTTCTTCATATGCTTAAAATGCCGGCCACTTACCTCCCGACGTCCTGATCCTGACGTGAATTGATTCGACAAGGTGATTCAGCAATTTGTCAACAGACTTGCATATCGTCAGGAAGTAAACGGCGGGCATTTTGAACGTCTGAGATAATTCCTTAATAATTCATTTTAAATTTTCTTATTGTAACACATCAAATAAAATGAACGTTTCAGTAAATAAAAAAGTTTTATCTTTCCCATTTTTACAGAAACAAATACTAAACCTACTATGGACGTATTCGAAAAAAAAAGATGTATTAAAATCTGCAAAAATATACATGGTGTCCCATTTAAATTAAAAAAGTTGACGGTACTTCGTGTTAAACCGGAAGTACATTAATAGCTAACATAATGTCTTCAGATGCATTATGCGTCACTACATTTACCTGCAAATTTTCAGCAGTCACCCTTCCCGTTTCAAAGATATTTGCTTGGTTCCATACTTTATCCCAACCCTGTATATCTATGTTACACTTAGGCCCTCTGGACCTTTTTATCTGCAAACTAAAAACGGCCGAAGATAACATAGGTCTAATATTTATTTCTTGTATCATTTATGCCGACTTTTAGTTAGGCCTCAAAGTGAAGCAAAAAAAAAGCATAAAGGCTCAAGTCCATATAGGCCCCATTTAGTGGGTTTATATTACAAGATAGGTCCATTTACGACATGCAAAATGTTTAATTGGTGTAGATAAGGCCATGATAAAAAGACCTAAGGTATACATAGGCCTTTATATACACTCAAGTGTTCATACTTAGGCTTTTTGACTTAGGACCTATTTCATCGGCAAGAGCTCATTCTATTTATGAAGTTGAGGCCAAAACCCCATTTTAAGAAAACTTGCACATAGGCCCTTGTTCATCGAAGCCAGAGAGATATGACTAGCTAACTTACCTGTTCAGTTTGCCCGATACAGTTATCAAACGTATTTTGATTTGGCTGCAAATAATCTTCTCTTCTTAGGGTGCCATCTTCTTACGAAGGTTGGCGACCATCATGACAATTTTCACTTTATTAACTGCGGCTCTGAATAATTGTGTTGTGGAGCAGTTATACCACTCCCTCAAGTTACGAAGCCACGAGGTGCGTCTTCTTCCTACATTGCGTTTGCCATCGATTTTTCCGTGCATAATGACATGGAGAATTTGATATCTTTCTTTATCTCTCATTATATGGCCCAGGTATTGTCATTTTCTTGTTTTCAAATATCAATAAGTGCTGCTAATATAAGGTAGTCCAAACAGGAGGTTATTTGTGAGCAAAGTTCCAGGTGAAGGCTATAGCAAAAGCACTAAACGAAGGGGCAAATCTTTGTTTGGAACAGGGATTTACCACAGCGATACGATGCCGGTAGTTGCAGCCGTGGGGGTGTCGTTATGTCTTAATTGCTGGCTGCAATGCTCGCTAACGGTCTGCAGCTGGTGAGAAAATCAAGATTGGTCGGTCGTGTGGGAAGCTGTGTGGCGTCTTCTCTACGGCATTGACTTTTGCAACTTCTATATTATACAGGGTGATTAGTAATTCGATGCATTAAGGGTCTAGGGTATAGCGCGCGAAATTGAGAATCCAAGAAAAGACGTATTTCCGTGTTAGCGAGGAGGCGTGGTCGCCTTTTCCCTTCCTCCAGTGTGTGTGTCTAAGATGAGGAGAGATAAGTCCAAAAATCCAAAGGTAAGGCGAAAGGGTCCAAAGGTCACCATAAAAATTAATTTCGCATTTTCAAGCTCCAGACGTTACCTTTAAACTTACAGTAATGATTCAAAAAGGAAATTGAAGAAGAAAGCTTGCGCTTTGTCACCTATTTGGCCTTTTATGATATCGTGCTTGGTTGTTAAATTACAGACATTTGAAGAATTCATGAGTTTGCACTGCGAATCCACACTAAAAAACACCATTGTTGAAAAACTATAAGTGGTTAGTATAGAATACTAGATGAAATATGATATCAAAACTGTACAAGATTAGGTTGAACGTATCCCTTGAAGGTATATTCGTCGGAAGACCAGTTAAGGGTATTTTCAAAATTTGATTAGACTATGAAGCTAGGATGAGTACGCAAAAGCAAGTTGGTTCCTACTCTCGTAAATATGTAAATACAAATAAACATGCTTCTGTTAAGAAACTCATATGGTCAAAATCCTACGATGTTCATAATATTAAGCTGGTCTCCAAGATCGTTCATGTTTTGCATAATCATCTCTCCTTTGGAAGAATCTCCAAAGCCAAGATTTTGAAAACATCTTGAAAGAAGTAGTCGTGATTCAGATTCAGAGATTGAGGACAAACAACTTTGTTAGACTCAGCGTACTTGAGCTTATTTGGGTAGAAAGGTGGTCCTGCTAACAAATCTTATGTCTGGTTTGGTAATTTTTTCTTAAATTTATTTGAATATAAAAAATTATGATGAGAGTGTTTTTTAACTAGTACAGTCCAGAAGGCAGCTTAATACAAAACTAATTTTCTTAAAACAACAGATCGGTGGCTCACGTCACTTTTGTATAACACCGTCCATTTGTCGTTCCTGGAAAGATTGTTACCGTCAGTGGTTACCGTGTGAACATATCTCGCCAATATCGTGAGCACGTAAACACCATGAATTTTTTGCGCTCTTTTTCTTCGGTGGACCGAGTATAGTTTCGTAAAGCCGGCGCCACATAAAATATGCGGGTATTTGCCGAATATCAATATTCGCCGTTTTTTCAACCTTGCTCGCCGAATAGCGAGCACATATGTCGCTCTACATGTGCGCAGTTGGCGATATTTAGTTTCGAGAAGAAAGAGAATAGGAAAGCCCGAATGTTCATAGCAAATGAAAACCTAGAAATTGAAATTTATCGGTAATATAATCATGGCCATCATCAATGGAAAATAGTAATGCTAGAGTAATGGCAGTAATTGCCGTTTTACTTCCTACGACACCGATAGGTGAGGAGAGTATTAATTGTGATCAGGAAATTTTCGATTTTGAGATAACACGCTTTTTGGGCGTTTTACGACACCTACATAACAAAAATCCACGTCACTCATTTCCGTCGGTCTGTCTGTCGGTCTGTTTGCCTGTCTGTCTGTCGGTCTACCTGTCGGTCTGTCTGTCTGTCTGTTTGTCGGTCTGTCTGTTTGTCTGTTGGCATTTTTATAGCCTCGTAATCTCAGTAACCGCTGCATGAATTGTGATGAAATTTGGGCAGCGATATGCTGTGGGGTCGTAATAGTAATGCTGCTAATTTTGAAAATCTGTGTATGGGCGGCAGAGTAATTAGCACAAAAAATTCAAAAATTCCACAAACTTCGTTTTTAGGTGTTTTAGGTGTTTCTGATCATATTCTATCTTTTTTGGTGAGGGTGAAATTGGGGGTAGTTGGCGGGTGAGGGATTGTAAAATTGAAAAAAAATTGTTGTATTCACAATGGACTGTCCACTGACCTATGAAGGAAGACCTAGCAACATAAATAATTTTTTTAGGTCCATCCGAACATTGCCCTGCCTGTTATAGAAGCCAAAAGACTTGGTATAACCTGGAAATGACCCAATTGATTTTAATGTATTATCGTGTCAGTGGTGGCGCTGCAATAACCAAAAAAAATAAAAATATAAAAATAGATCAAACTTCGTTTTTAGGAGTCCCAGATCATTTTCAATTTTTTTTTTTGATGGAAGTGAAATTGGGGTGGTTACGGGGTGGGGGCCTGTAAAACTGAACTGATTTGGTTGGTTCGCTGTTCGTTGTTCCCTAAATGCCGTGGCGCCGGCTATGGCGCCGGCTGAATGTTCGGTGCTCGGCATATGGCATATTCGGGTAAAATCCTGCAGCCACATAGCCGAATAGCAAATAATCGGAGTTCGGTGCTCGCCGATTACCGCATATGTGGCGCCGGCTTAACGTAAATTCGGCCCCACTCGAACGTGTTGTGCTCGGTTCCACCTCACGCTCCATGACTGGGTGACATATACTGAAATAAATAAATCACGTGGCACAGTACTCCCGATAGATTCCATTCATGTGTTTATGTATGCATATACAGTACACGCGAGCCTAGTTCTCTATCGTGCGCTCTATCTCTATGTACACTCAATTCTGTAAGTGCGACTGGTTATAGCGACAGGCTAGCTAAGTTTTGTATGTCTTCTCAATCTATTCCAAAAACAGCATCACTAAAATAAATTTTTGTGTAAAAAATACCCCTGCCGATCCTTATTTCATTTGTCTTCTGCTTATGACTTTACGAAAGAGTTGGTTTGCGTATGAAGTCGAAGGTACTGCAAAATTTTAAATGAACTAGTTACCTCGTCTATATATGGAAATCCTTGGAGTGCTATTAAAAAAAAAGTTGGGGGGGTGGAGTTTCAGAAGTTGAAGTACAAAAAAATGTTGCGAAGGCATTTCATGGTAGGTTTTTCAGTACCCTTAAAAGGCCCACTTAGTTTTCCTTTTTTATCATTTGTTGTTACATAAATATTTAGCCTGAAACAAGTCTTCATTTAATTTACTTTACGCTTATGACTTTACGAAAAAAAAGGTTTCTGTATAAAATCAATATTTTACTACAAAATTTTAACTATAATAAGGTCTTAATTTGTGTAGCAAAAAATATTGAGTGCTATTTGAATAAAAATTGGGGGTGAGTTTCAAGGGTTGAAGTACAAAAAAATATTTAGTGCTATTTGAATAAAACTTGGGGGTGAGTTTCAAGGGTTGAAGTACAAAAAAGAATGAAAGCATGGTATGATAAACCCTATAGAATTTTCAAACGTACCACGTTCTTTTGTTACGAGAATATCACGAGTCAAGGAAATTCTGGTATATATGACCTTGTTTGTTAAACAAGGCATTGCTCAAAGTACTATGGAAAATACTAAGCTTTGGTGGTACTGTTTTTAGAAAAGTCAGTTCTTCTATTGCAGAATGCTCCGCTTCAAGCTTGGTAGAACATTTAATGCATACTAGAAGCAAATCAACAAAATGAATATTATAACCTATGCACCATATATTTCAATTATTTTCAACTTTATTTAAGCATGAATTGTGGATATTGCAAGTGACATCCAATTATCACACCCTATTTCAACAATAGCTCTGCAGTTGTGCAATCTGGTAATAGAGTGCTGACAAATTGATACGCAGATATCTGCAAGTTTAGGGTAACATGCCGTAGGCTTTAAGGCGATGGAGTGTTATAAAGAGATTAGTGAGGGTGGCCCACTATAAAACTGACCCTAGGAATCAATGTTAAATTCTCTATTCAAAAAAGTTCTCTCGGGCATGGGGGTTTACCTAAAAAATCGAAAACCTTTGACTTTTTATTAAGCTGAAACCTTGTTGCTGATTACAAATCCGGTCGCAGTTTTAAATTTCAGACTCGCTTGACGAAAATAAAAAAAAAATTTCAGTTCTCTCGGGTCTGCGGGTTTACCTAAGAAATTGAAAATCTTTATTTGACTTTCTATTAAGCTGAAACCTGGTGTTTTCGATAATTTGAGGGTGCTGATTATAAATCCGGTCGCAGTTTTAAATTTCAGACTCGCTTGACGAAAATAAAAATAAAATTTCAGTTCTCTCGGGTCTGCGGGTTTACCTAAAAAATTGAAAATCTCTATTTGACTTTCTATTATGCTGAAACCTTGTGTTTTGGATAATTTGAGGGTGCTGATTACAAATGCGGTCGCAGTTCTAAGTTTCAGACTCGTTTGACGAAAATAGGAAATTTCATATCTCTCGGGTCTGCGGGTTTACCTAAAAAATTGAAAATCTTTATTTGACTTTCTATTAAGCTGAAACCTTGTGTTTTGGATAATTTGAGGGTGCTGATTACAAATACGGTCGCAGATTCAAGTTTCAGACTCGTTTGACGAAAATAAAAATTTTCAGTTCTCTCTGGCATGCGGGTTTAGCTAAAAAATTGAAAATCTCTATTTGACTTTCTATTATGCTGAAACCTTGTGTTTTGGATAATTTGAGGGTGATGATTACAGGTCTGGTCGCAGTTTTAAGTTTCAGACTCGTTTGAGGAAGATAAGAAATTTCAGACCTCTCAGGTCTGCGGGTTTACCTAAAAAATTGAAAATCTCTATTTGACTTTCTATTAAGCTGAAACCTTGTGTTTTGGAATAATCTGAGGGTGCTGATTTCAAATATGGTTGCAGTTTTATGTTTCAGAATCGTTTGACGAAAATAAAAAATTTCAGTTCTCTCTGGCATGCGGGTTTAGCTAAAAAATTGAAAATCTTTATTTGACTTTCTATTAAGCTGAAACCTTGTGTTTTGCATAATCTGAGGGTGCTGATTACAAATCTGGTCGCAGTTTTCAGTTTCAGTTTCGTTTGACGAAAATAAAAAAATTCAGATCTCTCGGGTCTGCGGGTTTACCTAAAACATTGAAAATCTTTATTCGACTTTCTATTAAGCTAAAACCTTGTGTTTTGGAATAATCTGAGGGTGCTGATTTCAAATATGGTTGCAGTTTTATGTTTCAGAATCGTTTGACGAAAATAAAAAATTTCAGTTCTCTCTGGCATGCGGGTTTAGCTAAAAAATTGAAAATCTTTATTTGACTTTCTATTAAGCTGAAACCTTGTGTTTTGCATAATCTGAGGGTGCTGATTACAAATCTGGTCGCAGTTTTCAGTTTCAGTTTCGTTTGACGAAAATAAAAAAATTCAGATCTCTCGGGTCTGCGGATTTACCTAAAACATTGAAAATCTTTATTCGACTTTCTATTAAGCTAAAACCTTGTGTTTTGGAATAATCTGAGGGTGCTGATTTCAAATATGGTTGCAGTTTTATGTTTCAGAATCGTTTGACGAAAATAAAAAATTTCAGTTCTCTCTGGCATGCGGGTTTAGCTAAAAAATTGAAAATCTTTATTTGACTTTCTATTAAGCTGAAACCTTGTGTTTTGCATAATCTGAGGGTGCTGATTACAAATCTGGTCGCAGTTTTCAGTTTCAGTTTCGTTTGACGAAAATAAAAAAATTCAGATCTCTCGGGTCTGCGGATTTACCTAAAACATTGAAAATCTTTATTCGACTTTCTATTAAGCTAAAACCTTGTGTTTTGGAATAATCTGAGGGTGCTGATTTCAAATATGGTTGCAGTTTTATGTTTCAGAATCGTTTGACGAAAATAAAAAATTTCAGTTCTCTCTGGCATGCGGGTTTAGCTAAAAAATTGAAAATCTTTATTTGACTTTCTATTAAGCTGAAACCTTGTGTTTTGGATAATTTGAGGGTGATGATTACAGGTCTGGTCGCAGTTTTAAGTTTCAGACTCGTTTGAGGAAGATAAGAAATTTCAGACCTCTCAGGTCTGCGGGTTTACCTAAAAAATTGAAAATCTCTATTTGACTTTCTATTAAGCTGAAACCTTGTGTTTTGGAATAATCTGAGGGTGCTGATTTCAAATATGGTTGCAGTTTTATGTTTCAGAATCGTTTGACGAAAATAAAAAATTTCAGTTCTCTCTGGCATGCGGGTTTAGCTAAAAAATTGAAAATCTTTATTTGACTTTCTATTAAGCTGAAACCTTGTGTTTTGCATAATCTGAGGGTGCTGATTACAAATCTGGTCGCAGTTTTCAGTTTCAGTTTCGTTTGACGAAAATAAAAAAATTCAGATCTCTCGGGTCTGCGGATTTACCTAAAACATTGAAAATCTTTATTCGACTTTCTATTAAGCTAAAACCTTGTGTTTTGGAATAATCTGAGGGTGCTGATTTCAAATATGGTTGCAGTTTTATGTTTCAGAATCGTTTGACGAAAATAAAAAATTTCAGTTCTCTCTGGCATGCGGGTTTAGCTAAAAAATTGAAAATCTTTATTTGACTTTCTATTAAGCTGAAACCTTGTGTTTTGCATAATCTGAGGGTGCTGATTACAAATCTGGTCGCAGTTTTCAGTTTCAGTTTCGTTTGACGAAAATAAAAAAATTCAGATCTCTCGGGTCTGCGGGTTTACCTAAAAAATTGAAAATTTCTATTTGACTTTGTATTGAGCCGAAACCTTGCGTTTTGGATAATTTGAGGGTACTAATTACAAATATGGCCGCAGATTTAGGTTTCAGACTCGTTTGACGAAAATAAAAAATTTCAGATCTCTCGGGTCTGCGGATTTACCTAAAACATTGAAAATCTTTATTCGACTTTCTATTAAGCTGAAACCTTGTGTTTTGGAATAATCTGAGGGTGCTGATTTCAAATATGGTCGCAGTTTTGAATTTCAGACTCGTTTGACGAAGATAAAAAATTTCGGTTCTCTCTGAAATTGAAAATTTTTATTTGACTTTCTATTAAGCTGAAACCTTGTGCTTTGGATAACTTGAAGGTGCTAATTACAAATCTGGTCGCAGTTTTAAGTTTCAGACTCGTTTGACGAAAATAAGAAATTTCAGTTCTCTCAGGTCTGCGGGTTTACCTAAAAAATTGAAAATCTCTATTTGACTTTCTATTAAGCTGAAATCTTGTGTTTTGGATAATTTCAGGGTGCTAATTACAAATACGGTCGCAGATTTAAGTTTCAGACTCATTTGAAAAAAATAAAAAATTTCAGTTCTGTCTGGCATGCGCGTTTAGCTAAAAAATTGAAAATCTTTACTTCACTTTCTATTAAGCTGAAATCTTGCGTTTTGGATCATTTGAGGGTGCTAATTACAAATCCGGTCGCATTTTTAATTTTCAGTCTCGTTTGACGAAAATAAAAAATTTCAGATCTCTCGGGTCTGCGGGTTTACCTAAAAAATTTAAAATCTTTATTTGACTTTCTATTAAGCTGAAATCTTGTGTTTTGGATCATCTGAGGGTGCTAATTACAAATCCGGTCGCATTTTTAAGTTCCAGTCTAGTTTGACGAAAATAAAAAATTTCAGATCTCTCGGGTCTACGGGTTTACCTAAAAAATTGAAAATCTTTATTTGACTTTCTGTTAAGACGAAACCTTGTGTTTTGGACAATTTGAGGGTGCTGATTGCAAATCCGGTCGCGTTTTTAAGTTTCAGTCTCGTTTGACGAAAATAAAAAAATTCAGTTCCCAAGGGCATGCGAGTTTACCTAAAAAATTGAAAATCTTTATTTGACTTTCTATTAAGCTGAAATCTTGTGTCTTGAATAATTTGAGGGTGCTGATTACAAATCCGGTCGCAGTTTTTAACTTCACTCTCGTTAGACGAAAATAAAAAATTTCAGATCTCTTGGCTCTGCGGGTTTACCTAAAAAATTGAAAATCTTTATTTGACTTTCTATTAAGCTGAAACCTTGTGTTTTGGATAATCTGAGGGTGCTGATTACAAATCCGGTCGCAGATTTAAATTTCAGACTCGTTTGACGAAAATAAAAAATTTCAGTTCTCTCTAGCATCCGGGTTTAGCTGAAAAATTGAAAATCTTTATTTGACATTCTATTAAGCTGAAACCCTGTGTTTTGGATAACTTGAGGGTGCTGATTACAGATCTGGTCGCAGTTTTAAGTCTCAGTCTCGTTTGATGAAAATAAAAAATTTCAGATCTCTCGGGTCTGCGGGCTTACCTAAAAAAATGAAAATCTCTATTGGACCTTCTATTAAGCTGAAATCTTGTGTTTTGGATAATTTGAGGGTGCTGATTACAAATCCGGTCGCAGTTTTTAATTTCAGACTCGTTTGACGACAATAAAAAATGTCAGATCTCTCGGGACTGCGGGTTTACCTGAAACATTGAAAATCTATATTTGACTCTCTATTAAGCTGAAACCTTGCGTTTTGGATAATTTGAGGGTGCTGATTACAAATCTGGTCGCAGTTTTAAGTTTCACATTTGTTTGACGAAAATAAGAAATTTCAGATATCTCGGGTCTGCGGGTTTACCTAAAAAATTGAAAATCTGTACTTGACTTTCTATTAAGCTGCACCCTTGTGTTTTGGATAATTTGGGGGTGCTGATTACAAATACGGTCACAGTTTTAAGTTTCAGACTCGTTTCACGAAAATAAAAAATTTCAGTTCTCTCTGGCATGCGGGTTTAGCTAAAAAATTGAAAATCTTTATTTGACTTTCTATTAAGCTGATACCTCGTGTTTTGGACTCTTTGAGGGTGCTGATTACAAATCTGATCGCCGTTTTAAGTTTCAGTCTCGTTTGACGAAAATAAAAAATTTCAGATCTCTCGGGTCTGCGGGTTTACCTAAAAAATCGAAAATCTTTATTTGACTTTCTATTAAGCTGAAACCTTGTGTTTTGGATAATTTGAGGGCGCTGATTACAAATCCGGTCGCAGATTTAAGTCTCATTCTCGTTTGATGAAAATAAAAAATTTCAGATCTCTCGGGTCTGCGGGTTTACCTAAAAAATCGAAAATCTTTATTTGACTTTCTATTAAGCTGAAACCTTGTGTTTTGGATAATTTGAGGGTGCTGATTACAAATCTGATCGCAGTTTTGAGTTTCAGTCTCGTTTGACGAAAATAAAAAATTTGAGATCTCTCGGGTCTGCGGGTTTACCTAAAAAATTGAAAATCTTTATTTGACTTTCTATTAAGCTGATACCTCGTGTTTTGGACTCTTTGAGGGTGCTGATTACAAATCTGATCGCCATTTCAAGTTTCAGTCTCGTTTGACGAAAATAAAATATTTCAGATCTCTCGGGTCTGCGGGTTTACCTAAAAAATTGAAAATCTTTATGTGACTTTCTATTAAGCTGAAACCTCGTGTTTTGGACAATTTGAGGGTGCTGATTGCACATCCGGTCGCAGTTTTAAGTTTCAGTCTCGTTTGACGAAAATAAAAAATTTCAGATCTCTCGGGTCTGCGGGTTTACCTAAAAAATTGAAAATCTTTATTTGACTTTCTATTAAGCTGAAACCTTTTTTTTGATAATTAGAGGGTGCTGATTACAAATCTGATCGCAGTTTTTAATGTCACTCTCGTTTGACGAAAATAAAAAATTTCAGATCTCTCTGGCATGCGGGTTTACCTAAAAAATTGAAAATCTTTATTTGACTTTCTATTAAGCTAAAACCTTGCGTTTTGGATAATTTGAGGGCGCTGATTACAAATCCGGTCGCAGATTTAAGTCTCATTCTCGTTTGATGAAAATAAAAAATTTCAGATCTCTCGGGTCTGCGGGTTTACCTAAAAAATCGAAAATCTTTATTTGACTTTCTATTAAGCTGAAACCTTGTGTTTTGGATAACTTGAGGGTGCTGATTACAGATCTGGTCGCAGTTTTAAGTCTCAGTCTCGTTTGATGAAAATAAAAAATTTCAGATCTCTTGGGTCTGCGGGTTTACCTAAAAAATTGAAAATCTTTATTTGACTTTCTATTAAGCTGATACCTTGTGTTTTGGATAATTTGAGGGTGCTGATTACAGATCTGGTCGCAGTTTTAAGTCTCAGTCTCGTTTGATGAAAATAAAAAATTTCAGATCTCTCGGGTCTGCGGGTTTACCTAAAAAATTGAAAATCTTTATTTGACTTTCTATTAAGCTGAAACCTTTTTTTTGATAATTAGAGGGTGCTGATTACAAATCTGATCGCAGTTTTTAATGTCACTCTCGTTTGACGAAAATAAAAAATTTCAGATCTCTCTGGCATGCGGGTTTACCTAAAAAATTGAAAATCTTTATTTGACTTTCTATTAAGCTAAAACCTTGCGTTTTGGATAATTTGAGGGCGCTGATTACAAATCCGGTCGCAGATTTAAGTCTCATTCTCGTTTGATGAAAATAAAAAATTTCAGATCTCTCGGGTCTGCGGGTTTACCTAAAAAATCGAAAATCTTTATTTGACTTTCTATTAAGCTGAAACCTTGTGTTTTGGATAACTTGAGGGTGCTGATTACAGATCTGGTCGCAGTTTTAAGTCTCAGTCTCGTTTGATGAAAATAAAAAATTTCAGATCTCTTGGGTCTGCGGGTTTACCTAAAAAATTGAAAATCTTTATTTGACTTTCTATTAAGCTGATACCTTGTGTTTTGGATAACTTGAGGGTGCTGATTACAGATCTGGTCGCAGTTTTAAGTCTCAGTCTCGTTTGATGAAAATAAAAAATTTCAGATCTCTCGGGTCTGCGGGTTTACCTAAAAAATTGAAAATCTTTATTTGACTTTCTATTAAGCTGAAACCTTTTTTTTGATAATTAGAGGGTGCTGATTACAAATCTGATCGCAGTTTTTAATGTCACTCTCGTTTGACGAAAATAAAAAATTTCAGATCTCTCTGGCATGCGGGTTTACCTAAAAAATTGAAAATCTTTATTTGACTTTCTATTAAGCTAAAACCTTGCGTTTTGGATAATTTGAGGGTGCTCATTACAAATCTGGTCGCAATTTTAAGTTTCAGTCTCGTTTGACGAAAATAAAGAATTTCAGATCTCTCGGGTCTGCGGGTTTACCTAAAAAATTTAAAATCTTTATTTGACCTTCTATTAAGCTGAAACCTTGTGTTTTGGATAATTTGAGGGTGCTGATTACAAATCTGGTCGAAGTTTTAAGTTTCAGTCTCGTTTGACGAAAATAAAAAATTTCAGTTCTCTCTGGCATGCGGGTTTAGCTGAAAAATTGAAATTCTTTATTTGACTCTCTATTAAGCTGAAACCTTGTATTTTGGATAATTTGAGGGTGCTGATTACAAATCCGGTCGCAGTTTTTAATCTCACTCTCGTTTGACGAAAATAAAAAATTTCAGATCTCTCTGGGTTTAACTAAAAAATTGAAAATCTTTATTTGACTTTCTATTAAGCTGAAACGTTGCGTTTTGGATAACTTGAGGGTGCTCATTACAAATCTGGTCGCAGTTTTAAGTTTCAGTCTCGTTTGACGAAAATAAAGAATTTCAGATCTCTCGGGTCTGCGGGTTTACCTAAAAAATTTAAAATCTTTATTTGACCTTCTATTAAGCTGAAACCTTGTGTTTTGGATAATTTGAGGGTGCTGATTACAAATCTGGTCGAAGTTTTAAGTTTCAGTCTCGTTTGACGAAAATAAAAAATTTCAGTTCTCTCTGGCATGCGGTTTTAGCTAAAAAAATGAAAATCTTTATTTGGCCTTCTATTAAGCAGGAAACTTGTGTTTTGGATAATTTGAGGGTGCTGATTACAAATCTGGTCGAAGTTTTAAGTTTCAGTCTCGTTTGACGAAAATAAAAAATTTCAGTTCTCTCTGGCATGCGGTTTTAGCTAAAAAAATGAAAATCTTTATTTGACTTTCTATTAAGCTGAAACCTTGTGTTTTGGATAATTTGAGGGTGCTGATTACAAATCCGGTCGCAGTTTTAAATTTCAGACTCGTTTGACGAAAATAAAAAATTTCGGTTCTCTCAGGCATGCGGGGTTTAGCTAAAAAATTGAAATTTTTTATTTGACTTTCTATTAAGCTGAAATCTTGTGTTTTGATAACTTGAGGGTGTTGATTACAAATCCGGTCGCAGTTTTAAGTTTCAGTCTCGTTTGACGAAAATAAAAAATTTCAGATCTCTCGGGTCTGCGGGTTTACCTAAAAAATCGAAAATCTCTATTTGACTTTCTATTAAGCTGAAACCTTGTGTTTTGGATAATTTGAGGGCGCTGATTACAAATCCGGTCGCAGATTTAAGTCTCATTCTCGTTTGATGAAAATAAAAAATTTCAGATCTCTCGGGTCTGCGGGTTTACCTAAAAAATCGAAAATCTTTATTTGACTTTCTATTAAGCTGAAACCTTGTGTTTTGGATAACTTGAGGGTGCTGATTACAGATCTGGTCGCAGTTTTAAGTCTCAGTCTCGTTTGATGAAAATAAAAAATTTCAGATCTCTTGGGTCTGCGGGTTTACCTAAAAAATTGAAAATCTTTATTTGACTTTCTATTAAGCTAAAACCTTGCGTTTTGGATAATTTGAGGGCGCTGATTACAAATCCGGTCGCAGATTTAAGTCTCATTCTCGTTTGATGAAAATAAAAAATTTCAGATCTCTCGGGTCTGCGGGTTTACCTAAAAAATCGAAAATCTTTATTTGACTTTCTATTAAGCTGAAACCTTGTGTTTTGGATAACTTGAGGGTGCTGATTACAGATCTGGTCGCAGTTTTAAGTCTCAGTCTCGTTTGATGAAAATAAAAAATTTCAGATCTCTTGGGTCTGCGGGTTTACCTAAAAAATTGAAAATCTTTATTTGACTTTCTATTAAGCTGATACCTTGTGTTTTGGATAACTTGAGGGTGCTGATTACAGATCTGGTCGCAGTTTTAAGTCTCAGTCTCGTTTGATGAAAATAAAAAATTTCAGATCTCTCGGGTCTGCGGGTTTACCTAAAAAATTGAAAATCTTTATTTGACTTTCTATTAAGCTGAAACCTTTTTTTTGATAATTAGAGGGTGCTGATTACAAATCTGATCGCAGTTTTTAATGTCACTCTCGTTTGACGAAAATAAAAAATTTCAGATCTCTCTGGCATGCGGGTTTACCTAAAAAAATGAAAATCTTTATTTGACTTTCTATTAAGCTGAAACCTTGTGTTTTGGATAATTTGAGGGTGCTGATTACAAATCCGGTCGCAGTTTTAAATTTCAGACTCGTTTGACGAAAATAAAAAATTTCGGTTCTCTCAGGCATGCGGGGTTTAGCTAAAAAATTGAAATTTTTTATTTGACTTTCTATTAAGCTGAAATCTTGTGTTTTGATAACTTGAGGGTGTTGATTACAAATCCGGTCGCAGTTTTAAGTTTCAGTCTCGTTTGACGAAAATAAAAAATTTCAGATCTCTCGGGTCTGCGGGTTTACCTAAAAAATCGAAAATCTCTATTTGACTTTCTATTAAGCTGAAACCTTGTGTTTTGGATAATTTGAGGGCGCTGATTACAAATCCGGTCGCAGATTTAAGTCTCATTCTCGTTTGATGAAAATAAAAAATTTCAGATCTCTCGGGTCTGCGGGTTTACCTAAAAAATCGAAAATCTTTATTTGACTTTCTATTAAGCTGAAACCTTGTGTTTTGGATAACTTGAGGGTGCTGATTACAGATCTGGTCGCAGTTTTAAGTCTCAGTCTCGTTTGATGAAAATAAAAAATTTCAGATCTCTTGGGTCTGCGGGTTTACCTAAAAAATTGAAAATCTTTATTTGACTTTCTATTAAGCTAAAACCTTGCGTTTTGGATAATTTGAGGGCGCTGATTACAAATCCGGTCGCAGATTTAAGTCTCATTCTCGTTTGATGAAAATAAAAAATTTCAGATCTCTCGGGTCTGCGGGTTTACCTAAAAAATCGAAAATCTTTATTTGACTTTCTATTAAGCTGAAACCTTGTGTTTTGGATAACTTGAGGGTGCTGATTACAGATCTGGTCGCAGTTTTAAGTCTCAGTCTCGTTTGATGAAAATAAAAAATTTCAGATCTCTTGGGTCTGCGGGTTTACCTAAAAAATTGAAAATCTTTATTTGACTTTCTATTAAGCTAAAACCTTGCGTTTTGGATAATTTGAGGGCGCTGATTACAAATCCGGTCGCAGATTTAAGTCTCATTCTCGTTTGATGAAAATAAAAAATTTCAGATCTCTCGGGTCTGCGGGTTTACCTAAAAAATCGAAAATCTTTATTTGACTTTCTATTAAGCTGAAACCTTGTGTTTTGGATAACTTGAGGGTGCTGATTACAGATCTGGTCGCAGTTTTAAGTCTCAGTCTCGTTTGATGAAAATAAAAAATTTCAGATCTCTTGGGTCTGCGGGTTCACCTAAAAAATTGAAAATCTTTATTTGACTTTCTATTAAGCTGATACCTTGTGTTTTGGATAATTTGAGGGTGCTGATTACAAATCTGATCGCAGTTTTGAGTTTCAGTCTCGTTTGACGAAAATAAAAAATTTGAGATCTCTCGGGTCTGCGGGTTTACCTAAAAAATTGAAAATCTTTATTTGACTTTCTATTAAGCTGATACCTCGTGTTTTGGACTCTTTGAGGGTGCTGATTACAAATCTGATCGCCATTTCAAGTTTCAGTCTCGTTTGACGAAAATAAAATATTTCAGATCTCTCGGGTCTGCGGGTTTACCTAAAAAATTGAAAATCTTTATTTGACTTTCTATTAAGCTGATACCTCGTGTTTTGGACTCTTTGAGGGTGCTGATTACAAATCTGATCGCCATTTCAAGTTTCAGTCTCGTTTGACGAAAATAAAATATTTCAGATCTCTCGGGTCTGCGGGTTTACCTAAAAAATTGAAAATCTTTATGTGACTTTCTATTAAGCTGAAACCTCGTGTTTTGGACAATTTGAGGGTGCTGATTGCACATCCGGTCGCAGTTTTAAGTTTCAGTCTCGTTTGACGAAAATAAAAAATTTCAGATCTCTCGGGTCTGCGGGTTTACCTAAAAAATTGAAAATCTTTATTTGACTTTCTATTAAGCTGAAACCTTTTTTTTGATAATTAGAGGGTGCTGATTACAAATCTGATCGCAGTTTTTAATGTCACTCTCGTTTGACGAAAATAAAAAATTTCAGATCTCTCTGGCATGCGGGTTTACCTAAAAAATTGAAAATCTTTATTTGACTTTCTATTAAGCTAAAACCTTGCGTTTTGGATAATTTGAGGGTGCTCATTACAAATCTGGTCGCAATTTTAAGTTTCAGTCTCGTTTGACGAAAATAAAGAATTTCAGATCTCTCGGGTCTGCGGGTTTACCTAAAAAATTTAAAATCTTTATTTGACCTTCTATTAAGCTGAAACCTTGTGTTTTGGATAATTTGAGGGTGCTGATTACAAATCTGGTCGAAGTTTTAAGTTTCAGTCTCGTTTGACGAAAATAAAAAATTTCAGTTCTCTCTGGCATGCGGGTTTAGCTGAAAAATTGAAATTCTTTATTTGACTCTCTATTAAGCTGAAACCTTGTATTTTGGATAATTTGAGGGTGCTGATTACAAATCCGGTCGCAGTTTTTAATCTCACTCTCGTTTGACGAAAATAAAAAATTTCAGATCTCTCTGGGTTTAACTAAAAAATTGAAAATCTTTATTTGACTTTCTATTAAGCTGAAACGTTGCGTTTTGGATAACTTGAGGGTGCTCATTACAAATCTGGTCGCAGTTTTAAGTTTCAGTCTCGTTTGACGAAAATAAAGAATTTCAGATCTCTCGGGTCTGCGGGTTTACCTAAAAAATTTAAAATCTTTATTTGACCTTCTATTAAGCTGAAACCTTGTGTTTTGGATAATTTGAGGGTGCTGATTACAAATCTGGTCGAAGTTTTAAGTTTCAGTCTCGTTTGACGAAAATAAAAAATTTCAGTTCTCTCTGGCATGCGGTTTTAGCTAAAAAAATGAAAATCTTTATTTGACTTTCTATTAAGCTGAAACCTTGTGTTTTGGATAATTTGAGGGTGCTGATTACAAATACGGTCGCAGTTTTAAATTTCAGACTCGTTTGACGAAAATAAAAAATTTCAGTTCTCTCTGGCATGCGGCTTTAGCTAAAAAAATGAAAATCTTTATTTGACTTTCTATTAAGCTAAAACCCTGTATTTTGGATAATTCGAGGGTGCTGATTACAAATCTGGTCGCAGTTTTAAGTTTCAGTCTCGTTTGACGAAAATAAAAAATTTCAGATCTCTCGGGTCTGCGGGTTTACCTAAAAAATTGAAAATCTTTATTTGACCTTCTATTAAGCTGAAGCCTTGTGTTTTGGATAATTTGAGGGTGCTGATTACAAATACGGTCGCAGTTTTAAATTTCAGACTCGTTTGACAAAAATAAAAAATTTCAGTTCTCTCTGGCATGCGGTTTTAGCTAAAAAAATGAAAATCTTTATTTGACTTTCTATTAAGCTGAAACCTTGTGTTTTGGATAATTTGAGGGTGCTGATTACAAATCCGGTCGCAGTTTTAAATTTCAGACTCGTTGACGAAAATAAAAAATTTCAGCCCTCTCTGGCATGCGGGTTTAGCTGAAAAATTGAAAATCTTTATTTGACTTACTGTTGAGATGAAACCTCGTGTTTTGGATAATTTGAGGGTGCTGATTACAAATCCGGTCGCAGCTTTAAATTGCAGACTCGTTTGACGAAAATAAAAAATTTCAGTTCTCTCAGGGTTTAGCTAAAAAATTGAAATTTTTTATTTGACTTTCTATTAAGCTGAAATCTTGTGTTTTTGATAACTTGAGGGTGTTGATTACAAATCCGGTCGCAGTTTTAAGTTTCAGTCTCGTTTGACGAAAATAAAAAATTTCAGATCTCTCGGGTCTGCGGGTTTACCTAAAAAATTGGAAATCTTTATTTGACCTTCTATTAAGCTGAAACATTGTGTTTTGGATAATTTGGGGGCGCTGATTACAAATCCGGTCGCAGTTTTAAATTGCAGACTCGTTTGACGAAAATAGAAAATTTCAGTTCTCTCTGCCATGCGGGTTTAGGTGAAAAATTGAAAATCTTTATTTGGCTTTCTGTTAAGCTAAAACACTGTTTTGGATCATTTGAGGGTGCTGATTACAAATCCGGTCGCAGTTTTAAGTTTCTGTCTCGTTTGACGAAAATAAAAATTTTCAGTTTTCTCGGGCATGCGGGTTTACCTAAAAAGTTGAAAATCTTCATTTGACTTACTATTAAGATGAAACCTCGTGTTTTGGATAATTTAAGGGTGCTGATTACAAATCCGGTCGCAATTTTAAGTTTTAGTCTTGTTTGACGAAAATAAAAAATTTCAGATCACTCGGGCATGCGGGTTTGCCTAAAAAATTGAAAATCCTTATTTGACTTTCTATTAAGATGAAACAAAAGTATAGAGTATAACCCTATAGCCTTATTTTTTGTGAACCAGAAACCTTTCTTCATAAAGGTATGTATTTGTCTATAATCAATCTGACTGACTGAGGTGGGACTATTAATTGTTAATTAAGGTAGCTTGATATTACTTTTATGATTCTGCCACAAACCAACGCAGTTTGCAATTAGTAATTATACAATAATTATATAAGGTAATCATGAAAAATCTGGCATTCATTTGCAAACCAGTCGGTCTGTTCTGATTTTCTGCTACGATTTTTGATCCATGAATTTCTAAAATATTTTTGACAAAAGTGTCATCTAGCTTTGACGTTTTGTTTGCAATATTGATAAAATACCACTGAATGCTTACTTATTAACATAGCCCTCAATAATCGTTAGAAAGCTTTTGCTAAACAACATCCAATAGAAAAGCTTTGTCAAAGTCTTTGTTAAATTGCGCATGTTGATAAAATCGGGCCTAAGACTAGCAATAATTTTTTTTTAATTTATGTTATTGGCTCTGATCTGAGATCAACTGGCCAGTTCTATTTTGGATAGACATCTATTTTTTCTTAATAATACGAACATTGTTTTATATTAGCTATAGTTGAAAGTTACAGTGTTATTTTTAGTTTTTGTGTGCAAAAGTTATATAATAGTTTGTATGCACAGTTGTTTTCACTAGCTAAGAGATCATATTAGCAGGTAACGGAATATAGTTTGACAGTCTGTGATACAGGTCTGTTACCTCATTACTGATCAATTGACATTCTAATATACAGTGTTGAGCAGTACCAATTTCTCCACATCTGCAGTGAGGGTCATCGTCTAGCCCTATTCTAGTTTTGTGTTGAGGGCTTAAGCAATGACCACATCTCAATCTGCAAAGTGTTCTGACAAGTGGTCTATTCGTTTCTCTCTTAAACCAGGGTTCTGTTCTTATGTTCTGTTGGATCTGTTTGTATATCGTTCCGGATGGATTTCTATGGTAGGGTTCACTCCACTTTTCTTTCAGGTTCTTGTTTAATTACTGTTCCAAGTCACTGTAAGGAATTTTGAAATCCCTCATCATCTCTGCGAGTATGTCGACTGTGTCGTTTTGAGGTATACCTGTATGTCCTTTAATCCATACAATTTTTACATTTTTATTCAAATTGTTGTGTCTGTAAATCAATTTCATTATGTTTGAGATGATATGGTTGAAAGTCGGTGAAATTCTTAAATGCTCTAATCTCATAGCTGCACTCTTGCTGTGGCTGAAGATTATAACGTCTCTAAGCTCAGTATTACTGAGAGAATAGTCTAGTGCTTTTTGAATGGCTGTCAACTCAGCTGTATATATTGAACAATCTGGAGGAAGTTTGTATAATTCTTGATATTTTTTATTTTCATGGTAGAAAGCGCATCCTACACCGGTTGTCGTTTTTGAACCGTCTGTGTATATGTGTTCACATTGATCCCATTTTTCTTCTATCTGCTGTCTGAATTTGATGTATGTGGTAGAGTCAGCTTGATGAAAGTTCGTATATTCTACTCCTAGTTTGAAGTTGTAGTTCTTGTATTCTGTGGTAAAGTAGGGGTGTAATACGTTGGAATATATTTGATCTCTGATTGGTAATAAGTACTCATAGCTTTCTATAAGTAAAGGGAGTTTTTTATGCTGCCAGTATTTGCTAGTCGGACCCAAAATGAAAAGTTTATGAATAGATGCAACATTATCTTTGCTAAAGCAATAATTTATTTAAGTATTATATTGTGGCCCCTTTCGAAATCTCTGTACTCGACGCTCATGTGGCCTAAGCCTTAATTCCGCATCACGCCCCGTGACAGGGAGACATACCCCAAAAGTATAAATCACCCGGCACATAACTCCTGATAGATTCCGACCGTTCGTGTGTTTGTGTGTATGCATGTACATGAGATCGCCATCTCTGTCGCGCGCTCTATGAAAACTCAATCATGTACCTGGGGGTCGTTATCAGGACGGGTCGGCTAAACGCCGCATTGTGTCGGAACAATTATTGTGATGTACCTATCTCCATTCCGGTGCCGCTGCCGGTGGGTTGTGTGATTCGGTCGCATTAAATACACAAAAGGCGGCAGGGGCTGTACTACGGAATTCGAACTGTATCACAGAACTGTATTTTCCGCGCATTGCCCTAGTTTGGGTTAGGCATGGGACTTTGGAACAGGATCTGTTCTTTTTGAAACAGGTTTCTGTTTGGAACAGGTGTTGCTCAATGCGTTTTCCCATGGCCGACTCTACACTAGGCCGGAGCCTTAGATGTGGCAACGTCGCTTAGCTGTCAAATAGTGGGCCGGTTACCGTGGGCCATGGCCGACTTTACTCACTAGGCTGGAGCATGAAATATGGCAACACTGCTCAGCGGGCCGAGTTTTTATTTGTTGATATGTCATATGTACTCTTCCAGAGCAGAAAATATGGTTGGAAGGTGATTATTAATGTGTTTCTAATTATTTACCTGCACAAACGAAACTATAAAGATAACAAGATGCCTGCAAAGCGTGTAGTACCAGGTTGCAGCCCAGTAGAGGACATACCAAACCAAACCCAACATAACCTTATTCCAGATTAAAAAGAACGTTGCAAGGTGATTTTTAATGGGTTTCTACTTATTGACTTGCACAAATGAAACTATAAAGATAAAAAGATGCCTGCAAAGTGTGTAGTACCAGGTTGCACTAGCAATTGTGCGTCCAATAAGGGACATAAACAGAAGTGGGTGAAAGGTATTCCTCGGAAGGGCTGGTTATATTTATAAGGATAAAGACAATAATTTACAAACATTTCAAAGGATAAGACCTATTTTAAAGCACAATGTGGTACCTATAATGTTTTCGGGACCTCCTAAATATCGCAGAAAAATACAGTTAATAGAACTCATCTGGGCATGGCCTGGGGCATACCTACGAAAGGATTTGATAGTGAAAGGGAGATCAAGACCAGCAAGAATGGCTTCACAGTGACCTAATAGTGAATTTTTCTAGCTCAAGTGACAATTTACAAAGTAAATTGAGTGTTCATTTAAGTGGAAGTGGAAGTGGCAGCAGGAAACAGGTTGCTTTATTTTTATTTGGTAGTGTTTGACTATGATGAACCAGACATCAGATGTAAGTGGTATTAGTAGTAGTAGTTCTAAAAGTATTAATTATTCTGGAACTATAGGGCCACTATTTGACAGCTAAGCGACGTTGCCACATCTAAGGCTCCGGCCTAGTGTAGAGTCGGCCATGGTCGGCTAAATGCCGCATTGTGTCGGAACAATTATTGTGATGTACCTATCTCCATTCCGGTGCCGCTTCCGGTAGGTTGTGTGATTGTGTGATACACAAAAGGCAGCAGGGGACGCCGTTGCTGTACTCCGGAGTTCGAACTGTATCACAGAACTGTATTTTCCGCGCATTGCCCTAGTTTGGATTAGGCATGGGACTTTGGAACAGGATCTGTTCTTTTTGAAACAGGTTTCTGTTTGGAACAGGTGTTGCTCAATGCGTTTTCCCATGGCCAACTCTACCCTAGGCCGGAGCCTTAGATGTGGCAACGTCGCTTAGCTGTCAAATAGTGGGCCGGTTACAGTGGGCCGAACGGCGGGCATTCCGCGGAAAATTTAAATTGTTTGATAGTTTCAGGATAATTATTGCATTTTATATGTATTAGAGTTCATCTCGGTTGATAAATTAAGAAAAATACTTTTTGAAAAAATAAGTGGTGAAAAATGCCAATAGTATCAGTACAAAAATGTACATGTATTTAGATTTAGAGATTTTCCCTTCTGTTGGACATTTCTTATTTCCATTAGATTTCCTCTTTTTAATTTTGTACGTCTGTATTTTGTCTTGAACTGTTTCAGTGTAATTATTAATCAAAATATTTGCTACAGTAACAACATTAATTCAAGCAGAATTTCATCAGTTTGGGGTTGATTACATGAACAAGTGTCTAAAACTTACTCATCTATGTATATGTATATTGATGTATTCTTTTGCAATTTTCATTAAAACTGCTTAGTGCAATTGCCCAAAAACTTACTTTTATACCTATTGGCCTGAAATCAAAATTTTAACAATACCTATTGGGAATAAGGACTGTAATTTGAGCTGTATACTCTGATGGAAGGGTTACGCCTACCAACTATAGGCTGTATGTATTTAATATACCTATCAAATAATTTTGTCCTTCATGTTCTACCTATAATTTTTGTAATTGCAAGAACATTTATACACGCTGATATTTCATCAACTTGTAAAACAATGTATGTACTTGTCCGAGAATAATAAACCCTCTGCAACAGTTTTAATGTAAGGCATATTTTCTGTCAGGTGCAATTTTTAAAGAACTGCAAAGTTTTGAGGAATATTTAGGATCGTGGTAAAATTGGCAACTTATTCTCTCTCACAACATTGCAAACTTTCTTTGGCTGGACATAGAAAAGGTTTTAACATTAAATCAACAGAAAACCTATTTGAAAATAGTGTGCCAAAATATTTTCTATTTGAGACAAACAGGATATTCTTAATGACAGTGGTAAAATCTAACTCAAATCACCAACAAATTATGATTTATTGATTTAAACGAATGTCTATATTCATTGATACTAATACCACCTACATCTGATGTCTGGTTCATCGTAGTAAAACATTATAAAATAAAAATAAACGCAACCTGTTTCCTGCTGCCACTTGCACTTAAATGAACACTCAATTCACTTTGTAAATTCACTATTAGGTCACTTTGAAGCCATTCTTGCTGGTCTTGATTCCCCTTCACTATCAAATCTTTTCGTAGGTGTGCCCAGATGTGTTCTATTAGAACCGTATTTTTCTGTGATATTTCAGAGGTCGAGAAAACATTGTAGGTACCACATTGTGCTTTAAAATTGGTCTTATCCTTGGAAATGTTTGTAAGTTATTGTCTTTATTCTTATAAATATAACCAGCCCCTACGAGGAATACCTTTCACCCACTTCTGTTTGAAATGCTCGTCTTGAGGAAAATTGAAAACAATAATACCTATGTCCTTTATTGGAAGCGCAATTGCTAGTGCAACCTGGTACTACACACTTTGCAGGCATCTTTTTATCTTTATAGTTTCGTTTGTGCAGGTAAATAATTAAAAACACATTAAAAATCACCTTCCAATCTTCTTTTTTACTCTGGAAGATTACACTAATGACTTAAAAACAAATAAAAGCTCAGCCCAGCTCGCCCGCTATTCAGTGTTGCCATATTTCAATTCTCCGGCCGAGTGAGTAGAATCGGCCATGGTTTTCCTGTTTCGACGGAATAGATTAGTATCACGGAACAGAGCATCAGCGCAGTGATGAACTGATCCGTGCAAGTGATCGTCTGTTCCTGTTCCAGCTACACGTTGTTCCACGCTGCTTGCCGTTGGCACAGCATAAAGAGTAAACCAGCAGCGAAACTCAAGCCGAATCTTTCAGGACGTTTTAATGACCTTGAATCTTTCGGGTCTCATTTCGACCGTCGCGTTCACGTCGCGTTAGAGAAGCGATTGGTATAGGACCTGAGCGAGAATATTATATCCGTAAAAATCCCATAGTGATAATTATACAGGGTTATTCACGTTATTCGACACGGAGCATTATGGCTAAAGTATTTGATAAAAAAGAAAATAATAATTTGGGATGAATAGAGACCCATAAACGCTACATTTTAAAAATATTTTCAAGTTATACAGGGTGTCCCAAAAGCACAAAATGTATTAAAGTTGTGTTTTTTTAGATTGAATACCCCGTATATTATTGCACATTCAGATTCCCGGATGAATTCTATTGTGACTTTATGTATCATACATGGGACTTAAAGCAAACCGTTTAGGTGTAAATCACCATTTTCGGTATAAGTAGATATCAGGAAAAAATTGAATATCGCAGAGATTATAAAATTTGGAAGGCTGTGACTTTGTGGTATTACTAAGCATAAAATGCGTCAGCTTTGATGAGACTGTCAAATTTAAACTACGTTTATGCTTGGAGAAATCGGTCTATGAATTAAGGAAACTTCGATCAGCGACAACTTGATTTTTTCAAATGGGAATGCCTAATTTTTTTTATACGGTTAAAAGTAGAATTTGATAAGCTTTCTAATGATATAAGGTTGTGTATATCAATCTCTGGTAGTTTTCATTTAATTTTAAATTTTCAAACAAATCGGCGTTTTTCAATTTGCGTACCTATAACCAACGTAGCAGGCCATGAAATATAAACAAAAACCTGTTCAGGTAGAAGAAAACAACTAACTTAGCTGAAAAATACACACCAGCTAGACTTAAGGGACAAAATTATAAAAATTACTCACAACAAACAAAGTCTAACCAGAAACAACGGCGGTAACATATCCTTGGTCAAAGAGAAGCTGGAGTATGGCAGAAATGGATTTTTTCACGGCCTACTAGCTAGTGCAATGTACTAGAGATTGGCAATTTCGTAAACCATTAAAAATTTTAAAATAAAGTAAAAACTACTAGAGAATGTTGTAAGCAGTTTATTATTTTCATAATAAAATTTCACATTTAATGATATAAAAAAGTATACAATTCTGTCAAAACACAAGTTAAAAGTACCTCTGACTGGAGTTCTGAAAATTCTTCAGTTCCGATTAGCAAGGTCGCAGAAAACGAAGAATGAATTTAAATTTGTTCAAATTATAAAACATAACTTAAATGGCAGAAAATTTAAATCTAATTTGTCAGTATTCCTTTTTTGCAATATTGCTAATAGATATTGAAAAATAGAAGGGCTTCAGTCAGGGGTATCGACTTCGACGCAAATTAGTACTTTTTTTACACCATTACATATGATTGATAGTTGCGTGCTGGAGCAACAGCCGCTGGTTGTTTCTGTTTCATATGAGGGTTTTTGATTGCCTTGGAAATTTTTAACATCTAGAAAATTGCGGTAGCCAGTAGCCAGTAAAAATATTTATTATTGCCATACTCCAGCATCTCTTTGACCTTAGAGATGTTATCGCAGTTGTTTCTGGGAGAGTTGATTTGTTGTAAGGAATTTTTATAATCTTGTCCCTTTAGTCTAGTTATTGTGTATTTTTCAGCTAAGTTGTTTTCTTCTAGCTGAATAGATTTTTGTTTATATTTCATGGCCTGCTACGTTGCTTCTAGGTAGGAAAATTGAAAATCGCCGATTTGTTCGAAAATTTAAAATTAAATGAAAACTACGAGAGATTGATATGCACAACTTTATATCATTAGAAAGGTTATCAAATTCTACTTTTAACCGTATAAAAAAAGTTAGGCATTCCCATTTGAAAAAATCAAGTTATCGCTGATCGAAGTTTCCTTAATTCATCGACCGATTTCTCCAAGCATAAACGTAATTTAAATTTGACAGTCTCTTCATAGCACGGAAAAACCCCATTGTGCAAGGTATGGATATATTTTCTTCTAATCAGTAGATATCTCCGTGATGGGAGGTTTGCAATGTAAATATGTATTCCCGTGTTAGCAAGGATGGGTGGTCGCCTGTTCCCTTTCTCCAGTGTGTGTGTGTCTAATATGTGAGGGGAGATAAATCCAAAAGTCCAAAGGTAAGGCCAAAAGGTCCAAAGATGAGGTTCAAAGGTCACCGTAAAAACGAATTTCGCATTTCGAAGCTCCTGACGTTACATTTGAACTTACAGTAATGATTCGAAAAGCAGATTGAAGAAGAAAGCTTACGCTATGTCACTGTGGTGGCCTTGTTTTGGTATCGTGTTTGGTTGTTAAGTTACAGACATCTGAAGAATGTATGATTTTGCATTGCAATTTTTTTGCACACTAAAATACTTTTTTGATAAAATGCTCTTATAGGTGTCATTCATTAAGGTGCTAGCTATCACCTTCTGGAATACTGTGTATGTGGTTTGAAAAACAAGTGAGTTCTGTTCGAAATGGGAATCCGAGTTTGACAAGGCAAATACATATCTACAGGGTTACTCGACCACTTTCCTGCAGGAAGTGATAGAGGGACTCAAATGCAATAGATTTAACCCCCCATATGTAATTCCGAAAACCGATAGTATTCGAGATAATTAACATTTAATGTTTTTCAACGATATGTCTAAATTTCCACACTACATCCCAAATTTAGAAAAAACCCTGCTGTCGATTTTAGTAATTTTCAATTTAGTTTTTTACTGACAAATACGCAAATCTAACTTAATATTAAAATGTTTCAAAATACTAAACAGTTTCAAACTACATACAATTATTTAAAAAATTGTCTAGCTCAAAAAAAGATACACATGTAGCAAGTAGCAAGATCTCTAGAAACTTTGAGTGCATTTAATTTGTTTTACTTGGATAAAATCATCGACCGCATTTGCAAACATTCGAGTATGTAACTGAGTTATCAATAATGATTGTACTGTCATTCGTTCTTTTTGAATAGGTGATTTTTATTCAATGCTGTTTATAATCTTTCTGAAAGGGTTACTAGGTAGGAAAGTTCTTTTAGCGATTTGTTCAACCGTTTGTATAATTCTTTTGAGCTAGATAATTTTGTTTCACGGTGAATGTAAAAATTTTGTTGATTATTTTCTAATTATTTGTATTTATTTGTAACTGTTTAGTATTTTAAGCATTTTAATACTTAGTTGGCTTTGTGTATGTGTTAGTTAAATGCTAGAATAAAAATTATCAGAATCAACAACAGGTTTTTTTCTTAGTTTAGGATCTAGTGTGGAAATTTGGACATTTGGTTGAAAAACATTAAATGTTAATTATCTCGAAAACTATTGGTTTTCGGAATTACATATGGGGAGTTAAATCTATTGCATTTGAGTCCCTCTATCACCTCTTGCAGCAAAGTGGTCGAGTTACCAGTAACCCTGTATAACTGTGTGTTCTCAGGCCCCTTAAGGAAGTTGTATGGCATTTTTGATAAGATTGAATCGCGAGTAAAAATTATTCACCTCTAGCGATCATTTTTCCCTTAGTTCCAACTACGTGACAATCTGTGGTCCAGTCGGAAGTCGGATTTAATACGATACACACGTACAGGACATCGGCGTCACGAATATGAGTTGGAGGCCAAGAATTACGTGCAAATCTCTTAATTAACGTAATTAGGACGGGAAGGGTGCAGGTGCGCTGCGCCGCACATGAGGCAAACCCCTCTTTAGTCTATTACTGATGGCGAACAGACGGTTACCTACACTTAAAAACTGTGTCGAATGACTGTGTCACAGAAACAGAATCGATGCAGGCTATTGTATTCAATAATTTGCATTTTTCTCGAAAACGGTTAGCCCTATCGAGATGTACCACGAAACCATTTTTACGTAGAAATATCTGAAATACTATATTCTAAAATCAAAATGTCAAAAAATTACCACTTAGAAAATGGGGTTATTTTTACCCTTAACTACTCCCGTATGATACGCCTCTGATTAAAATTATGAAATTCTGAATTCAGAATCAGATTCAGCGTCAAAAGTTTACCCATCGCACCTATTTTCGTAATTTTGTTATGAATGGTTTCGAGAATATCGAGAGAAAACCGTCTTCAGGGTGCCCCATGCAAAGGGGCGTAACTCCCTTGGGAAGCATTTCCGGACCCATGTTCATATGACATTTTCTTTCTATTTTTTGGAGTACTATTCGTGGTTAACGTTTGTTAACATACTTAATTAACACCCTGTATGCTTGTGTTGACTTTTGGAACCGTAATTCAGTATGCGGCCACGTTTCTCAGTGAATACAGCAGAGTGACTCGTGATTTCGTTTAGTGGGGTCCTGCGGGTACCCCGGACGGTCATTTATGGATCCAATCTTCATTTTAAACACGTGGTATATTTTTTGCTTTTTAATTATTTAAAGTCGTCAAAATGAGTGACCAGAATAGAACGCGACCCTAAAGCAACATGAGTTATTTAGTTGAGATAGTCGAAAATTGGAATTTTGATGCTGAAACTGAATATGACAGCGATACTGCTGTAGAAAACTGTTTTGCTACAGAAAGTGATTCGGAGACCGAATATAATTTGGAAATATGAATTTAATGTTTTTTCTTTTCTAAACTATTTAGTAAACGTATTTAAAGTTTAGTTTTGTTATTCTCTAGGCCTAATTAACGTAAACTTAATAGCAATAATTTAATATCACATATTTTGCTGGGGTGTCTAAAGGACTCCACATGGGTATTTACGTTGATTTTCATAGCACGGGAATTTAAGGATTAAAGAGGTTATGCCTTCAGTGTCTGAAAATTAACATATATACTACGTTTACAAGGGGATTCAATTCGAATTGAATACGATACCATATCCGGCGTTTCATTTGTTTACATGTTTAGTTTTGAGATCAATTTGAATCCGTTTCGTAAGTGGTAAGCAAGCTGTCAAAACTATCCTAAGTTATAAATCTCACATAACCTACAAAACCGATGTACGCGAACTTTGGAAGCATTTTGTGTTCACGATTTTGTTTTCTTTGTCATTTTTGAGTTTAGAAATGATATTGCAGATTCAGAGAGTCCTTATACGCAGTCGTCGATTCGGTGTCAATACCGTTGCCTGTTTACATGGATTTCAGTCCGATACGATCCACATTCGGTCCCAGAAAAGAGCGCTATCGACCTTGAAACTCAATTCACTTTTGATCCAAATTTTTTTGCAGTGTTTACATGCAGTATTCCATATCAAAATCGAATTCAGTTCGAATTGAATTCCACTTGTAAACGTAGTCATTCACATCCAAAATTCTACTGAACGTTGGCTGGTCCAAGCTCGCACGCATCCTATATCTCAAATACCAGCTTCCAACTGAACTCAAGTAAACCATAGTATGCATGCACAGTGAAAGCGGGTAGCCTGCTTTGGCCAGCGCCGAACCGCCCGCAGGTAGAGGCAGACAAAGCGGGGAACCTTAAATAAAATTAGCCCATGCATTTATACGCCACTTCCAGCGCCGGTCGGCGCGGGTTCCCTGCTTTCGTACACACAGCGAAAGCAGTCTGCCTGCTTGCGGGGACCTGCAAGCAGGAAACCGCTCCACTGTGTCTACGCCACAGAGTTAACATCTCCTAATTTGAATATTGGCCAGCCAACATCAATAGCGCTATTGCCACTCTTCTTCGTCCGCTTAAGGACCTTCCAGTTTCTTCAAAATCTGGCAGTTTCCGCAGTTTGAACACATGTTCCTCAAAGTATTTAACTGGATATTTAACTATACATTTCAATATACTTGCAATGTAACTGATTTACGTGAAGATAATTTGTATTGATTTAACGAAATCTCAAAAAATGAAGTCAGGTTGATTGACTTAGTACTTCCCACACATTACGGTGATATCAGTTTATTATCTTTCCATAGCGTGAAGCCTTAGTCTGAGATCCCCTTGCAAATCATCGCCAGTACCCCCCCCCCCCCCCAAATTGTCATATGGCGTTAGGTCTTTCCTGCACAGCTCAATGAAGAGCCTATTATCAATAATACAAACTTTTCAGTTTTACAACCCCCACCCAAAAAAGGTACAAAACGGTCAAGAACCCCTAAAACATCTAAATACGAAGTTTGAAATGTTTTCATATTTTTAGTTCTTTAATTATTGCTACGCTGCCACTGACACGATTTCTAACAAGCATCCGCGTTTTCCATCCTCACCACAGTAATAATAACAATGTATCAAAATTTCATTGAAATCAATTTAATAGTTTCCACGTTACAAAATACAAAACAATCTAAAGCAATAAATACTCGTACGTATACAGAAAATTCTAAGCCCCTTAGTTTCGGTAATAGGCAAGGCAATGTTCAGATGGACCTAAAAAGGTGATTTATGTCGCTAGACCTTCCTTCACAGGTCAGTGGACAGCCTATTATGAATACAGCAAATTTTTCAGGTTTTCAACCCCCCACCCCCCAACCACCCCAATTTCACCCCCACCCAAAAAAACTCAGAAAATGATCAGGAACTTCTAAAACACTTAAAAACGAAGTTTGAGCTGTTTTTATATTTTTAGTTTTTTTATTATTTCTGCGCCGCTACTGGCACGATTTATAAAAACCATACGCATTTTCCATCCTCGACACGGTAGTAATACTGTGTCAAAATTTCATTAATATGAATTGAACAGTTTCTTCGTTATATATTATAGAACGATCTAAAGCAATACTCGTATGTATACATCGGAAAAAATTCTAAGTCCTTTAGTTTCTGTAATAGGCATAAGGCAATGTTCGGATAGACTTAAAAAAGTTATTTATGTCGCTAGGTCTTCCTTCACAGGTCAGTGGGTAGTCTATTATGAATACAACAAATTTTTCAATTTTACAACCCCTCAACCACCCCAATTTTCACCCCCACCCAAAAAAAGCAGAAAATGATCAGGAACACCTAAAACGCCTCAAAACGAAGTTTGAGGCATATTTAAAATTTTTGGTTTTTTGCTAATTACTCCGCCTCCCATCCACCTATTTTCAAAATTATAGGAACATAACCTACTACGACACCATAGCATATCGCTGCTCAAATTTCACAGCAATCCATCCAGGCGTTACTGAGCTTAGGTGGCTAGAAAAACGCGTAAAGACAGACAGACAGACCGACAGACAGACCGACAGACAGACCGACAGACAGACCAACAGACAGACCGACAGACAGACCGACAGACAGACCAACAGACAGACCGACAGACAGACCGACAGACCGACAGACAGACCGACAGACAGACCGACAGACAGACCGACAGACCGACGGAAATGAGTGACGTGGATTTTCGTTATGCAGACATCATAAAACGTCCAAAAAACGCATTATCCCAAAATCGAAAATTTTCGCGATCACAATACTCCCCTCACCTATCGGTGTGGGAAGTAAAATGGTAAATTTCATAGCGGAATGTCGCAATAACTTCTAATATGTCGTAAATCTGACAACCTACAATCAGCGTCCCCTAAAGCTGTCATGTGGCTGTCATCGCAGTTGTGGTTATTGCGTATGTTGAGATTTTTGTTGTTTTAGTGTATATTTGAGTGACTTTGTGACTATTTGTGGTTTTATTAAATTATTTATGAACAATATTGTCATAATTGCATGATGGGACGAAATAAAAAGTGCATAGTTTGCTGCAATAGCGACGAATCGGTGAACACCACCTATCATAAGTTAGTATAGTTTTTGTTTTGGTTTTCAGTAGCGCAAAATATGGGGATAACTGGGAACAAAAGTAACTTCACTCCTGTTTCAGCAATAATAATGGTTGTTTAATGTCTATTATGTGCATCTGTGTAGGTTTCCTCCGAATATAGTGATAAGAAACAAGTGGCTTGATGCATTACAGCTGAAACGTGAAATTGGGGTGGTTGGGGGTTGTGAAACCTAAAAACTTGTTGTATTTCTAAAGCTTGGCCATTCACCTGTGAAAGAAAGACCTAGCGTATAAGTAATACCTTCATGTTAAAGATGTCGCTTCACAATGCTATACCTTGTTTGTTAGATGTTTT
Organism: Callosobruchus maculatus; assembly: GCA_951848785.1. NCBI lineage: Eukaryota > Metazoa > Arthropoda > Insecta > Coleoptera > Chrysomelidae > Callosobruchus > Callosobruchus maculatus. The sequence continues at coordinate 2,755,314 of CATOUR010000040.1, forward strand.
ACTGTGAATCTTCCACCTTTTTTAATAACTATGCCTCTGATACTGCGGCTGTGTCGTTGTAGTTTCAAAAAAATATAATAAAGGTAAACTGTTTAGTTTTCAATGAATTCCATGTTGCTTAAATATTATTGTACCTGTTTCCGCTGAACTAGTTTATTTATCAATATTGTTGTCCGTTCTTATTACTGCATGTGAATAAATACATACATATCTGTATTCCATACTATTTATTGTTTTTACCTATCGCCCTCATACAGTTTCTTTACCAGGTGGTAAGTACACGCATTACATTCATGTCAATCAACATGAATTTTCCAAATTCCATTTTTTAAACTATTTGAGGACGTGGAATGCGAAAGTGTATGCCACATTTACTTACAGAAATGCGGATTTTATAGAACTGGATATTACCTAATGCAATTATATTTTATTGCTGAAGTAAAAACGCGATGCAGCCATTCCAAAAGGCTACCTTTCAAAACACTGTTAGATATGTTTTGAAAAACACTTCATGGTAATAATAAATTATCAACTGTTACAATCAAATTATAATAAGATTAACTCTCTAAGTGTAGCTAAATACTAATACAGCTTATTGTATCAGTTTGTAATATCACAGTAATAATTGAATCTATTAATGAACATTTGATTTTAATATAAACTCGTACGCCACTGGTAATGCCCTCAAGCCGTCAAAATTTCCGTTACATGTTGGCTGGTCAGCGTCCTGTGCACTCTGTTGTTTAAATTCCCTCTAGAGATGTTAATTTTGTGGTCAACGCCATAGCCGGATTAAGCTTTCATGGGGCCCGGGGCTTATAATTTTAAGGGGCCCTTTATAAATAAAATGCAAATACTATTATTTATGAAACTATATTCCCGATATAACAAAATAAACTACTATACACTTTTTTATAAGTACGTCATGAGTCCCGCTTATAGTATCAGCACTGCTCCCAATGTTTGCGTTTGCTTAGTAAGAACTATTTTCAGTGCAATCCTTTTCAAGCGGAGCGTTAGGTTTGCTTAAAAAGCTTATTATGGGCAATTTTTTCACTGCTTTTAATTTATCCTCAGCATCAAAGTGTGCCATATCAAAGTTATGATTTTTTAAATGGAACACCCTGTATATATTATTGGATATTCAGATTACCGGGTCAATTCTAGTGTGACTTTATATATCACACCTTGGACTTGAAGTGAGCCGTTTAGGTGCAATTCACAATTTTTGATATAAGTAGATATCAGAAAAAAATTGAATATCGCAGCGTTTATAAATCTTGACGGCTGTGAGTATGCCGTGTGACTAAACTTGAAATTGGTCAACTTAGGTTTGACGTTCAAGTTTGAATTACATTTGTACTTGGAGAAATCGGTAGACTAATTAAGGAAAGTTCAATCAGAATTAACTTGATATCTTCAAATGGGAATGCCTAATTATTTTTATACAGGCGCATTTAAAATTTGTTATCAATCTCTGGAAGTTTTCATTTAATTTCAAATTTTCAACCAAACCGGTGTTTCTCAATTTTCCTACCTACAAGCCACTTAAGCAGGCCATGAAATACAAACAAAAAACTATTTAGGTGGAAGAAAACAACTAACTTAGCAGAAAGATACCGACAAACTAGAGTAAATGGTTAAAATTATAAAAATGACTTACAACAAATCAGGTCTAATCAGAAATAACAGAGGTAACACATCTAATCAAATCAAATTATAAAACATAATTTGCCTGGCAAAAAATTAAAATCTGATTTGTCAGTATTCTTTTCTTTGCGGTCTTGCTAATAGATACTGAAAAACTAGAAGGGCTACAGTGGGACAGTCAGAGGTATCGTTACTTTTGATTTTCACTGAAATGACTATTGTTTAAATGTGAAATTTTGTGCTGATATTAGACTGCTAGTAACTATCGCTGAAAGTTTAATGGTTTTGGAAATTTTTAATAATTGCAGTAGCTAGTAAGCTGTAAAAATTATTCATTTCTGACGTATTGCAGCTTCTCTTTGACCTTAGACATCTTACCGGCGTTGGTTGTAGGGAATTTTTATAACCTTGCCCCTTTCCTTTAGTTTATCTGTACCTTTCTGCTATGTTATTTGCTTCTATCTGAACACGTTTTTGCTTATATTTCATGGCCTGCTGGTTTGCTTATAGGTAGGGAAATTGAAAAACACCGTTTTGATTGAAATCTCGAAATTAAGTTTTTAGCAGATCTACTGATTTTATTGTTCATCTATTGACCTAATATTTGCTCTGTCACATTACATAAAAGTAGGGCCCCTGCGGGGCCCCTCTGAACCGCGGGGCCCGGGGCTCCAGTCCCTTTAGCCCCATGGTTAATCAGGCATGGTCTACGCCCATATATGTAGGTCAGTTTCATCACCGCCATATATCACTTCATTGTTCACGGTAACAACTACAAGAACCTATATCACCTGCTCTCAAACTGCCGGCCATAGAAGTGAACAGACACCGATGCTATGTATAGCTACCTATGGAGACATATTGGGATAATTGATCAGGACTGGTGGATATAGCGGACGCAATCTAACGAGGGTCGATGTTGGAGCGCCAAGGGAAAAATTATAGGCACTCGGCAATATCGAGAGATGAAGTAGGCGGTATGAAAGATATAACATGCCATTGCTAGGATGCCAGACACACTACGTTTTCGATACCGAGAATTTAATATCGGCTGCATAAACTTGAACTGTTGTGACGCATTTCAAGTTTTCGTATAGAGGCTTCCTGACTTATTCGTGGATATAGACGTCACATGTTACTTGCACACAGAAAAATCTGTCGTTCTGTCAAAGACTTACGCTTGAATTCAATGAAACGTTACACTCAGCATTCCTCCAATACAGCGATGTTTTATCCAATGGGAAGTGTATAGTTGGTAACGAATTATAACGTATTGTCGATTCAACTACAAGATGTCATTGGATTCCAATGAATAATACAATCGCAGCCTGTCGTTGAATCGAATCTGTGTTTGGTAATTGAATCTAAACAACTTTCTTTTTCTTGGACTATCATCATCATCTTGCGATTTGGATACAGTGCTAGGGTCGTTTATCGCATCCTATCTTCCACAGCCTGCGGTCTCTCTAGTCGCCATCAGACAGGTTCCTCTGCCTCATGGCTTCCTTAACATCTTGTGTCCAATTTTTCTTTGGTCTTCCTCTTCTTTTCATTTGACTGGGTGTCCATTGGAGAACTCTTTTGGGCCATCTGTTGTCGGCCATTCGACATACATGTCCATACCACCTCAAGCTTTTCGCATCTATCGTATCAATGATGTTGAGTCTGTCCCTTATATCTACATTCCTTATTTGGTCCTGGATCCTCAGTCGGCAGCAATCCTCCAGAATCCCACTTCCGTCGCTAGGAGTTTTTTCCTCATAGCCTCTGTGGTTTCCCAAACTTCAGCTCCATAGGTGGCGATGCTCTCCACTATTGTCTTGTACAGTCTGACTTTAGTGTCGGTCTTTATTTGCGTACTCCACAATAGACTTTTCCCTGGACCAACAGATTTTATTGCAAGGACAGCTGATTGATTCGTTTGGATGTTTAATTGTGTGATTTTGTATGAAGTTATAAGGAGCATGGTATAAGAATTAGACATAAGCCTGCACCAGTTGTTGCATTATTACCTGAAATATAACTGTCTGACTAATCTAAATACCTACATTCAAATGTGGGTGTTAGCTCTTCTAAGTCCCAATTTCTCAGTAGGTCCTCCATTTAAATATATAACTGGACACATTTAAATCACACAATTGCTGATGCAATACGCAAAACCACGAGATGACACAACACGGCTAACACCGAAAAACACAACGGAACAACCGAACAACCTCGTCCATGTTGGCGGGTTCGCGGCGATAATAACACTGGGATGATCCCCTGTTCTTTATCCTTACGTTGATTGAATCGGGACATCAGTCCCGCCGAATACTGATTATAGTTCAGCGAACGACAAGGGCCATTGAAACAAAATTAATTTTTATCAGATGGATTATCACAAACTGCTGTTGCAGTAATAATTTTTGGAACATTGAATAGACTGTATGCTTTGCTCAAATGAAACATAGGGTAAATTTCGAAAACAAAAGGGTGTTTTGATTGTATTATATGTCAATAATGGTATTAGAGGGATTATAAATATCGGTAGAACGAACATAAAATTATTTTGAATTTATTGGCGTACCTGTGATTACTTCGAATATAAGGATTGAATTCTTTCAATGACATGGATTTGAAACAACTGTAAATATATTTAAGGCGATGGAAAAACATCCAAATACTAACAATTAATTGGAAACGCAACAGTATTTTTTCTGTGTACTGGGATGACGAGGCTAGAAAAACGCCAACAGACAGACAGATAGACAGACCGACTAAAATGAGTAACGGGGATTTTCGTTATGTATGGAGATCATAGAACGCCCAAAAAGCGTGTTATCTCAAAATCGCAAATTTTCGCGATCACAGTCCTCCCACCACCCACCGCTGTGGGAAATAAAATCACCTAATAATACAGACCCTAGCAATCTTTTCGCAGACACTGCTATTTTGATACAAATTTCCACTGTATCGCTGCAATAACTCTTCATTTTCGCAAACTAGAAACACCCGTGCTAGCAAGGAGGTAAAATATGAAACAGTGAATCGCAGAACATACTAGCTATATGAGACGCTCCATGGAACCTTTGAAACTTTTACAGCCATATTTCACAGCCAGTAAAAATTCAGGATCTCGTAGCTCGGTTTGTAAAGACCACCAGCCTCGAGCAATCGTCAAATGAATAAAAGAGGCTTAAGGGGCCTGGATGCACACATTTGGACATACGTATTTGCCATGTAAAACACGGACTCACAATTTCTCGCATAACTCACTCTATTTTCAAACTATATAATTATATAATATTTCAGAGGGCGATAGTTTAAACTTTAATGAATGACAATTATTTTCGATTTTCTCAAAAAAGTTGCTTAATGTGCAAAAAAACTTGCAATGCAAAACCATACATTCTATAAATGCCTGTAATTTAACAACCAAACACGATATCAAAACAGGCTAAATAGTTGCACAAGCGCAAGCTTTCTTCTTCAATTTGCTCTTTGAGTCATTACTGTAAGTTTAAAGGTAACGTCAGGAGCTTGGAAATGCGAAATTCATTTTGGTGAACTTTGGACCTTACCTTTGGACCTTTTGACCTTACCTTTGGATTTTTGGACTTATCTTCCCTCATCTTAGACACACACACACCGGAGCAAGGGAACAGGCGGCCACGCCTCCTAGCTAACACGGGAATACGTCTTTTCTTGGATTCTCAATTTCGCGCGCTATACCCTAGATCCTTAAGGTTGCGAAAGTTTTGCAGGTCCATCGCAGGAATCTATTATATACCGACAAGCCTGTGGAAGTTTAATAGAATATAAGTGGCAAATAAAAATGCAGCAGCACCACTTTCAACGGTTGGCATTGTCGCAGACGTGAGGAATAGCTAAGGAAAGCAAACTCAAAATTACTTTATACCACTGTCAGATTGAATCGAATATTTCACCTGCTGATTCCCATCCCCAGAAATGTTCGAAAACAAAATTTGATCGTTTGTTTACTTCTATCAATATTTCAATAAGTTTTGTGACCGACTAAATTGAAATATACTATTTTGACATTAAAACCCCCTAATACGCCCCAACCACCCCAATTTCACTCCCACACAAAAATAAGGCAAAAAATGATCAGGAACCTATAAAACATATAAACACGAAATTTGAGCTGTTTTCAAATTTTTTGTTTTTCGACTATTCCTGCGCTGCCACCGACATGATTTCTATCTGAGCACGATATGCGTTTTCCATCCTCACCACGGTCATAGGACTGTGTCAAAATCTCATTAGAATCAATTAATAGTTTCTACGTTACAAAATACAGAACGATCTAAAGCAACAAATACTCGCATGTACACAGACAATGTCTGGATGGATCTAATTAAGTTATTCATATCGCTAAGTCTCCGTTCACAGGTCAATGGTCAGTCTATTACGAATACAGCCAGTTCTTCAATTTTATTTCAAAATTATAGCAGCATTACGACCCCCATGCATATGGATACCCAAATTTCGTCACAACCCATGCAGCGGTTACAGAGATTACCAGGCTAGAAAAACGCCAACAGACAGACAGACCGACAGACAGACCGACAGACAGACCGACAGACAGACCGACCGACAGACAGACCGACAGACAGACCGACAGACAGACCGACAGACAGACCGACAGACAGACCGACAGACAGACCGACAGACAGACCGACAGACAGACCGACAGACAGACCGACAGACAGACCGACAGACAGACCGACAGACAGACCGACAGACAGACCGACAGACAGACCGACAGACAGACCGACAGACAGACCGACAGACAGACCGACAGACAGACCGACAGACAGACCGACAGACAGACCGACAGACAGACCGACAGACAGACCGACAGACAGACCGACAGACAGACCGACAGACAGACCGACAGACAGACCGACAGACAGACCGACAGACAGACCGACAGACAGACCGACAGACAGACCGACAGACAGACCGACAGACAGACCGACAGACAGACCGACAGACAGACCGACAGACAGACCGACAGACAGACCGACAGACAGACCGACAGACAGACCGACAGACAGACCGACAGACAGACCGACAGACAGACCGACAGACAGACCGACAGACAGACCGACAGACAGACCGACAGACAGACCGACAGACAGACCGACAGACAGACCGACAGACAGACCGACAGACAGACCGACAGACAGACCGACAGACAGACCGACAGACAGACCGACAGACAGACCGACAGACAGACCGACAGACAGACCGACAGACAGACCGACAGACAGACCGACAGACAGACCGACAGACAGACCGACAGACAGACCGACAGACAGACCGACAGACAGACAGACCGACAGACAGACCGACAGACAGACCGACAGACAGACCGACAGACAGACCGACAGACAGACCGACAGACAGACCGACAGACAGACCGACAGACAGACCGACAGACAGACCGACAGACAGACCGACAGACAGACCGACAGACAGACCGACAACAAGACAGACAGGCCGACGGAAATGAGGTAAATTTGCGTTATGTAATCATCATGGAAAAAATGGAGTCAAGTTGATTGACTCAGTACTTCCCACACATAATGATGATACCATTTTATTATTTCCCATTGCATGAAACTATAGTCTGAAATCCCCTTGCAACTAAATTATCGCCCATCCGCCCGCAAAAACAACATCCAACACAAAAACCCTCGTAAATAGTTTCTTGCGTCTTCATCCTTAGGAACTAGGGCGCCACAGTTTTTTCTGCATGCTTGAACTGGACGATGCGAAACTATCAAGAGCCTCCAACCCGTCTAAAAACGAAGTATGAGCTGATTTTATGTTTTTGGTTTTTTGATTATTGCAAAACAGAGTCGTTTTCCATTCTCGCAGCGGTAATAAGTTCTGTGTCAAAATTTTATTAAAATCAATTCAATAATTTTCGCTTTACGCAATATACATAGAACGAAATAAAGCAAAACTCGTATATACAGATCACAAAATTGGTTTCTGTAATAGGCAAGCCAATGTTCTGATGGACCTAAAAAAGTGTAATATGCTGCTAGGTATTTCTTCTACAGGTCAATAGACGGACTATTATGAATACAACAAATTTTTCAGTTTTACTACCCCCCACCCCCCAACCGCCCCGATTTCACCCCACCAAAAAAAAATTGCAAATGATCAGGAACCCGTAAAACGCCTAAAAACAAAGTTTGGGCTGTTTTCATATTTTTAGTTTTTTTGTTATTGCTGCGCCGCCACTGACACTATTTTTCCAAAACATACGCGTTTTCCATCCTCGCTGCGGTAGTAATACTGTGTTAAAATTTCATTAAAATCAATTGAACAATTTTCGGGTTACGCGATATCGAACGATCTGAAACAATACTCGTATGTATACATCACAAATTCTAAGTCCCATAGTTTCTATAATAAGCATGCTACGTTCGGATGGACCTAAAAAAGTGTATCATGCCGCTAGGTTTTTAATTCACATATCAATGGACAGCCCATTACGAATACAACAAATTTTTCCATATTACAACCCCCCACCCCTCAACCACCCCAAATTCACCCCCACCCAAGAAAAAGTAGAAAATGATCAGGAACCCCTAAAACGCCTAAAAACGAAGTTTGAGGCATATTTAAAATTTTTCGTTTTTTGCTAATTACTCCGCCTCCCGTAAAACGATTTTCAAAATTATAGGAACATTACCTACTACGGCACCACAGCATAACGCTGCCCAAATTTCATCACAATCCATGCAGCGGTTACTGAGATTACGAGGGTAGAAGAACGCGACAGACAGACCGACAGACAGACGGACAGACAGACCAACGGAAATGAGTGACGTGGATTTTCGTTATGTACACATTATAAAACGCCCAAAAAGCGTTTTATCTCAATATCTGGATTTTATCTTTTTGTTGCTTGTCACTGTTTCACATTAAGCCCTTGAATTATAGGAACATTATCTACTACTACCCCACAGCATATCGCTGCCCAAATTTTATCATAATCCATGCAGCGGTTACTGAGATGACGAGGCTTGAAAAACGCCAACAGACGGACAGATAGACAGACCGACTGAAATGAGTGACGGGGATTTTCGTTATGGATAGAGATCATAGAAGGGCCAAAAAGCGTATTATCTCAAGATCGAACATTTTCGCGATCACAATACTCCCCTCACCTATCGGTGTGGGAAGTAAATGGGCTGTGTCTTAAAACCTCAAACTTGCTGGGGCTGTATCGCCCGCATTCTGCTTTGTATATATACACGGCTAAACCGATGTCTTTCCCCAGGAACTACATTTTGCTTTGTAGTTTTTGACTCGCCTTTTCCGTAAGCGATACCGTATGCATCCCTAGCGTATCGACGGGATTTCAGCTTGGCCTCATAACCTGAACTAAAGCAAAAATGTAAGCTTTGTAGGGTAGAAAGCTGAAAGCTCTATCGGCCGCAATGAAGCGGAGATTTCTAGACAAACTACCTTAGTATAAGCATGTAGGGTGCTCAGGGAGTTTTGAAGGGTCATCATACATTCTCGTTCATACTTTTATATTTTATAGATACACTAAAATTTAAATGTAATTTCTAGGTGATGCTAACCATAGCTTCAAACTTAAAGCCACATAGTGTCAAGAAGCAATTTTAATATACAGGGTGAGTTTTTAGTACCGGCTCGGTCGATAACTCCACTACTGTAGAAGGTAGCGAAAAAAGTTGTATATGAAAGTTGTAGCCACGGATATGCTCCTTGCTTATAAAATATTTAGATTTATACAGGGTGATCCATAACTACGTGGTGATGCAAACATGCATTTGTTTAAATGAGACACCCTATATATTATTCCATATTCAAATTCTTCTAGTGATTTCCGTTCTTCCAATATAAGGCCATAATAGTATTTGATCAAGTCAAAACACTGAATTAACGAGATAATATAGGTCAAGTGTGCTGAGAAAACAATTTTATAGACGTCATGCATTATTATTAAGCAGATGTATCAGGTAGGCTATGAAATATTAAACGACACAGTCCAAATAAAACGATTCTTCAATCTTTCAAACGCATTAGTTTTAGAGTGCCTCCGTTCTGGATATTGCTGTTCATAGTTGATGTATTCTAGAGGCAAGTAGACAATTTCTCAAAGATTCTCCTAAATACCCTCAATGGAAAAATTAAGTTTTAAAGGTGGTTTTTCACACAGCACGGAATTATTGAGCAGGTTATGAAAACTGTCGATTTTTCAAAGCCTACCTGATAAATCTGATTGATAATTATGCATCACGCCTACAAAATTGTTTCCTCAGCATACTTGACTCTATTATCTCGATGATTTAGGGTTTTGACTTCATCAAATAGTATCATGACCGTATAATTTAGTTGTCTGTTAAATAAAAACAAATTAGATAGTACTTTCTCCTCGACTTTCTCAAAATAAGTGAATTGCAGTACACAAATATAAGCTATATTTTAAATTTATCGAAAAATCAAAATATCTCGAAGACTGATGTACCTAGGTACAACAAGTGCTATACAATGGTGAAAGATCATATTCAAAGCAATTCTTTGTGATAATAAAATATTGGGAGTTACATTTACAAAAAAGAGAAAATCTGGATTTTGCATTATACATCACCCTGTATACGAATATGCGTCACGGGCTTTTTTTATAGCCGATTTTAAAACTAAAGGATATTTTTAATCCTCGTATGTAAAAAAAATAATTTTTGATTAATTACTTTTTGATATACAATACGTTCATTTGACCGCGATTTGGATATAAAAATGGTCATAACTTTTGAAATATCCTGTATAATGTAACAATACCCTATATTGGAATAATGTAAATCATTAGTAGAATTTGAATATGGAATAATATATAGGGTGTCTCATTTAAAAAGTGGATGTTTGCATTACCACGTAGTTATGGATCACCCTGTATAAATGTCAATATTTTCCGAGCAAGGAGCATATCCGTGGCTACAACTTTTATATACAACTTTTTTTGCTATCTGCTACAGTAGTGGAGTTATCGACCGAGCCGGTATTAAAAACTCACCCTGTATTTTCAAATAAAACAGTAGGCAACTTGTGAAAGAAAAGTAAGGAAACACTCGCTAAAAATACTTTTTGATTTCAAATCTAGATTCCAAGGAAGCTCTCTGAAGATTAGCTATTCTGTTTCGGCTATTGTACCTCTCTATACAGGGTGAGTTCTAAGTTGATTCTTTGTACCCGTCAATTAGTGCACTAGTCCCTTTCTAAATTGGTAAATACTGAAATTTGCATTCATAATAATGTGGGATTTACCAAGCTAAGTTGAAGTTCATTTTCTGCATGGAAAAACGAAATCAATTGCCCCAAATCCGCGTTCTGTATAACACCGAATAATACTTCAAAATCATCATTAGTCATACTCAAAAACTTACGTCTACTATAGAATAATTACAATAAATGTCTGCGGTCCGTAATCTATGACTATTTCACGTGTCGCTAATAATGCCAGATACATACATTTTTCATGTTCGCGTATACACTTGCTGGTTGTTTTTGGCTACTGTAATTTTCCGATTAAGGAAAATATTCCGACACAAACTGTATGCTTGTTCAAAATATACCATTGTAGTTAATAATCATTCTAAAACCTTTCACAGAAAACCGTGAGCGAAAATGAGGATAATGCAATATTGGTCAGGTCAAAATACGGAGTCAAGTTGATTGACTCAGTACTTCCCGCTTATAATGGTAGTACGATTTCCCTTATATCGTCGATCTCTAAAATTTTTGAAAAAATAATAAAAAATCGAATTGTAAATTATTTGAATAAAAATGGCATCTTATCTAGCTCGCAATATGGTTTTATCGAGGGAAAATCAACTCAAGATGCTATAGAACATGTTATCGGTGAGATAACAAAACATGTTGATGAAAGTTCGCCAAGCTTATGTACAGGGTGACCTAATAAGAATGGACGCCGGCAATATCTCGGTAACCGTTAATCGTATAACTTCGAGCAAAAAATATTATCAGGTAAATCGGCCAAGAGAAATCGCTGGCAATTATTTTCAAGTTCCGCAAGTAGCCGCTAGGGGGCGCAACTGTTACGGTCAATCAGAAAAACGGCTTTTTCTCTAAAAATATGCAAATAAAGGTATATTATAAAGTCTATCGTCATGTAGACTGAACAACTCTCGATTTTTTTGTCAATCGTTTTTTGCTCTATCTTGTAAGATGTAATAGTGGGGGAACGTCATAAAAGTTTTTATTTAAATGGCCATAACTTTGGTACAAGTTAACAGAATTAAACAAGCTAGGTCTCGTTTGAAAGAGCCTTTCTTGCCTAGTAATCTGATATATAAAAATTTTCCAAGCCTCTCTTGACTTAGTAGCTACCGGGTGGTATTTGACATAATAACAATTATTACGCATTATTACAAAAATTTTAAATGATATGCTATATCTCTTTTAACACAGATATATAGAGGACAAAATTCCTAAAAAGTTAGCAAAGATTCAACCTCCTAGCTATTTTCAAAGAAGAGATATCAGTAAAGCAAGTATTTTGACAAGTGTGCTGTGAGTTTTAGAAACAATTGCCGCCCTATAGGGACCTAGCCTCCGTCTCATCGTTTTAGTAATCATTTTATAGGTAACTCTAAAGTAAAAACACTAAAAATCATATTTTGGCTTTCGGAAACAACCACCAGGTGGCGTAGTAGACGCCAATAAGTGCTCTATACAATTTTCATGATAATGGAACTTCTAAAAGGAACAAACAAAAATAAATTACAGTATAAAATTGATTATTAGCGTAGTCATTATTAAAAGTCAATTCGAGCGGATCACAAAGTATTATATGAATTCAACAAGCAAGGATACTAAGAAAAAATCTATGTGAATAGATCTTAAAAATTAAGGCAAATTAACAGCAAAATAAAGCAAAATAAGGTGGCATAATAACAAGGATAACAAACAAATGATACACAGACGTAATTCACATGCGCATACCATACCTATTGTCAGTGTTGCCAGTGTTTGATGGCGTCTATCGTGTTAGATATGCACTTATGCATCCATTCTAGCGTAGATAAACCTGCTAGTTCTAGGCATCTAGAGCAACACTGAAAATGGGTATGGTATACGCATATGATTAGGTGTATGTATTGTATCTATTAAAATTGTAGTTGTACCACGTTATTTTGCTTTATTTTGCTGTTAATTGGCCCTAATTTTTAAGATCTATTCACAATGATTTTTTCTTACTATCTTTGCTATCGAATTCATATAAATACCTTGTGATCAGCTCGAATTGACGTTTAATAATGATAAAAACAATAATAAATTTTATACTGTAATTTGTTTTTGATTGCTTCTTTAAAAAGTTCCATTATTATGAAAATTGAATACAGCCGCTATTGGCGCCTACTACGCCACCTAGTGGTTGTTTCAGAAGGTCAAAATATGATATGTAGTGTTTTTACTTGAGTATTATCTATAAAGTGATTACTAAAACGATTATAGGGAGGCTATATCCCTATAAGGCGGCAATTGTTTCTGAAACTCACAGCACACTTGTCAGAATACTTGTTTTACTGATATCTCCGGTTTGAAAATAGCTAGGAGGTTGAATCTTTCGCTCACTTTTTAATTTAAAATTTTCGTAATAATGCATAATAATTGTTATTATGTCAAATATCGCCCTGTAGCTAATAAGTCAAGATGAACTTGGACAATTTTTATACAACAGGTTATTAGATAAGAACAGCTATTTCTAACGAGACCTAGCTTGTTTATCTCCGTTAACCTATGCCAAAGTTACGGCAATTTAAATAAAAAGCTTTATTACCTTCCCCCACCACTACATCTTACAAGATAGGGCAAAAAACCATTAACAAAAAAGATCGAGAATTGTTCAGTCTACATGACGGTAGAATTTATAATATAGCTTTATTTGCATTTTTTTTTTTTGAGAAAAGGCCATTTTTCTGATTGACCGTAACAGTTACGCCCCCTAGCGGCTAGTTGCGGAACTTGAAAATAATTTCCAGCGATTTCTCTTAGCCGATTTACCTAATAATATTTTTTTCTCGAAGTTATACGATAAACGGTTAGCAAGATATTGCCGGCGTCCATTTTTATTAGGTCACCCTGTACATTTATTGACTTAGCAAAGGCCTTCGATACTGTTAGCCACACGATTCTGTTAGGTGTGTTGGAGGGTATTGGATTTAGAGGACATACTCTTGAGTTAATTCAGGTAACTCGTTCTATAATATTATTGACAAAAGTTAAAGGAATATATCAATTTGGACGTATTACTTGCGACCCTGCAAATTCGGAAATTAATAGAAAATAAATTATAACTTGGCAACGTCGCAACCGGTCCCAAAAATATTTCAGAGTTAAATAGAGATCAATGATGGAAACTAGAAGAATTAAAAAAAGGTATAGTTCCATATAAAAAATTAAGTTGATCACTATCCTACTTTCCCGCAACACCCTGTATATTTCAAGATATTTTTAGAATATGCGTCTTAAGTAACCAAATAACCTTTGTATTTGACATTTCTTGTATCAGGTATACCTTGCGAGATATCGAAGAGTTACACACTAACTGGACACCCTGTATACATTTTCATACTAATTGGATTTACATCTTTTATAAAGGATTTAACGACAATTATAATTTGTACAATCACCCTTGCAACCAAAGGGATTTTGTCATACAGCTCATACAGTCGTTTATACTTTCATTCTTTTTTCATACAATCCCTAAAATACCAAAACACAAACCACGGCTTTAAGACTTCAAGGTCATATCTTTTGCATAAAACGATGTACCTAGGACTAGGTATGCTCTCAAATCTTTCAAAACGAGTTCATAAGCAATTTAATTTTTCCTTGCATATGAGCAGGGGCGCCAACTCCGTGGGTGCTCGGGTGCTCCAGCACCCACGAGGGGACTGGTAGACTTTAAGTATCCAAAAATTTCCTAGCGATTTTAACTTTTTCGTATGCAGGGCGGTCTAATATGTCACTTTCGACAAAAAAATTCTTGGCATTTTCACATTTTCACCAAAAAATTTTTTTTAAAGACGCCGATTTTCACCATATATCAAAACCAAACAACGACGCAAAACAACCAAAACCACGACAGAACGGCAACGTTATGATGTGACACGGAACTTGTTAGCACCTATCATCCACTCAGATTCTGCGATGTTGCCATACCTCGCTAATCTTCATGCCTGCCGAATGAATGGAGTCATGGCCGACTCTACACTGATGGAGTTCAATGTGTTATACCTCTACTCGGGAATAGCAGGGGAATAGTAACTTATAAATATGAATAAAAATGCGACAAACATCATAGCGATCTATTAAAACTTTTCTTGCATTCATAAAATTACGTCATCGGACTCATGGGCCTTTTCTGCTGATGGCATCTTAGCGAGATGTTGCAATGTCGCAAAATCTGAGTGGACGATGGGACATTCTGTGTCATATATCACTTTGCCGCTCTTTCGTGGTTTTGGTTGTTTTGTGTTGTTCTTGGGTTTCAATATATTATGGTGAAAATCGGAGTTTAAAAAAAATTTTTTTGGTGAAAATGCCAAGAATTTTTTTGTCGAAAGTGACATATTAGACCGTCCTCTATACAAAAAAGGTGAAATCGCTAGGCAATTTTTGGATACTTAAAGTCTACCAGTCCCCTCATCTGTTTAATTATCATAAAATTACTAATAGAAATTCTTGGTCGTACTGAAGCTTTGAATGCTACATTACAGAAGACATCTCTGTATCTGCAAAAAGCCGTTAATAATATTAATACAGTCAAGGAAGCTATATCGTCCCAAAGAACTGACGAAAATTTTGAAAACATCCAACGTCTGGAAGTCTGCTGTAGATTTAGATCATATTTTGGAATTGGATGAACCTAAAACTCCAAAAATACGAGAATACCCAAAAGGATAGACGGCTCTACAAGCGGACCGCACGAATTTTCTAATGCAACTGACTTTTATCGAAAATGTATTTTGAAGTGTTAGATAAAGTCGTAGGCTGTATTGAACAGCGCTTTACTAAAGATACCATGACATACTTGAGCAACATGGAACTATTTCTCACTCAGAAAAATAATAAAACAAGCAAACAAACAACTATGTGAAAAATTTTTATGGAGATGTCTTTTATATATGGATCATTTGACTCTTCATCGAAATATGCTACTGATATAAATAACTAAAGATTAAAAAAGGCGGAGCACCCACGAGAATTTTCGACACCCGGCGCCACTGCATACGAGCACCTTTTCGAATCAAATAACAGAGATAACAGGTTAGAAATGTTAAAACACACCATCAGTTCTACATTTATAGTAAAAATTATAAAAATATCCTACCTGTAACACTGTCAGATGCTCTAGAAATTCTTGCCAACACCACAATGTCACTTAAGTCTTTGACTAAAGACGCTTCCATAATTTGTCGGATTTATATTATCAGACCCTCAACGAACACTTATTTCATCACATACAACCGTTTCCACATGTAAAACAAGATTTTTCCTAAGAAATTAATCAAATAACTAGGACGCCACGATGTGAACCCCGGTAGCAAAGTCAAAGACGCTAGAGTGCTAGACAGAGACAGGTTATAGGTTATAGGCACACTCACACACTGCCCTGCAAAAACAATTGAACAGGCGGGAGCCAATGAGATGCGAGCCCTCGCTCAGACAAATTCTCCGAAATAATATGCGTCTTCAAACCTCTACGTGAAAACAATAATATTGCCTGAAAATGTTCAACTCATCTTTCAGGAGCTGAGGCTCAAAAAGTATAGTATGAAACTGAAATCTGTTTATATGATTAGAAAGCTAGCACCTTTGTCGTAATTTAAATACCCATTTTATATCAATCGGTATCGTTGATTTCATTTTAAAAGGAGAAATAGGTATGTAGCCGAAACAGGAAATCTCTTAAAAGTAGTGAAGTACATTTTTGTGATTTAGACGTTATCAAACGTCCAAATGAGATCAAGTAGGTTAACTCAGTACTTTTCATGCATTGGCATATTTTTAAACCAAGGGACTCTGTGCAAAGTTCTGAAAATAGGTATGACTGTATAGCCTGCTTCCACGTTATCAAACGTCCAAATGGGATCAAGTAGGTTAACTCAGTACTTTCCATGCATTGGCATATTTTTTAACCAAGGGACACTCTTCAAAATTCTGAAAATAGGTATGACTGTATAGCCTGCTTCCACGTTATCAAACGTCCAAATGGGATCAAGTAGGTTAACTCAGTACTTTCCATGCACTGGCATATTTTTAAACCAAGGGACACTGTTCAAAATTCTGAAAATAGGTATGACTGTATAGCCTGCTTCTACGTTATCAAACGTCCAAATGGGATCAAGTAGGTTAACTCAGTACTTTCCATCCATTGGCATATGTTTAAATCAAGGGACACTGTTCAAAACTCTGAAAATAGGTATGACTGTATAGCCTGCTTCCAAGTTATCAAACGTCCAAATGGGATCAAGTAGGTTAACTCAGTACTTTCCATGCATTGGCATATTTTTAAACCAAGGGACACTGTTCAAAGTTCTGAAAATAGGTATGACTGTATAGCCTGCTTCCACGTTATCAAACGTCCAAATGGAATCAAGTAGGTTAACTCAGTACTTTCCATGCATTGGCATATTTTTAAACCAAGGGACACTGTTCAAAATTCTGAAAATAGGTATGACCGTATAGCCTGCTTCCAGTTTTCACGTCAGTAGGCGGAAGAAGTACCGTAATCGGCAAAATTTTAGATTTTGAGACTATAGACGTTCTTATTTCCCATGCAGCTCATTTCACAGCGTCAAAGTTCTCCGAAAGAGGAGACTGGTTCGGGGAGTAGGGATCTCGACCTGCCCATTATTAATGTAAAAAACATTCAGTTTTACAACCCACAACCGCTCTAATTTCACCTCCACCCAAAGTAAAGTATAAAATGATCAGGAACCCCCAAAACCGCCCAATAACCAACAATTCTCTCTCTCTCTTCTCAAGTCTTCTTGGGTTTGCATAAACTTATGCAGGGATCCATATTGCTGGAGTGGATACTATAAATGAGGGGAGTAATAATACAATAGGCCTTAAGGCTTCAGTATTGACCAACGACGGCCTACTGATAGAC
Source organism: Callosobruchus maculatus (assembly GCA_951848785.1). Taxonomy (NCBI): domain Eukaryota; kingdom Metazoa; phylum Arthropoda; class Insecta; order Coleoptera; family Chrysomelidae; genus Callosobruchus; species Callosobruchus maculatus. The sequence continues at coordinate 2,773,162 of CATOUR010000040.1, forward strand.
ATACATACATACGCATACAAGGCAATTTGTTTGTCGGCATTCCAAACATTGGAAATATTTTCAATGGTCCTCCGCAGCGATGCCAACTTGACAATCACTTGGAATTAATATTCAGAAAAACGTGTGGAACAGTATCGTCAATATGCTGTAAAAATTATGATTATGGCTAGCTTATCTGTAACAGAAAAAGTACTCTGAAAATACTCTTTTGTAAAACACGTGTAATATTTGAATTCTGTCAAGAATTAACCCCATTTTTATATTTTACAAACATTGCTGCATGCTGTAATACGCAACTGGCAACGTCAGGACTGTTTACGTCAAGTGCCGACCACGTGTCTACTCAGGCGCGTACACAGGATTTTCGTTCGGGGGCGGTTTCAAAAAAAAACGAGATATCTGTATCAGTGCTAAGCCAGTCAGTCGATAGTGGTCCACATCCAGCCAACAAAACAGCAACACAACAAAGCTTCAGGTTTTCGAAAACAGAAACAGATTGACAAATGCTGTCCACATATTTGTAGGCAACAATTAGTCAACTTCGAGGCCGCTGATAGAAAACGTGGCCTGCTCAAAATTGCGAATTGGGTTTTCTATCCACTATCCACAATTTTGACTTTATGGGGACATTTCTGTTTCTTTTCCGGTATTATGAACTAAGTGTGAAAGTATTTCATATTGCTGTGCCATTGACATATCTTGAGAAAAGGGGTTTCAATGTGGTTTCCAATCTTATACAGAAAAGAAGTTGTAAATATTATTTATTGATTGACGAGGTTTAAGGTTGAGGCTGACTAGTTTTAAGTTGGTTATTCTAAATTTGCTATAGATTCAGGTTCAATGCTCTCATTAAAAATCAGTGATTTTTTGTGTACCTACTTAATTTACGTAAGAATGTTACTAACCCCAGATTATGTACTGGTGTAAATAAGACATGAATAAAATCCTTGCGCGTTTTTTCCTTCCAAAAAATTTGTCATTTCTACAGACCCTGTCAGAGTAACTGCCTAGTTAAAAGACAATTTTGCGTATCATTGATACAAATCTTTGCCAGATAATGTTTTGATTTCACTGTGACAAAATTTGCGTATCCATTTAGGCATTTTTTTGCCAATGCAATGTTAACAGTTGAATACTTATTACAATAAACATAGTAATTAGCTGAATATACATACATTTTCTTCGCAGACTTTAGAATTAACATATTTTATGATCAATGAACTAGTATCAATGAGAAAAGTTTTATTCATATCTTATTTTTCAAGAATATCACTTTGAATGGGAGAAGCTGCATGCAGCAGTTATATTCTTATTTGAGTACACAAGCAAGTGGTGTGAAAGGGAAAAGAGAAACGGGTAAATAAAATTTTATTATGTGTATGTGTGTTATACATATATTCAATAATTCTACGTTTTTTTAGCTGCTCCAAATGAACAACAGTCTAACAATTACTTAACACATCTATTATTTCATATTGTCTGACTATTTGTAAACTTCTGCCATTGTAAAAATTAAATGTCTACGACACTGACTAGGAGTACGCTCATAAATACAGCTGACGTTTCCCCCTGCCGTCACATCGCCAGAAACGCTTACAAACATTTGGTATACAAAGCGTAGTCTATCAGTATGACGTCGTTGGTATTGACGGGGACAGCATGGTCGGACGGCTCCTGGAAAAAAACCTGCTTGATCCAGCAGCTGCTGCCAACCTTCTGCCTTCCAGCTGCACTAAATATAATTTAAAACCTCTCAATTCGAGCCCAGAATCCTTTTAGTCAGTACGTAAATGTTCATGTTGTTGTTTCGATTACCACGAATTTCGTAGACGCTAGAATCTATTTTGTATAGATACCACGTAGATCACGGCACTACTGAACTGAAGTAAAGAAAACTTTTGTATGTTTGACCTACATCCAACTCGGCAACGCTACCGCCAAGTTTAGCTATGGTTTTTATCGAAACTCCGGCCGGACCACGAATAAGCTCTAGAGAACGGCCAAAACGAGTTAAATCGGAAAAAGTAAATTGTGTTCCCAAGTTTGTAAGCGCTCTCATTTTTAATCCGCGCTTAAATGATATGGCGGTATAACTATTGGCGGGAGCAAAATATCCAACTTAAGATTTGCTGACAATACAGCCCTTATTGTCGCTTCTCAGGAAGAACTAGTAGCTCTATTAAACATCTTAGAACAACACAGTGTAGCATATGGTCTTGGTATTAACTAACTACAACAAGACCAAGGTTATGATCGTAGATAGAGAGCATGACAATCATCGAGAAATAAAGTCAATAGACCGTTGCGAGTTAGTTCAAAGTTTGGTGTACCTCGGTTCTTTAATCGACAATTCGATAAGCTGTAAAAGTGAGATCCGACGGCGCATTCAACAGGCACGCGTGACCATGACAAAGCTTATAAAATATGGCGTGACCATAACATCACTAAGGCCCGATTTTATTAACATGCAGATTTGAACAAAGACTTTGACCAATCAGAGCAGCCCTTTAAAGAACATGCATCTGTCAAAGTACTCTGAAAATTATTGATTTCTCTTGAAGTTTACCTCAAAAAAGGTCAAAATGACCATAATTTATATACAATCGACCATTGTGAACCATCTAGTATCCTTTCAAGTCTGATTTTCCATCCTAAATGGGTCAAAAATTGCATTTTCTTGTTTAACAAAAAGTTTGACAATTGTTAATCTCAACCAATCAGATTCCAGAGAAGCCGTGCATTTAATCACTAGTTTCTTGGTGTATCAAATGATATGATGACAAAAAATTCACTCACTGCATTATTTGGATAAAACAATAATTTACTATCGATAATAATTATGAATTCCTGCAATATATCTTTGCTTTATAGTAAAAAGAGGTAAAAATAGCATTTTGTTACATTTCAAAAGTTACAGCTATTTGCCAAACGTATGTGCATTACTGGCTGCCTATCCAGAACTCCAGAACGGCAAAGCTTGGCAGTATAACCTATTTTATGTACATGTGTACGCTGCACCTGTGAATATTTCTATAAGAAGATCGAAGATCTATAACAAACATGCATCCAATGTAAATGAAAGATTGATTCTTCATAAAAGTATGTATTTTCATTTTCATATAATCCATCAGACTGACGGTCGTGGGATTTCTAATTATTAAATAAGGTAGGTAGTTGCTGTGATTGATATAGGTACTTACTACTTTTCTCACAAATTATCGCAGTTTGCAATTAGTAATTATACAATAATTATAATGTAAACATGGAAAATGTGGCATTAATTTGCAAATCAGTCGCTTTGTTCTGATATCTTGCTATGATTTTGATCCATGAATTTCTAAAATATCATTGACAAAAGTGTCATCCAGCTTTGACGTTTTGTTTTCAATATTGATAAAATACTATTGGATGATACTTATTAACATAGCCCTCAATACCCAATAGAAAGCTTTTGCTAAATAACATCCAATAGAAAAGCTTTGTCAAAGTCTTTGTTAAATATGCATGTTGATAAAATCGGGCCTAGCTACCAAAATGTCGCTGGTTCAGTCTCTTATGTTCTCCATATTTTTGTATGCCTCGGAAACTTGGGCTGTTAAAAAGGCAGATTGAGCTCGCATAGATGCTTTTGAAATGTGGATGTGGAAGAGAATGCTACGAGTTCCTTATACCGCCCATCGAACTAGCGTTTCACTGGATGAATGCTTACATTCTTCGGACATATTCACACAAGCGATAATATGGAGAAACTTGTAGTTCAGGGTCATGCCCCGATTGGGGGCTGTTCCCTTACCTACGACGAAACTGTTGCTGGATATGAGTAGCGAGAGCGCCACTGAACTGGCAGTAAATCGCGAACGATGGCGAGCTACAGTTCTCAAAACTATTAATAATATTCGTGTCGGCAACACTCTAGCTCCTTTTTGATGCATTTTACGAGTTCACAACATGTCTGTTAAGACATTGTGACTATGATGATGATAAGGTATGTCACGGAGATTTTTCTTGCCATATTAAAATATTGGAAACTATGTTATTATTTTGAACTGAACTATTCTTCTAAATGACTCAAAATCGCAAATTTATATTTTTTACCCTCAATAACGATAATCCTATGTTCGGCGTACTGTCCATTTTAACCCTAATTGGCGTACCTCATAATACGCCCATATATCATCATTTGAAACCTGTTGACCTTCAAAAGCGACAGAGGAATCGTGGGCTGGCGTCGGCCATATATATTTGCTAATTTATGAATTAATGTTGTTATTTCGCGCCAGAAATACGTGAAAACAACAAATCAGTGATCTATGAATAGCTTGCCAGGTCTATGGGGATGAGACGTTAATGATATTATTTTGACGGCTAACAGGACCGGTAATACACCGTGTCCCAGGACGAATCCCGAAAACTTTAAGGGATTATTTCTGGCACCGAATTATGACATAATATAATTATAATAATAATTTATTTACCAACAACACAGGGCAAATAAATTGTTTGACCCACAGAAGGTGCTGACCTTGTGCGTGGGTTATAATACAGACTTATATTTTACAATACGTATATTAAAACCTCAGAGTAACAACTGAACATAGAGTTACTAAACAACTAATTCCAATAGGCCAACATCTTTTCTTACGTTGTCATATCGACCACCAGATACGGCAATCATAATTGTTTACTATCATCTTAATTGTGTAGTATCCAGAAATATTCCATTCTACGTTAAAAGAGACGGTATTTTGATGGTCCAGAAATGCTTACAGCAAAATCAATAGATATGTTGACCTCTACTGCGTTACTGCATGTTTCTTCATCATTAACGCAAATTCTGTCTTACATAAAGTTTAAGGAGTTGGCAACGCCTATGTAATTTTCCTGCGATTTGTTTACGGTAACCCCTGACTGTCAAACGTTTGTTTTGTTTGTGCGTCTTTTATGCTTGGTCAGTAAAATCGAATTCGCTATTTGTTGGTAACTGTAGTGAAGCTTTACGTACTTGCTGTGCTATATTCGAGTGTAATTTAACAGTTCTTCGAGATGGGACAGTGCAGAGCAGTGTTTGTAACATGGGTTGCATTGGAAGAATTTTCAGGTTAGTTGGCAATGTTTGGGTCTGAAGTGTCAAAAGATCATGGCTTTGAGCACGCCGTGCTGAAGTAGTTTGTTTACTACCTCTATGTTCAGTTGTTACTCTGAGATTAAAACTAATACTAACTGTGTATATTAAAAACTTGTAAGTGTGTCAGTTCAAAATCGTGTTAAAAACATTTGAAAAAATATCTCTGGGTGTGTCCATTATCCATTTTTTGACTTTTTTTTTGTATACCTATAATATGAGATTTTATGGGTTCTATTCTTGGTTCTTGTATTATATTCATGGCTATTGAAGTTGACAGACATTATTGAAAAATTATTAAGAAAACGAAAACAATTCGTGATTTGTGATTTTTCGTGTGACACAGCCAAGAGATGAAACCTACAGGGCATCCCCTTAACGGAAGGCAAATCACACAACAGTAGTTTGTTTCGTGAAAATTGCCTCAATACCGCGATTTAAAAGTTGACGAGGCAACAATGCACTGCTGATGTATCGCACGCTTCTCACTGACTGGCTAAATTTGAATTCCTTTTTTTTACTTTACTAGTAAACAAAATGATGCAGACAGTAACCAGATGCATCATTACACGCACCTTTGCTTATGGTCTGATTCCCACAAAGGCTAAAAGCCTCTGGCACTGTGTAAGAGGACAATTATAGCTGCACGTTAGATTTGAAACGCTTCAGGTTGTAGGCGAGACTGGTTCGGAGAGTAGGGATCTCGACCTGATAAGGATGAGCTCGCAGAGCCTCTCTAGTGTTCCTCGTTCGGACGGCCTTTGGTGTTATTAGCTAGGAGAGCTCACTCGAACAACTTCCGTGATAGTTACTACGTTTTCAAAATCCCATCGAAGGCCTCGATTTGCTCTGTAGCGTTTCAGTATTCACTCAACATCAAACTGTCAACAAAAATCTGTGTTCCGTTATTGCATTCCCGAGGCCATGGATGTCATCGTTTTGCTCGGAAATCAAATTGAGATTTTAGCGACCTTGGTGTCAAGACTGTCAAGAGACACTTTTCACTTGACAGCTAACAACTTCGCCTCTTCTGCTTTATTTGTATGCTATCCCTTTATTTTAATCTATGGTCTAGAACATAGGTGTAGAAGTAAATACAATGGAAAACGGAGTTCAATATGTTTTGGATGAAAATAATCAAATTATTACCGAAACTGACAAAGTTTTAGTTGTAAATGAAGGTGGGTACTTCATGAGAAAGGAGTTTTATTGTTATATGCTAGCAGCTCTATGCAGTTTTCATGATGTCATTATTAGATTTTCAAAATTTGAATCCATTTGAATGTGCTTTCAGTTTCACCACAAAATATTTTCACAAAAGCAAAATAGCCTCAGGGCTCAGATGGTAACAACTGTGACAGAAACTATACTCACTCACTCTCACTCACTCTCACTCTGAGAAAACAGCACAGGTTATGTGATATGTCAAAATTGTCAAGAAAAGATCTTTGCCGTTTCATAAATATTCCAACCTCCCTAACATCCGGAATCACGTGACTATCCTCGAAAATTCATCTGCTCACTCGATAGATGGGATTTTGGAACGTAGTAAGTATCTGTAAAACAGGGACAGGTCGAGCACCCTTCTTTGATGTTCCAGGCTGTGGAGGCCCCCTGTGAGGTTAGGCGTAACGATTAGTCTAATTGCTCTCTTCTGGATAGTGTTTCGGAGCGCATTCTCACACATGGAAGTAATACTTCAATGGTGATTGAATCTGTGCCTTGTAGAGCAACAGTAGTTCCTCTGGAGGATACAGCTTCCTATAGCGGAACAAAGGTTTCCGGAATGCCATTTTAGCAATACTAACGACGTGATCGTGGCAGGATATCAGTACTTTTTTTTAAATGAAAGAGCCGTTGACCGTGGCAGAATGTCGGCTCGGCCAAGATTGTCCATTTGTTGTTTTTATAGCAACAATCCTTCTTGGAAGGCCGCTACTTTCGCTCTCCGTCGCATACAAATATTCCCATTACTAATGGAGAGTGGCTGTTGCCGTTAAGCCTGCGACATGGCGGCATCGCCTACTATAAAAAAGGCAGATAGCGCGGGATACAGCCATTAACCTCGCTCCTCCATTACGCCGAATCAACGTTTGCTGGAAAGAGGAAAGCTACAACATTAGATATTTCACGCAGACAAGGTCGCTGCTGGACTCTTCTGCTGCCAGACGTTATGGGACAGCTTATGCCTAGTTAATGAAATTCTCTGGAGATGGTCTTTGATTGCAAACTGCAAAGATTAACCCGGAGCAGTTTGTTTATTTAATCGTGTAAGAGCTACACTTGAATTAATTAACCAAAGTGTCATATACATTTTTCTTATTCTATTTAATTTTTTTGCTTTATTATTTCCAAAGTTAAAGACAAAGTCCCTGTGTCAGGTCTAACCAATATTGTGTATAGTATAAAATATAATGATTGTAATTTAGAATATATTGGCCGCACTTCTAGGTCACTAAAAGGTCGGACATCTTCTCACAAAAGTGATGCCAGACTACATCCAGAAAGATGTGCTCTTGCAGCTCATATCAACCAAACAGGCCATACTGCTAACTTTGATGATGCAAAAATTTTGGAGAAAGAGCCTAGACTTTCAAAACGTCTTTTCTTAGAAATGGCACAATATACCAAAGTGACCACCATAATATATGAACAAAAGAAGTGACATCAACCAACTTTGTTCAATATATTTATACCTACTCTATTGTGAAAAATTTCATTCAAGTAACAACTCTAATATTGACATTACCTCCCTTTCCCAATAATTTAATGATATAAACAATTTCAAGAAAAATCTTAGAAAGTGAATTCATTTTCACTATCTTTATTGGTTTCTCCAACAGATTAACATAAAAATCGTATTAATTACAATTATTATAAATAACCAGTAAAAATAGTAAAAAATTTCCCCTTAGAATTTCCTTGTTATACACATAAAGTATATACTTTTTCGATCAATATATGTTTAAATTGCACAATTCTTTAGGTAAGCATCCTAATAAAATTACACCTGCCCTTTTGAGTGTTTTTCCTGTAACATTCTGGCTCTTTGTCTCGGTACTCTATAATTCAATATGTCCGAAATATAATTTTCGCTCTCTCAGAATTATTGATCTTCTATCGATTGTTAATATTCCATCTATCATTTCTATCCGTGTCACCTGTCATAAATGATTGATAAGTGACAAGTGTCATTATTTCTGGATGTCATTCACGTCATTCAATTACGACGTTTCCACGTAGTTAATTAAGATATTAATTAACAAATTTTACAACAGATATCTGGTTTTAATGTGTTTAAACTATCTTAAAGTCCTTTTTTATTATCAATTGTCAATGTTTTTGACAATGAATTTGTGTTTCCACACAAATTGTGCTATATTGTGAAGACTCTCCCTTTGATCATCTTAAGGCAGCAATCTCGCTAACTTTTGTAAGTAATTAACATCAATTTGTTGAGATTTTTTCCTCATTTCCTAAATTTCTATTGTAGCCCTGATGATGGAATCATAAGTTTCCGAAAGCTTGGAATAAAGTTAAAAGAGTCCACTTTTGCGTTTATTCCCAATTATTAACCGTTTTGTTACCTAACTGGTTTTTGTTTCGGCAATGACTACCCCCCTTTTGTTACCTTTCCGTGCAAAAAAAATTTTTGATTCGTTGACTTTCAATATACAGTACGTTCATTTGGCAGCGATTTGGATATAAAGAGGTCATAACTTTTGAAATACCCTGTATAATGTTATAATACCTCATATTTTAAGACCGTCAATTATTAGTAGAATCCAAGCATGGAATAATATGTAAGGTGTCTTACTTAAGAGAATATGTTGTAACATACTATATATTATGGCATTCGTGTATTGCTGGTGTATTGCATATTAGTTGTCATGCATGATGTAAAGTCAAAGTGTTATGTTAGTTCTTTGAAGTGTAAACGTCATCGAATCGTCTAGAGTTTTCGAGAAGGACGGATGGCATTCTACAACGTCGTCAAATTCTCTAGATGGTTCGATGAAGTGTATATAAGGCGCCACGGGTAGCGTGGAGTATAGTTCAGTTCAGTTGAGTTGTATCTAAGATAAGGTTTGTATTGAGTTGTGAAGTAAAACGGTGAAAGTTACGTCCAGTTTCATTCGAAAGAATAAAGATTCATCTATCTATATACCAAGTTTTATAGAAGCTTCTAGTACACTTGATTAGTGCAACTATTGTAGCTGTCTAAAGTGTTCAAGAAGTTGATACAACAGTGGAGTGAAAGATCCTCTGCAAGACCGGGTGCAGTATACGACGCAGACAGTAATTTCGAGAGAAGTTAAACAGCTGGTGACAGATATCGCCTCTTTTGCAGTCGCCTCTCGTTCCGGATGCCTTTAAAATACGTACTTCCCAGGGATTGGACGCTTTCAATCCCGGAGGGCATTATTAAAATTTTAGGAATGCTCCTCTTCGATCTCGTAGATTTCAATAGTAGTCAACGATCTGTTTCTGCTACACTGCTCGACAAGAATTTACGAATTTAATAGTATCGAGCCCTGTACGGGATACTGCATCAATAACAACAGCAACAAAATAATAACCTTGTTTAACAGGTGAGCTAGATAAAACCTCAAGTACCTGACCTCCAACGTATAGCGAATCGTCAGACAACATGCTTTAGGATTTGGGGGTAACTTTTTAGAATGGTTGATGTCCTACCTTAATGGTAGAAAATATGTATAGACGGTTATCTTTCAGATGAGTATGATGTGCAGAGAGGTATTCCACAGGGCTCAATATTGGGCCCACTACTATTTATAGGTACTATTTGTCAATGACTTGCCATCACACATAACTTCTGATTGTTTAGTTTTATATGCTGATGATACGACGATTGCTGCTAATGCTGAAACTGTGGAAGAGTTAAGGCAAAAAATGGATTATATAGCTTCAGAATTTACATCTTGGTGTTTGAGGAATGCTTTGATTGTCAATTCTAGCAAAACAATTACTATGCTGTTTTTCAATCGAACTATAGCGTGTCGCCCAAAGAAAGAAAACTTTTACATTAATGTCAATACAGACACCGTCGGCCTCTCAGAAACCACAAAATTCTTGGGTCTGAATTTAGATAAAGGTGGACTTGGAGAGTTCACACTGAACTAGTGTGTAAAAAAATCAGTAAGAGTTACTATGCGATACTCCAGCTCCGTAACTGCCTAGATATTCCCCAGCTGATAAATGTGTACTTTTCTCTAGTATATTCTCATTTATCATATCACATTACGATTTGGGGTAATTCACCTTCCGCCGCTAGAGTTTTTATTGCACAAAAATGAATTTTGCGTGTTTTATTTCGTCTAAAGTACAATGAGTCATGTCGAGCATATTTCAAAAAATATAATTTATTAACGTTATCCCCCATATATATCTATAAATGTGCAATATTTGCAAGGCGTCATTTAAGTGCGTATGAGAAGAACTCAGATTTGCGTACATATCCTAGCGTGGCAACACCTCATTAAGGTCTAATAAACATAATACATCTTTATAGGAAAGTAGTCCTTTTTATGTGGGATATAAGATTTCTCAATTCTTTACCTGGAAATATACGAAATATCTCCGGTGAAGGTTTATTCAATAAACAATTGAAGAACTTCTTGTTAGACAAATGTTTTTATTCTGTGATCGATTTTTTTAGCCAGTCGCATAATGTTATTTAATAATTTTATCTTGTCTATTTTGTCTATACGTATGTTTTGTCCTGCATTTTTATTTATACTCGTATTTATACATTGTATGTTGTATTTCTATTTTTTTTATGACTTATCCAATACCTCTGTACAATGTCCTTGGTACGATCACCGAGCATATTTTTTTTATAACTGAGTAGACCGCGTAGGCAGAGCCTAAATACCAGAGTATCGCGGCTGCTGTGAAAAGGTTATGTTAGGGGAAGTTTGTTAACGCAGGATTTGTTGGGCCAACATCCGCAGGCCCAATAAATGCATCTCCTGACAGTCCATTCCAAGCCTTGGACACCTTGGAAATAAATGTGCGGTTGTACCGCTCGGTTCTTGATGTATGAAGAACGACCGCCTTAGGATGAGATGCAGCGGTCGCGCGGGTGCATCTGATAGAAGCGGTGAGCGGCGGAACCATAGAGGATAGCTCAGAGGAGCAGATTCCGTTTGAATTTCGGTAGAAGAGTGAGAGGTCACTAACAACACGCGCGCCGGTGAGAAAGTGGCTGGAGATAACGCGTTAAGGCCGGTTCGCCGATTAGTCGAATTGTCCTTCTCTGGACGGCATCTAGTATAGACAGAGTAGTAGGGGCAGCAGCTCCCAGACATGAGAGCAATGCTCCAGGCCAGGGCTTATTTGGGCTTTATATAGCGTGAAGAGGTTACATGGTGAAAAGTACCTTCTGGCTCTAAATAGGTACCCATGCTTTTACCAGCAGCTGTTGCAATTGACGCAACGTATTCGTGCCAGGTCAGTATTTCCGATGAATGATCACCACTTTTATTTAAAAAAACTTGCGACAATTATTTCGACACACACTGTCTTTATCAATTGATGATTTTCACCACTTTTACTTAAAAAAAACTTGCTAATCAATGAAACTTAATATCAATTTATAAAGACACGGTGTGTCGAAACAAGTGTCGCAAATTTTTTAAATAAAAGTGGTGATCATTCATCGGAAATACTTATTTGTACGGTTTTTTGTCTTTCTTTTTTCCATTTTGAATTTATTAGGTTGCTTGCAAATGAATGACATGGATTTGAAACAACTGTAAATAAATCTGAAGGCATAGAAAAGCACCTATATACTAACAACTAATCGAAAACAGAAAACAAAACTTCTGTGACGTATTGTTGTGCAGCACCATCATGACATAAATTTTTATACAAATTGGTCCATATAATATGCCAGTCTATTTCGTGCTTCCTCAAAGTAACAAACTAACCTGTGTTATGTATCAGCTGGCAATATTTACGTTACACGAGGAAACCATATTTTATGTTTTACGTTTCACCGGTTCGTGCGATCATTTTTCATTTTTATTGCGCTCACAGCTAACACCTTAATCAAAGGCGTATTGCCTTTAATAAATAAGAGGCGCATCTTTATGTACAAAAGTAGACCCTCGTATAACTAATCCAGCTAGCAGGTGTATTTATCTGTCCGTTTTGGGAAGCCTTTCCTCAGGGCTCGCTTTAGATGATTAATTTTCATTAGAGACGGTATTACGATATTATTTTCTGAAATAAGAATGAATTGCTTTCGTAACTCCTGAGGATGCCTTATTTCATTTTTACCCGAAGCCATGGACGTACCTCAGAATCGCTATTCCTTGGAGAGTATAATTCTGTACTTTGTATCGAAGGGGAACATAAGTAGTCAGCCAAAATCGTGGTTTTTGTGCGCTTGCAGCGCCCCAAAAATAAAGAAGACGGTCACGTATCTCCTATGTCGAAGAAACTAGGAAATAAGAGAGTAAAGAAGAAACACGGACAGCAAAGATGGGGAATATAATCTTTTAGAAATGGAAGTGGTTAGGATTGGCTAAGTTTTAGACAAGTTAGAGCCGTATCTCCTATGTGACAGTGTCAGTCTGTGATTTGGTCAAGTGAGGAAATCGAGGAACCAAACAACGTCAAGGAATCCAGGAAAGAAGAAAGTGAAGAAGAAACGTGGAAGGCAGTAGGGGTATAAACTTTTAGAACTGAAAGTGGCGTATTTCTGACCCAAATTAAAGTAGAAGACTTTAGTCCTGAAGGGTCTCATTCTAAAGATATAAGATATAAGTTTGGAAAAAAATAGACTTTTTGAAACCCTGGATCTCGAAAATTAGACTATCTAGGACACACTTCCCAGACCGATAGGTGAGAGGTTTTGGGCGTTTTATGATAACGAAAATCCACGTCACTCATTTCCGTCGGTCGATCTATCGATCTGTAGCTTGAATATTGCATCTAGAGCTTATAATAAATGAATATTTCACTTCACATGTCCTGGGTATGGCTCATGCAAAATCGTTTTAAATTTGCGGATCTCACAGGATTTCAGGTCCGGTTACGCTCTCTAAAAGACTTTGTTCTGTGAACTGGAGCACTAAAGGCTCGGTCAAACAGAGGGCGGTCTAGAACGCGGCGTTCCGGCGTTCTAGAACACGCTTACAGCGTTCCGTTATATTGAATTGGACTGGTCAAACAGAGCGCGTTCTGAACGCGGCGGTACGGCGTTCTGAACGCGGCGACACGGCGTTCTCTAACGCCGCGTTACAGCGTTCTGTTTGTACCAGACAGGTCTGTTTGACGGGTTGAGCAAAAGCCTTACGCCAATTTTTGTCAAGATGTCGAGTGATTCAGACATATAGACGAACTTATACCTTTTTTCGCATTATCACGTTCAAAGAAACAAAAACCGCTCTGGGCGCATATGTCATTTGCAAAATTCTGTTTGGAAATACAACGTGACGTTCTAACGCCGTGACAGAACGTCGCCTACTACGATGGCTTGGGCTATTTTTGACGGGTTGATACTGAAACAGACCGCGGTGTAGAACGCGGCGTCAGGGCGGTCAGAACGCTGCGTACACTGGATGTCAGATAGACCAATTTTCTTCAAGATCTCAAGAGATTCGGATGTAAATATGTTTTTATCTGAACTGTTTTTCATGTCATATAGACAAGCATGCTTTCAAACAGATTCAATCAACTCCTCCGTCATCCTGATACCGAGAACGCTGGGCGTCCGTTTGCAAAATCTGTATCGAAATATAACGCGGCGTTCTACGTGCACATGCTCTGTTTGACGGGTTGATACTGGAATAATACAATACAACGGAACGCTGTAACGCGGCGTTCTAGAACGCCTAACGCCGCGTTCTAGAACGCTCTCTGTTTGACCAAGATTTCATTTTGAATATGTTCACTGAACGAACGTCCTTGCTAAATGGTATTTTGTCATATAGGTAATCTGAGTAAGAAGCTTACAGCCTTAAAGTCCACTTGACAATTGATTATTTGAAGTTTCGCCATTTAATGGGCAATAAGATTTACTAAGAAAATGTAAAATGTAAAATAGTTTAAAAAGGATTCGATTTAAAAACACATTTATTTCGATCGTAGAAAAAACCTGTTTAGCATGTGTAAAAAGCAACTTTTTGTAAAAAAAATTAAAGAGATGTTGTGCCCTGGGCTCGAACCAGTCTCGAACCCGAACATTTTTGGTAGGAGGGTAGATTATATTAAGTTACTTTATTACTGGTGTTTGTGATTTGCGTAATTTCAAATATAATATTATACAGGCTGAAGTCGCACTATTTACGTATGTAGTATCTACAATATTTGACACAACATAAAATATGTATGTTTACTGGATTGCAAAGATAAATCTCTGAAAACGATACCTTGTAATTTACAATTTACGCTAGGCTTTTAAATAATCAGCTGATACTTCACCATTTACAACTGACTATTGTTACAAGTGACGAGTTGGAAAATTAACTTGACCGCTTTGAATTATCACCTGACACTTCAGAATAGAAACTAGGGTGGTGTGATTCCACAACCTGTGATTTTGTCACAGCTCCGGGACCATCGCAGTCACGATCTGCTCCGCTTCGATGAAAAAAGTGACAGTGACGTCTTACGACGGAACCGTATTAGGTTCATAGTCGCTGTCACTTCAGATACTTAGGGCCGTTTAAATGAAGCTTACCAAAGCTTGCCTTGAAATTAAAGCTTGGCTTAACTTATTTTTTTATGCACCGATATATCATTAGCTCTGCTTAGTTAAGCCGCCGGTAAGTTTGGCAACGTTGCTTCTTTTTATCACATTGCTGTTTTGTATCATAGAAACTTATGTTTCATGTACATTCATGTATCAACCGTCAGACGAGGTCTCAGCCAATTGTCATTTCCATTGACATTCTCCACGTTCTGACCTTATGATATCTATGGTCATTTCAGGTTTTAACCTCCTTGGGTCATTTCGTACGGATTTTGTTTATGTTTACACTTCACATATGACCTGTGTTTTCATGAAGGACATGAAGTTAAGATACTTTTAATTGTTGAACTGCTTGTGATTTGTACTATTACTTCATATGTGCTTCATCTTATGTTCAGTATATAGAAATTTATGAATAATTATGACTAAAAAAGTTAGTGCCCAACTTCATGCCCTAATAAGGGACACATTTGCTTAAAATTATAGTAGTAAAGTAGGAATTATTATTATATGTAACTACGTTTGTTGATAAAAGATTCATTCCACTAATTTCACAAGTCCTAAGACTGACGCACATACAGCACAGAGTACTGATACTCAAACTCAAGATCAAGATACTGAGAATTTGTAGTTTGTAGGTTAGGATACACCATAAAGCCAGGCTTAGCGTCACTAAGCGGCCATGGTTGATCGCTTAACTTTAAGCGCGCTAAAAGGCTTTCAAACATGAGGTGTGTAAACTGTGACTGTTTACTTCGTCCAGATTCCTTTCCATCGCGCGGCTCGTGTTTACGCTAGTTACTTAACCAAATGCCAAGTATGCACTCACGCTAATATACGTGGATCTATGAGGATACCCTTAACTACTGAAGTACTTAGAGCATAATTAGTTGTTGTTTAAATATCTATTAAAAAAAAACCATTTTTGCATAGCGTTTAGCGATATGCAAGTACTTTAAACTTGTACAATTAGGTGTACCACAAGGTTCTATCTTGGGACCTATATTGTTTCTTTGTTATATTAACGATCTACCGGACTATATCAAAGACGGCTGCGTAACTATGTTTGCCGATGACACTGCAGTTTCAATATCTTCTGAAACCACAGAACAATTGCAGACTAAGATTATTCAAGTGATAGATGATATTAATTCCTGGTGTTGTAGAAACAGATTAATTCTCAACAATTCAAAGACAGTTTCAATACAACACTATATGCGTACTACTCCTACCCTAAGCCCTGAACTTGCAGTGCAAATCAATCTATCTGATGATGTTAAATATTTAGGATGTATCTGGGAATGTTCTTTGAACTGGATTAAGCATGTTGACGTTGTTTGCAAAAAACTAAATAGTGCCTTCTATGCACTCAGCCAGCTTAAAAGCTGCCTCGATATAAATGGCCTAAAGTCTGTTTACTATGCCCTAGCGTTTCCATATATTTCTTTCAATATACTAAGCTGGGGTCACAGCAGTGCGAGTAACAGAGTATTTATTTCTCAAAAAAGAATTATTCGACTACTCTTTAATTTAGATCCCAGAGAGACATGTAGGTCAACATACATTAAGGAACATTTATTAACTTTGCCCTCCATTTACATCCTTCACTGTCTTGTGTTTATAAGATTGCATTGGGAAGATTTTCAGAAACATATTACAAACCACAATCGCAATACTAGACACCGCAATCTTATACAAATCCCTAAGCATAGAACAGAACATTTTAAAAAATCGCCACTTTACAACTGCATCACTTTCTACAACAAACTACCGTCTGCAATAAAATCATCCTCTTCAATTCAATCATATAAGAAACAGATCACCGATCTGTTTGTGACTAAAGCTTATTACAGCATCAAAGAATTTTTAGAAGACAATCTTTAGTGAGCAATACCTGTTTAAGTTTTTCTACTGCGATTATATTGTTAAATCGTTTTAAATAGTATTTGTAATGTGTGATGTGATGTGTTTTTATATATACCTATTCGTTTTTATACATTCTCTATATTTATAAGTATTACTTTTACATTATTTTGACGTGCTAATGTACATTTGATGTATCCAAATAGCAAATAAACAAACAAACAAACAAACAAACAAAAATAAAAATATAAAGAGACTGACTTCAGCATCTAAAGTGACGTAAGAACCTGGTATTGGACTCGTTTTTTTGTTTAAGATACTGGTACAGTTTTTATTTAAACACAAAACAAATATTTTGAACAGACCAAAACCAAGCACCGTTAGGTCTAACAAACACGAAACGCAAATCACACCTAGGTACCCACATAACAAAAGTATTTATACATATACAATGTACATACATTGGATATCAAATCCATGGATATGTATATTCACAAATGGAGCACGAATGCCCAATGGATGTCAAATAGACATCAAAAAAATATACATTGCATGTACGTTTGTCGCGAACCATAGCATATCTATAAAATGTACATATGGACGTCTAATTTACATGGATAGTATATATATTGTACATACAGAGGATATGTATATCCACAAATGGAGCATGGATGTAAAATAGACATAAAAAAAATTATCGTTTATCGCGAATTTGCACATCCATGGTATATCCATTAAATGTACATTCATATACTTTTAATGCACATGCATAGTCTATGAAAGTTCAATGTAGAGGCAGTAAAATAAACAAACTTTATGCTTTCATTATGTATTTTTATTAATTCAATTTATAATTACAATAGTAATACTTGGCAAAATTGATTACTGTGATTGTCATCTCTTTTCTGTTGAATGACATGTCTAAAATTACAAAAAAATCAAGGTTTTAAAATTTTCTGGTGGTTTGTTCCGCTTATGACTTACCGTCAAACGCTGGATGTGAGTGTTATCAGTAGGTAGAAGATAAGTAATATTGCACAATATTTCACTCGATCAGGTAATCAGGCACAACCAGTACCAGCACACACGCGAAGGACGCGAACAAGTCGAACGACGGAATGACTAGAAATCAGCAATGGCGGCACTAGTTGTACTTCGCGCAGGCGTAAACTACTAAATGTATATATGATACATAGACCAACATCTTATGTATATTCACATATGGGTGTACCTACGTGAACATACATGTATGTATATATGTATAGTTTATTGGTGCTATTTACAATTAAATGTTTGCACAGGTCAAGAGTAAAGTAAATAACAAAATAAATGTAAAAATATGAGTAACATTAAAAATATAAATGTGCAAGTCACGTGTTATATACAATTAGAAAAAATAAATAAATTACGAAATACACAAACAAATACATATCAAGACTAACGAACTATTAACAAGTAGGTATGCAGAAAACATTTCTTGTTTTGTTTCGGAGAATACTACGAACACGTCAGGTCACCGAAATCATTGCTTAAGTACTCTTCTAGAGAGTAAAACGCTTTCTTAATTAGGTAACCTTTAATTATATTCCTAAATGCTTTTGGGCATAAGTTTCGGATGGATTCTGGAAGAACATTATAGTAGAGAATTCCATAGAAATTAGAGCCATTCCTGGTTCTTGTTAGTCGGCTTCTAGGTAATACGAAGTTATTGTTATGCCTTGTGTTATACTCGTGGACTTCACTATGCTTTACATAGTCATGTGAGTTGTTTTTTACGAAATCTAAGCATGTTTGTATGTAAAGTGAAGGTAATGTCAGGATTTTTAGTGCAGTGAAAGTTTCTCTGCAAGGGTCAGTATATATAGTATACATAGTATATATATTACACTAGTGTATATCATTTTTCATATGTACATTTAACGTCCTATGAATATTCAAAATATACATGTTCAAACTGAAAATCCAATGTAAGTTCTAGGAATGTACATATCCATATAGTGTTATGTGGGTAGTTAGTCGCGACTATGAAGACGCAGGTGTGACAGGAGTCACAGGTCACAGGACACACTTACGCGGATTTGATTAGATCGCTGTTTGCCAGTTACGACTGTTGCAAGTTTTGGTGTGACAAAGTCACAGATTTTAATCACAGTGATACATATGAAACAGTCACAGGTCGGGATTGTGACACGAAAATCACACGTGTCTAAAATTAGCAGAACAAAGTCAGCAGAACAAATTATTGATAACACCACAATTAAAGGCTAATTAAAGGCTAATTAAATGCCCTAATAGGAATTTTAATGCTCCTCTTTTTTTAGTAAATATCGCATGTTATGCTAACTCTTGTCAATGTTAGCAGAGCAACCCTGTATATAACAGTCATAATTAAAAAAATGATGATGCCATACCAAAGAGCTAATTAAACGCTAATTAAATGCCCTAATCAGAATTTTCAAGCTCCGCCTTTTTTAGTAAATACCGCATGTTTAACTTGAGAAAAAGTTAGCAGAGCAACCCTGTATATAATGATGCTAATTGAAGGCTAATTAAATGCCCTAATAAGAATTTTAAATTTTTTTTTAATAAAAATCGCATGTTCTGCTAACTTTAGATAAAGTTAGATTAAAAATAGATAAAACTAGCATAACATGCGATTTTTACTAAAAAAAGGTGGAGCATTAAAATTCTTATTAGGGCATTTAATTAGCCTTTAATTGTGGTATTATCAATAATTTGTTCTGCTGACTTTGTTCTGCTAACTTTAGACACGTGAAAATCACACTTTAGCTTAGCTCTATTAGAAACTACTGCTGGATATGGTGTAGAACAGGAACGCCAATGGAAGCATAAACTTGGTATGGTAGATCAGCTCCGCTCTGCCTGCGCAGGTTATTAATAAGGAATCCCTTCTCGTCCGTGAAAAGAAACTTTCTTTAAACTCTAACTCTACATAGATTAATTAACAGAGGTGAGCTTTATGAGCTGACTTTATCATATATACTCAGATGGTTAGTAATTTGGTAGCTATATTTCATCGGGGGGATTAGATATTAAATGAAAGCAGTAACTCAGTTTGAGGCGCGTATGAAGTCTCGGTTGGAACGAAATTCACGTAGAGGAATCATCGCTGCCGTTGACGTTTGCTAGAACGCGACTGTGATGAATTTCTCATAATTAGGTTCGTAGTAAATCGGTATCACCATCATCATAGTCACAATGTCTTAACAGACATGTTGTGAACTCGTAAAATGCATTAAGTCGGAGCTAGAGTATTGTCGACACGAATATTATCAATAGTTTTGAGAACTGTAGCTCGCCATCGTTCGCGATTTACTGTCAGTTCAGTGGCGCTCTTGATACTCATATCCAGCAGCTATTTCGTCGTATCCACTCAGCGTGTAGGGGAACGACAATGGCACCGTCCGCTGGGGGCATGACCCTGAACTACAAGTTTCTCCATATTATCGCTTCTGTGAATATGTCTCGTCGACACAATGGAGGATAGTCTCTTTGGATTATCGAGCTCATCTAGTATGGAAACGTTAGTTCGATGGGCGGTATAAGGAACAACATTCTACTCCACGTCCAGGTTTCAAAGACATCTATGCGAGTTCGATGTGGATTTTTAACAGTCCAAGTTTCCGAGGCATACAAAAATATGGAGAACACAAGAGATTGAACCAGCGACATTTTGATAGCTTAGTGATGTTGTGGTCACGCCATATTTTAGTAAGCTTTGTCATGACCACACGTGCCTGTTGTATATGCTGTCGAATCTCATTTTCTCAGCTACCCGAATTGTAGATCAAAGAACCGAGGTAGACATAACTTTGAACTACTTCACAACGGCCTACTGACTTTATTGCTCTATGATTATCGTGCTCTCTATCTACGATCGTAACCTTGGTCTTGTTGTAATTAGTACCAAGACCGTACGCTATTCTTAGATGTTTAATGGAGCGACTAGTTCTTCCTGAGAAGCAGCAATAAGGGTTGTACCGTCAGCAAATCTCGAGTTGGATATTTTTCTTCCGCCAATAGTTATACTGGTCGTTGGCACCACTGCATCTGAAATAAGTTGAACCGTTTTCTCTGTTTGTTTATGCGGCATGTAAAATCGGTTTAGGTCACGTTAAACCTCATATTTAAAACGTTTCAACGCCTTAGATCGTGTCAACAAGCGTTTACACATACTAAAGTGTTCTACAATAAACCATTTTCAGGCAAGCGTGTAAACGTAGTGATTGATGCTTATGAGGATTTACTATACATAATGTACATAATAATGACGAATTTATAATTAAGATTAATATATTTGAAGAATTTTGGGGAAGAAATTCCATTATATTTATGGATAATAAGATCGAAAAAATAAGAATTAATGAAGCTAAAGTTTAGGTAATAAAGTATTTTATTGCTACTTCAGATGGGTAAAGATTTTTAGGATTAGTTATTGACGGTAAAAAATATACTAATTTCAAGCCCTATCTATATTCTAAACCAAAAATATGAGGAAATGACAATTAAAGTTCTAAAAAATAAATTTTATAAAACTTGAAAATGGGATTTGACCCTTATAAGTGGGGTATGATGAACCCAGTAGCTTAGTTAACTTACCTTTTTAAGCCTACCCGGAGGGTGTGGCAGTGTGATAGGGAGAGGGGGGAATGTGGAGGCACCTTTGGGTGCATGATCAACTCTATCAAAATTGCCCTTTATTATGGCACTACACATAGGTTAATTATTTAAATTTATTTTTTGGCTTTACTGGATTGGATTTGCTGCAATTTTTTTATACACAAAAATTTGGAAAAATCGTAAAAAAGTTGCATTTAGTGATTTTCTTTGTCCAAATTTGGAAAAAATATATTCGGGATTTTTTGGTTCGGGATGATGAGGGGTTCAGCAATGATATTCACCAGTCATGCTTCCCTCTCCCGCATTTCGAACTACATGCAGACAAAGCCGCTACAAAATTATTTTCAGTGTAGTTTCCCTTTTAAAGTCTCTCTTCGTCTCGGAAATCCCCGACGGATTTGATCGGGCTGTCTGATAAAAATGCACGCCACGTTTTTCTGTTATTTTTCACGTATGTTGTTCGGCGCTGCCACCGGCATCGCCTAGAATTAATATAGTATCTCCGTGACTGTTTTTTATGCAGATGTGTAGGTTCGTTCTCCTCTCAAACTCTGGATACAGGGCTGGTGCGAGCATACAGCTCTCATTCTGATCCCACATATTTTGTGAAACAAAGGTAGGAATTGGCCATGAGTTCGTGTCTCCATGGAAGAAGATTCTTTGTTTGTGGGCATAAAACGAAGCTACATCTCATCTTGCGTTGCTAACTACGAATATTTCTAAATATAAAAAAGTACCTAACACAAGGATGTATACAATTTTAATATACATAATATGCATAATTATACTTCGATAGCCCCGTCCTCAAGATCACCCTGTGGTGATCTTTTGGGACGGGGCTATCTTGTATAATTTAGGATTGAACTTCCTTACAGGTAAGTCGTTTAACCTCTAATTATACCTCCATAGTCCCGTCCTCAAGATCACTACAGAGTGATCTTTTCGGACGAGGCAATCTTGTATAATTGAGGATTGAACTTCCTTACAGGTAAGTCGTTTAACCTCTAATTAATACTGGCTGACCCGACAGACGTTGTTTTGCCTTAGCTATGGATATTGAAACTGAACTTAAATCTGCAATAAATAATAATTATCTGAGAAGCATATATAGTATTTATTTATTATTTATACTTTTTGGTATCCAATATGTTATGCTTTGTTTTCGGGCGCGTAAATAAATAATGATGATTTTGTCAACATGGGACAGGCGACATGACCATGTGAAAAACATGGATTACCAAGATTGATCCCACAATTGTTCAACGACTGCTCTTGCAATGAGGAAGTGTCCATTTTTTCAAATTTTAGTTAATCAGATAGTCCTAAAGAGTTACAGAACAACGGCGAAAAAATTTCGTAATTATCTCCATTAATAGAAAAGTTATAGTCCTTCAAAGTTTGAATTGCCGTATCCTCCGCGCGAAGCCGCTGTGACGTCACATGTCACACGACACAACGCAAGCCTGTGTATGCCCTGTCGAGGATGCTGCTCCCGCAAGCCACCGCGCCGCCGCCGTTCATGTTGTTATTCCTTGTTTTCAGTAGGGTAGGCGACGCCGACGGTGACAAAACGATACACTGCAGTTTATTGGTACTCGTATTATTAGAATATGTCCAACAGACCGAGAAAAACCACCATAAGAACACCAAACAAATATTTCAATGGGTAGCCTATTATGAATAAAAAATATTGAGTTTTATGTTTTTAGTAGTACTGTGTGAAAATTTAATTGAAATCAATCCTATAGTTTCCTAGTTACACCATACAGAATGATCAGAAGCAATACTCTGGCATGTATACATCAGAAAATTCGAAAGTCGACGATCCGTAATAGCCAAGGTAATGTTCGGATGCACCTAAAAAGGTGTATTATGACGCTAGGCCCTTCTTTCACACGTTAGTGGACGGCCTGTTATGAATACAATAATTTTTCAGCTTTACAACACCCCACCCCCCCAACCACCCCAATATCAATCCCATCCAAAAAAGTAGAAAATGATCAAGAATGTCTAAAACGCCTAAACACAAATTTTGAGGAATATTTAAAAGCTTTATTTTTTGCTAATAATTACGCCACCGCCCATGCACTAATTTTCAAACCTATAAGAACATTACCCACTACTACCCCACAGCATATCGCTGCCAAATTTCATAACAATCCATGCAGCGGCTACTAAGATTACGTGGCTAGAAAAACGCGTACAGACAGACCGATGGAAATGAGTTGTGTGGATTTTCGTTATGTAGACATCATAAAACACCCAAAAAGCCTATTATCTCAAAATCGGTGTTGGAAGTAAAAGTCCATAATCATGTCATCCACTTTAGGAAGATTACTAGAATCACCACGAATATAACCTTCCTCCATACTTCAAAAATATACTGGCGTCTGCCCGTTAACAACAAACACCTTCGCCGTTACACTCAAGTCTAAATGTCGCATGCTGTACAACGCAGCGTATGCAGCATAGCGGAGTCCCAACCAAACTGTGGCTGCCGCGAACAATTAATAGCATGTGACATCATACAGATTTTCACATCCGCGGTCGCTTTACGCAAATATAAAATTGAATAACTCCGCCGTTTTTTTGAATATTCAGATGATTTTTTCGACGTTCTTCAAGTGAAGAAATAGACTATCAGATAATAATGAATTTTCCAAATTTTAGTTTTTTGGAAACCTCTCCATTTAGTTATCGTCATTGCAAGTGCAAGCCACGCTGAAATGTTGCAATCGTTTGGTTCGAATGGCACGTTGTTTGGAATCATAGGGATGCGTGGAATCAAGACGGCTTCGCTTTTGTGTACCCCTGTTTTTTTAATCAATTCTGCGTTTCTTCACTTAAACATGTGTCCTAAAGTCTGGTCTTCAAGATACATTTACTGTATTCTCAGCCTAGCTAGACCAAATGAAAACAAGCCCGCGTGCGTGATCGGCTCATGTCGGTAGGGTCCCTAATAGTCTATTTGTGAATTGTATGTTATAATCCGGTTAGTAAAAACCCCCAAGACTGACTGGAAATCAGATCCAAATATGCGATGTCAAGTGTTCATTCCCTAAATGATCAAACTGGCAACTGGCTACTTTTAAGTTGCGCTGGGTTAACAGGGCAACTCTTATAATAGTAATATAAAATTCCATAATTGCACTAGACTATAGCTGGCGCGTTCGTAGATGGCAGCGGACAGTAACCACGCTAATGCTGCATGCGACTGTTTATGTGGAATCTATATTGGGATTGAATATATGTACTGTAGTGTCAAAGCTTGGAAAATATTGAATGTATGCCACTGACCTTAAAAAAATTAAATATTGTTCTTCAGACGAAACAGATGAAAACCCAACATTTTGTTTTTCGATGTCTCTTTGTATCTCACTTTGTTTTGGAGGAAAAAAATAAAAACCACTTCATAGTCCGTCGAAAAAGTGAAGCTATGAAATGAAGTTTATTTATTTGTCGTATGGCTCAAAAGCATGAAAATAGTAAATATAGATTTAAAAAAAATTATAACCTATACTAAAATAAAATAGATACAGCTACAAACTAAGATACATAGTCTTTGATATTTTTATAGGTTGATATCCAATACTTTCAACCACTTCAGCGCCAACGGTGTGGCTGTAAAGAACTCTTTTCGCGATCCCTGAAACGCACGCAGTTCACATTCGCTCGTAATATGGTTTATAGTTTGTCGGGGCGCGCCACAGTCACATAAGGGAGATTGCACATAGCCTCACTTGTAAAGGGAGTCGGCACATCTGCCGTGGCCTGTTCGGACTCTATTAAGTTTCACCCACTCTTTCCGGGGTAGTTCCGATCCTGGAAGTAAGGCTGCCCCCATAAATGCGCATCGTGAGTGGTGTTCTGCAAAATCTCCCCACTGGGAGCGCCATTGGTTTGAGGAGTCGAAGTTATTGGTTTTAAGCCCTTCTGCATCCCTTATTGGTGGTTGTCGGGATTTAAGTCTGTTTATCTGCAACGGGGGTATTGCTCGGTGGATGGGCAATTTGTTGTTGTCCGTAATCTTGAGAAGGTCGTCAGTCCTTCGCAGCTGCGGTGGGGCTATTCCAGAGAGTACAGGCAGCCATTGAGTTGGGGTTGTCTTTACAACGCCTGTAATAAGTCTCATAGTGTGATTTAGTTGTACGTCAATTAGTCTGGTGTGATGGCTGTTAATCCAGACAGGCGCATAGTACTCAGCACACGAATAGACAAGAGCTAGCGCACTCGTAATTTTCCCATGGTATTATTAGTCTGATGGGTATAAATAACAGTTGCCACGCAGTATACTGAGCATACTGAAATGAATGAATAAAATGTTGAGTAAACACGTTTAGAGACGGCCCTGAACAGTTGCACTGTGTGCGTTTTTTGTATGCAGGCAAAGCTTCGCACACAATGGACCACTTGAAGTTGTTCTCCCTGAAAATATTTTATTTAAAATTCTCACTAAACTCTACCGCTTTAGCACTCGGCGCATAGCGGACAGCTAGCCCCATCAGTTAGACCGATGCAATTTGCCAAGCGTGCAACAGAAAAATACAGTGTTTGCTCGCATTCTGTTCCGAATGATCTTCGACGCTTTCTACGTTCTTGCTGACCTCGAAATATGCGTCGCGTTTTATCCCTATTTTTATATTGTCTATGTTTAGGGTCCCAAACACACTCATTACGCTGGTATTCATTGTCATAGATTTCATATTTTTATTAGCAGCCCAGCGTTCACTTGTCATTTTCACCAAAAATCGACATAGACTCTCTGCTAACGTTTTCGTGATAGTAATTTCATCAAATTTTTCATTTAAATGTTTGATATTCGTTCCCGGATGTTGAAACTCAAAACAACGACTAGCCTTTTAATTAGTGCCCCCAAAGTATACATCACACGAGTTTTCCTGATAGGAAGCCAGGTGACGATTTTAGTTTTTTAGGGTGAACATTGAAAATCTGACGGCCTGAAAATTTTTGATATTCGTTACCAGAGGTTGAAACTCAAAACAACGGTTAGATTTCCAATAAGCGTCCCCAAAGTATACATCACACGAGTTTTCGTCCTGATAGGAAGCCTGGTGACGATTTTAGTTTTTTAGGGTGAACTTGAAAATCTGACGGTCTGAAAATTTTTTATATTCGTTACCGGAGGTTGCAACTCAAAACAACGGTTAGATTTCTAATAAGCGTCCCCAAAGTATACATCACACGAGTTTTCGTCCTGATAGGAAACCAGGTGACGATTTTAGTTTTTTAGGGTGAACTTGAAAATCTGACGGTCTGAAAATTTTTGATATTCGTTACCGGAGGTTGAAACTCAAAACAACGGTTAGATTTCCAATAAGCGTCCCCAAAGTATACATCACACTAGTTTTCGTCCTGATAGGAAGCCAGGTGACGATTTTAGTTTTTTAGGGTGAACTTGAAAATCTGACGGTCTGAAAATTTTTGATATTCGTTACCAAAGGTTGAAACTCAAAGCAACGACTAGATTTCTAATTAGCGTCCCCAAAGTATACATCACACGAGTTTTCGTCCTGATAGGAAGCCTGGTGACGATTTTAGCTTTTTAGGGTGAACTTGAAAATCTGACGGTCTGAAAATTTTCGATATTCGTTACCGGAGGTTGAAACTCAAAACAACGGTTAGATTTCTAATAAGCGTCCCCAAAGTATACATCACACGAGTTTTTGTCCTGATAGGAAGCTTGGTGACGATTTTAGTTTTTTAGGGCGAACATTGAAAAACTGACGGTCTGGAAATTTTATATATTCGTTACCGGAGGTTGAAACTCAAATCAACGGTTAGATTTCCAATAAGCGTCCCTAAAGTACACGAGTTTTCGTCCTGATAGGAAGCCTGGTGACGATTTTAGTTTTTTAGGGTGAACTTGAAAATCTGACGGTCTGAAAATTTTTGATATTCGTTACCGGAGGTTGAAACTCAAAACAACGGTTAGATTTCTAATTAGCGTCCCCAAAGTATACATCACACGAGCTTTCATCCTGATAGGAAGCCAGGTGACCATTTTAGTTTTTTAGGGTGAACTTGAAAATCTGACGGTCTGAAAATTTTCGATATTCGTTACCGGAGGTTGAAACTCAAAACAACGGTTAGATTTCCAATAAGCGTCCCCAAAGCATACATCACAAGAGTTTTCGTCCCGATAGGAAGCCTGGTGACGATTTTAGTTTTTTAGGGTGAACTTGAAAATCTGACGGTCTGAAAATTTTTGATATCCGTTGCCGGAGGTTGAAACTCAAATCAACGGTTAGATTTCTAATAAGCGTCCCCAAAATATACATCCCACGAGTTTTCGTCCCGATAGGAAGCCTGGTGACGATTTTAGTTTTTTAGGGTGAACTTGAAAATCTGACGGCCTGAAAATAT
This sequence comes from Callosobruchus maculatus, assembly GCA_951848785.1. Taxonomy (NCBI): domain Eukaryota; kingdom Metazoa; phylum Arthropoda; class Insecta; order Coleoptera; family Chrysomelidae; genus Callosobruchus; species Callosobruchus maculatus. The sequence goes on from CATOUR010000040.1 coordinate 2,800,896, forward strand.
TTGATATTCGTTACCGGAGGCTGAAGCTCAAAACAACGGTTAGATTTCTAATAAGCGTCCCCAAAGTATACATCACAAGAGTTTTCGTCCCGATAGGAAGCCTGGTGACGATTTTAGTTTTTTAGGGTGAACTTGAAAATCTGACGGTCTGAAAATTTTTGATATCCGTTGCCGGAGGTTGAAACTCAAATCAACGGTTAGATTTCTAATAAGCGTCCCCAAAGTATACATCACAAGAGTTTTCGTCCCGATAGGAAGCCTGGTGACGATTTTAGTTTTTTAGGGTGAACTTGAAAATCTGACGGTCTGAAAATTTTTGATATCCGTTGCCGGAGGTTGAAACTCAAATCAACGGTTAGATTTCTAATAAGCGTCCCCAAAGTATACATCACAAGAGTTTTCGTCCCGATAGGAGGCCTGGTGACGATTTTAGTTTTTTAGGGTGAACATTGAAAAACTGACGGTCTGGAAATTTCTGATATTCGTTACCGGAGGTTGAAACTCAAATCAACGGTTAGATTTCCAATAAGCGTCCCCAAAGTATACATCACACGAGTTTTTGTCCTGATAGGAACCCTGGTGACGATTTTAGTTTTTTAGAGTGAACATTGAAAATCTGATGGTCTGAAAATATTTGATATTCGTTACCGGAGGCTGAAGCTCAAAACAACGGTTAGATTTCTAATAAGCGTCCCCAAAGTATACATCACAAGAGTTTTCGTCCCGATAGGAAGCCTGGTGACGATTTTAGTTTTTTAGGGTGAACTTGAAAATCTGACGGTCTGAAAATTTTTGATATCCGTGCCGGAGGTTGAAACTCAAATCAACGGTTAGATTTCTAATAAGCGTCCCCAAAGTATACATCACAAGAGTTTTCGTCCCGATAGGAAGCCTGGTGACGATTTTAGTTTTTTAGGGTGAACTTGAAAATCTGACGGTCTGAAAATTTTTGATATCCGTTGCCGGAGGTTGAAACTCAAATCAACGGTTAGATTTCTAATAAGCGTCCCCAAAATATACATCACGCGAGTTTTCGTCCCGATAGCAAGCCTGGTGACGATTTTAGTTTTTTAGGGTGAACTTGAAATCTGACGGTCTGAAAATTTTTGATATCCGTTGCCGGAGGTTGAAACTCAAATCAACGGTTAGATTTCTAATAAGCGTCCCCAAAGTATACATCACACGAGTTTTCGTCCTGATAGGAAGCCTGGTGACGATTTTAGTTTTTTAGGGTGAACATTGAAAAACTGACGGTCTGGAAATTTTTTATATTCGTTACCGGAGGTTGAAACTCAAAACAACGGTTAGATTTCTAATAAGCGTCCCCAAAGTATACATCACACGAGTTTTTGTCCTGATAGGAAGCCTGGTGACGATTTTAGTTTTTTAGGGTGAACATTGAAAATCTGACGGTCTGAAAATTTTCGATACTCGTTACCGGAGGTTGAAACTCAAAACAACGGTTAGATTTCTAATAAGCGTCCCCAAAGTATACATCACACGAGTTTTTGGTCCTGATAGGAAGCCTGGTGACGATTTTAGTTTTTTAGGGTGAACATTGAAAAACTGACGGTCTGGAAATTTTTGATATTCGTTACCGGAGGTTGAAACTCAAATCAACGGTTAGATTTCCAATAAGCGTCCCTAAAGTATACATAACACGAGTTTTCATCCTGATAGGAAGCCTGGTGACGATTTTAGTTTTTTAGGGTGAACATTGAAAAACTGACGGTTTGGAAATTTTTGATATTCGTTACCAAAAGTTGAAACTCAAAACAATGACTAGATTTCTAATTAGCGTCCCCAAAGTATGCATCACACGAGTTTTCGTCCTGATAGGAACCCTGGTGACGATTTTAGTTTTTTAGAGTGAACATTGAAAATCTGATGGTCTGAAAATATTTGATATTCGTTACCGGAGGCTGAAGCTCAAAACAACGGTTAGATTTCTAATAAGCGTCCCCAAAGTATACATCACAAGAGTTTTCGTCCCGATAGGAAGCCTGGTGACGATTTTAGTTTTTTAGGGTGAACTTGAAAATCTGACGGTCTGAAAATTTTCGATATTCGTTACCGGAGGTTGAAACTCAAAACAACGGTTAGATTTCTAATAAGCGTCCCCAAAGTATACATCACACGAGTCTTCGTCCTGATAGGAAGCCTGGTGACGATTTTAGTTTTTTAGGGTGAACATTGAAAAACTGACGGTCTGGAAATTTTTGATATTCGTTACCGGAGGTTGAAACTCAAAACAACGGTTAGATTTTCAATAAGCGTCCCCAAAGTATACATCACACGAGTTTTCGTCCTGATAGGAAGCCTGGTGACGATTTTAGTTTTTTAGGGTGAACATTGAAAAACTGACGGTCTGGAAATTTTTGATATTCGTTACCGCAGGTTGAAACTCAAAACAACGGTTAGATTTCCAATAAGCGTCCCCAAAGTATACATCACACGAGTTTTTGTCCTGATAGGAAGCCTGGTGACGATTTTAGTTTTTTAGGGTGAACTTGAAAATCTGACGGTCTGAAAATATTTGATATTCGTTGCCGGAGGCTGAAGCTCAAAACAACGGTTAGATTTCTAATAAGCGTCCCCAAAGCATACATCACAAGAGTTTTCGTCCCGATAGGAAGCCTGGTGACGATTTTAGTTTTTTAGGGTGAACATTGAAAAACTGACGGTCTGGAAATTTTTGATATTCGTTACCGGAGGTTGAAACTCAAAACAACGGTTAGATTTCCAATAAGCGTCCCCAAAGTATACATCACACGAGTTTTCGTCCTGATAGGAAGCCTGGTGACGATTTTAGTTTTTTAGGGTGAACATTGAAAAACTGACGGTCTGGAAATTTTTGATATTCGTTACCGGAGGTTGAAACTCAAAACAACGGTTAGATTTCCAATAAGCGTCCCCAAAGTATACATCACACGAGTTTTTGTCCTGATAGGAAGCCTGGTGACGATTTTAGTTTTTTAGGGTGAACTTGAAAATCTGACGGTCTGAAAATATTTGATATTCGTTGCCGGAGGCTGGAGCTCAAAACAACGGTTAGATTTCTAATAAGCGTCCCCAAAGCATACATCACAAGAGTTTTCGTCCCGATAGGAAGCCTGGTGACGATTTTAGTTTTTTAGGGTGAACATTGAAAAACTGACGGTCTGGAAATTTTTGATATTCGTTACCGGAGGTTGAAACTCAAATCAACGGTTAGATTTCTAATAAGCGTCCCCAAAGCATACATCACACGAGTTTTTGTCCTGATAGGAAGCCTGGTGACGATTTTAGTTTTTTAGGGTGAACATTGAAAAACTGACGGTCTGGAAATTTTTGATATTCGTTACCGGAGGTTGAAACTCAAAACAACCGTTAGATTTCTAATAAGCGTCCCCAAAGTATACATCCCACGAGTTTTCGTCCCGATAGGAAGCCTGGTGACGATTTTAGTTTTTTAGGGTGAACTTGAAAATCTGACGGTCTGAAAATTTTCGATATTCGTTACCGGAGGTTGAAACTCAAAACAACGGTTAGATTTCTAATAAGCATCCCCAAAGTATACATCACACGAGTTTTTGTCCTGATAGGAAGCCTGGTGACGATTTTAGTTTTTTAGGGTGAACATTGAAAAACTGACGGTCCGGAAATTTTTGATATTCGTTACCGGAGGTTGAAACTCAAATCAACGGTTAGATTTCCAATAAGCGTCCCTAAAGTATACATAACACGAGTTTTCGTCCTGATAGGAAGCCTGGTGACGATTTTAGTTTTTTAGGGTGAACTTGAAAATCTGACGGTCTGAAAATTTTTGATATTCGTTACCGGAGGTTGAAACTCAAAACAACGCTTAGATTTCTAATTAGCGTCCCCAAAGTATACATCACATGAGCTTTCGTCCTGATAGGAAGCCAGGTGACCATTTTAGTTTTTTAGGGTGAACTTGAAAATCTGACGGTCTGAAAATTTTCGATATTCGTTACCGGAGGTTGAAACTCAAAACAACGGTTAGATTTCTAATAAGCATCCCCAAAGTATACATCACACGAGTTTTTGGTCCTGATAGGAAGCCTGGTGACGATTTTAGTTTTTTAGGGTGAACATTGAAAAACTGACGGTCCGGAAATTTTTGATATTCGTTACCGGAGGTTGAAACTCAAATCAACGGTTAGATTTCCAATAAGCGTCCCCAAAGTATACATCACACGAGTTTTTGTCCTGATAGGAAGCCTGGTGACGATTTTAGTTTTTTAGGGTGAACTTGAAAATCTGACGGTCTGAAAATTTTCGATATTCGTTACCGGAGGTTGAAACTCAAAACAACGGTTAGATTTCTAATAAGCATCCCCAAAGTATACATCACACGAGTTTTTGGTCCTGATAGGAAGCCTGGTGACGATTTTAGTTTTTTAGGGTGAACATTGAAAAACTGACGGTCCGGAAATTTTTGATATTCGTTACCGGAGGTTGAAACTCAAATCAACGGTTAGATTTCCAATAAGCGTCCCTAAAGTATACATAACACGAGTTTTCGTCCTGATAGGAAGCCTGGTGACGATTTTAGTTTTTTAGGGTGAACTTGAAAATCTGACGGTCTGAAAATTTTTGATATTCGTTACCGGAGGTTGAAACTCAAAACAACGCTTAGATTTCTAATTAGCGTCCCCAAAGTATACATCACACGAGCTTTCGTCCTGATAGGAAGCCAGGTGACCATTTTAGTTTTTTAGGGTGAACTTGAAAATCTGACGGTCTGAAAATTTTCGATATTCGTTACCGGACGTTGAAACTCAAAACAACGGTTAGATTTCCAATAAGCGTCCCCAAAGTATACATCACACGAGTTTTCGTCCTGATAGGAAGCCAGGTGACGATTTTAGTTTTTTAGGGTGAACATTGAAAAACTGACGGTTTGGAAATTTTTGATATTCGTTACCAAAAGTTGAAACTCAAAACAATGACTAGATTTCTAATTAGCGGCCCCAAAGTATGTATCACACGAGTTTTCGTCCTGATAGGAACCCTGGTGACGATTTTAGTTTTTTAGAGTGAACATTGAAAATCTGATGGTCTGAAAATATTTGATATTCGTTACCGGAGGCTGAAGCTCAAAACAACGGTTACATTTCTAATAAGCGTCCCCAAAGTATACATCACAAGAGTTTTCGTCCCGATAGGAAGCCTGGTGACGATTTTAGTTTTTTAGGGTGAACTTGAAAATCTGCCGGTCTGAAAGTTTTTGATATCCGTTGCCGGAGGTTGAAACTCAAATCAACGGTTAGATTTCTAATAAGCGTCCCCAAAATATACATCACACGAGTTTTCGTCGTCCTGATAGGAAGCCAGGTGACGATTTTAGTTTTTTAGGGTGAACTTGAAAATCTGACGGTCTGAAAATTTTTGATATTCGTTACCAAAGGTTGAAACTCAAAGCAACGACTAGATTTCTAATTAGCGTCCCCAAAGTATACATCACACGAGTTTTCGTCCCGATAGGAAGCCTGGTGACGATTTTAGTTTTTTAGGGTGAACTTGAAAATCTGCCGGTCTGAAAATTTTTGATATTCGTTACCGGAGGTTGAAACTCAAAACAACGGTTAGATTTGTAATTAGCGTCCCCAAAGTATACATCACACGAGCTTTCATCCTGATAGGAAGCCAGGTGACCATTTTACTTTTTTAGGGTGAACTTGAAAATCTGACGGTCTGAAAATTTTCGATATTCGTTACCGGAGGTTGAAACTCAAAACAACAGTTAGATTTCTAATAAGCGTCCCCAAAGTATACATCACACGAGTTTTTGTCCTGATAGGAAGCTTGGTGACGATTTTAGTTTTTTAGGGCGAACATTGAAAAACTGACGGTCTGGAAATTTTTTATATTCGTTACCGGAGGTTGAAACTCAAATCAACGGTTAGATTTCCAATAAGCGTCCCTAAAGTACACGAGTTTTCGTCCTGATAGGAAGCCTGGTGACGATTTTAGTTTTTTAGGGTGAACTTGAAAATCTGACGGTCTGAAAATTTTTGATATTCGTTACCGGAGGTTGAAACTCAAAACAACGGTTAGATTTCTAATTAGCGTCCCCAAAGTATACATCACACGAGCTTTCATCCTGATAGGAAGCCAGGTGACCATTTTAGTTTTTTAGGGTGAACTTGAAAATCTGACGGTCTGAAAATTTTCGATATTCGTTACCGGAGGTTGAAACTCAAAACAACGGTTAGATTTCCAATAAGCGTCCCCAAAGCATACATCACAAGAGTTTTCGTCCCGATAGGAAGCCTGGTGACGATTTTAGTTTTTTAGGGTGAACTTGAAAATCTGACGGTCTGAAAATTTTTGATATCCGTTGCCGGAGGTTGAAACTCAAATCAACGGTTAGATTTCTAATAAGCGTCCCCAAAATATACATCCCACGAGTTTTCGTCCCGATAGGAAGCCTGGTGACGATTTTAGTTTTTTAGGGTGAACTTGAAAATCTGACGGTCTGAAAATATTTGATATTCGTTACCGGAGGCTGAAGCTCAAAACAACGGTTAGATTTCTAATAAGCGTCCCCAAAGTATACATCACAAGAGTTTTCGTCCCGATAGGAAGCCTGGTGACGATTTTAGTTTTTTAGGGTGAACTTGAAAATCTGACGGTCTGAAAATTTTTGATATCCGTTGCCGGAGGTTGAAACTCAAATCAACGGTTAGATTTCTAATAAGCGTCCCCAAAGTATACATCACAAGAGTTTTCGTCCCGATAGGAAGCCTGGTGACGATTTTAGTTTTTTAGGGTGAACTTGAAAATCTGACGGTCTGAAAATTTTTGATATCCGTTGCCGGAGGTTGAAACTCAAATCAACGGTTAGATTTCTAATAAGCGTCCCCAAAGTATACATCACAAGAGTTTTCGTCCCGATAGGAAGCCTGGTGACGATTTTAGTTTTTTAGGGTGAACATTGAAAAACTGACGGTCTGGAAATTTTTGATATTTGTTACCGGAGGTTGAAACTCAAATCAACGGTTAGATTTCCAATAAGCGTCCCCAAAGTATACATCACACGAGTTTTTGTCCTGATAGGAACCCTGGTGACGATTTTAGTTTTTTAGAGTGAACATTGAAAATCTGATGGTCTGAAAATATTTGATATTCGTTACCGGAGGCTGAAGCTCAAAACAACGGTTAGATTTCTAATAAGCGTCCCCAAAGTATACATCACAAGAGTTTTCGTCCCGATAGGAAGCCTGGTGACGATTTTAGTTTTTTAGGGTGAACTTGAAAATCTGACGGTCTGAAAATTTTTGATATCCGTTGCCGGAGGTTGAAACTCAAATCAACGGTTAGATTTCTAATAAGCGTCCCCAAAGTATACATCACAAGAGTTTTCGTCCCGATAGGAAGCCTGGTGACGATTTTAGTTCTTTAGGGTGAACTTGAAAATCTGACGGTCTGAAAATTTTTGATATCTGTTGCCGGAGGTTGAAACTCAAATCAACGGTTAGACTTCTAATAAGCGTCCCCAAATTATACATCACACGAGTTTTCGTCCCGATAGGAAGCCTGGTGACGATTTTAGTTTTTTAGGGTGAACTTGAAAATCTGACGGTCTGAAAATTTTTGATATCCGTTGCCGTCAGGTTGAAACTCAAATCAACGGTTAGATTTCTAATAAGCGTCTCCAAAGTATACATCACACGAGTTTTCGTCCTGATAGGAAGCCTGGTGACGATTTTAGTTTTTTAGGGTGAACATTGAAAAACTGACGGTCTGGAAATTTTTTATATTCGTTACCGGAGGTTGAAACTCAAAACAACGGTTAGATTTCTAATAAGCGTCCCCAAAGTACACATCACACGAGTTTTTGTCCTGATAGGAAGCCTGGTGACGATTTTAGTTTTTTAGGGTGAACATTGAAAATCTGACGGTCTGAAAATTTTCGATACTCGTTACCGGAGGTTGAAACTCAAAACAACGGTTAGATTTCTAATAAGCGTCCCCAAAGTATACATCACACGAGTTTTTGGTCCTGATAGGAAGCCTGGTGACGATTTTAGTTTTTTAGGGTGAACATTGAAAAACTGACGGTCTGGAAATTTTTGATATTCGTTACCGGAGGTTGAAACTCAAATCAACGGTTAGATTTCCAATAAGCGTCCCTAAAGTATACATAACACGAGTTTTCGTCCTGATAGGAAGCCTGGTGACGATTTTAGTTTTTTTGGGTGAACTTGAAAATCTGACGGTCTGAAAATCTTTGATATTCGTTACCGGAGGTTGAAACTCAAAACAACGGTTAGATTTCTAATAAGCGTCCCCAAAGTATACATCACACGAGTTTTTGGTCCTGATAGGAAGCCTGGTGACGATTTTAGTTTTTTAGGGTGAACATTGAAAAACTGACGGTCTGGAAATTTTTGATATTCGTTACCGGAGGTTGAAACTCAAATCAACGGTTAGATTTCCAATAAGCGTCCCTAAAGTATACATAACACGAGTTTTCGTCCTGATAGGAAGCCTGGTGACGATTTTAGTTTTTTAGGGTGAACTTGAAAATCTGACGGTCTGAAAATTTTCGATATTCGTTACCGGAGGTTGAAACTCAAAACAACGGTTAGATTTCCAGTAAGCGTCCCCAAAGTATACATCACACGAGTTTCGTCCTGATAGGAAGCCAGGTGACGATTTTAGTTTTTTAGGGTGAACATTGAAAAACTGACGGTTTGGAAATTTTTGATATTCGTTATCAAAAGTTGAAACTCAAAACAATGACTAGATTTCTAATTAGCGTCCCCAAAGTATGCATCACACGAGTTTTCGTCCTGATGGGAACCCTGGTGACGATTTTAGTTTTTTAGAGTGAACATTGAAAATCTGATGGTCTGAAAATATTTGATATTCGTTACCGGAGGCTGAAGCTCAAAACAACGGTTAGATTTCTAATAAGCGTCCCCAAAGTATACATCACAAGAGTTTTTGTCCCGATAGGAAGCCTGGTGACGATTTTAGTTTTTTAGGGTGAACTTGAAAATCTGACGGTCTGAAAATTTTCGATATTCGTTACCGGAGGTTGAAACTCAAAACAACGGTTAGATTTCTAATAAGCGTCCCCAAAGTATACATCACACGAGTCTTCGTCCTGATAGGAAGCCTGGTGACGATTTTAGTTTTTTAGGGTGAACATTGAAAAACTGACGGTCTGGAAATTTTTGATATTCGTTACCGGAGGTTGAAACTCAAAACAACGGTTAGATTTCCAACAAGCGTCCCCAAAGTATACATCACACGAGTTTTCGTCCTGTTAGGAAGCCTGGTGACGATTTTAGTTTTTTAGGGTGAACATTGAAAAACTGACGGTCTGGAAATTTTTGATATTCGTTACCGGAGGTTGAAACTCAAAACAACGGTTAGATTTCCAATAAGCGTCCCCAAAGTATACATCACACGAGTTTTTGTCCTGATAGGAAGCCTGGTGACGATTTTAGTTTTTTAGGGTGAACTTGAAAATCTGACGGTCTGAAAATATTTGATATTCGTTGCCGGAGGCTGAAGCTCAAAACAACGGTTAGATTTCTAATAAGCGTCCCCAAAGCATACATCACAAGAGTTTTCGTCCCGATAGGAAGCCTGGTGACGATTTTAGTTTTTTAGGGTGAACATTGAAAAACTGACGGTCTGGAAATTTTTGATATTCGTTACCGGAGGTTGAAACTCAAAACAACGGTTAGATTTCTAATAAGCGTCCCCAAAGTATACATCACACGAGTTTTCGTCCCGATAGGAAGCCAGGTGACGATTTTAGTTTTTTAGGGTGAACATTGAAAAACTGACGGTTTGGAAATTTTTGATATTCGTTACCAAAAGTTGAAACTCAAAACAATGACTAGATTTCTAATTAGCGGCCCCAAAGTATGCATCACACGAGTTTTCGTCCTGATAGGAACCCTGGTGACGATTTTAGTTTTTTAGAGTGAACATTGAAAATCTGATGGTCTGAAAATATTTGATATTCGTTACCGGAGGCTGAAGCTCAAAACAACGGTTACATTTCTAATAAGCGTCCCCAAAGTATACATCACAAGAGTTTTCGTCCCGATAGGAAGCCTGGTGACGATTTTAGTTTTTTAGGGTGAACTTGAAAATCTGCCGGTCTGAAAGTTTTTGATATCCGTTGCCGGAGGTTGAAACTCAAATCAACGGTTAGATTTCTAATAAGCGTCCCCAAAGTATACATCACACGAGTTTTCGTCCCGATAGGAAGCCTGGTGACGATTTTAGTTTTTTAGGGTGAACTTGAAAATCTGCCGGTCTGAAAATTTTTGATATTCGTTACCGGAGGTTGAAACTCAAAACAACGGTTAGATTTCTAATTAGCGTCCCCAAAGTATACATCACACGAGCTTTCATCCTGATAGGAAGCCAGGTGACCATTTTAGTTTTTTAGGGTGAACTTGAAAATCTGCCGGTCTGAAAATTTTTGATATTCGTTACCGGAGGTTGAAACTCAAAACAACGGTTAGATTTCTAATTAGCGTCCCCAAAGTATACATCACACGAGCTTTCATCCTGATAGGAAGCCAGGTGACCATTTTAGTTTTTTAGGGTGAACTTGAATATCTGACGGTCTGAAAATTTTCGATATTCGTTACCGGAGGTTAAACTCAAAACAACGGTTAGATTTCTAATAAGCGTCCCCAAAGTATACATCACACGAGTTTTTGTCCTGATAGGAAGCTTGGTGACGATTTTAGTTTTTTAGGGCGAACATTGAAAAACTGACGGTCTGGAAATTTTTTATATTCGTTACCGGAGGTTGAAACTCAAATCAACGGTTAGATTTCCAATAAGCGTCCCTAAAGTACACGAGTTTTCGTCCTGATAGGAAGCCTGGTGACGATTTTAGTTTTTTAGGGTGAACTTGAAAATCTGACGGTCTGAAAATTTTTGATATTCGTTACCGGAGGTTGAAACTCAAAACAACGGTTAGATTTCTAATTAGCGTCCCCAAAGTATACATCACACGAGCTTTCATCCTGATAGGAAGCCAGGTGACCATTTTAGTTTTTTAGGGTGAACTTGAAAATCTGACGGTCTGAAAATTTTCGATATTCGTTACCGGAGGTTGAAACTCAAAACAACGGTTAGATTTCCAATAAGCGTCCCCAAAGCATACATCACAAGAGTTTTCGTCCCGATAGGAAGCCTGGTGACGATTTTAGTTTTTTAGGGTGAACTTGAAAATCTGACGGTCTGAAAATTTTTGATATCCGTTGCCGGAGGTTGAAACTCAAATCAACGGTTAGATTTCTAATAAGCGTCCCCAAAATATACATCCCACGAGTTTTCGTCCCGATAGGAAGCCTGGTGACGATTTTAGTTTTTTAGGGTGAACTTGAAAATCTGACGGTCTGAAAATATTTGATATTCGTTGCCGGAGGCTGAAGCTCAAAACAACGGTTAGATTTCTAATAAGCGTCCCCAAAGTATACATCACAAGAGTTTTCGTCCCGATAGGAAGCCTGGTGACGATTTTAGTTTTTTAGGGTGAACTTGAAAATCTGACGGTCTGAAAATTTTTGATATCCGTTGCCGGAGGTTGAAACTCAAATCAACGGTTAGATTTCTAATAAGCGTCCCCAAAGTATACATCACAAGAGTTTTCGTCCCGATAGGAAGCCTGGTGACGATTTTAGTTTTTTAGGGTGAACTTGAAAATCTGACGGTCTGAAAATTTTTGATATCCGTTGCCGGAGGTTGAAACTCAAATCAACGGTTAGATTTCTAATAAGCGTCCCCAAAGTATACATCACAAGAGTTTTCGTCCCGATAGGAAGCCTGGTGACGATTTTAGTTTTTTAGGGTGAACATTGAAAAACTGACGGTCTGGAAATTTTTGATATTCGTTACCGGAGGTTGAAACTCAAATCAACGGTTAGATTTCCAATAAGCGTCCCCAAAGTATACATCACACGAGTTTTTGTCCTGATAGGAACCCTGGTGACGATTTTAGTTTTTTAGAGTGAACATTGAAAATCTGATGGTCTGAAAATATTTGATATTCGTTACCGGGGGCTGAAGCTCAAAACAACGGTTAGATTTCTAATAAGCGTCCACAAAGTATACATCACAAGAGTTTTCGTCCCGATAGGAAGCCTGGTGACGATTTTAGTTTTTTAAGGTGAACTTGAAAATCTGACGGTCTGAAAATTTTTGATATCCGTTGCCGGAGGTTGAAACTCGAATCAACGGTTAGATTTCTAATAAGCGTCCCCAAAGTATACATCACAAGAGTTTTCGTCCCGATAGGAAGCCTGGTGACGATTTTAGTTTTTTAGGGTGAACTTGAAAATCTGACGGTCTGAAAATTTTTGATATCTGTTGCCGGAGGTTGAAACTCAAATCAACGGTTAGACTTCTAATAAGCGTCCCCAAAATATACATCACACGAGTTTTCGTCCCGATAGGAAGCCTGGTGACGATTTTAGTTTTTTAGGGTGAACTTGAAAATCTGACGGTCTGAAAATTTTTGATATCCGTTGCCGGAGGTTGAAACTCAAATCAACGGTTAGATTTCTAATAAGCGTCTCCAAAGTATACATCACACGAGTTTTCGTCCTGATAGGAAGCCTGGTGACGATTTTAGTTTTTTAGGGTGAACATTGAAAAACTGACCTTCTGGAAATTTTTTATATTCGTTACCGGAGGTTGAAACTCAAAACAACGGTTGGATTTCTAATAAGCGTCCCCAAAGTATACATCACACGAGTTTTTGTCCTGATAGGAAGCCTGGTGACGATTTTAGTTTTTTAGGGTGAACATTGAAAATCTGACGGTCTGAAAATTTTCGATACTCGTTACCGGAGGTTGAAACTCAAAACAACGGTTAGATTTCTAATAAGCGTCCCCAAAGTATACATCACACGAGTTTTTGGTCCTGATAGGAAGCCTGGTGACGATTTTAGTTTTTTAGGGTGAACATTGAAAAACTGACGGTCTGGAAATTTTTGATATTCGTTACCGGAGGTTGAAACTCAAATCAACGGTTAAATTTCCAATAAGCGTCCCTAAAGTATACATAACACGAGTTTTCGTCCTGATAGGAAGCCTGGTGACGATTTTAGTTTTTTTGGGTGAACTTGAAAATCTGACGGTCTGAAAATCTTTGATATTCGTTACCGGAGGTTGAAACTCAAAACAACGGTCAGATTTCTAATAAGCGTCCCCAAAGTATACATCACACGAGTTTTTGGTCCTGATAGGAAGCCTGGTGACGATTTTAGTTTTTTAGGGTGAACATTGAAAAACTGACGGTCTGGAAATTTTTGATATTCGTTACCGGAGGTTGAAACTCAAATCAACGGTTAGATTTCCAATAAGCGTCCCTAAAGTATACATAACACGAGTTTTCGTCCTGATAGGAAGCCTGGTGGCGATTTTAGTTTTTTAGGGTGAACTTGAAAATCTGACGGTCTGAAAATTTTCGATATTCGTTACCGGAGGTTGAAACTCAAAACAACGGTTAGATTTCCAATAAGCGTCCCCAAAGTATACATCACACGAGTTTCGTCCTGATAGGAAGCCAGGTGACGATTTTAGTTTTTTAGGGTGAACATTGAAAAACTGACGGTTTGGAAATTTTTGATATTCGTTACCAAAAGTTGAAACTCAAAACAATGACTAGATTTCTAATTAGCGTCCCCAAAGTATGCATCACACGAGTTTTCGTCCTGATAGGAACCCTGGTGACGATTTTAGTTTTTTAGAGTGAACATTGAAAATCTGATGGTCTGAAAATATTTGATATTCGTTACCGGAGGCTGAAGCTCAAAACAACAGTTAGATTTCTAATAAGCGTCCCCAAAGTATACATCACAAGAGTTTTCGTCCCGATAGGAAGCCTGGTGACGATTTTAGTTTTTTAGGGTGAACTTGAAAATCTGACGGTCTGAAAATTTTCGATATTCGTTACCGGAGGTTGAAACTCAAAACAACGGTTAGATTTCTAATAAGCGTCCCCAAAGTATACATCGCACGAGTCTTCGTCCTGATAGGAAGCCTGGTGACGATTTTAGTTTTTTAGGGTGAACATTGAAAAACTGACGGTCTGGAAATTTTTGATATTCGTTACCGGAGGTTGAAACTCAAATCAACGGTTAGATTTCTAATAAGCGTCCCCAAAGCATACATCACACGAGTTTTTGTCCTGATAGGAAGCCTGGTGACGATTTTAGTTTTTTAGGGTGAACATTGAAAAACTGACGGTCTGGAAATTTTTGATATTCGTTACCGGAGGTTGAAACTCAAAACAACGGTTAGATTTCTAATAAGCGTCCCCAAAGTATACATCACACGAGTTTTCGTCCCGATAGGAAGCCTGGTGACGATTTTAGTTTTTTAGGGTGAACTTGAAAATCTGACGGTCTGAAAATTTTCGATATTCGTTACCGGAGGTTGAAACTCAAAACAACGGTTAGATTTCTAATAAGCGTCCCCAAAGTATACATCACACGAGTTTTTGTCCTGATAGGAAGCTTGGTGACGATTTTAGTTTTTTAGGGTGAACATTGAAAATCTGACGGTCTGAAAATTTTCGATATTCGTTACCGGAGGTTGAAACTCAAAACAACGGTTAGATTTCTAATAAGCATCCCCAAAGTATACATCACACGAGTTTTTGGTCCTGATAGGAAGCCTGGTGACGATTTTAGTTTTTTAGGGTGAACATTGAAAAACTGACGGTCCGGAAATTTTTGATATTCGTTACCGGAGGTTGAAACTCAAATCAACGGTTAGATTTCCAATAAGCGTCCCTAAAGTATACATAACACGAGTTTTCGTCCTGATAGGAAGCCTGGTGACGATTTTAGTTTTTTAGGGTGAACTTGAAAATCTGACGGTCTGAAAATTTTTGATATTCGTTACCGGAGGTTGAAACTCAAAACAACGCTTAGATTTCTAATTAGCGTCCCCAAAGTATACATCACACGAGCTTTCGTCCTGATAGGAAGCCAGGTGACCATTTTAGTTTTTTAGGGTGAACTTGAAAATCTGACGATCTGAAAATTTTCGATATTCGTTACCGGAGGCTGAAACTCAAAACAACGGTTAGATTTCCAATAAGCGTCCCCAAAGTATACATCACACGAGTTTTCGTCCTTATAAGAAGCCAGGTGACGATTTTAGTTTTTTAGGGCGAACATTGAAAAACTGACGGTTTGGAAATTTTTGATATTCGTTACCAAAAGTTGAAACTCAAAACAATGACTAGATTTCTAATTAGCGGCCCCAAAGTATGCATCACACGAGTTTTCGTCCTGATAGGAACCCTGGTGACGATTTTAGTTTTTTTAGAGTGAACATTGAAAATCTGATGGTCTGAAAATATTTGATATTCGTTACCGGAGGCTGAAGCTCAAAACAACGGTTACATTTCTAATAAGCGTCCCCAAAGTATACATCACAAGAGTTTTCGTCCCGATAGGAAGCCTGGTGACGATTTTAGTTTTTTAGGGTGAACTTGAAAATCTGCCGGTCTGAAAGTTTTTGATATCCGTTGCCGGAGGTTGAAACTCAAATCAACGGTTAGATTTCTAATAAGCGTCCCCAAAATATACATCACACGAGTTTTCGTCCCGATAGGAAGCCTGGTGACGATTTTAGTTTTTTAGGGTGAACTTTGAAAATCTGACGGCCTGAAAATTTTTGATATTCGTTACCAAAGGTTGAAACTCAAAACAACGACTAGATTTCTAATTAGCGTCCCCAAAGTATACATCACACGAGTTTTCGTTCTGATAGGAAGCCAGATGCCGATTTTAGTTTTTTAGGGTGAACTTGAAAATCTGACGGTCTGAAAATTTTTGATATTCATTACCGGAGGTTGAAACTCAAAACAACGGCTAGATTTCTAACTAGTTGCATGACACTATGTACTGTGGTTCTAAATTCGCGGAACACGCGAAACTGATTCGGTTCATGAAACTGATTCATGCGTTACGAAAACGCCTATTGACACGTGAAACTAAGAGTAAAACTTATGTCATCACTCTAGTTTCGAGAAACTAGTTTCGTAATGTAAATTCGGCTTAACGCACTGCTCCATTACAAAACGTTTTGAAAGTAACAGCTGGTGATTCCGCGACATTTGGCCCTTGCTACGATCCCAAAATTAGGCAATCGACCTTGAACAGGAAACGTTTTGAAAACGCATGCAACTGAGGTTTCCTGGATATATTTCATAGTTACATCTTTGAAGTAACGTTTGGCTAAATCAAACAATTTGGGCAACTGGTTTTTCAAAAGTTTTTCATTTTTAACAGGTTGTTGGACACAAGGCTATAGCCGTCGGCGAGGAGTGATCGTGATACGCCACGACGGCTATATCAGGCAAAAGGTTATCTGCTTGTTACGGCAGAACGGGGACGACCGTCAGAATGTCGGTATACTTGCCCTTTTAAGCAATGTTAGTGCCGTAATGTGAAGCTCGTTATTTCTGAAATTACCAAATTCTAACCCACTATACGCTATCCCTACTATTCATGTTTTAAGGTGCATGGGTAAAACGGCACGACGGCTACAACCGTCCATAGCCTCCAATGTGATGCATTGACCACGTGTATAGCTGCCATATTGCAAATGTGTTTTTGTTTGATTTTCATGTTTTCAGTACTGATGGGAGGTAGGTAGCCAGATATTTTCATCCTAAACAGATATTCGTCGTCCACCTATTATACATATAGAATATGTTGTTTCACATCAATACAAAACTCGAAGCATGTGTGAGACATTTTCCAGAGAAGCTGCCCCTACCAGAGGATCATAAAATAAAATCATATTTTCTTAGATGCAAACAATGTTTTAAGTCTGGAAAACGCAAAGAAACTAGCTATAATTGCAAAGGTTGTGAAAATAAACCTGCTTTGTGTCCAGACTGCTTTGAAGACTGGCGTCAAACATAAATTTGTGCCTAAATTTGATTTTTTGTTTTTATACTCAAAACGTTTTGAAAACGTTCTGAAAGCTATGTGGAAACGTAGAACTGTAACGAACAAAACTAAACTTCTCGCTTGCCAGAATTGATTTTTTCGTCATGGGTCTGGCAATCTGTTTCAACAAAATTAGTTCAGAAGAAGTCGAGGAAGTCTGTACGCCGAGGGAAATGCCTTGTCTCTTTTTTGCATGAAATTTTAACGAAGCCGCGTTACACAGGATAAGATTATACGTTGAACTTTTATAATAATGTTACACTTTGTCGCTAGAGGCTAAAAGTTATAAGAGTCCTTACGAATGTTAAACTTACACTCTGGTAGTATCCTATTCACACTAAGGGAATCTGTGTTTAGTATGATTATGTACAGGCTAGAATAGATATTTATGTAACACGTACAGAAATTAAGTCTAAAAAATGGAGTCAAGTTGATTGACTCATTACTTCCCACACATAGTGGTGATACCATTCCAAGCTATAGTTTGAAATCCCCTTGCAACCAAATCATCTCCCACCCGCCCGCAAAAAAACATCCAACACAAAAACTCTCTAGTTTCATGCATCTCCCTCCTTACGAATGAGGACGCCACAGTTTTTCTGCATGCTTCAAGGGGGCGATCGAAACGATCAGGATCCTCCAAACCATCTAAAAAGAAGTTTGAGCTGTTTTTATATTTTTGGTTTTTTATTATTGATGCGGTGCCACTGACACGATTTTCCAAAGACAGACGCGTTTTCCGTCTTCAGCGCAGTAATAATGCTATGTCAAAATTTTATTAAAATCATTTCAATAATTATCCCATTACGCAATATAGAACGATCTAAAGCAATACTCGTATATGTATACATCACAAGTTCCAAGTCCCTTGGTTTCTATAATAAGCAGGGCAATTTTCGGATGGACCTAAAAAAGTGTACTATGCCGCTAGGTTTTTCATTCATAGGTCAATGGACAGACCAAAGTTAAGTTTAATATGTAAAGGTCATTTTGTATGTTTGCACTTTTACATTTATATGTTATTTGTTCCTGACCTGTTTGTGGAAGACGCCATGATAGCATAGTTAAAATTTTTTAAAAATTGTGACGATTATTGTAGCTGGCATTAGAAAGTCGTTGCACTCAATGCAGTTGCTGTTTTTTACATTGGCAAACCTCAACGTTAAGGCCCTGAAAATGGCATTGCCGAAAGCTTGGCTGTTAACACCAGAGTCTCCTGACCCATTCTTTTTCAAAATTTTGGCCACAACTCCAAGATTTTTTTCATCTATAAGATAAAATTTTGGGTAAGTGTTTCTACTGTTGTTTCTGCTTATCTGCTCGGATAGCCAAGCGTCGATTAAAGCTCTTAACGGCTGCCAAATCAAATCCAAACTCGTATGGGAATGCTTAGAAAACCTCAAACAACTTAGTGCCACGAACAAGGTAACCCTGAAATGGGTGCCAGGTGACAAGGGAATTGAAGGGAACGAAAAAGCAGATACCTTAGCACGAAACGGATCGGCACCCAGCTTTACCGGCCCCGAACCGGCGATAGGCATTACAAGGACTTTGGTAAAAACAACGATAAACCAGTGGATGCATTCATAGCACCTAAAATACTGGCAATCACATCCAAAGCTCAGACACAGTAAGCTGATGGTGAAACAACCCACACCAAAACTAGCTGAAGAGATCCTAAAACTAAATAGGAAAGAAACTAGGCTAATAACCGGCCTCCTAACCGGACACTGCGGTCTAAGAAAACATCTACACACATTAGGAATTTTCAAAGAAAACCCAATATGCTGACTTTGAATGTGAGCCCTACGTTGGTGGAAATTCAGACTGATAGGGCCAAACAACTCCAAATCACTCCCCAATCGAAATATCGTGAAGAGACCTCTTGGATCTCACCAAGGTCACAAAACTCTTCACGGATTAACAAACGCACAGGACAATACAATAAGCCAATGGCTGCAGTGTTGGGGCTACCTAACCCGGCCTGTACGTTTGACCCCCCTAACCTAACCTATTACATTTTTTAAGGTGCCGACAAATTTAGGTTATTTTTTTGTATTTTGCATCCACCGATCTCTCGAGGTCACGAGCTGCCACTGTACTCAGTAATTAGAATTTCAAAGTTTTTATGACAATTGGATATTACTGTCCATATGATTGTGTTCCCTTATCAATTTTAATTGGTATCGTTATAACAGTTTCATAATAAAATTATAATTGAAATTGCGTAGATATGTGTATACAGGGTGGCCAATTGGGTGACGATAATAATTTTTTTTTAGATAGCCCGTACCGAGGCCTATCCAAAACACCCCCATTTATGTGTACCGATTATTGATAGTTTTCGAGTTATGATTTTTTATTTGAAAATTTAGAGATTTTCCAGTTTTTCCAACAAATCGTCAAAAACAAAAACAAGAATGCTTTTTGGCTTTTATTTTTTTCTGCAACTATACTCAGTATTAAGCCTATTTTAATATCCAATAAAGAGAACCTGTACATCCGAACAATAATTAAGTACATTTTGGGCCCAAAGTTTGAAATCTCTGTTTTTAGTCAGGAGACTAAAACCTTCAAAATAAAATTAAAAATACTTATGGCTGGTTCTGGAGCTTCAAACTAATCTTAAAAACTTTGCAAGACATTGCACTTTCGAAATAATAATGAAAAAGTAGCACTTATGGGGACATTTTGCGCCGTACGTGAGTGTTAAAGGTAAAAAGGTGATAATTCACGAATTTCCAAAATGATCTAAAAAAGTATTATTTTGCTTTATACTGACAAATTAAAGAAAAAAAACTCGTAACAACTAGTAAACTCGAAAATCATTGATGTTTTGATGACTTTTAACATAAAAAATAATACCCAAATTGTGATTTTTGAAGTGTTTTTGCTATGTAGTATTGAGCTTCTGCTAAATTAAGTTGTATGGAAAGTTAACAAAGGAAAGAAATAATAAAACAATAATCTGACTTCCAATTTCATGGCAGAATTACCTGGGAAGCGATGTCGTAGCATACGCCATCCCTTTCTTTCAGAGTAGCTTTTTGCGAGCTCATGTCGGCGAAGCGCAGTTGTGTTAATTAATTTTCGGTAATAGGCAAGGCAATGTTCGGATGGACCTGAAAAGGTGATTCATATCCTTGACAGGTCAGTAGACAGCCTATCATGAGTACAACAAGTATTTCAGTTTTTCAACCCCCCGCCCCCCCCCCCCCCCAAACACCCAAATTCCACCCCCACCCAAAAAAAGGCAGAAAATGATCAAGAACATCTAAAACGCCTAAACACGAAGTTTGAGGAATATTTGAAATTTTTGTTTTAATTACTCCGCCGCCCATGTACCGATTTCCAAAATTATAGCAGCATTACCTACTAAGGCACCACAGCATATTGATGCCCAAATTTCATCACAGTCCATACAGCGGTTACTGAGATTACGAGGCTATAAAAACGCGTACAGACAGACAGACCGACAGGCAGACCGACAGACAGAACGACGGAAATGAGTGACGCGGATTTTCGTTATGTAGACATTATAAAATCCCCAAAAAACCTATTATCTCAAAATCGAAAATTTTCACGATCACAATCCTCCTCTCACCTATCGGTGTGGGAAGTAAAAGGGATGGCTTATGCTACGATAACGCTTCCCAGGTGATTCCGCCATGGATTTAAAAGTCAGATTGTTGTTTTATCATTCCTTTCCTTTGTTGTCTTTCCATACAACTTAATTTAGCAGAAGTTCAATAGTACACAGCAAAAAGCACAGGTATTAATTTTTTTATGAAAAGAGATTAAAGCATCAATGATTATCGTGTTTATTAGTTTGTTATGAGTTTTTTTTCTTTATTTTGTCATAATTAAGTAAAATAATAGTTTTTTAAATCATTTTGGAAATTCGTGAATGATCACCTTTTTACATTTAACAGTCAGGTACGGCGCAAAATGCCCCCATAAGTGCTATTTTTTCATTATTATTTCGAAAGTGCGATATCTTGCAGAGTTTTTAAGATCAGATTGGAGCTCCAGAACCAGGCATAAGTATTTTTAATTTTATTTTGAAAGTTTTGGTCTCCTGACTAAAAACAGAGATTTCAAACTTTGGGCCCAAAATGTACTTAATTATTGTTCGGATGTATAGGTTCTCTTTATTGGATATTAAAATAGGCTTAATACTGATTATAATTGCAGAAAAAAATAAAAGCCAAAAAGCATTCTTGTTTTTGTTTTTGACAATTTCTTGGAAAAACTGGAAAATCTCTAAATTTTCAAAAAAAAAATCATAACTCGAAAACTATCAATAATCGGTACACATACATGGGGGTGTTTTGGATAGGTCTCGGTACGGGCTATCTAAAAAAAAATTATTATCGTCACCCAATTGGCCACCCTGTATTATGTTTGCATGATGGAAATGCACTCGAATGAATACCAATATGAATATTATGAGAAAACGTTTTTAGCATCCAGTTGATGATATTGAACGCAGTATTGACATATATTTTTTACACTCAGAGCTCTGAACGTAATGAGGTAGTTGTGCATTGCAGCATTGGCATGCTCACAAAGTGTGAGATATGAAAATACAATTAAATCAACCTTTTGACATAATTATATTTTATTTCGGTTTAATGTCTGTGCCACGGCTTCATCGACCAGATCATTTTTAACGCCATATCTTGATTATGTACCACATACCTAATCAAATATAACGTAATTTAAACGTTAGTTTACGTTAGAATGTCAACGGTTTGACTTTGGTGTAGATATATACCATTTGATTAAAGCGTCATAATAACGTTTAATTAAATACAAAATTCTACGGTGGCTCATTTTCACGTTAGAATAACCTTGTGCAGCTACTCCACAAATAAAGTGTGCCAAAAATGATCTACCCTCAGACGTTAAAATAACGTTCTGATTCATAATTATCTTTTTTTTCATCTTTGAAGTAACGTTTGGCTAAATCATTTTAATAACCATTTGGGCAATTGGTTTTTCAAAAGTTTTTCATTTTTAACACGTTGTTGGACACAACGGCTATAGCCGTCTGCGAGGAGTGATCGTGATACGCTACGGCGGCTATATCTGCTTGTTACGGCAGAACGGCGACGACCGTCAGAATGTCGGTATACTTGCCCTGTTAAGCAATGTAAGTGCCGTAATATGAAGCTCGTTATTTCTGAAATTGCCAAATTCTAACCCACTATACGCTATCCCAACTATTTATGTTTTAAGGTGCATAGGTAAAACGGCACGCCGGCTACAACCGTCCATAACCTCCAATGTGATGCATTGACCACGTGTATAGCTGCCATATTGCAAGTGTGTTTTTGTTTGCTTCGTAATATGGCACTTCAAACATTCCAATTTTTTGCGATTGTAACATGATTTGTGTTATCAAAATATTTTAGGGGTATTCATTTTTGACTCTTTTTTCACTTTTGAGATTTTTGGCGACAAAAAAAAAGACGGCTATATCCGTCGTGTCATATCACAGCAGACTTTATGTTCTAGAATGGCAACCTCGGCTATAGCCGTCTGATCAGTGTAATCGTAAAACACATCTTGTGGGAAGAAAAGGACAATTTGCGAGACAAAAGCTAAAACAAAAGCAATATTTTTTTGTATCAAATTTAGAACCAAAAACGCATCTCTCAGAATATAGACGGTGTAAAAACAAAAAATCAAATTTATTAGCAAACAGAGGTATCCCCGAACAAAACAGAATTTAGGCACAAATTTATGTTTGACGCTACTCTTCAAAGCAGTCTGGACACAAAGCAGGTTTATTTTCATAACCTTTGCAACTATAGCTAGTTTCTTTGCGTTTTCCAGACTTGAAACATTGTTTGCATCTAAGAAAATATGATTTTATTTTATGATCCTCTGGTAGGGGCAGCTTCTCTGGAAAATTCCCTACACATGCTTCGAGTTTTGTATTGATGTGAAATAATATATTCTATATGGACGACGAATATCTGTTTAGGATGAAAATATCTGGTTACCTACCTCCCATCAGTATTGAAAACATGAAAACTCCCGGCCAGCAGTGTGTTAAATTAGGAGCAAAATCTAGTCAAGCGTCTAACAACAAAAAATTACATTTTTTCCCGCAACCCAAAAACAAAAAAAAAGCTTGTCCTGTAAAATTTACATTTTGTGACTTAGTATACTTCTATTCTGAGAGGACGAAACGCAGTCCTAATCGATTAGCACAGAGGAACCATGACGGGGTTTGTTCCTTGCTTGTTTTTATTTTCGAGCATTGCGAAGCTGTCAGCAACTAAAAGCTCGAAGTAATCACAGCAGAAAGATTTAGGAAAGCTGGGAGATACTATTCAAAACAATAGCGATTAATTTCTAGCATTAAGCTCTAAATGGGACGCTGTTGTATATCCTGCTGAAACGCTTGGATTTCGCAGTGGATGAATATTTATCGGAACCGAAAGACACAAAATCATGGCTGGTGCATCTATAATTTTTAGTTTTTAGCAATAATTTATTATCTTTCAGATACAATATTATGTATAAAAGTTTACGGAATACATATAAGTTGGATCACTCTCCGTCGGCACCTTGAAGAACTCACATCAAAGCGATGCCGCGGCCGCACGCGCCAGTTAGTTTTTGGGTTGGTTTTTACCCAAGTACGAGGGTCTTTTAGCGGGGACTTGCTAACGCCTGGGTTGAACGTATATACGAGGGTCATTGAACAACTGGGTATTGACGGCCGATTTAGACATACAAATATAACGTTTATTTTGTTAATACACTAAGTTACATAAATGGATATCAAAAATAAAACCTAGTAAAACTATTACCAATGAATCTCAAATGATTTCACATATTGTAGCTACTTCGTAGATGAGTAAAAATTCGTTCGAAGGTGCTGTAGTATATTTACCTTAAGGTTTTGTTTATTTGGCTTATTTTTCAGGCCACAGTTTATAAATTTTATGGTATAGTATATACGAAATCGTATGTACAATTTTAAAAGACAATCCACAATACATGGATGTGAATAAATTATTTTTGACATTTTGCTTTTCAGTGTCACTCCAATTGCTACTGTAGAAACTAAATTGTTAAAGTTATCAATAAAAATATTTTCGAGCTCTAAAATATAATTTATAATGTCCCTGGGTGGTATGGTGAGACCACCGAATGAATATTTTGTCTCACTATACGCTTTTAGCGTGATACAATCCTTTAAGTACCTGTAGCTCTTGAATTAATCACTTTAGACCCCAAGTATGCTAGTTTGTTGGAATTGTTTTATCGGGAGGAACACAGAAAGGCACAAATATACAGGGCGTGCCATTAGTAAATGTGAATCGAATCACGTGACCAAAAACAAATACCTCATTGGGTAGTACAATGACAAAAAAAGTCACAACATCTGCTCTAATTTACATCTCCAAAATTATAATTGTCTACTACCGCCCAGTTCCGACATATTGCTTGTCTTAATCGTCGTGGGATACCCTGTATGTATATCCCTTACGTTTCAAGGTTTACCACAAAATAAGGATGGATCTGATTGTCATTCTCCATCCGTTAATAAATTTAAATTGATTGGTAATATCTTTTCTCGCGAAATTGATTACTCTCAAACTTCTCAAAAGATTATCCATTTCCTGCAAACAAATCCGAGATAACAAAATCCGATATTTTTGAGACACTGTATATACACTTCGCGTTAAACACGTTCAGCCTCTACTTTGCGCCGTCCCGTATCTCTCGGCTGACGTCGGTACACTGCTACCGGTGTACCGGGGAGACGGAGCAAGGGGCAGGCCGTTTTGATATTTTTGCGGAGTGATCCAACTTATATGTATTCCGTAAACTTTGTATGTATACAGAATTCGTCATAATAAAAATTAAAAAACAAAAAAATCAGACACAGAGTACAAACACGTTTCAACAAGAAAATTTTTCAGACAAGTTTTAAAAGATCAAAGTGTAGTGTACTTTCTAATACTATCAGGTAGTTTATTGAACATTTTAGGCCCAATTTTATTTCGAGATTGACTAGAGACTTTGTATTTCACCAACGGTATGTAGATGTGGTTCCTCTGTCTTGTTTGAATTTCGTGGACATCCCTATTTAGTAAGTAAACTTAAATATTGCTCAAACTTGGTTTTTAGGCGTTTTAGGGGTTCCTTATCATTTTCTACTTTTTTTGGGTGGGGGTGAAATTGGGGTGGTTGGAGGGTGGGGGGGTTGTAAAATTGAAAAATTTGTTGCTTTCATAATAGACTGTCCACTGACCTGTGAAGGAAGACCTAGTGACATAACTAACTTTTTTAGGTCCATCCGAACATTGCCTTACCTGTTGCAGAAACCAAAGATTTTTTTCTGGTGTAAACATACGAGTATTGCTTTAGATCGTTCTCTATTGTGTAACGAGGAAACGGTTGAATTGATTTTAATGGAATTTTGACACAGTGTTACCACCGTAGCGAGGATGGAAAATGCGTATGGTTTTTATAAATCGTGTCAGTGGCGGCGGAGGAATAATAAAAAACTAAAAATATAAAAACAGCTCAAACTTTGTTTTTAAGCGTTTTAGAGGTTCCTGATCATTTTCTGCGTTTTTTTTTTGGGTGGGGACGAAATTGAGGTGGCTGGGGAGTGGGGGGTTGAAAAACTGAAAAATTTGTTGTATTCATAATAGAGGCTGTCCAGTAACCTGTGAAGGAAAACCTAGCGACATAAAATCACCTTTTTAAGTCCATCCGAATATTGCCTAGCATATTACCGAAACTAAGGGACTAATAAATTGATTCTAATGAAATTTTGACACAGTATTGATACCGTGGTGAGGATGCAAAACACGTATGGTTGTTAGAAATCGTGTCAGTGGCAGCGTAGCAATAATCAAAAAACTAAAAATGTGAAAACAGCTCAAGCTTCGTTTTTAGATGTTTTAGGGGTTCCCGATCATTTTCTACATTTTTTTGGTGGGGATGATATTGCGGTGGTTGGGGGGTAGGAATTGTAAAACTGTAGTATTGAGCAATTAGTCTTTTCAAAAAAAAAATTATTACTATCTGTAGTATCTACGATTATACTTGGA
The DNA here is from genome assembly GCA_951848785.1 of Callosobruchus maculatus. NCBI lineage: Eukaryota > Metazoa > Arthropoda > Insecta > Coleoptera > Chrysomelidae > Callosobruchus > Callosobruchus maculatus. Next base: position 2,826,949 of record CATOUR010000040.1, read on the forward strand.
CCTATAAGTAAAAGGCCTTTTATCCTATCGAGCGATTTATCCTTATCTAGCTGGCTTAGTCTTTGTGGAAACATGCGCTGGCTTATGACTCTCTGAAATAACTCAACATCAGAACGAATTTGGTTCAAAGCGTGAACTCTACACTGACATTTTTATTAAACAGTGTCCTATTTGGCAATAAATTTTTCAATTTGAATATACCCTAAAAGACGCCAAATTTTAAGACACTCGTACACTGAACCCGTGGATAAACTGACGCTTAAAAGAGTCACAAAACTCGGCAGATAAACTTGGGTGAAACAGATTTGAAACTTTTTTCGGAGTTATTATTCAGGAAGAGTAAAATTTTCATAAACCCTCTGTTAGAAGTGCTTTTTTTTCCATCCAGAACGTCTAAAAGTTGCTTCTTCGTCAGTTTAAAGCAAACGTGAGAAAAAGTTTCTCGTGGGAGGGCGGCCCACAAAATAAATTTTGAACTTTTGCTAACGCTTTGACTTCGTATTCGTTCTATTACCATAATTTTCTTGGTTGAGATCAGTGACGGCACTGCGTTATGGACCCATAGCTAATATAAGAAATACAAAGCTTTACAGAGTGATTTGGGTTTAGCTTTTATTACCACGAAGGCAAGACTTGCTGGATGAATATTTATTTCGGGTTTACCAATAACCGTTTTTTTATGGTCGGCCTCCCGCAAAGGCTGAAAGCCTATGGCGCTGTAGAAGCGCTGCGAGAGGATAAGTGTCGGTTCACGTTAGACTTGAAGCGCTGCAGGTTGTAGCCGTCGGGAAACAAATTCCCTGGCAGCTGATTCCACAGCGTCGAAGCTTTCCAAAAGAAGGAATGCTGGAGACTGGTTCGGGGAGTAAGGACCTCGACCTGGTAAAGATGAGCTCGCAGAGCTTTTCTAGTGTTCCTGGTTCGGACGGCCTGTGGTGTTATTATCTGGGAGAGCTCACTCGAACATCTTCCGTCATAGAATCTGTAAAACAGGGATAGGTCAGCCACCCTCCTTCGATGTTCCAGACTGTGGAGGTCCTTTGTGGGATTAGGCGTATCGATTAATCTAATTGCTGTTTTCTGGATAGTGTCCCGAAGCTTTAGAGAGTGCTTCGGAGCGCATCCCACACATGGGAGCAATACTCCAGCGATGGTCGGATCTGTGCTTTGTAGAGCAGCAGCAGTTGCTCTGGTGTATACAACTTCCTACAGCAGAACAAAACTCCAAGTTTCTGGGATGCCGTTTTAGCAATACTGACGACGTGGTCGTGCCAGGACATGTTATTGTTGATGTTGATTGCCAAGAGCTTGACGGAAGGTGATTCGACTATGGAGTGACCCTCCATTTCCACGGTTGGTAAGCCATCGTGAGACTTCTTTGTAAGTGTTGTTGCCTGAGTTTTTTGTACGTTGAACTGTACTTTATTTGCTAATCCTCACTCGACAATTGTTTTGATATCTGCGTTGATCTGTGAGGTATGCTGCTGTGGCCGACGTACTTTCTCCTGAGATGATAGTGGCTTGCCTGGTTCCATGCACGACACTAATGTACTGTCATCTGCGAAGCTGAAGATTGGATTGGATGTTATTTCCAGCAGCTCGTTGATGTACAGCAGGAACAGTGTAGGAGATAGGACAGATCCCTGACGAACGGCGTTTACTAAAAATACGTCTGATGAACAGCCCTCGACTACAACAGAGATCGTTCGTTCAAAAAGCTATTCAGCCACTGGCGCAGGCGAGGTGGTAGTCCATAAGTTTTATATTGTGAATAAATTTCACTTGTATTTAAGAAGTCTCATTAACTATATAAAGGGTGAGCAATTTATATTCCGTTATTATGGCAGATATAAAAAAAACTTTCGAAAAGAAGTTGTAGATAAAGCTACAGTCTAAATTTTAAAGTTATTTCATAATATACAGGGTAATTGATAAAGTCACGGCATACCAAAATTGTGTTCTTTCATATGGAACATCCTATATATTATGCTAAATTTGAATTCTGCTTGCTCTCCCTATTCCGGAAATATAGGGTTTTATCAGGTTTTGCAGGGTAATTTCAGAGATATGGCCATTTTACATGAAAAAAAGTAAAGTAAATAGTTTATTTCCCAAAAGAACAAAGTTCCAATTACAGGAAAAAGTATTCATAAAACAACAATCAAAAAACAGAAGAAAATTAAAAAGTGGCTTAAAGGCCTTATTACAAAATTAAAATAAAGCATGGTGCATAAAAGTAATAAGTCCCATCAACATACATAAAATAAGAAACCATAAAGCACTAATTTATCACTCATACATTCAAAATAAAAAAACAAATCAGCAGTATTCACTTGTTAAACAAAAATTCAGATTGTACACTATAGAAAAACAATATATTTGGTGATATGAATCAGCGAGAGCCACTAAAATAGAACTAAATGAGTCTGCGTGTATATCACATCTACCAGAAATGCAATTAAAATTTTTTGTAGAAAAATTTATGAGAGAGTTCACTCCTAAGTTTGTGTTCCATCTCTTTATCCGGAAGGAATCGAACGACCGCAATGCAACTGCAGGGACATTGAAGTCAACTTGTAATAAAAGAGAAGGGCAATCTATCATACCATGCACCAGTTTGAAAAGAAATACCGAGTTAGTTAACGAGTTCATCACACTGTTTTTTAAAAAATCAACTGGAAGTTTGATTCTCAATGCTGGAATAATTTAGTCGTTGTCTAGTTTTGTCTGAAGCAATTAAGTTTTTGCTATCTTTGATCTTGTATACAGGGTGAACTAAAACTCGCGATCATAATTTCCTTTGTTTTTTTTGAACGTATTTTATGGCATCGTCAGAAAGTTCTTACGAAATGCTTTCACTTTCATTATTCGTTCCCTAAATGTAACGGTTATGGAGTTATTCCGATTTCAAGTAGCAAAACGATTTCTAATGACAAAGTTTACGGAATAAATATAAGTTGGATCACTCCGCAAAAATATCAAAACAGCCTGCCCCTTGCCCCGTCTCCCCGGTCCACCGGTAGCAGTGTACCGACGTCAGCCGGGAGATACGGAGCGGCGCAAAGTAGTGGTTGAACGTGTGTAACGCGAAGTGTATACAGTGTCTCAAAAATATCGGATTTTGTTATCTCGGATTTGTTTGCAGGAAATGGATAATATTTTCAGAAGTTTGATTTTATCAATTAAATTTATTAACGGATGGAAAATGACAATCAGATCCATCCTTATTTTGTGGTAAACCTTGAAATATAAAGGATATAAATACATGTTTCACGACGATTAGGACACGCAATAGGTCGGAACTGGGCAGTAGTAGAGAATTATATATCCAATGAGGTATTTGTTTTTGGACACGTGACGTCCGATTCAAAATTATTAATGGGACGCCCTGTACATTTGTGCCTTTCTATGTTCCAGCCGATAAAACAATTCCAACAAACCAGCACACGTCTAAAGTGATTAATTCGAGGCCTACAGGCCTACAGGTACTTAAAGGATTGTATCACGCTAAAAGCGTATAGTGAGACAAAATATTCATTCGGTGGTCTTACCATAGCACCTAGAGACATTCTGAATTATATTTTAGAGCTCGGAAATATTTTTATTGATAACTTTACCAATTTAATTTCTACAGTAGCAATTGGAATGACACTGAAAAGTAAAATGTCAATAATATTTATTCACATCCATGTAAAGCATTTCCACATCATTATCTTTTAAAATTGTACACACGAGTTCCTATATATTATACCATAAATTTTATAAGCTGTGGTCTCAAAAATATGCCAAATAAACAAAACATTAAGGTAAAAATACTTCAGCACCTTTGAACCAATTTTTACGTATCTACGAAACAGCTACAATATGTGAAATCATTTGAGATTCATTAGTAATAGTTTTACTTTACTTTAGTTACCTAGTATATTAGCAAAATAAACGTTATATTTGTATTTGTATGTCTAAATCGGCTGTCAATACATAGTCTTTCAATGACCCTCGTATATACGTAAAACCCTGGCGTTAGCAAGTCCCCGCTAAAAGACCCTCGTACTTGGGCAAAAACCAACGCAAAAACTAACTGGCGCGTGCGGCCGCGGCATCGCTTTGATGTGAGATCTTCAAAGTGCCGACGGAGAGTGATCCAACTTATATTTATTCCGTAAACTTTGCTAATGATACCTACTACATTTTTGCCTAATACTGAGAGTTTCTTAGAATTGGCTATTGCTACCGTGTTTGCTATACTGCTTGACATTTCTTAGGAAAGAACTGAGTCAGGGATGGAAGGACTCAAAGGACGGAAATGAAAGAACTAAAAGGAAGTCGTAACAGGATATCAATTAAACATTTGTAGCTTCCGCCAGAAAAATCTTCGATTTATAAGACAAGAGCTCAGCTGCATTTTTCTAATAATACCTACACATGCTCAAAGCTACATTCACACGTAAACGACTCTCAATTGAAACTGGACCAGTGGCGGCGTAAACTAGGGTATGGAAGAAACCCAAAATTTATTGCAAACAAAGACTTTCCTTTACTCTTTATACACACATAAAAATAATTTCTTAGATGGAGCACAGATGCTTTAATTCAAGTATACCATAACTTTCTATACGCGCAAAGTTATGCTAATCTTAAAGTGTATGTAAGTATAAGGGTTACATTGAGAAAATATCTTCAATGCAAAACTGGGAAATTCTTGATAGTAAGAATACCAAAATCTTAAATCAAGCTTCTAGTAATCTTGACCGACATAATCTTGACTGAAGCATTTCATAATCTTAGCTGGGAGCATTTCACAAACTTGACGCAAGTAGCTCAACTTTATTCTAAAATTGTGATATTCTTGGATGAGGAATCTAGTAGTATTAATTAGAACATTTAAACTCTTCTATGAGCATGTGGAAACTTTTCTGGAGAAATAGTTCTGCAAAATTTCTTAAATCACTTTTAATATACTTAGTACTTATCTAGGAACATCTGAGTCAGGTCTTCGCATCCCAATTTTTTTAATAGCTCAGTCATGGTTGGATAGATCCAGTAATAAGGAAGCTGATGGGAACTGGGACGCGACTCAAATGGCGGAGGACCAGCACTACCGGCAGATTCGATGACTGATGGTTGACGGTGGTATCACGGGTATCACACGGCAATGGCAATTTATTTAACAGTTTGACTAGATACTGTTATGCAGGATCCAGGATGCAGGTATTACGCTACGGTGCTAAAGACGGCGGCGAATGCGACAATCCGAAAACCGATAATGGCGGCGCGGACGCGGACGGGCAACAGGATGTTGAGTAGAGAGGGTGAAGAGGTTAGAGTTGACCCGTGACACGCTGCGCGCCTGCGCACTCCGATGTTGGTAGATGTCAAATAAATGATTTACTTGATACAAATATAGGGTGTGCTTGTAAAACAGCGTTCATTTTCAAACAAAGATTATCATATTGTAAATGAAAGTTCGCATTTGCAAGCTGTCTATATTCTTGATAGAAGTAAACTGGACACCGCTGGAAAAAAATGATATAAAATTATGAAATATTTGTTATTAAATTATTATAGCCTTGATTGCAAAGAAAAATATATTTTCTTTTAGAGCATATTTCTTTAAAATAACTATATAAATCAAAAATATATTATTCTTGATACAAATTTTATATAATTCTCTCGTCAAATAATCTTTCTTAGAGTGAGAACCGATATTCTTGTTGTGAGTATGTATTTACAAGAATATCACAATTCTTGACTTGAGAATTTATCTTTATGTGTGTATAATTTATCAAACGTTTATGGAAAAGTACATTAATTAGGTCGAGTACTACCAAGAATAAGGCTACTTTGTGTCAAAAATTTCGTAATTGAATAACAGAAATGATTTGTTCAAACAGGCTGCTCCCTCGATGGCTGTTCAAAGAAACTAAGCAATCTTGATGAGAAATATGATGACTACGTATTCCTTCTTATGACAAATAAACAAAATTTCAGCGAGTGGCTCCACATTTAGACGGAGATTCAACTAACTTGCCCAAACAGAGCATCAATTGAGGAAAAAATAAACGTCATGTCAATAGTTGAACGAGTAAACTACAGATATTGAACAAAAAAAAAATAATAAAATGCGTCACGTTCATTTGCTATTCGGACTATGCCCATGAAGCGTTGGTCATTGGATAAAATTACTTTTAATTTACTATAGTTTCAGCCACCTGCAATCTTTGACTAAGAATAATTTTAAATAGGTGCCCCAAAGTAGCAGCTCTTGTTTAGAGAATTAGCTTCCCAGAAACAAACCTGGGTGTTAATTTGAAAACTTCACACCGCGGATTTATCGAAAACCTCTGTTTTTGTTTCATTTCATTTATTTGCAAAAGCGTATCACAAATATTGCCACCCCCACTGAATATGAAACTGTATTCTGAAGCTATTAAACTGCCAGCAAAATTTGGTGGTAGACTTTCCTTCATTTCAAAATTCATAATAGTTTTGTTAATTATCAGTCCTTAGAATATTGTAGTAGCAGGTGTGCTGTGAAAAGTATCCATCTATGTCGTACTCCAGCTGTTTTTTGACCTTGGACGTGTTAGCTCTGTTGTTTCTAGTTCGAGTTGATTTGTTGTTTTGACTACTCTAGTTCGTCCGTATCTATCTGCTAAGTTAGTTGTTTTCTTCCACCTGAACAGTTTTTTGTTTATATTTCATGGTCTGCTAAGTTGCTTATAGATAGGAAAATTGAAATACACCGGTTTGATTGAAATTTTGAAATTCAATCAAAACTATCAGAGATTGATATTACAACCGCACATCATTAGAAAGACTGTCAAATTTTACAAAAATTAGGCTTTCCCATTTGAAAAAATCAAGTTATCTCTGATTAAAGTTTCTCCAAGTACATATGTAATTCAAGCTTGACCGTCTAACATAAGCTGACGTATTTCATGCTTAGTGGCACAGCAAAGTCACAGCCCTCTACGTTTTATAATAGTTGCGATATTCAGTTTTTTCTGACATCTACGTTTACCAAAAATTGTGATTTGAACCTAAACGGTTTGATTTAAGTCCCGTGTGTGATATATAAAGTCACACTCAAATTGACCCAGAACTCTAAATGTGCAATAATATACAGGGTGTTGCATTTAAAGAAAATTGGTATGTCACGTATTATTGGTATTTTTAAAATCTAGTCCAATTCGACCTACATATACGCAAACTTGGTTTTTTCAATAGTGGTACTGTTTGGCCACAAAAGTCCCCACACAGAAGAATCTGTCGTTCTGTCGCAGACTTACGTTTGGATTCAATGGGACGTTACACTCAGCATTCCTCAAATACAGCGATGTTTTACCCAATGGGAAGTGTATAGTTGGTAACGAATTATATCGTATTGTCGATTCAACTACAAGATGTCATTGGACTCCAATGAACAGTTCAATCGAAGCCTGTCGTTGAATCGAATCTGTTTGGTAATTGATTCTAAACTACTTTCTTTTCCTTGGACCAACAGATTCTATTGCGAGGACAGCTGATCGATTCGTTTGGATGTTTAATTGTGTGATTTTTTATGAAGTTATAAGAAGCATGATATAAGAATTAGACATGAGCCTGCACTAGTTGTTGCATTTTTACCTGAAATATAACTGTCTGACTAATCTAAATACCTACATTCAAATGTGGGTGTTAGCTCTTCTAAACCCCAATTTCTCAGTAGGTCCTCCATTTAATATATAACTGGACACATTTAAATCACACAATTGCTAATGCAATACGCAAAACCACGAGATGACACAACACGGCTAACACCGAAACAACACAACGAAACAACCCATTACCGAACAATCTCCTCCATGTTGGCGCAGATAACGAATAACACTGAGATAATCCTCCTCGTCTTTCTTTTTACGTTCATCCAATCGGGACATCAGTCCCGCCGAATACTGATTGTAGTTCAGCGAACAACAAGGGCCATTGAAACAAAATTAATTTTTGTCAGATGAATTATCACGCACTCCTGTTGCAGTAATAATCTCTGTACATAGAGTATATTGTATGCTTTGCTTGAATTAAACATAGGGTTAATTTAGAAAACAGAAGGATGTTTTGATTGCATTATATGTCAATACTGGTATTAGAAGGATTTTACATATCGTTAGAACGAATATAAAATTATTTTGAATTTATTGACGTACCTGTGATTACTTCGAATATAAAGAATGAATTCTTTCAATGACATGGATTTAAAACAACTGTAAATATATGTAAAGCGATGGAAAAACGTCCAAATACTAACAATTAATTGGAAACGCAACAGTATTTTTTTCTGTGCAAGGCGATGAGGTTCACTCAGCCTGTATAGGTGTTTGATATAGCTGTTACGTGTGAGCTGTCGGTAGCGTGGAAGCATTATGCCGGCGCCACACATGCGGGTATTTGCCGAATATCAATATTCGCCGTTTTTTCAACCTTGCTCGCCGAATAGCGAGCACGTATCGCCCTTTAGCCGAATAGCATATAATCGGGGTTCGTTGCTCGCCGAATACCGCATATGTGGCGCCGGCTTAATTAGCCGAATAGCAAATAATCGGGGTTCGTTGCTCGTCGAATACCGCATATGTGGCGCCGGCTTTACAAAACTGTGTATCCCGTATGGACCCGTCCATGGCGGCGTTCCAAATCGTTGGCTGTCGCTGCACCGAAACATATTCAAATGTATGCAACTGGGTCTCGACAATTGTGGGGTGTGTTTTGAACGATGAGCTTGTCAAGTTGTTATAAACTAATTTACCGGCATTCGTCGAAAGGACAGACTATTATTCCCCTCCCTGCAGTTTGTTACTGTCTCCCTCGTGCGGCCTGTGCTGGTTGCCTGATGATGCTTCAAAAATGCTGCGCCATTATGAATCATATTTATTTGTAGAAAATAAGGCTGGTTAATGTACGCTGCTTATACAGGCTGTCCCAGAAAATAGTGTCAAGCAGAAGTCCAGAAATAGAGCACACCTAGAGGTTATGCAATTTTTTGTAGTTTCCGAGTTATGAATTTTTTTATGAATTTTAGAGAATTCTCTACCTCGACAACTCAAAACTGTTCCAAAAGAAAAATTAAAAGACTTTTCTAATTCTCTTTTTTGCTAATTAATCTCCAAGAGTTTACTGTTGACACGTAAAATAATCGGCTTCGTAACTTTGATGAAAGTCATGAAAAATTTAGTGCAAAGTGAAAAATTCACGATCTGATAATTATGACTTAAATTTTCGCCTCGCAATTAAAAATCCAAAGAGGTGATTTCATGATTTATAAGCAGGTCTAAAAACTTCTTCACACTCTCAGCTATCACAACCATTGAAAAAAAGTAGTACTTAATCGGGCTTCTTTCGCTCCAATCGACCTTCAAAGACAAGAGGCGAAGATTTCTTGAGATTAGCGATGTGATTTTCAATTCATCAATAAGGCGCTAACAGCAGAGTGGTTTTCAGTACCGCGATAATAAACGTTAAAAACGTTCCGTAAATTAAACATTTTTTAAAAAAGATCCTATTTCTTGCTAAAAACCCACAAGGTGCGCATTCTTCAAAACCGGTTTTTACCTGAGCGAGATAGAATATTGTTGTGATGTCTTTTCAAAATGTGTCGTTGTGCTTTCGTTGTCTTTATTCGGTCGTCTGTCTGTCTTTGCGGCTTTAAAACTATACACTCTTGTTTGGTGAATTATTTTGTCAATTGGGCTTTCTTTACGGACTATTGAGTGCACGCAGATTCGAAATTTGGCTTTCCCTACGAACCCTGAGTTCTATCCGTTTGGATTGGTGTTTTTTCTGTTGTCTAACTACTTGGCTATTCCTACGGACCTCGAGTGCACGACAATTGGATTTAACGATACTGTTTTCTGCAAGAGACTATGCAACTAATGGATAGGTCGTGGTGGACCCACTGAATGGCCGCCACGGTCACCCGACTTAAATCCGATAATTTAATTGAAATCAATCCTATAGTTTCCTAGTTACACCGTACAGATTGATCAGAAGCAAAACTCTCGCATGTATACATGAGAAAATTCTAAGGCCCTTGGGTTCCGTAATAGCAAAGGTGATGTTCGGATGCACCTAAAAAAGTGTATTATAACGCTAGGCTTTTCTTTCACAGGTTAGTGGACAGCCTATTATGAATACTATAACTTTTCAGTTTTACAACCCCCCACCCCCCAAACGCCGCAATATTCCCCCCCCCACCCAAAGAAGTAGAAAATGATTAGGAACCTCTAAAACGCCTAAAACAAAGTTTGAGGAATATTTAAAATTTGTTGTCTTTTGCTAATTACTCATTACTCCGCCGTCCATACACTGATTTTCAAAATTATAGCAGTATTACCTATTACGACCCCACAGCATATCGCCGCCCAAATTTCATCACAATCCATGCAGCGGTTACTGAGATTACGTGGTTAGAAAAACGCGTACAGACAGACCGATAGACAGACCGACGGAAATGAGTTGTGTGGATTTTCATAAAACACCCAAAAAGCGTATCATCTCAAAATCGAAAATTTTCACGATCGGTGTGGGAAGTAAAAGTCCATAATCATGTCGTGATCCACTTTAGGAAGATTACTAGAATCGCCACGAACGTAACCTTCCTCCATACTTCAAAAATATACTGGTGTCTGTCCGTTACAACAAACACCTTCGCCGTTCCACTCAACTCTAAATATCGCACACTGTACAGCGCAGCGTATGCATAGCGGAGTCCCGACCTCTCGACTGTGGCTGCCGCGAACGATTCATGTCATGTGATGTCATAAGGCATTCCACCACCGCGGTCGCTTTACGCAAATATAAAATTGAATAACTCTGCCGTTTTTTGGAATATCTAGATGATTTTTTCGACATTCTTCATTTGAAGAAATAGACTATCAGGTAATAATGAATTTTCCAAATTTTATTGTTTATGAAACTTCTCCATTCTGTGTACGGAATGAATGTTATGCCATGTTTCATGACATTGTCCGTATGTGGGGCTCTCAAATCAAGGCGCTACCAGAAAATACCGGAAGAAAACCGGAAGAAAACATGCGGGAAATAGCATGAAACATGGTAGGTATAACGACCTGATTGATAATTCTTACGTCTGAAATAGGCAGAGCCTAATACCAAAGCTATAACCTATATTTCAGGTCTTGCCAAGGCCAGACCTTCCGGAGATTGCCTATCCTTTACCGTTCATGTGCATATATAAATTCCTATGTTTCTGCTAAAAAAGTGTATCTTTTACATCGCTAAGCCTTTAACTGTAATGATCAATAATTCCTTTGTTGATGGTGTATTCCCAGAAGTTTTAAAGCATGCGAAGGTAGTACCAATTTATAAGAAGGGCGACAAAAATAATTTCCATAATTATAGGCCAATTAGTGTCTTAACAGGTTTCTTGAAATTTTTCGAAAAGGCAATGTATGATAGACTTTTGGATTATCTACTTAAATTTAATTTATTGAATTCATTTCAGTATAGTTTTTTAAATGGTAAATCTGTAGAAACTGCCGTGATTGAGTTTGTTACTACCATTTATGAAGCTTTTGAAAGAGGGAATGTGGCATGCGGCTTGTTCCTTGATCTTTCAAAAGCATTTGATTGCATAAATCATGATTTGCTACTGCAAAAGTTGTACGACTATGGTATTAGAGGACCTGCTTATTTATGGTTTGAATCATATTTGAGGGAAAGGCGTCAAAATGTGGTCTTTTACAATAATTTTGAAACTGTTAAATCGGAAAGGTTGCATATATGCATGGGTGTGCCTCAGGGTAGTATACTAGGAGCACTACTATTTGTATTATTTATAAATGATCTCCCAGATGCCTTAAACACAAATGTTCCCTATCACTTAATAAATTCGATAGAAAATTTGCAGGAAGAAATGCACAGATTTGCAATATTACTGAATGGTTTTTGTCAAATGGTGTTTTGTTAAATGCTGATAAAACACAGTGAGTTGTATTCAAAACAAGACAGAACAGAACTACACATACCTACCATGCCATGTTTCTGCAAAATACACTTATTAACATACAAGATACAAGTAAAATGCTTGGTATCTTCTTAGATTCCAATTTAAACTGGTACTGTCATCTAACTCAGCTGTGTAGTAAACTTTCCTCTTGTTGTTATGCACTAAGAGTATTAAGTAAGCATGTGGATTATGATACACTAAAGGTGGCATATTTCGGAAATTTTTATTCTCAGCTAAAGTATGGTATAATCTTTAGGGGTCAGTCATCATTTGCTATTGAAATTTTTAAAATACAAAAAAGAGCATGTAGGATACTGCATAATTTGGCAATTAGACAAACCTGCAGGGGGGTTTTCAAAGAAAATAATTTATTAACATTATCAGGTCTTTACATTTATGAGTGCATATTATTTCTTATAAAACATCCAGTCTATTACAAAAATTATACTTAAAACCAGAAACATAACTCTAGAGCTCCATTATGTTTAAACCATCCTATTCACAAATTATCATGCACAGAGAAAGGTCCTCTATATTCTAGTATTAAGTTCTATAACCATCGGCCTGATGAGATAAAAACTCTTACAAATATGAGCCATTTTAAGAATCAGTTATTTAAGCATTTATGTGATATTGAACCATATACTGTAGGTGAATTTTTGTACATTACATTAAATTGTCTGCAGGACAATGTACTTTGTGTTGGTTATGTATTGTATGTATTGTTAGTTAAGCTCTTCTCTTTTTGACCTGTTTCAAATTTGTATTTATATACAACTATTTTGAAATGAAACATAATATATCTGCACAGACTTCCATCGTGCATTCCGGCTAGCCGGCTAGCCTCGAAGCGATCGATTGATTTTTTGTGGATTTTATTAGCCTACTAGCTGACCCGACAGACTCTGTTCTGTCTTACCTATAAATATTGGAATTGAAACTGGAATAAATTATTAAAAAAGACCATTATTTCAAATGCATAGTGTCCGTTTAGGTGCTTTCCGATATACAACATTTTTTGTTGTTGTGTCTTCGAGCGCGTAAATAAATAATCAAGATGATTTTCCTAACACGTTCCCAGGTGACAGGCGTAATTTATACCTGTCAGTTTGAATTTTAAATGGACTAGTATCATGATACTACGACTTTAGAAGGTATGCTCACGCGCATGATGGCTTCCGTCTCGCTTCCACCTGTGACGTCAGTGTGTGACAAACGGGGTTTGTTTACATGTCTAGTTACAGGTTACAGCCGAACATTTTCAGCTTATTTTCTTGAGTGTACTCGTTTACCGTAGTAAAGTTTGATAAAACATTAATTATTTGCGATTCTGGAATTTAACACATATTTGAACAATGGTTTATTGTGCAGTTGTGGGTTGTTCCAACAATAATAATAAAAAAAGTAAAAACTATTCGTCACACTACCGCTACTTGCGATGGTTTGGAAAATTTGGTAGGTTTCATTGCATTTAAGTTGAAAAATAAGGAGAAACTGGGTTATATCCCAGATTGCACAGATACTTCTCTCACTTGGGTCAACCATTTAACAGAAGGTGGACTACAAAAGCATACAGATGAGTTCTTGGCAAAATGTAATGAGCTCGGCCATATATTTTCCAACTATAAAGGAAACGCTTTGAAAATTGAAAAAACTATCTTGCGAATTTAAACAAATTATCAGAGAATGTAGACGTGATTGATGAAGCAAAGATGAGCTTGTTTTTTAGATGTAAAATGTATTTCAGAATACGAATTCTTGGTAGGGGAATTAGAGAGACGTCGAATATTAGAAAACGCAAATTCACTAAGACTGTAAAATAGTATAAAGTAATAAGTATACAGGGTCCTGCGACGGTGCATCCAGCTTTCCTAGCGCCTTTCCTATTTGGAATAAAAAAATGCTACATAAAATAAAAATGCGCTAAAGGATGGTTGGAGATTTACCGTTTGCAGAACTTATTTTGATATTTCATTTTCAGTTCATATATAGAAAGGTTAGTTCTATATGTTCTTATTCACCCCTTTTTCAGTTCTTATTGTCTGTCCAAAATATATTTCCCTATATACTCATATTTACAGAATCAATACCTAACTACAACACAAGAGGGCAACAAATAATGTGCCCTATACCCAGGCCATCAGAAACTATCACTACAAGTGCATTAAACTTTTTAATTCAAACATATTATTAAACAGATACATGGTATGAAAACATTTTGAAAAAAATTAGGAAATATAAAGGATATAAGGAAACATAAAAATGGTTATTACTAGGAATCCTGTTATTACTAGGAATCTTGAGTATACGAGAATTCACCTGTACTAGTTAAATACAATGCCCAGAAAGATATTGTATTGTGATATGTTTTTATTTTATGTTACGTATAGTGCGGCTGTGACATATATTTGAATAAATAAAAAATAAGAAAATTTGATATTAATGTATTTTTCTTATCCCATAATTTCAAAAATTCCAACGTTACCAATCATTAGCAGAAAAAAGTCAATATTCATTCGCCATAAACATAATGCCATTATGCTTGTTCATGATTTTTAAAAACCTCTAAAATGACAAAATCATGTTATTTATTCCTTGTCCTCCTTTTATTAAGAGAATTATACAGTAAATAAATATATGCAAATTGGCTTGAAGAACTGGTGGCGCAACATCATAATCTACATATAAAAAATAAGAACGGTAATCAAAGGCTCCTGAATGGAGTATATAAAAATTCCACCCCCTACCCGAGAAATTTTCCCACAAAAAATGGTCTCACTAGGCACTCCAATCGACCCCTTATATGAGATTTCAGAAAAATACGTCCAGACCGCTCTCGCTCTGTTCTTTTTCCACAATGTAATTTTTTTTGAGTACATACATTCAAATTTTTGTACCTATCTGAAATTTAGTACGCTCGGAACTACTGCAAACGGGTCAGGCGTCGAGTAATATCAATTCTCTGTATAACTATTTCACCAATTTTTTATTCAGATACAGCGCAATATGTATCGTTTATATTATACTGTGCATGAGCTATTTTCATTTTGTATGAATATTAAATATCTAAGACAGATATAACAAGAAACGAAATAAAACTTTCAAAAATCAATGCTTTGGCGCCATGTACTTGTACATTTTTGTCACACGGTGACGTCATGCGCAGATCGGTTCGAAATCTGTCCGCCAAGTGATCATATCTGTCAGAGTCGTAGTATCATGGACTAGTATCATGGGTTATTAAACCATTATAACCCCTTAGACAGCAATAGTGCAGCTATGAGATTAGAGCATTTAGGCATTTCACCTACTTTCAACCATATCATCTCAAACATAATGAAATTGATTTACAGACACAACAATTTGGATAAAAATGTAGAAATTGTATGGATTAAAGGATATACAGGTATACCTCAAAACGACACAGTCGACATACTAGCACAGATGGCGACTACAGATTTTTTTTTTATTTATTTATTATATTATTATCCTTCAGATACAGTATTATGTATATAGGATTCGTCATAAAAAAAAGATATTTACAATCAAAAAACAATAAAATCAGACACAGAATACAAACACCTTTCAACAAGAAAATTTTTTAGACAAGTTTTAAAAGATCTAAGTGTAGTGCACTTTCTGATACTGTCAGGCAGTGTGTTGAGAATTTTAGGCCCAATTATATTTGGAGAATGACTAGCAACTTTATATTTCACAAACGGTATGTGGATGTGGTTCCTCTGTCTTGTTTGAATTTCGTGGATATCCCTATTTAGCAAGTGCCTCGTTTGGTTTGTAAATGTATAAACTGCTAATTCATAAATCAAAAGAGATGGAAATGTAAGGATTTTGAAATTTTTGAAAAGTTCCTTACAGCTGTGCTTATTATTAACACCAGCCAAACATCTTATGATTCTTTTCTGACATAAAAATATTTTATTTGAATCGGCTGAAAACCCCCAAAAGCAAACACCATATCTGAGTCGTGACTCGACCTGCGCATAGTATAATGTTATAAGCTGTTTTTCAGTAAGGATGCTTTTCAAATTTTTAAATATATAGTACTGTGAGTGTAGCTTGGAAACAATAGAATTACAATGACCTTTGAAATTTAAACATTCGTCTAAATGTAAACCCAAGAATTTAGTATTTTCACTTAACGTTAAAGATGTGTTATTTAATTTGAAATTATGTGACTCAATTTTTTTCTGATAATTATGAAATCGAAGAACTGAAGTTTTCTCTATATTTAAATAAAGATCATTATTTACAAACCATCCGTTAAGCTTTTCCAGAAAAGTATTACACGTATCTATCAGCTCTTCATCGCATCTGGCAGATATTATGGCTGACGTATCATCTGCATACAAAGTAAACTTGGCTTCAGTGAATAATTGGTCGATTTCATTGACATAAAGCGTGAATAACACTGGTCCCAAAACTGAGCCCTGTGGGACACCTACATTGACATCACAAGTACCAGATGACACTTGTTTCACCAAATTCTCATCCTTGAAATATAAAGAGACATATTGCGACCTTGCAGATAGAAAGGATCTGATCCAGTTGTGAGGTGCGCCTTCTATTCCCAAACAAGCAAGTTTTTGCAACAACTTGTTATGACTGACACAGTCAAACGCCCTGCTGAGATCGCAAAATACCCCAACAGGGCATTCCCCAGCCTCAATCAGTTCTACTACTGTTTGAAAGAAGTTGTGTATTGCTGTTGCTGTTGACTTTTTGTTACAAAAACCATGCTGATTTTGCGACAAGATGTTATTTTTGTCAATATAATAAGTCAACCTATTTAAAAAACAATATTCAAATACCTTAGAAAAACAGAACGGCACTGTCACTGGCCTAAAGTTATTAATATCAGTAGGATCCCCTTTTTTATATATTGGAATCACCTTTCCTTTTTTTAATATGTTGGGAAAAATACCAGTACAGAAAGAAAGATTAACAAGAAAGACAAGTGGTTTGACAATATACATTAAAACCCTTTTGACCAAGAAATCTGGAATATCATCAGCTCCAGATGATGATTTGATTTTTAACTTTTGACTAATTAGAGCAAAAAACTCTTCTTCTGTAAATGGATACAACCACATTTTTTGTTGCGAACTTTCGATAGCGTGGGCATAGTCAAAATGATTGTTATTTTTAGATATATTATTTATTATGCTCAAGGGAATATTCTTAAAATATTCGTTAAATTTTTTAACTATGGTCTCCGGATCATTGGTGAGTATATTTTTGTCTTTCAATGTAATATTTTCTCTTTGTTTTCCTCCCTTAGTGATATCCGATATTACATCCCAGGTAGCCTTAGTGATATTACTTGATGAAAATATTCTATGCTGATAATAATTACGTTTTGTTTCTGCAACCATTTTTTTGTGCTTAGCCTTCATTTCTTTATATTTGTGATTATATTCAGGACATAATTTTGCCATAAAATAAAAATCTTTTAGTTGCTCGCTGGACTCTCTTACCTCATCGTTGATCCAGTTATTAGTTTTAGCAAGTATCTGGTGCCTGCGTAGTGGAAAATTAATTTGAAAGTGATAGCTAAACATGCCGTGGAAATAGTTGAAAGCAGAATCAACGTCAGACATATTGTACAAGACAGACCAGTTTTCATTGCAGATGTCAGTGCAAAACTGATTCATTGCCTTCTCGCTATAGATACGCTTCATAGTATAAAATGGTTTATTTTTCTGGGAGTCTCCGACACTCAATTCAAACAAGACAGTTCTATGATCAGATATTGTATTATCAATTACGATACTATGACCTTCATGAGCAGAATTCGAAAAAATCTGATCTATGGTCGTGACAGATGATCGGCCTATCCTCGTTGGCCAAAATACTCGGCTTTTCAAATTAAAACCAGACAAAATATTACAAAAATTCTCATTTTCGATATTCTGATTATACGAATCAATATTGAAATCACCACATAAAACAATAGTCAGTCCCTGTTTGTATATAGAATCTAACATTAATATCAAATTTTCATAAAAAAGTTTTATATCACCAGACGGAGATCTATAGCAGTTGATAATAATGGTGCGTGAATTTTTGTACTGAAGTTGTGTGGCGCATACCTCGATATGTTTATCTACACAAAATGCAGATACGTCGATACATTTAAATGCAATATTTGATGCACAATAGATCGCTGTACCTCCTCCTTTATACTGAGTTCTACAATAGTAGCTTGTTAGTTTAAAATTAGGTATAACATAGTTTTTTATTGACGCTTCTGTAGCCCATGTCTCTGTTAGACAGATTAATTTCAGATCTTCAAAATCAGAAAGTGCAACACTTAGATCATTCACTTTATCACAGTTTATAGATTGTATATTTAACAATAAAAACGTGGGCTGAAAACCTAATAAAAGTTGTGGATAAAATTCTAAGGTATCATTGTGATACCCCTTTTCTTCTGGAAAAAACGATTTATGATCGTATTTTTTGGCCACTTATTAACATTCAGAGCTTGCTTAAAGTTTGACTGAAAAATTGACACTTTGAAAGATGAATATTCTCCAGGGTATTTTGATTGAATTTGCTCAACAGAAGCCTCAGGGAAATTAGCCTTTACCATATCTTGCATGTCATCCAGCTTAGTACTAGGATGAATTCTGCTGACGTGCAGTGACACCTTCTTTGGGACGCCTTTTACAGCTGAGTTATGGAATATTGATGAGGAATTTCAAAATTCCCTACAGTGACCTGAACCGTAAATTAAACAAGAACCTGAAAGAAAAGTGGAGTGAACACTACAATAGAAATCCATCGGGAACGATATATACAAACAGATCCAGCAGAACATAAGAACAGAATCCTGGTTTAAGAGAGAAACGAATAGACCACTTGTGAGAACACTTTGCAGATTGAGGTGTGGTCATTGCTTAAGCCCTCAACACAAAACTAGAATAGCGCTAGACGATGACCCTCATCTGCAATGTGGAGAGATTGGTACTGCTCAACACTGTATATTGTATATTGTCAGACTATATTCCGTTACCTTCTAATATGATCTCTATACTAGCTAGTGAAAACAACTGTGCATACAAACTACTATATAACTTTTGCACACAAAAACTAAAAATAATAACTTTGAACTATAACTAATATAAAACAATGTTCGTATTATTAAGAAAAAATAGATGTCCATCCAAAATAGAACTGGCCAATTGATCTCAGATCAGAGCCATTAACATAAATAAAAAAACCTCTTAGTGTATACAAACATTGGTTGCATTTTGTTACTCTCTGCATCGCTTTGTTGACTAGTAATTCCATTTTGAAGTTTAAAAAAAGGAATTTAAATTTATCCAATCGGTGCGATGCGCACCATACAACAGCAGTGCATTGTTGCTTCGTCAACATCCAAATCACGGTATTGACGCAATTTCCATGGGGTCGAAACTGAATCCCCGTGCGCTCGGTGCAATTCAGTCACCCACCCAAGCGCTAACCGCGCACAAGGCTGCTGCTGCTCCACTATCGAAGGCAGACGCTGTTCATCGCGCAGCCACGAGGGTTCCCGTTTTTGCCACCTAACGCAGGCTTTCAAAATCTTAAGTCACGGATCTGGATCAGCTAACATAGATATTTTTTCTCATCAACATTAAGAAAGTCTACATTAAAAAATCCAGCCTCAGTACTATTCGTCAATGTTAGTCAGAGCGGTCCGGAGGACCTCTGCTCTTAGTTGCAGTCGTGTCGGTCGATCGGTCTGTCAGGTCTGGTTACCCAGAGACCAGACAAAGTCATGGAGAAGTAAGGGAAGAAAAAGAGAGAAAGGAAGGAGAAGAGCAAAGTGTGTCGGTTGGAGGGTATAGCTTGACATAGACTATTTGAGTTCGGTAATTTTTGGGTTTAACCAAAAGGGTTAATTTTGAGGTTCGGTATCTAAAAGGGCAAAAATTTAGTTGTTTCCAAATTTGCACGATTTGATTTTGATCACAGTGCGAGCCGCGGCCTTGTGTGCTTGCGAACTTGCTCGACTGTGTAGTCCACTGACTCGCGCAACAGAGGGTTGCTGTGCGATTCCGCTTGACTATAACGTCGTTGCGCCTGTTGTTTAATGTAATCCCTCAAGTAAGGGAAGTCGAGGTCCCTGTGAAGGGTTTCGTTAGAAACATACCATGGGGCGTTAGTTATTGCACGCAATGTCCTGCTCTGCAGAACCTGCAGGTTTCGCATGTGCGTCTTGGCGAGGAAACACCAAGCCGCACATGCGTAGGTAATTGCTGGTCTAATAATCATTTTCTAAAGTAGAATTTTACTTATCAAACTCAATTTTGAAGTTCTACATAACATAGGGTAGAGTTGACGAAACGTAATTTCGAATTTTGTTTTTAACGCTTGAGTGTGTTACTGCCAAGTCATGCCCTTGTCGAGGATAATTCCTAGGTACTTGGCAGAATTTGCTCATGGAATCCTAGCACCGTTCACTGAGACCTCTAACGGGGCACCACGACGTTTTTTGGTACAATATATAGCCTGCGTTTTCTAATGATTAATTTTGATGAGCCACCAATCCGCCCACTCCTCACCTCATCCACCGCGAGCTGCAACTCATCGCGGACTAGATTTCCAGTCCGCGACTGAGCTACAATCGCAGTGTCGTCAGCGTAGAGATAGACTTCACAGTTGCTGGGACAAGGGACGTCATGTATAAAAAGTGAATAAAAGATAGGTCCAAGGACCGAACCCTGAGGAACACCAGCCTTTATGGGCCGTAATGTCGAGCCAGCCTCAGTTTAATGGTCCGATGAAATTTCACACCAACTCCCGGACCATATCGCGGCCACTATGCGACCTTCCACGATCATGAAGCTGCCGCTGAATTATTTCTTTTAGGACTGTGCAATCATAGTTCTTGTTTACTCCTTCTAACCTATGCGAATTCATTAGCTTCACTGGCGGTATATATCAAACTATGGTTTAAAACCGGGTAACCGTTGCCGATTAGTTAAGAAACAAAACTAAAGCTAATAGCTGGGTAGCGGCAAATAGTTCCCAACCTAACTCATCACTTCCAGTGAAATATGCAAAACTTCCTTATATTAAAGAACTTACTCCAAAATTAATAAGAATTTTCAGGGATATAAACTGTAAAATTGCCTCTAAATCAGTTGTTACAATTAATAATCTTTTTTCAAAATTAAAAGATAAAGTCCCTTTGTTGAGCCTAACCAATGTCGTTTATAGCATTGCTTGCAGAGATTGTGTTTCAATTTATATAGGTCAAACCTCTAGATCCCTTAAGGGACGGATAACATCACATAAAAGCGATGCCAGATTACGCCCTCATAGATGTGCTTTGGCCTCTCGTGTAAGTCAATTAGACCATGTCATGGACTATGATTCCGTTAAAGTTTTGGAGAGTGAATCTAACTTGACAAAACGATGTTTCCTAGAAATGGCACACATTTTTCAGTGTGATAATAGTATGAACAAAAAAACGGATATAAATCAATTAAGCGTCATCTATTCCTATTTGCTTACATGTGAGAAACATCACATATCTAATTCTTCTGATGATTCTTTTGATTAAGAGTTTTTTTTCAACCATACTACTTCCTCCCCCCCCCAATTTTTGACATTTAAAATTAATATTAATAATTCATTCGTCTTTTTAGATGTTAATAATTATTATAAATAAATTTCACCCCATTGCGTACAATTTTCGCTTTATTCTCAAAAATATGAAGAATATTCAAATTCTACCCCCTCCCCCCCCCCACTTTCTCTTATACAATTCTCTAATTTCAATTGAAATAACTAATAAAGAACATTGAAAATTAAATAAGCGCAAACAATTGTCTATTGCTTGCAATTTCTCTTCATTGCTTAATAACTTTTAATAATCTCTTTCAGTTCTCCACCCCCCTAATGACCCTTAAATACTTAAACTACTCTATCCTCAAGATTGGTTATTGTTAGTATATATGTGTTAGTATATATTAGTTAGTATATAACAAAATTAATTCACCATTAAATAAATTTAAATAACATTTTATTTAACTTTTTGCGTATAATTTCGCATTTTATCTTCAAACTTCTAATAGTTTCTCTCAAATCCTCCCCTTATTCTAATAAAACTTTTGATCAAAAGTTCAGTTGGATTAAATTCGATATTGTGTTATTAATAAAATCTCTCCTCTAAGTCCATCCACCTTATATAATAAAATTCAACAAATTTCACTATTACCACCCTGTACACTCTTTTGCAATTTCATGCTCATTGACTAGACAGATGTCACTAACCTTCAATTTGTGACTTTGACATTTGATATTCCACAACCTGCTTCCGGACTTTCAGCCATTTGCAGATCGATCTTCTTGATGCACATGTCGTAAAACGACAGCATGAAGTTTTTTCGCGAATTTAAATGTTTTTAAAAATGTAACTGTCTCCTTTTTATGTACATGACTTTAAGTACGTTGTGATGTGTTACCTTGATGGATTTCCTATATTAACGTCGTTCAGCACCATTCCCGTCCAACTTGTTGTAAGTACGCAAAATTTTCTATCTTAAACCACTTGTTGCTGAACTTTCCTTTTCATTTATTGTAGCCCTGAAGAAGGAGTCAAAGAACTCCGAAAGCTAGGAAGTATAAAAGTTTAAAGAGTACACCTCGCTGTTTATCTGCCGCTACCCAGCTATTAGCTTTAGTTTTGTATCAAACTATGTATTTTTTAGTATATGTAGGGGATCACTTAGAGATATATGCATTGAATATTGGGACTTAAGTTAGAACGGCAACACGGCACACACACACACGTCTTCCGATTGGCTGTTCCTCTATAGTCCCGTGACGTCACGCGACTAGGAAATTTTAAATATTTTCCTCATTTTCTCGACTTTCCCGTGCCAAAAAAAATCGCTGAAAGATATAAGAAGGTTTTTATGCCATATTCTACAGGCATAACTTGACCGTTTTGAATTATCACTTGACGCTCTAGGAACTACAGCTGGAAAAGACGTAGAAACAGTAAAATTATAAATTTTCGCGTCCAAAACTATACAAACTACTCCATTAGATGAGGTGATGTTCGTCGAATAAAAATCACTCGTTCTTTCCGCGCGAAATTTATGGGATTTTACTCGACGGAAAGAGCAGGTTCTCAAAAAGCGGTAATTAGGATAATGCATTTATTCATTCTCCAGTGGGAATCTACATAATTCCCTTTAATTATAATTTCAGATGCATTTTCCATAAAAATTTGCATACCTTCGCATAAAGCATCTCTCCAGCTTTCCATGAATTGGAAACATGCGAGTAGACAGAAAAGCACTTTGTAGGATGGCGATAGAAATTCTGCTAAAATGCTTCTTCATCAGTTCACTGTCTACTTGCCAATTAAAAAGCAAATTAATCAGTAGGAATTTTAGATGAGGGTGGTTTTCTATGGACTTTTGGAGTTACAGAGCTAGGGTAAAGTAAGGGATTTATGTCAGGCCGTTGTGTACCTATGATCAATTATGTAAAGTAGATTATAGATGAATTGTTTGCTTTAGCAGTCGGTATTCTTATCCTCTATCTCTGTGGGAGTTCCTTACCTCTTAGTATTTCTCATACAGCGACGCTATGGGTCTAGCTTGGCTCATGTAAGAATTGATGGTAACCTGTCTGGTCAAACAGCAACCAGAAAAGGAGTCCGTCAGGGATGTGTATTATCTCCGATATTATTTAACATTTACTCTGAATTTGTGATGAGACAGGTATTGGACAACTGGAATGGCGGTATAACTATAGGCGGAAGCAAAATATCCAGCTTGAGATTTGCTGACGATACAACCCTTATTGCTGCCCCTCAGGAAGAACTAGTAGCTGTATTAAACATCTTAGAACAATACAGTGCAGCATACGGTCTTGATATTAACTACAATAAGACCAAGGTTATGATCGTAGATTGACGGCATGATAATCATCGCGAAATAAAGTCCGTAGGACGTTGTGAAGTAGTTCAAAGTTTTGCGTACCTCGGTTCTTTCATCGACAATTCGGGTAGCTGTGAAAATGAGATTCGACGGCGCATTCAACAGGCACGTGTGGCCATGATCAAGCTTACTAAAACATGGCGTGACCATAACATCACTAAAGCTACCAAAATGTCTCTGGTTCAGTCTCTTGTGTTCTCCATATTTTTGTACGCCTCGGAAACTTGGACTGTTAAAAAGGCAGATCGAGCTCGCATAGATGCTTTTGAAATGTTGACGTGGAGGAGAATGCTGATAGTTCCCTATACCATCCATCAAACTAACTAACGCCTCTCTGATATTAAACCACTGGCGTAGGTTCTCAAACCAGGAGAACTTTTTTCGCCCGATCCCTTGTCGTCCTTCGATGCTTCCCTCAACGATCAGTTGTAACAACTCATACTTCCTATTTCTAAACATATGGCCAAAATATGCTGCTTTTCTTCGTTTTATTGTGGTTAAAAGTTCCTGTTCTTTATTCATTCTCTCTAGTATCCTAGTGTTTGTTACCCGCTAGGTCCATGATATCCTTAATATGCGTCTGTTTAGCCATATCTCAAAAGAGTCCAAACGTGACATGGTCCGAGCTTTTAATGTCCATCCCTGAACTCCGTATAATAATGTGGACAGTACATAGCATTTTGTTGCTCGCCATCGAGTAGTCAAACTTTAATCTCGGTTGCAGAGTGTCGTTTTCATTTTGAAAAAAGTATTTCTGGCTATTTCGATTCTGCTTCTAATCTCTTCATCAGAATCTCATTTATCATTTAGCCCGCATCCCAAATATTTGAATCTGTTTAGTCTTTCTACGTCCTGATTGTCTATTTCTGTTCTTACATTATTAATATTTAATCTACTGATAACCATAAATTTTGTTTTCTTTATGTTTATTTTGAGACCATAAGATTGACTAACATTTTTGACCCTGTTCGCTAAAGATAAAACGCATAAAAACGAATTTTGAGGAATATTTGATTTTTTTTTCTAATTACTCCGCCGCCCATGCACCGATTTTCAAAATTACAGCAGGGCTACCTAGTGCGACCACACAGGATATCGCCACCCAAATTTCATCGAAATCCATGCAGCGGTTACTCAGATTACGAAGGTAGAAGAACGCTAACAGACAGACAGACCGACGGAGATGAGTGACGTGGATTTTCGTTATGTAGATACAGGGTGCGGCAGCATAACTTCCTTATTTAAAAAATTAATAAAACTCACTGTATGAATAAAAAAATTTATTTGTTTTTTTATAATGTAGGCATATACCTAAAGTTTTGTTTTACACAGTTTTGAAGATCAAATCTGTTAGGTGACGTCCTCCATTCTCTATACATTGAGTAAACCGATTTCTCGCGTTTGTCATGACTCTTGTCAGCATAGCAGGCGTTATGTCAGCAATTTCTTCCTGGATGTTGGTCTTTAAATCTTGTAGGGTCCTTGGACGGTTCACATAAACTCGGGATTTCAAAAATCCCCATAGAAAAAAATCGCATGGGGACAAATC
Organism: Callosobruchus maculatus; assembly: GCA_951848785.1. Lineage (NCBI taxonomy): Eukaryota > Metazoa > Arthropoda > Insecta > Coleoptera > Chrysomelidae > Callosobruchus > Callosobruchus maculatus. The sequence continues at coordinate 2,852,468 of CATOUR010000040.1, forward strand.
GGGAGAGCGGGCCGGCCATTCCAAATCACCTCGAATGGAGATGAGGCGCTCTGGGAACTGTTCCCTTAAAACAGCCATTGATGCTCTTGAAGTGTGTGCCGTTGCACCATCTTGTTGGAACCAAATGTCTCCTAAGTCCAACTCATGTAGCCGTGGGAAAAAAAATTCTTGTAACATGGTTACATATCGGTCCGAATTCACTGTAACGGTGACTTGATTTTCTTCAAAAAACCAGGGACCAATAATTCCAGCTGAGGAAATTGCACACCACACTGTGACTTTAGGCGAATGCAAAGGTCTTTGATGCAGTTCTCGAGGGTTGGTGTCAGCCCAGTAGCGCATGTTCTGTTTGTTGACTGATCCACACAAATGAAAATGGGCTTCATCGCTGAAAAAAACAAGAGCGTTCTGAGGAACGACTTCGAGGAGATCCTCACACGCATTCCTCCGAGAATTAAAGTCATGTTCAGAAAGTTCCTGGGCAATCGCCATCTTGTAAGGATGGAAATGGAGATCATCATGAAGAATTCTCCTCACAGAACGATCGGAAAGTCCAAGGGCAACGGCATGTTTGCGCGCAGAACGCCGTGGTGATCTCAACACTGAAGCTCGCACTGTTTCAATGTTCTCAGGTGATCTAATGGGCCGAGGGGCTCCAGTTCTTCGTCTTGTCGCACTTGCAGTTTGTCTGAACGTAGTGACCCACGTAACAATTGATTTCCGGTCCGGGACAGGGGCCAATGGGGCTAAATTGAAGTGATTCCGAAAGGCGCGCTGGGTTGCGACCACAGAACATCCGCTCGAAAAATAGGCCTCAATGGAAAAAGCACGCTCCTCACTATTCCAACGCATGATGGCGACTGAACTGTGTCGGGGCAAAACTTTATAGTCCCGCCTCTCAAACGAGACTACCAGCGCTCCGCTACGACATCAACCGACTGAATGGCGCGCATTTTAAAAAAGGAAGTTATGCTGCCGCACCCTGTATAATAAAAACTGTATTATCTCAAAATTGAAAATGTTCACGATCATAATACTTCCTTCATCTATCGGTATGCGAAGTAAAAATCGTAGGCATATGGGCAGAACTCTTTTTACTGCGAAAGTACACAACACTAGCTTGAATAAAACTCTCAAAATTAGGATAGAGATTACCCATCCAGTTCTAACAAGATATATACAGAGAACGAGAGAGAACGAAAACGAGCAGAATTTCCCTAGACAGATAACAACTGTAGCGTGATGTTTTCCTCATTTTCAAACACAAGTTAAGAAAGTTGGTGCGGATAAGCGAGAAACAGATTTTGAAACTTTTTTCAAGTTAATATTCATGCAGAGCATTTTCATAAACTTTCTTTTAGCAGCCACTTTATACTGCTTACTAAGCGGCGAAAACTTTTGAGGAATACTTTTACGTGACTTTAAAACAAATAAATATGTCTATTATCTAGACCGTCTTAGGCCCAGTTTCGCAATCGTTAGTTAACTAGTGGTCAAAAGAAAAATAGTGGTTAGCGAAAATAATCCATTTCATAATCGACGGTATACATCAAAAGCTCTGGTCAACCAGTAGTTTTGTTAACCCAAGGATGCGGTATGGGTTATCTTGGCGTTTATTGTGGTCAATCAATGACAGCTTTGGAGGTTATAAAAACATGGATTTTGATACTGACGTCTAAGACGTCGATGGATTTTGATTGTACTCTGTAATGACATAAATCAAAAATATTAAAAGAAAGGTTAGGTTTCTTTGTCAAAGGGTTAGCTTTTATTCACGGAACACCATTATGGCCGTGCTCTAAGATCAATCCGTGGTGCCAACTTAAAAATAAATAAGTTAAACCATTGGTTTCCTTTGTGAAACAGAGCTCTCCGATAACTACTGGTTGACTTCCATCTGTTGATCAAGTGACTACTAGGGGTTACCAATGATTGTGAAACTGGACCATAGTGTTCTTGTCAGCCACCACTTAACCACATAAGGGATACGATTCTACAGAAGGACTTATTTTGAGAAGTACGTTGCAATTATTCACTTTCCTTCCAATACTTGCATGATGCAATCGCCAAAAGTTTCTAACTGATCTACTCTCTAGCACTACAAACCCAATCCACAGTTCTGCGGATGACAGTATGCTGCATGCAGGCATCATGAGCAATAGACTGATCTCTGTGGTCGAGCTGGAACGCAGAAGACGCAGTGGCAGCTTCACTTTCAGAGGATCTCGATACCATTGCCGCTGGGGGGCTCAAGAATATGGTAAAATTTAATGCTTCCAAGACCCAGTATTGTACGCTATCGATCAAGAAGTGCCCAGATTCCAATAAACAACCTGGCTCTGCCAAAGAGTCACTCTTTCAAGCTGTTAGGAATCAACATTACAGAAAATCTGATCTGACAGGAATACGTTGCGTCAATTTCACCAGCTGCTGGTAAAAGCTTGGGTACCTATTAGCCCTGTCCTGGAGTATTGCTCTCATGTCTGGGGAGCTGCTGCCCCTACTACCCTGTCTATGTCTACCGGATGCCGTCCAGAGAAGGGCAATTGGACTAATGGGCGACTCGGCCTTATCGCGCCACCTCCAGCCACTTTCTCACCGGCGTGTTGTTGGTGACCTCTCACTCTTCTACCGATATTCAAACGGATTCTGCTCCTCTGAGCCATACTCTATCGTTCCGCCGCTCACCGCTCCTATTAGATGCACCCGAGCGACCGCTGCATCTCATCCTAAGGCGGTCGTTCTTCATACATCAAGAACCGAGCGGTACAACCGCATATTTATTCCCAAGGTGTTTAAGGCTTGGAATGGACTGACAGGAGATGTATTTCTTGGGCCTGCGGGTACTGTACATACATGTTTTTGATGTACTTTTCTATGTAGTATCATAATCATATAACCTGTAACTTAAACACTATACTATTTCAGTTGTAATCAGGTTCTGACACCGCATTACTACTACGACAAAGATTAAAAAGTTGTACACTTTTACTTCCCACACCGATAGGTGAGATGATGTGGTAGTATTTATTTGACCATTTTATACAAATGAATGCATTTATGGTAAATCAAAATGGAGAAAGCCTAGAACGAATACAAAAAAGAAACTTATATGTAATTAAGACTAACTTAATATGTATGTAATATGTATGTACAGAGCACAAGTAGATAGTAATTCACAAAAAGAAAAAAAATATATATATACCTCAGTGAGAACTGTTAATATTGGTGCTCAGATATTCCTGTGTGGAATAGAAACAGTGGTCCAGTAACATCTGCTTGACTTTTTTCTTGAACGTATGTAAATTGCTTTGATGGTAGTCATGAGGCAGTTTGTTATAAAACCTGACGTCTAAAGAGTTCTGCTTAGAAGTAGTTAGTCGGTATCTTGATGGCCTTAATGCTTCAGATCCTCTGGTATTATAATTGTGGATATCTGACTGGATGGGGAAATTCTGGGAATTCACATGAATGGCAATTAATGAGTAGTAAATATACAAACAAGGGACTGTTAATACGTGCAAACTTTTAAATATCGGCTGACAGTGACTATTGTAACGTGCTCCTGTTATGACTCTCAGTGCTTTCTTTTGTAGCTTAAAGGCTCGGATCGCGTGAGAAGAGCCACCCCATGTAACAATACCATATACTAGGTGACTGTGGAAGATACCGTAGTAGGCACGTAGTAACCCTTCCTGTGAAGAAATTCGCTTAAGTTGACGCAATACAAATAGACTCTTACTTAATTTTTTACAAAGAGTGTCTATGTGAGGTTCCCATTTGAGAGCCTCATCTACCGTTATTCCCAGCAAAGTCACTGAGCCTTTGGTAACAACATTTCTATTAGTTGACAGGACGGGTTCCATGGATTTCTCTTTGTTCATTTTGTTCATATTGCGATCGCGAAAATTTTCGATTTTGAGATAACACACTTTTTGGGCGTTTTATGATGTGTACATAACGAAAATCCACGTCACTCATTTCCGCTCGTTTGAAGGTCTGTCTGGCGGTGTCGGTTGGCGTTCTTCTACCCTCGTGATCTCAGTAACTGCTGCATGAATTGTGATGAATTCTGGAGAGCGATATGCTGAGAGGTCATAGTAGGAGTAGTTAGTCGTTTTTAGGCGTTTGAGGCGTTCCTATCATTTTCTTCTATTTTTTTGTGAGATGAAATTGGGCGGAGGGTTGCAAAACTGAATAGTTTGTTGTATTCATAATAGGCTATCTATTGGTCTGATAACGTAAAGTGGCCTAAACTGTGGGAAATCCTTATCTCCATGGGAGTCCCTTACCGCTTAGTATTTCTTATACAGCAACTCCATGAGTCTAGCTCAGCATTGATGGTAACTTGTCTGGTCAAACGGCAACTAGACAAGGAGTTCGTCAGGGATGTGTATTATCTCCGATGTTATTTAACATTTACTCTGAATTTGTGATGAGACAGGTATTGGATAACTGGAATGGCGGTATAACTATTAGCGGAAGCAAAATATCTAACTTAAGATTTGCTGACGATACAACCCTTATTGCTGCTTCTCAGGAAGAACTAGCAGCTCTATTGAACGTTTTAGAACAACACAGTGCAGCATACGGTCTTGGTATTAACTACAACAAGACCAAGGTTATTATCGTAGATAGAGAGCATGGCAGTCATCGAGAAATAAAGTCAATAGGCGGTTGTGAGATAGTTCAAACTTTTGTGTACCTCGGTTCTTTGATCGAGAATTCAGGTAGCTGTAAGAATGAGATTCGACGGCGCATTCAATAGGCACGGGTGGTCATGACAAAGCTTACTAAAATATGGCGTGACCATAACATCACTAAAGCTACCAAAATGTCACTGGTTCAGTCTCTTGTGTTCTCCATATTTTTGTATGCCTCGGAAACTTGGACTGTTAAAAAGGCAGATCGAGCTCGCATAGATGCTTTTGAAATGTGGACAGGAGAATGCTGAGAATTCCGTATACCGCCCACCGAACTAATGTTTCCATACTGGATGAGCTCGGTAATCCAAAAAGACTATCCTCCATTGTGTCGATGAGAATGCTTACATTCTTCGGACATATTCACAGAAGCGATAATATGGAGAAACTTGTAGTTCAGGGTCACGCCCCAAGTGGGCGGCGCCGTGGCCGTTCCCCTACACGCTGGGTGGATACGACGAAACAGTTTAGCAACTGTCATATCTAGTGATATAATAATAATAATTTTATTCACCAACAATACAGGGCAAATAAATTGTTTGACCCACAGAAGGTGCTGACCTTGTGCGTGGGTTAAAATACATACATATATTTTACAATACGTATATTAAAACTAATACTAACTATATTAAAAATTTGTAAGTGTCTCAGTTCAAAATCGTGTTAAAAACATTTGAAAAAATATCTCTGGGTGTGTCCATTATCCAATTTTTGACTTTTTTTTTGTATACAGTATGAGATTTTATGGATTTCAGTGAAGCAGGAAGTAAATCGTATATGCAGCAACATAGATATATCAAGAGCGCCACTGAACTGACAGTAAATCGCGAACGATGGCGAGCTACAGTTCTCAAAACTATTGATAATATTCGTGTTGGCAATACTCTAGCTCCAACAATGCATTTTACGAGTTCATAACATGTCTGTTAAGACATTATGACTATGATGATGATCTATTGGTTTGTGAAATAAAGATCTAGCGGCATAATACACCTTTTTAGGCCCACCACTACATTGCCTTGCATATTACAGTTACTTTAGTTTTCTGATGTATACATACGAGCATTGGTTTAGATCGTTCTGTATTGTGTAACGTGGAAACCGTTGAATTGATCTTAGTGAAATTCTCACACAGTAAAACGCGTATAATTCTTAGAAACCGTGTCAGTAGCGGCGCAGCAATGATCAAAACAGCTCAAACCTCGTTTACTTTTCTACTACTTTACTACAAAAAAAAATATAACAAAAATATGGACTTGGGCCAGTTTTATTTTCAAACGAAAAACACATTTTTTTCTGATACTAACACTCCATCTTTCAGACTTTCGCTTTCTTTTAGGCGTTATTTCGCTATCAGAATCCATTTCGAGGGAAACCAGAGTGACAGTGAAACAAGAACGTACCTAACATTGCTAAAATTCATGATGTAGCTATCAAAAATAAAACTGTCCCAAGTCCAGGACTTGGGCCCAATTTCACTTCATACATATTTTTCATGCGGCACAAATAAGGTTTCAATCGTCGACTTGGGCCTGTTTTCACGGTCAGTGATGCCCGTGTGGGGGCGGGTTAGAGTATCTCCCATCGTATATCCTGCGTGTCGTAAAAGGCGACTAAAAGGAACCGAACTACTGTCGGTATAAACAGTAACCTCTTCTCAACCAACAGCTTTGGGTGGACGAGTTGACAAGAGTCAGGACACCTTCTTGTCCTTGGGGTGAGAAATTGTCCCTAAAGGCGGATGAACCAGTATATACATCTGGTCAACGTCATGAGGATGCAGAAAGCAAATGGGAAACTACTGCATTAAAGATCTTAAAGATATCCCAAGAGAAACTTGTAAAATGAGTAAATGCATTTTACGAGTTCACAACATGTCTGTTAAGGCATTGTGACTATGATGATGATGAAGAAATGAAGTGTGAAGTTTGAAGATTTATATTATGAATATCATTGCGGAAAGTCATTTTGTTGTCCAGATATGGTGGTATCAAGAATTATATTCAAAAACAGGTCAAGGAACTCTCTTGAAAAGTATACAATTAGGAACAGTGTAATCTGCCATTGAGCGATGAGCCTGTTTCTGTTAAGAGCTGCGCCATTAATAAATGATGGCCGCTAATGGTTCTTCTGGGAAACATTTCATTCGCCCTTTCGTCGGCTAGGGCATAATACACGGAAGCTTTCTGACAGAGTAATCTTCGTGTGATGGATACGGCTGCCTAGAAAAGTATCTTATCTGCCCAGTTCGCATCATTGTTCTTTGATTGTCTCCATGTGATGTTCCTCGTGAATCGTTTAGATCTCTTGTTCCGGGCTCTATAATTCGGTTTATAATTGAGGTTTTGAATTAAGAAAAAAATATTTTCTTTTGTTATAAATGGAAAGATCATATATAAGTTTTATAAAAAAAACTGTTTTTGTCTTCTTTTTTTTCGCAATAATTCAAAAGTTATATCAAAATAACCATGGTGGTCAAGATGGGTTTTGAATTCAGTACCGAAAACACGCCGACGGCTCCCGAACCCGTGTGACGTCACTATAGAGGTAAAGATGCTCCTTTGGCCAACGACGTCCTACTCCGATACTAGATTCTAGATTCCCAACCAATCGCGAAAATACATACTGGTAAACTGGTAACTAGTGGATATTTGTTGCAATATAGTCGATAAATGAAGCTTGCAGCTCGAGACGAACTCTAAGATCGAAATAAATATGTTTTTGAATGTTTGAAGTTGAAGTCAGATTACAGATTCCAGTAAGTAAGTACCTAATCAAATGTGTTTCGTTGAAAAGATCTCCTCAATCAAAGGATGGCCCAGTGATTAGAGAGTCCGATGGTGGATCTCAGGGTCTTTGGATTGAAACCCAGGCCTTCCAATATTTTTTTAATTTTTTTATCAAAAAATTTATTGATGTGCTTTTTGCACTTGTTACGTACATTTTTTCTACGATCAACATAAATATGTGTTTGAATCAAATTTTGTTAGACATATTACTTGCCAAAATTGGTAAATCTAACAACACTGATGTTAGCGTTTTTGAATTCTGTATGTTCAAAAACCCCAAAGTATTGAATTTCGCTTCTGCAGCTGTGGCAGTTTTGGAAATATTTAAGCGTTCCGGTACCGTTTACTAAAAAAGCGGTGTTGCCGTATCTCAGTAATTAATAGAAACAAAATTTTGAAATTGTGAGATTTTACTAAATTCGACATGCGCAATCCATTGCAATAAAGATAAGTACAGGATTCTATTTCAAATAAACTAAAATCGAGGATATTGTTTAAAAATTTGGAAAAATAATTTATAACTTGGCAACGCCGCAAACGCGAAAAAAATATTACAAAGCGAGATAGGGTATTAGTAGATATTTCGATTTAAAATAAAACATACAGGCTGTTACATTTAAAAAAACAAGGTAAAATGACCTTCAAATTGCCGTAATTTAAAATTCTGCCAAAAACACCCTGTAGATACAAATTGCTGGTGACATCCAAAATAATATTCACTTGACTTGAAGAAATATATTAATTTTGACGTATGACTTGCGACCTTGCAAATCCGGAAATAAATAGAAAATAAATTATAACTTGGCAACGTCGCAATAGAGATGAACGATGGAAACTAGAAGAATGTAGAAAAAAAAAAGGTATATAGTTCCATATAAATAAATTAAGTTGATCACTATCCTACTTTCCCGCAACACCCTGTACATTCCAAAATATTTTTAGAATATGCGTTTTGAGTAACCAAATAACTTTTGTATTTGACATTTTCTTCTATCGGGTATACTTTGCGAGATATCGCAGAATTACATACTAACTGGACACCCTGTATATGCCTAATTGATTAATATCTGTTCTGAAACTTATTGAATGTTGGTGATTCTTAATGCGACGTGCAGGTCATTCAGCTCTCTCAACCCGTAAAGGCTGCTTCATAAAGTCAGAATATTTTACAGAAATGTAACCTACATCTGGTTTTAATGTGAGCAGGTTTTTTAGTATAATTTTGCTTGTCTTAGTAAATTTAATTCATGTATCGTATCGTATGTAATGCACGACAATAAAATCACTAAGTTTATGTTTAAAACTTTTATACAGGGTATCCCACGACGACAAGCAATATATCGGAAACTGGGTAGCAGTAGCGAATTATAATTTTGGGGGTGTAAATTAGAGCTAATATAATATCTTTTCCTCTTATCGTTTTTGGTCACGTGACGTCCGAGTCAAAATGTTTAATGGGACACCCTGTATATTTATGACTTTTTGTGTTCTTCCCGATAGAACAGTTTCAACAAACTAACACACTTGGGGTCTAAATTGATTAATTCAAAAGCTACAGGAACTTAAAGGACTGTACCGATGCCATTATGAAACACTAGCAAAGTAATTTAACCGTAGGGGTACATGTTATAATCAATGGTAGTGGTACCATCCTTTAAGTATCTGTAACTCTTGAATTAATCACTTTAGACCCCAACTGTTCCAGTTTGTTGGAATTGCTTTATCGGGGGGAACACAAAAAGTCACAAATATACAGGGTGTCCCATTAATAATTTTGAATCGGACGTCACGTGACCAAACACATATACCTCATTGGGTGACACGATAAGAGGAAAAGATATTATATTTGCTCTAATTTACACCCCCGAAATTGAAATTCTCTGCTACTGCCCAGTTCCGATATATTGCTTGTCTTAATCGTACTTTATATTTTTAAGGCGGCTTTACTAAGTATTTTCCTTTAACTGACCACTAGGGTTTCTTGGAGCTTTCTCAGAGTCGGTAAGTCTTAAGACAGCTTTACCAGCATTTATATGAGACCACCATAAAGCTTCATAAAAACTTTATAGTTTAAATTGACTATTGGCCGTATGAAATACTCGTAGGTTTTATGGACACTCCTTATAACCTGCTGATAGGATAGTTTGATCTTGATTGCATTTGGCCATAGTCAATGCAGCCATGAAACACAACTCTGATCAAATGTCACCTTAAAACCTATTTAAAACCTCCTGAAATGTTTCTTGGGATGTTTGTTCAAAATCAGCTGGTTATGGTCGTGGAATTGCTCTAAATGCAAACAGTTAAATCAGAATTAGGTCGTTATAGAATTTGCCGGGCCCTGGTTATTTTAAGAAAGTTTTTTTGTTTTAATTTATTCTTATTTAATACTACAATTATTCAAGACCATAACCAAAAGATACCTCACTTGAGCATATTTGCGGGGTCCAAGGCGACGTGCCGCCAGCCGAAAGCCAGCCGAGCTATTTGTCGACTGGCAGTATACGGGTGACGGTCGAATCGAACGGTTTATTGATTAACGCTCAGTAGTCCTCACTTTTAATATTATAGTGGTGTATATTTTGCGTTGGCTGTGTTATTTAGTATCTTGTGTTCAGTCAGTGGTTATTTGAATAAAAAATGCCTACTCATTGTTCGGTAGATGGCTGTAGCAGGACAAGTACAAAATTATGGAAAATACTGAAAGAAAAGAACTATAAATATTTATTTAGTTTAAATCAGGATTGTTTAGAACATTTTTTCGGTCAAGTTCGAAATTGTTTGGGGAATGCTAAAAATCCAACACCAATACAATTTTGCAGAGCGTTTAAGAAATTATTTTCCTTGAAATTTTTTCATCAGGTTGAAGGTGCAAATTGTACAGATGACGTGAATCACCTACTGTTGAATATTAATTCGAATACTGAAAAATATTCTGAAATTCTGGTTGAGCAAGATGTTTCTAAAGTAAGCCCAGTAAGAGTTTTTACTAGCGATTATCAAAATCTTAGCAGCCCTGAAGAAAATGGGCTAGTTTATGTAACAGGGTACCTCTTGAAAAAATGTTTGATTCAGCATACTTGCAATATTTGTGTAGATTTTGCTAGCTCATCAAAAGATCTCGCAAATGAGGAAACTGTTTTTTGCAAACTGAAAGCATACACGGACACAAAATCTTTTGGCGGTTTGACAGTACCGTCAAAACATATTGCGGAGCAGGTAATAAATATAGAAAAATAAATATGGAAAATATTTTTATCGAATATTTCAATAGTGTTGCTGCACGCAAAGCAATTGGTATTTTTTTCAAAAATAGATATTCTGATATAACTCTAAACCATCCATGTAGAGACTTTCCTTCAAATTATTTCATTTCTTTATACGTAAGAGTTCGCATTTATTTTACTTTAAAATCTATCAACCAGGATGTAAAAAATAATAAGTTCAGGCCATTGAAAAATTTGAAATTACAAATCTTGCAAAACTTGTAATCATACCGATATATTTCTTTATGTTTTAATATTATATAGTAAATGAATAGTTTTATTACGTAACTTGTATATTGTATTATTATACTTGAGAATAAAATACTTGTTTACATTTAAAACAAAATATTTACTCATTTTATCCTTTGGTAACCACGCGGGTGCTCCTTATTTTCGTACCGCCCTCGTAAAACTCTATTTCGAGCTGCAAGCAGCAATAATTTATGCTATGGCTTTTGACGATTGACCGACGGTGTCGGCATGGATTGAAGTGCGATTTCCTTTGTTGATACCGCGAGTGGGGTATCTTATATTTTATTCTGTAATCTTTGCCATAACGCAGTTCTTTTTGTTCCAGATTTGGCACCATGAAGTGGGCTGCAGTCATGACCGTCTTACTACTGATCGACGCGACTCTGATTCAAGCGGCCAAACGACGAAGAAGCATGACGGTGAATCGGATCTACCAGGCAGACATATGTGACATGGAAGAGCACGAAAATATGGCCTTCAAGTGCTTCTGTCTCAAAGGAAAGTCCCCCAAAGTCCAGACGACGGAATGTTGGATTTTCGATCCGGTGGGCAAGGACCACGTCCTTTGGGACCTCATAGTGAAGTCACAGCCGCAAATAGTTGAACTGAAGGTCATTGTCTACAGAGGAACGCTGAGAGCTGTTCCGTCTACCTTTCTGCAGAACATGCCACACCTGAAGAACTTCACGATAACTTTTGGTTCACTGCTGGATGTGGAGCGACACATGTTCTGCAACTCGACTTCGTTAGAAGTATTAAATTTGAAAAAGAACAAGATCGAGTCACTCAACTTCAACACCATATCGAATTTAGTTTCGCTGAAGTTGATAAATTTAGCAGAAAATGAGCTGATGAGGATCAAGTACGGTTGGTTCTATAATCTGCCGAACCTCAAAACTCTCAAAATGAACAAAAATAACGTGACAAAGATCGACGATAAGGCTTTCACAAATCTGGGCAGCGTGATCTACATGGATCTGTCTGAGAATTACGTGTGCGACATCAACGGCTTGACGTTTTATGGTCTGTCGAAGCTGAAGAGACTCGATCTGAGCTACAACAAGATACTAAGTCTGAATTCTGGGATATTTGCGGAGTTATGGGACATAGAGGTGAGTTTAAAACTATGATTAGATTACATAGCTCTTTATTCCAACAGGTAGTTCGCCCAATTGCAGGAAACAATTCAATTCAAGTACATCAGGCATACATACTCATACATACAATACACAGGGTAAGTTTTTAGTACCGGCTCGGTCGATAACTCCAGCACTGTAGAAGATAGCGAAAAAAGTTGTATATAAAAGTTGTAGCCACAGATATGCTCCTTGCTCAGAAAATATTCAGATTTATACAGGGTGATCCATAACTACGTGGTGATGCAAACATACATTTTTTTAAATGAGACACCCTATATATTATTCCATATTCAGACTCTACTAATGATTTCCGTTCTTCCAATATAGGGCTTTGTTACACTATACAGGCTGTTCAAAAGTTATGACCATTTTTATATCCAAATCGCCGACAAATGCACGTACTGTACATATCAAAAAGTAATAAATCAAAAATTATTTTTTTTTACAAATTAAAAATATCCTCTAGTTTTAAAATCGGCTATAAAAGAATCCAGAGACGCATATTCGTATACAGGGTGATGTAGAATGCAAAATCCAAATTTTCTCTTTTTTTTTCAAATGTAACGCCCAATATTTTATTATCCCAAAGAATTGCTTTTAATATGCTCTTTCATCTTTGTATAGCACTTGTACCTACGTCCATCAGTTTCCGAGATATTTCGATTTTTCGGTAAATTTAAAATATAGCCCCTATTTGTGTACCGAAATTTATTTATTTTGAGAAAGTACTATCTGATTTGTTTTTTATTTAACGAGCAACCAAATTATAACGTCTTGATAGTATTTGATGAAGTCAAAACCCTAAATCATCGAGATAATAAAGTCAAGTATGCTGAGGAAACAATTTTATAGACGTCATGCATAATTATCAAGCAGATGTATCAGGTAGGCTTTGAAAAATTGACCGTTTTCATAACCTACTCAATAATTCCGTACTGTGTGAAAAACCAGCTTTGAAAATTAATTTTTCCATTGAGGGTATTTAGGAAAATCTTTGAGAAATTGTCTACTTGCCTCTATGTAGAATATATCAACTATGAATAGCAATTTCCAGAACGGAGGAAGTCTAAAACTAATGCGTTTAAAAGATTGAAGAATCGTTTTATTTGGACTGTGTCGTTTCATATTTCATAGCCTACCTGATACATCTGCTTGATAATTATGCATGACGTCTATAAAATTGTTTCCTCAGCACACTTCACCTATATTATCTCGTTAGTTCAGTGTTTTGACTTGATCAAGTATTATTATCGCCTTATATTTTAGTTGTTTGTTAATCAGAAACAAAATTTGGTAGTATTTTCTCAAAATAAATAAATTTTATTAAACAAATAGAAGGTATATTTAAAATTCGTAGAAAAATCGAAATATCTCAGAAACTAAAGAATGCAGCCATAATAAGTGCTATACAAAGATGAAAGAGCATATTAAAAGCAATTCTTTGGTATAATAAAATATTGGGGGTTACATTTAAAAAAAGAGAGAAAATCTAGACTTTGCATTCTACATCACCCTGTATACGAATATGCGTCGCGGGATTGTTTTACAGCGCATTTTAAAACTAGAGGATATTTCTAATCTTCTCATGTAAAAAAAAATTTTGATTCATTACTTTTTGATATACAGTACGTTCATTTGACCGTGATTTGGATACAAAAACGGTCATAACTTTTGAAATACCCTGTATAATGTAACAATACCCTACATTGAAGGATCGGAAATTATTAGTAGAATTTGAATGTGGAATAATATATAGGGTGTCTCATTTAAAAAAAATGCATGTTTGCATCACCACGTAGTTATGGATCACCCTGTATAAATCAAAATATTTTCTGAGCAAGGAGCATATCCGTGGCTACAATTTTTATATACAATTTTTTTCGCTATCTTCTACAGTAGCGGAGTTATCGACCGAGCCGGTACTAAAAACTCACCCTGTATATGGTATAATTTTTACTCAAGCACCTTAGGGAAGATTTTCGCAGCCAATTCTACTGTAGACTTCCAAGGAAGTAATCCGACCAGCACCATAAACGTGAACTCGAAAATGGCAGAGGCCAAATTTCAACATCGAGATGTAAAAAGCATCCTCCAAAAACTAAACACGAAGAAAGCTACTACTGGTCCTAACCAAATTCCAGCCATTTTCATTAAACGCTGTACCGTTGAGCTTGCACCTATTCTTTGCAAGCTCTTCAAACTTTCGTATCAGCAAGGCGTGTTTCCCGATTCGTGGAAGATTGGCTGCGTACAACCCATCCCTAAGAAAGGCAAGAAAACTGATCCCACCAATTATAGACCTGTGGCTCTTCTCAGCATCATGTCTAAGGTTATGGAAACTGTCATTAACATACAGCTCCTGGAATACCTGGACAACAATAACATCATAAATGATCGCCAGTATGACTTCCGTAAGCACAGGTCTACGGGTGACCTCCTCGCCTACGTCACTCATTTGTGGAGCAGAGCAATAGAAAATCATGGCGAATCCCATGTTGTTGCACTTGACATATCGAAAGCTTTCGACAGAGTGTGGCATGAGGGACTACTGGTCAAGCTCGCTGCTTATGGACTACCGCCTGGCCTGCGCCAGTGGCTAAATAGCTTTTTGGACGACCGATCTCTGTTTGTTGTAGTCAAAGGCCGTTCATCAGACGTGTTTCCAATAAGCGCCGGTGTTCTTCAGGGATCTTTCTTATCCCCTACATTGTTTCTGCTGTACATCAACAAGCTGCTGGAAATAACATCCAATCTACAGCTTCGAAGACGACAGTACATTAATATTGTGCATGGAACCAGGCAAGGCACTATCATCCCAGAAGAGGGTACGTCGGCGACAGCAGCATACCTCACAGATCAACGCAGATATCAAAACAATTGTCGAGTGGGGATTAGCAAATAAAGTACAGTTTAACGTACAAAAAACTCAGGCAACAACGCTTACAAAGAAGTCTCACGTCGGCTTGCCGACTGTGGTAATGGAGGGTCACCCTATAGTCGAGTCACCCCAACCTTTTGGGGATCAACAATATCAATAATAACATGTTCTGGCACGACCATGTCGTCAGTAATGCTAAAATGGCATGCCAAAAGCTTGGAATTTTGTTCCGCTATAGGAAGTTGTACACACCAGAGCAACAACTGCAAGGCACATATTCGACCATCGCTGGTTTATTGCTCCCATGTGTGGGGATGCGCACCAAAGCACCCTCTAAAGCTTCTGGACACTATCCAGAAGAGAGCAATTAGATTAATCGGTATGCCTAACCTCACAAAGGACCTCCACAGCCTGGAACATCGAAGAAGGGTGGCTGACCTATCCCTGTTCTACGGATTCTATCACGGAAGATGTTCAAGTGAGCTCTCCCAGATAATGACACCAAAGGCTGTATGAATGAGGAACACTAGAGAGGCTCTGCGAGCTCATCCTTACCAGGTCGAGGTTTCTATTCCCCGAACCAGTGTCCTCCAACATACTTTCTGTTGGAGAACTTCGACGCTGTGGAATGAGCTCCCGGGGAATTTGTTTCCCGACGGCTACAACTTGCAGCGTTTCAAATCTAACGTGCACCGACACTTATCCTCTCGCAACGTTTCTACAGCGCGATAGGTTTTTTAGTCATTGCGGGAGGCTGACCATAAAAAAGGCTAAAAATCACATCAGTGATATGATTACATGTTATGCGATAGAGAAAGGAACTGTTGTTTTATTTCAGATTTAGATGAACAATTAATATCACAGCACTCGCCTACTAAGTTGAAATTCCCACACATAACACTGATCGGCAACTTTTTCGAAATATTTTTACGGGCTGGATCACAATAAAGTGTCATCTGGTGTCTCAAAGCGCGTGCGGGTATATGAAAGTTAATCTTACTCATGTTAGTTACTTAAACTTGAACTGTGGATGGTGATATTGGCCATCCAGAGCTCGTGAATAACAATGCTTCAATAAATTTTATTTGAAAATAGATAATTTCTCCAAATAGCTTAACCACAACGTTAATCCCATTAGCTACAGCACTGGGACTAACGCTTTGGTACTTTTTGGTAACAGAGATGTCAGCCGCGCGTTCTGTCCTCTCTCTTTCCTTGTCTAAGGGTTAAACCATAAGCCTGTCGATCACTAACTCTCAGTCTAGGTCGCTACTGTAGAAAACTAGTGCCAGTTTTTGTGGCTCCTTTATTCAAAGTCAAAGCTGGAACATACATGTCTATAGTGCCGAGTTTGGCTCGGTCCTTGGGCAAACCCTTTATTCACTTTTTATACACGATGTCCCTTGCCACCGCAACTGTGAAGTCTGTCTCTACGCTGACGACACTGCAATTGTAGCTTAGTTGCGGACTGGAAATCTAGTTCGCTACGAGTTGCAGCTCGCGGTGGATGAAGTGTTAGAGTGGGCAGATCGGTGGCTCATCAGAATTAATCATTCGAAAACGCAGGCTATATATTGTACCAAAAAACGTCGTGGTGCCCCGATAGAGGTCTCAGTGAACGGTGCTAGGATTCCATGGGAAAATTCTGCCAAGTATCTAGGAATTATCCTCGGGCATGACTTGGCAGAAACACACTATGTCATATAGAACTTCAAAATTGAGTATGGTAAATAAAATTTGACTTTACAAGATGATTATTAGACCAGCAATTACCTACGCATGTGCGGCTTGGTGTTTCCTCGCCAAGACGCATATGCGAAACTTGCAGGTTCTGCAGAGCAGAACATTGCGTACAATAACTAACGCACCATGGTATGTTTCTAACGAAACCCTTCACAGGGACCTTGACATCCCTTACTTAAGGGATTACATTAAACAACAGGCGCAACGACGTTATAGTCAAGCGGGATCGCACAGCAACCCTCTGTTGCGCGAGTCAGTGGACTACACAGTCGAGCAAGTTCGCAAGCACACAAGGCTGCGGCTCGCACTGTGATCAAAATCAAATCGTGCAATTTTGGAAACAACTAAATTTTTGCCCTTTTAGACACCGTACCTCAAAATTAACCCTTTTGGTTAAACCAAAAAATTACCGAACTCAAATCGACTATGTCAATAAGCTATACCCTCCAACCGACACACTTCTTCCTCTTTGCTCTTCTCCTTCCTTCCTCTCTTTTTCTTCCCTTCCTTCTCCATGACTTTGTCTGGTCTCTGGGTAACCAGACCTGACAGACCGATCGACCGACACGACTGCAACTAAGAGCAAAGGTCCTCCGGACCGCTCTGAGTAACAATGACGAATAGTAGTGCCGAGTTTGGCATTATCTCGTCAAAATATGAATAGCTAGAAGAAAAATTAAGGTCATAACTACTCCTTTATTTGGAAGGATGACCAGTATGACTGCACAGCATATTATTTTACATGTACGTTCATCATATCAGATACCGTCACGCTCTTCCAGTGTCATTTCCTGGACGCTATATGGATCGCACTATTAGGCAATCCTCATCGGCAGGCATACGAGAAGTATGAATGATGTTCCGTATAAATAGGGATTTATTGTGGGGCATCGAATCATCGAATTGATTTATGAGGCCACCGCCACGGCGGAAAGTTGAAACAAATACTGAAGTTGACATGCGAGGACCGCGTAAAGTGTAAACCAGCAGCGCAACTCTACAAATTGATGCGAGAAACATGTACTAACTTTTTCGCCTACTTCCCGGCAGAGATACCAACCCTACTGAAAAATCAGTAGATCTACTGAATTCACTCTTAGGGCCGGTTGTACAAATGCGGGTTTAGCACGAGCTTTGTTAAGCCTAAGCTTAGCTAAGCTCAGGCTTAACGTCGGCACCCGTTGTACAGTGGTCAGCTTAGTTAAACCTGGTTGATAATGAAATTCACTACAGTTGGCATCAATGATGCAACACGTACTGACATAATCATCCGAAAAATTACTTTTCTTGGTTAGGCACTTATGACAGTTTGTGTCGAATTTCGGCAACGACCGTTTTTGTCTCTGTTCTTTCGTTTGCTCTCTTTGTTAAATTAGACACAAATCTTTCAAAAAATATGACCTAATAAAGTGACAAGCAATTTGAAAGTTTCTTCTTGACATATCATGTCACTTATATCAGGTTAGGTTTAAACCTCAGCTAAGCTCGCGTTAAGCTTCGGCTTACGTAAGCTCATGCTAAGCCTGGAGTGGGGGGCTAAGCGAGGCTAAGCTAGCATTGTACAACGGACGCTTTGCAACTGACGTGGTTTAGCGTCGGTTTACTTTAAGCCGAAGCTTAAGCTTGCATTGTACAACCGGCCCTAAGTCTACTGATCTACTGATTTGTGTTCAAAATCTACTGATATATGCAACACCATTTTCAAATTCACTGAAAAACCGCGTCACTACTGATTTTTCCACTGGTTTCATTTATAAATCTACTGAAATCTGTATGTAATTGTTCTGACACCTCCATTCGTCCGGTCTACTATTTGGCAGCAGCGTCTTTGTTAATGTACGGTGGCAGCAGTTAGTAAGTTACAGTATAGTGATGACTGTTGTATATTTCCTTTACTGTCCATATTTGCATTCAACATGTTGAGCCTCCCACATTCATCTGCGAATGTAGAGCGAACATTTTCAGATGTAAATTTGATGAAGACTAATCATCGAAACCGCCTCTCTACAACTTCAGCAGTGGGTCATTTGCACACTAAAAATTATTTGAAAATTAGGAATGGAACATGTTTTTCAGCAAACTTTAACAGAGACATCACAAAGTATCATAATATTGAGATGTATGAAAAGAAATGCGAAAATACAATCTATCCGAATCTGAAACTGATTAATATATTGTATTTTGTAGTTTGGACTATATATATATTAATCAATAAAATATGTTTTGTTTGGTTTTTGGTTTTTTGATATTGATTTCTAAAAAATAAAGATTTGTTTCTGTTTCGTCGTATTATTTTCATGAACAAAAAATTCATACAGCAACTTCACCCAAAAGAGGTCCTAAAATAGTCTAAAACCAGGCAAAATAGAAATATGGTGTCCAATGGGGTATGAGTAACGCTTGAAAAACGTTTCTCTGCTGAAAACACCAATGAATAACTAGTTAGCACAAAAGCGGAAGTCACCAGTCGTAGGTTGGCGCTGAAGCGCTCTGAAAAGGCGTTGATTTCTTAAGGGCGCGTTCTGCGGATCGGATAACTGATTTCAAGGACAGTGTAAAAAAGACAAAACCAATTGTTATGAAATTTTAGTTTGATAAATAAGACACTATCTTCTATTGTTTGGGGTAATATCATATAAAAAAACGCTTCTTAAAAAAAATTATTTTTTGCAAAATTTTATAAATGCTTTTGTACACATTTTTATCTATTCCAAACAATGTACGATATTACACAGATGTTATATGAATTTGATTTTTGCTGTTAATTTTGGGATTTTTTGAGTTTGTGTGCTCAAATCCAAACGCACCTTAACGCGATGGTCGACGCGACACCCGAACAATGAGGAAGTTTCCATTTTTTCAAATTTTATTTAATCAGATAGTCCTAAAGAGTTAGAGAACAACGGCGAAAAAAATTTGTAATTATCTCCATTAATAGAAAAGTTATAGTCCTCCAAAGTTTGAACACAGGCGTATACAAGGGGGGGTAACAGGGGTAATTACTCTCCCAAAATTTCCGAAAAAAAAACTCTATTCAACTTTGACTGATTTTATTTGACTTATTTATTTAAGCAATTGTCGCCCTGAAAAAAAAACTTTTTCGCAGTAACTAAATTACAAAAGGGTTTGATTTGCATTATTACAGTGATGCATATCAAATATATTCCCATTTCTACATAATCAGTTGAATGTCCTGTACAACGTGGTAGCTGGTTGTCACAAAAATTTACCTAACTCATTAACTACCTGTTTTGAAAATTACACCGATTAGAAAAGTTAAAACACTAATTAAAAAAAATTAAGTAGATACGTGTTGTGGCTACTAGGGTAATTGACTGTTGAGCGTTCATGATCGTTTAACTTTGTATGCTGTGCCAATAAAATGTTCTCAGATGATACGTATCACATATTATTTGTATTCCGTAAAATTGAAATTGATTAATGCACCAATAGGTTTTTTATTTCAACGCCCTAAAATACTTGATACTCCACTGTTTCACTTGCTGTTTATATCTTCTTTTTTTATTTTAATACTATTAAGACTTTCCTTTTCTCTTGCATCAACGTCCTTCACGAAGGTATTACAAAAAATGGTGAAAGCACACACAACTTCATGCCCCGCTACCCCTCCCAAGACTGAGCTCTGGATACGCCCCTGAGTTTGAATTGCCGTATCCTCCGCGCGAAGCCGCTGTGACGTCACACGTCACACGACACAACGCAAGCCTGTGTATGCCCTGTCTAGGATGCTGCTCCCGCAAGCCACTCCGCCGCCGCCGGTCTCCTCGTTCATGTTGTTATTTCTTGTTTTCATAGGGTACGAGACGCCGACGATGACAAAACGATACACTGCAGTTTATTGGTACTCATATTATTAGAATATGTCTAGCAGACCGAGAGACTATAAATATTGCATTTTACTCAGGTGTACTAACACCACCATAAAAACACCAAACAAATATTTCAATAGATAGCCTATAATGAATACAAAAAATTGAGTTTTATGACCCCCCACCCCCCAACTAGCCCAATTTCACCCCCACCCAAAAAAGTAGAAAATGATCACGAAATCCCTAAAACGCCTAAAAACGAAGTTTGAGCTGTTTCTATATTTTTAGTTTTTCTATTATTGCTGCGCTGCCGCTGACACGATTTTCGAAAATCATAAAGATTTTCCATCCTCGCAGCGGTAGTAATACTGTGTGAAAATTTAATTGAAATCAATCTAACAGTTTCCTAGTTACACCATACAGAATGATCAGAAGCAATACTCTCGCATATATACATCAGAAAATTCTTGGTTTCCGTAATAGCCAAGGTAATGTTCGGATGCACCTAAAAAAGTGTATTATGACGCTAGGCCTTTCTTTCACAGGTTAGTGGACGGCCTGTTATGAATACAATAATTTTGCAGTTTCACAACCCCCCCCACCCTCAACCACCCCAATATTACCTTTATACCCAAAAAAAGTAGAAAATGATCAGGAACCTCTAAAACACCTAAAAACGAAGTTTGAGGAATATTTAAAATTTTAGGTTTTTTGCTAATTACTCCACCGCCCATGCACCGATTTTCAAACTTATAGGCACATTACCTACTACTACCTCCACAGCACATCGCTGCCCAAATTTCATAACAATCCATGCAGCGGTTACTGATATTACGTGGCTAGAAAAACGCGTACAGACCGACAGATGGATAGACCGACGGAAATGAGTTGTGTGGATTTTCGTTAAATGTAGACATCATAAAACACCCAAAAAGCGTATTATCTCAAAATCGAAAATTTTCACGATCACAATAGGTACTCTCCTTACCCTTATCCACTTTAGGAAGATTACTAGAATCACCACGATCGTAACCTTCCTCCATACGTCAAAAATATACTGTCTGCCCGGTACAACAAACACCTTCGCCGTTCCACTCAAGTCTAAATGTCGCATACTGTACAGCGCAATATGCGTAGCCGAGTCCCGACCAGAACATGTGATGTGACGTCAAACGGGTTTTCGCCTCCGCGGTCGCTTTACGCAAATATAAAATTGAATAACTCCGCCGTTTTTTGGAATATTCAGATGATTTTTTCGACGTTCTTCAAGTGAAGAAGACTATCAGATAATAATGAATTTTCCAAATTTTATTTTTTTGGAAACTTCTCCATTCAAGGTCGTCAAAACGTCCTGAAACATTAATTTGGTTCCAGTTGCGCTGCTGGTTTACCCTTTATCCTGTGCCGCGTACGTCCTGACACGCCAGCCGATACTTTTTGCATAATTTCGATCGTGTTGACGTGTGGAGGGACAGTTCTGTGGCACGAAGATAGACACCTGGTTGAAGTGGAAATAAAGGATATCATGCGAGCCCTATTTCAGTAGAATTATATTACTTTATTTTATTTTCCGGTTTTTATCTGCTTTGTGGACTATTCTAAGGCGTTTGATAACGTAAAGTGGCCTAAACTGTGGGAAATCCTTATCTGTATGAGACTTCTTTACCACTTATTATTTCTCATACAGCAACTCTATGAGTCTAGCTCGGCTCATGTAAGAAGTGATGGTAACCATGTCTGGTCCAACAGCAACCAGAAAAGGAGTTCGTCAGGGATGTGTTTATCTCCGATGTTATTTAACATTTACTTTGAATTTGTGATGAGACAGGTATTGGAGAACTGGAATGGCAGTATAACTATTGACGGAAGCAAAGTGTCCAACCTAAGATCTGCTGACGATGCAACCCTTATTGCTGCTCCACAGGAAGAACTAGTAGCTCTATTAAACATCTCAGAACAACACAGTGCAGCATATGGTCTTGGTATTAGCCACAACAAGACCAAGGTTATGATTGTAGACAGAGGAGCACGATAATCATCCAGAAATAGAGTCAGTAGGCCGTTGTGAAGTAGTTCAAAGTTTTATGTTCTTTGATCGGCAATTCGGGTAGCTGTGCAAATGAGATTCGACGACGCATTCAACAGGTACGTGTGGCCATGACAAAGCTTACTAAAATATGGCGTGACCATAACATCACTAAAGCTACCAAAATGTCGCTGGTTCAGTCTCTGGTGTTCTCCACATTTTTGTATCCCTCGGAAACTTGGACTGTTAAAAAGGCAGATCGAGCTCGCATAGATGCTTTTGATATGTGGGCATGGAGGAGAATGCTCAGAGTCCCTTATACCGCCATATTGGATGAGCTCGATAATCCAAAGAGACTATCCTCCATTGTGTCGACGAGAATGCTTACATTCTTCGGACATATACACAGAAGCGATAATATGGAGGAACTTGTAGTTCAGAGTCATTCCCCGAGTGGGCGGCGTTGCGGCCGTTCCCCTACACGCTGGGTGAATACGACGAAACAGTTGCTGGATATGAGTATCAATAGCGCCACTGAACTGACAGTAAATCGCGGACGATGGCGTGCTACAGTTTTTAAAACTATTGATAATATTCACGTCGGCAATACTCTAGCTCCGACTTAATGCATTTTACGAGTACACAACATTTCTATTAAGACATTGTGACTATGATGATGATCTGGCAGTCAGTCGGGCTCTCCATTCGTGGTGTGTACGTTCAATGCTATGCGGACGATCTGGTTATTCTAGTCAGAGGGAAGTATGTATGGACTATCTCTGAACTTCTTCAACAAGTGTTGAACACAATAGACAGCTGGTGCAGGAAGGAAAAAAGGTCGATAAGCCCCCATAAAACAGTTGTTGTTCCGTTTACTAAAAGAAGGAAACTAGATAAGCTCTGCTTACCTAAAATGCCGGGAGAGTCAATCCAGTTTAATAATAATAATACTCTTTATTTCCGTATGACTCTTACAGAGTTTTGGAGAGTTTGCAGAGGAGGTGGAATTACTTGGTCTTATATTGGACAAAAGACTCACCTTTAACTCTCACCTGGATAACAGAATCGAAAAGGTCCGACTCGCCCTCTGGACACTCAGAAGGATTTGCAGCAAATCTTGGGGCGTTATGCCTAAACTGATTTACTAGATATATCAGACGGTGGTAAAACCCATGGTGGTATATGGCGCTGTTGTCTGGAGGCACAAATGCTTACAACAGACAGCCAGAATGAGGCTGGCGGCTGGGCAACACACCGCCTGTTTGGGTATCACTGGAGCCATATCTACCATACCAACACTGGCCATGGAGACCCTTCTAAACTTAGCTCCTCTACACATTGAGGTGGAGAGGCTTGCAAGAGTGGTCGCCCACAGACTGCTATCAACTGGCAGACCGGACAAAGCGGAACTATGACAAGACACAATGGGTATCATGGGTGAAATTACCCATCACTATATACTCGGAATGGCCTCGGACTGTATGGTTCCCCAAGCGCACACAGAGAGATCCTATATCGTCCTTTTCCTAGAAAGAGACAAATGGAAGAGGAGGGATGGATTCATATCACCCTCCGATCTTGCGCTATTCACTGATGGCTCCAAGTCTGAACTGGGGCAGGAGGTGCAGTAGTTGGTACCAATCCAAGAGTTGAAATTTCAGTAAACCTTGGGAGGTATACCACAGTCTTCAAGGCATAAATGATAGCCATAGAACTGGGAGTCTAATCAAAAGGCCCATGACATACAAATCTACAAAAATCTTTTCAGACAGCACTGAAAGCACTGAGTTTTGATCGGGTTGATTCAAGACTCATATGGAACTGCATGCACCTCCTCAACGAACTCGGAACAGGGAACGAGGTAACCTTGATTTGGGTTCCAGGTCACAGCGGCGTGCTCTCAAGAAGAGGAACTGAATCTGTGTTCACAAGACCGGAACCATTTGCGGGCATTGTAAAAAGCACGGCTAAAAAACCATCTCGGATTGGTCAGAGAGGAAAGCACTCCAGGGTTACTTAAGATACTCCTCTAGCCAACCCCCCCCCCCCCCGCGGATCATGGACTATAACAGGAACGATCTCCGCATTCTGGTTGGTCTGCTGACGGGACATTGGCGTCTGAGGAACGACATGCGGAAGTTGGGTCTTGAACAAACATCAGACTGTCGCTTCTGCTACGTGGATGACGAAACAGCGGAGTATATGCTGTGCTCCCGTTCATTACTGGAGAGAGCTAGGTTCCAGACGTTTGGATTTGCCCAACTGACTTCAAGGAGGTTTCACCCTCCACGATAATCGCCTTCGTTAAGAAGTGCGGATCGTACGGTGAACTTTAAACAGGTGTGAACCACATCGATAAAAACACACACTTGCACAAGTTAAGATCCAGTAGGCTGTAACAGCTGCGTCTCTACTTTTAGAACGGGCAACGGCGCCAGTACAGAAGTCATCTACAGTTTCATCTTTAGCGTACGTAAGTTTATGATCGATCTACAGTGTGTTCACTAGTGGTCATTATGTTTGCGAATGAAGCATATGCGGACATTTTGTCCTTGTACGTTTATTGTGCGGAATACAGATGGCGATACCCTAATCGCAGTCAACCCAACGAAAGTTTTTCTGGGACATCTACATATGGGCTTCAATGATTCCTACTTAGCACTTTTAAATTCTTACCTGTCTGGAAGAAAACAGTATGTATTTTATAATGGCTATTGTTCACATGTTTACACTCACAACTAGTGGTGTTACACAAGGGTCAAATTTGGGACCTTTATTGTTTATCCTATTTGTTAATGATTTATGTGATTCTTAAACCTGTTTTAAATTAATGTTCGCAGACGATCTAAAGTTTTATTCAGCTATCTCTTGTTTAGAGGACTGTATTACTCTTCAGGAACAGATAAATGTTGTCCAAAGGTGGTGCGTAAATAACCAACTGAGTCTGAACGTGACCAAATGTAGAATAGTAACATTTTCTAGAAAAGCTAGTCGCATTTTATACAATTACTCGTTGGAAAACTGTGTTCTTCCACGCAGTGAACTTGTAAAAGATTTAGGTGTCTATTGATCAACAACTAACATTCAATGATCATATACATCAAATAGTCACGAGTGCTTATCGAACCTATGGCTTTCTTATAAGAAATTGTAAGAACTTTGGCAACATTTTGACACTAAAAAATTTATTCTTTAGCCTTATAAGATTTAAACTCGAATACGGATCTCTTATATGGAATCCATTTTACAAGCAATATATTGACATTATTGATAAAGTGCAAAAGAAATTTTTGAAGTTTTTGTGTTTGAAAGTAGATGGTATATATCCTGCAAGAGGTTCGGAGTACATATGGTGATTTGATTAGAAGATTTAATTTTCAATCCTTAGAGCAGCGTCGAAATCGAATGTCAGTCCTGATTTTATAAATATAAATTGTTGCATGGACAGATAGACTGTCCATTGCTACTATCCCAAATTCAGTTTTCTGTCCCAAGATTGACATCACGTTACAGTGTTCCTTTCGTATGTCAAAGAGGTCATACAAATTTAATGTGTAAAGCGCCAATTAACCATAAATATGTGCAAGGCCGCTAATAGTATAGCTTACGCGTCTCTGATATGACATTTTGTTTTTTCTCTGAAACCTCATGGTTACCTTTTTTATGTTAATTGCTCTGTTAATAGTGTTAAACTGTTGGGCAATAAAGGCTTATTATTATCTACGCGGGATGGAAAACTTTCGACGACACCCCAGTGATGCCGGTAAGCCTCGTCTGTATGATCTCGAATATGAGGACCATATTCTTGGATAGGTACTTTGAACAAGATCCTACAACATCCGCCTGCAATGTTGCAGATCTCAATACGATATTTCGCAGTGGAAGGTGTGGTTTACTGGGCAATTGAGTCGCAGTGGAAGGAGGCATTGTTGCCCACTCACCTTCAACCTGACCCAACCTATCCTTAATCTTCACTTGAAGACTACTTATTTTTAAAGTTTATCCTGTGTACATGTAATTTCCTGCAAGGCGATCAAGAAAGCTGTTAAGAGCAGCCTCGAAAGCAAAAATCTCTCATTTATCCGAAGGTCGTTCGAGGAATAATCTCTTTATACAATAAGGAACTCGTTACAGTCTGCCTTTGATGAGCGTAACCCCTTAAAAAGGATTTCTAGTAGAGATGAAAATCAATTTCCTTTTTATGCGCCGGTTTTTATAATTTCGTATTTCAAGGAAGTAGAGACTCAAAATGAGCCTTTGATGCCGAGAATCTCAACAGATTCAGTTTGATTAACGGATATTGCATATCTATTGACGGGCACCCCACTTGCTTTGGCCATATTCCTCTGACATATCCTTTGACAGTGAATTCCAGACAAAATTAGGTTCTTAGTGAAAAAGATGTGCATCTTAAGGTTATGCGCAACGCAATTGAGGTTTTGAATAAAATTTTTTTTTGTCATAAATGGAAAGATCATACATAAGTTTGATAACAAAACTGTTTTTGTTTTCTTTTTTTTTGCAATAATTCAAAAGTTTTATCAAAATGGAAATGGGTTTTTGAATCGAGTACCGAAAACACGCCGACGGCTCCCGAACCCGTGTGACGTCACCATGGCGGTAAGGATGCTCCTTTGACCAACGACGTCTTACTCCGATACTAGATTCTAGATTCCCAGCCAATCGCGAAAATACGTACTGCTAAACTGGTAACTAGTGTATATTTGTTGCAACACAGTCGATAAATGAAGTTTGGAGCTCGAGACGAAGTCTACGATCGAAATAGATATGTTTTTGAATGTTTGAAGTTGAAGTCATATTACAGTAAGTAAGTAGGTACCTAATCAAATATGTTTCGTTGAAAAGATCTCCTCAATCGAAGGACGGCCCAGTGGTTAGAGTCCGATAGTGGATCTCAGGGTCTTTGGGATCTTTGGATCGAAACCCAGGCCTTCCAACTTTTTTTTATATATTTTTTTAAATTTATTGATGTGCTTTTTGCACTTGTTACACACACTTTTTCTGCGATCAACATAAATATGTGTTGAATCAAATTTTGTTAGACATATCACTTGCACTACACACAAATTTTAGAAAAAATCGGTGTTATAGTGATGAGTCTATAATTGTCAAATAAAGGTATGACAAGTACGCTGAGAGTCCCTTATACCACCCATCGAACTAACGTTTCCATACTGGATGAGCTCGGTAATCCAAAGAGACTATCCTCCATTGTGTCGAAGAGAATGCTTACATTCTTCGGACATATTCACAGAAGCGATAACATGGAGAAACTTGTAGTTCAGGGTCACGCCCCGAATGTGTGGCGCCGTGGCCGTTCCCCTACACGCTGGGTGGACACGACGAAATAGTTGCTGGATATGAGTATCAAGAGCGAACAGTTCTAAAAACTATTGATAATATTAATGTCGGCAATACTCTAGCTCCGACTTAATGCATTTTACGAGTTTACAACATGTCTGTTAAGACATTGTGATGATGATGACAAGTAGGTATATGATACGAAGCAGGAAGCTCATTTCTTAACTCTCAGCTTTCATTCCGATAAGGAGCATCAACGCTTTTGGAAAACAATAAAATGGAATTTACGACTGCGACTGGGAAACCTGCTTCCATATTTTATGGCCAGCCGAGCAGCAGCATGTTACCGAATCGGATATTTTTCGTCTCATTCGCCCTGCAATTTACATCTGCTGCGGTACGCTCTCAAATTACTGAAAAATCGCACGGAGGGAAAAGTTGAACGCGAATGTCTATTTGTAATCCAGTTGAGTTGGACATTTTGCAATACTTTTTTAGGATGTAAAACGGATTTTTCAATGGAGGTAGTGTAGAGGAAAAACTTAATTATACTAAAATGTGCCTCAACTACAGCACCATTTTGAGTGAGTAGCTAAAATTGCAACTCATAATACTGTCACGACGGCCTCCTTTTCTTCACCCAGGGAATCAAACTGAACGTGACTTTCACCGTTTTGCTTCACAACTCAATACAATATCTGTTAACCTTATCTCAGCTACAACTCAACTCAAGTGAACTGAACTATACTCCACGCTACCCGTGGCGCCTTATATATACTTCATCGAACCATCTAGAGAATTCGATGACATTCTCTAGAATCCATCCGTCATTCCCGAAAACTCTAGATAATTCGATGACGTTTACACTTCAAAGATGTAACCTAACACTTTGGCTTTACATCATGCATGACAACTAATACACAATACACGAATACCATAATATACAGTATGTTACGTTCTTGCCCCCTTAGCGTTCGGCGTCCTCGACGAACAACTTCGATTCTTGTATCACCCCAGACATCGATATAGTCGACCTTCGGTTTTCCACTTCCCGTACGTAACCTGTAGACCAAGTCATTGAGGCGGTTCGTCACCAAGTAGGGTCCCTCCAAATGATGTTGAAGCTTCGGACATTACCCATTTCTCCATCGTGAATTGTAAAACCACACTAAACCATCTTCCAACTGCGATAACCTTCTCTTCAACTTGTGGTTGTTATCTATAGTTCCAGCAGTGTTCCCTGTTCCTAATTCTGCTATCATGTGCTTCAATTTCAGGTTTTTGTCTTGGAGATTGTCAGCCCTCGATACATCCTTTTTCCCATCACTCAGGCTATTTTCCACTTTCTCTCTGCACCTGCTCAGTTCGTCTTATAGCTGCGCAATTCTGTTCTTCTGTTTAACATTCTCACTCCTGAATTGTACGGCCTGGTCAGAGTTCCATGACGCGTCCTTGAGCGCAGCGTCAAGCTTTGCTCCTGTTTTTGCGGTTTCTCTCTCCAGTTGCGCCCATCTCTGCTTTAACTGTACATCGTCATCTTGCATCGCTGATGTTGCAGACACTTCTTTGTTTGTATCCTCAGCAACCTTATTCAGGTCTTTCTTGTTCCTATCGATCTCAATTCCTAACTGAATAATGTTCTGCTTCATCTTGTTCTTCAGCCAATGCGTTCTTCACCTCGTTTTCCAGTCGAACGTTCTCATCTTCCAAATTCACCAGTTGCTCTTTCATCTTATTGTCAACGTCGCTTGCTTTATACAAGCCTTCCATGACCTTTCTCACACTACCAAGCGCATCTGTCAAATCAGATTTAATCTTCATGATTTCCGCTTCATGATGCACCAACCTTTCTTTCAACTTTGACTCGACCTCCTTGGCAGCTGTCTTTTTGGTTTCAGCAACTGCGTTGTTCAAGCTCTTTTCAAAAGATGCATTTTCAGCGTCCATCTGAGTTAAAGTCTGTTTGAGCACTGCGTTTTCGTCTTTAACTTATGTCATTTCCGCTTTCTTCAGCTCATCCAATGGCATCAGTCTTTTGATTTCATCCTTTAAAGCAGCTATTTCTTTGTCGTATTTTTCGTTCAGCTTCCTTAAAGCGGCCTCGTGTTGTTCATCCTTCTTCAGCAGACTCTCCCTGTCCCTTTCAAATTGACTCTTAATATCCATACTTTTTCGTTTCTGGGAGTCAAGCAACTGCTTCAACCTATCCCTGTCTGCTGTAAGTTCTTCCATAGCTACCTCATGTTGTTGTTGAAGTTTGGCGATACTCCCTTCTTTCTGCTTTAGTAAATTCTTCATATCTCTGTTAAACTGCTCCTTCGTTGAGTTTATCTTGTTTCGTTAACTTCACACACATCTTGTTAACCTGTATATGCGGCGGCAGCCCACCTTAAGATTAAAAACCATCAAAGATAGAACCACATGTGCCTAGATAAAAGTAAATGAGAAATTAATTTCGCATCCATCAATGTGAAACTTATCATACCATCCCATTTGAAAAAAAAAGTTTTTAACGTTTTTAACTTTTCAAACTTGAAAATTGCTAGTCTATTGATTTATTGTTCTTTTGAAACAACGATCTTACTGCAACACAAGTACGTTCCTTGCTTGTTTCAAAACCGAAAACCGTATCTTTCTACCACGTTTAGATTCCGAGATATTAACATTTCTTGTAAAGTACTACAAACGTCAAATTTTGTAAAAATTGCTGAATAACTCCGAAAATAGGCTTCGCAGACATAAACAATGGTTGATAGACTAAACCTAAAAATCGATGCTGAATTCAAAAACGTAATAATATACAGGGTGACCCATTTAAAATAAGGAAGTTGATACCTACTTCCGGTATATCCGGAAGTCCGCCATCTTTGAAAATATTTTATAAATGTAGAGCATTTGAAAAGAAACGTTTTTTATGTAAAACATTTTCATCTAATTGGAACGGTATGGCCGCTAGAGAGCACCGCGCGCTTATTGGACCACCCTGTATATAGCTGCGAAGCTAAAAAGTAGGATGACCCGAAAAAAATTTAACGTATTATCGGGAAAGGCTCTGTCACAAGAACATCTACAAAAACGGCTTTCATTGAGCATTTCCAGGGATATGAAAAACATGACAAAAAAAATACTTGGGATAGCAGAACAAAATCAGTCGGACGCCACTGATTTGCACCTCTTCCTTCAAAAAGAATGAGAGATGTGTCCAGTGCCCACGATCAAAGGATAGAAAGACTCAAATGACGTGATCAAAATGTAGAAAACCCATCTGCAAGCAACATGCTGAACAGGCATTTGTCTGTAGTGCTGGACTACACCATTGGAAATGTATGAGAGAACGTCACTGTCATTTTTTCAACAGTATTCTAATTGAGATTGAGAATTGAGGAAACGGTTATAGGCCGTTTTGGGAAAGTGAGGATATCCTTTTAAGTTTTGAGACCAATTTTGCAGAAGCCTGTAAACATTTTGTTTATTTCCATATATTATGTCAATTTTTATGTACATTTATATAAAAAAAACACTTTTATTTTGTACGGTAATATAACGGTTCTTTTACTAATGCATCGGCTTGTTCCAAAAAAAGAAATACCGGCTTTTTACTTCCCACAGCAATAGGTGAGGGGAGTATTGTGATTGCGAAAATTTTCGATTTTCAGATAATACGCTTTTTGGGCGTTTTATGATGTCTACATATCGAAAACCCACGTCACTCATTTCCGTCGGTCTGTCTGTCTGTCTGTCGCTTTTTTCTAGCCTCGTAATCTCAGCAACCGCTGCATGGATTGTGATGAAATTTGAGCAGCGGTATGTTGTGGGGTCGTAATAGGTAATGTTCCTATAATTTTGAAAATCGGTGCATAGGCGGCGGAGTAATTAGCAAAAAACAAAAAAAAATAAATATTGCTATTCGTTTTTAGCCGTTTTAGGAGTCCCTGATCATTTTCTACTTTTTTGGGGTGGTGGTGAAATTGGGGTGGTTGGGGGGTGGGGGGCTGTGAAATTGAAAAATTTTTTGCTTTCATAATATACTGTCCACTGACCTGTGAAGGAAGACTTGGCGACATAAATAACTTTTTTTAGGTCCATCCGAACATTGCCTATTACAGAAACCAAAGGACTTAGAATTTTTTCAAGTGTAAACATACGAGTATTTCTTTAGATCGTTCTATATTGTGTAACGAGGAAACTGTTGAATTGATTTTAATGCAGTTTGGACACAGTATTAGGACCGTGGCGAGGATGGAAAATGCGTATGGTTTTTATAAATTGTGCCAGTGGTGGCGCAAAATTAATAAAACATTGCCTTGCCTATTACAGAAAGCAAAGAACTGAATTTTTTCTGATCTAAACATACTAGAGTATTGCTTTAGATCGTTCTATGTTGTGTAACAAGGAAACTGTTGAATTGATTTTAATGAAATTTTGACACAGTATTACTACCGTAGCGAAGATGAAAAACGCGTCTGCTTTGGAAAAATCGTGCCAGTGGCGGCGCAGAAATAATAAAAAAACTAAATATATAAAACCAGCTCAAACTTCTTTTTAAGCGTTTTAGAGGTTCCTGATCAATTTCTGCGTTTTTTTGGGTGGGGGTGAAATTGGAGTGGTTGGGGGGTTGGGAGTTGAGAAATTAAAAAAATTCTTGTACTCATAATAGGCTATCCACTAACCTGTGAAGGAAGATCTAGCGACACAAATCACCTTTTTAGGTCCATCTGAACATTGCCTAGCCTATTACGGAAACTAAGGGACCTAGAATATTCTGTATACATACGAGAATTTATTTGTATTTTGTAACGTGGACACTATTAAATTGATTCTAATGACATTTTGACACAGTATATTGTTACCGTGGTGAGAATGGAAAACGCGTATGTTTGTTAAAAATCGTGTCAGTGGCAGCGTAGCAATAATCAAAGAACGAAAAGTATGAAAACAACTCAAATTCGGTTTTTAGATGTTTTAGGGGTTGCTGATCATTTCTTACCAGTTTTTTGGGTGAGTATGAAAGTGAGGTGGTTGGGGGTGGGGGGTTATAAAACTGAGAAGTTTATAGTATGGATAATAGGCTGTCCATTGACCTGTGAAGGAAAGACCTAACGGCATAAGACAATTTTAGGGAGGAAGGGCTGGTGATTATTTAGTTGCAAGGGATCTCAGACTAAAGCTTCATGCTATGGGAAAATAATCAACTGGTATCAGCGTAATTGTGTGGGAAGTACTGAGTCAATCAACTTGACTTCATTTTTTTTTCTTAATATAAGTTTTAAATTGGGTTCACATGCGACCTTGTAATATACCAGTTACGTTACATAAAAATTGTATACCAGTTAAGGGTTAACTTACAACGTGTCACTATTGAATAACTTCAAATGTAATCAAAGCCACCCATGTTCGATAAAATTTCAACTGAGAGAGCATTGCTCGAGTTCTTCGTATCCATATAGATCTCCATTATACTTTTTCATAGATCGGAAAAGCGAATTTTCCTATAGAACCCGCATCATTCCTCGTTTCCGCCAACGTCATCCAAAAAATCATTACTATTTATTAGGGGCATCTGGACAGCTGCCACTATCCACGGACATTATTATCCAGAATTTATGTCCTGGAGAACTCCTTCTAACCATAGGCGACGTTACCGTGGCATGCGCTGTCCCCTAGAAGTATCAGCAATAGAGAAAGGATCGTAAGCCCTGTTTTATATTTTTTTGAATGAGAGCCGGTTTCTCAATGTCCAGTTGAATATTTATCTGGAAGATAACGGGTAACTGTCAGATAAATTGTTTAAACAATTGAAGGTTAAACGAATTCTCAAGTAAATCTCATCCCCAGAGTAACAACTGAACATAGAGGTAGTAAACAACTAATTCTAATAGGCCGACATCTTTTCTTACGTTGTCATATTGATCACCAGATACGGCAATCAGAAATATTCCATTCTACGTTAAAAAAGACAGTATTTTGATGGTTCAGGAATGATTACAGCAAAATCAATAGATATGTTGACCTCTACTGCGTCACTGCATGTTTCTTCATCATAAACGCAAATTCTGTCTTATATAAATTTTGATGAGCTGGCAACGCCTATATAATTTTCCTGCGATTTGTTTACGGTAAACTCCGACTGTCAAACGTTTGTTTTGTTTGTGCGTCTTTTATGCTTGGTCAGTAAAATCGGATTCGCTATTTGTTGGTAACTGTAGTGAAGCTTTACGGAGTGGCTGTGCTTTATTCGAGTGTAGTTTAACAGTTTTTCGAGATGGGATAGTGCAGGGCAGTGTTTGTAACATGGGTTGCATTGGAAGAATTTTCAGGTTAGTTGGCAATGTTTGGAGGCTGAAGTGTCAAAAGATGATGGCTTTGAGCACGCCATGCTGAAGTGGTTTGTTTACTACCTCTATGTTCATAGAAACGCCAACTGGCAGCTACCTATCTGACACTTTTAACCGTACATTGAGAAACCGGCCCTAAGTAGGAAAAATGTATCTTTATTAATGGCAAAATTGAACCAAACGTGCATGCACCTCTCAAAGGTTCATTGTTGATGTCTGACAGGGCATTTTGTAGTAATAAAGTAATAAAGTAAGTAGTAGTAGTAGTAGTAGTAGTAGTAGTAGTAGAAGTAGTAGTAGTAGTAGAAGACTCTGAGATCCCTCTTTTCACTATAGAGGAGTTGGAAACAGCGACAGCTTCTTTGAAATGCCATAAAGCCCCTGGCCCGGACGGAATTCCTGTTGAAGTGGTTAAATTGATTGCAAATGAATGCCCGTCCATGCTCCTTAATATGTACAACACGTGTTTGCTAAGTGGCGTCTTCCCAGAGAATTGGAAGATTCAAAGATTGGTCTTGTTAGATAAGGGAAAAGGCCCACCTACTACTCCCTCATCTTTCAGGCCTCTCTGTATGTTGGATGATGCTGGTAAGCTATACGAGAGACTGCTCAGGATTCGTCTACGGACAGCAGTGGCGCAGGCCGGTGACCTCTCTGAGAGACAACATGGCTTTAGACTTGGACATTCAACGATAGATGCTATCCAAGAAGTCATGGATTACACAAGCTTAGCGTGGACAGGTAATCACAGGTCACGAAACTCCTGTATACTTGTCACGCTAGACGTAAAAAACGCCTTTAATTCGGCAAGGTGGGAGGACATTCTAGCAGCTCTTGAACACTTTCGTGTGCCTGCGTATCTTCTCAGGGTGATAAACGATTATCTCCACAAGAGAGAACTTGTTTACCAAACAACGGCAGGCATTCGTAGAACGAATGTCACTGCAGGTGTCGCACAGGGCTCAGTACTCGGTCCCGATTTATGGAACATCATGTATGATGGGATACTGAGAATGGACCTTCCCGAATGGGCAAGACTCATCGGATACGCGGACGACATTGCTGCCGTTATATTGGCAAAAGATCCCGACGAGGCAAAGGATAGGGTGGAACTGGTAGTTGGTCGCGTACAAGACTGGCTTAAATCGCATAGTCTCGAACTAGCAGTAAACAAAACAGAACTTGTAGTGCTGACGAGGCAGAGAAGGTTTCCTGAACCGCTGCGAGTTGTCCTAAATGGAACACCAGTCGTAGCCAAGGACGCCGTGAAGTACCTTGGGGAGCAAATCGATGCGAAACTGACGCATTACAAGCATCTATGCACTGCGGCGGATAAAGCGGCCAAATTAGTTGCCTCTCTATCCAGACTAATGCCGAACATTGCCGGACCCAGGTCAAGTAAGAGGCGAACTCTTATGAGCGTTGCACACTCCATAATGCTTTATGGAGCTGAAGTGTGGGCAGACGCGCTTCAGGTGCAAAAGTACCGAAAACGCTTAGCTTCGGTACAGAGAACAGCTGCACTGAGAGTGGCATGCGCTTATCGCACCGTCTCAGAGGATGCGATACTAGTAATCGCAAGCGTCCCTCCAATAGACCTTTTGGCTAAGGAGAGACAGTTTCTGTTCACTAGCAGAAAAAGAGGTAAAGTTATCAACAGCACGGAGGCTAGAAAGATAACTGTCTGTAAATGGCAAGAGCGATGGGAAGAACATGCGCATGTCGCTAGATGGACTCACACCCTTATTTCTAAGATCGATCTGTGGTACAACAGGAAGCATGGGGAGGTTAATTATTATCTTGCCCAATTCCTCACAGGTCATGGGCTATTTAATAGCTACCTATTCAAAATAGGAGTGAGATCTTCACCTCAGTGTAACTACTGCCCTGAGCAAGATGATCCGCGACACACCTTCTTCGGATGTGAAAGATGGAGTGATAAACGACAACAGCTAGAACAGCGGCTTGGGACAAAATTGTTCCCCGAGGGACTAATGACTGAAATTCTCAGAAGTGAAGAGTCTTGGTATCAAGTTGCAGCTTACATTGAGGAGATTTTGAAAGAGAAAAAGTTAGACCAGAACACACAGAGCGTCTAACCGTCTCTGATGTAGCTGACTCACAAATGACACGGAATAAAGGAGCTTCCTTGTGCATTTAAGGTGGCAGCATCGTTTTGAAGAAATGCGAAAGCGGTACCGAAGCGGTGTCTGTCAAGAAACACTCCCTGTCTGGAGAAATTCAGGTATGAAAAGAGGGAACGGGTTTTAGCCGGTCGGGCCGTGGTGGCATGTCGGATGGACGCGTCTGCGTCTGTTGGACATGTGATCAGAGGACTCAAGCTGGTTCAGCGTCGGGCGGGCAGACTCTCTCTCACACTTCCGGGTGTGCGAGTGTTTCTGACCTTGCGATCAAGCCGATTTCCTAAACCCTCTATAAAAAAAAAAAAAAAAAAAAAAAAAAAAAAAAAAAAAAAAGTAGTAGAAGTAATAAAAAGCTCCGTCTTGAAGAATATTTTTAAGATTGTGGATTCTTAAATCCAGGACAGGGTGCACAGAATATGGGCCATGACTGAAAATACATAAAATCATTCATGAAATGCAAAATCGAAACTTTATTTCTAAAAGAAACACAGGCAGAGTAAAATATAAGTAAATCGAAAAGTATTATCGACAAAACTTGCAAACATATGTATTCTTCTCTGCTTCAGAGCATTCCTCATTGCCCACATGCCACACATCAGATATTTAACCCATAATTCTCCCTTTGTATCACCCTTGGAGTGACACACTTATCATTCTGTCCCGACCCCAAGCCTTTCTAGCATTTATTAAGTATATTTTGGTTTTGTTCAAGCATTGCAACTTTCAAACGAACGAGCCCTCGAGCCCTTCCGGTTGACATATATGGGCGCCACCTAGCGGCTGTACCCTAAAGTAAATCGTTACCACGACAATTAGGGTAAACTCGCCTATTGTTGGCACCCTTCCTATCGCTGGCATTCTGATCTATTTTCTTAAAAAATAAGGTAACAGTAAAGTAATGTGTTTTCAATGTTCTTTCCCGTATGACCTGCAACATCGCTTAATATTTTCCAATAGCCTAATCGTGCCTATGTGCTTTAGTATGTCTTCGAGAGCATAGCGAAGGGGTCGTGTTTTTGAGAAGAGCAAATCGCGGAAAATTATTAGCGTTTTGTTAAGACATACTATCAGAGCATTATTGATATAAAAAAAACATTTAATGAAAGTATCTACTTCCAGTACCATATACCCTTGAAGTAATGTCGTAGGTTAGATATTTATCTATTCTTTGTTTGATAAAGCGTATATATGTTCAAAAAAATAGGGTACCAATCACTGGTCACATAAAATGTGCGTAATGCCAATTACCGGCACCCCTGTGCCAATTATTGGTACCTGGTAAAAATAAGCCTGCCTAATGTTGGCTCTTTCATAATTCCCGCTTTTTTACCTTTTTTTTCATAAAAATAATTTAAATCTGAGTAGTTGATAGGAAAAAGAGTTAGTAACAGAAATAGTTATCATAGGGAAACAATATTCATATTCTCTTTTGGTTTGTTACTTTCTATTGGTAGTAGTAAATCTAGCTTCGTTCCGTAACACCGAGATTATTTTGAGGGCACTATTTTAGAAAATTTGCATGTTTTTTACACTATCAGTAATCAGAAATAGTCGAATACAGTCACAGTTATTTATATTCAGTCTGAAAATGCAATTTTTTAAGGCTTTGTAGAAAATATTCACGTGCCAACTACTGGTAACCCAAAAGGGCCAGTTTTCCATTATTTGGCACGCGACTAAGATTGTAAAAAACAAGATACTAGTATTGTTGGAAACTTCTTAACACTTAAACTGTAGGAATTATCATAGTGCGGAAAAGTATATTTCTTTCAGATGCCACCAATATAGAAAACTAAGCGAAACCGATCAAGCTATTATATTATGTTACCCCTGTACAAGGAATATAACTTCGAATATGATAGGCATAAAATGCAGGTCATGTACTAGAACCTACCATGCAATGTGTCTGGAAGAAAATAAAATCCTTTTGTGTGAAAAATGCCTTACACGAATGTAGTGAGTGGGACCAGAATTTGTTTCCCGACGGCTACAACCTGCAGCGTTTCAAATCTAACGTGAACCGACACCTATCCTCTCGCAGTGCTTCTACAGTGCCATAGGCTTTAGCCTTTGCGGGAGGCCGACCATAAAAAAATTGTATGGATGAAACAAAGGTTATTTTTTCCGATCATTGGTTGCGGCCTCCCGCAAAGGCCAGCCTTTGCGGGAGGCCGACCATAAAAAAATTGTATGGATGAAACAAAGGTTATTTTTTCCGATCATTGGTTGTCATACTTTTTAAGTTTTTCTTTTAATAAACTGTTATAACTGTCTATAGTTTTATCAAATAAACAGCTGAATTGAAACAAACATCTTGGTATATGAAATAAGCTAGATATCCCTGAAAAAATTATATAAAAAAATATTAGCCATAATCAAATCAACTAACATATAAGCACCTAGGTAGGTACCTAGATATCAGTAATATAATGGCCCACGGGTGCCAATAACTAGGCAATAGTGGGCCAACTGGCCAGGAGTGCCAATCACTGGCACTTTCACAACTTTTCATTTTAAACCAATTTCCATGGAAATAGCTCGCTGCTTCTTACTTCTTATTATGGTTTGTGAGAGTAGAATGTTAGGGGCACATAACTTCATAGTTTCAATAATAGGTTTGGTACATAAGCCTTTTAAAAGGACATCCAAAGGTAAGGAATCTCTTAAAGTGCCAATAACTGGGTAGTTTACCCTATCTAGTGGTTATTCCTTTCTCTTTTGAGTTTACATTTTCTATAGCTACGTTTTGCGTTTCAATTGTGTATTATATCAGTTCGAGAGTTTCAGCGCTTACATTGTGTGCCCTTTATCCCTTGTAGCCGTATCGTAGCCCGCCGGCCATGCAATCGGACGTCGATATCCTCTACGGCATACCGTTACCGTTTTGATATATGATGGGTTAGAGTAGGACGATAATAGGTAAAGGTGAAATAAAGTCCCTTTTCTGCACTAGCAAGAGTAATGTCTGGGGTTAACCGTGGACTCACTTTGAAGTATGCGCCGTACGCTCTCCTGCGAGATCGATAAATCTTCCTTAACGGCAACTGGGCTAGCGATGTTTTGCATCGGAATGCAAAAGGCGAATGGATGGATGCCACGATTTGTGATAACAGATATTTATGGTAAGAGGTATCTACTGATATTGTTAGCATTTGAAGTAGCACAAATGTCCTGACCCCAATCGCCGCGTATGAGGGCGCGAAGGTGCACACAAGGAGAAGAAGTGTCAATTTTAAACTAATAATACAATTGTGACTCCAGGAACTGATGGAATAATAACTGAAGATTTAAAAACAATAGTCACTATAGTTTCAACGCCTATAACCTATTTAGTAAATAAAATTTTTGAGTCAGGAATACACCCATCTGCTTTTAAAATAGGGGTAATCAAACCTATCTACAAATGTGGCAAAAAAACAGAAATGACAAATAATTATATACCTATTAAACTTATATCAAGTTTAGCTAAGGTATTTGAAAAAGTATTAAAAAGTAGGATTGAATCCTTCCTAGAAAAAAAAATTTTTGTCTGAGAAACAATTTGGAATTAAAAAAGAAGCTTCCACTCAAGATGCCATCTTATATCTTACTAATCATATATATGAATCGTTAGATAAAAAAATCCCTACCGTATCTGTATTTATTGATCTAGCTAAAGCATTTGACACTGTCAACCATAGGATTCTATTGAATAAATTAGAGCATATCGGCTTTCGTGGAGTATCATTCAGGCTAATGGAAAGCTATCTAAACAATCGCACAAATTATGTCGAAATAGATAGGTAATATCTTGAGTGAGTGCAAAATATTTGAGTACGGCGTACCACAAGGAACCGTCTTAGGACCGCTCTTATTCAATATATATATAAACGACCTACTTAATATTGCCACAAAGTCAATGATACACTGCTTTGCAGATGATACAGTAATAACCTATCAAGCATCAAGCTGGAAAGAAATCCAAGAAATAATCAGGTATGATATAACAATTATTAAAAATTGGTCTGAAACCAATCTTCTTACGATAAATTTTGATGAATCTTACTATTTACCTTTTTTGTCATATAAAAATACGTTACCGAATTTTGGACCTATAGAAATAGACAAAAGACATATTTTTGAAGCTGATAGTGTCAAATACTTAGGTATAATAATTGACAAACATTTAAAATGGGATTTACAAATAACATTTCTTTCACGAAAAGTCAGACAACTATTACCTAAATTCTAATTTCTTAGTCAATTTCTAAACACACGTTGTTTAGAAACATTGCATTGTTCTCTTGTGCAGTCCCAGCTAAATTATGGCATCTTAGGTTGGGGAGGAGTGCACCAAACTCATTTGAAGAGTATCAGTTCCTTGCAAAAATGTGTTTTGAAGGTTATTTATTATAAAGAACCCACTTACCCCTCAAATAATTTATTTAAAGATTCCCAGAAATTCGATATCCGACAACTATATAGCTATAACATATTGAATTTAGTCCACAAACAAAAATTACATCAACTTCAATAGCCATGAACATAATACACGAACCAAGAATAGGACCTTAAGACCTCCTATATTTAAGTCAATAGGCCAAAAAAGTTTAATATATTTATGTTGCTGCATATACGATTTACTTCCTGCTTCACTGAAATCCATAAAATCTCATATTGTATACAAAAAAAAAAGTCAAAAAATGGATAATGGACACACCCAGAGATATTTTTTCAAATGTTTTTAACACGATTTTGAACTGACACACTTACAAGTTTTTAATATAGTTAGTATTAGTTTTAATATACGTATTGTAAAATATATGTATGTATTATAACCCACGTACAAGGTCAGCACCTTCTGTGGGTCAAACAATTTATTTGCCCTGTATTGTTGGTAAATAAATTATTATTATTATTATTGTACCGTAGTCACGATGAGTATACTGTAAATATGACGAATGGAAAATACTTTAGGAGAAGACTGTATAGCTCATTTCCAACAAAAAAGTTCATATAAAGTTGGGTCCGATTTTCAACTGTTTCAGAGATAAAATAAATTTTTGAAATTTTCATTAAAATGCAGACCTCCAAATGAAGACCCTACGTCTTTGGACACAACGGAAGCTATTGGCTTTCGACCATCGACCATTGACCCTCGACCATAGCATCCGTTGTGTCTACCCACTAAGCTCGAATTTACCCTGGTACTATAGGCGCTCCGTTGTGACCACACAGATCTAAGACTGTGGTGTTTATTTTTTTGGTGAGCGGAGCTAGGGTACGACTAATAAAACAAAAATTTAATGTCGTATTTTGAAATTGTTGGTATTAGTCCTTTGAATATATGCTATCAAGTGATTATCGTCTCAAAGAAAGTGATCCTGTATCAAACACTTTGCGAGATAGTGTCAGAAGCAGCATGTGTTGAAAAGTGACTTCAAGAAACGCTACAAAAGAAGGAATTTATCTTAAAAAATCACCAAATAATTAACCGTGCACTCTACGGTAAACACATGCCCATCTTTCTAGTTATCCATTGATGCCACAAAGTTATTGCAAATGTGGTGAACAGATGCAATAAGGTTGCATTTAATACTAGTTTGAGTTTGTTTGTTAAGTTTATTTTTTTGGAATATTTAATCAAATTTTGTAACAGTTTTTAATATAATATTAAGTTTTCTTGTATAATCCTTTCGGGCGTAAGCCCACCGATGGTTAAGCAGAGTAGCCTTCGGCTAAACTTCGCCATCGGCATACTTTTTTTTTATATTGTTATTTTATTCAGGAATAAAAGTCCATTATTATTATTAAAGGCATAATGGATCTCCAAGAGCCCAAAATTTCAACAGACCGTTTGGCAAAAACTTATCCTCAGATTTTTAATTTTTGTTATGGGTATAGTAAAGCCCAGAGATATACCATTTGTTTACAAAGTGAGGATCTCCGCAAAAAGTGCCGACAGAGAAAGGGAACGGGGTCGGACTGGGCATTCGAATTCGTTGGAGTGGGCAACAACGAAAATGTTCATTCCATCCAGTAAAGTGCTCATACATCAGTTGGTTGAACAAGATGTTTGAAACTTTATTATCTGTTGATAAATATATGGTAGAGACATTTCAATATAACCGTATAAACCATATGGTAAATTATTCCTTTCTGCACTCAATTTTAACGTTCGATTCGTTGTTTTAGTTGTCCCCAAATTAATTCTATAGGACTAAAAATGCAAAAATAGGGAGGCAACCTTAAGACATCATGACCATACTTTTTAGCTATGCTTTCTATGACATATTGTTTTTCAAACTGTTCAGTGTGGAGGACCAATAATTCAGTTTTTTTTTTGTAAGTTTCTTCAAAGTACAAATCCTGTTTTATGAGAAAATCTTGTATTTCCGCCTTCGATAACGTCGAATTCGGAATTTTGTACCTTTGTCTGGAGTGATAGCTTGCGTTGTCCATTACATTTCATTACATTACGCTAAATAGCTTTAAATTGGAAATAAGGCTATTATACTCAAACCATTGCTCAAATATTCCCGAGTCCATGTTTTTGTGGTAGTCTATATTGCAGTCTTCAATTTTCTTTCCACATAATTTGAGTGCGTTTTCGACCTAGCCGTCAGATGATCCGCAGTGTAAGATAACTATACGGGATCCTTTATTTGGTGGAACGCCTTTTAGCTAACACTTCTTTGTACCGTCGGTCCATCCCTTTTTAGCGGTATCATGGGTATCATACCAGGTCTCGTCTAGGTAGTACACTGACCTCCCCTCGTTCCGGTATTGCTCTATCTTATGCAAGTAATCGTGCCGCCATCCCACAATCCTTGCACTTTCCATTATAGCCATTCGTTTGTTCACAGTTCTGCACCTAAACCCAATCTTCCTAATCCATCGCTGCAATGTACTACTTGGATACTGTTACTCCATTCTAGCCAATTGTCTTTGAACGGATTCGATTGTGGGTAGTTCATTAATTTTGTACTTTTCGTACACAATATTCCTCAATAATTTTGTGATCGTGGGATCTAGTTCTTTTGAAACAGCAGCATCAAACCTACGCTTCCTCTTTTGTGGCCCCTTTCTCAAAATTTCACATACTGTTGGATATGGAACGTGTGTTAGAATTGACGTCTTTTTGATCATACTCCCCTTATTTTCAT
This sequence comes from Callosobruchus maculatus, assembly GCA_951848785.1. Classification (NCBI taxonomy): domain Eukaryota; kingdom Metazoa; phylum Arthropoda; class Insecta; order Coleoptera; family Chrysomelidae; genus Callosobruchus; species Callosobruchus maculatus. The sequence goes on from CATOUR010000040.1 coordinate 2,896,040, forward strand.
TCTCTGGATCGTTCGTTAGTTCATTATCATTTAGTACTATTTGTTTTGCATCTGCGCTAAGACGTGACCTTTTGTGAGGTTTTAATTGGTCTACCTCCACCTCCCTCTGTTCAAATTCATTATCAGTGTCCGTACTATAGTCACTACTTTCACCACCGTAATGACAAACCGCCGACGTAGCTTCACTGCTGCAGGGTAATTCACATCGCTGTGAAATCCCATTATCTTCCCAAGGCCGAAACATACTCTAGCTGTCACACTTCCGAAAAAAACGTCCGATTCAGGCAGAAAAGTGACGCACAAAAGTAAAAGCAGATTGGCGTTGCTATCAATAACGGTAGCAATACCTGCCTAAACAATTTGACTAAGTCCGGTCCTCTTCATCGATCGAGTCGCTAATAATCCTGGAATGTGTCGGTCTTATCATAGTTCAGTCAAAATATACATCGTGAACGTCATCCGACAGATTTACGTTCAAATACAACTTAGTGTTTCATTTTGACCATTCTAAAAGGTTACGTTTTGTTAGAAAATTGGTTAAAAGCACATTCCATGAATTGGTTACGAGTACGAAAGTAAAATAATGGTAACCATTGAGTATTATCAAAACTGTATCTATTCCAAATGATGAACTGTACTAAGAGATGGTATGCAGTTTTTATATAGCGCAAAACGTACACAAATGGTATATCTCTGGGCTCTACTATACCTACTTGAATAATGTACTATCACATCATAATTAGTCATAAAAAGTGATGGGTTAACCAAAACTTAAGTATATGATATCAAAATTGTATAATTTCAGAAGCAAACTTCCAATTGTAATTTAAAAGGGATCCGTCTCAAAAAGTCGCTATGCAAGCAAGCAGAACATGCAGACCACGTTATAAAGTACCTTGTATCCGTATATTTTCAGTTATGGATGGATTCATCTATCCAAAGAATCCTACTTAAAAAAATCCATTCTTTTGCAGGGTCGTCTTCCTTCAAAACGCGTACTGGCATGTAATGGCATGGATACAGATCAGTTGTTTGAGCAGTGAACCACACCTTCCAGTGCGAAATACCGTATTGAGGCGATTTGCAGCAGCGTAGGTGGATGATGTAGGATGATTTTTTCCCCGTGTACACGTGAACGCCGACGCCGTTGCCCGTTCTAAAAGTAGAGACAGAGCTTTCACAACCAACTGGATCTCAATTTGCGCGGTTGTGCGTTTATTATTGTCGATCTGCGGCGCAAAATCTACAGTTTCAGCTGACGATGGATCGTGTAATATCGGTTGTAAAACTGAAAAATATGTTGTGTTCATGATGGGCTGTTCATTGGCCAGTGAATGAAAAGCTTAGCAGCATAATACAGTTTTTTAGGTCCATCCGAACATTGCCCTGCTTATTACTGAAACCATGGGGCTTAAAATTTGTGATGTATACATACGAGTATTGATTTAGATCGTTCTATATTGCGTAACGCGAAAATTGTTGGATTGACACGGTATTACTGCCGTTGCGAGGATGGAAAACGCGTATGTTTTGGAATAATCGTGTCAGTGCCGGTGCAGCAATAATAAAAAAACTAAAAATATAAAAGCAGCTCAAACTTCGTTTCTGGGTGGTTTGGAAGCTCGTGATCGTTTCGCATCGTACAGTTGAAGCATGCAGAATAAAAACTGTGGCGTCCTAGTTCTTAAAGAGGGGATTTCAGATTATAGCTGCATGCAATGGGAAAATAATAAAACGGTATCATGATTATGTGTGGGAAGTACTGAGTCAAACAACTTGACTCCATTTTGTATGTCAATTTTGGTAATTATTGCGAAGTATTGTGTCAACAATTCAAAACTGTCTCCGTTCTTCTGTATGATTATGCACGATTTGAAGGTTAAAGTCTGCGTAGAGCATTATGGAATCCAAAGTTTTTTTACGAGGGTTGCTCTACATCTCCGTCAATCCACCAGTACGCAGACAGCTGTTTGACGCTTATTAGCGATCATCAGTGCGCCATAGGTCAATGGGCTAGTTCAGCAATTTTTTTTATTGCATATTCTAAAAGAGCGTGTTGAATTTAGTAGCTGTGCAAAGTTTCAGAATTTTCTGAGCTCGCTTTCATATTCAAATAAATTACCAAAGTGGTGCAAATTTAAAACGCGCGGCACTTGCGAGTATGCGGCTGTGACGTCATTAAACCTTTCCGACCGGCCGGCTCGGCGCCGCGTCCCAGCCACGCATCGTACGGGTGCTCGGTAAATAGTAACGCTGCGGCTAATGAGTAATGCTACTCGCTACGCATACGCGTCTATTGTATAATTTATTTAATTGTTTCATCGACACGGGATACTTACCAACCTATTCGAATTCGTTGATACGGAGTATAATAATGGAAGGAAGACGGAAGAAGAAAAATTATAAATATTGTATAGTTCCCCACTGTAAAAATACAACAGTGACCACTCCTGATAAAATTTTTATTAGTTTGCCACGAAATATAGGAATCAGGAAGTTGTGGCAGAGAGCTATGCGTAGGAATGAATTTGTAAGCGATAAGTCAACAAAGCATTGCTGTGAGGACCATTTTAATGTAAGTATTTTTATAACTACGTGAATCGTGAATTGTATTATTATAAAGAAACCGCCCGGTTATGAAATCGGAAAGTGTATTCTGGGATTACGTCTGAAATTAAAAAAAAGTTTTCAAGCATTTGTCAATGCCATTCTAAAGATATATTGATGTCAGTTGTTCGCAGATTTTGCTGTTACTGGTACCTACACTAAAACGTAAGAGATACAAATAGATTTCTTTAATCCAAATACTGACCTAATCATATAACAATTATAAAAGCATTGTATAAATCAATTCTTATTGATATGTGGAAGATGTGAAAGACAGTTTTCAGTCCTTTGATGTACCCAACATTCATATGTATTTTAATTATGTAGAAAAAATTGTTTTATATATATTATCTAGTTCTTTTGTATCATTTTTCTGTACTTATTTCGGGTAGAAAATCCTGGGTATTTAGCTTATACAATATCCCAATGAAATGTGTATCTTAATCTTGTATATTTTGTTTTAGTTGGAGGAAGATGTTGAAAATTACATATACTACAAACTAAACAAAAACATCTACTTCCGGCATATTAGAGGAATCGGCCTTAACAAAGTCCGCATCACACATTTTTTTCTATCAGAAAACCACCCGATCAAATAAAAGATAGCGTCAACCACCAAAGCACTTACTAGTTAAACGTATTACAAACGTATGCTAGGCGCCTGGCGCTGTCGCTGTACAGTCGCCAGCCGGTCTGGGCTCGCCGACAGACCTAATGACGTCACAACGATGAATTTTGAGCGCATGAAGTATTTTAATCTTTGAAGGCGCGTAACTTTTTCAATTCTCATCCAATTAGGTTGAAATTTTTTTTGTATGTTATATGTAAGTAATACTTCATGAAAATGTGCATAAATAGGGTTATTGGAATTTCACTGAACGAACCTGACGGAGATAGAGAGCATCATTATTTTCATGTCTACCAGACATGTGAAGCATGTGAGAGCAGGCGACAGAAAGATCTGCCTTGTGCGCCATCTGGTACCCGAAGGTAACGGCAAACCAAAGGAAATCGCTGCAAAGCAGTATTTTTAAATTCTTACCAGAAAATATCGGAAAACGTCGGCGTCCGGCGGGACTAGAACCCGAGACCTCCAGATTTGTACTCCGGCGCTCTCACCAGTTGAGCTACGTTCGAACTGTCAGCTCAACCTCGAAAGCGCCGATTGGTACTACGTGGGAACGGGCCAGAGCCGGGACCATCGATAGCTACCGGGCCTTATGGTGCTGCGTGTGACGTCACACGTAGCGCCGCACCGGGCCGCACGTATCTACAGGGATTAATAGAGAAACTCCAGCGCTACGAGCATTTTCTTGATATACTGAGGAAACGGTAAAAAATACAAGAGTAATGTATAGGAATGAATTTACAGGAAATTGAATTTGTGATAAGAGGTGCTAGTTGATATTTATTTAACTAGAGTCGTTCAGACTTGAGAAGGTCAAACGTTGGCCCTATTTGCACACAAATTATATGAAATTATCTATTATCCACAAAATTATGTACATAGTACATATGTATGACTCGCGGTCACGTATTTTTCTATAAGCTCCTAGAAACGAAAAGTAAATCGAACAGGACCATATTAATGTGTCAGTAGTATACCTTCGTTGTTTTGAAAAAGTTAAATTTAGCTGATCTTTGAGGAAAGATAATTTTTTCAATATGGTATCCAAATTTTCGTCAATATCAGAGACAATTAAATGCGCCTTTTCTATTTGCGTACATGCCTGGTTAACAAGTGGTTTAGCTTTACCAATAGTACCGATTTCACAAACATTTGTACACATATTACTTACTAAAGAATTGCATTTTACCCAGCTATTACACAAATTACCTTTACCTAATATTTCTTTTAATTTTTAGAATATTATTTATCACGAAATCTTACTATATACTATCGCAGACAGATCTTTTTCAATTGTCACAGATGAGATAACTTTCGGCATTTCAGTAATATCTATCTTATAAATATCTTATTTTTACCTTCTATTATTGAAAAATTTTCTATTCCATTTATGTTCTGTTTAAAATTGCATTTTAAATATTCGAAATTCGTTATGACATCTTCTTCACTTCGTTTCTGGATCTTGGCATCTTTTCGTTGATCAATTTCTTGTGTTCGTTCTGCGGGATCTTTTATTTTCGGAGGCAGACGTACGTTAAAATATTGCGGCTGATTTTGAAATTTTGTCGGAATAGCATCGTCCGACAATTTGATCTTTGATCGAGGAACTGTTAAAGTCGTACCATCGGGCCTAGCAGTATCAATACGAATTATAAATCTATCTTCGAAGTGTTTGATGCATATTACAGACGAATCCTTTGTCGTGAAGTTATCTCGATGTATAGTGCGTAACTACTGATTACGTTTCATTACATCTTTTGGAAATTTGAACACAGATATGCGCTCTGTATCTTTATAATTACTACTGCAGAATGGCACACAGCAACTAGACGGCATTTTTGACTAGAGAAATAGAACATCCATGCGCGTATGCGACGATTACAAACGCGACTGGATGATCGGCCGGCCGCCCGGCGCGGCGCCTCGTGTGACGTAGACGCCGTGGTGGGGATACACCAGCAGGCCCGGTAGCTATCGATAGTCCCGCCAGAGCCCGTTGACGACTCTCTCGCGCCATCTCCTGGTACCAGAAGCGCAGCGGCCCGCATCTGTGACATCTGTCGGATCAGTATTGATACCTCCGATCGCGTCGATCTAGATGTCACTCGTCCGGGCTGGCGCAGATCCTCTGTATACGGGGGGGGGGAGGGGTGGTGTTAAATTAATTTTATTATCATGCCAAAGATTACAGAATAAAATATAAGATACCCCACTCGCGGTATTTACAAAGGAAATCGCACTTCAGTCCATGCCGACACCGTCGGTCAATTGTCAGAAGCCATGGCATAATTTATTGCTGCTTACAGCTCGAAATAGTGTTTTACCAGGGCGATACGAAAATGAGGAGCACCCGCCTGGTTACCAAAGGATAAAATAAGGTAAATACTTTGTCTTAAATGTAAACAAGTATTTTACCTCAAATATAATAATAAAATATACAAGTTACGTAATAAAACTACTCATTTACTACATAATATTAAAACATAAAGAAAGAAAGAAAGATTTGTAATTTCAAATTTTTCAATGGCCTGATCTTATTATTTTTTAAGTCCTGTATGATAGATTTTAAAGTAAAATATGTGCGAACTCTTACGTATAAAGAAATGAAATAGCTTAAAGGAAAGTCTTTACATGGATGGTTTAGAGTTATATCAGAATATCTATTTTTGAACAAAATACCAATTCCTTTGCGTGCAACAGCACTATTGAAATATTCGATAAAAATATTTTCCGTATTTATTACCTGCTCCGCAGTATGTTTTGACGGTACTGTCAAACCACCAAAAGATTTTGTGTCCGTGTATGCTTTCAATTTGCAAAAAACAGTTTCCTCATTTGTGAGATCTTTTGATGAGCTGTCAAAAGACAAAATCTACACAAATATTGCAAGTATGCTGAATCAAACATTTTTTCAAGAGGTACCCTGTTACATAAACTAGCCCGTTTCCTTCAGGGCTGCTAAGACTTTGATAGTCGCTAGTAAAAACTCTTATTGGGTTTACTGTAGAAACATCTTGCTCAACCAAAATTTCAGAATATTTTTCAGTATTCGAATTAATATTCAACAGTAGGTGATTCACGTCATCTGTACAATTTGCACCTTCAACCTGATGAAAAAATTTCAAGGAAAATAATTTCTTAAACGCTCTGCAAAATTGTATTGGTGTTGGGTTTTTAGCATTCCCTGAACAATTTCGAAATTGACCAAAAAATGTTTCTAAACAATCCTGATTTAAACTTCTGGTAAATAAATATTTATAGTTCTTTTCTTTCAGTATTTATCATAATTGTACTTGTCCTGCTACAGCCATCTACCGAACAATAAGTAGGCATTTTTTATTCAAATAACCACTGACTGAACACAAGATACTAAATAACACAGCCAACGCAAAATATACACCACTATAATATTAAAAGTGAGGACTACTGAGCGTTAATCAATAAACCGTTCGATTCGACCGTCACCCGTATACTGCCAGTCGACAAATAACTCGGCTGGCTTTCGGCTGGCGGCACGTCGCCTTGGACCCCACCCCGCAAATATGCTCAAGTGGGGTATCTTATATTTTATTCTGTAATCTTTGATCATGCTTACATCCGCATGTGGATTTCTCAATTTAAATTCGTGCCAGAAAATGTCAGAAAAAGTCGGCGGCCGGCGGGACTCGAACCCACGCCCCCCAGATTTGTACTCCGGCGCTCTCACCTGTTGAGCTACGTTCAAACTGTCAACTTGACTTCTAAGGCGCCATCTTCTGGTACCACCAGCGGCCCGCATCCATGACATGAAGCATAGCCGACTCTACTCACTAGGCATTGAAGTATGGCAACACTGAACAGCGGGCCGAGCTTTTATTTGTTTTTAAGTCATTAGTCTAATCTTCCAGAGTAAAAAAGAAGATTGGAAGGTGATTTTTAATGTGTTTCTAATTATTTACCTGCAGAAACGAAACTATAAAGATAAAAAGATGCCTGCAAAGCGTGTAGCACCAGGTTGCACTAGCAATTGTGCTTCGAATAAAGGACAAATTAGGGTGTTCAATTTTCCTCAAGACGAGCATATGAAACAGAAGTGGGTGAAAGGTATTCCTCGTAAGGGCTGGCTATATTTATAAAAATAAAGACAATAATTTATAAACATTTCCAAGGATAAGACCTATTATAAAGCACAATGTGGTACCTACAATGTTTTCTCGACCTCCGAAATATCACAGAAAAATACAATTCTAATAGAACACATCTGGGTACACCTACGAAAAGACTTAATAGTGAATCAAGACCAGCAAGAATGGCTTCAAGTGACCTAATAGTGAATTTTTCTAGTGAAAATTTACAAAGTAAATTGAGTGTTCATTTAAGTGGAAGTGGAAGTGGCAGCAGGAAACAGGTTGCGTTTATTTTTATTTTATATAGTGTTTGACTACGATGAACCAGACATGCGATGTAGGTGGTATTAGTATCAATGAATATAAACATTCCTTTAAATCCATAAATCATAATTTGTTGGGATTTGAGTTAGATTTTACCACTGTCATTAAGAATATCCTGTTGGTCTCAAATAGAAAATATTTTGGCACACTATTTTCAAATAGGTTTTCTGTCGATTTAATGTTAAAACCTTTTCTATGTCCACCCAAAGAGAGTTTACAATTTTGTGAGAGAGAATAAGTTGCCAATTTTTCCAGCATCCTAAATATTCCTCAAAACTTTGCAGTTCTTTAAAAATTGCACCTGACAGTAAATATGCCTTACATTAAAACCTGTTGCAGAGAGTTTATTGTTCTCGAAGAAGTACATTGTTTTACAAATTTATAAAATATCAGCCTGTATAAATGTTCTTTTCATTACAAAAATTATAGGTAGAACATGAAGGACAAAATTATTTGATACGTATATTAGATACATACAGCTTATAGTTGGTAGGCGTAACCCTTCCATCAGAGTATACAGCTCAAATTACAGTCCTTATTCACAATAGGTATTGTTAAAATTTTGATTTCAGGCCAATAGATATAAAAGTAAGTTTTTGGGCAATTGCACAAGCAGTTTTAATGAAAATTGCAAAAAAATACATCAATATACATACAGATGAGTTTGTTTTAGACACGTTTGTTCATATAATCAACCCCAAACTGATGAAATTCTTGAATTCATGTTGTTAATGTAGTAAATATTTTTATTAATAATTACACTGAAACAGTTCAAGACGAAATACAGACTGACAAAACTAAAAAGAGGAAATCTAATGGAAATAAGAAATGTCCAACAGAAGGCAAAATCTCTAAATCTAAATACATTTTTGTACTGATACTAGTGGCATTTTTCACCATTCTTATTTTTTCAAAAAGTATTTTTCTTAATTTGTCACCGAGATGAACTTTAATACATATAAAATGTAATAATTATTCTGAAACTATAAAGCAATCTAAATTTTCCGCGGAATGCCCGCCGTTCGGCCCACGGTAACCGGCCCACTATTTGACAGCTAAGCGACGTTGCCACGTCTAAGGCGCCTAGTGAGAAGAGTCGGCCATGCATGAAGTGATCTGATGGGTCGGTATTGATCTCCGACCGCGTTCAATCTAGACGTCACTCGTCCGGGCCAGCACAGATTCCTCTGTATACGGGGGGTGTTGGATTGCTTTTGTGTATTTCGCCACATACGGAGGTAAGCATGATAGTAAAAACAAAGCATTTTGTTTATTGCAGGAGGTGTACCTACAAAACAACCTGATCGGCTTCATAGGCAACCGAGTTTTCGACGGCCTCAGCTACCTAAGAACTATCGACCTCAGCAACAATCGCTTACACAGATTTCCTGCGGGACTTCTTACCAGCGTATTTACACTACGCGACCTCAACCTCAGCAACAACCGATTGGAAACGGTAATCTTTGCCTCCATTGAAAACCTCGTCAAGAATCTTGTTCTCTACCAGGGCAGTCTCAAATTAGCTGGTAAGTCAGTATTTTACTTATTTGTTTTGGAAGCTTATCATTTTCTTGTGTAGCAAAAAGTTCAGCAATGGGGTATTTTCCAACTTGCTAATATTGCCTGTTTAATGGCTGAAATGGATTGCTTGTATCTAGTTTGTAATGATGGCACTGTTTGCTCAATTTTTTTCTGCCCACGTGGAGTGAAGATAGAGTTTGAAAATCATCCCTTTGGAAAGAGCTCATTTAAATCTCTTATTTGAATTATGCGTAGATTCAAGGGTGTCACGTTGTTAACATTTTGCCTAGTTTTTCCACATATAGAGGATGTAAACTTAATTTTATGTATTATGTTTATTTAGTTTCCCTCTTTTTAATTGAATAAAAATTCATGTTTGTAGAGTATAAACGTTATATTACACTGCAATTCCATGTTTTGCATTATTATGTAATTAGTAGTGTACTCTGAGAATGTTTCCTAGTTACTTTTCACAATTTTACTTGTCATTCTTTAACAGCCTGTCACTAGTGTCATGCCATACATAACCTCCCCTGGTCTCACGACTGTCACGGTATCTGATGAAATGTTGTAAACAAACATCTGTCAATGTCAATACGAAGTGGAGGATATGTTTGTAGATGCAGAAAAGGAGGTCAGACGACAAAGTAGAGTCACATTCTAAGGATAGCACCACGAAGGACTTATTACGTCACGCTAAGATTTATTACGTCACAACTTTGGCGCGAAATTTTATGTTTGAACTTTGGAGAGGATTTTAGCCCACTTCGCATTCACCATGAAACGTAAAAATGTTCGTTACATGGTTTTTTGGGACGTAACATCAATATTCCGTCATAAAACTTTGTTCGGAAAATACCCCATTGCTAATATCAACTAATCAGATTCCACATAACCAATACATTTGATCACTGGATTATGACTGCATTATTTAGATAGATAAAACAATAATTTACTATCAATAATAGCATTGCTTAACACATTTATACTTTAATCAATGATAATAGTTATAAATACATGCAATATATCTTTGTCTTATCGTAAAAAGAGCTAAAAATAGCATTATGTTACATTTCAAAAGCTAAACAGTCTAAACACACGATTTGACTGTTAGCCAAGCTGTCTGTTGAGTGTACATATGCATTACTGGTTGCCTATTTCGAACGGCAAAGCTCGCCAGTTGGCGTATAATAACCTTATTTTATTTAAACAAGAAACCTGTCGTATAACTTGTATTCAATATTCCGTGGATCTATTGTCAGTGACTTGTATAGTCAAAAGTGAATCAGGTGCTTGATATACTTTTGAGAGAAAGAGAGCAACTAGCAGGAGAGATTTTTATTCCTAAGTATGCCTTGTACATCTTGTGTGAATATTTCTATAAGAAGGTCGATAAAATGGAAGATTCTTCATAAGAGTATGTACTGACTGACGGAGGTTGGATTATTAATTATTAAATAAGGTAAATCATGTATTTTTAGCAAGTGTAGAGGATCAGATAAAGGTATGCATTGAATATTGGGACTTAAATTAGAACAGCAACACGGCACACATTCGTCTCACGATTGGCTGTTCCCCTATAGTCCCGTGATGTCACGCGACTAGAAAAATTCAAACATTTTCCTCATTTGAGAAGGTCTTATGCCATACTCTATCTTATACAGCCATAAAAAAATTCATCATCGATGTTCGAGAAGTGACACTTGAGACTTGATCCTTTAGAAACAAACTACTACTTGGAATTTTTGTATATATACGAGTATTGTTTTAGGTCGTTCTACAGGGTGAGTCAAGCTCAACGCCTCGGACTCTTGTGACCAAACGATACCGTTTTTCGAAAAATCGACTTTGCAAGTGTATGTAGGTCTAGTTGGGCTACATTTTAAAAATAATGACTTTTATACAGGGTGTCTAATAAAAGCGTGACATATCAAAGCTATGTTTTTTTAAATGGAGCACCCTGTATATTATTGCATATTTAGATTTCTGGGTGCATTTTAGTGTGACTTTATGTATCACATATGGGACTTCAAGTGAACCGTTTAGGTGCAAATCACAATTTTGGGTATAGGTAGATGTCAGAAAAAATTGAATATCGCAGCTATTATAAATCATAGAGGGCTGTGACTTTTCCGTGTTACTAAGCATGAAATGTGTCAGCTAACGTTAGACGGTCGAGTACAAATTACATTTGTACTTGGAGAAATCGGTAGATCAATTAAGAAAACTTGAATCAAAGGTAACTTGATTTTTTCAAATGGGAATGTATAATTTTTTTTATACGATCAAATGTGCAATTTGATAGGCTTTCTAATATTATAAGATTTTGAATATCAATCTATGGTAGTTTTTATAAAATTTCGAGATTTCAATGAAATCAGTGTTTTTAAATTTCCCTACCTATAAACAAACTAGCAGGCCATGAAATATAAACAAAATCGTATTCAGATGGAAGAAAATAACTAACTTAGCAAAAAGATCCAGCAGAACTAGAGTAAAAGAACAAGTTTATAAAAATTCCCCACAACAAATCATCTCTAACCAGAAACAACGGCGGTAACATGTCTAAGGTTAAAGAGAAGCTGGAGTACGACAGAAATGGATAATTTTTACAGCCTACTAGCGACTGCAATGTACTAGAAATTAAAAATTTCCAAAATCACTAAACACTTTGAAATGAAAGCAAAACTTTCAGCGATCGTTGCCGTCAGTCTAATATCTTCAGAATGTAATTTCACATTTAATGGTATAAAACAGTAGTCATTTCCGCCAAAGTCAAAAGTAATGATACCTCTCACTGTCGTCCTTTAAATTTTTCAGTATCTATTAGCAAGATAGAAAAAAAGGAATACTGACAAATCATATTTTAGTTTTCTGCCAGGTAAATTATGTTTAATAATTTGAGCAGCTTTTTAATTTATTCTTCATTTTCGGCGATCTTGCTTATAGGTAAGTATTGAGGAATTTGCAGAACTCCAGTCAGAGGTATCGGTTACTATTTTTTTAAATCATGAAATGTTAAATTTTATTCTGAAGCTATAACTGCCAGCAACATTACGTGGTAGATTTCCTTTCATTTCAAAATTCACAATGGTTTTGTGAATCTTCAATCTTTAGATTATTGTAGTAGCCGGTATGCTGTGAAAAATACCCATTTCTGTCGTACTCCAGCTGCTTTTTGACGTTAGATGTGTTATGTCTGCTATTTCTGGTTAGAATTGATTTATTGTAAGTCACTTTTATAACTTTGTCCCTTTACTCTAGTTCGTCCGTAACTATCTGCTAAGTTAGTTGTTTTGTTCCATCTGAACAGTTTTTTGTTTATATTTCATGGCCTGCTAAGTTGCTTATAGGTAGGAAGAGTGAAAAACTCCGGTTTTACTGAAAATTTGCAATTAAATCAAAACTACCAGAGATTGGTATTTACTACCGCATATCGTTAGAAAGCTTATCAAATTGCACATTCGATCGTATAAAAAAAATTATGCATTCCCATTTGAAAAAATCAAGTTACCTTTGATTGAAGTTTCCTTAATTGATCTACCGATTTCTCCAAGCACAGATGTAATTCGAACCCGACCGCCTAACGTTAGCTGACACATTTCATGCTTAGTAACACGGCAAAGTCACAGCACTCTAAGATTTATAGTAGCTGAGATATTCAATTTTTTTCTGACATCTACCTATACCCAAAATTGTGATTTGCACCTAAACGGTTTGCTTAAAGTCCCATGTGTGATACATAAAGTCACACTAAAATGTATCCAGGAATCTAAATGTGTAATAATATACAGGGTATTCCATTTAAAAAAACATAACTTTGATATGTCACACTTTTATTAGACACCCTGTATAAAAGTTATTATTTTTAAAATGTAGTGCAACTCGACCTATATACACTCGCAAAGTCGATTTTTCGAAAAGTGGTATCGTTTGGTCACAAGAGTCCGAGGCGTTGAGCTTGACTCACCCTGTATATTACATAACGCGAACATCATTGAATTGATTTTAATGAAATTTTGACAGCGTTACTACCGCGGCAAGGATGGAAAACGCGCCGTGTTTTTGAAAATCGTGTCAGTGACTACGCAGCAATAATGAAAAGACTAAAAACATCAAAACTTTGTGTATAATTGCCTGCATTTACATAGCGCTCACAACAATCACCAATACTACCTGAAACTTCTGTTCACAGCTTCAAACACAATAAGCCCTCAGCAAGGAGTTCGTTGAGCACTTTGTGGCAGAGGTACTCAGGAATAATGGCGTCTCTGGTATAATGCAGAGAACATTTCTACTCGAAATTATAATGCTTTCCGTGATTTCTATTTTAAAAACTTCTCCACGAAAAAGTATTCAAAGTAATTACTGTTATTTCCGTAACGAGAGGAGCAAACGCTTTTAAAATTCGAGCTCGCAGTCGCACGTTCTGGTGAATAATTAAACTCGATTAGTTTTTGCTTTTTTTGGTTTAGTCCGGTGTTGCTGGATTTTTTTTGCTTCCAGAACGTTTTGTGCGGAATATTTCGATTGATAATAGTTGTTATGAGGCACCCTTTTTACATTAATTTAGAGGCTGCGCTAAAGTTTACTTAGGTCTTCTGAACACAATGTGCGCTGCCGCACAAATACTGTGATATTATAAAATATTTGCCATCTCGATCAAGGGCACCACAGCTGTGTCATTTCAGATAATTTACCTTTTCCTTTAGAGGAGGGGGGGGGCTGTATTGGCTAAGCAAACGTACTTCAAATGCTGTCGAAACATAGAAGCAAGCAAAAAAGAACTACTCTGAGTTCATTCAGGAAATAAATTAAAACAAAAAAACTTTCTTAAAAAAAGCTTTTATTTAAAGGTTCTAAAAAAAAGAAAATAAAATGTTCCTTTAGAGTGTTATATATCAACTTATAGCCTCATTATACACAATTTATATGATCATAAAAGCTTGTCGCGAGGTTTGCATAAGTACCTATAGGAATTCAATTAAACTGAAATTTCAACACACTTATACTTAGCAGGCCAAGTTAGTCAATTGAATAGATACTAGTTAATTTACACAAGTATATCACGCGACAAGCTTTTGTGATCATATAAAATTGTGTATAATCAGGCTATAAGTTGATAGTTAACACTCTAAAGGAACACTTTATTTTCTTTTTTTTAGAACCTTTAAATAAAACCTTTTTTTAAAAAAGTTTTTTTGCTTTAATTCATTTATTACTTTTTAGTTATTAACTTGCATTTATTCAAACAATATTTTTATTTATTCTCGGCAAGCCTTATTATTTGATCCACCATAGTTGATTTAGAATGACATCATATTATTTTTCGAGTCACTCTCAACAAGCCCTTTCACTGTGCAAAGACTTTCTTCTCTCAAGTCGTAAACAAGGTTCATGCAGTGATAAAACAACTCACCGACTTTGAATAGTATATTTTCCCCAAACTCTTACAACAAACCACATCATCGTATTACATATATCTAAGAATACATATCATCTGCCATCATTTGAACAACGGTTTCTAACTTAAAATTTGCGCTATCCTGATATCCACTCATTTTCGTAGATTTCCTTCATCATGAAAACTTCAAACTAAACTAAAAATATAGACCTACTCTAAACATAACCTTAAAACTGTGTTGTTGATAAGGGTCCACCAACAACACGAGTTTATCACTATTACTTTCCCAAAGTCAGTCCAGCACCTCAAATGTTCCTTTACAACTTATTATTGGAAAATCCTCACCGCGGATCTTCTTTACCACTTACGTCGCTGTCACAGTCATACACACCGGCTGTCCGGTCTACCCTTCGTGGTTGCTCTGTGCACCAGCGGTTCGTCAGCTACACCTCACGTCAATGTCGTCACCGTTGTCGATACAACCTGGTGATGACCACTGCGTAGGTTGTATAAAAGAACTCGTACAATTCGATCCAGAATCTCCTGTGACTGCTGCCAGATTCGTGCTCACAACCGCAAGCCTCTAGTTGAGCGCCAAATGCAAAAACTCTCTTCTCTCAGGTCGTCAGGTTCATGCAGTGAGAAAAAAACTTGCCGGCTTTGAATAGTATTCTCCCCAAACTGTCACAACAAAATTCATCGTTTGAATGAAAATGACATCAGTGGATCTATTGTGTCTATTGTCAGTGATGACGTTCCTCTCATTAGATTGTCATTCCCCTTAGCATCTACTGGGCGTTCTCATATTAATATGGATACCCATATTGTAGAAATGCATCAAATAACTATTCGACTATTGCATTTAGAATGACGTCATACAACTTATCGTGCATTGTCATCCAAACTAAACAAAATTCCAGCTCAATCGGTTGAAGATATCTGCTTCAAAATTGTGTTGCAAGATTCCACCCGAACAAGCGTACATACATTGCAAGTTAAATAAAAGCTTTTAAAAACGGCATCGATACCAAAACCGAACTAACGAAGCTCCAAATGTCTCACAAGAAGCTTGAAACGTCGTTAATGGAATAATAGGTAAAACTCCTCAGAAAGCTAGGGCTGTGTTAGCCATCATACACATCAGAAGTGACTTTAGTGATCCGTCAGCAATTTCTGAAGCATTTTGTAGTTACTTTTCCAACGTAGCTGAAAACACTCTGTCAGCACATATCGACAATATGTATGGCGAGTATACAAAGAGTTTGAATTAAAGAGCTTGGGTTAATAAGGAACATAAGCCACACTGACTTAATTTTGAGAAAACGGGCTTTGAAAGTTTTGACAAAATCCTGATATCACGTTTTTCTATATTACCCGATATGAACTACTACAATATATTCACTAATGATGCAACTATGAGTTGATGTATACTTTTAAGGAAAATCATGTCGACTTTCGCAATATAACTTTTTTTCGAAAATACTGTGGCCGAGACTGTGGTTTACTACCTTTTTGTCAAAAATGTTTTATTGATATTACAATACATGAAAACTGATATATGTTCAGTCCGGATTGATTTCTTCATTAACGTCTATATCTTCAACACTGTCGTATGTGGATTCCAAGTTTTTTTGGCAGCTCCTCTATTTTGGTACAACTTTAATGGTAGAAAATAAGTATATTTCTTAAAACTAGTTGTCTGTAGTTTTGTTCTGGATACTTGAATAGTTAACCAAAATTTCAGTATAAAATACAGGGTGGCGCATAAAAACCAAGTGTTTTTGGTTTGAAAAGTACTCATATATTAGAAAAGGGAGGAGCGCGCGATTTACTACAATCTATTCCTTGACTCAAACCATTTCACCTTCTTACTTGCCACTTGCCATCATGGAGCGGTAGACATTAGAACAACGCGTGGCATATGGCGTGGCATCATTGGCCCATATTTTTTGGAGAAAATGGGGTCACCGCTACAGTAACATTTGAATGTTACATTCATATGGTGAATACCTTTTTCATACCTGAATTGCAAAGCAGATGTGTGGATAGCAAATATTTGTGGTTCCAGCAAGATGGGGCCACGGCACACACCGCCAGAGCATCCATGGCTGTTCTTCGCCACCTATTTCCAAATCGTTCAATTTCTAGGTTTGGTGGCATTTCATGACCTCCTCGGTCTCCTGACTTATCAATTTGTGATTTTTTCTTTGGGGTAAGTAAATTCACGTGTTTAAAGGGCCAAGCCCCGTACGTTAGACGCAGAGAAGGAAGCAATTCATCATGGAATCTCTCAAAAATCAACAGAGACATGCTGGAAACAGTGGAGTGCAATTTTCGTGAACGGCTGCATCATATGCCAGACGTAATTTTTACACTTAGATATTTCAAAATGGTATATTATCAGCTATGTTCTACTACCAATAATTTTTGTTTTAGAGTAAAAACTAATAATTTTATGATTATTTTAAAAACACTTGGTTTTTATGCCCCACCCTGTAGTAAAATATGTGGCGCAAAATGTCAGTGTGAAAAAATCACTAGCATATCACATTTTAATGAAAGTTTTCACTAAATCACTAAATTACTGAAAAATCACTAGATCTAGTGAAATTCCTCTAAACCTGGCAACACTGGTCACTGACTCATTTACACAACTCTTTCTTTTTTGCCCACTCGACACTTTTTCACAACACTGAACCGTTTCAGTATGTTAGCGCAAACTTGCATCCTGTAATTTGTTCAAATATTCCAGTTACATGCACAGTCTAGCATGTTAAGTCGAAGCCAAAAAAAAATTCAAATATTTTCATTATACATATAGACCAGTGCCGAAGCCTTCAAGAATAATAGAAAGTGAAAAAAAATTACAGTAGGATGAAACTCATTA
Source organism: Callosobruchus maculatus (assembly GCA_951848785.1). Lineage (NCBI taxonomy): Eukaryota > Metazoa > Arthropoda > Insecta > Coleoptera > Chrysomelidae > Callosobruchus > Callosobruchus maculatus. The sequence continues at coordinate 2,913,517 of CATOUR010000040.1, forward strand.
GAAAAGGAGGGGAATATGATAAGAATAAAAGGAAAAATAAATTACGGTCGATTCGAGATCGGGAAGTGGGAGGGGGTGCGTTTTTAAGGGTAGAAAATGGTTTATCTTGATTTCTGGCAAAACTGCAAGTCCTATGGGAAAAAGTTGAATGGCAAAGATGTAGGTAATAAAAAGATCTACAACTTTTGTATTCTCAATTTTTTCACATAACCTCAAGATTTTGGTGAAAAATTCAAAAAACCAAGTTTTTGGTTTTTTATTTTTATCTTTTTCAAAAAAAATAATTTTTTTACGAAATTTGATGAAAACTTACCTTATTATGTCCCAAATACACTGTAATTTATTTGATTTAAAATATTTATTTTTACGCCTTATTTGACCTTAAGATCAAAAATGCACCCCAATTTTCAATCGAAAATTCTCGCGTCAAAATATCAGCCTTTTTCAAAAAGTTTGGCAGCCTTTCGTTCGTTGAAATCTCTATTTTCTGATGGTGTAAAAAAAAATATACATTACTATAGAAAATCTTCTCAGAAAATGCAAAAAACTGAAAAAAACTCATATTCGAAAATTTTTTTTACTCACTATGTACAATTTTGAGACATTTATTAAAATTTACACTTATTTACTTGAAAAACGAGAGATTTCATGTTACATTGATAAACGAAAAAATTACAAATTGGAATATCCTACTAAAATTAACAAACAAATAAGTTAATATTTAATAAGACATCTACAATATTTTGAAAAAGTTGTAGAATCTTCTTTAAATAATATTTGTAGATGCCTATCTATTGCTGTTGTAAGATAATTTATATACCTGAGTGACATACGGTAAATGTTGCCCATTGTAAGGTATTTCATGGAGAAGTGGGGACGGAGTTAGCAGGGTCTGGGCCTCACTACATACCTGCTATTTCGTAGCAGCTGTAAAACCGTTAGTCAGTGGTCATGGGTAACGCAGACAAATTAAATACGCTGATACTATAACGCTGGCGCACTTCCTTGTATCAACGCATTGCGTTAACTCAAATGCGCTATGATACACGATACAGTTGTGAGCCAGAGGTAGATTCCCTTACAAATATTCACTTACTCCGCACAGCCGACGCGGCGCAACGCGCAACTAATGCGTCATGTACCACGTATTGTGCGGTTTGAGATAATTGAGGTTATGTACGTTGTGTTTTCTTGAGTTCGGTGTTTTCAAATAAGTTTTATATTTTTTCTGATAAAATGGCGTTGCAATGCCCTGGTATTTTCAATAAAAACCACGACCATTTCGGAAAGAATCCAGTTTACCGAAACCGCAAAAATAAACGATATATTGTTACTGTCACAACGTACCAGCAGAAACTTCAACTAAAAGAGGAGAACGTAATCGTAGAAAAACCTCCGGAAATATTCCAGAGTTTGATTATCGAAACCATACAAAAATACCATTTTTGCAAGAAAAATTTCTATCTAACGAGAAAAACAAGGACAAAATAATAAAAGCTTTGATGAAAAGATTGCAGTCACAAGGGTTTTTCTGTCAACAAGTTGAAGAAGATGCTGATGCTGACATAATTAAGACCTCGATAGAAGTTGCCAGAGATACTAATAAAACTGTCATAGTTGTGGGTCAAGATATTGATCTTTTGGTCCTTTTAAATCAATTAAATTCAAATAGTCATGATATTTATTTTCTTAAACCAGGCTCTGGAAATGGAAAGGATCTATTTTTCACGTCTAATAGTTTCAAACATGAATCCTTCAAAAATATTGCTGCATTTCTGCATTGTTTTTCTAGTTGCGATACAACATCTGGATTTGCCGGAAAAGGAAAGAAAAGTGTCGTTAACTTATTATTAGACGCGAAAAATTTGTCAAATTTGGCCGATGTTTTTTATAAGAAAGATGCAAGTAAAGAAAATATAAAAAAAATGGATTACAATTAATCAAGTCTATTTATAAATACAAAAAAGAAAAAATAACACTGAATCAACTAAGGTTTCAAAAATATCAATTGGCAAAAATTAAATCATCCTTCATTTTGGCAAACCTCCCACCGACAGAAGGAGCAGCAGAACAACATTGTTACAGAGCATATTATCAGCTTCAAATTTGGTTGGGTAACGAATTGACAGCAACAGATTGGGGTTGGAAGCAACATCAACGTGGCACTATGCCCAAATTTACAGAAAAAGATTTAATTCCGGAAGTATTTTTCAAAACTATCTGCTGCAGCTGTGAAACTGGATGTAACAGTTTAAAATGTGGCTGCCCAAAACATGGTTTAAAATGCACAAATTTATGCACAAATTGCCATGGTTCTGAAAATTGCTCCAATATGGAAGAAGAAATCTACGAGAGAATGAATGATTCAGATGAAATTGTGGATGAAGAACCAATGCAGACTGGAAATAATATTGCAGACGAAGATGATTGTCTTGAAGATTTCGACGATTAACTAGAGATAGAAAGGTTTATCGAATCTAAGGATGAAAAAATGCCTTCAAAGAGACAAAAACTATTGAATAACTAATGGGAATTTCAGATAAAATATTTATAAATGACAAGATTAACGTTTTCGAAAAAAAATATAATGAATAACGTAATCAGAATTAAGTACCTAAATTCAATAGTACGATTTACATGTATATTTATATTTTTTGAAATTTTCTATATGAATGTAATTCGAATTTAATTAATAAACCTTTCAACTAAAAGAAATAGCAGCAATCACATTTTTTTGATGAAACTGTACATAGTAAGTAAAAAAAATTACGAATTTGAGTTTTTTTCAGTTTTTTGCGTTTTCTGATAAGATTTTCCATAGTAATGCATATTTTTTTTACACTATCAGAAAATAGAGATTCCAATGAATAAAAAGCTCCCAAACTTTTTGAAAAAAGCTGATGTTTTGACGCGAGAATTTTCGATTGAAAATTGGGGTGCATTTTTGATGTTAAGTTAAAATATGGCGAAAAAATGAATATTTTAAAACAAATAAATTACAGTGTATCTGGGACATAATAAGGTAAGTTTTCGTCAAATTTCGTAGAAAATTTTTTTTGTTTGAAAAAGATAAAAATAAAAAACCAAAAACTTGCTTTTTCGAATTTTTTACCAAAATTTTGAGGTTATGTGAAAAAATTGAAAATACAAATGTTGTAGATCTTTTTATTACCTACATCTTTGCCATTCAACTTTTTCCCATAGGACTTGTAGTTTTGCCCGAAATCAAGATAAACCATTTTCTACCCTTAAAAACTCACCCCCTCCCACTTCCCGATCTCGAATCGACCGTAATTTATTTTTCCTTTCATTCTTATCATATTCCCCTCTTTTTCTAATGTGTTTCATCCTACTGTAATTTTTTTTGGTTTCAAAAATTATCGACCCTGGTCTAATATATACAGTGGCGATGCGTCCGATGGTCAAGGGTGCGTTCTGTATTAAAAACGGACATAGGACATTAGCGCGTCGCGGTCAGATTGGTCCTAATCCCACCAGTCAGAAGCGCGCTAAATATTTCGATCACCAGATGGGCCATAGGACACTAGCGCGCCGTGGTCAGATTTATCCAAATCCCACCGGTCAGAAGCCCCCAAAATTTTTTGGATAATAGGCAGGTATGTGGATACCAGCGCACAGGGCGGCGAGGTAAACTTATGTCTTATAATTTTAACCGATTTTAATATTTTTAATGCATTCGTCATTTTTTGCGATCTTGCTAATAGTTACTGAAGAATTTGTAGAACTCCAGTCAGAGGTACTTTTGAGTTGACAGAAATTAATTATTTTTTTATATTATTAAATGCGAAGTTTAGTTCTGAACATAATAGGTTAATCTGAACACTATAATAGATGCAAATAAAGAAGCTGGTATTGTCAGTGCAGACCGAAATGTCTTTATATTACCCCAAAAAATTTTAATTAATCAGAACGTATTCTGATTTGTCACAAATTTGATCGATTTCTTGACGATGTAAAAAAAAGTCCGAGAAATTTACCTTCACAGCTTGTTTTGTGGGAGCATCATGGTTGTGCTCATTATTTCGTTAAAGAACAATCTCTTCCGATTGATCCATCAGCAAAGATGCTATGCATCGTCTTCTAGAGCATCTGTAGGCTACACCACGGGTAGTTTCTTTATCTCTTCGGAACGTATACTCTTCAAGGACTATTTCTTCCCTTTCACACTTAACATAGTCTCCATGATGAAAGAGTAGAACACAAACAATACTCACAAACAGCAACTAAGGATTGCAAACTACTGAAATATTTTCATTAAGGGTGGTTTTATAGACCTACAGAAGCCGAATAGTCATTTAAATAATCTAAGAAATACTGTAAGCCACCGAAAGTCGTAAAAAGACAGATGAAAGTTCGCAAGAATGAAAGGGATGTGGTCATTAGGAATAACCAAGCTTAATTTTCTTTCAGCGCGCAAGTGACCGGTGCTGATGAAGGCACCCTTTTTGTAAACAGATAAAAATCAAACCGCGCGCGCTCGTGACCGATCACCTTAAAAACACCTCAATAAATATATTTATTGAATATATATTCAAGCAGAAAATAATTATTGCACATACATACATCCCTATCAAGCTTTGGTACAAACACGGGAATCTTTTTAATAAAGTATATTAAAAACAAGAGGTTTTACTGATTATGAAGGGATATAGACTGGGTTGATATATCATTAGAATTATTGGAATCTTATATTGACGGTCTGTTGGTGTACTTGAGTCTTCTAGTTTAACTGTATTATAAGACATTAGAAAACGGGACACAAGATGATATTTAAATGAAACTTCGGTGGCACTTACCTTCAAAAGGTGGCCGACATGGGAAGATTGCATTTGCGCCAAACTACGATGGCGGAACTTTATTCAAAATTAAAACTTCGGCAGTATGGCTGTTTGCTTTATACTGATGGTGAAGTCGTGACTGTAGATTTTATCGAGAATGAAGCTTTCTGAGCCACGGTAAGCGTAATGATGCCCCTGGGCAAAATCCGGGTATAACAATACCTTCAGAGTTGGAAAACTATAGCACGAGCTTTTATTACAACATTGTTCTATTAAAACAAATTCAAAATGTAAGCAAATAATATGAAAATAACAAGATTGGTAAATAATACTAGTTAGGCCCGATTTTATCAACATGCATACTTAACAAAGAATTTAACAAAGTTTTTCTATTGGTTGTTATTTAGCAAAAGCTTTCTATTGGGTATTGCGGGCTAGATTAATAAATATCGTCCAATAGTATTTTATCAATATTGAAAGCAAAACGTCAAAGCTGGATGACAGTTTTCATCAAACTATTGTTGAATATTTGTTGCAACATAGGCGATGAATGAAGTTTGGAGCTTGAGACGAAGTCAACGATCGAAACAAATATCTTTTTGAATGGTCGAAATTAGATCACAAATCCCGGTAAGAAAGTACCGAATCCCAAATCAAATATGTACCGTTGAGGCGATCCCTTCGCTGAGATGGCGGGTGGCCGAGTGGTATGGTGGCCGACAACGCGTGCCTGTTTTGTGGGAGGTGTTGGTTCGAGACCCTGTCCGTGCAATTACTTTTTTTCATTTTTTTTTTAACCAAAATATTTACTGATATACGTTTTACTCATATTACACACATTTTTTTGTACGATCGACATAAATGTGTTTTTGAGTCAAATTTTCCGTGGCTGGTAGAAGGGCATGGAGGGAAAAAGAGAGAACGAGTTTCAGCAGGTCGTGGTGGCATGTCGGATGGACGCGTTTGCGAAAATGTGTTACTATTTCAATTAATGGTGGAAGAACCTCATTTAATACGTAGTTGTGGACATAAGCATTCACCATTTTTGTAAATTCATACAGGTATACACAATCTATTATTAATATTTGCTATTTGGTAGATGTTAAAACACGGATTCCCATTTCGAACAGAACTCACTTGTTTTTCAAACTACATACACAGTATTTACAGTATTAATGAATGACGACTATCTGCGATTTTCTCAAAAAAGCTTTTTAGTGTGCAAAAAAATTCGCAATGCAAAATCATACATTCTTCACATGTCCGTAGTTTAACAACTAAACATGATACCTAAAAAAGGCTAATAGGTGACAAAGCGCAAGCTTTCGTCTTTAATTTGCTTTTTGAATCATTATTGTAAGTTCAAAGGTAACGTCAGGAGCTTTGAGATGAAAATTAGTTTTTATGGTGACCTTTGGACCTTTTGACGTTACGTGAATTTTTGGACTTATCTCCCCTCGTCTTATAAACACACACTAGAGAAAGGAAACAGGCGGCCACGCACACACACAATAAATATTTCGGTTAAAAGAAATTAAAAAAAAAAAGGTGCACGGGCTGGATCTCGAACAAACACCCACCAACACCACCCACGAAAATAGGAAGGCGTTGTCGAACATCATACCACTAGGCCACCCGCCATCTCGGCGAAGGGATCGCCTCAACGGTACATATTTGATTTGGGGTTAGTTACTTTTTTTACTGGGATTTCAACCATTCAAAAAGATATGTATTTCGATCGTTGACTTCGTCTCGAGCTGCAAACTTCATTCATCGACTATGTTGCAACAAATATACACTTGTTACAACAATAGTTTTGTTATAAAACTTATATACGATATGATGAAAAGTGTCATCTAACTTTGACGTTTTGTTTTCAATATTGATAAAATACTATTAAACGATCAACATAGCCCTCCATACCCAATAGAAAGCTTTTGCTAAATAACATCCAATAGAAAAGCTTTATCAAGGGCTTTGTTAAAATATGCATGTTGATAAAATCGGGCCTTAAAGTTCGGGCATCTAGGTCGTTAAAAAAAATGAGCATTCGCTGCATCATGTAAACAATACCTTCGTAATGTAAAGTTTATTCAAAACTTTAAGCGACAGCGGCTCGCTCTTTGAAGGGATTAGAGATTATAAAGTCAATCCACTTCAAGTGTATGCGTGCCAGGAGACCCACAGCTTTATTTCTAATGGGCGTTGACCGCTGTATCCGTATCCTAATTGGTTCCTACTTACGGAACGCTAGCGAACTTTATAGCCGCTCTACCAATGCAAATCTACTATTTTCAGGGATTATTCAATAGCAATTCTTTACTTCCATCCGCGTGGTACTGCACGGGTTTTTCCAAACAGTAAGCAGTTGAGTGGGTATTAAAAGATTACGATAAAGATAAGTGAACGCCGAACTGTGTCTCTTAGAGTTTTGAATAAACTTTAACTACGAGCTTACGCACATAAAAATAATTTCTTAGATGGAGCACAGATGCTTTAATTCAAGTATACAATAACTTCCTATACGCGCAAAGTTATGCTAATCTTAAAGTGAGAATACGATATCTTTGATCATATAAGGGTTAGATTGAGAAAATATCTTCAATGCAAAACTGGGAAATTCTTGATAGTAAGAATACCAAAATCTTAAATCAAGCATATGGTAATCTTGACCGAAGTATTTCATAATCTTGACTGAAGCATTTTATAATCTCAACTGGAGCATTTCATAAACTTGACGCAAGTAGCTCAACTTTATTCTAAAATTGTGATATTCTTGGATGAGGAATCTAGTAGTATTAATTTGAGCATCCAAACTCTTCCATGAGCATGTAGAAATTTTTCTGGAGAAATAGTTCTGCAAAATTTCTTAAATCACTTTTAATATACTTAGTACTTCTCTAGGAACACCTGCGTCAGGTCTTCGCATCCCAATTTTTTTAATAGCTCATTCATGGTTGGATAGATCCAGTGACAAGGAAGCTGATGGGAACTGGGACGCGACTCAAATGGCGGTGGACCAGCACTACCGGCAGATCTGATGACTGATGGTTGACGGTAATATCACGGGTATCACGTGGCAATGGCAATTTATTTAACAGTTTGACTAGATACTATTATGTGCTATTATGCAGGATCCAGGTATTACGCTACGGTGCTAAAGACGGCGGCGAATGCGACAATCCGAAAACCGATAATGGCGCGGCGGCGCGGACGCGGACGAGCAACAGGCTGTTGAGTAGAGAGGGTGGAGAGGTTAGGGTTGACCCGTGACACGCTGCGCGTCTGCGCACTCCGACGTTGGTAGACGTCAAATAAATGATTTACTTGATACAAATATAGGGTGTGCTTGTAAAACAGCGTTCATTTTCAAACCAATATTATCATATTGTAAATGAAGGTTCGCATTTGCAAGCTGTCTATATTCTTGATAGAAATAAACTGGGCACCGCTGGGAAAAATGATAATCTTGATATAAAATTATGAAATATTTGTTATTAAATTATTATAGCCTTGGTTGCAAAGAAAATTATATTTCCTTTTGGAGCATATTTCTTTAAAATAAGTATATCAATCAAAAATATATTATTCTTGATACAAATTTTCTATAAATAATTTTCTCATCAAATAATATTCTTTCTTAGAATGAGAACCGAACGTTACGTTACAAAGCTCGGTTTAAGTCAGTCACCGCCTTAAGGCTTGCGTATACTAAGCTTTCATCGTCGGTCTCAAAAAGCTCGAAATCGGCACGTCCTTTCCTGTCGCGTCAGCAGGCAGGTATCATCGGATCTGAGCACGTCGCACGTGTCTTGCCGTCGACTCGATGTCTAATAAATTCCTAAAATCGTTTATGCAAACAAATACGAACAGCACACGATGCGCCTATACATACAACCTAACCGTCAAACTCCGGGCATGCTCGAAGTTTAAATTTTCCATATAAGGTTTGCTGAACCGGCATAGCGTTGATACACCCTGCATACGATTTGAATGGTTAAAATTAGTTGTTCTTGTTATAACATCGATACGGACGAATTGTGCTACCCACGCAGAAATTTCTACAAATGGCAATGTCATTGACAATGCGGGAGGGAGGGGGGTTATCGGGTTGCACCCCGCTCCCCCCCCCCCGAAATTAACAAAAATTTCAATAGAAAATTTCAACGGATAAGATGAAGTCACACCTTCAAATAATAATATTTATTTAAGTATTAGTAACTCATCATCATAGTCACAATATCTTAACAGACATGTTGTGAACTCGTAAAATGCATCAAGTCGGAGCTAGAGTATTGCCAACACGAATATTATCAAGAGTTTTGAGAACTGTAGCTCGCCATCGTTCGCGATTTACTGCCAGTTCCGTGGCGCTCTTGATACTCATACCTAGCAACTGTTTTGTCGTATCCACTCAGCGTGTAGGGGAACGGCCACGGCGCCGCCCACTCGAGGCGTGACCCTGAACTACAAGTTTCTCCATATTATCGCTTCTGTGAATATGTCCGAAGAATGTAAGCATTCTCATCGACACAATGGAGGATAGTCTCTTTGGATTACCGAGCTCATCCAGTATGGAAACATTAGTTCGATGGGCGGTATAAGGAATTCTCAGCATTCTCCTCCACGTCCATATTTCAAAAGCATCTATGCGAGCTCGATCTGCCTTTTTAACAGTCCAAGTTTCCGAGGCACACAAAAATATGGAGAACACAAGAGACTGAACCAGTGACATTTTGGTAGCCATATTTTAGTGAGCTTTGCCATGGCCACCCGTGCCTGTTGAATGCGCCGTCGAATCTCATTCTCACAGCTACCTGAATTGTCGATCAAAGAACTGAGGTACGCAAAACTTTGAACTACCTCACAACGGCCTATTGACTTTATTTCTTGATGATTGTCATGCTCTCTATCTACGATAATAACCTTGGTCTTGTTGTAGTTAATACCAAGACCATATGCTGCACTGTGTTGTTCTAAAACGTTCAATAGAGCTACTAGTTCTTCCTGAGAAGCAGCAATAAGGGTTGTTGGGTTGTATCGTCAGCAAATCTTAAGTTAGATATTTTGCTTCCGCCAATAGTTATACCGCCATTCCAGTTGTCCAACACCTGCCTCATCACAAATTAGTAACATAATTTGTTTGAATTAAAAATTAAGCTTTAGCAAATCACAGCAAAACATTAAACTACGTTCCTAGCGCGAAAACACGCACATGCGCAGATACTGGAGGGAAAAATCATGACAGCACACGCATTAATACTCTAATTCTAGATTTCGTCAAACCACAAAGCAAAAACAAAACAGCAACTCAATTCTTCCCAACCTTTTGGCAACAAAACCAAAACATCCAGGCAAATATTTCGCTCTGTTGGTGTTTTCAGCAACTTTTCATTTTCATGTGGCCGGTCGGAAAATGTCAAACTATTGATGTTTTGTCCGCGTCTCTGGATACTCTATTGGTCTGATACGGGCTCAACTAGAGGAAGATAAAATACATCCCTAGTTCAGTTTGCTCCGTTGATGTGGGCTATGGACTATGTTGTGTGAGAAAACAAAATGCAGTCTTGAAAATACGTGCAAATAAATTGAACTTTATACAGAGGTTAGGTTTTTATGATGTAATCTGATTATAAAATCGCTAAAAAAGGTCGCCGTAAAGGAATTAGGAATATTTTGTGGTGCTTCTTCAGAAGGTCCGATAATTTGTATTATAATTTCATTATCAGTATTATTCGTTTTTATACAGTTTTTAAAGCTAGATCGCGTTTCTCTACTAATACCGACATTATGATTTTGTAAGCCTTCCAATAATTCCTCGATATAGCTTTTGTGTCGGTTCTTTAGACTGGATCTAACCCAAAAAAGTTTTTCGCTTTTTGGTTTAATAATAGAAAATCCGATTCTTAATTTTGTGCAAGCTACGTTTTCTATCGGGCGCCACGAAGTTGACTAATTGTTGTCTATATGTGGACAGCAGTTGACAATTTGTTTTTTGTTTTCGAACACTTGCAGTTTTGTTGGCTGGATGTGGACCTCTATGGACTGACCGCTTTAGCACTGATAACTATCCGCTCATATATGTGCGATGTTGCTTTTTGATTATTTCGCAATACTAACAGATATCTCGTTTTTTTGAACCCCCCCCCCCCCCGAACGAAAACCCTGTAACTAGATACCCAGACAGCACAATATATTCTAGGAACATTCTAAGAATCACCATTTTGGAACATTGTATCATTCCATGAGAAGTCCATGAATATATAGATTATCTGATGAACATTCGAAGAATGTGAAAATGGGAATCCAAAAAATGTGCATAGGTCATTCCCTCAGAACATTCTACGATTGTTATTAAGATGTATCAAATATTGTAGGAAGATTCCTGGTATATCTTTGAAGAATATATGTTGAAAGAAACTAATAACTTTTATCACTTCATTTCATTTATTTGTAAGTCTTGTTGTCTGCCTAGATACTTAACGCGAGTAGTATACATATATAACCTAATAACCAACTTTCATCCAGTGTTTTGAGCAACATTAATTTAGGCACACACTAATTTTATTATAGGAATCGATGAAAAAAATATATATAAAACGGAAGACGGAACCTGTATTTATAATTGCATAAGTTTGATGGACACATTAAAAAAACACACATTTTATTGCACGGAATCGTCCTCCTGTATTATCCTGCAAAATAAAAAAAACCGTTTTATTTTAAAGCATACGATGTACATTCAAATACACTTCATTAACTACAATGCTAGATTTTCACCAAAATGTTGTCGTTGTACTTTAATAAATTTTAGTAGAATGAACACTGGAAATTCATAGTCACAGATATAGCAAATGTGTTGTTAGTCGTTGTTATTATATATTAATTAGGGTACCTACGACAAGAAAGACTAGAACATAGAGATTAGACTCTGAACAAGAGAGTTGCTACCAGATGGTGCTATAAAGTCGATGATTTACAGAGACAAAATAGTTACACTTACCCTAGTTGCTCCTAGATGAAGTTGTAAACTAAATAACAAGTGAAAATCAAGTTCCAGAACACAGATAACTATCCAATTATCACAGGAGAGAAATGCACAAGCAGGCACCACCGACCACACCATCACCGCCACCGAGACGAATGAAGCTAACCTCAAAGTTCTCAAGTCCAACCTAACCTGTAACGGTGCCACGCGGCGACCCGGCCACGCCTACATCATACCAAAAGGCATATTCATAGATTATCCTTTAGAGAATATTAATTTATAATATTATCGAAATATTTTGATCGACACGTTCATGGAATAATCATGGCGTAATATTCCTCGTACATCCTCATGGGAATGAAATCAGTAAAAATGTCCATAGAACATTCTGTTAATGTTCTGAATATTCTCAATCTATTTAGGATGAAATAAGAATATTCCAGGAATATATTGTGCTATCTGGGACAGTGAAGCTAAAGGTACGCGCACATAAATCGGCATCGGACGAACAGTACGGATCACAGAAAAATAGTTTGTATACTATTTAATGGACTAGCGCACATATGTGCGGACGGTAGGCATCGAATTTTCAAAATCCTGTGAGAATATAGCAACTAGAATTAAAAGCCGGCCGACGCGTGCCGTGCGTGCCGATACCGACGTATGTGCGATGCTGACCGGAGATTGCCGAGGCACCGTCGGCATTCTGCATGTATCTACCTACCCTAACCATATCATCAACCTTTATTTTGCTCTAATAGGTGGGCGAGATGGACAGTTTCACGTCACTCTGAAGTAATTGAAGAACTTTGTTTCGTCATTCATTAAGTCCATTAAATGTTCATATTCCCCAAAACTACTTCATGAACCCAAACCCGTCCACGCTTTCTACGTTTTTGAAAACTTTCTGCTTCCAGAACAATCGCCAACTAGTACCCTAATAAAAAACCCGAAGAGTACCGGCCACTCCCTCCATCGTACCTTAATAAAGACGTGTTAAAAAGAGATTCTTCGCAAAAAGGTGTCGCCGAAGGCTGGTAGGGATGGGCAGTTATTCAAAAATAACCGGTTATCGGTTAACCGGTCCTTTTTTTAACAAAAAATAACCTGAGGCGGTTAACCTGGACCAAATAACCGGTTACGCCAATAACCGGTTATTTTTTGCATTTTTTGCACCATAGAATTGAGGTTAGGTTTAGTATTGACTTACATATATGTCATACAGTATTTTCCTCCTGTGTGCCATACATACGTAAAATTTGTGAAACATTTCTTTTGAGTAAATGAGAGACAAAAAAAGACGCTTTCTTGCTGCTTTCTTCTATTTAAAAATTGTTTTACACATGTTTGTCTATGTTTTCAGTACGGAATAGTAGAATACAGATGTCACAGTAAAGGTAGAAAAACAGCTCTTTTGCATTTTTAAATTTTATATTCCAAACAAAACAAATATCAGCTATAATTCCCAGAAAATATGTCTTAAGGAAAGGTAGTTGATTCACATGCTGTGGTGTGACTCGACTTCTGTTATCAGTGTAAACACTGTTCTACGAACGATTCTGGGACGGTTTTAAAAAGCCCACCACATAGAACCATAAAACGAAGCAAAACAATAGGCATAGGAAAGAACTAACGGTAAAATACAATTCCACATTTCACTGAAGCTACGAGTCTAGTGGAGTTCAGAAAGTATAAAATATAAAAATAACCGACTTTCGGTTATTCGCGAACAAACCAGTTAACAGGTTTAACCGCCAGTAAAAAACAACCTGTTTATAACCGGTTATTAGATATGCTATAACCGGTTATTTGAAAAACCGGTTATTTTTGCCCATCCCTAAAGGCTGGCTGCTGTACCGTATCTCGTCGAATGCCAACACCAACATAAAACTGAAAAATACGCTTGAGACATCCAACAAAGAGGAATAACAGAATAAGGGGAAGTTTCTGGAATTATACAAACAGACGCCCGAAGCAGCAATCACAAGATTATCCAATACAGTCTTGATCGTAAACAATGAAATTTTGTTACTTATTTATGGAACCTTTGAAAACATCTTGTTAGGTACACGTGTGTATCCTCAGAAGCTTCATAATTCGACGCTGCGGAAAACAATGTTATAACTGAGGCCATACTTGGCAAAATAACGGTATCAATATACAGGGTGAGCTTTTAGTACCGGCTCGGTCGATAACACCACTACTATAGAAGATATCGAAAAAAGTTGTATATAAAAGTTGTAGCCACGGATATGCTCCTTGCTCGGAAAGTATTCTGATTTATACAGGGTGATCCATAACTACGTGGTGATGCAAACATGCATTTTTTTAAATGAGACACCCTATATCTTATTCTATATTCAAATCCTACTAATGATTTCCGTTCTTCCAATATAGGGTATTGTTACATTATACAGGGCATTTCAAAAGTTATGACCATTTCTATCTCCAAATCGCTGTCAAATGAACGTACTGTACATATCAAAAAGTGATGAATCAAAAATCATTTTTTCACGGTTGGATGAAAAATATCATCTTGTTTTAAAATCGGTTACAAAAAAGTCCGCGACGCATATTCGTATACAGGGTCAGGTAGAATGCAAAAACTAGATTTTCTCTCTTTTTTTAAATGTAACACCGAATATTTTATTACACCGAAGGATTGCCTTTAATATGCTCTTTCTTCTTTATATAGCACTTTTTATGGCTGAATTCATTAGTTTCTGAGATATTTCGATTTTTCTACAAATTTTAAATATACCTTCTATTTGTTTACTAAAATTGAATCATTTTGAGAAAATACCATCAATTTTATTTTTGCTTAACAAGCAACTAAAATATAAGTTTTATGAGTTTCAGCATCATTTGGCCATAATAGTACTTGATCAAGTCAAAACACTGGATTAACGACATAATACAGGTTAAGTGTGCTGAGGAAACAATTTTATAGACGTCATGCATAATTATCAAGCAGATCTATCAGGTAGGCTATGAGATATTAAACGACACGCTCCAAATAAAATGATTCTTGATTATTTCAAACGCATTAGTTTTAGAGTGCCTTCGTTCTGGATACTGCTGTTCATAGTTGATATATTCTAGAAAAATCGAAAATCTCTGATCAAGCTTTGTGTCGTGGATAATTTGGGGACACTAATTACAAATCCAGCTACTGTTTTGACATTCAGCCTCATTTAGCAAAAGAAAATTTCAGTCCAGCCAGTCAGTCAGTCAGTCAGTTTCAGGTCCGCTTCAAAAAATCGAAAATCTCTATTTGGCTTTCTATCGAGATGAAACTTTGTGTCGTGGATAATCTGAGGACGCTAATTACAAATCCAGTCACTGTTCTGAGTTTCAGCCTCATTTGGCAAAAGTGAAAAATTTCAGTCCACCTTAATCTTCAGGTCCGCTTAAAAAAATCGAAAATCTCTATTTGGCTTTCTATCGAGATGAAACTTTGTGTCGTGGATAATCTGAGGACGCTAATTACAAATCCAGTCACTGTTCTGAGTTTCAGCCTCATTTGGCAAAAGTGAAAAATTTCAGTCCACCTTGATTTTCAGGTCCGCCTCAAAAAATCGAAAATCTCTATTTGGCTTTCTATCGAGATGAAACTTTGTGTCGTGGATAATCTGAGGATATTAATTACAAATCCAGTCACTGTTCTGAGTTTCAGCCTCATTTGGCAAAAGTGAAAAATTTCAGTCCACCTTGATTTTCAGGTCCGCCTCAAAAAATCGAAAATCTCTATTTGGCTTTCTATCGAGATGAAACTTTGTGTCGTGGATAATCTGAGGATATTAATTAGAAATCCAGTCACTGTCCTGAGTTTCAGCCTCATTTGGCAAAAGTGAAAAATTTCAGTCCACCTTGATTTTCAGGTCCGCCTCAAAAAATCGAAAATTTTTATTTGGCTTTCTATCGAGATGAAACTTTGTGCCGTGGATAACCTGAGGACGCTTATTACAAATCCAGTCACTGTTCTGAGTTTCAGCCTCATTTGGCAAAAGTGAAAAATTTCAGTCCACCTTGATTTTCAGGTCCGCCTCAAAAAATCGAAAATCTCTATTTGGCTTTCTATCGAGATGAAACTTTGTGCCGTGGATAATCTGAGGACGCTAATTACAAATCCAATCACTGTTCTGAGTTTCAGCCTCATTTGGCAAAAGTGAAAACTTTCAGTCGACCTTGATTTTCAGGTCCGCCTCAAAAAATCGAAAATCTCTATTTGGCTTTCTATCGAGATGAAACTTTGTGTCGTGGATAATCTGAGGACGCTAATTACAAATCCAGTCACTGTTCTGAGTTTCAGCCTCATTTGGCAAAAGTGAAAAATTTCAGTCCACTTTGATCTTCAGGTCCGCCTCAAAAAATCGAAAATCTCTATTTGGCTTTCTATCGAGATGAAACTTTGTGCCGTGGATAATCTGAGGACGCTAATTACAAATTCAGTCACTGTTCTGAGTTTCAGCCTCATTTGGCAAAAGTGAAAAATTTCAGTCGACCTTGATTTTCAGGTCCGCCTCAAAAAATCGAAAATCTCTATTTGGCTTTCTATCGAGATGAAACTTTGTGCCGTGGATAACCTGAGGACGCTTATTACAAATCCAGTCACTGTTCTGAGTTTCAGCCTCATTTGGCAAAAGTGAAAAATTTCAGTCCACCTTGATTTTCAGGTCCGCCTCAAAAAATCGAAAATCTCTATTTGGCTTTCTATCGAGATGAAACTTTGTGCCGTGGATAATCTGAGGACGCTAATTACAAATCCAATCACTGTTCTGAGTTTCAGCCTCATTTGGCAAAAGTGAAAACTTTCAGTCGACCTTGATTTTCAGGTCCGCCTCAAAAAATCGAAAATCTCTATTTGGCTTTCTATCGAGATGAAACTTTGTGCCGTGAATAATCTGAAAACGCTAATTATAAATCCAGTCACTGTTCTGAGTTTCAGCCTCATTTGGCAAAAGTGAAAAATTTCAGTCCACTTTGATCTTCAGGTCCGCCTCAAAAAATCGAAAATCTCTATTTGGCTTTCTATCGAGATGAAACTTTGTGCCGTGGATAATCTGAGGACGCTAATTACAAACTCAGTCACTGTTCTGAGTTTCAGCCTCATTTGGCAAAAGTGAAAAATTTCAGTCGACCTTGATTTTCAGGTCCGCCTCAAAAAATCGAAAATCTCTATTTGGCTTTCTATCGAGATGAAACTTTGTGTCGTGGCTAATCTGAGGACGTTAATTACAAATCCAGTCACTGTTCTGAGTTTCAGCCTCATTTGGCAAAAGTGAAAAATTTCAGTCGACCTTGATTTTCAGGTCCGCCTCAAAAAATCGAAAATCTCTATTTGGCTTTCTATCGAGATGAAACTTTGTGCCGTGGATAATCTGAGGACGCTAATTACAAATCCAGTCACTGTTATGAGTTTCAGCCTCATTTGGCAAAAGTGAAAAATTTCAGTCGACCTTGATTTTCAGGTCCGCCTCAAAAAATCGAAAATCTCTATTTGGCTTTCTATCGAGATGAAACTTTGTGTCGTGGATAATGTGAGGACGCTAATTACAAATCCAGTCACTGTTCTGAGTTTTGGCCTCATTTGGCAAAAGTGAAAACTTTCAGTCGACCTTGATTTTCAGGTCCGCCTCAAAAAATCGAAAATCTCTATTTGGCTTTCTATCGAGATGAAACTTTGTGCCGTGGATAATCTGAGGACGCTAATTACAAATTCAGTCACTGTTCTGAGTTTCAGCCTCATTTGGCAAAAGTGAAAATTTTCAGTCCACCTTGATTTTCAGGTCCGCCTCAAAAAAACGAAAATCTCTATTTGGCTTTCTATCGAGATGAAACTTTGTGCCGTGAATAATCTGAGGACGCTAATTACAAATCCAGCCACTGTTTTAACTTTCAGCCTCTTTTGGCAAAAATGAAAAATTTCAGTCCACCTTGATTTTCAGGTCCGCCTCAAAAAATCGAAAATCTCTATTTGGGTTTCTATCAAGATGAAACTTTGTGTCGTGAATAATCTGAGGGCGCTGATTACAAATCCAGCTATTGTTTTGACTCTCAGCCTCATTTGGCAAAAGTGAAAAATTTCAGTCGACCTTGATTTTCAGGTCCGCCTCAAAAAATCGAAAATCTCTATTTGGCTTTCTATCGAGATGAAACTTTGTGCCGTGAATAATCTGAGGACGCTAATTACAAATCCAGTCACTGTTCTGAGTTTCAGCCTCATTTGGTAAAAGTGAAAAATTTCAGTCCACTTTGATCTTCAGGTCCGCCTCAAAAAATCGAAAATCTCTATTTGGCTTTCTATCGAGATGAAACTTTGTGCCGTGGATAATCTGAGGACGCTAATTACAAATCCAGACACTGTTTTGACTTTCAACCTCATTTGCTAAAAGTGAAAAATTTCAGTCCACTTTGATCTTCAGGTCGGCCTCAAAAAATCGAAAATCTCTATTTGGCTTTCTATCGAGATGAAACTTCGTGCCGTGGATAATCTGAGGACGCTAATTACAAATCCAGTCACTGTTCTGAGTTTCAGCCTCATTTGGTAAAAGTGAAAAATTTCAGTCCACTTTGATCTTCAGGTCCGCCTCAAAAAATCGAAAATCTCTATTTGGCTTTCTATCGAGATGAAACTTTGTGTCGTGGATAATCTGAGGACGCTAATTACAAATCCAGTCACTGTTCTGAGTTTCAGCCTCATTTGGCAAAAGTGAAAACTTTCAGTCGACCTTGATTTTCAGGTCCGCCTCAAAAAATCGAAAATCTCTATTTGGCTTTCTATCGAGATGAAACTTTGTGCCGTGGATAATCTGAGGACGCTAATTACAAATCCAGTCACTGTTCTGAGTTTCAGCCTCATTTGGCAAAAGTGAAAAATTTCAGTCGACCTTGATTTTCAGGTCCGCCTCAAAAAATCGAAAATCTCTATTTGGCTTTCTATCGAGATGAAACTTTGTGCCGTGGATAATCTGAGGACGCTAATTACAAATCCAGTCACTGTTCTGAGTTTCAGCCTCATTTGGCAAAAGTGAAAAATTTCAGTCCACCTTGATTTTCAGGTCCGCCTCAAAAAATCGAAAATCTCTATTTGGCTTTCTATCGAGATGAAGCTTTGTGTCGTGGATAATCTGAGGATATTAATTACAAATCCAGTCACTGTTCTGAGTTTCAGCCTCATTTGGCAAAAGTGAAAAATTTCAGTCCACCTTGATTTTCAGGTCCGCCTCAAAAAATCGAAAATTTTTATTTGGCTTTCTATCGAGATGAAACTTTGTGCCGTGAATAATCTGAGGACGCTAATTATAAATCCAGTCACTGTTCTGAGTTTCAGCCTCATTTGGTAAAAGTGAAAAATTTCAGTCCACTTTGATCTTCAGGTCCGCCTCAAAAAATCGAAAATCTCTATTTGGCTTTCTATCGAGATGAAACTTTGTGCCGTGAATAATCTGAGGACGCTAATTATAAATCCAGTCACTGTTCTGAGTTTCAGCCTCATTTGGTAAAAGTGAAAAATTTCAGTCCACTTTGATCTTCAGGTCCGCCTCAAAAAATCGAAAATCTCTATTTGGCTTTCTATCGAGATGAAACTTTGTGCCGTGAATAATCTGAGGACGCTAATTACAAATTCAGTCACTGTTCTGAGTTTCAGCCTCATTTGGCAAAAGTGAAAAATTTCAGTCGACCTTGATTTTCAGGGCCGCCTCAAAAAATCGAAAATCTCTATTTGGCTTTCTATCGAGATGAAGCTTTGTGTCGTGGATAATCTGAGGATATTAATTACAAATCCAGTCACTGTTCTGAGTTTCAGCCTCATTTGGCAAAAGTGAAAAATTTCAGTCCACCTTGATTTTCAGGTCCGCCCCAAAAAATCGAAAATTTTTATTTGGCTTTCTATCGAGATGAAACTTTGTGCCGTGAATAATCTGAGGACGCTAATTACAAATTCAGTCACTGTTCTGAGTTTCAGCGTCATTTGGCAAAAGTGAAAAATTTCAGTCGACCTTGATTTTCAGGTCCGCCTCAGAAAATCGAAAATCTCTATTTGGCTTTCTATCGAGATGAAACTTTGTGTCGTGGCTAATCTGAGGACGTTAATTACAAATCCAGTCACTGTTCTGAGTTTCAGCCTCATTTGGCAAAAGTGAAAAATTTCAGTCGACCTTGATTTTCAGGTCCGCCTCAAAAAATCGAAAATCTCTATTTGGCTTTCTATCGAGATGAAACTTTGTGTCGTGGATAATGTGAGGACGCTAATTACAAATCCAGTCACTGTTCTGAGTTTTGGCCTCATTTGGCAAAAGTGAAAATTTTCAGTCCACCTTGATTTTCAGGTCCGCCTCAAAAAAACGAAAATCTCTATTTGGCTTTCTATCGAGATGAAACTTTGTGCCGTGAATAATCTGAGCACGCTAATTACAAATCCAGCCACTGTTTTAACTTTCAGCCTCTTTTGGCAAAAATGAAAAATTTCAGTCCACCTTGATTTTCAGGTCCGCCTCAAAAAATCGAAAATCTCTATTTGGGTTTCTATCAAGATGAAACTTTGTGTCGTGGATAATCTGAGGACGCTAATTACAAATCCAGTCACTGTTCTGAGTTTCAGCCTCATTTGGCAAAAGTGAAAAATTTCAGTCCACCTTGATTTTCAGGTCCGCCTCAAAAAATCGAAAATCTCTATTTGGCTTTCTATCGAGATGAAACTTTGTGCCGTGGATAATCTGAGGACGCTAATTACAAATCCAGTCACTGTTCTGAGTTTCAGCCTCATTTGGCAAAAGTGAAAAATTTCAGTCGACCTTGATTTTCAGGTCCGCCTCAAAAAATCGAAAATCTCTATTTGGCTTTCTATCGAGATGAAACTTTGTGTCGTGGATAATGTGAGGACGCTAATTACAAATCCAGTCACTGTTCTGAGTTTTGGCCTCATTTGGCAAAAGTGAAAATTTTCAGTCCACCTTGATTTTCAGGTCCGCCTCAAAAAAACGAAAATCTCTATTTGGCTTTCTATCGAGATGAAACTTTGTGCCGTGAATAATCTGAGCACGCTAATTACAAATCCAGCCACTGTTTTAACTTTCAGCCTCTTTTGGCAAAAATGAAAATTTTCAGTCCACCTTGATTTTCAGGTCCGCCTCAAAAAATCGAAAATTTTTATTTGGCTTTCTATCGAGATGAAACTTTGTGTCGTGGATAATGTGAGGACGCTAATTACAAATCCAGTCACTGTTCTGAGTTTTGGCCTCATTTGGCAAAAGTGAAAATTTTCAGTCCACCTTGATTTTCAGGTCCGCCTCAAAAAAACGAAAATCTCTATTTGGCTTTCTATCGAGATGAAACTTTGTGCCGTGAATAATCTGAGCACGCTAATTACAAATCCAGCCACTGTTTTAACTTTCAGCCTCTTTTGGCAAAAATGAAAAATTTCAGTCCACCTTGATTTTCAGGTCCGCCTCAAAAAATCGAAAATCTCTATTTGGGTTTCTATCAAGATGAAACTTTGTGTCGTGAATAATCTGAGGGCGCTGATTACAAATCCAGCTATTGTTTTGACTCTCAGCGTCATTTGGCAAAAGTGAAAAATTTCAGTCGACCTTGATTTTCAGGTCCGCCTCAAAAAATCGAAAATCTCTATTTGGCTTTCTATCGAGATGAAACTTTGTGCCGTGAATAATCTGAGGACGCTAATTACAAATCCAATCACTGTTCTGAGTTTCAGCCTCATTTGGTAAAAGTGAAAAATTTCAGTCCACTTTGATCTTCAGGTCCGCCTCAAAAAATCGAAAATCTCTATTTGGCTTTCTATCGAGATGAAACTTTGTGCCGTGGATAATCTGAGGACGCTAATTACAAATCCAGACACTGTTTTGACTTTCAGCCTCATTTGCTAAAAGTGAAAAATTTCAGTCCACTTTGATCTTCAGGTCGGCCTCAAAAAATCGAAAATCTCTATTTGGCTTTCTATCGAGATGAAACTTCGTGCCGTGGATAATCTGAGGACGCTAATTACAAATCCAGTCACTGTTCTGAGTTTCAGCCTCATTTGGTAAAAGTGAAAACTTTCAGTCGACCTTGATTTTCAGGTCCGCCTCAAAAAATCGAAAATCTCTATTTGGCTTTCTATCGAGATGAAACTTTGTGCCGTGGATAATCTGAGGACGCTAATTACAAATCCAGTCACTGTTCTGAGTTTCAGCCTCATTTGGCAAAAGTGAAAAATTTCAGTCGACCTTGATTTTCAGGTCCGCCTCAAAAAATCGAAAATCTCTATTTGGCTTTCTATCGAGATGAAACTTTGTGTCGTGGATAATCTGAGGACGCTAATTACAAATCCAGTCACTGCTCTGAGTTTTGGCCTCATTTGGCAAAAGTGAAAAATTTCAGTCCACCTTGATTTTCAGGTCCGCCTCAAAAAATCGAAAATCTCTATTTGGGTTTCTATCAAGATGAAACTTTGTGTCGTGAAAAATCTGAGGGCGCTGATTACAAATCCAGCTATTGTTTTGACTCTCAGCCTCATTTGGCAAAAGTGAAAAATTTCAGTCGACCTTGATTTTCAGGTCCGTCTCAAAAAATCGAAAATCTCTATTTGGCTTTCTATCGAGATGAAACTTTGTGCCGTGAATAATCTGAGGACGCTGATTACAAATCCAGCCACTGTTTTGACTTTCAGCCTCTTTTGGCAAAAATGAAAAATTTCAGTCCACCTTGATTTTCAGGTCCGCCTCAAAAAATCGAAAATCTCTATTTGGGTTTCTATCAAGATGAAACTTTGTGTCGTGAAAAATCTGAGGGCGCTGATTACAAATCCAGCCACTGTTTTGACTTTCAGCCTCTTTTGGCAAAAATGAAAAATTTCAGTCCACCTTGATTTTCAGGTCCGCCCCAAAAAATCGAAAATCTCTATTTGGCTTTCTATCGAGATGAAACTTTGTGCCGTGAATAATCTGAGGACGCTAATTACAAATCCAGTCACTGTTCTGAGTTTCAGCCTCATTTGGTAAAAGTGAAAAATTTCAGTCGACCTTGATTTTCAGGTCCGCCTCAAAAAATCGAAAATCTCTATTTGGCTTTCTATCGAGATGAAACTTTGTGCCGTGGATAATCTGAGGATGCTAATTACAAATCCAGTCACTGTTCTGAGTTTCAGCCTCATTTGGCAAAAGTGAAAAATTTCAGTCCACCTTGATTTTCAGGTCCGCCCCAAAAAATCGAAAATCTCTATTTGGGTTTCTATCAAGTTGAAACTTTGTGTCGTGAATAATCTGAGGGCGCTGATTACAAATCCAGCTACTGTTTTGACTTTCAGCCTCTTTTGGCAAAAATGAAAAATTTCAGTCCACCTTGATTTTCAGGTCCGCCCCAAAAAATCGAAAATCTCTATTTGGCTTTCTATCGAGATGAAACTTTGTGCCGTGAATAATCTGAGGACGCTAATTACAAATCCAGTCACTGTTCTGAGTTTCAGCCTCATTTGGTAAAAGTGAAAAATTTCAGTCGACCTTGATTTTCAGGTCCGCCTCAAAAAATCGAAAATCTCTATTTGGCTTTCTATCGAGATGAAACTTTGTGCCGTGGATAATCTGAGGACGCTAATTACAAATCCAGTCACTGTTCTGAGTTTCAGCCTCATTTGGCAAAAGTGAAAAATTTCAGTCCACCTTGATTTTCAGGTCCGCCCCAAAAAATCGAAAATCTCTATTTGGGTTTCTATCAAGTTGAAACTTTGTGTCGTGAATAATCTGAGGGCGCTGATTACAAATCCAGCTACCGTTTTGACTTTCAGCCTCTTTTGGCAAAAGTGAAAAATTTCAGTCGACCTTGATTTTCAGGTCCGCCTCAAAAAATCGAAAATCTCTATTTGGGTTTCTATCAAGTTGAAACTTTGTGCCGTGAATAATCTGAGGACGCTAATTCCAAATCCAGCCACTGTTTTGACTTTCAGCCTCTTTTGGCAAAAATGAAAAATTTCAGTCCACCTTGATTTTCAGGTCCGCCCCAAAAAATCGAAAATCTCTATTTGGGTTTCTATCAAGATGAAACTTTGTGTCGTGAATAATCTGAGGGCGCTGATTACAAATCCAGCTATTGTTTTGACTCTCAGCCTCATTTGGCAAAAGTGAAAAATTTCAGTCGACCTTGATTTTCAGGTCCGCCTCAAAAAATCGAAAATCTCTATTTGGCTTTTTATCGAGATGAAACTTTGTGCCGTGAATAATCTGAGGACGCTAATTACAAATCCAGTCACTGTTCTGAGTTTCAGCCTCATTTGGTGAAAGTGAAAAATTTCAGTCGACCTTGATTTTCAGGTCCGCCTCAAAAAATCGAAAATCTCTATTTGGCTTTCTATCGAGATGAAACTTTGTGCCGTGGATAATCTGAGGACGCTAATTACAAATCCAGTCACTGTTCTGAGTTTCAGCCTCATTTGGCAAAAGTGAAAAATTTCAGTCCACCTTGATTTTCAGGTCCGCCTCAAAAAATCGAAAATCTCTATTTGGCTTTCTATCGAGATGAAACTTTGTGCCGTGAATAATCTGAGGACGCTAATTACAAATCCAGCCACTGTTTTGACTTTCAGCCTCCTTTGGCAAAAATGAAAAATTTCAGTCCACCTTGATTTTCAGGTCCGCCCCAAAAAATCGAAAATCTCTATTTGGCTTTCTATCGAGATGGAACTTTGTATCGTGGATAATCTGAGGACGCTAATTACAAATCCAGTCACTGTTCTGAGTTTTAGCCTCATTTTGGCAAAAGTGAAAAATTTCAGTCCACCTTGATTTTCAGGTCCGCCCCAAAAAATCGAAAATCTCTATTTGGGTTTCTATCAAGATGAAACTTTGTGTCGTGGATAATTTGAGGACGCTAATTACAAATCCAGCCACTGTTTTGACTTTCAGCCTCATTTGGCAAAAGTGAAAAATTTCAGTCCGCCTTGATTTTCAGGTCCGCCTCAAAAAATCGAAAATCTCTATTTGGCCTTCTATCGAGATGAAACTTTGTACCGTGGATGATCTGAGGACGCTTATTTCAAATCCAGTCACTGTTATGAGTTTTAGCCTCATTTGGCAAAAGTGAAAAATTTCA
Source organism: Callosobruchus maculatus (assembly GCA_951848785.1). Classification (NCBI taxonomy): domain Eukaryota; kingdom Metazoa; phylum Arthropoda; class Insecta; order Coleoptera; family Chrysomelidae; genus Callosobruchus; species Callosobruchus maculatus. The sequence goes on from CATOUR010000040.1 coordinate 2,938,390, forward strand.
GTCCGCCTTGATTTTCAGCTCCGCCTCAAAAAATCGAAAATCTCTATTTGGCTTCCTATCAATATGAAACTTTGTGTCGTGGATAAGAAAAATCGAAAATCTCTATTTGGCTCTCCATCAAGATGAAACTTTGTGTCGTGGATAATTTGGGGCACTAATTACAAATCCATCTACTGTTTCGACTTTTAGCCTCATTTAGCAAAAGTGAAAAATTTCAGTACACCTTGATTTTCAGGTTCGCCTCAAAAAATCGAGAATCTCTATTTGGCTTTCTATCGAGATGAAACTTTGTGTCGTGGATAATCTGAGGACGCTAATTACGAATCCAGTCACTGTTCTGAGTTTCAGCCTCATTTGGCAAAAGTGAAAACTTTCAGTCGACCTTGATTTTCAGGTCAGCCTCAAAAAATCGAAAATCTCTATTTGGCTTTCTATCGAGATGAAACTTTGTGTCGTGGATAATCTGAGGACGCTAATTACAAATCCAGTCACTGTTCTGAGTTTCAGCCTCATTTGGCAAAAGTGAAAACTTTCAGTCGACCTTGATTTTCAGGTCCGCCTCAAAAAATCGAAAATCTCTATTTGGCTTTCTATCGAGATGAAACTTTGTGTCGTGGATGATCTGAGGACGCTAATTACAAATCCAGTCACTGTTCTGAGTTTCAGCCTCATTTGGCAAAAGTGAAAACTTTCAGTCGACCTTGATTTTCAGGTCCGCCTCAAAAAATCGAAAATCTCTATTTGGCTTTCTATCGAGATGAAACTTTGTGTCGTGGATAATCTGAGGACGCTAATCACGAATCCAGTCACTGTTCTGAGTTTCAGCCTCATTTGGCAAAAGTGAAAACTTTCAGTCGACCTTGATTTTCAGGTCCGCCTCAAAAAATCGAAAATCTCTATTTGGCTTTCTATCGAGATGAAACCTTGTGCCGTGGATAATCTGAGGACGCTAATTACGAATCCAGTCACTGTTCTGAGTTTCAGCCTCATTTGGCAAAAGTGAAAACTTTCAGTCGACCTTGATTTTCAGGTCCGCCTCAAAAAATCGAAAATCTCTATTTGGCTTTCTATCGAGATGAAACTTTGTGTCGTGGATAATCTGAGGACGCTAATTACAAATCCAGTCACTGTTCTGAGTTTCAGCCTCATTTCGCAAAAGTGAAAAATTTCAGTCCACCTTGATTTTCAGGTCCGCCTCAAAAAATCGAAAATCTCTATTTGGCTTTCTATCGAGATGAAACTTTGTGCCGTGAATAATCTGAGGACGCTAATTACAAATCCAGTCACTGTTCTGAGTTTCAGCCTCATTTGGTAAAAGTGAAAAATTTCAGTCCACTTTGATCTTCAGGTCCGCCTCAAAAAATCGAAAATCTCTATTTGGCTTTCTATCGAGATGAAACTTTGTGCCGTGGATAATCTGAGGACGCTAATTACAAATCCTGTCACTGTTCTGAGCTTCAGCCTCATTTGGCAAAAGTGAAAAATTTCAGTCCACCTTCATTTTCAGGTCCGCCTCAAAAAATCGAAAATCTCTATTTGGCTTTCTATCGAGATGAAACTTTGTGTCGTGGATAATCTGACGACGCTAATTACAAGTCCAGCTACTGTTTTGACTTTCAGCCTCATTTGGCAAAAGTGAAAAACTTCAGTCCACCTTGATTTTCAGGTCCGCCTTGAAAAATCGAAAATCTCTATTTGGCTTTTCATCAAGATGAAACTTTGTGTCGTGGAGAATCTGACGACACTAATTACAAATCCAGCTACTGTTTTGACTTTCAGCCTCATTTAGCAAAACAGATGGTGCGTATAATGTCGTTATTCTTATACTTTGGAATCTTTTTAAGCGCAACCCATGGATCTTCGTGTTTAAGCGTTTTGGCCATCTCAAGCCAAAATGCCATTTTTTTGACTTGTACTGTTCTTGGGCTCACCGATTTATTTTAGGTACTAGATCCCTGGTCATAGTAGATTTTTTCTCTGCATTTATACCGCGGTAGGCACCTTTAATGTCTATGATTTGTCCAAAGTACCTAGCCTCTCAAAAACGAAGAATCAGAATAGCACAATACTACCACTTAAGCCGCCAAAGCAAACTAAAACCCTACTAAAATCAATGTCAGAACACAGGATTTACGATGGCAAAATCCTGATTGGTTGGTGCATCTACTGTGCTTTGAAATTTAGCTGGGCACGCAGATACTGTGTTTTGGAATTTTGATAATTATTGTTGTTCTGTAGATACTTTGTTTTGTCAGTCTGTCTCCGTTATTTTGACTGTTTAAATAGATTAGATCATGGCCCAGTATGTACAGATTCCTCAAAACCTCAATATATATGAATAAATGCATAATATACTGTGTTTTTCCTTGAGACGGCCGATATGTACCTAATACTTTGCAAGACAGCTCTCGAGGAGGGATTTTGTTCCACCCTGTGAATGACGCTTGTATTCCAGTTCATGTTTCATGTACTCAAACGTGGAAATATTCAGAAGATCATAACTGTAAGTTTATTGAAAAAAAAACGACTTGGGCCAGCAATTATCAGTATTCAAAAATACATATATTTATAGTGGCAATAGTCTATTGTGCGATTTAAAATCAGACGTGACTACCAGATGGTCCAGAATTTGTTAGGAATGTCCCATGTATATTTTAAAACTTCGCTGGAGCTTGTACCTATTGGCCTTTATCAAAGGCAAAAATTTCACAATGACATTGTTTGAAAGCTGCCTCTGGAAATAGTTTTTGTTTTTTTCTAAAACTACCTGACTATTAACAAATCCAAAACTAGAGAGTAATCATCAGCGTTTTCGGTTCACGTTGCTGTAAGTTTTTTTAGGCTTCCTTAGGCCCATTTCGCACCAAATCAGTCGGCTACAGTCAAGTCTAGTCAAGTCATATTCAATCAAGTCACCCAAATAAATTGCTTTCACATGAAGTAAGTCATGCAAACAAAATCGACGACCAGTCAGGTCAACGTTTTGTGACCAGACTACCGTATCTAGTTGAAATGTACGAGTTTCTTCAAGCAATGATTTTACGCCGATTACAACAAAGGAGAAAAATGAGGCAAAAAAAGAAACGATTGTGAGTTCATCCCATTAACAGAAGAAGGCTACATTTTGGATCATTTAATCACTTGTTTCCTGATTTATTGGCCGACCCAAGAAAATTTTACAATTACTTTAGAATGAGTGCAGATTTATTTTTTCAGTTATTGAGTCTTATAGCTGCTGATATAACAAAACAAAATACAAATTACCGAGAAGCTATTACACCGGAAGAAAGATTTCTCAAAAGACTTGTCAGGACTGGCATAAATATTCGATCGGCTGAGTCAGAGACAGTCCGATCACGTCGGGACGGGACTGGCACGGACGTGACTCGGTCAGTCTGAAAGCAATTTTTCATATAATGCGTAATTTCAATATAAGTTCTAGTCAGTTGAATCAGGGAGCGTTTGACGTGACTAGACTTGACTGTAGCCGACTGATTTGGTGCGAAATGGGCCTTATGGTTTGTTGTTGAATGCAGTGGCATCTCATGTTGGGGGTAGCAGTCTGTGTGTCATAAGACAGTATTGTGATCTGAAGATCATTAGGAAGCTGGTTGACAAAAAAAGTGTCTCCTGGAACGGCTGTTGAACAATGGTACTTATTGAAAAAATTTTCAACTTTTGTACTCTGATGAATGCCACATAAGTAACCCCTGAAACACGATGAAATATTGACATAGTTAGGCCCGGTTTTATCAATATGCATATTTTAACAAAGGCCTTGGCAAAGCTTTTCTATTGTTTTTTTATGGTCGGCCTCTCGCAAAGGCTGAAAGCCTATGGCGCTGTAGAAGCGCTGCGAGAGGATAAGTATCGGTTCACGTTAGATTTTAAACGCTGTAGGTTGTAGCCGCCGGGAAACAAATTCCCTGGCAGCTGATTCCACAGCGTCGGAGTTCTCCAAAAGAAGGAATGCTGGAGGAGACTAGTTCGGGGAGTAAGGACCTCGACCTGGTAAGGATGAGCTTGCAGAGCTTCTCTAGTGTTCCTAGTTCGGACGGCCTATGGTGTTTTTATCTGAGAGAGCTCACTCGAACATCTTCCGTGATAGAATCTATAAAACAGGGATAGGTCAGCCACCCTCCTTCGATGTTCCAGGCTGTGGAGGTCCTTTGTGAGGTTAGGCGTATCGATTAGTCTAATCGCTCTTTTCTGGATAGTGTCCAGAAGCTTTAGAGAGTGCTTCGGAGCGCATCCCCACACATGGGAGCAATACTCCAGCGCTGGTCGGATCTGTGCCTTGTAGAGCAGCAGCAGTTGCTCTGGTGTATACAACTTCCTACAGCGGAACAAAACTCCAAGCTTCTGGGATGCCGTTTTAGCAATACTGACGACGTGGTCGTGCCAGGACATGTTATTGTTGATGTTGATTCCCAAAAGCTTGACGGAAGGTGATTCGACTATGGGGTGACCCTCCATTTCCACGGTTGGTAAGCCATCGTGAGACTTCTTTGTAAGTGTTGTTGACTGAGTTTTTTGTACGTTGAACTGTACTTTATTTGCTAGTCCCCACTCGACAATTGTTTTGATATCTGCGTTGATCTGTGAGGCATGCTGCTGTCGCCGACGTACCGTCTCCTGGGATGATAGTGGCTTGCCTGGTTCCATGCACGACACTAATGTACTGTCATTCTATTGGATGTTATTTAGCAAAAGCTTTCTATTGGGTATTGAGGGCTATGTTAATAAGTATCATCCAATAGTATTTTATCAATATTGGAAACAAAACACCAAAGCTGGATGACACTTTTGTCAAAAATATTTGTGTACCTGTTACGAATTGGATGGGTGAAATAATTTTCGACATTCAGCCCATCGGTTCACGTTTGTTTAGAATAATTGTGTAATTTCTGCAAATCGCTTAATAACACAATATGCAGAACATTAATAAATTACTAGTCATTTCCAATCGCTGATTGAAAATATCCGCAGGTTCATTGGATAGGTTTTCGAATTGATAATGTTTGTCGTGCATGCCTCAGTAGCGGGCTAGCGAAAGGATATTACGGTTCGGTTTTAGCTTCCCAAATATGCACCATAGATTATACAGGGTTGGGATAAAGTATGGTACCAAGCAAATAACTTTGGAACGGAAAGAGTGATATTGTTGAAAATTTGCAGGAAAGTGTAGTGACGACTAGTACATCCGAAGACACTATGTTAGCTATTAATGTACTTCCGGTTTAACCGGAAGTACCGTCAACTTTTTTAATTTAAATGGGACACCCTGTATATTTTTGCAGATTTTAATTCATCTTTTTTTTTCCGAATATGTCCATAGTGGGTTTAGTATTTGTTTCTTAAAAAAATTGTCTCACAAATTCGTCCGTGGCGGTCTGCGGTCTTCCTGTTCAAAGTAATTTTTTTGTTTTTTTTTTTAGTCACCGTCAAACGTGTTATAGGACCCCTGTCGGGACGTAAATCATTAAACGTTGACACACTTCTTTGTTAGTTCTCACGCGATCGCCAAAACCGACTTTGGATGACCGGCATTTTAAACACCTGAAATGATAAAGAAGCTTTATCTTTGCTGTTTTTACAGAAACTAATGCTAAACCTACTATGGACGTATTCGGAAGAAAAAGATGAAATAATATCTGCAAAAATATACAGGGTGTCCCATTTAAATTAGAAAAGTTGACGGTACTTACGGTTAAACCGGAAGTACATTAACAGCTAACATAATGTCTCCGAATACACTAGACGTCACTACACTTGCCTGCAAATTTTCAGCAATACCACTCCTTCCGTTCCAAAGTTATTTGCTTGGTTCCATACTTTATCCTAACCCTGTATTTATGAGAATGAAAATTTTGAAAAATTGCCAAAATCAATTTTTGGTTTCCTTATTTTTTTTTGTCATTTATCATATATTTTCCATCTTCTCTAACATCAAATATATGAGATTTTAGATACCAAAACTAAAAGGACACGCCATCAAATCGTCAAATGTTCATAAAATACTACAAAAAAAAAAATCGAAAATTTTCGCGATCACAATACTCCCCTCACGGGAGTGCGGGAGGTAATATAACACAAATATTCTTGTGGCTTTGCTCTCGTTCTCGTACTCATAGGTTTTTATTATTTTTTTTTACTGTGCTTTCTGAGACAGTATTTTCCCATTTCAGTAATATTTGCTGCTTCCAGATTGACTCCTCTTTCGTTATTGGGGTCTTCTTCCTCAGGTTCTTCCCCAGAACTTGAGCTCGAATTTGATGGTTGGTTGAAGGAATTCAAAATGAAGTTTTGAGAACCGTCCATACAAGCTTGCGCCTGAAAAATTACCCACGGCTCAGTTATATCCTATAATGTAGACTCTCCATCGGCAAAACGTTTCATATAACTAGAGTTGTCACCAGTTGCCACTAAAACGTTGTTCAAACCTTATTGCAATTGCCAAATTGTTAACGACATTCACGTAGGTTGGGTAAACGTCGTAACAACCCATGGTATAACTAAAGTTATGCTTAACCTTGATAAGATGTTATCCGGCGGTCTAAAGTGTGACGTTCCATAAATAATCAATTTCTACACTAACTTAACGTTAATTTTGGTGTATCATATTATGGTTGTGGTTGCCAAAATGCTACAACTTGGGAAGCTACTACAAAAGTCACATATTTGGAACCCCACTCCCTTGCACAGACATAAAAACATTTATTAAAAGTATTTTCTACACAGCTTGGCGGAGCTGTTATGAGGGTCAACTAAGACAACACAAAACAACTACGGAGAACTGGGAATATTCAACCATGAAACGTAACTATGTCGCCTACTGATAGGACACACAAACATCACACACTCATATATCCTACCGGGTCACAGCAACCGACATGTCACTTGTCAGTGGCGTAACTAAGGGCCCGCAGGGCCCGCAGCTGCAGGGAGCCCCGTAGTTTTTGGGGCCCTGTAGTCTTGGATTCCTTGTATGTTAATATGTTTTACAAATAATACTTCAATCTATGAACCCCATGTTACATACCATCTTTGAAAAAGTGGGACAGTATTGCGTTTTAAACTAAAGCCTAAAAATCAAAGGCATACGTCAAACATCTTTTGGCTAATTTAACTCGGCGTCTTCCACAATACAAATCACGCAAACAACCAACACATAGGTGCAAAATACAAACTAAACAACGACCTTCTAAAAAACTTTAAATGAAAAAATGCGTGTTTTCAAACCACGAATTTTGTAATTCTTTGGGTCTGTTTAACATGCAGAGGTCGTCGTTTAGTTTGTATTTTACACCTATGTGTTGGTTGTTTGTGTGACCTTTGTTGTGAAAGACACCGGGTTAAATTAGCCACAATTTTTTTGACATTTTTTGTTTGAGAATTGCATTTGGAAGTGTGTGCAAATTGCTGCTTTCTGCGAGCAAACCTCAACGTGAAGCTCTGAAAATGGCAACAAACATTGCCGAAAGTTTGGCAATTAACACCATAGTCTCCTTTATGCAGTGACCCGTGTCTCTTTTCAAAATTTTGCCCACAACCCCAAGATTGTTTCTTTAACATATACAGGGTGAGTTGATACTTTTTTAACCTTTTTTTGACTGTGTACAAAAGTCGTTGAATTAAACTACTTTTTCAAATACATATTTTCAGAAAACTGAAAATAAGCGAGACACAAATAAAAAATGTAAGTCTGGGCTTGTGTATGAGGACGTATCTAGTCTGGTTATGATTAGTTTTTTGCTCGGATTTTTGTCTTATCAATTAGGTATTGCACCTGTCAGATAATGCATTAGTCACTTTCTGTTTATCTCTGTTAATTTTAAATTGGAAAATCCTAAAAGCGGCACATTACTATGGACGCACTCTTAGGGTTTACCAATTTAGATTTAACTACGACAAACTATATGTCACTAGTGCACTAATTAACAGGTACAATGCCTGATAGCACAAAAATCTAAGCGAAAAACTAATCATAAAAAGACTAGCTGCGTCTTAATACACAAGACCAGGTGTACTTGCTTTGATTCTGTATCTCGCTTATTTTTAATTTTTTGTAAAAATTTTATTCGAAAAAGCTGTTTATTTCAACGACTTCTATACACAGTTTGAAAAAAGAATCAGCTTAGAGCTCACCCTGTATATATACAAAATATATTGTGAAAAGAGAAGCCACGGAAAATTTCTTGCAGGGGGGGCCCGGGAAGTATTTTGCGGTGGGGGGGGGGGGGGTGGGGGCGAATTTGAAGTTACGCCACTGCACTTGTTTGGTAGCAGACTAACTGTAGCCCATATTTTTACCTGTGAGGAATATGCAAACGCCAGAACCCTTCCTCTCTAAATATACTATCAAACCCGAAAACAGAGTAATAGCCTATTCAATAGCTATAGATATGTTAAACGGGATATAGAGCCAAACAACAACAACAAGAGCAGACCTAATTTTTGCTGGACTCGCAATCAACAAATTTAACATTTAATCTTGAAAAAAAAGAAAAAAAAGTTGTCGACCGCGGTGAGATTCGAACCCACACCCTTTCGAATTGGTGCCTAGCGTCTTAACCGCTCGGCCACGCTGCCTGTGCTTCAGAAGTACATAATACGTCGTCAGTTACCTGTCGCAATTTAATTCAATTTCAGTTCAAATTGAATTTTTCCCAGACTATTTTTTTCATGCTGATTCCAAATCTGTATTTAGTTTTTCTCTAGTAGTTGTAGTTTTGGCTATCTTTTGTAGACAGACAGACGGACGGACGGACCGACAGAGGCTCTGCATAAGCTCTCTTCGGTGACTTCAGTGAGTCAGTGAGAACTAAAAAGTATATGATATGATATTTCTTAAAATGTCTAGATGCTAAAACTGCAGTGAACTAGCCTCAGGTTAGTATTAAATCCAGCTAACGATCCTGGAGATGCTTAATATCAGATTTCTATCCAGATACAAGTCTGTGGTCGGCATATTTTAATGTCGAATCAATTTGAAATGGTTATCCGGCGTTATTGGATTCGTTAGAGCAATTCTCTATCCGCAGATTTACAGACCAATATAAATTAAATAACGTAACAGAAAAGCAAGTAATGCTGTCAGTATTTATTCCGCTTTCATATCAGATGTCAATTAGTGTACCTGTGCTCGTTACTTTAGGTTTGTTTACATTTATTGCATCATTTGGATAATAATGGCTTAATAGCTATCGGATTTGATATAATACTGAAGGTGAAGGACAGTATTTAGAATTTGTTATATAGGTGCATCATTCAACCACCTACGAGTTGAGTCTTACGGGGCCTGGATACACACAGTTATACATATGTATTTGCCATGTTAAAACACGGATTCCCATTCCGAGCAGTTTTTCAAACTACATAGACAGTATTTCAGAAGGTGATAGCTAAGACCTCAGTGAATGATATCTAAGAGCAATCTTTTCAAAAAAGTTTTTTAGTGTGCAAAAAAAAACTCGCGAAACTTAGTGATCAACTTGATTTTTTTATATGGAACTGTAACTTTTTCATGAATTCTTCTAGTTTCCATCATTGATCTCTATTCAACTCTAAAATATTTTTGGGATCGATTGCGACATTGCCAAGTTATAATTTATTTTCTACTAATTTCCGGATTTGCAAGGTAGTAGTAGTAGTAGTGGCAGTTTATTGTGATAAAAAGTAGTTACATTTACATTAAATGGAATATCTGCACAACAAACTTGGAGAAGCCCAAAAAGTAAATACTTGTGCTGGGCATAAGCCAATGATTGAATACCATAATAGTTGTAAAAAGAATCTTAAACTTACAATAGGTACAGATTAAAACAAAGTAAATAAAAAAAACAAATTACAGATGAGTAAAAATCTTAATTGATAATTTGATATGATGCGCTACATAAAACTGAAACAAAAACTGCAAGATATCATGGGACAATAGGATAAACATGGTGTCCGACTATTACAACTCCAATAAAAAAACTCTGTATGGATGAGTATTGGAAAAAAAGAATCAGAGACAGTAATTTCTAAACATACACATAATAATATTAAATACAAACCTCTGTCCGTGATAATGACCTGATCTATATTGTTATTTTATTTTGTTATTATAATAAGTACATTAGTAGTAAAAAGAAATTATGAAAAGAACCCCAACTTAAATAATACGTCCAAATTGATATATTCTTTTAAGTTTTCTCAATTATGTTATACAGCGAGTTACTTGAATATTAAGTGGATATTATTTTGGATGTTATCAGTAATTTTCATCTACAGGGTGTTTTTGGCAGAATTTTAAATTATGGCAACTTGAAGGTCACTTTACTTTGTTCTTTTTAAATGTAACACCCTGTATTTTTTATTTTAAATCAAAATATCTGCTAATACCCTATCTCATCTTGTAATATTTTTTTTGCGTTTGCGACGTTGCCAAGTTATAAATTATTGTTCCAAGTTAAACAAGTATCCCCGACTTTAAATTATTTTAAATAGAATCCTCTACTTATTTTTATTGCAGTGGATTGCGCATGTCGAATTTAGTAAGATCTCACAGTTTCAAAAATTTGTTTCTATTCATTACTGAGATACGGCAACACCGCTTTTTCAGTAAACTGTACCGGAACGCTTAAATATTTCCAAAATTGCCACAGCTGGAACGGTGAAGTTCAATACTTGGAGGTTTTTGAATATACAGAATTCAAAAACGCTAACATCAGTGTTGTTAGAATTACCACTTTTACGTTAGATTTCATAAATAGGGCATTCCATTCAAAATTATGACGTAAATTTGGTAAAGCTGACAACACTGGTGTTAGCGTTTTTGAATTCTTTATATGTAAAAACCCCCAAGTGTTGAATTTCACCGGTCCAGCTGTGGCAGTTTTGGAAATATTTAAGCGCTCAGTAATTAATAGAAACAAAACTTTGAAATTGTGAGAGCTTACTAAATTCGGCATGCGCAATTCACTGCAATAAAAATAAGTAGAGAATTCTATCTAAAATAAATTAAAATCGGGGGCTATTTGTTCAAAAATTTGGAAAAATAATTTATAACTTGGCAACGTCGCAAACGCGAAAAAAAATATTACAAGGCGAGATAGGGTATTAGTAGGTATTTCGATTCAAAATAAAAAATATAGGGTGTTACATTTAAAAAACAAAGTAAAATTAAAATTCTGCCAAAAACACCCTGAAGATACAAACTGCTGGTGGTAACATCCATAGTAATATCCAGCTAATATTCAAGTAACTCGTTGCATAATATTATTGAGAAAAGTTAAAGGAATATCTCAATTTGGACGTATTGCGACCTTGCAAATCCGGAAATTAATAGAAAATAAAGTATAACTTGGCAACGTCGCAGTCGATCCCAAAAATATTTCAGGGTTAAATAGAGATCAATGATGGAAGCTAGAAGAATTTAAGAAAAAGTTATAGTTCCGTATAACAAAATCAAGCTGATCACTATCCTTTTTTCCCGCAACACCCTGTATATTTCAAAATATAAAATATTTTTAGAATATGCGTCTTAAGTAACCAAATATCTTTTGTATTTGACATTCTCTTCTATCAGGTATATCTTGCGAGATATCGAAGAATTACACACTAACTGGACACCCTGTATAACTATAGGAGTAGATAAAAAGTATCTGTCGTATTAATTTGTCGCGTCTTGCGGTTAGACAAACAAATTACAGCATTTGTCGTAAGGAGGGAAGTCGCACCAGTTTTTGCTTGAGTGCGAAGCGTAGTAGCGGGTTTTCTATTCTTATAATTAACTTCTAGGTGGATGATCTTATCCCGCTGAAGAGGCAGATTAATTAGTGCTAAAGCAGACGGCTTTCTTTCCAGCTAGCTTTATGCAGCGCGCACTCTTACAGTTATAAAGGATCTCCGCTGAAAGGCACTATGCGTCTCAGTTAATGTTGGAATGCATTAAGGGTCTAGGGTATAGCGCGTGAAATTGAGAATCCAAGAAAATACGTATTCCCGTGTTAGCGAGGAGGCGTGGCCACCTGTTCCTTTTCTCCAGTGTGTGTGTGTCCAAGATGAGGGCAGATAAGTCCAAAAATCCAAAGGTATAAGGTCGAAAGGTCCAAAGGTCATTATAAAAATTAATTTCGCATTTCCAAGCTCCTGAAGTTACCTTTAAACTTACAGTAATGACTCAAAGAGCAAATTGATGGAGAAAGCTTGCGCTTGTGCAACTATTTAGCCTTTTTTTGATATCGTGTTTGGTTGTTAAATTACAGGCGTTTATAGACTGTATGATTTTGCATTGCGAGTTTTTTTTTCACATTAAAAAACTCTTTTGAGAAAGTCGAAAATAGTTGTTATTCATTAAGGTCTTAACTATCGCCTTCTGAAATATTATGTATATAGTTTGAAAATAGAATGTGTTATGCGAGAAATTGTGAGCCCGTGTTTTAAATGGCAAATACGTATGTATAAATGTGTGTATCCAGGCCACTTAACGTAACTGGATAAAGCTTAGATAAGGAAAGAGGGGGGATACCGCCGCGCGCCAGCCTGTTGCTATATAAATTAGCTGTGACGGAAAACGATTAACTGTCAAAATTTTGGCGGAAAACAAATAATTTGGTACGGTAGTATTTCTCGTGATATTCAGCGTTTTTAAAACCAATAATCGTAAAATATTGTGGTGTGCATAGGTTCTAAAAGCCACAGCAGTAGGAGGGAGTCAGGAATCACTTTTCACAGGTAAATTTATGTTCATATTTTTTGGTATATTCGAAGTTTATGCAAATATCTCGATATCTAGTTCAGAGATATACAGGGTTATTCACGTTATTCGACACGGAGCATTATGGCTAAAGTATTTAATAAAATAAAAAAGAAAATAATAATTTCGGATGGATAGAGAACCATATGGGCTACATTTTAAAAATATTTTCATGTTATACAGGGTGTCCCAAAAACACGAAATGTATCAAAGTTATGTTTTTTTAAATGGAACACCCCGTATATTATTGCATATTCAGATTCCTTGGTGAATTATAGTGTGAGTTTATGCATCATATATGGAACCTAAAGCGAACCGTTTAGATGTAAAACACCATTTTCGGTATAAGTAGGTATCCAGAAAAAACTGAATATCGCAGAGATTATAAAATATGGAAGGCTGTGACTTTGCCGTGTTACTAAGCATAAAATGCGTCAGCTTTGGTGAGACTGTCAAATTCAAATTACGTTTGTGCTTGGAGAAATCGGTCGATCGATTAAGGAAACTTCGATCAGCGATAACTTGATTTCTTCAAATGGGAATGCCTAATTTTTTTCATACGGTTAAATGTCGAATTTGATAACATTTCTAATAATATAAGGTTGCAAATATTAATCTCTGGCAGTTTTCATTTAATTTTAAATGTTCAAATAACTCCAGCCCAGCTCCAGCTTCTCTTTGACCAAAGATATGTTACCGCCGTTGTTTCTGGTTAGACTTTGTTTGTTGTGAGTAATTTTTTTAATCTTGACCCTTTAGTCTAGTTCCTGTGTATTTTTTTGCTTAGTTATTTTCTTCTACCTGGACAGGTTTTTGTTTATATTTTATGATTTGCTAGGTTGCTTATAGGTTGGAAAATCGAAAAACACCGATTTGGTGGAAAATTTGAAATTAAATGAAAACTATCAGAGATTGATATTCACAAATCTTTAGAAAAGTTATCAAATTCTACGTTTAACCGTAGCTGACGCGTTGTATGCTTAGTAATGCGGCAAAGTCACAGATGTCATTCATTAAGGTCCTAACTATCACCTTCTCAAATACTGTGTATATAGTTGCAAAAACAAGTATCAAAGGTAAGGTCCAAAGGTCGCCATAAAAATGAATTTCACATTTCGAAGTTCCTGACGTTACCTTTAAACTTACAGCAAGCAAACTGAAGAAGAGAGCTTGCGCTATCGCACTCTAGTGGCCACGTTTTACTATCGTTTTTGGTTGTTAAATTACAGACATTTGAAAAATGTATCATTTTGCATTTCGAGTTATTTTGCACACTAAAAAAACTTTTTTGAAAAGATTGCTCTTAAATATCATTCATTGATGTCTTCTGAAATACAGTCTATGTAGTTTGAAAACGTGTTTTAGCATGGCACATATGTATAACTGTCTGTACCCAGACCCCTTAAGAAGCTGCAGTCAATTTGCTAATGTAACGTATTTATAAACATGAAAAAAACCACTGCTTGATTATCACGACGCTGCTCCAGAGATTCTATTCGATCATGGCTGACTTTACTCACTAGGCCGGAGCATGAAATATGGCAACAATGAATCAGCGGGCCGAGTTTTCATTTGTTGTTGTCATGTGTATTCTTCCAGGAGCAGAAAATATGGTTGGAAGGTGATTATTAATGTGTTTCTAATTATTTACCTGCACAAACGAAACTATAAAGATAACAAGATGCCTGCAAAGCGTATAATACCAGGTTGCAGCCCAGTAGAGGACTACCAAGCCATGGCCCAACATAACCTTATTCCAGATTAAAAAAAACGTTGCAAGGTGATTTTTAATGTGTTTCTACTTATTTACCTGCACAAACGAAACTATAAAGATAACAAGATGCCTGCAAAGTGTGTAGTACCAGGTTGCAGCCCAGTAGAGGACTACCAAACCATGGCCCAACATAACGTTATTCCAGATTAAAAAGAACGTTGCAAGGTGATTTTTAATGTGTTTCTACTTATTTACCTGCACGAATGAAACTATAAAGATAAAAAGATGCCTGCAAAGTGCGTAGTACCAGGTTGCACTAGCAATTGTGCGTCCAATAAGGGACATAAACAGAAGTGGGTGAAAGGTATTCCTCGGAAGGGCTGGTTATATTTATAAGGATAAAGACAATAATTTACAAACATTTCAGAGGATAAGACCTATTTTAAAGCACAATGTCGTACCTATAATGTTTTCTGGACCTCCCAAATATCACAGAAAAATACAGTTAATAAAACTCATCTGGGCATGGCCTGGGGCATACCTACGAAAGGATTTGATAGTGAAAGGGAATCAAGACTAGCAAGAATGGTTTCACAGTGACCTAATAGTGAATTTTTCTAGCTCAAGTGACAATTTACAAAGTAAATTGAGTGTTCATTTAAGTGGAAATGGAAGTGGCGGCAGGAAACAGGTTGCGTTTATTTTTATTTTGTAGTGTTTGACTACGATGAACCAGACATCAGATGTAAGTGGTATTAGTATTAGTGGTATTTTTCTTAATTTATCAACCGAGATGAACTCTAGTACATATAAAATGTAATAATTATTCTGAAACTATAGGGCCACTATTTGACAGCTAAGCCACGTTGCCACATCTAAGGCACCAGCCTAGTGTAGAGTCGGCCATGATTCGATAGATAAAAGTAATACTGCGTACTTGTGTGTGGTAAACCAGAGCCAGGCAATAAAATATATTGCACGATGTCAACTGTCATGCCAATACTCGTTCGAATAGTATTTTCTCAACTCTACTTGAAGTTTGAAGGCGCTCTTACAAAATACCCGTGTCCTCAATCCACTTTGAAATCGAAGGTTGCCGTCTGCTTAGCTTTATTTCCGCCCGATCTGTCTGAGGGAAATCGGTTAGGGCACTACTCGACCATTTGAGATTTATTTTGTGGACTGAAAAGTTATAAAACTTCTAGGTCTATCGAGTTCCGCTTCGGAAATAAAAAGATTACGTTGTCTTTAAAATAGAGCTCGGAGTTTACGGAAGAGTTTGCGAAATATTTCTGTAAAATAATGGTGCAGCTGGTGCATTTCCAAGAGAATTCGAACTTGAATAGCTTGAATAGGCGATAATTTAATATAGTTATTGGGATTCCTTGCACTTCTTTTCTGTTCAATGAATAATAAGAATGTGAATCTGAATGTTGCATGTCGGATTAAAAAATATTCTACTACAGAAGTAGGAGCATCGGAAAGTATACTCATCTGATGTAGGCAGTTATGCCGCTTTAATGAATTTTTCGTTAGGTGCAACAAATTGTTTAATGAATAAGTGTCAGGATGACAAAATTTCATTATTCGAAAATACTATTATCCAAGAGTGTAGTTAAAAGTACAACGTAAAAACGATGCTTTAAAATGCTTGGAAGACCGGGTTTCAGTCGAATGTAAGATAAACAATTAAATATCTGGCGGATATTATTTTCTAAACAGTTTGAAGAGCTTCACAGTAATTCAGGCGGTTCGTCACGTTAGAATAAAGTCCAAAGTTGGATAATGTTTACTTGATGCCTGCCTGAAAATACGTCCGTCCCTTCAGACTAGTCGACCACAAAGAAATCATTTCAAATAGAACCTAGTTATACTTCGTACAATAAAGTGGTCTAGTGAATTGTTGGTGATTGTGCAACAGCTTGGGTGAGTTTATCCCACAGAGTACTCAATTCTACTAATTATCTCTTCATTTATTGATATATTGATTTATTTCATTAAATCATTTGAGAACTTGTTATTAGACAATTGACAGACTTTCATACACATATTTATATCATTAATGGTTTGATAATTCAACTCTTGAATGTCTGCGGTATGAAAACAGATAACAATCTCGAAGTACGTCGCGAGTTGACCCTTCGTGCTGAACTAGTACAAAGGAGTGGATACTTTGCGAGTTGACCCCTAGTATCTTAGTGAGTTGGCCTCACAGTTATCATGATAATTTTCCGCCCTAGTGATTGGAGCTCTTGGAGAGGTATTTCGCGTGTTGACCCTTAATACCAAAGACCCAAGTGCTGCTCGAGTTTTGTTATATGATTTTTGTATGATTATACAGTATACTATTTCATCTATTCTCTTGGAGAGGTATTTCGCGAGTTGACCCTTAATACCTATGACCCCAGAGATGTTTGATTTATGTTCTGTATAATTTGTATGATCACATAAGATGTGGATATGATTTTATTCGTTTGGGGTTAAAAGATATATTTGCTGTGTTATCTATTTATATTTGTGTGTTTATTTATTCTGCCTGTTTTATCAATCACGCCAATATACAATAACGACACGTGCTTTAATTTAACATATGTTAACACATTTTTTTATTTATCATTCTTCAATGAATTGGTTACTCAGGTATCTTTTAATTTAATTTACAGGTGTGTCATCTCGAGCGCTTTTCCTGATACAGGCCCAACTTTTTATCGATGTTAAATTAGGTAGTTCTAGTAAGTTATTGTTTAAAGATTGAATTGTGATCTTACCTAATTTATTTTGGTCATTTGTTTATTGATTGAGGTATTACCTTATTAAATGTTTTTAAGACACGCCCAGAATGCTCATTTAATCATTCATTAATTCGTTTTTATCCCTTACATAAGGATGGAATGGTCTTGAGTCTAAGAAGTGTTACAAGCTCACAAACCCAAGGTGTTAAGTTAGTGTACCAAGTGGTTTTAATGGTGAATAGGTGAATTATTCATAAGACGCAATGAAAGAACTTCTGTTCCTTTTGCCTCAATGTGAGGTTCCCTAAAAATATTCCGCAAATGTTAGAATTTTAACGACGTGAATTTAGCAGTTCATGAGTTCTATAAAAAAATTTATGAGATACTGGATTGTCATGTACCTCTGTATAAAAACCAAAGAAGAAAATTTCCTCACTGGTATAATTCAACAATCATAAAAAACATAAAGAAAAAGCAAGAATTCGTCGTAAGTGGTAACATACAAAAAACAATCAATATAAATATGAGTTTGATAGACTGCGAACGCTAATAAAATCCCAGATCAAAATTGCCTACCAGAGTTACTTACACGTAGTTGAAAACTCAGTGAAAAAAGATCCTAGTACCTTTTGGTCTTTCGTTAACGAGAAAAATAGAACTTCACGCATTCCAGGAAACATGTCATATCAAAACTACAAGTTAGATGATCCTCAATCAATTGTCAATGCATTTGCGGATTTTTTCAAAACTGTTTACTCTCCTTTTGTATCCGATGATAATTTTCAAACATACATAAATCTAACTCAGCAGTGCATCACTGGAGATGAGATATGTGCAGCTGCTAAGAAGTTAAAAAATAAGATGACTTCAGGGCCAGACAAATTCCTTCTTTTCTAGTTAAAGACACTGTACCTGCATTACTCGATGCCTTCGTAATTTTGTTTAATCTAATACTGAGGAATGCAACCTTTCCAAATATATGGAAGAAAAGTAGAGTGTGTCCTGTATACGAAACTGGTGGTCGTGATGTAGTAATGAATCATCGCCCCATATCAATAATAAATAACTTCGCAAAACGTCTGGAAATAGTTCTTTACAATCGTATTTACCTGTCAACGTGTAGTCAAATCTCTGAATATCAGCACGGCTTTATGAGTCGTAAGTCTACTGTCACCAACTTAGCCGTATTCACTCAATTTGCATCAAACATCTTAGATAACAAAGGCCAACTCGATGTGATATATACAGACTTTTCACAGGCATTTGATAAGGCGGATCATGAAATACTCGTTGCCAAGTTAAGAGCATTCGAGTTTACTAACAGTTCGTTAAAGTTAATTGCATCTTATCTGAATAATCGTCAGCTATATATCACTTATAATGGTTTCGAATCGCCCCACTATACTGCTTCTCCAGGAGTCCCACAGGGATCGAACCTAGGCCCATGACTGTTTTTGCTATTTGTTAATGATATATGTAGTATCCTTGATTGTGATAGATTATTATACGCAGATGATTTGAAAATATTTGTTGAAATAAATTGTATTAATGACTGCGAGTACTTACATAGGTTAGGTTAGGTTAGGGGGGTCAAACGTACAGGCCGGGTTAGGTAGCCCCAACACTGCAGCCATTGGCTTATTGTATTGTCCTGTGCGCTTGTTAATCCGTGAAGAGTTTTGTGACCTTGATAAGATCCAAGAGTCTCTTCACGATATCTCGATTGGGGAGTGATTTGGGGTTGTTTGGCCCTATCAGTCTGAATCTCCACCAGCGTAGAGCCTCACATTCAAAGATTATGTGGGAGGCTGTTTCGTCGTCCTCGTCACATAGTCTGCATATTGGGTTTTCTTTGAAGATCCCTAATGTGTGTAGATGTTTTCTTAGGCCGCAGTGTCCGGTTAGGAGGCCGGTTATTAGCCTAGTTTCTCTCCTATTTAGTTTTAGGATCTCTTCAGCTAGTTTTGGTGTGGGTTGTTTCACCATCAGCTTGCTGTGTCTGTGCTTTGGATGTGACTGCCAGTATTTTAGGTGCTGTGAATGCACCCACTGGTTTATCGTAGTTTTTACCAAAGACCTTGAAATGCCTATCGCCGGTTCGGGGCCGGTAAAGCTCGATGCCGATCCGTTTCGTGCTAAGGTGTCTGCTTTTTCGTTCCCTTCAATTCCCTTGTGACGTGGCACCCATTTCAAGGTTACCTTGTTCGTGGCACTAAGTTGTTTGAGGTTTTCTAAGCATTCCCAGACGAGTTTGGATTTGATTTGGCAGCCGTTAAGAGCTTTAATCGACGCTTGACTATCCGAGCAGATAAGAATGTTTTTACTTTTGTATCCCCTTCTTATGTTTTCTCTCAGACAAGAGTCGATTGCATATATTTCTGCTTGGAATACAGTGGCGTAAACTCCCAGAGGTTGACTGTCACATCTGGGAGATTGACCGTGAATTCCTGCTCCTGTTCCATTGTCTGTTTTGGAACCGTCAGTAAA
Organism: Callosobruchus maculatus; assembly: GCA_951848785.1. NCBI lineage: Eukaryota > Metazoa > Arthropoda > Insecta > Coleoptera > Chrysomelidae > Callosobruchus > Callosobruchus maculatus. The sequence goes on from CATOUR010000040.1 coordinate 2,958,065, forward strand.
CCAAACTATTTCTTGTTTGGGTGTTTCCTCGAGTTCTCCTTGCCATTCGATTTCGACGCTAAAGGGTTTCTCAAGTGATGTTGTTGGCATCCTGTGATCACTTCCCATGGTTAATATAGGGTGTGTAATTAAATCAGTGATTGCCGCGTGTCCGTTTCGGTACGGGTACCAGTTATTATTTAACTGGAGGCGGTATGCCCCAATCCTAGCCTCTGCTTTGACAATTAAGTCAATTGGTGGGAGGTTCAGAATTGTTTCCATTGCTGCCGTCGGTGTGCTTTTTAGTGCTCCGGTCACACATATGCATGCTAATCTCTGGATTTTGGTTAGCTCCAGGGTTGCTTGCTTCTGGTTCACCTTCGGCCACCAGACAAGTGCGCCATATGTTATCATGGGTTTTATAACGGTAGTGTACAGCCAGTGTACAACTGTCGGTTTTAGTCCCCATGAGTTTCCAATAGCTCTTTTTAGTGACATTAGTGTCATTTTGCTCTTGGTGATTACCTTTTGAATGTGTTGGTTCCAGGTTAGCTTCGTATCGAGGATGATTCCTAGGTACTTACCTTCCTTACCAAAACTCAAGGTTTGTTGGAAAAGTCTGGGGGGTATGAGTTCCTCCAGAGTACTTACATAATCAGTTATCTAGTTTAGAAGGTTGGTGTAGAAGAAGTAAATTACACTTGAATGGCGGTAAATGTAAAGTACTCACGTAAGAAACAAACGATTTTATATAACTACTCTCTTTCTAGATTCGATATCAGGCGATATGAAATTGTATGTGATATAGTTTTGACTGTCACATAAATCAAATTGTATATAGCGCGAATAAATCTCTAGGCTTTATGATACGAAATTGCAAACTAATGAATAATCCTGTAACATTAAAACTTCTATATTTCGCTTATGTAAGATCTAAGTTGGAATATGCACCGCTCATATGGAATCTTTATTATAAATGCCTTATAAACGTCATTGATCATGTTCAAAAGAAATTCCTAAAATACTTAGCTTTCAAGATCGACAGGGTATATCCTGAAAGAGGATCAGACTACCAAGCACTACTAAGCAGATTTAACGTTACATCATTAGAAGAAGGAAGAAAACATAATTCTGTTATTTTTCTCTATAAACTTTTACATGGAATTATTATCTCGTCTGATTTACTGTCACAGCTTCAGTATTCTGTCCCTAGACTCAGCTCGAGACGTAACAATTTATTCTATTGCAGCCGCGCAAACTGCAATTTAATATTGAAGTCACCTGTAAGGGTCATGTGCATGGACTTTAATAGTATATGCAACGTTTGTGATACATTTACGTGCTCTCTGGTAGAATTAAAAGGTATTTTAGGACAGTTTCTTAGGTAGGTTACTTAGGTAACTCATTTGAAATTATATTTAATTACATTTTTGTACATATTCTTCAGCATTGGCTATTTATTTTCATATTTAAATTTTGTCCTGTAAATGGAAACTTCTGTTGGACAATAAACGCTATTATTATTATTATTATAATGATTCTACCACTTTTATGTTCGATGACACAAGCGTGTATCAGGGACTAGCTATACTAACCGGACCATTATTGATGGCATTTTCTAATTCATAAAACGGTTTGGTCTTTTTAGCACGCTTTTATTATTATTATTATTATGTATGTTTGTTTGTGAGTTTGTAACTCTCCGTTGAATTAAGAGGTCGGACCGAACATTGAACTTTGCTGCGAAAACGATTTTGACGGCTTCAAATCCGTCGGACCGGCGGTCGTATCCGCTGACTAGAGGCGTAGCGACGAGGGCTAAAAAGGCGTGACATCCAACTGTGTCATCTCAATCCGTAATACTAATGAATTGAGTTTTTGAATTAAGAAAAAAAATATATTTTTTTGTGATAAATGGAAAGATCATAATTATATAAGTTTTATAACAAAACTGTTTTTGTTTTCTTTTTTTCGCAATAATTCAAAAGATATATCAAAATAAAAATGGGTTTTGAATTCAGTACCGAAAACACGCCGACGGCTCCCGAACCCGTGTGATGTCACCATAGAGGTAAAGATGCTCCTTTGACTAACGACGTCCTACTCCGATACTAGATTCTAGATTCCCAACCAATCGCGAAAATACGTACAGGTAAACTGGTAACTAGTGGATATTTGTTGCAATACAGTCCATAAATGAAGCTTGTAACTCAGGACGATGTCTAAGATCAAAATAAATATGTTTTTGAATGTTTGAAGTTGAAGTCAGATTACAGATTCCAGTAAGTAAGTACCTAATCAAATATGTTCCGTTGAAAAGATCTCCTCAATCGAAGGATGGCCCAGTGGTTAGAGAGTCCGATAGTGAATCTCAGGGTCTTTGGATCGAAACTCACAACAACTTTTTTTTTATTTTTTTATCAAAAAATTTATTGATGTGCTTTTTGGACTTATTACGCACATTTTTGTTACGATCAAGATAAACATGTGTTTGAATCAAATTTTGTTAGACATATTACTTGCACTAAACAGTGCAAATACTAAGTACAGGAGGCGGTGGACAATTCCAAAAATCAGTGGAAATGAGATTTGTCCGTCAATATCAATCGCCATTAATTTTTTTTTAAATGTAATAGTTGGTTAATAAAACAAAATCCCTTCATCCATTCAATTCATTCATTTTTGAGTTTTTCTATGTAAAAAAAGTAACTCAAACTCGTAATCACATTCTGTTTATCACTTGGTATTATTATTTATTTAACTTTGGGCAATGAAGCTTAACAATTAAATTTTGACAAAAATTAACAAGCACTGTCCAGCGCAAGTAATATGTCTAACAAAATTTGATCCAAATACATATTTATGTTGATCGTAGAAGAAATGTGCGTAACAAGTGCAAAAAGCACATCAATAAATTTTTTGATGAAAAAAATAATAAAAAAAAATTGGAAGGCCTAAGTTTCGATCCAAAGACCCTGAGATCCACTATTGGACTCTCTAACCACTGGGCCGTCCTTCGATTGAGGAGATCTCTTCAACGAAACATATTTGATTAGGTACTTACTTACTGGAATCTGACTTCAACTTCAAACAATCAAAAACGTATTTATTTTGATCTTAGACGTCGTCTCGAGCTGCAAGCTTAATTTATGGACTGTATTGCAACAAATATCCACTAGTTACCGGTTTACCAGTTTTGGAGTAGGACGTCGTTGGTCAAGGGAGCATCCCGACCGCCATGGTGACGACACACGGCTCGGGAGTCGTCGGCGTGTTTTCGGTACTGGATCCAAAACATTTTTATTTTGATATAACTTTTGAATTATTGCAAAAAAAATAAAACAAAAACAGTTTTGTTATAAAACTTATATATGATCTTTCCATTTATGACAAAAAAAATTTTATTCAAAACCTCAATTATGGTTAAAACCTCGCGATTACAAAAAATCACCTCTTTGAGTAGTTGCAGGTAAGCTCTTCCAAACCCCATGGCAATACGGCCTCAGTGAAGGGGCGATATTTTGGATAATGTTAGAAATATTCTCTTCCTACCAAACTTTGGCATATGCGTATACTGACGATGGATTTATGCAGGAAGTTTATCGGTGTGGAAGTTTTTGGAGGTCGAGTACAAACTTAGTGTTTAAGGATAACCGTAAATCATGATGGGGAAATGAATGCCTCACGGGTGATCCACCTAAAGATATTTCAAGTAGGTAAAGGGGGAGTATACACTGTTAGAGAAAGAAAAAGTCGATAAAAACATAAGGTGGCATAATGGTAAGTTGTATAAACATGGGAAATATTTTGCGGATGACCTTAATTTTTCCGCTCCGTGTCGGTGAAGGGTCATATTCATAGTCGATACTTAAGGGTGCTTTAATACTTGAAGCTCCCTTAAGTAAGGTTTTGTGTTTCGAAACCTTACTTGAGGGTCCGTAGCGTAAGGCTCGCTTGAGTGAGACTCAAGTAACGAAATGTCAACATGACATTTCGTTGCAGTCAGGGCAATTTTGTCGGTTAAATTTGGAGTATGGTGTCAGTTTCTGACACATCTGAAAAAATGTCCAGCACAAAACACGAAATACTGGCACAAAACGAAATGGGATAACAGAAAACATCAAAATGCGTAGGCATAGGCATAGCAAATTGAGTTACATTTGAAATATGACAACGTCGCTGATTGAACCCTGCCGTCTGGTAGATGTTGTCTAGGAAACAGACACACAAGCAAAGCCACATTTGAGGGTCCCCTGAGTAACCCTTAAGTATCCCTTGAGTAGAAACGAGGCCCTTAGTCTCATACAGGTGAACTATTATAGATTATTGTAGAATGTCATAAACTCCCAAGCTAATGCGTTCTGGCTCTATACTACAGTCGTAAGACCAACCTTATTGTATGGATCATTAGTGTGGTGGCCATATTGTAAGGATGGAAATAATCAACAAAACAAAGCTAAATAAAATTCAACACTTGGATTGTGTTAGTATAAGGCCCAAATTCACAATTTTTAGTTAACTAGTGGTCAAAAGAAAACTAGTGATTAGCAAAAATAATCGACAGTTTACGTCAAAAGCTCTGGTCAAGCAGTAGTTACGTTGACCCAAGGATGCGGTATCGGTTATCTTGACGTTTATTGTGGTCAACCGATGACATGTTTGGAGATTATAAAAACATGGATTTTGATACTGACGTCTAAGACGTCGATGGATTTTGATTATACTCAGTTCTGGGGGGGGGGGGGGTGGGGGAAGGAAGTCTGCGTTCCGACTGTGGAGTCAAGGCAGTTGGTCCTTTGTGAATCCTGGCAGCGGACACTATGCCACCCTCTTGAAACTGCAAGGGGATGATCCTATCCTACATATGAGTAGTGATATACTTTCTCCTACATCGCTTTGACTGCAAACGGTGAAGTATCCTACAAGGGAAGAGTGGGGACAAGCACAGTACGAAATTATTTGGCAGCTTATAAAAACTGCCAATATTTCAAAGCCTACTTGAGGAATCTGCTTGATAATTATGGATCACGTCTATAAACTTGTTTCCTCAGCATAGTTGACTTATATTATTTCGACAATTCAGGACTTTGACTTCATCAAATACTATTATGTCTTTATAATGTAGTTGTTCCTTGAATAAAAATAAAATTCGATAGTACTTTCTCAAAATAAATAAATTTCATTCAGTTTTTGCATTCTACCTCACCCTGTATATGAATAAGTGTCGGTGACTCTTTTTATTCATTCATAAATTTTCGATATACAGTACTTTGATTTAACAGCGATTTGCATATAAAAATGGTCATAAGAATGGGAATCATTATCAGAATCTAAATATGGAATAATATATAGGGTGTCTCATTTTAAATAATGCATGTTTGCATCGCCCCGTATTTATGGATCACCCTGTGTAAATAAAAATATCTTCTAAGTAAGGAGGAGAACTTTTTCCGCTATCTTCTGCTGCAGTAGTGGGGTGATCGACCGGTCCGGTACTCAAAACGCACGCTGTATTTAATATTAAATTAACAAAATATAGTTAGAAAGAGAACAGCGTCTAGTACGCGGTGCTCTTAACTCACGATTGAAGCGTCAGTTATGAAAATTAATTCACGGTGTTTGTAGTAGTATTACTTGTTCAAAAGTAGTAAGATAATCGCTGTTTAATAACTCGATAAAAGTTGACTGTAATAACGCACTTGCTAATTTACTGCAAACCTATGAAAAAATGAAGATAATCAACGATAGCAAACTTTACGGATTACATATAAGTTGGATCATTCTCCGTCGGCACTTTGAAGAACTCACATGAAAGCGATGCCGCAGCCGCACGCGCCAGTTAGTTTTTGCGTTGGTTTTTGCTCAAGTACGAGGGTCTTTTAGCGGGGACTTGCTGACGCCTGGGTTGTACGCTCGGTTGTACGTATATACGAGGGTCATTGAAAAACTATGTATTGACGGCCGATTTAGACATACAAATATAACGTTTATTTTGCACTCAGTTACATAAACGGATATCAAAAATAAAGCCTAGTAAAACTATTACTAATGAATCTCAAATGATTTCACATATTGTAGCTATTTCGTAGATAAGTAAAAACTGATGGTTCAAAGCTGCTGTAATATTTTTACCTTAATGTTTTGTTTATTTGTCTTATTTTTGAGATCACAGTTTATAAATTTTATGGTATAGTATATACAAACTCGTATGTCCGATTTTAAAAGATAATCATGTGGAAATGCTTTACATGGATGTGAATGAATTATTTTCGGCATTTTGCTTTTCAGTGACATTCCAATTGCTACTGTAGAAACTCGATTGTTAAGGTTATCAAAAAAAATGTTTTAGAGCTCTAAAATATAATTTACAATGTCCCTGGGTGGTATGGTAAGACCACCGAATGAATGTTTTGTCTCACTATACGCTTTTAGCGTCATACAATCCTTTAAGTACCTGTAGCTCTTGACTTTAGACCCAAAGTGAGCTAGTTTGTTGGAATTGTTTTATCGGGAGGAACACAGGCACAAATATACAGGGTGTCCCATTAATAATTTTGAGTCGAATATCACGTGACCAAAAACAAATACCTCATTGGGTAGTACAATGACAAAAAAAGACACATCTGCTCTAATTTACTTGCGCAAAATTATAATTCTCTACTACTGCCCAGTTCCGACATATTTGTTGTCTTAATCGTCGTGGGATAGCCTGTATTTATATCCCATATATTTCAAGGTCTACCACAAAATAAAGATGGATCTGATTGTCGTTCTCCATCCATTAAGAAATTTAAATTGATTGGTAATATCTCTTCCCGCGAAACTGATTACTCTCAAACTTCTAAAAAGGTTATCCATTTCCTGCAAACAAATCCGAGATAACAAAATCCGATATTTTTGAGACACTGTACATACTTCGCGTTAAACACGTTCAACCTGTACTTTGCGCCGCCCCGTATCTCCCGGCTGACGTCGGTACACTGCTACCGGTGTACCGGGGAGACGGAGCAAGGGGCAGGCCGTTTTGATATTTTTGCGGAGTGATCCAACTTATATATGTTCCGTAAACTTTGACGATAGTCAGTTTGGTTTCAGATCTGGTAGGGGAACATCTGATGCCATAATAAGCCTTGTAGAGAATATACAGGAATCTATTAATAATGAATGTATACATGTTTCTGTGTTTACAGATCTATCTAAGGCGTTTAATTGTATAAGTCATAAAATGCTGATTGTAAAGCTGGAAATGTATGGTATTAGAGGTGTTGCGAGTAATCTCATTGCATCGTATCTTGAAAACAGAAAACAAAGAGTATATTCTAATGGGAAAGTAAGTCAAGAACTAACAGCAGGTAGAGGGGTTCCACAGGGCTCTATACTTGGTCCCTTCCTATTTATTTTATATATGAATGATGTGACTAATCATATGAATTTGCTAGATACAGATGTAACTACTACTATGAACGCTGATGATACTACATTTAGCTTGTCTATAGCTAAAATTGTTATGAAATAGACAGGGAATATTGTTTGGACCGTTTTGACTCATTCTGCAAAATGGTTTGGCTATAATGAACTGTATCTGAACAATGAAAAAACTATGCACTGTTTGTTCACGTTTCAAAAATACTCAGAAGTACAGTATGCGAAACTCCTTGGTGTCAGTACTTGCTTGGGATAATGCTTCACATTCGCAACTGCAGAGAATTTTTTTGATACAGAATGCAGCGGTACGCGCCATAATGAGGGCTAGTCATGACGAGCATTGTCGTCAATTTTTTAGGAATCTAAAAATTATGACTGTTTTCGCTGTAATCTTGTACCAGCATTTAATATACACAAAAACACTTAACCAATTACTGCACCATATCATAGATTCATAGGTACAATACTCGTGGCAGAAACAAACTGGTACCACCAAGAAGTAGAGTTAACGTAGCCAAAAGTCTTGGAGTTGACTATTATAACATACTTCCCGAAAACGTCAGCAACCTGCCACTTAATGCTTTCAAAAGAAGGGTTAGATCCATTTTATTAGAAATCGCTCCCTACAATTTTAGTGAGCTTAAAGAATATTTTCAGAAATATTATTTGTAGTCATAAATAATGTTCGACTATATTTTAACTGTATCTTAATCTGTAACTGTTTATTTTATTGTTTTTAATCTGTGTCAATGTACAAGTATTTACTTTTATTTACTTTACTTTTATTATGATCCTTACCATGGTAGAGGTAGTATAGCGTTTATTGTAAATATAAAATAAATAAAATACATAAACAACAAGTGACCCAAAAAAAGTTAAAAACTTGTGCTTGGGTATAAGTAATTATTATAAAATGGAAACAACAAATAAGGGTTAATTCAGGAATATTTATATTTAAATATTATGTATTCCATATATATAAGTAATAATAGGTATTGCATATGTCTACAAGTTGGTGAATTTTAATGCGCTTATTATTTACTATACAAAGACTCATATTTATATAGTATGTACATATATGCTTAACCTGACTCGCCAATAATGTTTTATACATTCACTGGTATAATAAATATCTATATATCTATCCATCTTTCTATCAACTGTGGTTTATTGCCGTCATCATCACTCGTTGAACAATATACTATTTGTGATTTCGAGGCTTATTACTTGTGCATGTGCATGCAGAGGGACTGATTACGCCCGGCTGTTAGAACTTTCGCAAATATTTGGTTTCAAATATCGGGAGTCGCTGTACAGTAAATGAACCTTGCATCGTAAAACTTTTTAGCCGGTGTGAAGAAAGTTGTAAGTTTTTCAGCAAAACACAATAACAGAGGGTATTGGCACCATAAATAAAAGTTCCGTAAAGCACCCTCGTACCGTCAGGCCACAGTCTGTAGACCAACTTTTTACTTACTTTTTAGAAAATCTGCAATAAGTAACCACAGCATAAAACTATCCAAGCATTTGTGTGTTAAGGCGCGTCCACACTATGCCGAATCAGGCCGGTTGGCCTATGCCGGCATGGTTGAAAGAATGGAGCAAAGTTCTTTTAAGAGCAGTTATCCACGCCATTTCTTTATTGGTACACTTTGAAATCATAAATAGCGTTACAAAAGATGAAAATAAGTAATGAAACATATGACGAAAGTTTTCATGCAGTAAATTTTTTCACTCAATAAAAATATTCCAGGGGCACTGTTTGTCGTTTTTTGTTAAAAACGGTTACTAAAAATGACAATAGTTATTCTATTCCTATCCCTGACCGTACGTCTGTTATAAATCAAATGCACCTGTACATTGTGTCACATGTCAACGGTTGTCAAAATTTCAAGAAGATTCAGTCGAAAGAAATTTAATTATTTTTGGTAATGGTATGTTGTGCTGGGAGCTCCAAAATGCTGCTGAAACCCCCATCCAGTTGAGGTATTGAGGATAGGAAGAACTAACAACGATATGGAGCAGAAGGAGATGATCGAGCTTCGGAGCTAAGGAAGGTTATGAAATATTTTAGTCTGTATCTACTATAGTCGGTATTCGCGCACAAAGCCTAGCTTTCTGCGAACTATGACTAATATTTATTTGTATACTCAACAAATAAATATATTGTTTGATTGATTGATTGATTGATTGATTGTTTGATTTATTAATCGATTGATTGATTGTTTGATTGATTGTTTGAATGATTGATTGATTGATTGATTGATTGATTGACTGATTGATTGATTGATTGATTGATTGATTGATTGATTGATTGATTGATTGATTGATTGATTGATTGATTGATTGATTGATTGATTAATCGATACGTCTGTAGTTGGGTTGAAATAGATTACATAATCAACAAGTCTATATACATAAGTTGCTGTCATCATCATAGCCACAATGTCTTAACAGACATGTTGTGAACTCGTAAAATGCATTAAGTCGGAGCTAGACTATTGCCGACACGAATATTATCAATAGTTTTGAGAACTGTAGCTTGGCCTCGTTCGCGATATACTATCAGTTCAGTGGCGCTCTTGATACTCACATCCAGCTACTGTTTCGTGGTATCCACCTAGCGTGTAGGGAAACGGCCACGGTGCCGTCCACTCGGGGCATGACCCTAAACTACAAGTTTCTACATATTATCGCTTCTGTAAATATGTCCGAAGAAAGCATTCTTGTCGACACAATCCAGTATGGAAACGTTAGTTCGATGGGCAGTATAAGGACCTCTCAGCATTCTCATCCACGCCCACAATTCAAAAGCATCTATGCGAGCTCGATCTGCCTTTTAACAGCCCAAGTTTCCGAGGCATACAAAAATATGGAGAACACAAGAGACTCTACCAGCGCCATTTTGGTAGCTTTAGTGATGTTATGGTCACGCCATATTTTAGTAAGCTTTGTCATGACGACACGTGCCTGTTGAATGCCCCGTCGAATCTCATTTTTACAGCTAACCGAATTGTCGATCAAAGAACCGAGGTACACAAAACGTCCTGCTGACTTTATTTCTCGATGATTATCATGTTCTCTATCTACGATCATAACCTTGGTCCTGTTGTAGTTAATACCAAGACCATATGCTCCACCCTGTTGTCCTAAGATGTTTAATAGAGCTACTAGTTCTTCCTGAGAAGCAGCAATAAGGGTTGTATCGTCAGCAAATTTTATGTTGGATATTTTGCTTTCGCCAATAGTTATACCGCCGTTCCAGTTGTCCAATACCTGTCTCATCACGAATTCAGAGTAAATGTTGAAAAACATCGGAGACATTACACATCCCTGACGAACCTTTTCTACTGGTTACCATCACACGAGCGGAATTAGATTCATAGGGTTGCTGCATGAGAAACACTAGATGATAAGGAATTTACATAGAGATAAGGATTTCCCACAGTTTAGACCACTTCACGTTAAAAACTGGAAAATAATGCTCTCTGGTTTTTTCAATAATTTGCCTTCAGTTTAACCCTTAAGTACTATGCTCCGTAAATAATCAGACTCACACTATCCTACCGTCTGACGGGTTTCAGAAAAATGATTGTAAAAAATAAACTTTTTGTTTATTATTCTCTCTTTGACAGAAATAAGTAAACTGATGATCAAGCTTTGGAATACAATGAGAAAAAATACAGTTTACGTTTATTTTCACGGGAAAAAGATTAAAAATATAGAAACGTGCAATCAATTTTCTTACCTTTGGCATGCCTCTACTTTTTATTATATTAAAAAAACTTTGAAAAAATACAAAAATGTCTTTTATTCTCGAAAAAAGAAAACATAAAGAAATATTCTTAGCCAAGAAAAAATACAAATTAACAAGACAGTAAAAAAATTGCAAAGCCCAAATTTGGGCTTTTTCGGCACATTCTGTGCACACTATTTATGGCAAATTTCTCATCACATTCAGCCTCTACGTCACTATTGTCACTTCCAACTTCTTCAAACCACTTTAGAAGGACATCTTCGTAATCTGGGTCGCCATATTTAACCCTCTTGGAGCTTCCAGGTTCGTCATCCATTTTCCACAAAATAAGGGAAACTTACACCTTCACTATTCACCCGTCTCACAGACGGAACTGGCAGTTCGAATTGAAATATATCCGCACCAACGTGTTTCCGCCAACTAACCTTCGGTCCTCTAATTTGTATCTCCAAGCAGTAAAGTCATGTACGGTTGACGCTGTGATGCGCGTGGTGGAAGTGATATCGCATACTCAGATATGATATTCCGTCTGTGAGTCGGGTAGATAGTACTTAAGGGTTAAAGATCTGTTAACGCGTACCGCGTCCCTCTCTACTAACTCTAGTAAAAATGTTCATAGCTGGCGTCATATTTTTCCATTCATGTTGAGGCGAGCCATCCTATGTGGTAAATCAGTTAAAAGTTAAAACGAACGCTTGATATGTGGTAGCCTGCTTTCAGTTATACCTGAAATTGGGAATCATAAACTCAAAAAAATTGGAGCAGTAGTATAGGCGTGGAATAACTCGCATATCACAAAACACTGGTAGCACGGTTTTATTTAACAAAGGGTGTTGGCTCGGGGACTGTCGATACACCTTTCTGGCATACGTCAGGACCGTACTGGAGCAACAGTCGCTGGTTGTTTTTGTTTCATATCTGGGTTCTTCAGGTTTACCAAAAAATCGAAAATCGTTATTTGGCTTTCTGTTACGATGAAACCTCGTGTTTTTGATAATTTGAGAATGCTTATTACAAATCCCGTCACAGTTTTGAGCTTCAGTCACGTTTGGCGAAAATAAAAAATTTCAGATCTCTTAGATCTTCAGGTTTACCAAAAAAATCGAAAATCGTTATTTGGCTTTCTATTACGATGAAACCTCGTGTTTTTCATAATTTGAGGATGCTGATTATAAATACGGTCGCAGTTTTGAGTTTCAGTTTCGTTCGGCGAAAATCAGCCCATCTTCATTGTAGCTAGGGGGTCGCTACGAGCTTATTTCATGTAGGGCAAGACAGGGGTAAGTTGTTAGGTAGATATAGGAGAACGTCACAAATGCCCAAAAAGTACAATATCTCATAATCGAAAATTTTCTCGATCACAATACTGCCCTCATCTATCGATGTGGGAAGTAAAAATGGTGAAGTTCCGGCAACGGTCATCCCAATGTCCTTGCATTTATTCTGGCGTATCTAGAAACTGGAACGCAGCACAAACAAAACAACGGGAATAATGATCCAAAAAAAAAATGCAAGGTTCATTATTTCCCAGAGCAGCTCAAACCAACTTCCGTAAACGCAGGCTTATAGTCCAGTAAGGCTAGAATGTTTCACTTGAGATCTTGTAGTAGTTAACAGAATAATGGACTAGTATCACGAGGTTAAGAACAATGATTTAATTGTTATAACCGCTTAGTGCATACAAAAATAAACGTACTGCTGCATTTCGTTACTTTCTACATCATTTTGTTTTTTAGTAATTCCATTCTAAAGTTTAAAGAAAGGAATTCAAATTTAGCCAATCAGTGCCAACCGCGCGAAGCATCTGCAGTGCATTGTTGCCAAGGACAGCTCCGACTCGCAGACGGGAACAGAAGGCAAGATAGATGAGCCAGCTCGCGTACAGCTCCGGCATTTCGCGCGCCATCACAATGCGGCAACACAGCACACATATCTGTCTTTTGATTGGCTGTTCGCCTTTAGGGCAGTGACAGCACTGCCTTAGGAGAATTCAAATATTTTCCTTATTTTCACGGCTTTCCTGTGCCCAAAAAAATCGGAGAAAAAAATGAGATGCTTTTTATGACGTACTCTGTCATATGCAACAAAAAAAAATTCATGAAGCTAGTCCATTACAGACGTCAGTGCAAACTCATCACTGATCGTAGGTCCTTAGGGTACAACCTCTTGTTATGTGATAATTTGGTTGCTAGCTCTATTCATCAAATATGATTATGGCTAGATAGAAAAATTTCCGCCAATTATCATAAGTGTATATAATGGCGGACACATTGAACATTTATAAGGTTATCTTTGTTATCAATATTCTAGTAATGGAGAAGTTTACTAAATTTTTTTTATCGATTCAATAGAAAATATAAGAAAAATAAAAGAAAAGCGTGAAAGAAATATGAATATATCTTTAAAGACAAAAAAGTTATAATGTTTCAAAGTCGTGCTCCGCAGAAATATTTTTGGCACGACTGACCGAATGGCGTGACGTCATGTCTCCGTAGCCAGTGCGGGCGGCCGCTGCCGCTGAGCCACACGACGCGACGCACGTACTAGACAACGCACACAGACACAGCGTGGTGGTGGCGTGAGCTGAGCAACCCCGTGAGCAACCAATCGCCTCATTTGTTTTCTAGTTTAGTGCATATCAAATAATATTGCTATGATGAGTGACATTAAAAAAGGATGTTATAAAAAATATTGCATTGTTCCAATTGTTGTTGTGTGAGCCCAACGATTAAAACACCTAATAAAGTTTTTTCCCACGTACCTTTGCATGCAAAAGAAGTGGTCCAAAGTGATGAAAGGGATTTAATAATACCAAAAAGTATAAAACATGTTTGTGAGGATCATTTTGATGCGAGTATACTATTGTATTTATCTTCTATTGATAAGTATTAATATTATCAACTATAGATGGATAGCTTCACTGGTTGTTAAAGATTACTTTACCTAATAGTAAATTAGTGAGTTACATTTATAATGTAATATGTATGCTGAATTACTTTATTGTGTTATATATTTCTATATTTTCGGATTCGTAACTTATGTTTTTGTTGTTGCAGCTTGAAAATTATACTGAAAATCTAATCAAATATGAACTAGTTGGTGGTACATTCAAGCTGAAAACTGAAGGCTGTCCTCATAAGTTTGACTGTCAAAAAATTGTTCACCCTAGAAGAAAACTCGGAGCATATGAAAAAGGCGACGCGCAGAATGTTTAGAAAATTTATTGCAGAACGATGCTTCATCGACCTCAAGTTGGCAAACTTTCGAAGTAATTCAGTGTCATTCAATATACAAAAAGCCGGATGTACTAGAAAATCCACTATATAAGGATTGCACAGTGAATATATCAGATATAATCCCGACAACAAAATTTAAACAAAGTGCAAGTTGACATCAAAGTTAAACAAAAATATCAAAAAGTGTAAACAATCATGAGAAAGAAAAAAACGAACGATATAGAATATAAGTGTCTGATGACCATTCCCCAATCACCCGAGAGTTCTCCTTCAAAAGAATCAGTATCTTCTAAGAGTTGCTACAGTTCAGTTAGTTATACTTTAAATACAACAGTCATCCCTCAGTATTGCAAAGAGACAATAACAAAAATATCAACAAATGCTGGTTTTTATTTGCGTTTACCGGAAGACGTTTATTTTCTCACGAAACGATTATCTTAAAGCATTTCTAGATCAATAAGAGATATTTTAATATCACTTTGTCCTTTTACAAGTCCTTCTTCCGTTATGGTCAAAAACTATAAAACACTTATTTAAAAATCAAAAATAAATTACGTCTGATGCGTTGAGCTCTAATGCGTTTTGCACAAGCTGTACATACAATACACTCTACAGCTTCCACGATACACAGATCTACGGCAGCGCGCGGCACAGACGGCTGGCTATGCGGATTGCGGAGACGTGACGTCACAGCCAAATTGAAGGCGGCAACTATTTCGCGCAAAATATGCAAACTTTAATTATTGATTTCTCTGCCATTTATTGACGGATTTCAAAAATTTTTTCACTGACTAATTACTTTTCGCCTATATTTTACGGATACGTAACTGCTTATTTCATTATGAGTATCATGAGACTTCTCCATTATAATTTATTTAGAGCTGCTGTTTTAGAGATTCTTTCTCTGGATTTGTTTTCTATATAAAGGGTGTCCCACGACTAAGACAAGCAATATATAGGAACTGGGCAGTAGTAGCGCATTATAATGGGCGTAAATTAGAGCAAATGTAGTATCTGTTCCTATTATTGTATCATCCAATGAGGTATTTGTTTTTAACTACGTGACGCCCGATTGAAAATTTTTAATGGGACACCTTGTATATTTGTGACTTTTTGTGTTCCTCCCGATGGAACTATTCCAACAAACTAGCACACTTGGGGTCTAAACTGATTAATTCAAGAGCTACAGGTACTTAAAGGACTGTACCACTACCATTATGAAACACTACCAAAGTAATGAATGGCAGTGGTACAATCCTTTAAGTATCTGTAGCACTTGAATGAATCACTTTAGACAACAAGTGTGCTAGATTTTGGATTTGTTTTATCGGGAGGAACACAAAAAGTCACAAATATACAGGGTGTCCCATTAAAATTTTGAATCGGTCGTCAGGTGACCAAAAACAAATACCTCATTGGGTAACGCAATGATAAGAATAAATCCAACATTTGCTCTAATTTACACCGCCAAAATTATAATTCGCTGCTACTGCCCAGTTCCAATATATTGCTTGTCTTAATCATCGTATTTGCTTTTTGATAGCACAGCTTCGTACAGTAAGTCCCTGTATTCTCTTCTTGTTTGAGATATGTTGTGATTATTTTTATAAAATAAACTGGAAGTTATTTGCACTTGTAAACAAAGCGATGCTTTTTACCTCGGCAAAATGTCAGAAGGACACAAAACATTACCGCATTTGATTGTTTTTTGCCACCATGGCTATAGTGGTTTGAGGTTTACTTCCACATTTTAGAAACTTTGAAGCTAAGTATTTTAAAAGCTTTTCGAAGTAAGGTGATATAATATTCAGGGTGTCTCATTTCAAAAAATATAGAATTATACGAAAAACAGGACCTTTTATCATTTTTTCTTTTTATACGTATCAAATTGTGGCAAGAGTAAACAATAAAACTTTCATATAAATTTTTTTCTCTTCAAATAAAAAAGATACCGGCACCTTTTGTATCGCTAAAGAATGTCGAAGCTCTCAGTCCATTGTGTCCGAGACAACTTCTGGAAAATTTTAATATTTCAAATACTTATTCCAGAGGTAAAGTCGTGCCCACAACTGTTGCTTCTCGACTTTTTATAATAAGAGCTCTTAAATTAATAATTTTCTATCTCTTCTTTGAATTCCATTTTAAGCGAGCTGAGACGACTTCATCCAAGACGCAGATCCTATTATGCCAAACGACTGCAACGGATTTTTGAATTGTAACCAAATGATTTGGCTTATTATGTGAACTTTAACTTTTGAGTTGTCTAGTGGTTATATACTACAATTCGTACCATGAAGGAAATAGTTCAAAACTGCCAAGACCAAAAGAAAGATGCCTTTACGTGCTTCATCGATTATGAGAAAGGGTTTGACATGTCACACGTGATCTGCTCATATCATATCTTGGCAATTTGGTACTTGGTGGCAAGGATTTAACCTGATTCGTAATCTGGACTGGAAACAGAAGGCAAATATTCGAGTCCATAATGCAGGATCAACAGATGATGTTGAGATACAAAAGGGAGCTGGACAAAGGTGTATCTTGTCGCCGATGTTAATCAACCTATATGGCGGAGAGAGCATTTGCTGAGGCTCGGATAGCCCTATCAGCATTAAAATAAACGGATTTTCAGTCAACAAAACTCTACTAAATAGCGTTAACGAGGAAAACCAAAAAGATGTTAGCTTCCGTCTCAGATACAGGATAACCCAAACAACAAACACTTGAATGGAAAGGACAGCAAATGGGTCAGCAAATTTAAATATTTGGGATACATGGTAAACGAAAGATGGGACTCATGTCAGGAGATAAGATGCAGAATTGAACAAGCTAGGACATTTTTCCTGAAATGTCGAAAATTTCCTACAAAAAAAAAATGTTAGCTTCAGTCTCAGATACAGGATAACGGTCTGGTCTACTCGCTGAAGGAAGCGTTCGAAATGTGGACTCTGCGACGAATGCTGAGAGTCGATCGTGTGAGAAATGAGAACGTTCTCCAGAGAGCGGGCTTAGCGGAACGAGAACTTTTTGAGGTGATATGGAAGAGGAAAATAGCTTACCTAGGCCACAAAATGCGTGGGGAATGCTATCACCTCCTGCGTCTTATTTTTCAAAGAAAGATCGAAAGAGGGAGAAGAGGAATTGGAAGAAAAAAACTCATAGCTGAGAAACATCCGTCACTGGATAGGAATAAGCGACCGAAAATTACAGAGAGCTGCAATGAATAGGATCATCTGATGAGAGAAAGGATGAACGCCTACGCAGGAATCTGCATGGCACCCTAAGAAGAAGAACCAACTGAATATTATTATTCCTAAAAATTGGCGATGATTTCATAGCTGTCAATTTTGTCGACAACTATACATACTACAAGGTCTACCAGGAATCCGTATAACTAAATTTGTCAAGACTTTTCAGTCCAATCAAACAAAACGCTTAACAAACGACAACATATGGACTCATCATCATCATCGTAGTCACAACATCTTAACAGACATGTTGTGAACTCGTAAAATGCATTAAGTCGGAGCTAGAGTATTGCCGACATGAATATTATCAAAAGTTTTGAGAACTGTAGGTCGCCGATTCACTGTCACTTCAGCGGTGCTCTTGACACATACTTATATTCAGCAACTGTTTCGTCGTATTCACCCAGCATACAGGTGATTGGGCACGGCGCGACCCACTAGGGGCACGACCCTAAACTACAAGTTTCTCCATATTGTCGCTTCTGTGAATATGTCCGAAGAATGTAAGCATTCTCATCGACACAATAGAGGATAGTCTCTTTGGATTGCCGAGATCATCCAGTAAGGAAACGTTAGTTCGATGGGTGGTGTAAGGAACTCTCAGCATTCTCCTCTACGTCCACATCTCAAAAGCATCTATACGAGCTCGATCTGCCTTTTTAACAGTCCAAGTTTCCGAGGCATACAAAAATATGGAGAACGCAAGAGACTGAATCAGCGACATTTTGGTAGTTTTAGTGATGTTAAGGTCACGCCATAATTTAGTAAGCTTTGTCATGGCCACAAGTGCCTGTTGAATGCGCCGTCGAGTCTCATTTTCACAGCTACTCGAATTGTCGATCAAAGAATCGAGGTACACACAACTGTGAACTACTTCACAATGGCCTACTGACTTTATTTCACCATGAATATCATGCTTTCTATCTATATGCTGTGCTGTGTTGTTCTGAGATGTTTAATAGGGCTACTTGTTCTTCTTGGGAAGCAGCAATAAGGGTTGTATCGTCAGCAAATCTTGAGTCAGATATTTTGCTTTCGCCAATAGTTATACCGCCATTTCAGTTGTCCAATACCTGTCTCATCACAAATTCAGAGTGAACGTTAAATAACATCGGAAATATTACACATCTCTGACGAACTCCTTTTCTGGTTGCTGTTTGACCAGACAGGTTACCATCAATTCTTACACGAGCCGAGCTAGACACATAGAGCTGCTGTTTGAGAAATACTAAGTGGTAAGGAACTCCCATAGAGATAAGGCTTTCCCACAGTTTAGGCCACTTTACGTTATCAAGTGCCTTAGAGTAGTCCACAATGCAGATAAAAACTGGAAAATAAGGCCCTCTAGATTTTTCAATAATATGTCTTAAGTTTAAGATCTGCTCACGGGTACTGCGTCCTTTTACGAAACCTACCTGCGCCTGAGAGATTCGCCAGCCAATAGAACCCTCCAAACGGGATTGTAAAGTATATAGTACGGACTCATAACCATAACCATACGTGTATCATGATACTAACAGCACGCAACGCTATAAAAGGGGTCTTCAAAGGGTATGTTATTCTCTATGACTAGTCTGGCCGCAACGTTGTTAACATCCATCAGACTACTAGATGCAAAAAGCAAAAATACATTCAAGGAACCAGTCCTCGGAAGTTATGGAAATTACTTTCGTGCTGTACTGGCTAGATTACAAGATTGCGACCGCATAAATCCCGTTATCAGAAACGACTTCGTCATTAGTTTCTGTTATTGTGGATTTGTTTTTGAGTGGATATGAATTACCTTCGTTAGACTTGCAGGCAAATTTTTTGCTTAGTAGCATAGCCGTTTGTTGACCTATTGATGACATAAGTCGACGACGTTGCATAACCGAATAAAGTACTTTGTCAGCGACATTGTAACAGTTGACGTAGTTATGATAATGCAGCTTCTATCCAGTGATGTTAGCATACGCATATACAGGGTGAGTTTTTAGTACCGGCTCGGTCGATAACTCCACTACTATAGAAGATAGCGAGAAAAGTTGTATATAAAAGTTGTAGCCACGGATATGCTCCTTGCTCAGAAAATATTTTGATTTATACAGGGTGATCCATAACTACGTGGTGATGCAAACATGCATTTTTTTAAATGAGACACCCTATATATTATTCCATATTCAGATTCTACTAATGATTTCCGTTCTTCTAATATAGGGCATTGTTACATTATACAGGGTGTTTCAAAAGTTATGACCATTTTTATATCCAAATCGCAGACAAATGAACGTACTGTATATCAAAAAGTAATGAATCAATAATGTTTTTTTTTTACATGGGAAGATTAAAAATATCCTCTAGTTTTAAAATCGGCTATAAAAGAAGCGCGAGACGCATATTCGTATACAAGGTGATGTAGAATGCAAAGTCCAAATTTTCTCCTTCTTTTCAAATGTAACCCCCAATATTTTATTATCCCAAAAAATTGCTTTTTATATGCTCTTTCATCTTTGTATAGCACTTGTTGTACCTACGTTCATCAGTTTCCGAGATATTTCAATTTTTCGGTAAATTTAAAGTATAGCCTCTATTTGTGTACTGAAATTTATTTATTTTGAGAAAGTACTATCTGATTTGTTTTTTATTTAACGAACAACTAAATTATAACGTCTTGATAGTATTTGATGAAGTCAAAACCCCAAATCATCGAGATAATAAAGTCAAGTATGCTGAGGAAACAATTTTGTAGGCGTCATGCATAATTATCAAGTAGTTTTATCACGTAGGCTTTGAAAAATTGACAGTTTTCATAACCTACTCAATAATTCCATGCTGTGTGAAAAACCAGCTTTGAAAATTAATTTTTCCATTAAGAGTACTTAGGAGAATCTTTGAGAAATTGTCTACTTGCCTCTAGAATATATCAACTATGAATAACAATATCCAGAACGGAGGCACTCTAAAACTAATGCGTTTGAAAGATTGAAGAATCGTTTTATTTGAACTGTGTCGTTTCACATTTCATAGCCTACCTGATACATCTGCTTGATAATTATGCATGACGTCTATAAAATTGTTTCCTCAGCACACTTGACCTATATTATCTCGTTAGTTCAGTGTTTTGACTTGGTCAAGTATTATTATCGCCTTATATTTTAATTGTTTGTTAAGCAGAAACAGAATTTGGTAGTATTTTCTCAAAATAAATAAATTTTATTAAACAAATAGAAGGTATATTTAAAATTTGTAGAAAAATCGAAATATCTCAGAAACTAATGAATGCAGCCATAATAAGTGCTATACAAAGATGAAAGAGCATATTAAAAGCAATTCTTTGGTATAATAAAATATTGGGGGTTACATTTAAAAAAAGAGAGAAAATCTAGATTTTGCATTCTACATCACCCTGTATACGAATATGCGTCGCGGGATTCTTTTATAGCGTATTTCAAAACTAGAGGATATTTCCAATCTTCTCATGTAAAAAAAAATTTTTGATTCATTACTTTTTGATATACAGTACGTTCATTTGACCGTGATTTGGATACAAAAATGGTCATAACTTTTGAAATACCCTGTATAATGTAACAATACCCTATATTGGAAGAACAGAAATCATTAGTAGAATCTGAATATGGAATAATATATAGGGTGTCTCATTTAAAAAAATGCATGTTTGCATCACCACGTAGTTATGGATCACCCTGTATAAATCAAAATATTTTCTGAGCAAGGAGCATATCCGTGGCTACAATTTTTATATACACTTTTTTTCGCTATCTTCTACAGTAGTGGAGTTATCGACCGAGCCGGTACTAAAAACTCACCCTGTATAGGGCAAAACCAGCAGCAAATTGTGAATTTACGGATGCAGGAATTAAGACTCCACTCAGAGACATGGTCACTCACAGCAGGACTAGGGTCTTCCAAAAATGGCAAGATGAGTGGGACCAATACGGCGGCCACATGAGGAATATAAAGCCTACACTTCAAAGTCCAATATATCCGAAACAATTAACTCGGAGAAAACAGGTTATCATCTGTAGACTTCGCGTAGGACATACCAACCTTCTCACTTCCACCTACTTACAAGAAACGCCATTCCCATATGTACAAACTGTGTCAAAGTACTCGGTTTAACCTTTGTAACTTGTCTTTAACTTCTTTTCGCTTAGTGGTTCTGAAAAGAACTATTCTTTTGTCCGTGGTCTTGGTGTTCCGCTACCTTTTCCATTACTTTGTACATGGTTTGTGGTTGTTATTCATATAACTATTCATATAGGCCTCTTGATGTACATCCTCTCAAGGAGCCCTCAGATAACTGTGTGCTCAGCCATCTTAACCTGCTGAGATAGGCCGTGAGCTCAGCGTTCATCCAGAATAGACTCTCGCATTGATAGGCAGCTAGACAACCCCAAAGTAGTCATATAGAAAAGCTTGTGCTAAATAAAGTACACTGTAAATGTTTCTTGTAAGATTTTAGTTAACTTCATGGTACCAGACTAATATTTCAAATTTCAGGTTTCATTGATGTGGCGGCATTTGCATCAAACTCGAACCACACGAACAAACTAGCCTAAAATCAGTTGCATGCATGGCACAAGTGGGCTGCAAGGCAAAAGCGTTCCTTTAATAACGGCCTCCAAGGCCTCATAACAGGCTTTGTAAAACACTTACTCTCAGACTGTCCGTTACATGGCTCCCTTGAAGTAAGACTACAAATGAATTCAGAACTGAACCATATATTGTCAACTTCTCTCCAAAATGTCAGGACCCTAATGCTTAACTTCCTAAAACAAATTAACGTATACCACAAAATTTAATTAGAAAAAGAGGTATATGCAGCCAATGACCATAGCTCTTGACGCTGCTTAAATAAAATGACAAGCTATGTATGCAATTTTTAAAACTAGCTTTCTGGTGGTACCTAGCATTACCGAAACCAACTAAGTAGAGATTGTTATCCTTGCTGATTATTTTTGCGATAGTTGTATTTGGATGATGTTTCGTGACTTTAAAATTGTGTTTGTATTGCAACTTCAGCTCAAAATCTAATTAAAACAAGACACTATAGAATAAGAAAGGTTGAAATGGTATTCATTCTATTTGATGTGTATATTTTTTTATTCCGATATAAATAAAATAATTGTATTAATACATTTCTATGACTGACACGAACCTTGCATCATTTGATTTAATGAAATTTGGAGTTGTTTCTTGATTGCTGTTCATCGTAATACTGTGAAGTATTTATATTTTTTAAGATAGTGAGATTGGAATAATAATTGGTATGGCAGACCGTGCAGCCAGACTAGCAACGGCACAATACAAATGCGCTAACATCCTCTGTAATGACTTTAAGAAACACATCATAGAATGAAGTCACGTTGATTGACTCAGTACTTCCCACAAATTACGGTGATACCAGTTGAATATTTTCCCATAGCATTAAGCTATAGTCTGAGATCCCCTTGTAATCAAATCATCGCCCGCCCAACAAAAAAAGTGTGTTATGATTGAAAAATTGAGTTTTATGACCCTTCCCCCCCCAACTACCCCAATTTCACCGTTTTCCAAAAAAAAGATGAAAATGATCACGAAACCCCTAAAACGCCTAAGTTTGAGCTGTTTCTATATTTTTATTTTATCTAATATTGCTGCGCCACCACTGACACGATTTCTAAAATGCATAGACGTTTTCCATCCTTGCCACGGTAATGGTACCACAGTGTCATTTCATTTCATTAAAATAAATCCAATCGTTTCCACGCTACATAATACAGAACGAGCTAAAGCAACATTCGTATGCATACGTCAGAAAATTTTAAGTCTCTGTAATAGACAAGACAATGTTCGGATGGACTTAAAAAAGTCTATTATGGGTCTCCCTTTCACAAGTCAATGGATACAACAAATTTTTGAGTTTTACGGTTTCTAAAAATCGTATGCGGTTTCCATCCTCGCCACGGTAGTAATACTGTGTAAAAATTTCATTGAATTCAATCCAATAGCTTCCTTTTAAGTAGAATTTCATCAAGTTAATTGTATTTAACTTGCATTAGTTTTATAGTAACCGAGACATTTTCCTCATAAGTAATACAATAACAGACAAACTGATGAGATCAAGATGTAGGCTGAAATTTGACTGTACAATAGAATCTAACTCACTGAAATCAATCCTACCACTGCTGCAATCGCAGACTTGGCTAGGGGGCAGTTGAGCCTTCTCAATTAGATTAAAAAGTTGCTGAGAATAAGGGGAAGCCAGTTACACAACTTTCAAACATAAACACGTTGAGGAAACAAGAGCAACATAGAAGTGCGAACTTTAGCAAGAATGTTATGCCAGTACGGATGTTTCCAAGATAGTTTGGGATAAATCCGTTTACCATATTATCATTTTTCGTATGCAGATCAGCTAAAAATGACGACAGCGTAGTTTCAGGCTAATCCAGTTTGCGATTTATCCATTGGCATACTGAAAGGAGCTCAAAAAAGGTTATTGGTGACAAGTTTCATCTTTCAACAATAGGGTACTTGCAGAAAAAAAAATATTATGTCGTTCACGCGTCCCTTAGAGCCTAGTAAACATGACAAAATCACTTGTTTGGTTTTTTGGAATCGACTGTGAGAGATATTCCAAAAATTATTTCAAATGCCGGAAAATGCCGCGCAAACAACCTTTGACGTCAGTGATCTCCTATAGTGATGGGATGTAAAGTATTGATATTCGATATCGATAGCCAGTGCTAACTTAACATTTTGGCATTGATCATTATAACCACAAAACACGGGCACACACAAAAGTACAAAAGTCAAAAGAATAAAAGTTAGGCTAGATTACTAATTCACTTTGTAGGGATGGGCTTGAATTAGATTCTATCTTTGGATTCATTCATAATGGGATGCGCCAAAATAAAATGATGGCTTCGATTAGTTGCGACTGTTGGTCACAAACAGGATGAACTGTGATACCTATCAGATATAAAAATGTATTGCAACCAATAGGCTAGTGGGTTAATTGCCTGTGTCAAATATGTTTAAGAATCAATAAATTGAATCGCATTGTTAAAGAATTCTGATCATCTTTAGTTTGCAGTTGAATCTCACTGACCTGCGCTGTAGCAGTATCGATTGTCGATATCGATAAGATACCTGTGACGTTAGCCCTTGTTTTAAGTCACGTGGAAAAATTTGAATATATCCTTATTTTATTTTGCAAATATCTTTTTTTGGCCGTCAGTAAAATCATGTTTTTTGTTTCCTACTGCTTCTTGATATGGTTTTCTTTGCGCTATGTATACTCCCGAGGCGATTTCACGACCTCTGCAAGTACCTTATTTATAAACGTATGCAGGGCAACAATTGTAAGTAGGTCCCTAGATCTTTTAGTTCTTCCCTAGATGCTCCACATAGTTCTTTCTGTTGAGATTTTCCTCTTTGCGATGAAATGAAAGGAATTGCACCTGTTCATCCTTAAAATATGTGCCAGATACTGTAGTTTTGTCTTAACGATAGTTAGAAGTCTCATTTCGATTATGAGAAAATGGTATTTCCAACGTGGAAGTTGTATATTTTCAGATAATATGTATTTTATACACCTTGTCCATATTCTAAATTTTGAAACCAAAGAAAAACTACCAGCGATTGTTGCTAACAGTATAATATCTTGAGAATTGAATTTAACATTTAATGCTATCAAAAAGTAATCATTTCCGTTAAGTAAAAAGTAGCTATACCTCTAACAGGAGCATTCTGAGCATTTATTGAAACAATTGTTAGAATCTTTTGTTCCAAGCAAATTATGTTTTATAGTTTAAACAGACTGCAATTCAGTTTTCATTTTCTGCCATTTTGCTTATAAGTACTGAAAACATTGAGGGGCTCCAGTCAGAGGTATTGTTAATGCTTTTTTATGGAATTAAATGTGAAAATGCATTCTAAAAGATATTCCACTGCCAGCAACAATTGCTGGTAGTCTTCCCTTCGTTTTAAGGCTCTTTAATTGTTTTGGAATGTTGTCAAGATTTAGTCCATCTTCATAGTAAGTAGGATATGAAACAAGATACTTCTGTCACACTCCAGCTTCTCATTGATATGAGATATATTACCGCTGTTGTCTCCAGTTACAGCTGATGTATTATAAGGAATTTTTATAATTCTGTCTCATTACTTAATTTCGTTCACCTCTTTCTGCTAAGTTATTTGGTTTCTTCTATCTGTTTATTTTTCGTGGCCTGCTAAGTTGCTTATACGTAGGAAGATTAGAAACCATTGAAAACTTGAAATAAAACGAAGTCGAAAAAAGATTAGTATTATGGATCCTATGTCATTAGAAAGGTTATTAAATTTTACATTTCCTCCTATAAAAAATAGGCATGCCTATTTGAAAAAATCAAGTTGCCTGTGATTAGGGTTTGTTTAACTAATATACTGATTTTTCTAAGTACAAAAAGAATTCAAATTTGAACATCTGAACTATGGTGGCGCATTTCGTACAAAGTCTCAGCCTTCTAAGTTTTACAATCACTGCGTCAATTTTTTTTCTGATATCTACCTACTTACACACAAAAATGGTGATCTGTACCTAAACGGTTCATTTAAAGACGCATATATGATAATATATAAAGCATTATAATTCATCAAGGAATCCAAATATGCAATAATGAACGTGAGGGGATCTGTTTAAAAAATATAAGTTTGGTATGTATAAACATCAAAATCTAAGTGAAAATATTTTAGCGTTAATAGCCTTCAAGGCTCCCTACCATGATGAAGTGTTATATTTTTGAAACATCTTTTAGCAGGTTCACCCACCCTGTATAATAGAGATAAAAAGTCGAAGAAGAAATAAGCAAAGCTAAAAGCAATATCTACTTGACAGTTTCAGCCATTGTTCAATCCGTCTACCACCCCTTCCATAAAATTATTGGAGTTCCCGTTTTGTTGGTAAATAGTACGTGAGTCAAAATACAAACGGCACGTGACCGATTCCCATGCTAGAGATGGGCGTCTATTAGATTGTCAGATAGACTTACCCTGTACCTCTGATACACTTCCGATCACGTTTTGCTAATCTTTGGCATCTAACCATGCACCGTCAAGAGATTAACTAATCCAGATTGGAGATACGGCAAGGTTCTGTTCGCAAGATTGTTGGGTGTTACATTTAAAAAACCAAAGTAAAATGACCTTCAAGTTGCCGTAATTTAAAATTCTGCCAAAAACACCCTGTAGATACAAATTGCTGGTAGCATCCAAAATAATATCCACTTGCTCTTCAAGTAACTCGCTGTATAATATTATTGAGAAAAGTTAAAGGAATGCAATGCATTAGGAATAAGTTCACTGAGTTAGATGTTATCACCAAGATGCATGACATTGATGTTGTATGCTTAACTGAACATTGGGTTGAGCATGACCAGTTAGAATACCTGACCATACCTGGCTTCAAAACAGCCGCCAAGTTTGGGAGACGCTCCCACAAAAATGGAGGAGTGATTATTTTGGTGAAAACGGATATCAAAGCAATCGAGTTTCCTAATATTTCCAGTCTAGAGCTAGATTTTGAATGTTGTGGTGCAAGCATCGAAGTGAACGGAGAAACATTTTGTGTGCTATCTGTGTATAGGTCTCCTAATGGAAACATGGATGTGTTTTTCAAATATTTAGACAATACGCTACAAATGGTAACAATGCAGTTCCAAAAAATCATTCTAACCGGAGATTTTAATATAGACTTTTTAAAACCCTCCACACAAAAAAGTTATCTATGTGATATATTACAGTCGTATGAGTTACTTGATCACTATGAAGCTGAACCATCGAGAGTATTTACAAACTGTAATGGCATCACATCATCTACAGCAATTGATTACTTAGTCACTAACATAAATGTCAGCTGTTATCAAAAACAGATTATACAAACTGCTGTGAGTGATCATGATGCCCAAGTGTTAACAGTAATAAGTAATAAACAATTACCCGATGAACCAAGAGCGACATACACTAGACGAAATATTAGTGAACAGACTCTTGAAATACTTGCGATTTTAATGATGGAACAGGATTGGGAAGATGTTTTTGCTTGCAATGACACAAATGAAGCATTTGACAAATTCTATAGCATATTTCTTGATTTATTTGACAAGGCTTGCCCATTAACATCATATAAGCTGAACAAAAACAGAACATACAATCCAGTTAGTAAAAATGTTGCTGAATTAAAAAACGAACTTTATAAATATAGTTGGGTCCTGAAACATACAACTGATGCCAATTTGAAGTTGGAAGCGGAGAATAGTAAACAGAAGATAAAAAGAAAAATTGATCAAACAAAGAATGAGATGCTTAGTTGCAACTTGAACAAAGCAACAAATAAATCAAAGGAAATATGGAAGCATTTGAACTATGAACTGGGTAGAGATAATAAAAAATCCGATGAAATAAAAATAAATATAAACGGCAAACTGGAGAAAGATAAAAGCAAAATATGTAATGCCTTTGGTGATTACGTCTCATCAGTAGTGGAGACCAAATTAGCTCAATCAACTAGTGTTACACCAAGCGATTCATCTGTTAGTCCAAAAGTTGCACCTGTTCAGCGGACTATGTACTTTGCAGACATTGATGCAGCAGAAATCCTAGATGTCATCAAGAAGATGCCTATGAAGAATTCTTCTGGGCTGGATGGAATACCTATCAAGGTACTAAAAACTGTTGCTCCTGTCATTGTTCATGTGTTGTGTTTTTTAGTGAATTTATCAGTTACGACGAGAGTTTTTCCTGAAATTTTAAAGTGTGCTTGTGTTGTCCCTGTATACAAAAAAGGTCAATGTGAGGTTATAGAAAACTATAGGCCTATTAGTATACTGAGTGTTTTTTCAAAAGTATTTGAAAAGATTGTGCATCAAAGAATGATCGGATTTTTGACTAAATATAATGTCATTACAGAAAGCCAACATGCTTATCTAAGTAATCGAACAACTGAAACTGCATGTTCAAATGTTATAAACTACATAAGCTCTGAGATGGATAAAAATAATATTGTTGTCGGTGTGTTCTTTGACTTATCGCTTGCGTTTGACACAGTAGAAGTAAATGTTTTGTCATCTAAATTACAGAATTCTGGTATTAGAGGGAACATTTTGACGTGGATATTGTCGTTTGTTAGAAACCGTAAATTAGTCGTCAAAGTCAAAGATACTTTCTCGAATGAATATAATCTTAAATTTGGTGTACCACAGGGTTCGGTACTGGGACCACTAATTTTTTTGCTGTATATTAATGATGTACCATCTTATTTACCTGACGCCTACGTAACACTTTTTGCGGATGATACCTCGGCTGTGGTTTCAGCACCGAACTCTGCAGGTATTAGTCGTAAAGTAAATGACACAGTCTCCTCTTTTTTCAACTATTGTCATAAAAATAGGTTAATACTTAATCTCAAAAAAAACTGATTTCATGAATTTTTTTATTAGAAAAGATACGCTGAACGATCAGACTATAACATTAAATAATGGTGATGACATTAACTTTTCTAATGAAGTTAGGTTTTCAGGTGTTTGGTTGGATTGTAGACTAAACTGGGATGTGCACATAAGTCGCATATGTTCAAAGATAAACAGTGCCATATTTGCCATATCTTCTCTAAGAAGTAATCATCCTAAAGAATATCTGCTTTCTGTGTACTTTTCTCTTATATATTCACATATACAATATAATGTCATTCTTTGGGAAAGTGCTATGAATTCTAAACGTGTTTTCATTTGCCAGAAAAGGGCTATACGACTTATTTTTAATGTACGTGTTGATACGTCATGTAAGCCACTTTTTATTGAACATGGTATATTAACTTTACCCTGCATCTATATCTTCAAATCTTTGTTGTATGTGAAACAAAATATTAACAAGATGTCAACCATGTCAGGCACTCATAACTATCACACTAGACATGGTTCACTTTTAAAGAAAAATCAGCATATGACTAAAAAATATGAAACAAGCCCATTATATATTTCACAAACTTTTTATAACAAATTACCTAGCCAAATAAGGAATCTTCCTTTTTATAAATTTAAACAAATTGTCAAAATTTTCCTTTTAAAGAAGGCTTACTATAGTATTGAAGAATTTTTGAATGATGCTGTGTGTATTGAATAGACGTTGATATTTACGTGTTAATCCTCTGATTTCTTTGACTTGTATTGCTTGTTCAGTACGAATATTATTATTATTATTATAAAAATTTGGACGTATTACTTGCGAAATTGCACACTAGAAATAACCAAGGAATCCAAATATGCAATAATATATAGGGGGTTCCATTACAAAAATGTAAGATTCATATGAATCACCCTTTATAAACGTCAAAATTTGAGTGAAAATATTTTTACGCTATAGCTCTCAAGTGACAGATTTTTGAAATATTTTTTAGTAAGCCCACAATTCTCCGTCCACGCACTATTGGCCCACGCTGTATAAATGTAGGTGTTGTACAGAACACACCACACGTGTACTTAAGTTTAAAACAAGGCGCGTGTAGCTAAAGGTTAAGAGGTGCGCCGCCGCACGGCACACCGGGACATTTTAGTGAGCGTGCAAGGACGTGCGAAGGCGTGCAGGTACCGCATGCAGGCTCGCCTGCTCAACTGAGTTTTCGACCGCTTACCAGCGTCGGAAGCCCGCTTGAACGCCTTTATAGTAACAGAAATTTAGTTTTCTACCTGGTTTCGTCTGTGCCGGTCGAAGATGAGTAGCGATAAAGAATTACTTATAGCTTCAGTGTTTGCGAAAAACACCTATTTGGGATAAAAGACACAAGCTGCACTATAACCGCGCTGCGATAGAAAAATGTTGGAAGGAATCAGCATTTAATGATGTTATAATTATCTTATACCTGGCGGGCCAGCCCAAAGGATCTGTCCGACACGGGAATTCCCACCGAACCCAGGTCGTTCCTCATGCGTTGCCAACTGCCAAGTGCAGAAGCCTCCTTATGTAGCGCGTCCAATGCCAGTGTTGTTCCCAATGCCCACAAAGCATAATTATTATCTCAAAATCGATAATTTTCGCGATCCCAATACTCCCCTCATCTGTCGGTGTGTATCAGAAGTAAAAGCTATTCTAATATTAATGTTTAACAAAATAACAATGTACCCGACCAATGATATTACGAGACCCAAATATATAACGTTAGGCAATTTTATTTACGACGTACTATCACTTAGTATCAGAGATATATTCAAATGAGCATAACACATTTATACACAACCACAACACTAGATGTAGGCTAGGTACCAAAATAATTCCCAAACCAAACAAATCAGTCATGCGGCGGTCATATCTCAATTTAGCGCCAAAATGATACAAGATACAACACTTCTCCCTTTTGATACCAAAAACTTGTTTACAAAGCGATTCAAACAGTCTCTACCAGAGTGGATAGCTTCCTTAGTAAGACGCGCACAAGCATTCTTTGAACATGTACAGTATCAGTCACATATTCATCCGATTGACAAATTTCAACTAAATGGTTCTAATGTATATGATGTGAGTCTACATGTGTATGTACTAATAGTTCATTTGACAACTTCCCACCACGGATTTATCACAAATGACTGATTAAACGAAAAAACGCCAAGACACGTCAAAATATTTGTCCAGAGAGACAACTTTTTAACCAAAAACTATTTCACCTCCTATTGTACCCTCTAGCGATTTAGGGGAATCATTTCCAGTGTTTTTGCAACTGTCCCTCATTGTTTTGCCAATAATGGGCAACATTTTGAACCCTTATTGCATGTTTCCTATACCGTGTCTAGATGCGACTGGCCAATCTTTGTACTCTTCTTCTTGTCTGTTTTCACTGTACCATGCACTGGTGTGCTTGATTGCGTCCGGAACCGGCGCCGGCCTGCTTCTACCTGCCGAGGGGACTCGGCGTTGGCCAACGCACTCCAACGCTCCTATAAGCCGCTACTGTGAATGTCTACGAAGGATCTAATAACCATTATTAGCAGACTCGCAGTGCAGTCGCCTCCCTCGAGGGTTACATACTTTTCCATCATATCTTGTATGTAACTGCAATACAAGGACTGCCATCTCTATTCTCTGTAGAGCCGGCGGTGGCGAAGTTCAAAGTTCGTTATTCCCTGTAGAATCCGCCGGCGACCTTTGATATGCGAAAGCGGTACAGTTAACTGATTAGCAAGGAGGACGTGATCCCCCATAACAAGATTATTACACAGACCGCCTCCTGCTCGAGGAACGCTGGAACGTCTGACAGCGGCAATTAAAGAAACCTTCTGAGGGTGAAAGCAAGGGCTGATTTCGTGTCGCGCCCTCGTTTGACATTTTCGAAGGATTCAGCCTGTAGACCGGTTTTATTGTCAGGGCATGCAATATTTAACATTTACTCTGAATTCGCGATGACACGGGTATTGGACAACTGGAATGGCCGTAAAAATATTGGCGGAAGCAAAATATCCAACTTAAGAATTGCTGACCATACAAGACTTATATTGCTGCTTCTCAGGAAGAACTAGTAGCTCTATTAAACATCTTTTTCTTCTCCCGTCTAAATAATGATCATAGCTTTGCTAGCCTTCTATAGAGGCCTGCCCAAATCACAAATATCTCATAAACATTTATCCTATAAGGTAATTATAATGTCTAAACTATTTTATCTAGTAACCACACGACTGCACCAGAAGATATCGTCAGATCAGCATTGACTATTGGAGAGACATAAAGTAAGACAAAGTAACCATCGCCAATAATCAGTGCTGATCTGACTATACCTTCTGGTGCAGCCTTGGTTGCTGTATAAAATAGTGTCGACGGAACGACACGTAAATGACGATATTGAGACGACACGTTTGTGACGTGATTGGGACGGCGGTTAGGTGACGTTACTAACACGGCACTCAATGACGTCTTTGGGCTGTGACATTGTGCCGTCACAGACACGTCATATACAGGGTGGGCCAATAGTGCGTGGACGGAGGATTGTGGGCTTAATAAAAAATATTTCAAAAATCTGTCACTTGATCGTGGTAGGGACCCTTGTGGGCTATGACGTAAAAATATTTTCACTCAGATTTTGACGTTTATACAGGGTGATTCATATCAAACTTACATTTTTTTTAAAGAAACCCCCTATATATTATTGCATATTTGGATTCCTTGGTCAATTTTAGTGTGACTTTATGTATCACACATGGAACTTTAAACGAACCGTTTAGGCGCAAATCACCATTTTTGGTATAAGTAGGTATCAGAAAAAAATTGAATATCGCAGCGATTATGAAACTTAGAAGGCCGTGACTTTGCAGTACAACTAAGCATGAAATGCGTCACCTTAGGTCAGACGGCTAAAATTGAATTCTTTTTGTACTTGGAGAAATCAATTAATTAAGGAAACTTCAATCACAGATAACTTGATTTTTTCAAATGGCAATGCCTATTTTGGTTTAAAAAATCGAATGTAAAATTTGATTACCTTTCTAACGATGTAGCATTCTCGATATCAATCTTTTTTGGTTTTCATTTTATTTCAAATTTTCAGTCAAATCGTTGTTTTTCAATTTTCCTGCGTGCAAGCAACCTATCAAGCCATGAAAAATAAACAGAAGCTCGTTAATATGGAAGAAACCAACTAACTTAGTAGAAAGATGCAAACTAACTGGAGCAACGAGGCAAGATTATGAAAATTCCTTGCAACATATTAGCTCTAACCGGATACAACAGCCCCAAGATATCTAATGTAAATGAGTAGCTGGGCTATGACAGAAGTATTTGTTTTTCACAGCCTACTAGCTATCGAGGTCTACAAGAGCTTGCCAACTTTCCAAAACGATTGAAAATTTTGAAACAAAAGGAAAACTACCAGCGATTTTTGCTTACAGTCTAACATGTTTAGAATTTCATATCTAATGGGATAAAAAGATTAGTCACTTCCGTTTAGTTAAGTCAAAAGTGAAATCTCCAACTGGAGCATTCTGAACATCTATTGAAATAATTGCTAGAATTTTTTAATTACGCTATGTTGAAATTGTGTTTATTTCATGTAGTTTTCTGCAAACTAAATTATGTTTTACAATTCAAACAAACTGCAATTCAAGTTTCATTTTCCGCGATTTTGCTAATAAGTAGAGGTACCTACTGAAGAATTTGAAGGGTTCCAGTCAGAGGTATCATTACTTTTGACTTACGGAAATGGCTACTCTTTTATAGCATTAAATGTGGAAATTTATTCAGAAGACATAGATATTATACTGCTAGCAACAATCACTAGTAGTTTTCCTTTGATTAAATATTTTCTTACTGACGTTGGAAATTGACTAATAGCTCGTAGGCTGTGAAAAATGAGCGTTCTTGTTACCGCTATTGTTTCTGGTTAGAGCTAATATGTTGTAAGAAATTTTCATAATCTTGCCTCGTTGCTCTCGTTAGTTTGCATCTTTCTACTAAGTTAGTTGGTTTCTTCCATATTAACGAGATTTTGTTTATTTTTCATGGCCTGCTATGTTGCTTGCATGCAGGAAAATTGAGAAACACCGATTTGACTGAAAATTTGAAATAAAATGAAAACTAAAAATGATTGGTATCGAGTATGCTATATCGTTAGAAAGGTAATGAAATATTACATTCGATTTTTTATACCAAAATAGGCATTGCCATTTGAAAAAATCAAGTTATCTATGATTGAAGTTTCCTTAATTAATCTACTGATTTCTCCAAGCACAAAAAGAATTCAATTTTAGCCGTCTGAACTAAGGTGACGCATTTCATGCTTAGCTGTACCGCAAAGTC
Source organism: Callosobruchus maculatus (assembly GCA_951848785.1). Taxonomy (NCBI): domain Eukaryota; kingdom Metazoa; phylum Arthropoda; class Insecta; order Coleoptera; family Chrysomelidae; genus Callosobruchus; species Callosobruchus maculatus. Next base: position 2,992,507 of record CATOUR010000040.1, read on the forward strand.
ACGGCCTTCTAAGTTTTATAATCGCTGCGATATTCAATTTTTTTCTGACACCTACTTATACCAAAAATGGTGATTTGCGCCTAAACGGTTCGTTTAAAGTTCCATGTGTGGTACATAAAGTCACACTAAAATTGACCAAGGAATCCAAATATGCAATAATATATAGGGGGTTCCATTTAAAAAAATGTAAGTTTGATATGAATCACCCTGTATAAACGTCAAAATTTAAGTGAAAATATTTTTACGTTATAGCCCTCAAGGGTCTCTACCATGATCAAGTGACAGATTTTTGAAATATCTTTTAGTAAGCCCACAATCCTCCGCCCACGCACTATTGGCCCACCCTGTATTCCTCTTTATCGACATGATAATGACGAATGGGGTGTCGTCAAAATGACGTTAGTATAACGACATCGTGTTTGCTGGGTTGTTGCATCTATACATCTCATTAATGGCAAGGGTCTTTGTGGCCTTGACTAAAACGTTCGGCGATCCCTATACGGATCCTAAAGGATGCAGAGTCCTTCCATTTTGAATGTGTATGTTATGTAGGAGACAACTCGGGCGCCGCGCCGCAGAACTATTACGAACAATTTATTTAATGCAGGAAGTGAGCGCGAAAATTGCACGGAATAACTCACGTGTTGGTGCCGCGACCTCGTTCGGGTGGCACGGCGCGAAAATTGCATTGTAGAAACATTTCTATAGGCGGGACACCGTGCGAAATCCAACTATTGCTAGATTAGGCCGCTTTCTGATTTGTCGGTGCGGGAGCGGCGCGGGATCTGTTAGCTCGGCACCGAAACGATTCCGCACTGCCTTCACAAAAATAATGTCTTAGATGGAGCACAGATGCTTTAATTCAAGTACACCATAACTTCCTATACGCGCAAAGTTATGCTAATCTTAAAGTGAGAATACGATATCTTTGACCATATAAGGGTTAGATTGAGAAAATATCTTCATTGCAAAACTGGGAAATTCTTGATAGTAAGAATACCAAGAGCTTAAATCAAGCATATGGTAATCTTGACCGAAGTATTTCATAATCTTGACTGAAGCATTTCATAATCTTAACTGGGAGCATTTCATAAACTTGACGCAAGTAGCTCAACTTTATTCTAAAATTGCTATATTCTTGGATGAGAAATCTAATAGTATTAATTTGAGTATTCAAACTCTTCTATGAGCATGTAGAAATTTTTCTGGAGAAATAGTTCTGCAAAATTTCTTAAATCACATTTAATATACTTAGTACTTATCTAGGAACAGCACCTGAGTCAGGTCTTCGCATCCCAATTTTTTTAATACTCATTCATGGTTGGATAGATCCAGTGATAAGGAAGCTGATGGGAACTGGGACGCGACTCAAATGGCGGTGGATCAGCACTACCGGCAGATTCGATGACTGATAGTTGACGGTGGTACCACGGGTATTATGCAGGATCCAGGCCAGGGTGCAGGTATTACGCTACGGTGCTAAAAACGGCGGCGAATACGACAATCCGAAAACCGATAATGGCGGCGCGGACACGAACGGGCAACAGGTAGACGTCAAATAAATGATTTACTTGATACAAAATATAGAGTGTGCTTGTAAAACAGCGTTCATTTTCAAACCAAGATTATCATATTGTAAATGAAGGTTCGCATTTACAAGCTGCCTATATTTTTGATAGAGGTAAACTGGACAACGCTGGAAAAAATAATAATCTTGATATAAAATTATGAAATATTTGTTATTAAATTATTATAGCTTTGGTTGCAAAGAAAATTATGTTTTCTTCCGGAGCATATTTTTTTAAAATAAGTACCTATATAAATCAAAAACATATTATTCTTGATACAAATTTTCTATAATTTTCTCATCAAATATTCTTTCTTAGAGTGAGAACCGATATTCTTGTTGTGAGTATTTATTTACAAGAATATCACAATTCTTGACTTGAGAATTTCTTTTTATGTGTGTTCAGTTACTCACCTATTTGTATATTCTCGGTAAAAAATCCTGCAGTATCGCCTTGAGCGTCCTACGAAAATGTCGTCTTCAAGCGATGAAGATATTTTATTTATATCGGCTACGTAAAAAAGAACACATTATTGGCGTCATCCTTACATCGAGAAGAACATTAATTGTCGACTTTTTGTTGCGGCTCAAGAACTTTCCCAAGACGACCAAACATTTTTATCGTATAGAATGTCAAAAAAAACGTACGAAGAGCTTTTGAATTTGTTATCACCAGTGTTAACAAAGCAACATACAAGATTTAGAGAATGCGTGACTGCTGATGAAAGATTACTTATTACTTTAAGGTAAGTCGTAATTAAAAGGTCTCATTTTAGTTCGAAGTTATTTACAGTTATTGATATATTACAATCATTTAAAACCAATACCGTCACCATACGAAATTCTAGGATTTTATATTTTGCGTATAGTGACGGCATTGTGTTTACTATTATAAAAGAAAAAAAACAGTTCATTAAAGTTCTTAATAATACGACAAATCAAGAGTATTATTGAGGCAAAAAGCCGACCGGCTCCTGGACACGCGTCCCGACTGACGGTAAAACGAAACGATCCCTCTCCGCGCCCGCACTTTCCGCGTCAATCAGAAAACGCACATTGAAATATAGGTGCTCGGCAAGCTTTCGGTACCGCCTATACCGAGCGAACCGAATCCGCGCCGCTCCCGCACCGACAAATCAGAAAGCGGCCTTAGGCGAAGGTTCGGGTTTACCTGGCAGTAGGGATAGGACATCGAAAGAAAACATCGATGTTGGATTCACCACAATTCGACGTCATAATGATGTACGTCTCCTTGCTGGGAACCGCCAAGTCACAATTATAGTGATTTACAGGAGAAGTCAAAAACTGGTGCAGGAGATCACTATACAGGGTGTTACATAAGTTGGAACTTTTTTTCGTACAGCGATAGTACTCGCCAAAATGAGTGTTTTTTCCCAGTAACATACAGGGTGGCCAATCGAGTAACGATAATAATTTTTTTTTTAGATAGCCCGTACCAAAACCTATTCAAAATATCCCCATGTATGTGTACCTATTATTGATAGTTTTCGAGTTATGATTTTTTTTTTGAAAACTTAGAGATTTTCCAGTTGTTCCAAGAAATCGTCAAAAACAAAAACAAGAACGCTTTTTGGCTTTTATTTTTTTCTGCAATTATATTCAGTATTAAGCCTATTTTAATATCCAGTAAAGAGAACCTGTACATTTGAACAATAATCAAGTACATTTTGTACAAAGTTTGAAATTTCTGTTTTTAGTCAGGAGACCAAAACCTTCAAAATAAGATTAAAAATACTTGTGCCTGGTTCTGGAGCTTCAAACTAATCTTAAAAACTTTGCAAGACATTGCACTTTCGAAATAATAATGAAAAAGTAGCACTTATGGGGACATTTTGCGGCGTACGTGAGTGTTAAAGGTAAAAAGGTGATAATTCACGAATTTCCAAAATGATTTAAAAAACTATTATTTTGCTTCATTATGACAAATTAAAGAAAAAATACTCGTAACAACTAATAAACCCAATAATCATTGATGTTTTGATGACTTTTATAAAAAAACTAGTACCCAAATTGTGATTTTTGAAGTGCTTTTGCTATGTACTATTGAACTTCTGCTAAATTAAGTTGTATGGAAAGTTAACAAAGGAAAGGAATAATAAACAATAATCTGACTTCCAATTTCATGGCAGAATTACCTGGAAAGCGATGTCGTAGCATACGCCATCCCTTTTTTTCAGAGTAGCTTTTTGCGAGCTCATGTTGGCGAAGCGCAGTTGTGTTAATTAATTTTCGGTAATAGGCTAGACAATGTTTGGATGGACCTAAAAAAGTGATTTATATCGCTAGGTCTTCCTTGACAGGTCAGTAGACAGCCTATCATGAATACAACAAGTTTTTCAGTTTTTCAACCCCCCACCCCTCAAACACCCAAATTCCACCTCCACTCAAAAAAACGCGGCGGCGGAGTAATTAAAACAAAAATTTCAAATATTCCTACTAAGACCCCACAGCATATTGCTGCCCACATTTCATCACAGTCCATGCAGCGGTTACTGAGATTACGAGGCTAGAAAAACGCGTACAGGCAGACAGACTGACAGGCAGACCGACAGACAGAACGACAGAAATGAGTGACACGGATTTTCGTTATGCAGACATTATAAAACGCCCAAAAAACCTATTATCTTAAAATCGAAAATTTTCACAATCACAATCCTCCCCTCACCTATCGGTGTGGGAAGTAAGGGGATGGCGTATGCTACGATAACGCTTCCCAGGTAATTCCGCCATGGAATTAAAAGTCAGATTGTTGTTTTATTATTATTTTCCTTTGTTAACTTTCCATACAACTTAATTTAGCCGTTCAAGTTCAATAGTATACAGCAAAAAGCACAGGTATTAATTTTTTTTATTAAAAGTGATTAAAACATCAATGATTATCATGTTTATTAGTTATTATGAGTTTTTTTCTTTAATCTGTCATGATAAAGTAAAATAATAGTTTTTTAAATCATTTTGGAAATTCGTGAATTATCACCTTTTTACCTTTAACAGTCACGTACGGCGCAAAATGGCCCCATAAGTGCTATTTTTTCATTATTATTTCGAAAGTTCAATGCCTTGCAAAGTTTTTAAGATTCGATTGGAGCTCCAGAACCAGGCATAAGTATTTTTAATTTTATTTTGAAGGTTTTGGTCTCCTCACTAAAAACAGAGATTTCAAACTTTGGGTCCAAAATGTACTTAATTATTGTTCGGATGTACAGGTTCTCTTTATTAGATATTAAAATAGGCTTAATACTGAGTATAATTGCTGAAAAAAATAAAAGCGAAAATGGATTCTTGTTTTTTTTTTTGACGATTTCTTGGAAAAACTGGAAAATCTCTAAGTTTTCAAAAAAAAAATCATAACTCGAAAACTATCAATAATCGGTACACATACATGGGGGTGTTTTGGATAGGTCTCGGTACGGGCTATCTAAGAAAAAATTATTATCGTCACCCGATTGGCCACCCTGTATAAACGAAATATTTGGAGAAAACAAGATACTGACCATTAAAGAAATCCTCAATTCTAAGTCCGTCCCTGGACAGTGGCTCACCGTGTTATAATATCACAACAAACAAAGCAGCGCTAGTGGTGCTGATGCCGGTGAGAAAACAAAAACAGGCAGTTCATCATACGTCGCGTTGCTGTTACTACATCTGCCGATCGGACTTTAAAAACAACAACGATGGCGCACGCTTATAACAATAATGAACTGGTGGACATGATTTTAATGTACGGTGAGTGTGGTCAAAATACCGCTGCGACTTCGCGAGTGTATGCCGATCGTTTCCCTAACCGTACTCACCCTGCACCTCGTCGATTTGTCTCGCTTGTGCAAAGAGCTAGAGACATAGGATGTCTGAATCCACATCGTGGTGGTCACGTTGGAAGACCTCGACAACATCGTGTGGTCCAAATTGAAGAAAACATCGCAAATCGTACTTTTACCTGTAAGGCGCCTGCGGCAGGACCGTACTTACAACTTCCGTATCTACCAAATAGTGAGTACGTGCTTGAATTTTTTTTTTACTGTTTTTCTGCTGATTCACCGTGCATTAGCTTTGCCGTTTCAAGAGCCGTTGCTTCTTAAGAGGAAAGTCCCAACTTCTAGAACACCCTGTACAGCATCGTACGGTACGAAGTCTTACGTTTAAATTAAAGTTTCTATTTGACAAGAGTGACCTCAGATTTAAGTGAACAAGATTTTTAAACGTCAATAAATATACATTTGGTCAACACTGCATTCTTTAGAAAATAATTAAAATTTTTAGTTATAATTCAGAAACATAATATATAGGTTAACCTTTATCCAATTATTTCAACCTATAAGTGTAATACCAGCATTATTATATGCTGCAAACGTTCAAGTAGCTCAGTGTCTCATAAAATGTAAATGTAAGTGGACATTTCTGGATCTGGATGACAAATTTATATCTGGAACAGTGAATGCATGGGCGCTGCAAGTATCGCGTTGAATGAACTATTAAAAATTCAGTATTTGTACACTGCTAGCAGTCGTAATAATTATTTATATTTGCAGCAACATACAAATCTAGAAATTATGTATTATAATACTAGGATTAATGAGCTATAGAAGGGACAGTAGGTATTGAAAATGATTAAATTTGCCAAAAAGAATATCAGCCTTCCATACAAAAGAAATATTTACTTATCTTTATATTCTTAACAATTAACTCTAGCTGGCAGAAACCAAGGTAAACATTAAGACTACTGTCGATTACTTTTTTACGTAATATGTGCCAATAGTTGCTAAGAGCACCGTAGGAATTTTGTATACTTTAACTTAAGTACACTAAATCCTAAATGCTTGAGTGCATCAGGAATCTGTAACAGCGTCTGTCTGTTCGCATTTTTCTACCCTCGTAATGTCAGTAACCGCTGCACGGATTGTGATGAAATTTGGGCAGGGTTATGCTGTCGGGTCGTAGTAGGTAATGTTCCTATAATTTTGAAAATCGTTATACGGGGGCCGGAGTAATTAGCAAAAACCGAAAAATTTCAAATATGCCTCAAACTTCGTTTTAGGCGTTTTAGGGGTTCCCGATCATTTTCTACTTTTTCTTGGGTGGGGGTGAATTTGGGGTGGTTGGGGGGTGGGGGGTGTAATACTGAAAAAGTTGTTGTATTCGTAATGGGCTGTCCATTGATATGTGAATGAAAAACCTAGCGGCATGATACACTTTTTTAGGTCCATCCGAACGTTGCATGCTTATTATAGAAACCACGGGACTTGAATTTGTGATGTATATATACGAGTATTGTTTTAGACCGTTCGATATCGCGAAAATTGATCAATTGATTTTATTGAAATTTTGACACAGTATTACTCCCGCGGCGAGGATGGCAAACGCGTATGTTTTGAAAAAATCGGGTCAGTGGCGGCGCGGCAATAAAAAAAACTAAAAATATAAAAACAGCTCAAATTTTGTTTTTAGGCGTTTTAGGGGTTTCTGATTATTTTCTACGTTTTTTTTTTGGGTAAGGGTGAATTTGGGGTAGTTGGAGGGTGAGGGGTTGTAAAACTGAAAAATTTGTTGTACTCATAATGGGTTGTCCATTGATCTTTGAATGAAAAACCTAGCAGCATAATACACTTTTTACATACATCCGAACATTGCCTTGCTTATTATAGGTCTGTTTTTACAGCAATCACAAACTAGTCAGCGTCAATTTGATTGACCAGTACTAGTCAGAAATAGTTTGACAACTGCAATGGGGAATACTGATTGGCTCTGACTGGTTTGTGATTCTCTGTAAAAACAGACCTTATAAAAACCAAGGGACTTAGAATTTGTGATCTATACATGCGAGTACTGTTTTAGATCGTTCTATATTTTAATGAAATTTTGACACTGTCTTGCTGCCGTAGCGAGAATGGAAAATGCGTATGTTTTAGAAAAATAGTGTCAGTGGCGGCGCAGCAATAATAAAAAAACTAAAAATATTAAAAGAGCTCAAACTTACGGGTTCCTGATCATTTTTAATTTTTTTTGGGTGGGGTAAAATCGAGGCGGTTGGGGGGGAGGGGATGTAAAACTGAAAAACTTGTTGTATCCATAATAGTCTGTCCATTGACCCGTAGAAGAGATACCTAGCGGCATATTACACATTTTTTAGGTCCATCCGAACATTGGCTTGCCTATTACAGAAACCAATTTTGTGATCTGTACATGTTTTGCTTTATTTCGTTTTATGTGTATTGCGTAGAGCGAAAATTATTGAATTGATTTTGATAATATTTTGACACAGAATTTATTACCGTGGCGAGAATGGGAAAGGACTCTGTTTTTGAAAAACCGTGTTAGTGGCGGCGCAGAAATAATCAAAAAACCAGAAACATAAAATTAGCTCAAACTTCGTTGTGAGACGGGTTGGAGGCTTTTGATCGTTTCGCATCGTCCAGTCCAGCATGCAGAAAAAACTGTGGCGTCCTAGTTCCAAAGGAGGGAGACGCAAGAAACTATTTACGAGGGTTTTTTGTGTTGGATGTTGTTTTTGCGGCCGGATGGGCGATAATTTAGTTTGCGAGGGGATTTTAGACTATAGCTCCATGCAATGGGAAATAATAAAATAGTATCATCATTATGTGTGGGAAGTACTGAGTCAATCAGCTTGACTCCATTTTTTTCAAGCGAATACGAGCGAACGACAAGCATGCTGTGCATTGGTTTCCTTTTAAAATGTTGAATATGGATTGTGAAAAACTGATTTTGTTAGTGTTTGACAAAAAACGTTTGTGGGACCAAAAATGTAAAGGGTATCATAATCGTGAGAAATCACGGAAACTATGGGAAGAACTGGCAGTCGAATTATTAACTGTTAAGTGGTGGTTCTCGAATATTTCGTTTACACATATCTGCGTACTCTTTCTCGATCGAAGAAGGGGCAGCTTTAACCCGTAACCGGTCACGTCCCATTACTGTTACACTCATGGTGACGTGGAGTCCTAGAGTCCCATATGATTGCATATATTATCAATTCCATATATTATTATCAGGATCTGAGTATGTTTCTCTCAAACTCTAAGCTATTCCGTTGAACTTGACGCAAAAATACTTAGATAATCTTCATAACGATCCATCTATATTGCAAAGTCAGGATCAGTATCATCAATGTCGCTATTATCAGAGTCCTAGCTGTTATACCCACTCCAAAAAGGTCTCTTCAAAGTTAGGATGTGTTGCACGAATACTCCGTGACGTACTTGGACGAGTAGCCATTAAAGAGTTCTAAAGCACACCTGCAAAGCCCTGACCACATGATATACATATGTATAAACTACAGTCGCAATAACGGTGACGTGAAGTCTGCTAGACTCCGACACGTGGTTTACACGAGGTTTACACAACAATGGCTTTCTGTTAGCTGACGTCACAAGCAATGCTGCCTCGGACGGTGATTGTAGAAAGCTACCTGACGTTGCGTTTGTCAAGGTCATCTGGTTTCGAAATTATAGCTATGTTCAACTTCGAAGGAGTCTCCCAGACTCCACGTCACCGGTTACGGGTTAAAACGGGCTTTCACTTAAACAACACTCTTCTTCCACGTCCATATTGGTCTTCGACTCGCAGCTGTACGTAGTACTTCATTAAACTAAACGATTTCAGCTTTAAATCGCGCAAATACAGATGAAAGTAGAAACCACTAATAGTTCGCGCGAATTCGAGAGACATCGCGCGATGTCGCTTGCACTGTAACCACGAGCTTTATTGTTTCCACTCCTCCATACCACGATGCACCCATCCCATATCTTTATAACCGTTACAATTCGGACACCACATTATACAGGGTGTCCCAAAAAAGAGTGTCAAGCGGAAGTCCAGAGATAGAGCACACCTAGAAGTATCTGAATCATCCCCATGTATGTTATGCAATTTTTTGTAGTTTCCGAGATATAAATTTTTTTCTGAATTTCAGAGAATCCTCTACCTCGACAACTTAAAACTGTTCCAAAAGCGAAATCAAAAGACTTTTCCAAATTATCTTTTTTGGTAATTAATCTCCAAGAGACTACTGTTCATACGTAAAATAATCAGCTTCGTAACTTTGATGAAAGTTATAAAAATTTTAGTGTAAAGTGAAAAATTTACGATCTGATAATTATGACTTAAATCTTCGCCTCGCAATTAAAAATCCAAAGAGGTGATTTCATAATTTCTAAGCAGGTCTAAAAACTTCTTCAGACTCTCAGCTATCACAATCATTGAAAAAAACTTAGCGATGTGTTTTTCAATTCATCAATAACTTCTGTTAACGCGTTAATAGCAGATTGATTGTCAGTACCGCAATAATAAACGTTAAACACGTTGCATACATTAAACATTTATAAAAAAAGATCCTATTTCTTGCTAAAAAACCACAAGGAGCGCATTCTCCAAAACCGGTTTTTACCTGAGCGCCAAGAAAAAGGGCTAACGCTTACGCAGTAAACGATGGCGATGTTAGAAAAAGATAGCTATGATATTGTTGTGACGTCTTTTCAAAATGTGTCATTGCATAAGTTGTTTTCGTTGTCTTTATTCAGTCGTCTGTCTGTCTTTGCGGCTTTAAAACGATACGCTTTTGTTTGGATTGGTGTTGTTTCTGTTGTCTGACTACTTAGCTATCCTATGGACCTTGAGTGCACGACAACTGAATTTAACGATGCTGTTTTCTGCAAGAGACCTTGCAACAAATGGATAGGTCGTGGTGGACCTACTGAATGGCCGTCACGGTCACCTGACTTAAATCCGATAGAGTTTTTTGTTTGGGACTACTACAAAAAACTAATTTATGCTAAAGAGTGTCGAAACATCAGCGAATTACGCAACAAATTAACACAGGCTGAAGAAACAATAAAAAATAATCAAAGAGCTTTTGTTAATTTAAAAAACAATTTTTTCAGATGATGTAGATTATGCATCGAACAAGAAGGTAGACATTTTGGAAATTTCTTGTGAAATTTAATAAACTTCGTGAAGAAATTTGATAATTTCGTTTCATTTTACAATTTCCCACTTACAAAAAAGAAGTCGGACATGTAAAAAAAAATCTTAGCAAAGTGACACAGGTGGTCATCTATCGATATTCTGTTCGCATTAAATGTGTTTTATTGCGGCAATGACAATCATTCGGCTATCAGCACCCTAAACTTCATTATTGTTTCATTTAAAATCCCATCGCTGATTTCAAGAAATCTTCGCCTCTTGTCTTTGAAGGTCAATTGGAGCGAAAGTAGCCCTATTAAGTACTAGTTTTTTTCAATGATTGTGATAGCTGAGAGTCTGAAGAAGTTTTTAGACCTGCATAGAAATAAGGAAATCACCTCTTTAGATTTTTAATTGCGAGTCGAAAATCTAAGTCATAATTAACAGAACGTAAATTTTTCACATTACACTATAATTTTCATGACTTTCATCAGATGTATTAAGCCGATTCCTTTATGTGATGAACAGTACACTCTTAAAGATTAATCAGCAAAAAAGAGAATTTATAAAGTCTTTTAATTTATCTTTTGGAACAGTTTTAAGTTGTCGAGGTAGAGAATTCTCTAAAATTCAGAAAAAAATTCATAACTCGGAAACTACAAAAAATTGCATAGCATATATGGGGGTGATTCAGATACTTCTAGGTGTGCTCTATCTCTGGGCTTCCGCTTGACACTATTTTTTGGGACACCCTGTATAACCAAATACATCAGAAATGACCTAAATAATAACGTCCTTAACGTAATATTCAGCACGACCCAGTGACCCCGTATGTTATGGAAGAGCGCCCATGTTTAAGAACAGATCTCATATGCAACGGACATCAACTGTAACTCGGATAAATTGGAACAGTAATAAAATGTGCACATAAAACTGCTGCTTCTGCAATGACTTCCTTTTGTACATGCAACACTATATGCATATAGCGGACAACATTATGTTGGTACTATAAAGTGCAGGATATAAATTTGATAGCCCTCACAATTTTGTGTTATTACTTTTTACGACATCTTCTTCTTCTTCTTTGGGTGCCATTCGCCTTGCAGCGTGTAGACGATTATCTGCTCTCGTGGCCATGAAACCATACTGATGAATATCCATTGGAACATTAGCTTCTAATAACTTTGTAATTCTAGTTTTGACAAATTTTTCTAGTATTTTAGAAAATACACTAATAATCGAAATCGGTCTGTAATTATTCATTGATTCTTTGTCACCTGCTTTAAATATAGGAACGATTTTAGTTTTTTTTAATTCTTGTGGAAATATCCCTGATGTTAAAACGTTATTTGTTAATCGTGTTATGGGTTCTACTACATAATCTTTAATATTCATTAAATCTCTTACTGTGACATTATCATCACCAGGCGCACTACTTTGTTTTAGGCTCAGTATGATTTCAGTTATTTCAGCCTCATTTGTTAAACAGAACTCATTTAGCTGAGAGTTATGAACAATTTCCACAAATAAGTTTTCTACTTGGTACCCAGAGTCCTCAATTTCTACTTTTAATGTTTTTACTGTGTTAAAACACGTATTCCAATTTCGAACAGAACTCACTTGTTCTTCAAACTACATAGACAGTATTTCTGAAGGTGATAGTTAAGACCTTAATGAATGGCATCTCAAAAAAAATTTTAGTGTGCTTCTTCAAAATTGCTTTTTGAATTCTTACTGTAAGTTTGATGGTAACGTCAGGAGCTTCCAAATGCGAAATTCATTCTTATGGCGACCTTTGGACCTTATCTTTGAATCTTTGGACTTACCTCCCCTTATTTTAGACATACATACTGGAGAAAGGGAGCAGGCGGTCACGCCTCCTCGCTTACACAGGAATACGTAATTCCTTTAATTCTCAAGTTCAGGCGCTCTACCTTAGATCCTTAAGGAAAACTGCTAGTGATCTGAATTCCTCAATCCATGGCCGACTTTACTCACTAGGCCGGAGCATTGAAATATGGCAACACTGAATCGGGGGCCGGGCTTGTGTCATTAGTGTAATGCTTCCAGAGTAAACAGTATGATTGGACGGTGATTTTTAATGTTTCTAATTAGTTACCTGCACAAACGAAACTATAAAGATAAAAAGATGCCTGCAAAGTGTGTAGTACCAGGTTGCAATAGCAATTGTGCTTCCAAAAGAGGATATACCAAACCATGGCCGAACATAACCTTCCAGAGTAAAAAGAACATTGCTAGGTGACTTTAATGTGTTTCTAATTATTTACCTGCACAAACGAAACTATAAAGATAAAACATGGATGCAAAGTGAGTAGTACCAGGTTGCACTAGCAATTGTGCTTCCAATAAAGGACATAAACAGAAGTGGGTGAACGGTATTCCTCGTAAGGGCTGGTTATATTTATAAGAATGAAGACAATACTTTACAAACATTTCGAAGGATAAGACCTATTTTAAAGCACAATGTGGTACATACAATGTTTTCTGGACCTCCCAAATATCACAGAAAAATACAGTTAATAGAACTCATCTGGCATGCACGTGGGCATACCTACGAAAAGAGTTGATAGTGAAAGGGAATCAAGACCAGCAAGAATGGCTTCACAGTGACCTAATAGTGATTTTTTCTAGCTCAAGTGACAATTTACAAAGTAAATTGAGTGTTCATTAGCAATTGTGCTTCCAATAAAGGACGTAAACAGAAGTGGGTGAACGGTATTCCTCGTATGGGCCGGTTATATTTATAAGAATAAAGACTATACTTTACAAACGTTTCAAAGGATAAGACCTATTTTAAAGCACAATGTGGTACCTACAATGTTTTCTGGACCTCCCAAATATCACATAAAAATACAGTTAATAGAACTCATCTGGTCATGCATCTGGGCATACCTACGAAAAGATTTGATAGTGAAAGGGAATCAAGACCAGCAAGAATGGCTTCACAGTGACCTAATAGTGAATTTTTCTAGCTCAAGTGACAATTTACAAAGTAAATTGAGTGTTCGTTTAAGGGGAAGTGGAAGTGGCAGCAGGAAACAGGTTGCGTTTATTTTTATTTTGTAGTGTTTGACTACAATGAACCAGACATCAGATGTAAGTGGTATTAGTAGTAGTAGTTCTAAAAAGTATTTTTCTTAATTTATTAACCGAGATGAACTCTAATACACATAAAATGTAATAATTATTCTGAAACTATAAGCCCACTATTTGACAGCTAAGCCACGTTGCCACATCTAAGGCTCCGGCCTAGTGTAGAGTCGGCCATGCTCAATCGCGATCACTTAACGTACAAGAGCGAACTGACCCTATTTCTGATTTCTGACATTCTGACTGCTTCACTGCTCCTGGATCACTTTCGGAACGTCAGGATCAGATCAGTGATCCTCGTAATTTGTGATCGTTAACCGCCGATGATTAACCCGATCATAGTTTCCCTAAAGCATGGCCGACTCTACACTAGGCCGGAGCCTTAGATGTGGCAACGTGGCTTAGCTGTCAAATAGTGGGCCTATAGTTTTAGAATAATTATTACATTTTATATGTATTAGAGTTCATCTCTGTTAAAATTTTTTTGTAAAATTACTAACTAAACCGTTGGGTATTTAGTGCCGCCGATTTCGTTAGTAATACTACAAATCAGTTTTGTAATTTCATTTAGCAATTTTCTAATATTATAAATTCGCAAAAACGCATTTTTGTAATATCACATTTGTCTGTGATATAACATTATAATTTGTAAAATTATTATGCGATTTTACACAATTTTAAGGGTACCACACTGGTTTTTTGTACACATATTTTGTAAATCTATTTTGTAAGATATGTAATTTCACATAATTTTCTTGAAACATCACTAGATTATATTGTAAAAGCATTTTGTAATTTTATTTCATTTTATAAAGTTACTTTGTAGTCTTACAAAAGACCTATTAAATAAATAGGTTTTAAGAAAAGGCTTTCATTATAAACATATTTTTATTTTACGTATGGAAATAAGGTAACACAACATTAAAATTCTATACAAATACAAAATAAAAAATCTACTGTTTCAGTTTTATCGGCTGACAAAAAAGCATATATCAGCTTGTTAGCCAGGCAAACCGCTAGTTAACCTGCCAGTTTTTCAATAAAAGAAATTACCTACTGTTTTCCTACTAGGAGTGTGACTTGACTGTCTCCCAGAGTCAAGATGCACTTTAATAAAATATGTCTGAGTAATTTTCAAAGTTACTGAAATAGTTTTTGAATTAATCCAGTTAGAATTAAAATATATGACAAATAGTAATTTTATTGCTTCTTCAAAGGAACTTGCATTGATGAGCTAGATTTTTTAATTGTGAATGGACATTTTCTTTTTTCCTTCTTCATCTGAAATTAAAAAAAATACTGTTCCTAAAGTAAAGTATTATGACTCGAAAACGTTTTCATTAATTAACCAAATGATATCGAAGAAAAATAAAAATGAATGCATCCCTAAATAAAATTCGTATACAGGATGGCCATATTTTCAATAAGGCGGGTTACCTTTTTTAAATGCGCTTTGTATTTATTTTATCATTTTATCCAATGAATCTCCAAACTTCAAACACAAATAGCACCAGTTCCGAAACAAAATCCATGAAATAACGACCCGTCAGCTGTTTCTCTATTCACACAAGCCGATTCTTCTCGCCCGCCAGTGCTACCTTTCATCGGCAAAGCTTTATCTGTACTACGGGCAAATGGCCATATACATCGTTTTAGTCAAATTACCATTGATACCAACCGAAGAAATCAATTATTTTACTAACATTATTGAAGTATTTATCTAACATAATTATAAATTTACAAAAGAAGACTGTAAAAAAAATTTAGTAAATCTACAAAACTATTGTATTTTTGTTAAACTTTACTGTGGTTTTACAACATGACATAGTATAAAATCGCTGCAATAGTGCTAAGCCGGCGCCACATATGCGGTACTTGGCGAGTCACGAACCCCGATTAATTGCTACTCGGCTATGTGGCTGCAGGATTTTACCCGAGTACTCGCCATATGCCGAGCACCGAGCATTCAGCCGGCGCCATAGCCGGCGCTACACATGTGGCATTTAGGGAACAACGAACAGAGAATATTCGCAATTCGGCAAACGCCTACTGTGTGGCTGGAGCAGTTTGTGCGAGTGGTCGGAATTTGCCGAACACAAATAGGTACCCGAATACTGACACAGAAACAGGAACAGGGCCGGACTAGAGAATTAAAAACTTTATTCGCATTGTTTATTTGTTAGCATGTTAGCATTTTTGACTATTGAATTTCACCGCCCCAGATGTGACAGTTTTGGAAATATTTAAGCCTTCCGGTACTGCTTACTGAGAAGGCGGTGAGAAACACCAGTTGAAACTTGTTCATGCTGTAAACCATTATTAGGGAATACTTCTATATTAAATAAAATATGCAGTGTGTTCTATTAATAAAAATCGCGGATATTTGTTTGTAAATTCAGACAAATAATTTATAACTTGGCAATGTCGCAAACGCGAAAAAAATTACAAGGCGAGATAGGGTATTAGTAGATATTTCGATTTAAAATAAAACGTACAGGGTGTTACATTTAGAAAAAACAAAGTAAAATGACCTTCAAATTACCGTAATTTAAAATTCTACCAATAACACCCTGCACGTTGCTGGTGTCATCCAAAATAATATTTATTTAATATTTAAGTAACTCGCTGTATAATATTTTTGAGAAAAGTTAAAGGAATATATCAATCTGGAGGTATTACTTGCGACCTTGCAAATCCGGAAATTAATAGAAAATAAATTATAACTTGGCAAGATCGCAATAATATTTCAGGGTTTAATAGAGATCAATGATGGAAACTAGAAGAATTTAAAAAAAAAGTAATAGTACCATATAAAAAAATCAAGTTGATCACTATCCTACTTTCCCGAAACACCCTGTATATTTTAGAATATTTTTAGGATATGAAAAACTTTGGTGAGAGCTTTACAAACTTCGGGGACGATTTCAGAAATGAGTTGATGTGATATTTTGAATAGATATTGAAGGCTTTGATAACTGTCGCCGGTCGCTAGAAATCGAAGCGCCAGAGCTAGTCGTTCTTTAGCAGGAACAGCTTTTCTCCATTTTGTGTCTTTTTTTGATATCAGTGGTCCTGTTTTGCTGAGTAGATATTCAAAATCTTCGGAAGACATTCTGCAAAAATTTTCAAAAAATCCAGACGGTTCTTTTAATAAATCGGCAACTAGGTGTGGTCGGCGCCATACCTGAAAATGTGTTTAACATTGTGGTTTGACGTTATTGCTAATTATTTTATTACCTCTCTCGGCTTCTATTTAATGAGACCATCCACCATCGCCTCCTTCTTGGTTGATTTTTTCTTTTCCTTATTAACATATAAGCACTACACATAACAAAACCAGCACTTGCTGCCACGACTATATCATTATTATTTTCCATTGATGATGACGTTGATTCTACTGTCGATAAATTTTAATAATAAATAAGTTTCAATTTGCTACGAATATTCGGGCATTCCCATTCCCTTTCTTCTCGAAACTAAACATAGCCAACTACGCACATGTAGGGCGATACCTGCACGCTACTCGGCGAGTAAGGTTGAAAAACGGCGAGTATTGATACTCGGCAAGTACCCGCATATGTGGCGCCGGCTTAATTGTTTTGTAAAAATACCCACGTTTTTTTTCCGTGAACGATGTGTAGACTGCCGTCCTCTGCTCTTCTCAATATTGTTGAGAAGTCGTCGACGTGACACCAGTCTCTGATATCTCGGAGCCATAAGTGTTGTTTGCGACCTCCCCTCAATTTTACCCATTAAAATTTCTCTTAGCAACCTATATTTGGGGCCTCTAAGCACTACCTTGCGTGTTTTTACGATTTCCAGTAACTTTCTTTGAGTGGAGGCTCTATTCAATAAACCTTGGTTCGTAACATGGTCTGCCCATGGCATTCTCAAAAGCCGACGCAACGTCCACATTTCGAAGGCTTCGATTCTATTCAATGATTTGATTTTGAGGGACCAATTTTCAGTACCGTACATGTCATACCATATATACCGGGTGTCCCAGAGTTTCCTTGACACGTGATATTTTCGTAACGAAAACCGGTTCAAGCAAGAACTGAGTGGTACTTTTGAAGGTACTATAGGGCCTATCATACCTTGCATTCAAAACATTTTTTTTTACGTCAACCCATAAAACTCACCCCCAACTTTTTTTTTCAAATAGCACCCCATAGGTTTTCCTACATAAATGATATCCCCATTTTATTTAAAATCTTGTGGTATCTTCAATTCTATATGCAAACTTATTTTTTCCGTAAAATCATAAGCATAAGACAAATAAAATGATAAGTTGTGTGACGCCTGATATTTTTGTAACAAAAACGGATAAAAAAGAAAGGCAAGTAGGTTTTGCAAGGGTAGTGAATGACCTATCATTCCTTGCTTATGAACCATTTTTTTCTTACTTAAACCCCTGAAATCCACCCCTAGCTTGTTCTTTCAAATTTCAATCCACAATTTTGCCTGGAAAAATAGATTTTTTACTTGAATTTAATTATCGTAGTGCCTTACTTTTTATGCCCCTACTGCAATTTATCGTTAATTTTTTTCGTTTAATCCATGAAATCGTAAGCATAGATTAATTAAAACACGTGTGGCAAATATATTTTTTTATTATCATGATTCAACTAATAAAAAAAATGTGACAACATACCTAAGTGCAAAAACGTGAAAAAGTTTTATGGCTACATCGGGCCGCGCCAACCCCTTGTGCAGAGTGTGCCCCGCACACGGGCGCCAAAATTAACGATAAATTGCAGTAGGGGCATAGAAAGTAAGGCACGATAATTAAATTCAAGTAAAGAATTTATTTCTGCAGGCAAAGTTGTGGATCGAAATTTGAAAGAACAAGCTAGGGGTGGATTCCAGGGGTTTAAGTAAGAAAAAAATGATTCATGAGCAAGGAATGATAGGTCATTCCCTACTCTCAAAAAACGTACTTACTTTTCTTTTTTATCCGTTTTTTTTTTTACAAAAATATCAGGCGTCAAACAAATTATCATTTCATTTGTCTTATGCTTATGATTTTACGGAAAAAATAAGTTTGCATATAAAATTAAAGGTACCACAAGATTTTTAATAAAATGGGGATATCATTTATGTAGGAAAACCTATGGAGTGCTATTTGAAAAAAAAAGTTGGGGGTGAGTTTTAGGGGTTGACGTACAAAAAAGATGTTTTGAATGCATGGTATGATAGACCATATAGTAGTACCTTCAAAACTACCACTCAGTTCTTGCTTGAACCGTTTTTCGTTACGGAAATATCACGTGTCAAGGAAATTCTGTATAGCATTTTTTGACTCGCAGTCTGAGAATTAGTGGTGTTTCTCGGCGTAAAAAGAAGCTGTAAAACCTTCATAAAAGTAGTCCTGGTCATCGCAATGCGTATTTTGATTTCTCCGTCACAGTCTCATTTTTCATCTAGTGTTTACTACATAGGAAAAGAAAATACTGCAATCACAAAATTATAAGTACCTGACAAAGCTCTTCGTGATATCTCATGTATGAAATTTAGGCTAAATTACTCCAAATCATCTATTTCCGTCGCTCTATCCATTTATAATCTTGCTTTCAGTAACTACTCAATTCTCTACTCACATTATATGTGCCAGTAATCTAATGGGAACTAACTTTAGTTTCGATACTGTTTCCGCTCCTCACAAACAACACTCTTTCTATCACTATAAATACCTCGCCTTATAATGGTGTCAGGGATTGCAGGCACACACAAAAAACCAGTCTACAACGACCTATTTACTGTTGAAGGGCCTGGGTATACACAGTTATACATATGTATTTGCCATGTTGAAACACGGATTCCCATTTCGAACAGAACTCGCTTGTTTTTCGAACTACATACACAGTATTTCAGAAGGTGATAGTTAATACCTTAATGAATGCGATATTTGCGATTTTCTCAAAAAAGTTTTTCAGTGTACAAAAAACTCGCAATGCAAAATCATACGTTCTTCAAATGTCTGTAATTTACCAACCGAACACAAAACAAAGCAGTTTGCTTTTTGAATCATTACTGTAAGTTTAAAGGTAACGTCAGGAGCGTGGAAATGCGGAATTCACTTTTATAGTGACCTTTGGACCTTACCTTTGAATTTTTTGACTTGTTTCCCCTCATGTTAGACACACACACTGGAAAAAGGGAACAGGCGGCCACGCCTCCTCACTAACACGTGAATACGTCTTTTCTTGGATTCTCAGTTTCGAGCGCTATACCCTAGACCTTTAACACCTTCCAATAGCTGGGAGAATTATATTTACCAACTCAAATAAAATGATACTATAATATAGATAGATAGATAGATAGAGATAGATAGATATTTATTATACCAGTGAATGTATATAAAACATTATTGGCGAGTCAGGTTAAACATATGTACATACTATATAAATATGAGTCTTTGTGTACCTCTATCATGGTAAGAATCATAATAAAATTAAATACATATACATTGACACAGATTAAAAACAATAAAAATAAACGGTTACAGATTAAAATACAGTTAAAATATAGTCGAACATTATTTATAACTACAAATAAAATTTCTAAAGATATTCTTTAAACTCACTAAAATTGTAGGGAGCGATTTCTAATAAAATGGATCTAACCTTTCTTTTGAAAGCATTTAGTGGCAGGTTGCTGACGTTCTCGGGAAGTATGTTATAATAATCAACTCCAAGACTTCTGGCTATGTTAATTCTACTTCTTGGTGGTACCAGTTTGTTTTTGCCACGAGTATTGTACCCATGAATCTCAGATAAGGTGCAGTAATTGGTTAAGTGTCCTTTGTATGTATTAAATGCTGGTACAATATTACAGCGAAAACAGTCATAATTTTGAGGCTACTAAAGAATTGACGACAGTGCTCGTCATGACTAGCCCTCATTATGCCGCGTACCGCTGCCTTCTGTACCAATACAATACAATACAATATAGTAAAATCGACCTTAACTAATCTACTTACCGAATTAAAATTATGTTTTATCAATTAAAACACTCATCAACAGGGTTGCCTGAAAAATGTTCAAACCTATATTTCATTTGAACTACGAAAAAAGCTTGTTCTGAACCGGCATTTTTGCAACCGACCCTATAGTTTAATTTTAGGTATACACATTTTCATATCTTTGATGACATATTTTTTTTTTCCAGGTAAGTTCGCTACACCTAATAATAAATGAGTCATGTGGTAAATATTTGAATCATAGTATGCATGCACAGTGAAAGCGAGTAACCTGCTTTGTCCAGCGCCGAACCGCTCGCAGGTAGAAGCAGACAAAAAAATAACTTAAAGATGTCTACTTCAAAAACTTCAAAATAACATTACTATTCGATTGGATGCTTAAGGGTTAAAGGGAGTGGGTAGTAATACTGTGTCAAAATTTGATTAAAATCAATTCAATAATTTTCGC
This sequence comes from Callosobruchus maculatus, assembly GCA_951848785.1. Classification (NCBI taxonomy): domain Eukaryota; kingdom Metazoa; phylum Arthropoda; class Insecta; order Coleoptera; family Chrysomelidae; genus Callosobruchus; species Callosobruchus maculatus. The sequence continues at coordinate 3,013,552 of CATOUR010000040.1, forward strand.
ATTACGCAATATAGAACGATCTAAAACAATACTCGTATGTATACATTACAAATTCTAAGTCCCTTGGTTTTTATAATAAGCACGGCAATGTTCGGATGTACGTAAGAAGTGTATTATGCCGTAGGTTGTTCATTCAAAGATCAATGGATAACTCATTATGAGTACAATAAGTTTTTCAGTTTTACAACCCTCCACCCTCCAACCACCCCAAGTTCACTCTCACCAAAAAAAAAAAAAACGTAGAAAATGATCAGAAACCCCTAAAACGCCTAAAAACAAAGCTTGAGCTGTTTTTATGTTTTTAGTTTTTTTATTATTGCCGCGCCGACACTAAACCGATTTTTTCAAAACATGTGCATTTTCCATCCTCGCTGCGATAGTAATACTAGGTCAAAATTTCATTAAAATCAATTGAACAATTTTCGCGTTACGCGATATCGAACGATCTAAAAACTCGTATGTATACATCACAAATTCTAAGTCCCGTGGTTTCTATAATAAGCACGCAGCGTTCAGATGGACCTAGAAAAGTGTATCATGCGGCTAGGTTTTTCATTCACATGTCAATGGAATTACGAATACAATAAATTGTTCAGTTTTACAACCCCCCAACCCTCAACCACCCCTAATTCACCCTCACCCAAGAAAAAGTAGAAAATGATCAGGAACCCCTAGAACGCCAAAAAACGAAGTTTGAGGCATATTTGAAATTTTTCGTTTTTTGCTAATTACCCCGCCCCCCGTATAACGATTTTCAGAATTATAGAAACATTACCTACTACGACCCCACATCATAGTCCCGCCCAAATTTCATCACAATCCATGTAGCGGTTACTGAGATTACGAGGCTAGAAGAACGCCAACAGACAGACCGACGGAAATGAGTGACGTGGATTTTCGCTATGTACACATCATAAAACGCCCAAAAAGCGTATTATCTCAAAATCGAAAATTTTCGCGATCACAATACCTATCGGCGTGGGAAGTAAAAGTGATGTCTAAAATCGATCTGGCTAATATGCTTATTTCTTTTGCCCTTTTTGGTGTTCTTTCTAAGCATATTTCTTCCATGATCCGTTTGTGCGGTTACAAACCTACGCGTTTTCTGCACGACAACAAGAAAGTACTTGAAAGGAGCCTCTGATAACCAAAGGTTTCATTTTAGCTGGCCTATTACCAGCATCGTTTTGATCCTCCCTTTTATATGGAAAAAAATCCTGCTGGGTTTCCTGCAAAAGCTCACATCGTCGTATAGTTTAACAAAGAATGTTGTATAGCCAGCAGAGAAAAATTCAAAAAGGAAACTTATTCATATATCCGAGACCAGCTTCTGTAAGATATGTAGCCTCATTTTGTGGAATAAAGGAAAAACTGCGAAAAGAACTTCTGTCTGTTTGAGATACTTTACATATTTTTTTTCAACACATGAATAATTGCCCATTACTTTTAAAAAAGCGCACTCAATGATATTCATACATTTTATAAGCGACCTACGTCTCCAAATTTCTTGTTAGGTATGTTACGCTTGTAAAAGCTACGACAGTAGGAAGAAGCCAGGAATCACTTTTCACAGGTAAAGTTGTGTTCATATTTTTTGGTGCATTCGAAGTTTATGCAAATATCTCGATATCTAGTCCAGAGATATAAAAGTATCCAAAATATAGTGTCAAATGTACCACTAACATGCGCATCATAATATTTTTGAGCACGTAAGTTGTATTTTAGATAATGTGAAGGTGCTGATTACAAATCCAGTCGCAGTTTTGAGTCTCAGTCTCGTTTGACGAAAATGAAAAATTTCAGATCTCTCGGGTCGGCGGGAGTACCTAAAACAATCGAAAATCTTTATTCGGCTTTCTATTAAGATGAAACCTCGTATTTCGGATAATGTGAAGGTGCTGATTACAAATCCAGTCGCAGTTTTGAGTCTCAGTCTTGTTTGACGAAAATAAAAAATTTCAGATCTCTCCAGCGGGCGGGAGTACCTAAAACAATCGAAAATCTTTATTCGGCTTTCTATTAAGATGAAACCTCGTATTTCGGATAATGTGAAGGTGCTGATTACAAATCCAGTCGCAGTTTTGAGTCTCAGTCTTGTTTGACGAAAATAAAAAATTTCAGATCTCTCCAGCGGGCGGGAGTACCTAAAACAATCGAAAATCTTTATTCGGCTTTCTATTAAGATGAAACCTCGTATTTCGGATAATGTGAAGGTGCTGATTACAAATCCAGTCGCAGTTTTGAGTCTCAGTCTTGTTTGACGAAAATAAAAAATTTCAGATCTCTCCAGCGGGCGGGAGTACCTAAAACAATCGAAAATCTTTATTCGGCTTTCTATTAAGATGAAACCTCGTATTTCGGATAATGTGAAGGTGCTGATTACAAATCCAGTCGCAGTTTTGAGTCTCAGTCTTGTTTGACGAAAATAAAAAATTTCAGATCTCTCGGGTCGGCGGGTGTACCTAAAAAAATCGAAAATCTTTATTTCGCTTTCTATTAAGATGAAACCTCATATTTCAGATAATTTATGGGTGCTGATTACCAATCCAGTCGCAGTTTTGAGTCTCAGTCTCGTTTGATGAAAATAAAAAATGTCAAATCTCTCGGGTCGGCGGGTGTTCCTAAAAAAATCGAAAATCTTTATTCGGCTTTCTATTGATATGAAACCTCGTATTTCGGATAATGTGAAGGTGCTGATTACAAATCCATTCGCAGTTTTGAGTGTCAGTCTTGTTTGACGAAAATAAAAAATTTCAGATCTCTCGGGTCGGCGGGTGTTCCTAAAAAAATCGAAAACCTTTATTCGGCTTTCTATTGATATGAAACCTCGTATTTCGGATAATGTGAAGGTGCTGATTACAAATCCATTCGCAGTTTTGAGTGTCAGTCTTGTTTGACGAAAATAAAAAATTTCAGATCTCTCGGGTCGGCGGGTGTTCCTAAAAAAATCGAAAACCTTTATTCGGCTTTCTATTGATATGAAACCTCGTATTTCGGATAATGTGAAGGTGCTGATTACAAATCCAGTCGCAGTTTTGAGTCTCAGTCTCGTTTGACGAAAATAAAAAATTTCAGATCTCTCGGGTCGGCGGGTGTTCCTAAAAAACTCGAAAATCTTTATTCGGCTTTCTATTGATATGAAACCTCGTATTTCGGATAATGTGAAGGTGCTGATTACAAATCCATTCGCAGTTTTGAGTGTCAGTCTTGTTTGACGAAAATAAAAAATTTCAGATCTCTCGGGTCGGCGGGTGTTCCTAAAAAAATCGAAAACCTTTATTCGGCTTTCTATTGATATGAAACCTCGTATTTCGGATAATGTGAAGGTGCTGATTACAAATCCAGTCGCAGTTTTGAGTCTCAGTCTTGTTTGACGAAAATAAAAAATTTCAGATCTCTCGGGTCGGCGGGTGTACCTACCTAAAAAAATCGAAAATCTTTATTTCGCTTTCTATTAAGATGAAACCTCATATTTCGGATAACTTAAGGGTGCTGATTACCAATCCAGTCGCAGTTTTGAGTCTCAGTCTCGTTTGATGAAAATAAAAAATGTCAAATCTCTCGGGTCGGCGGGTGTTCCTAAAAAAATCGAAAATCTTTATTCGGCTTTCTATTGATATGAAACCTCGTATTTCGGATAATGTGAAGGTGCTGATTACAAATCCAGTCGCAGTTTTGAGTCTCAGTCTCGTTTGACGAAAATAAAAAATTTCAGATCTCTCGGGTCGGCGGGTGTTCCTAAAAAAATCGAAAATCTTTATTCGGCTTTCTATTGATATGAAATCTCGTATTTCGGATAATGTGAAGGAGCTAATTACAAATCCAGTCGCAGTTTTGAGTCTCAGTCTTGTTTGACGAAAATAAAAAATTTCAGATCTCTCGGGTCGGCGGGTGTACCTAAAAAAATCGAAAATCTTTATTTCGCTTTCTATTAAGATGAAACCTCATATTTCGGATAATTTAAGGGTGCTGATTACCAATCCAGTCGCAGTTTTGAGTCTCAGTCTCGTTTGATGAAAATAAAAAATGTCAAATCTCTCGGGTCGGCGGGTGTTCCTAAAAAAATCGAAAATCTTTATTCGGCTTTCTATTGATATGAAACCTCGTATTTCGGATAATGTGAAGGTGCTGATTACAAATCCAGTCGCAGTTTTGAGTCTCAGTCTCGTTTGACGAAAATAAAAAATTTCAGATCTCTCGGGTCGGCGGGTGTTCCTAAAAAACTCGAAAATCTTTATTCGGCTTTCTATTGATATGAAACCTCGTATTTCGGATAATGTGAAGGTGCTGATTACAAATCCATTCGCAGTTTTGAGTGTCAGTCTTGTTTGACGAAAATAAAAAATTTCAGATCTCTCGGGTCGGCGGGTGTTCCTAAAAAAATCGAAAACCTTTATTCGGCTTTCTATTGATATGAAACCTCGTATTTCGGATAATGTGAAGGTGCTGATTACAAATCCAGTCGCAGTTTTGAGTCTCAGTCTTGTTTGACGAAAATAAAAAATTTCAGATCTCTCGGGTCGGCGGGTGTACCTACCTAAAAAAATCGAAAATCTTTATTTCGCTTTCTATTAAGATGAAACCTCATATTTCGGATAACTTAAGGGTGCTGATTACCAATCCAGTCGCAGTTTTGAGTCTCAGTCTCGTTTGATGAAAATAAAAAATGTCAAATCTCTCGGGTCGGCGGGTGTTCCTAAAAAAATCGAAAATCTTTATTCGGCTTTCTATTGATATGAAACCTCGTATTTCGGATAATGTGAAGGTGCTGATTACAAATCCAGTCGCAGTTTTGAGTCTCAGTCTCGTTTGACGAAAATAAAAAATTTCAGATCTCTCGGGTCGGCGGGTGTTCCTAAAAAAATCGAAAATCTTTATTCGGCTTTCTATTGATATGAAATCTCGTATTTCGGATAATGTGAAGGAGCTAATTACAAATCCAGTCGCAGTTTTGAGTCTCAGTCTTGTTTGACGAAAATAAAAAATTTCAGATCTCTCGGGTCGGCGGGTGTACCTAAAAAAATCGAAAATCTTTATTTCGCTTTCTATTAAGATGAAACCTCATATTTCGGATAATTTAAGGGTGCTGATTACCAATCCAGTCGCAGTTTTGAGTCTCAGTCTCGTTTGATGAAAATAAAAAATGTCAAATCTCTCGGGTCGGCGGGTGTTCCTAAAAAAATCGAAAATCTTTATTCGGCTTTCTATTGATATGAAACCTCGTATTTCGGATAATGTGAAGGTGCTGATTACAAATCCAGTCGCAGTCTTGAGTCTCAGTCTCGTTTGACGAAAATAAAAAATTTCAGATCTCTCGGGTCGGCGGGTGTTCCTAAAAAACTCGAAAATCTTTATTCGGCTTTCTATTGGTATGAAACCTCGTATTTCGGATAATTTAAGGGTGCTGATTACCAGTCCAGTCGCAGTTTTGAGTCTCAGTCTCGTTTGATGAAAATAAAAAATGTCAAATCTCTCGGGTCGGCGGGTGTTCCTAAAAAAATCGAAAATCTTTATTCGGCTTTCTATTGAGATGAAACCTCGTATTTCGGATAATGTGAAGGTGCTGATTACAAATCCAGGCGCAATTTTGAGTCTAAGACACGTTTGATGGAAATAAAAAATTTCAGGTCTCTCGGGCGGGCGGGAGTACCTAAAAAAATCGAAAATCTTTATTTGACTTTCTATTAGGCTGAAACCTTGTGTTTTGGATAATATGAGGGTGACGATTACAAATCCAGTCGTAGTTTTGAGTCTCAGTCTCGTTTGACGAAAATAAAGAAATTCAGATCTCGCGGGTCGGCGGGAGTACCTAAAAAAATCGAAAATCTTTATTCTGCTTTCTATTGATATGAAACCTCGTATTTCGGATAATGTGAAGGTGCTCATTATAAATCCAGGCGCAATTTTGAGCCTCAGTCTCGTTTGACGGAAATAAAAAATTTCAGATCATTCGGGCGGGCGGGAGTACCTAAAAAAATCGAAAATCGGTATTCGGCTTTCTATTGAGATGAAACCTCGTATTTCGGATAATGTGAAGGCGCTGATTACAAATCCAGTCGCAGCCTTGACTCTCAGTCTTGTTTGACGAAAAATAAAAAATTTCAGATCTCCCGGGTCTAACTTGGACTGTTATAAAGGCAGATTAAGCTCGCGTAGATGCTTTTGAAATGTGGACACGTTCTTATACCGCCTATTGAACTAAAGTTACCATACTGGACGAGCTCAGTAGTCCAATGAGAGACTATCCTCGATTGCGTCGACGAGAACGCTTGCATTCTTCGGACATATTCACAGACACGATAATATGGAGAAACTTGTGTTTCAGCGTCATGCCCCGAGTGGGCGGCGCCGTCGTCGTTCCCCTACACGCTGGGTGGATGCGACGAAACAGTTGCTGGATATGAGTATCAAGAGCGCCACTGAACTGACGGTAGATCGCGAACGATGGCGAGCTGCAGTTCTCAAAGCTATTGATAATATTCGTGTCGGCAACACTCTGGCTCCGACTTAATGTATTTTACGAGTTCACAACGTATCTGTTAAGACATTGTAACTATGACGGTGATGACTACGTGACGCTGATATGATCTCGACGAATCTTTTCTTCCGTACAAAATACGCAGAGCTCAGCGCATCGCAATATCCCTAAAAATAGGTATATTTAAAGACGATCTACACATGGTTGCTTTTCATTTATTCACGATGTCGCAGTGCAGTTCTGCATCACCGGAAGCAATAGCAATATAAAATACGTGCATGCGTATTCGTGTAGCAGGACTAGCCGCATTCAATTTCCGTTCAGACTTCAAATTTGTCGGAAGCAGTGTCGACGACAACCGAACAAAATTCCGTAAAGACTGACCTTAAGGTGCGTCCACACTTGAGCATTTACCTCGAACGAGCAGAGCAAGCCGAACGTGCCACACCAAACACAGCTTGTATTCCCGGCTACAATCATTGGTTTGTAGTATTGTACTCTAGAATCAGCATAAACTTTTACTCCAATAATAGACTCATCAGGCACTGGAGCCGTCGAGAAAGCCTTCTTCAGCAGGTCGAAAGCTTGCTGGCAGTAAGCTTAGTCAACGGCTTTGCGATGGTAGCAAATCTAGCAACGTATCGACGCGACGGTAGTATGTACACAGACCCAGGAAGCTCCTTACGTCATGTTTGTTCTTGGGCATAGGCCATCCTTTTACTGCCTCGATCTTCTGAGGATCCACTGCTATGCCTTCTTGGGAAACCATATGTCCTAAATATTGCACCTTCTTCTGGAACAGATGGCACTTCTTGGGGCTCAGCTTGAGCCCTGATTGGCGCAGCCTCTTAAATACAGGTTCTTGAGGTGATCGTCGAACGATTTCCCAACCACGATGATGTCGTCTAGGTAGACCAAGCAGGTTTCCCAAGACAGCCCCTTCAAGACAGTCTCAATGAGCCTCTCAAATGTAGCCGGTGCATTACACAGCCCAAACGGCATAACCGTAAACTGCCATAACCCCAAGCTGACGGTGAATGCAGTCTTCTCCATATCCCCTGGGTCCATCTCGACTTGCCAGTAGCCACTCTTCAGATCAAGCGTCGAGAACACCTTAGAACCCGCCAAAGTGTCTAGGGTGTCGTCAATTCTTGGCAGAGGGTAGCTGTCTTTCTTCGTTACATTATTGAGCTGCCGATAGTCCACGCAGAATCGTGGTCTGATTGCTCGACCACTCCCTGTTCTTCCATTTCCTTGATGATCCTATCCGCTTCTTCTCGCTTGGCCAATGGTAGCTTCCTAGGTGGTTGCCGAATAGGTGGTACATCGCCCGTGTGGATCTTGTGTCAGACCACATTTGTCCTCCCCTTCTTTCCAAGGCCAACATCAAAGATATCCTGGTATTCTGTGATGAACACCCTCAGCCTCTTCTGTTGTTCCCTGTTCAAGCCTCTCGACGAATCAGCCACCAACTCAGTCAGCTTCTCATGCAACCGCTCATTCCGTTGGTCTGATGCATTTACACTCCTCACCACTGATGAGACTGGAGAACAACGACCCTGTGGTGTTCTCTTCTTGAGGTGTACCGGAAAGCCGTTCACGTTCAGCAACCTCATCGGAACTACATCATCAGCTCGTACCAGGAATTTTCCAATGGCGATGCAACGGCCAATCAGCTCATCATCCGGTTTAGGTTCAAACAACATGACGCTCCCTCGATCAGCGCCATCAATCAGGCAGGCTTCAATCACCACCTCGCATCTTTCTGGGATGACAGTTTCTTCTGAGAGTACTACCTGGACAGCCTCTTCTTGACGTCGGTAGAGGACTACCTCTTCCTCTTGTACTAGCAGGGTACCATGTCTCAGGTCCAGTTGGAATCCATAGGTGTCCATGATGTCCATTCCAACTATCACCTCGTTCTCGATGTCGGCTACCAAAACTCGATGTTTGATCTTGGTGTTCCCAAACTGGAGCTGTATGTCGGCTTTCCCATGAATGCTTGCGGGCCCTCCGGTAGCAGTGTGCAGCCGCCATCTTGTTGGTACAATACAATACAATACAATACAATACAATATTTATTTTCCAGAAGACAATACAAGATCGTGTTGGAATCGTCATAAGAAAACAGCAAGAGAAAAAAAAACTGGAAATACAATAATTGAGAATAATAAATACAGAGATTGAAAAATTAAGAGTAGTACAATAATAATTACGGAAACATACGTATATACACCTATATAGACTCCTATATATACACACATATACATATATATATATACAATATTAAGGAACTATTATACTGCGAGCATAAAACTTGGACTATGAAATGTTACAAAAATTCATTTAGATTGTATATACATTTGTTCACTAAGAAGTTCTTAATTTTCCCTCTAAAACTATGCAAACCTCGCTAATTTTTTATGTCATCTGGTAACTTGTTAAAAAGTTTAAGGCCTAGACAGCTGGGTGCATTAAAACCGAGTAGGTACTTTCTGAAGGGCACATATATATCAGATTGTTGTCTGGTACTTTTTTGATGTATATCACAGACACGACTGTAATTTTGTTTGTTTTTATATACAAATGTGCACATTTCAATTATAAATAAACTGGTGACAGTTAGAATATTAAGATTACGAAATGTATCCCTACAGGAGTCCCTCCTGGAAAGACCGACTATACATCGTACTACTCTTTCTTGTGCAATGAAGACATCATGTATGGATGCACTCATACCCCATATGCAGATGCCGTACCTCAGTCTGCTTTCTACCTGAGCATAGTACAACATCAATAATTGGTCTACTTCTAAGATGTTCCTAAGGTTAATAAACATGAAAGCTGAGGAATTTAGTTTTGATGTCAAGAACTCGCAGTGATATTTCCATGTAAAACAACAGTCAATACGTAGTCCTAAAAATGTTGTGAAGTTTGAATCATCAGTGGTTACGGTATGGTTGTTAATAGTAATGCAAATATTATCACACTGTTTCTGTCGATTATGGAAGCGAAGCGTCTTTTCGGCATTCAGAAATAAACCGTTTTCACAAAACCATTGATTTACCGTATTGGTTACTGTATTAGATTTTATATTCAAAGACAGGTCCGATTTATCCGTGACAATGATCGACGTATCGTCGGCATACATAGTTAAGGCTGCTGGTACTTGTAGATTGTCCAGGTCGTTAATGTATAGCAAAAATAAAAATGGCCCTAGAATTGAACCTTGGGCAACACCAATGTTGATTGTTATGCTTTTTGATACCGCAGAGTCATTAATGTATACATATTTTTGTCTATCAGTTAGGAAAGAACTTAACCAGCAGGAAGCATTTCCTCGAATGCCGTATCTAACTAGCTTATCTAAAAGTATTGAATGATTCACGCAGTCGAAGGCTTTGCTCAAATCGCAAAATATACCTACTGGACATTCTCCATCCTCTATAAAGCTGACTATGCGCTCATAATACGAGTATAATGCTGTACTAGTGGATCGATTATTTATAAAGCCATGCTGATTATTTGAGAAAACGGCGTGCTTCTCTAGGTACCCTAAAAGTCGGTGTAAAAATCCATATTCAAATACTTTGGAAAAAACAGAAGGTATTATAATTGGTCGGTAGTTTTCTATGGATTTAACATTTCCTTTTTTATGTATCGGTACTAATTTTCCAAGTTTCAAGCGCTCAGGGAAGGCTCCAGTCATGAAAGATAGATTCACTAAATATACAAGAGGATCTATAACGATGTGGAGAACTTTCCTTATCAAAAACATTGGAACGTCATCGTAACCACTAGAGTATTTGTTTTTTATTTTATTGTAAAGGAGTGAATATAGTTCAGCATTGTTATAAGTATGGAGAAAGATAGAATTACATACTGAATTTGTGGCTGGAATCGTTCCCTTACTAATGCCATTATGATTTATATTTGAGTTTATTTGATTTGAGATATTTATTGGTGCCAGAAAAAAATTGTTCATTGAATAATTCAGCTATTTCTTCATCGTTGCTGATAAGGTTGCCATTCTGTACGATGGATATGGTCTTTCTTTGTTTATTTTTATTTTTATTCAAGAGGTGGTGAATGGTGTGCCAGGCAGTTTTTGTCGGATTATCTGACTGGGTAATTTTTTCCTGATAAAATTGTTTTCTTGTAAAATTTATTAGTTTTTTGTGTTTTAATTTTTCTCTTTTATAGTAGTCGTACAAATCTGGATTATCTAATTTTATATAATGTAGATCTTTTAATTTTTCACCTGATTCAATAATTTTTTCGTTGATCCAGGGATTTCTATTCGCAGGACGACAATTTTTTTTGCGTTTGGGGAAGTTTTTTTCGAAGTAATAAGAGAATATTCTATGAAACTGACTGTACGCTGTGTTTATATCGTTTGAATCGTATACCTGGAGCCAATCTTCCGTTGATATGTCGGATATGAAATTTGCAATGGCCTGATCAGTGAAAGACCTGACAAAATTCATAGTATGAGAGGGAGCCATCTGCGCGCTGTCCCCGCAATCAAACAGTACAGTGCGATGATCTGAAATATTATTGTCAATTGCAAGAGAAGCTGAATCCGTTGAGCAATTGCTGAATATGTTATCAATTGTTGATGCTGTACTATGAGTCACCCGTGTAGGCCACTTAACTCTTGGCGTAAGGCCGAAAACGTTTAACGCATTACATAGTTTTGCGTATTCACGCTTATTTCTAGTCGGATCAATATTGAAGTCCCCTAACAAGAATATAGTATGATTAGTCTTATATACGTCATAAAGTAAGTCAGTAAGACAATCAATGAACACATTACAGTTTGACTTTGGTGATCTATAACAACACAAAATAATTGCTTTTCCTGTGCCGTCAATTGCTGATGAGATTCCACAAATTTCGAATTCTTTTTCTAAGCAGATATCATATAAATTTAATTCCTCAAACGGTAGGCCCGATTTAATATAAACAGTCTCACATCAGCACTCTTCTGGAGCACATCAGGTAGAACGATGGTCTTCGTCGTACCCGTATCCAGAAGCATCAGCTTCTGCCTGCCATCCACGAAGCCATCCACATGCAGGCTGGCCTCCTGCTGACCAACGTAGGCCACACGAGTAGTTCTTCTTGAGTTCTTCCGGACGCGGGTGGAGCATAGCCTCTGCTCTTCGACCCGACTTAGCATCGGATCTTCTTTCTTCTTTGGACGGGACTCACTAATAACCCGCCGCAGTTCCTCAACTAGGGCCGCCACATCTGTCCTACCTTCACACTCCCGAACTCGAGCCTGGCACTGGTAAGCCTTTTTCACTGCCTCAAATTCTAAAGCTCTGGCTAGCGCATCCAGCAGACGTTCCGGATGTGCGAGAGCTACAGCTTGACGCATTTCGCCATTATGAAGACCACCCACAAATGCCTCCACAGCTAGTCGCTCCAATAGATCTTGTGGAGCCGTCGGATATGCCAGTCGCACCAAGCGGGCTATATCTGCTTTAAATTCCTGCAGCGTCTCGTTTGGTCGTTGGGAGCGATTCTTCAGCTGAGCGTGGAAAACGTGACCGAGTCTGGCTTGACCAAACCTCATTTCCAGGTGTCTGACTAGCTGTTCGTAGTCCCCTCGTTCTGTCGGTGATAGCGTCTGAAGAAAATCTGTAGCTTCGCCTCTCGGTGCTAACGTCAAAGCTGTCGCTTTCTCACCAGGTAACCAACCATTTGCGTTTGCGGCCGCTTCAAACTGGAGGAGGTAATTCTCCCAGGATGTTTTCCCATCGTACTGAGGAGGTGGCAATCTCGGCTTGCACCAATCTTCTGCCTTCAGGTCACTTGGTGTGGTACGCTTGCAGCCCGAAGCTCCATTCGCAGCTTGTCCATCTCTGAGTTCAGGCGTCAGATGTTGTCTCGCAGATCTTCTTTTTGTTCTTCTAATCCCCTCTTGAGAACTTCTTTTTGTTTTTCCATTCCCCTCTTGAGATCTTCGTTTTGTTTTTCCATTCCCCTCTTGAGATCTTCGTTTTGTTTTTCCAATCCCCTCTTGAGATCTTCTTTTTGTTCTTCCATTTTCGACTCCAAGATGTCAATTCTGGTACCGATTCTTTCTTCTATGTCCCTTTTTAAAGCAGGATTTCACTATTTATTTTCACTAAATATGTACACTACCCTTAGCCTAATACTTAACAGTCTAATTTATCTAAAGTCACTACACTAATTTATATTGGTCCTTAACTCACTAATTCACGTCACAGTTCATTTATTTCGCGCACGCCACTGGAACGTCGTCGCGTATTACTACCGAGCACTGACTGCTCCACCCTATTGACACAAACTGTAACTGCGGCTGCCTGACTGCGGCTTATGTAGATGCCTGCTGAACGCCGAAAACCATCGCGCCGCTACCGTTGTTTCTGGAAAGCTTCTGGACGTCTAAATTCTAGATCCCACGTAAATCGGATTTGCCGTCCAGAGCCGGACTGGCACAATACCTAATCGAAATAGGAAATAAGCTATATGGAAAAACGGGTAAAGAAATGTAAATGGTTTAAATTGTAAATGTTCATTATGCTGGCTATAAGATCGAAATATGTGCTAACTTTACAGCAATTTTGTAATTTTATCATTAAGTATTTACTTACTAATTATAAATAATATCGTAGATATTATATTATATCGAAATTGTATGAATAAAGTCTGTTATTTTTGGAGAAATCTGAAATACCATCATTAATGATACCTTTCCTGTCCTTTTTTGACCAGCCTTTTGTCCTAGAATTTCATTGTTTGCCCATTAAGTAATTCAAAAAGAGGCTTCTGAAAATATAATCATACCTTGCACAATGGGGCTTTTCCGTGATTCCCTGAACAGATTGATTCTGCATAATCTTTTCTTAGTTGTCTTTTAAATGAAATGCCGACTACTGTTCCCGAGCGTGCATATAATTATCACTATGGGACTTATACGGATATAATATTCTAACTCAGGTCCTGTACCAATCGCTTCTCTAACGCGACGATCAAAGTGAGACCCGAAAGATTCAAGGTCATCAAAACGTCCTGAAAGATTCGGCTTGAGTTTCGCTGCTGGTTTACGTTTTATTTCAAACATAGTTCAGCCACAGTATATCCAATTATACAGTAGCGCAACTCTCCAGAATTTTGGTGGTTCGCGCATAGCATCCCGCGCATCGTTCGCAGGATGTTTAGCACGGCGATCGCCTGAGTCATGTTCAGTCTATGAGAGTGAAGGTAGTGTCTTTGACAGAACCGGATTAAGGAATTTGGTGATACGCTGATATGGATATCGGGACGCGTGAAGTCAAATGTTGCGCCGCTGTAGGCTGTATTAACAATTCCAAAAACTATGACTATAGTTTTTTAAGCTTCTTCAAGATGTTGCCAGGTATGCGATTCCTCCAATGTTTAATATGCTCCTTCATTACCTAATAATATTAGAGTGTGATAGAATAGCTCCATTTGTCTCTAACAAAGTCTGGCGGGTATTAGGGTAGCTCTGTGTTTTTTTTTTGTTTTTAGAAGAGTTGGACGTTACGGAAAGTCGTTCTTTAATTATGAGCCTAAAGTCAGAATGATAATTTCTCACTGTTTCCTCACAGCACCACAACGTTCAAAATATCTTTCACGACATATAACAAAATGAATGTGATTATGCATTCCAACATTATGAAATTTTAAGCAGGAAGTGAAGTAATGGATGATCAAATAGAAAGTTCACAATAAAAAGAGTCAACATGCTAGTTTCAAAAATATATCATTTTCCTCTATAAACATGGATTCTTTTCTTCAATATGCCTATTCATATGTAATATACAAATACAGAAGGAAAGGTAGTCTTGGTAAACTAGATAAAAAACAGTTTTGCAATTTTTTTATGAATAACGACTAGTTTAGTATATTTTATCGTTGTTATAAACATATTGATCATTATTTTTTATGTACACCTAACAAGTTTTCACCGGTTTTGCTGTTTACCATGTTTTCGTACCTTAAACGTTTTTCTATGATGATTGATGAAGATAAATTTAAAGGTTGTGGGATAACTAGACATAAATGTTATTTTGGACGCTACGTCATTACATATACCCATATTTGAATCATATAAGATATTATAAAGTTTTTATATTTATTTAAATATTTAAGGCTAAGAAAGATAAGACAAAATAAAGTTGAATAAATCTCGCATTTTTGTAGTTCACTTACAAACAATAAAGCCACCTATTTTCTCGGAGTTAACAATTTTCTTTCATACACCGACTATTTCTTGTTTTGCTTCTAAAAAAAAAAAATGTTTACACCCCATTTGTATGCAAAGAATCCATGATGAATTAGAAGAATGAGTACAAAACATTTTCACGTATACAATAAATGCGAATGCATGGATATAACAAATTGTAATTCAGAATTCCAAAGACAACTAGCCTAACCTCGATGAAGATTATCACACTACCGCACTGCTCTCAAAATTTACTCTATTTACGAGACATATCGCGTCCATTAAACTTATTGCAACACAATAATTACGCTTCTTCATCGACTATCGCTAAGCCGACCCTGTGCTCAAAACGTAAGCGGCAATACTTGCGGCTCGTGCTGAGGAGCCGACGTGGGGTTATGAGAGGCCAGTTTTTCGGAGACAGATTGTCTGCATGATTTCTAGGGAGTTGCGCTACTGTATAATGGAGAAGTCTCATGATACTCATAATAAAATAAGCAGTTACGTATCCGTAAAATATAGACGAAAAGTAATTAGTCAGTGAAAAAATTTTTGAAATCCGTCAATAAATGGCAGAGAAATCAATAATTAAAGTTTGCATATTTTGCGCGAAATAGTTGCCGCCTTCAATTTGGCTGTGACGTCACGATTCCGCAATCCGCATAGCCAGCCGTCTGTGCCGCGCGCTGCCGTAGATCTGTGTATCGTGGTATCGTGGAAGCTGTAGAGTGTTTTGTATGTACATTATTTGATTTTTAAATAAGTGTTTTTTAGTTTTTTACCATAACGGAAGAAGGACTTGTAAAAGGACAAAGTCATATTAAAATATCTCTTATTGATCTAGAAACGCTTTAAGATAATAGTTTCGTGAGAAAATAAGCGCCTTCCGGTAAACGCAAATAAAAACTAGAATTTGTTGATATTTTTGTTATTGACTCTTTGCAATACTGAGGGATGACTGTTGTATTTAAAGTATAACTAACTGAACTGTAGCAACTCTTAGAAGATACTGATTCTTTTGAAGGAGAACTCTCGGGTGATTGGGGGATGGTCATCAGACACTTATATCCTGTATCGTTCGTTTTTTTCCTTCTCATGATTGTTTGCACTTTTTGATCTTTTTGTTTAACTTTGCTGTCAACTTGCACTTTGTTTAAATATTGTTGTCGGGATTATATCTGATACATTCACTGTGCAATCCTTAGATAGTGGATTTTCTAGTACATCCGGCTCTTTGTATATTGAATGACACTGAATTACTTCGAAAGGTTGCCAACTTGAGGTCGATAAAGCATCGTTCTGCAATAAATTTTCTAAACATTCTGCGCGTCGCCTTTTTTCATATGCTCAGAGTTTTCTTCTAGGATGAACAAATTTTTGACATTCAAACTTATGAGGGCAGCCATCAGTTTTCAGCTTTAATGTACCACCAACTAGTTTATATTTGATTAGATTTTCAGTATCATTTTCAAGCTGTATCAACAAAAACATAAGTTACGAATCCGAAAATATAGAAATATATAACACAGTAAAGTAATTCAGCATACGTAACGTCAAAATTTTATGTATCAGATATCCTATTAATGTATTTATTCAAGAAACGAAGACATGTGGAAGGCTGCAGAAGGGTCGTTTCAGTCCCGGCGAAAGACTGAATAGAAGCCATGATGATCATTCAACAGATAGGATAAATGCAATAGGTTAGCTAAAGTATCGTATGTGTATATACCTATACCTCATACAAGCATTGCTTTCGAGGTGGCAATATTTGTAACTCATTAATAGGTACAAATAAATTGAAAAAAAAAATGAACTAACTAATTAACTATTGGGTAAAGTAATCTCAACCAGTGAAGCTATCCATATATAGTTGATAATAATTAATACTTATCAATAGAAGATAAATACAATGGTATACTCACATCAAAATGATCCTCACAAACATATTTTATACTTTTTGGTATTATTAAATCCCGTTTCATCACTTTGCACCACTTCTTTTGCATGCAAAGGTGCGTGGGAAAAAACTTTATTAGATGTTTTAATCGTTGTGCTCACACACTTCGGAACAATGCAATATTTTTTATAACATCCTTTTTTAATGTCACTCATCATAGCAATATTATTTGATATGCACTAAACTACAAAACAAATGAGACGATTGGTTGCTCAGCTCACGGCGCCACCACCACGCTGTGCCTGTGTGCGTTGTCTGATACGTGCGTCGCGTCGTGTGGCTCAGCGGCAGCGGCCGCCCGCACTGGCTACGGAACTGTGACGTCACACCACTCGGTCAGTCGTGCCAAAAATATTTCTGCGGAGCGCGACTTTGAAACATTGTAACTTTTTTGTCTTTAGAGATATATTCATATTTCTTTCACGCTTTTCTTTTATTTTTTTTATATTTTCTTTTGAATCAATAAAAAAATTTTAGTAAACTTCTCCATTGGATATACTGTGGTTCAGCTTCCCGTGAAATATCAACTGTGTTGACTGAACTATGCAGCTGATTGCACAGCAAAAGGGCATTGCGCCGCGTTCATATCCTTGCACTGAATATTTATTATGTCGTATCGCCAGCGTAGCCCATTAAATAGATAACAATTCACGTTGTGCGCCAGCTAATATTTGTTCCGTGGCATTAATTTGTGCGATTGCCACTATCGAAGACAAAATTGTGAAACCTATCGTTAATAGGCGGTCCTCTCTGATTGGAACGCAGAGCCAATTTATGCTAAGCTGCAAATACTACAATGGGCTTTGTGGACAGGTGATCCCAGGGGATTGCCGTCCCTATAGCGACTAGAGATCTACCCTTAGGGCTGGTTTCTCAATGTCCAGTTAAACATTTATCTGGAAGTTAACGGTTATCTGTCAGATAAATTGTTTGAACCGGCGATTGTAAATTGCAGCGATGGTCAAGTATTCTTAATCCGGGATATGAAAATTGCAGCGGCTGGTTATTTTTCCCTTTCATGTAAACATGTAAATTGCAGCGGACGACCCTCTGTTAGGGATAGGAGTTTTTATAACAGCCATCCATCACTGTTTATTTTTGAGAGTCTTTGATAAATACTCAAACAGACACATACATTAAAATGAATAGTGTCAGAATAAAGCACACTCCAAATGCAACAACTAAAAAGAAGCAAGATTTTTTGAATCTTAGAATACCTAGGTTTATTACTCAATGAAAATAGGATAAGTGAATTAGAATATATAAAAAGTGTATGTCATTTTTATGGTGAGAACCTTAGTTAGTAATTATGGTTTTTTATGTATATATTGATCTAAGACAATTTACGAACATGTTTGTACATAATGTTATGTATTATTAACAATTAACAATTTAGAAAAGTATAATTTTCTTTCAATATCAATAGTTTTTGTTTTATTATTAACTGCTCTAACAAAAGAAGGATTTATTAGTTTCAGCCTAAAAAAACCCGCGCATTGGGTATATTATCACCTTCCGAAAATTGCAAAAAAGTATCAAAATTGTCACAATAATTGTTGATATTGTCGAAATTGCCTAAAATAATGGAAATATGTATCAAGAAATTAACTTTTCTAGTTAAGTTCTAGTTAGTTAAGTAGAGAATTGCAAAATCTCTATAACAATAAGTGCGAATAAAATTTTGGGTTTGTAATTTAAAAAAGTCATTGTGATGTCATATAGTTTTCAAGATCACTAACAGAAGTAGGTAAGTAAATGCCACCAAATTGTTGCTTTAGATAAAAATTAATTTGACCTGTCACATAATATTATTTTTATATAATATTTTGCTATACAAATCCAAATTAATTTTTAGAATACCTCCAAACAGGTAGACGACGCCGATAAGGGACCCCCGCTGCAATTTTCAACATCTTTTATGGTCACCTTTGGGATTTATAGGATTATACCCTAACCGCGGCTGCAATTTGTATCCGCCCAATGGGCTTTGTGGACAGGTGATCCCAGGGGATTGCCGTCCCTATAGCGACTAGAGATCTACCCTTAGGGCCGGTTTCTCAATGTCCAGTTAAACATTTATCTGGAAGTTAACGGTTATCTGTCAGATAAATTGTTTAAACAATTGAAGGTTAAACTTACGAATTCACGTAAGGACCGGTTGTACAAACACAGTCTAACTCGAGTTCAACATTGAACCGAGTTCATCTCTAATTTGCTGTTGTACCAACAAAGTTCAAGCGTTGACTTCAGTTCAACCTCGGATCAAGTTGAACGGCCACCGGGGAGTGTTTAACGGCGGTTCAAGGTTTAAAATGGCGATGTTTACGACCAGCTGATCAGTTTCTAACACTAATATCCGACGTGAGTGACATAGTCAAATGCGATATTTTCACTTGAGTTACATGATGGAGTACTTTAACGAACCTTTGACCGAGGATGACATTCTTAGGAAAAACGACCTGAAAAATGTCAAATGATATTTGTACCTAATGTATCGTGAACAAATTCTCAATTAATTGTAGGCACATCAGCAATAAAAGTTTCCGCATCATCGTCAAATGTAGATGTGATTCCTGTTATTTGGGGTCCGATTTTTCTTTTATTGATATGTCCAAGTCCTGTATTTTGAAATCCTGCGAAGGTCCACCGCCGGTATTATGGATGTACTGTCTCTCATGGGCAAATTTTTGTTTTGTCCTTTTTTTTTTAATTTTCGTAATTGCTTTTCAGTACCTTTGCTTCACGAAATGTCTCTCCACGCAAACTGTTGGACAAGTTCAACCTTTCCGTTTTGATTCTATGAATATCTGTATCCGTTTTCTGGCATTCCAAAACAGTCTCATATTTTTTCACAAATTCTATTAATACGGCCTCTTCTTTTACCGTAAAATTAGTCGCCCTTTTTTTGGATTCCATTATAAAATTGCAAAATGCTTCTTGACCGACAACAAAATTTGATGAATGTCAGTATTTGATATTCATAGACGTGACATTAATATAACCTGCATAACATTAAACATTAAAAACGAAAAGTAACTAGTTTCGCCACCAAATACCCTATATCCATTGCTACCAATCCTCTTTTGATCTCAGCTGATCCTTCCCAGAACGGAGTTTGTACAACGCGTCAACCGTTGAACCGTGTTCATCGCTGAACTTAAGGTTACGTGATCGGGACGTCGTTATGCTTTTATTAAAGCTCCTCAGTGTGATTTAGGTCTCAGACAAATAAATTAAATGTGTTAAATGTTCCACAAAAAAGAGTCTGTCTATCGTACCCGCAGGTTTCTTTACCTGATTTTTTTAAACGGGTCTCATAAACAGTGCTCGGATGCTCAAATTAAACGCTCAGGTACCGGCTTTGGTAGATAGATGGTGAATCAATACTTTTTCTGCTTCCCAATATCTATATGTTGCTACTACTAGTACGAGTTTTGCCAACTAGGCACTAGCTTGCAATTCATTTATTAAATTTGTGTGAGACCTAAATCACACTGATGAGCTTTAATAAAAGCGAAACGACGTCGTCTATGATTGGTTTCGGATGAATGAATGAAATTGCTATCTACTCTTTAATTAAGTTACGTTGCTTTTTAGCATAGACCGAATGGGAGTGCTAACTTTAATGAGTGTTTCACAAAAAAAGAGTCTGTTTTGCATCATACCCGCAGGTTTCTGTACCTTGTGTTTAAACGGGTCACATAGGTACATACGCTCAGGTATAGACTTTGGTAGATAGATGGCGAACCAATACTTTTTTAAAGTACTGTTTTCCACTATCTATATGTTGCTACTAATAATCCATGTGCTGACCAAAAATTAATTTTCTGCCAAAGAAATCCCCAAGTCACGAAATTCATCAACGGAATTTAGCATTTCATTGTTAGTATGATACTGTTTTAGTAATAGACCATTATTGGTACAAAACTGAGCAAGCCTATTCAAATCTTCCTGAAGACCAATGCAATCACTTACACAGGTAATGTGTCTAAATATTTCTAAATCGTCTGCGTACAATAATAATTCATACCATTTGAATATTGACTTTACAGGATTTATGTAAATAATAAAAATCAATGACCCAAATGGGAGTCCTGAATTATCATTCAATAAATAAATTTCATATTCATATATCCTGAAAACTAGAAACTGCACCCACATGCATATCTATTATGGTAGCTGTCACCTGATATATAAATATTTGAAATGTTTGAGAAATGCGATAAAATATATGTGTGTTCATGCATTCTGATTAGGGTGTGAATGCTAAAAGCAGCTTAGTGAATATACAATTACAATGGACAAATGCAGTTTAACAGTTAGAATTAAATTTAAATACCCAATACATTCAATTGGCGTTCTGTAAATAATTTGAAATATTCAGCGGAGTGTAATGAAAATATTTGAAATGAAATTTACTATCTGCATGTATAGATCACTGAACCGACGACGTGACAAAATTTTAATCTGTGTTGGGAACATTTGGTGCGTGGCTATATAAAAGTCGATCATCCAAAATAATATCATAGTAGGCATTCACAGTGGGGCTTTTTAATGAGCATGCAAGGGCGTGCGAAGGCGTGCAGGTATCGCATGCAGGCTCACCTGCTCAACTGAGTTTTCGATCGCTTACCAGCGTCGGAAGCCCGCTTCGACGCCTTTATAGTAACAGAAATTTAGTTTGCTACCTGGTTTCGTCTGTGCCGGTCGAAGATGAGTAGCGATAAAGAGTTACTTATAGCTTCAGTATTTGCGAAAACTCCTATTTGGGATAAAAGACACAAGCTGCACTATGTATAACCGCACTGCGATAGAAAAATGTTGGAAGGAAATAAGTGCGGTTATGAAAGGAGCCTCCTTATGTAGCGCGTCCAATGTCACTGTTGTTCCCATTGCCCACAAAGCATATTATCTCAGAATCGATAATTTTCGCGATCCCAATACTCCCCTCACCTATCGGTGTGTATCGGAAGTAAAACCTATTCTAATATTAATTTTTAACTAAATAACAATGTACCCGACCAATCATATTACGAGACCCAAATATATAACGTTAGGCAATTGTATTTACTACGTACTATCACTTAGTATTAGTATTAGTATTCAAATGAGCATAACACATTTATACACAACCACAACATTAGATATAGGCTAGGTACCACAATAATTCCCAAACCAAACAAATCAGTCATGCGGCGGTCATATCTCAATTTAGCACCAAAATGATACAACACTTCTACCTTTTGGTACCAAAAACTTGTTTACAAAGCGATTCGAACAGTCTCTGCCAGAGTGGATAGCTTCCTTAATAAGACGCGCAAGAATTCGTTGAACATGTACAGTATCAGTCACATATTCATCTGATTGACAAATTTCGACCAAATGGTTCTAATGTATATGATGTGAGTCTACATATGCATGTACTAATAGTTCATTTGACAACTTCCCACCACGGATTTATCACAAACCGCTGATTAAACGAAAAAACGCCAAGACGCGTCAAAATATTTGTCCAGAGAAACAACTTTTTAACCAAAAACTATTTCACCCCCTATTGTACCCTCTAGCCCCTCAGAGGAATCATTTTCAGTGTTTTTGTAACTGTCCCTCATTGTTTTGCCAATAAATGGGCAACATTTTAAACCCTTATTGCATGTTTCCTATACCGTGTCTAGATGCGACTGGCCAATATTTGTACTCTTTTTCTTGTCTGTTTTCACTGTACCATGCACTGGTGTGTTTGACTACGTGCGGAACCGGCGCCGGCCTGCTCCTACCTGCCGAGGGGACTCGGCGTTGGCCAACGCACTCCAACGCTCTTCAACGCTCCTAACTGCCGCTACTGTGAATACCTACATAGAAAGCAGGCGCGTACACAAGATTTTCGTTCGGGGCAACAGCAACACAACAAAACTGGAAGTTTTCGAAAAAAAAAACCAACTGTCAACTGCTGTCCACATATAGACAAGAATTATTCAACTTTGTGGCCCCCGATAGAAAACGTAGCTTACTCGGAATTGCGAATCGGGTTTTCTATTATTAAAACAAAAAAAGAAAAACTTTTTGGGCTACACCCAACCTGAAGGACCGACACAAAACCTATATTGAGGAATCATGATGATGGAAAGGCCTGCGTTCCTTCCAACGTTTGCATGAAGCTATAATCTGAAATCCCCTTGCAACCAAACCATCGCCCACCCTCCCGCAAAAAAACATCCAACACAAGAACTTCCAAAAATAGTTTTTTGCGTCTCCCTCCGTAGAAACTAGGACGCCACAGTTTTCATTCTGCATGCTTCAACTGCACGATGCAAAACGATCAGGAGCCTCTAAACCATCTAAAAGCTAAGTATGAGCTGTTTTTATGCTTTTAGTTTTTTAATTATTGTTGCGCCGCCACTGACACGATTTTTCAGACGCTGACGCGTTTTCCACTAACGCCGCGATAGTCAATTCTGTGTCGGAATTTCATTAAAATCAATTTAATAATTTTTTCTTTACACAATATACATAGAACGAAATTAAGCAATACTCGTATATGTATAAATCACAAAACACAAGCTCTTGGTTTCTATAATAGGCAAGGAAATGTTCACATGGACTTAAAAAAATACACCGGTACGGCAATGTTAATGGACAAACTATTATGAATACAACAAATCTTTCAGTTTTAAAGCGTCCCACCCCTCAACCACCCCAATTTCAACCCAGCCAAAAAAACGTAGAAAATGATCAGGAACCCCTAAAACGCCTAAAAACAAGGTTTGAGCTGTTTTTATATTTTTAGTTTTTTTATTATTGCTGCGCCGCCACTGACACGGTTTTTCCAAAACATACACGTTTTACATCCTCGTCGCGGTAGTAATACTGTGTCAAAATTTTGTTAAAACCAACTGAATAATTTTCGCGTTACGCAATATAGAACGATCTAAAACAATAGGTACTCGTATGTCTGTATTCATCACAAATTCCAAGTCCTTGGTTTCTATAATAAGCAAGGCAAAGAAGTGTATTATGCCGCTAGGTTTTTCATTCATGGGTCAATGGACAGCCCATTATGAATACAAAAAAGTTTTCAGTTTTCCAAACCCCCAACTCCCAACCACCCGAAATTCACCCCTACCAAAAAAAGTAGAAAATGATCAGGAACCCCTAAAAAGCCTAAAAACAAAGTTTGAGGCGTTTTTATTTTATTTTTTTGTTTTTTATCATTGCTGCGCCGCCACTGACACGATTTTTCCAAAACATACGCGTTATCCATCCTCGCCGCGGTAGTAATACTGTGACAAAGTTTCACTAAAATCCATTCCAAAGCTTTTACGTTACGGAAGAAAATTTGATCTAAATTCGTTATTAATTACTCCATGTTTCCTTATTCAAGGAAAATTCGTTGAAAGCAGTAAGAAGAACTTATGTAGGAAAGGAGACAAGTATTTTTCTATAGCCTCACATTCATGGAGTTTTAAAAGTTTTTATTTTCATACATATTCATAATTTTTCGACAATGACATCAAGATAACAAATATAATTGGGATTTGCTTCTTGTGACTACAGCATCTTAAGCTTTAGTCATAATAGGCCTTTACGGAAACTATGATCGGGTTAACCCATGGCCGACTCTACTCACTAGAGGCCGAAGCATTGAAATATGGCAACACTGAATAGTCGGCCGAGCTTTTGTCATTAGTGTAATTCTTCCAGAGTAAAAAATAAGATTGGAAGGTGATTTTTAATGTGTTTCTAATTATTTACCTGCACAAACGAAACTATAAAGATAACAAGATGCCTGCAAAGTGTGTAGTACCAGGATGCACTAGCAATTGTGCTTCCAATAAAGGACATACCAAACATAACCTTCCAGAGTAAAAACGAAGAGTGGAAGGTGATTTTTAATGTGTTTCTACTTATTTACCTGCACAAACGAAACGATAAAGATAAAAAGATGCCTGCAAAATGCGTAGCACTAGGTTGCACTAGCAATTGTGCTTCCAATAAAGGACATAAACAGAAGTGGGTGAAAGGTATTCCTCGTAAGGGCTGGTTATATTTATAAGAATAAAGACAATAATTTACAAAGATTTCCAAGGATAAGACCTATTTTAAAGCACGATGTGGTACCTACAATGTTTTCTGGACCTCCCAAATATCACAGAAAAATACAGTTAACAGAACTCATCTGGGCATGCATCTGGGCATACCTACGTAAAAATTTGATAGTGAAAGGGAAACAAGACCAGCAAGAATGGCTTCAAAGAGACCTAATAGTGAATTTTTCTAGCTCAAGTGAAAATTTACAAAGTCAATTGAGTGTTCATTTAAGTGGAAGTGGAAGTGGCAGCAGGAAACAGGTTGCGTTTATTTTTACTTTGTAGTGTTTGACTATGATGAACCAGACATCAGATGTAAGTGGTACTGGTAGTAGTAGTTCTAAAAAGTATTTTTCTTAATTTATCAACCGAGATGAACTCTTAATACATATAAAATGTAATAATTATTATTCTGAAACTATAAAACAATTTACGGTAACCGGACCACTATTTGACAGCTAAGCCACGTTGCCACATCTAAGGCTCCGGCCTAGTGTGGAGTGGGCCATGGTTAACCCGATCAGTTGGATAGTGAGTTGGATCACTGATCCTGACGTTCGGAAAGTGATCTGGGATCGGTCAGAAATAGGGTAGTCCACTCTTGTACAGTAAGTGATTGCGATCGGATGATTCAAATCAGTAGCTGCTTTACTTTACTATCTGTTTTTTATTGTTAAACCAACTTTTTCGTTGTTCGATGTCCGTTAAATTCATGGAATCATAAATCTCACTTGACAGCTGTTTAACATATAACCGATCTATCCGGATCCAGGTCAGTGTTTCCGTAAAGGCCTTATGAGTGTGCTGCTTAACTTCGCACGTCACCTCTGAGCGCACTTTCAACTACATTGTGCTAAAACCTTTTGAACTTGGCTTAAAGGCTTTGTGCAGCATACACCAATTAGCGAGAAACATTTTTTATTTTTGCGCTTTCTTTTTGGTCTGACGCCACGTAACGAAAGTGCTTTATGTGCAACCTCTAGGTGAGTATTGGACCATAGGTTATCCAACGAGGTATCGGGTTGAGGTATATTTTGCAATCCAGTTTGGGGGGTTTTATTAGCTGGTAAATTTCTCAGGCACAGGCAGGTTTTGTAAAAGGCCACTGTACGCGTAAACAGATCTTAAACTTGCCAGAAAAATGGATGAGTTTGCTACACACGTGTGCGATGTAAGCTAAGAGATGTGAATTTGATCTTTGGTGTCAAATCCATACTCCTTATCGTTGATTAGTCTTACCTGAAGATTATTGAGAAGCTAAAAATTTGGAAGCTCCCTGACTACGCGAGACAAATTGTTGTATATTATTATTAAGCCAGAGAGCATTATTTTTCAGTTTTTATCAGCTTTGAGGACCATTCTAAGGTGTTCGACAACGTAAAGCGGCCTATACTGTGGGAAATCCTTATCTCTAAGGGAGTTCCTTACCATGTAGTATGTCTCATACAGCAGCTTTATGTGTCTAGCTCAGCTCGTGTAAGAGTTGATGGTAACCTGTCTGGTCAAACAGAAACCAAAAAAGTAGTTTGTCAGGGATGTGTATTAACTCCGGTGTTATTTAACATTTACTTTGAATTTGCGATGAGACAGGTGTTGGACAACTGGAATGGCGGTACAACTATTGGCGAAAGCAAAATATCCAACTTAAGATTTACTGACGATACAACACTTATTGCTGCTTGTCAGGGAAAACCAATAGCTCTATTAAACGTCTTAGAACAACACAGTGCAGCTTATGGCCTTTGGTATTAACTACAACAGGACCAAGGTTATGATCGTAGATAGAGAGCATGATAATCATCGAGTCATAAAGTCACTAGGCCGTTGTGAAGTATAGTTCAAAGTTTTGTGTACCTCGGTTCTTTGATCGACAATTCGAGTAGCTGTGAAAATGAGATTCGACGGCGCATTCAACAGGCATGTGTAGCCACGACAAGGCTTACTAAAATATGGCGTGACCATAACATCGCTAAAGCTACCAAAATGTCGCTGGTTCAGTCACTGGTGTTTTCCATATTTTTATATGCTGGCATAGATGCTTTTGAAATGTGGACGTGGAAGAGAATTCTGAGAGTTCCTGATACTTTTTGCGCTTTTGGGCTCCCAGCCACGCCCAAAGGAACCGTCGCTGGCATGCACGTATTTAGTGGGGGGTCCAGGGGGTCTGGACCCCCCCGAAACGTTATATAATGCTCTCTCAAAAATGGAATCCACAAATTTTTGCATTTGCTATACCTAATGCAAAAAGGATCAATATCTAGAAGCATTAGGTTTGGCTTTAATTCGCTGGAATTTGTGGAAAAACAGACATAACAGTTCACAACCGGTGTAATAAATTAAGTAACCACAAACTTTACAGCACAAAATAGGTGCGGTTTCAACAACAAACATACGACCACCATAAAAGCACAAACAATTTGTGAAGCAGGTGTAAAAAATGAAGTCAAACTGCGATTGACTTAGTACTTTCCACACATTACGGTGATACAGTTTATTATTTTCCTATAGCAAGAAGCTGTAGTCTGAGAACCCCTTGCAACCAAATCATCGCTCACCTGCCCACAAAATAGAGTATAACCACACTAATTTCATCCCCATAAAAAAAAGTAGTATAAACTCATAAGGTACCCGTAAAACACCTAAAAACGAAGTTCAAGCTTTTTTATATTTTTAGTTTTTTGATTATTGTTGCGCCGCCACTGATACGAGTTCTGCAAACCATAAGCGTTTCTCATTCTCGCCAAAGTAACAATACAGTGTCGAGACTTCATAAAAATCAATTCAATATTTTCCAAGTTACACGATACAGAACGATCAGAAGCAATAAACGTATGTATTGTACATCAGAAAATCGGATGGATATAAAAAAGTGTATTTAAACTCTTTCAATGAATGTTTCCGGGTACATCTGGGGTAAGTTTGTTCAGATTTACAAGTCTTATCAGTGTGGCCATACATACAATATTTCATACACCTAATAACTCGCAAGTGATCAAAAATAGGTGACTTTTTCCATCCAATAAACATACTCCCTTCTTTCAGTAGTGCAGTCCGCAGTGCGGGAGAAACTTCTATCACAATATGGCAGGCATTACCATCTTTCAGTTTTGTTACGAACTTAATTTCATTTTTCTGCGATTCTTCGAAATTATTCAAAGTAGTGATGTCTTTCAGTATTTCTTCAGGATTATTCAGTCCTCTCAAATTTACGTTTTTAATAAGTAGTCTGGGATTAAGTTTTTTAGCTTAATCAATTGCACAAAATTCTCTGTAATGCTCTGTACGAACCAAGGACGTTAAACCTATTGTTTTGGAATTTTAGGACTCAAAACTTCCAGTTTTTGTAATAAAACGATACAAAACTCATTGGTGAATGAAGTGATTTGCTTTCCCAGGACAAGCGCTTTGTGGTGTTATTCACATTGATGTCTTTTTTTCACATGTCGGGCAGACAAACGATTTTTCAGATCCATAAAAACTGCAACTAAAATGTGACAGTTATCTAAAGAAATTTTGAAGTCATTTAATACTCTCTGCAGTGCTGTTTCATACGAGAATCCTTCTCTAAAGCTAGACTGGTTGATCTAGGACTACCTCTAAAACGTAAACCACATAAAAGTCCTCATAATCAGAGTAACCGATAAACTCCGGATCCGAAGCACACAGGCATACAAATATATAACATAGATAGGTTCCAGCCCTAATAACAAAATATCGAATACTCATAAAATTTGGCAGACTTAATTTATAGCTAGGGTATACAACAGGGTACATGTAGCATCCCTGGAGCACATGGTATAGGGGCTTTATAGGTGTTCTCCTTTATGCTTTGCGGCTATAAATCTGGCCTGTGGTGGTAAAATATTTCAGAAGATGAACCTATTCATCCTCAAAAGTCGGCAGTACTTCCAGAAACCGGAAGAATAAAGGTGCACTCAACGTCTGATGGGTTTCAGCATAGGTGATTTGCTTTCGCGTATAGAAAATCTATTTTGAGTTTTATGTTTTCTCTATTAAGGAAAAACGCACTGTTAATGGACTAGTATCATGGGTTTGAAAACAATGATTAAATCATTATAACCTCTTAGTGTATACAAAAAAGGGTGTACCGTTGCATTTCGTTACTCTCTGCATCGTTTTTTATTAGTAATTCCATTTTAAAGTTTCAAAAAAGGAATTTAAATGTATCCAATCGGTGCGATGCGCGCCATACAACAGCAGTGCATTGTTGCCTCGTCAACTTCCAAATCGCGGTATTGACGCAATTTTCACGGGGTCGAAACTGAATGCCCGTGCCACAGAGTTAACATCTCTAGAGGGAGCCTAATTTGAATATTGGCCAGCCAACATCTATAGCGCTATTGCCACTCTTCTTCGTCCGCTTCCAGTTTCTTCAAAATCTGGCAGTTTCCGCAGTTCGAACACAAAGTATTTAACTGGGTATTTAACTATACATTCCAATATACTTGCAATGTAACTGATTTACGTGAAGATAATTTGTATTGATTTAATCAAATCTCAAAAATGGTAAATTTCATAGCGGAATGTCGCAATAACTTCTAATATGTCATAAATCTAGCAACTTACAATCGGCGTGCCCTTAAGCTGTCACGTGGCTGTCATTGTAGTTGCGGTTATTGCGTGTGTCGAGATTTTTGTGATTTTAGTGTATATTTGACTGACTTTGTAACTATTTGTGGTGTGAATTAAATTATTTATGAACAATATTGTCATAATTGCATGATGAGACAACATAAAAAGTGCATAGTTTGCTGTAATAGCGACGAATCGGTGAAAACTTCTTATCATAGGTGAGTATAGGTTTTGTATTAGTTTTCAGTAGCGTAAAATATGGGGATAACTGGGAACAACAATAACTTTACTCCAGTTTGAGGAATAATAATGGTTGTTTAATGTATGTTTTGTGCACGCATTAAATTCATGTCACTCAACATGAATTTTCCAAATTCCATTTTTTAAACTATTTGAGGACGTGAAATGCAAAAATGTATGCCACATTTACTTCTAATCTATCTATGATAATTTTATAGAACTGGATATTACCTTATGCAATTATTATATTTTATTGCTGAAGGAAAAATACGATGCAGCCATTCCAACAGGCTACCTTTCAGAACACTGTTAGATATGTTTTGAAAAACACTTTATGGTAATAATGAATTATCAACTGTTACAATTATAATAAGGGTAACTCTCTAAGTATAGCTAAATACTAATACAACTTATTGGTATCAGTTTGTAACGTCACAGTAATAATTGAATCTATTAATGAACATCCAATTTTAATATAAAGCCGCACGCTACTGGCAATGCCCTTAAGCTGTCAAAATTTCCGTTACATTGTGGCTGGTCAGCGACCTGTGCATTTTGTTGTTTGCACTTCCTCTATAGATGTTAACTCTGTGGCCCGTGCGCTGTGCAATCAGTCACCCATCCAAGCGCTAACCGCGCACAAGGCTGCTGTTGCCCCACTATCGAAGACAGGCGCTGTTCATCGCGCAGCCACGTAGGTCCCCTTTTTGGCTACTTACGCAGGCTCTCACAATCTTGGTAGGCATGCACAGTAGCGGCAGTTAGCAGCGTTGGAGCCGTTGGAGTGCGTTGGCCAGCGCGAGTCCCCTCGGCAGGTAGAAGCAGGCCGACGCCGGTTCCGCGCGCAGTCAAGCACACCGGTGCCTGGTACAGTGAAAACAGGCAAGAAAAAGAGTACAAAGATTGGCCAGCCGCATCTAGACACGGTATAGGAAACACGCAATAAGGGTTCAAAATGTTGTCCATTATTGGCAAAACAATGAGGGACAGTTGCAAAAACACTGGAAATGATTCCCGTGAGGGGCTAGAGGGTACAATAGGGGGGTGAAATAGTTTTTGGTAAAAAAGTTGTCTCTCTGGACAAATATTTTAACGTGTCTTGACGTTTTTTCGTTTAATCAGCGATTTGTGATAAATCCGTGGTGGGAAGTTGTCAAATGAACTATTAGTACATACGCATGCAGATTCACATCATATACATTAGAACCATTTAGTTGAAATTTGTCAATCAGATCAATATGTGACTGATACTGTACATCTTCAACGAATTCTTGTGCGCATCTTACTAAGGAAGCTATCTACTCTAGTAGAGACTGTTTGAATCGCTTTGTAAACAAGTTTTTGGTATCAAAAGGTATGGAAGTGTTGTATCATTTTGGCGCTAAATTTAGATATGACCGCCGCATGACTGATTTGTTTGGTTTGGAAATTGTTGTGGCACCTAGACTATATCTAGTGTTGTAGTTGTGTATAAATGTGGTATGCTCATTTGAATACATCTATGATACTAAGTGATAGTACGTAGCAAATACAGTTGCCTAACGTTATATATTTTGGTCTCGTAATATCATTGGTCGGGTACATTGTTATTTTGTTAAACATTAATATTAGAATAGCTTTTACTTCCGATACACACGGATAGGTGAGGGGAGTATTGTGATTGCGAAAATTATCGATTTTGAGATAATATGCTTTGTGGGCATTGGGAACAACATTGACATTGGACGCGCTACATAAGGAGGCTTCTGCACTTGGCAACGCAGCAGGGACGACCTGGGTTCAGTGGGAATTCCGTGTCGGACAGATCCTTTGTGCTGGCCCGCCAGTTATAAGATAATTATAACATTATTAAATGCTCATTTTGTTACCTCTTATATTTCATGTTTTGTATCATTCCTTTAACATATTTACATCATATTTATACTATATCTGTATCAGATTCCTATCATATTGATACCATTGCTTCATCATATTCAACCATAACCATATTTATACTATATTTTGAATAACGTTTATCATTAAAACTTGTTATCGTCAAACTTTGTAATATCTAATATGGAAACAAACCAACATATCGAATATCAGACATAGTTAAAGTATATACAGAAGAAGATATGAAGTTTGAACAGGAATGCCTAATACCCCATTATCTCGGGCTAGAAAATGAATTAAGCGTAATTAGATTAACGGTCCGATGAAATTTGACTGTGCAAACATAGTTCTTGTTTACTCCTTCTAACCTATGCGAATTCGTTGGCTTCACTGGCTGTGTATATCAAACTATATATTTTTTAACATGTGTAGAGGATCACATAAAGGTATGCATTGAATATTGGGACATAAGTTAGAACGGCAACACGGCACACATACCCGCCTTCCGATTGGCTGTTCCACTATAGTCCCGTGACGTCGCGTGACTAGAAAAATTCAAATATTTTCCTCATTTTCTCGACTTTCCCGTGCCCAAAAAAGTCGCGGAAAAATATGAGAAGGTTCTTATGCCATAATCTATTATATAAAGCCATACAAAAATTCATGACACTAGTCCATTACAGGCGTTGGAACCGACATATATGCAGATTACTGTTTCTGCCACAATTTTCTAACCAGTGAAACTGTATTGGTTCATTGTGGGCTTGTTTGTTAGTCTATTTGACATGAATTTAGCTATCGCTTTAAACCCCTCGATGAGACTAGAAGCCCGATGTAGTAATTTTACTTTAAAAGTGAATATGGAAGAAGTTTTGTACTAGCAAAGTATCTTTTTTGATATTCCACAATATTATAAAAATCCATGTTGCGCATGGTCGGCACAGTTCTGGAACGATTCGCATCAGAACTGGAACAAAGCTACGCTAACTGTTACTACGTTCCAAAATCCCATCTATCCAGTGAGCAGATGAAGTTTCGAGGATAGTCAGATGATTCCAGATGTTTAGAATGTTGGAATATTTATGAAACGGCAACGATCTTTTTTTGACAATTTTGACATGTCACATAACCTGTGCTGCTTTCTCAGAGTCAGAGTGTCAGAGTCGTCGTACCCGTTAGAATGTCAATGCATACAAATAAAGCAGAATAGGTTATGTTAAGTTGTTAGCTTTCAAGTGAAAAATATCTGTTGACACGGGTCGCTAAAATCTCAATTTGATTTCCGACCAAAACGATGACATCCATGGCCTCGGAAATGCAATAATGGAACACAGATTTTTGTTGACAGTTTGATGTTGAGTGAATACTGAAACGCTACAGAGCAAATCGAGGCCTTTGATGGGATTTTGGAACGTAGTATAAGATCTGTAATAAAGAACTCACTCTCTGTAACCATTTTCAAGTTCTCATTTGGTCCGTGCGATGCAGGCAAAGTTGGATTTTTAATGAACACCATATCTACGTACGGGAATGAATACACAAAAAGAGGGTAAATGTCGGCTGTAAGAGTACATTTCTCCCTTGTTGATCGGAACAAAGCAGTGACTCGGAAAGCTGCACAGCTCATGGACGTCCCGAAAGGGTAGTTTATTTATTAGTTGGAAGTATAGTTAAGTGTTTAGCAGTTTCATCATCATAGTCACAATGTCTTAACAAACATCCCAGTAAACACATATACGTTGGTTAAACGTAATTTAAACGTGTGAAAGGTTGATAAAACGTTTACGTTAGAATGTCAACGGTTTGTTTTTGGTGTAAATATATACCGTTTTATTAAAGCGTTATAATACCGTTTAATTAAATACACAATTCTACTGTGGCTCATTTTCACGTTAGAATAACGTTGTGTACTCCACAAATAAAGTGTGCCAAAAATGATGTATTCAGACATTAAAATAACGTTCTGATTCATAATGCTTCTGCAATTCTTAGAGTTTTAACGTTGAAGTAACGTTTGGCTAAATCATTTTATTAATTACATGAGCAACTGGTTTTTCAAAAGTTTTTCATTTTTAAATTAGGAGCAAAATCTAGTCTAGTGTCTAAACAACAAAAAATTACATTATTTTAACAGATGAAAATAACGTGCATTGCTCGTTCAGATCCAACGTTATGTTAACGTAGTTTCTGAACGGAGCAATTTGATTGGTCCGAAAGAGCCAGCGTCACTTCCAGGCTGTGCGATGCGTGTATATCGTGACATCGGTACCGGCGGCGACCATTTTCACCCGTGTTGTTGTAGAGTCAACAAGTGTTCTCTGCTTCCTGAATTTTCAGTTATTTATACAGGCCTTGCGTTTGGTAAGTACATCTACATGACTAACGAATTTGCTCAGATGAAAATGCGAATGTTCCTAATGTCAAAATTTTGCTGTGGACCTCCGAAATGCACATGATCCTATTATAACTCGTCCTTTGGTGGCGTGCGTTTGTTTACGCAAATCTGATTTTTCTACTCAATTAACGAAGTACCTATATCTGTTTCAAAATAGTAGCAATGTAATTATCTTGCTTCCTCATTATTATTTGGCTTTTTTAAATTTTATTCCATACCGTATTGTTTTATTTTACGTTTTATTTTCACGTATTCATAATGATTCGGTTTAACGCAAAATTGAAATTGTGATCTGGAGGTAGTAATAAAAAATAAATAGGTAGGGTTGTTCTAGATTTAATGAAAATTTCCTACTTTCAGGTAATTGTCAATTCTGCCATATATTAAGATTCTCTCGGAACGTCGAGTACAAAGATAAGTAAAAAAACAATCTACTTGACGAAACAAAAATTTTACGTTCCGTTGTTTATATTTCTTTTATAAGCGGTCTTCTAATTTGATGTATTCACTTAGCAATGACAGTTCAATAAACACGTTGAAAAATAATAAAATAGTGTTTTAATTGGGGAAAGAATAATATCTTATTAACGTTGCAAATACACGACTATTAAACGTTTTCGAAAAGGGTTACAAATTGAACATTTTTAAACGTAAAATTATCGCTTTTTTAAAACCGCAATGAAACGTATATTTATACGTAACTATAACGTTAGAAACCACGACATTTTGAAGTTGATTGTACGTAAAAAAGTAACGTAAAAATGAAAAGGTGTCACGGATTAAACAACGTTTAATTATTTACTAGGATGTTGTCAACTCGCTGAATGCATTAAGTGGGAGCTAGAGTATTGCCGACACGAATATTATCAACAGTTTTGAGAACTGTAGCTCGCCATCGTTCGCGATTCACTGTCAGTTCAGTGGCGCTCTTGATGCTCATATCCAGCAACTGTTTCATCGTATCCACTCAGCTTGTAGGGGAACACCCACGGCGCCGCCCACTTGGGGCATGACCCTGAACTACAAGTTTCTCCATATTATCGCTTCTGTGCCTATGTCTGAAGAATGTAGGCATTCTCGTCGACACCATGGAGGATAATCTCTTTGGTTTACCGAGCTCATCCAGTATGGAAACGTTGGTTCGATGGGCCGTATAAGGAATTCTCAGCATTCTTCTGCTGGTCCTTCTATGCGAGCTCGATCTGCCATTTTTAACAGTCCAAGTTTTCGAGGCATACAAAAATATGGAGACCACAAGAGACTGAACCAGCGACATTTTGGTAGCTTTAGCGCTGTTATGGTCACGCCATATTTTAATAAGTTTTGTCATGGCCACACGTGCCTGTTGAATGCGCCGTCGAATCTCATTTTCACAGCTACCCGAATTGTCGATCAAAGAACCGAGGTACACAACACTTTGAACTACTTTACAACGTCCTGCTGACTTTATATCTGGATGATTATCGTGCTCTCTATCTACGATCATAACCTTGGTCTTGTTGTAGGTAATACTGAGACCATACACTGCACTATGTTGTTCTAAGATGTTTAATAGAGCTACTAGTTTTTCCTGAGAAGCAGCAATAAGTGTTGTGTCGTCAGCAAACCTTAGGTTGGATGTTTTGCTTCCGCCAATAGTTATATCGCTATTCCAGTTATCTAATAGGTCCAATACCTATTTCATCACAAATTCAGAGCAAATGTTAAATAACATCGGAGATAATACACATCCCTGACGAACTCCTTTTCTGCTTCATCATCAAGTTGTATTGAAATGTGCAACCTTTGTTAAAAAGAAAACTGGTAGCTTTACCTTTCTTGGGAGTAACCACCAGTATGCTACACGTAGTTTACTTCTTAGCATACCTAAACATAAATCTAGAACGTATGAAAAAATCAGCATTTAATGGCTGTATTATTTTGTTCAATCATCTACCAGAAGATATAAAGGAAATTACATCATATTATTATAATACTATATGTATACAGGGTGTCCAGTTAGTGCGTAATTCTTCGATATCTCGCAAGGTATACCTGATAGAAGAAAATGTCAAATACACAAGTTATTTGGTTACTTAAGACGCATATTCTGAAAATATTTTGAAATACACAGGGTGTTGCGGGAAGGTAGGATTGTGATCAACTGATTTTTTTATATGAAACTGTAACTTTTTCTCAAATTTTTATAGTTTCCATCATTGATCTCTATACAACCCTAAAATATTTTTGGGATCGGTTGCGACCTTGCCAAGATATAATTTATTTTCTATTAATTTCCAGATTTGCAAGGTCGCAAGTAATACGTCCAAATTGATATACTCCTTTAACTTTTCTCAATAATATTATACAGCGAATTACTTGAATATTGATTGGATATTATTTTGGATGTTACCAGCAATTTGTGTCTACAGGGTGTTTTTGGCAGAATTTTAAATTACGGCAACTTGAAGATCATTTTGCTTTGTTTTTTAAATGTAACATCCTGTATTTTTTATTTTAAATCAAAATATCTACTAATACCCTATCTCGTATTGTAATATTTTTTTTTCGCGTTTGCGACGTTGCCAAGTTATAAATTATTTTTCCAAATTTTTAAACAAATATCCCCGGTTTTAATTTATTTTAAATAGAATCCTCTACTTATTTTTGTCGCAATGAATTGCGCATGTCGAATTTAGTAAGATCTCACGATTTCAAAATTTTGTTTCTATTAATTACTGAGATACGGTAACATCGCTTTCTCAGTAAATTCTTTCTCTCAGACGCATATTTCAAAATATTTTTAAAATATGCGTCTCAAGTAACCAAATATCTTTGTATTTGACATTTTCTTCTATCAGGTATAACTTACGAGATATCGAAGAATTACACACTAACTGGACACCCTGTATTTAAAAATGATCTGAAGTCCCTTGTGTGCCAGGGTTGTTTATATTCAGTGCAACAATTTTTAAATTATAGGTTTTAATTATCTTATCTACTTATTTGTAATGTTATACTTCTATCTGTTGACATTAATGGCATTATACAAAATGAGTAAATTTCAGTGATTGTCCCCAGGACATTGAAAATAGACGAGATAATTTCATGAAATGGGAGCAGCCCAAAATAAAATTATCTCGTCTATTTTCAATTTCCTAGGGATTTTACTAGTGAAAATGTCATACCCTCAGAATGTTGCTAATAGTTCTGCATTTAACTTCTTTAACACTTCAGCCTCATCACCGAATTTAAATTTGGAATTGTACAATTATTCTTACCTAGTTGATTCTTGTTTAGACCGTAATTACAGCCGTCTCATACATTATAAAATTCGTGAAACTCTAATTTGAAGTATAACGTGAGGTCAGTTAAACATTTATCGTTTCAGCAAACGCTAGCAGTGGACTATTATCATGTGTTTGAAAACAGTGATTTAATCATTATAACATTTTAGTTTATACAAAAATAGGTGTAAATGGGTGCACTTTGTTACTTTCAGCATCGTTTTGTTTACTAGTAATTCCATTTTAAAGTTAAACAAAGGAATTTAAATTTATCCAGTCGATTCGATGCGCGCCATACAACAGCAGTGCATTGTTGCCTCGTCAACCTCCAAATCGCGGTATTGACACAATTTTCACGGTGTCGAACACAGAGTTAAAATCTCTAGAGGGAGCCTAATTTGAATATTTGCCAGCCAACATCTATAGCGCTAGTGCCACTCTTCTTCGTCCGCTTCCAGTTTCTTCAAAATCTGGCAGTTTCCGCAGTTTGAACACAAAGTATTTAAATGGGTATTTAACTATACATTCCAATATACTTGCAATGTAACTGATTTACGTGAAGATAATTTGTATTGATTTAATGACATCTCAAAAATGGTAAATTTCATAGCGGAATGTCCCAATAACTTCTAATATGTCGTAAATCTGGCAACCTACAATCGGCGTGCCCTTAAGCTGTCATGTGGCTGTCTTTGTAGTTGCGGTTATTGCGTGTGTCGAGATTTTTGTGATTTTAGTGTATATTTGACTGACCTAGTGACTATTCGTGGTGTGAATTAAATTATTTATGAACAATATTGTCATAATTGCATGATGATACAACATAAAAAGTGCATAGTTTGCTATAATAGCGACGTATTGCTGAACACTTCTTATCATAGGTGAGTATAGGTTTTATTTTAGTTTTCAGTAGCGTAATATATGGGGATAACTGGGAAAAAAAGTAACTTCACTCCAGTTTGAGGAATAGTAATTGTTGTTTAATGTATGTTTTGTGCACGCATTACATTCATGTCAATCAACATGAATTTTCCAACTTCCATTTTTTAAACTATTTCAGGACGTGAAATGCAAAAATGTATGCCACATTTACTTACAGAAAATCTATCTATGAGAATTTTATAGAACTGGATATTACCTAATGCAATTATTATATTTTATTGCTGAAGTTAAATATGTTTTGAAAAACACTTCATGGTAATAATAAATTATCAACTGTTACAATGAAACTATACTAAGAGTAACTCTCTAAGTATAGCTAAATACTAATACAACTTATTGGTATCAGTTTGTAACATCACAGTAATAATTGAATCTATTAATGAACATCCAATTTTAATATAAAGTCGCACGCTACTGGTAATGCCCTTAATCTGTCAAAATTTCCGTTATATGTTGGCTGGTCAGCGATCTGTGCATTTTGTTGTTTACACTCTCTCTATAGATGTTAACACTGTGGTGTCGAAGCTGAATGCCCCTGCGCTCGGTACAATTCAGTCACCCACCCAAGTGCTAACCACGCACAAGGCTGCTGCTGCCGCACAATCGAAGGCAGACGCTGTTCATCGCGCAGCCACGTGGGCCTCCTTTTTGCCACTTAACGCAGGCTCTCAAAATCTTAGGTCACGGATCTGAACCAGCTAACATAGATATTTTTTCTCATCAATATTAATAAAGTCTACATTGAAAAATCCAGCCTCAGTTTGATGGTTCGATGAAATTTGACGCCACTTGTCGGATCATAGCATGGCCATTGTGCGACCTTCCACGATCATGAAGCGGCCGCTGAATCTTTTCTTTTAGGGCTAGGAATACATCATCTTCTGCACCATTTATTTTCTAACGTAGATAGGAGCCACCGTAGAATTGTGTATTTAACTAAACGTTTTTGTGACGTTTTAATAAAATAGTATATATCTACGTCAAAATCAAACCGTTAACATTCTAACGTAAAACGTGTTAATCCAGTTGAAAGTAATTCTTATCCCAGTTTTTTTAGTAGAAAATGTTTCTTCGGATTTTGGGATAAATTAATGCAAGAGGTTTTAACTCAAAGAGCCGACGTTTTGGCGTTTATTTTACGCCTTCTTCGGGGCTATTATCCAGCACACCCCTGAAGAACTCAGCAAGGAGACGTACGTCATTATGACGTCGAATTGTGGTGAATTTTAGTCACGTTCGTCATATGCCGAATGAATGACGTCGCACTAACGTCATTTTTAGTGACATCACTCAAACGTTTGTCACTTGACGTCGTTATCACGTCAAAATGTAATGGATAAAGGTGGGAGAAAATGTATCTCAAAATTCAATGATTTCACTTTTCTTATTCCTTCCTTATATATTTATGAAAAAACGTCTATGCTCGCTAAGTACTAAAAACTGTTAATTAATTAGATAGAATATCTAAATTATTATCCAAAAATATAGTCGACTTCAGGTAACGTAGGTATATCCCAAATAAAGTAGATACGACAAAATTGTGGCTAATTATTCCGTTGATTGGGTTTTGATCGATCTTATGTTTGCATGAGCTAATTTTGTATTACCCGCGCTTTAGTTTACTGATGAATCACTGCACCACTTACGTAAGGTACAGACCAATGAATGAATCGCATGTAGTCCGACCCGATCCGACTGCAGCCGAACCGCTGATCTCGATCTCGATCATCACCACAAGGCACAAATTGCCATTTTCGCCATTTTCTACTTGTGTTTTCTATGATGAAGCTGTGACCGCATGGGGACGGAGATTTTAACCTTATGTGCTGTGTGTGTGCAGTGTCTGTATGTGTGGATTCCATTATAAATAATAATAGGTATAGGTATAGTGTCCAGTGTTTTCTCAGGTATTGTGGATTTATTAGAAATTGGCCTCTTATTATATGGATTGAGCCGATTGAAAATAAAAAATACTTTGTGATTTAGGCAGTCTTCTATAGAAGGCTAGCAAAGCTATGATCATTATTTTTATATCCTGTTTTTACTGTGAAATACATGATTAATTTATTTTGAATCAGTATATTTTATTACCCTTACTCAAGTTAATGCTACACAGATTTCTCACAGCATTATCTCACAAGAAGATATCGTCAGATCAGCATTGACTATTGGAGAGACATAAAGTAAGACAAAGTAACCATCGCCAGTAATCAGTGCTGATCTGACGATACTTTCTGGTGCAGCCTTGGTTGCTGTATAAAATAGTGTCGACGGAACAACACGTACATTACGATATTGAGACGACACGTTTGTGACGTTATTGGGACGACGGTTAGGTGACGTTACTAACACGGCACACAATGACGTCTTTGGGCTGTGACATTGTGCCGTCACAGACACGTCATATATTGCTCTTTATCGACGTGATAATGACGAATGGGGTGTCGTCAAAATGACGTTAGTATAACGACATCGTGTTTGCTGGGAAGGCGTAAAATAAACGCCGAAACGTCGGCTCTTTGAGTTGAAACCTCTTGCATTAATTTATCCCAAAATCCGAAGAAGCCTTTTCTACTAAAACGTATTATAAACCGTTCATACGTTTAAACTAGGTTTAAAAACAAGGTATACAGGGTTGGGCTAAAGTATGGAACCAAGCAAATAACTTTGGAACGGAAAGAGCGATATTGCTGAAAATTTGCAGGCATGTGTAGTGACGTCTAGTGCATCCGAAGACATTATGTTAGCTATTAATGTATTTTCGGTTTAACCGGAAGTACCGTCAACTTTTTTAATTTAAATGGGACACCCTGTATATTTTTGCAGATTTTAATTCATCTTTTTTTTCCGAATACGTCCATGGTGGGTTTAGCATTAGTTTCTGTAAAAACGGGAAAGATAAAGCTTCTTTATCATTTCAGGTGTTTCAAAGTCGGTTTAGGCGATCGCGTGAGAACTAACAAAGAAGTGTGTCAACTTTTAATGATTTACGTCCCGACCGACAGGGGTCCTATAACACGTTTGACGGTGATTAAAAAAGAATACAAAAAAATTACCTCAAACGGGAAGACCGCAGACCGCCACGGACGAATTTGTGAGATACATTTTTTAAGAAACAAATACTAAACCCACTATGAACGTATTGGGAAAAAAAAAGATGAATTGAAATCTGCATTGACTATTGGAGAGACATAAAGTAAGACAAAGTAACCATCGCCAGTAATCAGTGCTGATCTGACGATACTTTCTGG
Organism: Callosobruchus maculatus; assembly: GCA_951848785.1. Taxonomy (NCBI): domain Eukaryota; kingdom Metazoa; phylum Arthropoda; class Insecta; order Coleoptera; family Chrysomelidae; genus Callosobruchus; species Callosobruchus maculatus. The sequence goes on from CATOUR010000040.1 coordinate 3,054,854, forward strand.
TGCAGCCTTGGTTGCTGTATAAAATAGTGTCGACGGAACAACACGTACATTACGATATTGAGACGACACGTTTGTGACGTTATTGGGACGACGGTTAGGTGACGTTACTAACACGGCACACAATGACGTCTTTGGGCTGTGACATTGTGCCGTCACAGACACGTCATATATTGCTCTTTATCGACGTGATAATGACGAATGGGGTGTCGTCAAAATGACGTTAGTATAACGACATCGTGTTTGCTGGGAAGGCGTAAAATAAACGCCGAAACGTCGGCTCTTTGAGTTGAAACCTCTTGCATTAATTTATCCCAAAATCCGAAGAAGCCTTTTCTACTAAAACGTATTATAAACCGTTCATACGTTTAAACTAGGTTTAAAAACAAGGTATACAGGGTTGGGCTAAAGTATGGAACCAAGCAAATAACTTTGGAACGGAAAGAGCGATATTGCTGAAAATTTGCAGGCATGTGTAGTGACGTCTAGTGCATCCGAAGACATTATGTTAGCTATTAATGTATTTTCGGTTTAACCGGAAGTACCGTCAACTTTTTTAATTTAAATGGGACACCCTGTATATTTTTGCAGATTTTAATTCATCTTTTTTTTCCGAATACGTCCATGGTGGGTTTAGCATTAGTTTCTGTAAAAACGGGAAAGATAAAGCTTCTTTATCATTTCAGGTGTTTCAAAGTCGGTTTAGGCGATCGCGTGAGAACTAACAAAGAAGTGTGTCAACTTTTAATGATTTACGTCCCGACCGACAGGGGTCCTATAACACGTTTGACGGTGATTAAAAAAGAATACAAAAAAATTACCTCAAACGGGAAGACCGCAGACCGCCACGGACGAATTTGTGAGATACATTTTTTAAGAAACAAATACTAAACCCACTATGAACGTATTGGGAAAAAAAAAGATGAATTGAAATCTGCAAAAATATACAGGGTGTCCCATTTAAATTAAAAAAGTTGACGGTACTTCCGGTTAACCCGGTTAAACCGGAAGTACATTAACAGCTAACATAATGTCTTCGGATGCATTAGACGTCACTACACTTGCCTGCAAATTTTCAGCAATATCACTCTTTCCGTTCCAAAGTTATTTGCTTGGTTCCAAACTTTATCCCAACCCTTTTGTGCCGGAAAAATAACACTCGGATGTCCATGATGCAAAGATTTTTGCGTCGCAACAAGCAGGGATGTCACTCTTTCTCTCTTAAGGGTTATTAAAAACAGGCTGGATTTACACCGAGTGCAAGAGATGGGGAGGCAGCCATTGAAATGAATTCACGAAAGGCGACTTTCATGTTTGTGTTTAATTAGTGAGCATTTTATTTGCCGTCTTGCTGAATGTTTCCTTAGATGGAGGTTACATGTTGAGTCTTGTTCAGTACAACAGATATTTTTTTTATGACTGAACAGACCGCGTAGGCAGAGGCTAGATGCCAGAGCACCGCGGCTGCCGTGAAAGGGTTATGTTAGGGGAAGTCTATTAACGCGAGATTTGAATGGGCCAACACCCGCAGGCCCAACAAATACATCTCCTGGGAGTCCATTCCAAGCCTTGGACACCCTGGAAATAAATGTGCGGTTGTATCGCTCGGTTCTTGATGTATGAAGAACGACCGCCTTAGGATGAGATGCAGCGGTCGCGCGGGTGCATCTGATAGGAGTGGTGAGCGGCGGAACGATAGAGGATAGCTCAGGGGAGCATATTCCGATTAAATATCGGTAGAACAGTAAGAGGTCACCAACAACACGCCGGTGAGAAAGTGGCTGGAGGTGGCGCGTTAAGGCCGGGTCGCCAATTAGTCGAATTGCCCTCCTCTGGACGGCATCTATACTAGATTCACCCAACAGAAAAAGTTAGTGTAAACAATGATCTATGCGTGATAGGTATGTCATCATGCGGTATCCATACTAGTTGAATGATAACCGCTAACCCTATTGGCCCTAATTGGGCGAGCCTTTCTGCACAGCCAATGAAATTGCATGCAAGTGTGAGTGAGACAGCCATTCAACGCCCGGCGCGCCGCGCCGCCGCCGCTTGAACAGGTGTGGACTTGTTTAGTGTTTTCCATACAGCGATCGATGGCGCATCGAAATACATTTAATTATTATTAGCGTAAATATTTGAATTATGTTTGACACGGGCACAGCTGGAGAGATCGATGATATCTGCTTTACAACGCCAAAAAAAGGGCCAAAAGACTGCATCTCAGTGCTGCTGAGAAGCAAATCATTTTAAATATTTATAAAAACGAAATGCAACAAAATGCCGATTTAGCGATTGAAGAAGTTGTATTGAAGGTAGCTGAGATTTTGGTTATGGGTCGATCAAGTGTATACAGAATCATCAAGAAATATAAATGTAATCATTCTCTGTCAGAGAAATAACATTTTCCATATCATTCAACAATGGATAAATGCGTCAAGGTTGGGAGTACTCGAAGCACCTCGCTCTTCTCGTTCAAGCAATAAACTGTTTCTCGGCCGTTTTACGAATCGAAAATACAGTTCTTTAAGTAACTGGTAAAACGTCGTTCTCTTAAAATTCTGCATGTCTGTGTCATCATTCATTTCTTTCAGTATTTTGTCGATGGTTGGTAGTTTATTTCTGAAGAAATAATTGTGTACTTTTCTTCTGATCCCAGTCCTGTCGAAAGAATCGATTGCTTTGGTCATTTTTTTTTTCTTTTGAGATAAGATTCTAGCACCGACAGTGATTTATTACCTTTATGTCCCTAAATACTCTCGTATACACTTGACCATCTCACTCCTGAAATATCACCATCGTTCCATACAACTACTTCAAGCACTAAATAGAAATTTTCGTGCATTTGGTTTTTATACATATTCAAAATTATTTGCTTCCATCCACATTGATGATTCAATTCTGGATTTTTTTTTTGTTTTTCGATAATTACTCCGCTGTCAGTGAACTAAAGCTAGAAATAAAACAGTTCGGCCTATTCCAACCAGACAGCATGTAACCTGTAATCTATAACTTGGAAACTATCGTCTTGATTGTGATAAAATTTTGACACCATATTACTACGATGGCAGACATGGAAAAAGTATACTGCAATCGATTCTAATACTTTCGTCGCCTATCGGCGTGAGAAGCAAAAGCAAACAAGAGCCCTTTGCTATCGCTGCTTCCTGTTTTTGTTCGGATTCCCGCAAATCAATATTAATAGTTAATATCCTTTTGTCACAGCAGTTAAGTTCCGCCAATTATATAAATGTTCACTTTTACCTATATGATGAGGTTGCATGAAATGTTGCATGCCAGATTTTTCACTAATTGTTTGCAGTTTAGTAGTTTCCCTTTCCGATTTCCTTGTATTTTATATATTTTGTTTTGCCTAATAGATAATATGGACAACTAACTTGATGGCTGTATATTTATGTGAAGAAATCCTAAAATAACAACATGTAAACCATTTTTTAAATAACTGCTAGCATCCAATTACGCTGTCGTATCCATAACTTCTGTGGCGGGGAAGCAATATTATAATTATTATAGTACTGTTAGATGAACGCAAATTGTGTTTCCATTTCATATTAATGTTGTACATATATATTATGTGCCAATATATAAGTATTTTTCATATCTTGTCAATTTCTAACTTTTCAACGGATAATCAGATATAATTATCAAGTGATATCTTAATCCGGACCTGTAATCGGTACCTGTTTTAGAGACATACCGCTTCGCCGCGCTTAATCACGTACAGAATACGTGTCTTTGTTTATATGAGATTTTTCTGTTGGGAGAATCTAGTATAGTATAACTGATGTGTATCTAGGCTGGAGAGTCAGAAAGAAGTCGATCTAATCTGTAAATTTTACAGGGTGGTCTACTAAGACTGGACCCCGGCAATATCTCAGTAACCGTTAATTATATAACTTCGTTATAAGTTATCATTAGGTAAATCGGGTCAGAAAAATCGTTGGAAATTATTTTTAAGGTTGATCAATTAGAAAAACGGGAAAAATATGCAAATAAAAGTAAATTATAAATGTTAGCATCATGTAGACTGCACAATTTTCGATTTTTTTAATAGTTTTTTGCATCTTGTAAGATGTAGTGGTGGAGGAACGTCAAAAAAGTTTTTATTTAAATGGCACTAACTTTGCAAACAAACTAGGTCTCGTTTGAAAGAGCTGTTCTTACCTAATAATCTGTTATTAAAAGTTATCCAAGTTGATTTTGACTTAGTAGCTACAGCATAGGGGCAGTTAGGTAGAATGTAATTAGGCCCCCAAAAATCCAAGAATATTTCATTCTGTTAAGTCTATTGTACATCTAGGGCGGGAGTTTAAGCCCCCCCCCCCCCGATCCAGGGACTTAGGCCCCTCCCAGATTCAGGGACTTAACTAGGACTTTGAGCTACAGGGCCGTATTTGACATCATAACAGTTATTACGAAAAATTTAAATGGTATGCTCATTTAACATAGATAGATAGATGAAGAAACTCTTGGAAAGTCGGCAGATGGTTCAACTTCTTAGCTGTTTTCATACCGGCAATATCAGTAAAACAAGTATTATGACAAGCGTGCTGTGAATTTAAGAAATAGTTGGTGTTCTTTAGAGATATAGCCTCTGCCGTTTGACATTTCAGATATCACATCTGACATCTCAAGTCAATACCATTTAGGCCTTTACGGAAACACTGATCTGGATCCGGATAGATCAGTTATATATCAAACAGCTGTCAAATGGCATTTATGATTCCATGAATTTAACGGACACCGAACAACGCAAAAGTTGGTTTAACAATAAAAAACAGATGGTAAAGCAGATACTGATCTGAATCATCCGATCGCAATCACTTACTGTACAAGAGTGAACGACCCTATTTCTGACCCAGATCACTTTCCGAACGTCAGGATCAGTGATCCAACTGATCGGGTTAACCCGATCATAGTTTCCGTATAGGCCTTTTGTAATCATGTCGTCGTTTAGCTTGCAACAGCGTGTTAAAGTTATTCAAATTTACTACGAAGATTCGCGTTCTGTGAGAACCACATTTCGCAAACTCCAAAATAAATACGGTCGATTTAATCGACCATCTGAGAAGGCTATACGAAAATTGGTGCAGAAGATCGAGTCAACTGGTTCGTTGTGTGACCTGCGACATGTTCCGCATCGGCGTTCAGTGCGTTCAAACGAAAGCATTGAAGCAATTCGTGATAGTGTCGCCGACAGTCCATCCACCTTCATTCGCTGACCTTCACAGCAAGTCAACATTTCTTATGACTCACTGTGGCGAATTCTGAAAGACGGTATCCACGTGTACAAAATTCAGTTGACGCAGGAACTATTACCAAATGGTCACCGAAGATGTCGAACGTTTGCTAACTGGATCTTAGAGCAGCTGTTTTTACGAAAAAATCACTTTTAGTGACGAGTCTCATTTTCTTTTGAATGGCTACGTCAACAGACAAAACTGCCACATCTGGGGCGATGAAGAGCCAAGAACGCATGCAGAAGTATCCTTGCATCCACAATGGGTCACTGTTTGGTGTGGATTCTCAGCGCAATAAGCGATTGGGCCGTATTTCTTCAAAAAACCGGATGGAAAAGCGACAACCGTGAGTGGCGTCAATTACCGAGCGATGTTGGAAAAATTTTTGTGGCCGATATTGGATGGCATGGACGCTGACAACATGTGGTTTCAACAAGATGGACCGAAGAGTCACACTGCAGGCGAAACCATCGTTTTTTTTTGAAATCCATATGTCCCAATCGCCTGATTTCGTTGAAAGGTGGATATTGATTGGCTGCCAAGGTCTTGCGATCTAACCCCATAGGACTTCTTTCTTTATGGTTACGTGAAAGGAAGAGCCTATGCCAACAATCATAAAACGATTCCGGAGTTGAAAGACGAAATCCGGCATGTAATTGGTTAAATATGTTAAATATGCATGTATGCCAAAATGTTATAAGGAATTTCAGTCACAGAACTATGTACTGCAAGAAGAGTCGCGGAGGCCATTTTCCTGATATTATCTTTCACGTAGAAATGGGAAAGGCCAATTTTGCAATACAAAAAAGGATCGCAAAATATTCGAAATAGTTTGAGTTTTATTTGAAAAGTAGAATCACACCCTAAATTTGGCTTACCCCTTATTTTTTTGGCACCTCTCTAGCTGCGTGAGGTTTTCCTCTCAAAGGAGAAAGGAAACTGAACCAAATGTTATAAAATACCGGGTGTCCCAGAATTTCCTTGACACGTGATATTTTCGTAACGAAAAACGGTTCAAGCAAGAACTGAGTGGTACCTTTGAAGGTAGTATAGGGTCTATCATACCATGCATTCAAAACTTTTTTTTTGTACGTCAACCACTGAAACTCATCCCCAACTTTTTTTTTCAAATAGCACCCCATAGGTTTTCCTACATAACTGATATCCCCTTTTTATTTAAAATCTTGTGGAACCTTTAATTTTATATGAAAACTTATCTTTTCCGTAAAATGATAAGCATAAGGCAAATTAAATAATTTGTTTCACGCCTGATATTTTTGTAACAAAAATTAATAAAAAAGGAAAGTAAGTGGGTTTTTCAAGGGTAGTGAATGACCTATCATTCCTTGCTTATGAATCATTTTTTTCTTACTTAAACCCCTGCAATCAACCCCTAGCTTGTCCTTTCAAATTTCAATCCACAATTTGGTCTGGAAAAATAAGTTCTTTACTTTAATTTCATTATCGTAGTGCCTTACTTTTTATGCCCCTACTGCAATTTATCGTTAATTTTTTTCATTTAGTCGTAAGCATAAATTAATTAGAACACATGTGTGGAAAATATTTTTTTATTATCATGAATCAACTAATAAAAAAATATTTATAACAAGTGCTCAAATTGTGCTCCTCCGGCTCCAACACAAGCTTGAAACCGTCGCAACAGCTCCCTTGTACAAGCGGCCCTAATCATCTCAGTCGTAACAGTACGACAAGCGCTAGGGATAGATGTCTTGAGGTCCTCTAAATTAGTTGGACAATTTTGAAAAACAACCTCTTTGAGGTAACCCCACAAGAAATTTGAAAGAACAAGTTAGGGGTGGATTGCAGGGGTTTAAGTAAAAAAAAATGATTTATAAGCAAGGAATGATAGGTCATTCACTACCCTTGTAAAACCTACTTACTTTTCTTTTTTTTCCGTTTTTGTTACAAAAATATCAGGCGTCAAACAAATTATCATTTCATTGGCCTTATATTTATGATTTTACGGAAAAAATAAGTTTGCATATAAAATTAAAGGTATCACAAGATTTTAAATAAAATGGGGATATCATTTATGTAGGAAAACCTATGGGGTGCTATTTGAAAAAAAAAAGTTGTGGGCGAGTTTAAGAGGTTGACGTACAAAAAAAAATGTTTTGAATGCATGGTATGATAGACCCTATAGTACCTTCAAAAGTACCACCCAGTTTTTGCTTGAAAAATTTTCCGTTACGAAAATATCACGTGTCAAGAAAATTCTGGGACACCCGGTATATATTGTCTCCGCCACTGTCTATCTTGAAAAAAAAGTGCTACAGGGAAGAAGTTTAAAATCGACTCAGCAGATCGCAAATACTAAACGCGATAAAAACTACCACCAAACTACACACCATTATAATAAAGACACATGTTCAGAAGACAAAACGGGTACTTACTTATATTGACTTTTTTCCTTTTAATAACAGTAAGAGGTCTCTGGATCGTTCTTTCAACGAAACTCGTGAAAACCATACATTCGCATCCACATACTCTTAAGTGACTTGCCAGGGCTGATTGAATTGCCCTTAATTGTTTGAATTGGAAGTTGGAAGACCCGGGATATTGATACGACGGGAAATGTTGTCATCTATATGCAAATGCACGCTGAGATATGTACCTTGAAGTCGTTTACAAATGACGAAAGCATTGTGCATAATTTCTACTCGTAGCTCGCGCACAGACTCTGAAGGCGGGACTTGAAAATATCTGTTGCTTGGATCTGATTGCTTGATTGCTTGACTAGAGAAAGACATCTCTTTTGAATTTTATGATATACACAGTCCCATCATTCCATTAAGATACATAGGGCCTCTACAAACTGACGCCGGTCTGATCTATTCTCTGCAAGCGCTTTTATCTCTCTCCATGTCTTGCCCATTCTTCTTGGCTCGTTTGTTACTGTTCTTCTCCAGGTCGCTTCCTATGTGTCTGTTTCCTTGGGGTTCCAGTCTAACGCCGTTCCAGCTACCCGTTCTTCTGTGCATCTTCGGAAAATGTGACCTAGCCAATTCCAATTTCTCTGTTTGATCTCCGTCCCTACTTTCTTCAGCGTTGATATCTTCCACAAGTCTTCATTTGATATTGTCCTTGGCCAAAAAATCCGTACCACCTCCATGCAGATCTATTACTGAAAACCTGGAGTTTTGGTTCATTGGCTTTTGTACATGTCCATGTTTCGCATCGATACAATGACACTGATTTCACGTTACTATTGAAAATGCACAATTTCGTTCTCATTGAACAAGTGGTAGATTGTCAAACGATCTTCTAGTAGATGCTGTTGAATATGATATATCCTTCCTGTGTTATTAACTGTGCTGTCTAGATATTCAAAGTAGTCAACCCTTTGAGTCACTTTGCTGTAATGAAGAAAAGGTTCTTCACGTTTACACTTAGTCCCATATTTGAGGATATATATGACTTTGGTCCGTTTTGGCATAAGTCTGTTCTCTTCTTGGTTCCATGGTCCTTCCGTCAGTATTAGTTTTTGGAATCTGACTTTGACGTCCTTTCCTTTAGCGTCTTCTTCTGTCGCAGCACCCCTGATCTTCTTCTGTATAAGTCTTTTTTTATAAATTCGCTGTCTATGAAAATGTCTTTACCCTTCAGTTTGTTTTATGCCTTGAGAATTTCCACTTTCTTTGTCCCATGCAGGCAGCTCTATTGAGTATAGATTTTATGATGCTTCGGTAAAAATACTATGCTTCGGCAACAAACAATTGAAGAGTCCAGTGCCAGAAATGCAGAAGTCACATTTTCATCAATTACAGACTATCAGTGTCATCCATGCGAACTTTTTGTAAGCTTTCTGATAGTAAAATTGTTGTATGATGTACCTGAGTGATTATATGAGCATACAAGGTTTTTAAAATGGTTCTCAGTTTAGTGCAACATATGTCTAAGGCCAGCCAAAGACTAGATAAAATATATTCAATGGTAGATGAGCCTAAGTACACAGTCTGTTAGTCACTATGAATGACCACTTCAACGAAAAAATGGCCTTAGTTCATTAGGATATTATTCATGCGTAGTTTGTGGTCTACCATTCGCTTTTTTCATTCATTACTAGAAGCGTGCTACTAGTGATCTATTATTACACTCAATTTTTCTGGTCGCTTATAGTTCAGAAAATGTGGAGGGATACAATAATACAATAAACACAGGTAAGTGGGCTTCTTTTAACAGATAGATAGATTTATTTCACTACGATATGTAAAATTTACATTTGTAGCAAGTCAGGATAAAATAGTGAATCCATATATACACATAAAATGTAAAAATATAAAATCAAATTGTAAAAACAGAGACAATAGACATAGAGTAGAGAACAACATTACAAAAATAACTACTTTACAAATTTGAGAGTAATTGTCGTCTTGAGGCTGTCCATCTACTCACAGATTGAATAAAACGCATTTTCCTGAAGAAATGATAATATTGTGGTTGTACAGGAAAATCCTGTTTTATGCTAAGACGACCTAAAAATATTATCATATAAAGCAAAACTGTCAATTTTACCAGATTCCTCTCTTATCATCATCATCATCGTCATAGTCACAATGTCTTAACAGACATGTTGTGAACTTGTAAAATGCATCAAGTAGAGTGTTGCCGACACGAATATTATCAATAGATTTGAGAAGTTTAGCTGGCCATCGTTCGCGATTTACTGGCAGTTCAGTGGTGCTCTTGATACTCATATCCAGCAACTGTTTCATCGTATCCACCCAGCATGTAGAAGAACAGTAACGGCGCGGCGCCTCTCAATCAAGGCGTGACCCAGAATTACAAGTTTCTCCATATCGCTTCTGTGAACATGTCCGAAGAATGTAAGCATTCTCGTCGGCGACACAATGGATGATGATCTCTTTGGATTACCGAGCTCATCCAGTATGGAAACGTTAGTTCGATGAGAGGTATAAGGGACTCTCAGCATTCTCCTCCACGTCCACATTTCAAATGCATCTATGCGAGCTGACCTACAAATAATTCTTTGGAATTGAGTACACCCCTCAATAATTATATAATTATTTTCGATACCGATACCCCTACAAAAGTATCGATACCAGCTTGGAATCGCTCAAAAAGTATCTAAGATAAAAACACTCGATATTAGTGCAGAAGTACAAGTATCGAAGTATCGTTAGCATCCCTACAAAAAAAATCATCTCTGTCTCTGATCTGTCTCTTATGGGATATTCTGTGCAAGCATCGCTACATGACCCGCACCTTAGGAAATTGGAAACTGCGCTGGAAATTTTAACCGTGCGGAGAGCGTAACGGAATGCACCTTATAGAAAAGATCACGTACGGCAAAAATGCGACCGGTCGCCGCGAACCGGATTTCAAAGGGCGCCTCCTGCAGACTCCGGACACCTCCTCGCCGTCGATGCTGTCGAGATGCGCCGGAAGCTGCTCTAATAGCGGATTCCTCGCATTAGTGCAGGCGATGGGCTAAACTGGACGATTGCGACTTATAAACAATGAAAAGCTGCCACCCGTTAGTGAATTTTGCGACTTAGGCGTTATTTTCGACAAAAAGTTGATGTTTGATAAGCGCATTGAACTGGTACGCGTAATTTACTTCGTCCCACCAAAACTCGGAAAGGTGGACGAGACACGCGATAAGACTTTATCTCGGGTTACGTAGGTTACGGAGAGTAAGCATATAATACTCGGATGTGTGGAAAACTGTATTAACATTAAACTACAAAAGAATGCTTAGACATCAGCAAAAAGAAAAAATGCCGGCCGCTCGTTTTCATAACCGATCCGTTCGAGATCAGGAAGCGACTCCCCCTCATTGTCCACTATCCCCACTCACTCTCGTCTGGTCTTCCACCAGGGGCGTCACACTACACTTGAGGAGCAGACTTTCACATTGCATTTTGTCCAAATATTCCAAATTTGAGAAGAGGAGTATTCCTGTGTTCCTATGGTCAAATACTTACTACTCATGAACAAACATCAGACAAAATGCCTCCGTGCTAGGAAATCATGCCTAGACAAACAAACTGATTGAAGTCCAGTCACGGGGTACTTTCAAAGTGCATTTTGTCCTATAAACATATAAAAAATGCATATTGATTGGGATTTTATTTTCGTATATTGTACGGCACAGACCGGGAGCTGAAATGAATACGACGAGCACAAAAACGGCGTAGAAGTTTTTGAATGCGCTGAGAATGATGAGAATGATTTCAAATTTTTGTTTTTGCTGCTTGACGATGAACTTCAAACTACATTTTGTCCAGAAGTGACAAACTAACTACCTTATGTCCACTAGAGACAAACAAACTGCATTATGTCCAACAGTTTTATTCTTACAAGTTGTTTTTCAACTTCCTTGCACCAAATTTTGCATACCATTATATTATGCCAAACCGCTTTTTTCGCTATGATTTGGTTTCTCTGTACTAGTTTCTTGCTTCTCCTGAAAATTTGTAATAATGGAGAAAATGCAATTTGAAAGTCTGCTCCTCACTTGTCACTTTGTTTTTATGAGTGGCGTAACCGCTACAACATAGAGGATGAGTTTTTAGTACCGGATCCGTCGATAACTTCACTACTGCAGAAGATAGATAGCGAAAAAAGTTGTATAAACAAAAGTTGTAGCCAAGAACATGCTCCTAGCACAGAAAATATTTTTATTTATACAGAGTGATTGATAGCTACGTGGTGATGCGAACATACATATTTTAAATTAGACACCCTATATATTATTCCATATTTAAATTCTACTAAGAATTCACGTTCTTAAAATGTAAGGTACCGTAACATTATACCGGGTATTTCAAAGCTTATGACCATTTTTATATCCAGATCGCTGTCAAATGACGTACTGTGTATTGGAAATCAACGAATCAAAAATTATTTTTTTACACGCAAAAATAAAATATATCTTCTAGTTTTCAGATAAGCTGTAAAAAAAGTCGCCGGCGCATACTCATATACAGCGTGGGGTAGAATGCAAAAACTATATTTTCTCTTTTTTTTCAAACGTAACCCCCTATATTTTATTATACCAAAAATGGTCTTCCATATTTGTAAGGCATCTCGTATATTCACATTCATCAGTCTCTGAGACATTTCAATTTTCCTGCAAATTTGAAATATACTTTCTATTCGTGTACTAAAATTTATTTATTTTTAGAAAGCGCTATAGATATTTATTTATATTGAACGAACAACTAAAATTTAGAGCCACAATAGTATAATAATATCATAGTCAAGTATGCTGCAAACAATTTCATAGACGTGATTTATAATTATCGAGCAGATCTATCAGGTAGGCTATGAAATATTACCTGCAATATTTTATAACCTTGATTGCTTTGTCATTTTAGACATGTCATTCAACAGGAAAGAGATGACAATCACAGTAATCGGTTTTGCCAAGTATTATTATTGTAACTAGAAATTGAATGAATAACAATACGCAACGAAAGTATAATGTACGTTTATTTTCCTGATGCCCCTACATTGAACTTTCATGCACTATGCATCTGCATTAAGAGTACATGAATGTACATTTATTGGATATACCATGAATGTGGATATTCGCGACAGACGTACATGAAATGTAAATTTTTTTATGTCTATTTTACATCCATTAGATATACATATCCACTGTATTGTGTATTTTGCTATGTGGGAAAGCTATACAACCAAGCTAAGGGTTAGTATCGTACGTTGCCTGTACTATAGCATGCCCGGCGACTCCGAAGCGACGATTTCGTTGTGAAATTAGTTCTCAAAGTGGAAATAGGATTCTTGCACCCCGCATCGCCATCAAAAGCCTTGAGAATTGTCTAATATAATGGATTTCAGGCAGACGTACTGTGAACCAATTTTATTCTTCCTGCTATTTGTACTTCTTTTTAGCTCATTATAGGTCTGGATTGATATCGCTGTTCGGCTTGTTTAAAAGTATTTGAATGAACAGCTTCACGAATTTATGTACAGCGTTGGGATAAAGTATGGAACCAAGCAAATAACTTTGGAACGGAAAGAGTGATATTGCTTAAAATTTGCAGGCAAGTGTAGTGACGTCTAGTGCATCCGAAGACATTATGTTAGCTATTAATGTTTGTACTTCCGGTTTAACAGGAAGTACCGTCTACTTTTTTAATTTAAATGGGACACCCTGTACATTTCTGCAGATTTTAATTAATCTTTTTTTTCCGAATACGTCCATAGTGGGTCTAGCATTAGTTTCTGTAAAAACGGGAAAGATAAAGCTTCTTTATCATTTCAGGTGTTTAAAATGCCGGTCATTCAAAGTCGGTTTTGGCGATCGCGTGAGAACTCACAAAGAAGTGTGTCAACTTTTAATGATTTACGTCCCGACAGGGGTCCTATAACACGTTTGATGGTGACAAAAAAAAAATACAAAAAAAATTACCTCAAACGGGAAGACCGCAGACCGCCACGGACGAATTTGTGAGACAAATTTTTTAAGAAACAAATACTAAACCCACTATGGACGTATTCGGAAAAAAAAGATAAATTAAAATCTGCAAAAATATACAGGGTGTCCCATTTAAATTAAAAAAGTTGACGCTACTTCCGGTTAAACCGGAAGTACATTAATAGCTAACATAATGTCTTCGGATGCATCAGACGTCACTACACTTGCCTGCAAATTTTCAGCAATATCACTCATTCCGTTCCAAAGTTATTTGCTTGGTTCCATACTGTATCCCAACCCTGTATTTACTTGAAAGCTCCATCGAACGATTAGACAACATACTAATTTTTTCTACAATAGTGCACTGATTCGTCATATTATATATAATGAGAAAAGGGTGCTACAACGCAACGACGCGATGCGTCACGTAGTTTGGAAAAATTTCATGTTTGTATTAAAGAGGATGGTCTATTATGTACTTTTAAAGACGAAAGTTTGCGAAAGAAACATTTTTTTTTTGAAAAAAAAATAGTTGAAATTCGGTATTTTCACCAGGGGCGGATTTAGGATTTTTTCCAGGGCGGGGGGGCGGCCAGTGCTAGAATTTCAGAATTTAGAATTTCACGATGACCCACATGGACGCGGAGAGAAAAAAACTGTTATACCGACTTTTGGTATTTACATAAATATTCCGTGTTTCCATTAGAAGAGCAAAAAAACAAACTTTTGGTATTTATATAAATATAATACGGCGATTGTAAATTGCAGCGGACGACCCCCTGTTAGGGATAGGAGCTTTTATAAGAACCATTCCCCATTGTTTATTTTTGAGAGTCTTTGATAAATACTCACGCTCGTATGCACCGTTTGGCGATTCTAGTCCTAGTTTCCTCATCGCGTTTTGCTAATCTTTGCAATCTTGCCATGCACCGTCAAGAGATTAACGAATCCAGATTGGAGATACGGCAATGTTGTGTTCGCAAGATTGTTTTGACAGTGACAGTGTCAAAATTGTCTGTTTGCGGTGCATAGTAAACAAGTAATCTAATCCAGGTTTACGTAACTAATCGCGCAGTTGACTTACGGTGCATACGGGTGTCAAACAGACACACATACATTAAAATGCATAGTGTCAGAATAAAGCACGCTCCAAATGCAACAACTAAAAAGAAGCAAGATTTTTTGACTTAGACTAGGTTTATTACTCAATGAAAATAGGGTAAGTGGATTAGAATATATAAAAAGTGTATGTCATTTTTATGGTGAGAACCTTAGTTAGTAATTATGGTTTTTTATCTATATATTGATCTAAGACGATTTACGAACATGTTTGTACATAATGTTATGTATTATTAGCACTTAACAATTTAGAAAAGTATAATTTCAATGTCAATAGTTTTTGTTTTATTACTAACTGCTGTAGCAAAAGAAGGATTTATCAGTTTCAGTCTAAAAAAACCCGCGCATTGGGTATATTATCACCTTCCGCAAATTGCAAAAAAGTATCAAAATTGTCACAATAATTGTTGATATTGTCGAAATTGCCTAAAATAATGGAAATATGTATCAAAAAATTAACTTTTCTAGTTAAGTTCTAGTTAGTTAAGTAGATAATTGCAAAATCTCTATAACAATAAGTGCGAATAAAATTTTGGGTTTGTAATTTAAAAAAGTCATTGTGATGTCATATAGTTTTCAAGATCACTATCAGAAGTAGGTAAGTAAATGCCACCAAATTGTTGCTTTAGATAAAAATTAATTTGACCTGTCACATAATATTATTTTTATATAATATTTTGCTATACAAATCCAAATTAATTTTTAGAATACCTCCAAACAGGTAGACTACGCCGATAAGGGACCCTCGCTGCAATTTTCAACATCTTGGTCACCTTTGAGATTTATAGGATTATACCCTAACCGCGGCTGCAATTTGTATCCGCCCATATAATAGGCTTCCGTAGAGGTCTAGTGAGGGGGCGTGGGCCCCCCTCGCCCCCCCCCTAGGGGATTTAGAAATCCGTCACTGATTTTCACCATACTTTCAAAACGTACCCGCACAGAACAAGATAATTTTAGAATCGAAAACCCGCATCACAGACTTCTACAGTGTCACAAAGATGCGGTGTTGCGTATTGATAGTTATGCATCACGCCTACAAAATTGTTTCCTCTGCAGACTTGACTTTATCATCTCGATGATTCAGAGTTTTGACTTCATCAAATATCATCATGGTCTTATAATTTAGCTATTAGTTAAATAAAAAACAAATTTGGTATTACTTTCTCAAAATGATGTGCACAAATAGAAGGTATATTTTAAATTTACAGAAAAATCGAAATGTCCCGAAAACTGATAGATGTAGGTACAACAACTGCTACACAAAGATGAAAGAGCATATTAAAAGCAATTCTTTGGTATAATATAATATTGGGGGTTACATTAAAAAAAAAGAGAAAATCTAAATTTTGCATTCTACATCACCCTGTATATGAACATGCGTCGTTGGATGTTTTTATAGCCCATTTTAAAACTAGACGATACTTTTTATCTTTCCATGTGAAAAAAATAATTTACGATTTATTACTTTTTGATATACAGTACGTTCGTTTGACAGCGATTTAGCTACAAAAATGGTCATAACTTTTGAAATACCCTGTATAATGTTACAATACCTTATATTGTAAGAAGAGGGTGTCGCATTTAAAAAAATGTATGTTTGCATCATCACATAGTTATGGATCACCTTGTATAAATAAAAATATTTTCTAAGCAAAGAGCGTATCCTTAGCTACAACTTTTATGTAAAAGTTTTCTTTTTCTAGTGGAGTTATAGACCGATCCGGTACTAAAAACTCACCCTGTATATATTATTAATAGTTCGGAAAGTGGCAGGAGATTAAAATAATCGCAAATACCAATTTCCAATAGATAGAAACGAAATAAATTGATCTATTTATTGTATATTGACATTTGATCATACACAGACAATATACAATTTGGACTACACTGATGACCGAGCCAACCTCCTAGCCAGCACCAGCAAAAAATGCCGAAAGGGATTACCGTCGTCGGGCGTCTTGTGAAGGCATAAGGCATCCTTTGTAGTGTCGGCACTTGGTAGGAGCACAAGAAATGTAAACAACTCTTATATTTCTGACTTCATCTTTACTGACGAATCAAAATTATTCTGATTTGTAAACTGAAATTCGCTCTACCTCCTTTATAAAAAAAATGTATTCATGCCTATATCGTTGTTGCTGCTCTGACCACATCCACACTGGTGAAAAATAAATAAACAGCTAATGGAACACGAACATCTGACGAAATTTCATGGCGGAAAAAATTATTGACGTGGCCAGCTCACAAAATGCTCGCTGGGGTGTATTTTGCGAATTAAAAATATGCCCTACAATTTCGATTTCCAGTAAATAGCACGCTACCCAAATTTTATTGTTACGCATTGTTATAAATACAAGAGTGGTGTACCGTTGCAATAAATGAATTTCATGAAGTTTTTACAATTTTTTTTGAGCGAGAACGCGTACTGGTAACTGCATGGTTTGGGCGGTTTATGAAAAATTCATATGGTATACCTCCGATATTATATTCTCCGAAAAAAAAAACATTGTAACTACATAAAAAATTGCCGTTTTTTACTTTTTTGCATTTTTGAGTTGTTATATTATATTACTGTAGACTAATTGGGCAGAAAAAAATTTTTCACCAGCCAAAGTTTAAAAAATATGATATAATAGTCATTGTAGATACTCTCTCAGATGAGAGCAACACGCGATTTCAAAGTTTATCATTTACTATGTTTTTACTTCCCACACCGATAGGTGAGGGGAGTATTGTGATCGCGAAAATTTTCGATTTTGAGATAATATACTTTTTGGACGTTTTATGATGCCTACATAATGAAAATCCACGTCACTCATTTCCGTCGGTCTGTCTGTCGGTCTGTCGGTCTGTCGGTCTGTCGTTCTGTCGGTCTGTCGGTCTGTCGGTCTGTCGGTCTGTCGGTCTGTCGGTCTGTCGGTCTGTCGGTCTGTCGGTCTGTCGGTCTGTCGGTCTGTCGGTCTGTCGGTCTGTCGGTCTGTCGGTCTGTCGGTCTGTCTGTCTGTCGCGTTTTTCTACCCTCGTAATCTCAGTAACGCTGCATGGATTTTGATGAAATTTGGGCAGCGATATGTTGTGGGTTCCTAGTAGGTAATGCTGCTAAAATTTTGAAAATCAGTGCATTGGCGGCGCAATAATTAGCAAAAACAAAAAAAATAGATATTCCTCAAACTTCGTTTTTAGACGTTTCAGGAGTTCCTGATCATTTTCTACTTTTTTTGGGTGGGGGTGAATTTGGGGTGGTTGGGGGGTGGGGGGTTGTAAAACTGAAAAATTTGTTGTATTCATAATGGGTTGTCCAATGACCTGTGAATGAAAGACCTAGTGGCATAATTCACCTTTTTGGATCCATCCAAACATTGCCTCGCTTATAATAGAAACCAAGGGACTTAGAATTTGTGATGTATACATACGAGTATTGTTTTAGATCGTTCTATATTGCTTAACGCGAAAATGATTGAATGGATTTTAATGAAACGTTGACACAGTATTACTACCGCGGCGAGGATGGAAAACGCGTATGTTTTGGAAAAATCGTGTCAGTGGCGGCGCAGCTATAATAAAAACACCAAAAATATAGAAACAGCTCATACTTCGTTTTTAAACGGTTTGTAGGCTCCTGAGCATTTTGCATCGCATGCAGAATCAAAACTGTGGCGTCCTAGTTCCTAAGGAGGGAGACGCAAGAAACGATTTACCAGAGTTTTTGTGTTGGGTGTTTTTTTGCGGGCAAATGGGCGATGATTTGGTTGCAAGGGATTTCAGATTATAGCTTCATGCTATGGGAAAATAATGAACTGGTATCATCGTAATGTGTGGGAAGTACTGAGTCAATCAACTTGACTCCATTTTTTTACACTACTGTAGATTGATTGGGCAAAAAAATTATTTCACCAGTTGAAAAAAGTATGATAGATATATAGATAGGTACTCTCTCAGATGAGAGCAACACGCCATTTCAAAGTTGAGTCCTAATTAAAGACAGTCTGCTGTCAAAACTACAGTTATCACTTACAATGGTTTCTTTCTGGAGGTATCGTATCAATATTTCAATCTACTATGATCGTTATCTATAGGCGCAGGCTAGGAGAAGAGTAGTGATTTGAACAAGTGCACAAAAATCAGATAGTAATTGGAACACTCCCGAACTCTATCTCTGATGGCGATAGATATTATAATCAAATATATAATCCCCCACTCAATTTCGTCTGTGTGTCTGTTTATCGGCCTGTTCTCGTTTTTCTAGCTTCGTAATCTCACTCGCTGCATGGATTGTAATGACATGTGGGTAACGATATGCTGTGGGGTCGTAGTAGGTAGTGTTGCTATGGTTTTAAAAATCAGTGCATGGACGGCGGAGTAACTAGCAAAAAACAAAAAATTTCAAATCTTCTTCAACCTTCGTTTTCAGGCGTTTTAGGGGTTCCTCGTCATTTTCTACTACTACTGTCAACTACATCTAAGTCCATCCGAATACTGTCTTGTCTATTAGACCGGGTCTGTTACAGAAACCAAGCGACCTGAAGCTTTGTGATGAATAATACATACGAGTATTGCTTTGGATCCTTCTGTACTGTGTAACCTGGATTGATTTCAGTGAAATTTTGGCACAGTATTATTCCCGTGGCGAAGATGGAAAACGCGTCTGGTTTTTAAAAATCGTGTCAGTGGCGGCGGAGCAATAATAAGAAAGCTGAAAGCATAAAACAGTTCAAACTTTGTTTTTAGTCGATTTGGGGGTTTCTGACCATATCGTTTCCTATATTTGAAGCTTGCAAAATTAAAATTGTGTCATAGTTCATACGGAGAGAGATGTAAGAAACAATTTCTATAGTTTTCGTGTTGGATGGAATCATCAACTTGTATTATCCTAATGTGTGAAAAGTACTGAGTCAATCAACTTGACTTCATTTTTTTGGCTACATCAAGAATTTTGTTGACAATGGTGATGACTATTTCTTTAAATAACGTAAATATCGCCATCCAGAAGTAACACTATCTGACATATACATATATTTTCAAAATCATCATAGTCACAATGTCTTAACAGACATGTTGTGAACTCGTAAAATGCTAGAGCTTGAGTACTGTCGACACAAATATTATCAATAGTTTTGAGAACTGTAGCTCGCCATCGTTCGCGATTTACTGTCAGTTCAGTGGCGCTCTTGATACTCATATCCAGCAACTGTTTCGTCCTATCCACCCAGCATGTACGGGAAAGGCCACGGCACCGCCCACTCGGGGCATGACCTTGAACTACAAGTTTCTCCATATTATCTCCATATTATCGCTTCTGTGGATGTGTCCGAAGAATGTAAGCATTCTCGTCGACACAATGCAGGATAGTCTCTTTGGATTACCGAGCTCATCCAGTATGGGAACGTTAGTTCGATGGGTGGTATAAGGAACTCTCAGCATTCTCCTCCACTCCACATTTCAAAATCATCTATGCGAGCTCGATCTGCCTTTTTAACAGTCCAAGTTTCCGAGGCATACAAAAATATGGACAACAGAAGGGACTGAACCAACGACATTTTGGTAACTTTGGTGATGATATGATCACGCCATATTTTCAAATTGGCAGTTGTTTATTCGTTAATGCTTCAAAAGTTTATTCAGTTAGTGTTTATCTCAATGCTACAACTACTTCTATTGAGTCTTTTCTTTCATTCATTCATCTTAGTTTAAGTTGATACAAACTTCAGTAATGTAGGTGTGTAAAAATTACGTATTGCAACCAAATTTCAACATCATTTTATGTTGAATGACATGGCAAGGGGCAGTTACCCTATCTATCTATTGGCGAGTGGTAGAAGGTATATGATTACGGAAGGGTGTTTACCTCATGGAATGCCCCCCTCTTCTGTAAATAGGGCAGTGTGTACAGAAGGCACTACTCGTCGTTGTTAACTGTCAAGGCGGTCCGGAGGACCTTTGCCTTTATGTCATAGTTCGTCAGTCAGTTTGTCATCCTGTCGGCCTGGTCACCCGGTCAGCCAGAAACCAGACAATGCTATAGACAAAAAAAGGAAGGGAGGAAGAAAGAGAGGAAGAAAGAAGAAGAGCAAAGAGAGAAGTGCAACTGTTAAAATAGGCATCCTTAAAATAACTAGGGTAATTAAATTTGTTGCTCTAAACGCAATTTTGTTGGGATCGGATGTTGCTAAAAAGGGAATTTATATGATCTAAAATTCCACGACTTGATTTTGGTCACAGTGCGAGCCGCGGCCTGGAATGTTTGCGGACTTGCTCGACCGTGTAGTCCACTGAGTCACGCAGCAAAGGGTTGCTATGCGATTCCGCTTGTTCATAGCGCCACTGCGCCTGTGTTTTGATATAGTCCTTTAAGTAAGGAATATCAAGATCTTTATGCAGGGTCTCGTTTCAAACATACCAAGGGGCACTTGTAATAGTTCTCAGGATCCTACTTTGGAGTACCTGCAAAGCTCGCATGTGCGTCTTAGCTATAAATCACCAAGCCGCACATGCGTAAGTGATTGCAGGTCTAATAATAATTTTGTACAGCCGAATTTTGTTAGCCAGACTTAATTTTGAAGTTCTACTTAGCAGAGGATAAAGGTGTCGAAATGTAATTTAGAATTTTTGTTTTTAACATCTCAGTATGGTTTCGCCATGTCATACCCTTGTCTAGGGTGACACCAAGGTACTTGACGGAAGAGCTCCACCGTAATAGAGTACCGTTAATAGAGACCTCTGGCGGGGTGCCGCGACGCTTTTACTTCCCACACCGATAGGTGAGGGGAGTATTGTGATCGCGAAAATTTTCGATTTTGAGATAATACACTTTTTGGGCGTTTCATGATGTCTACATAACGAAAATCCACGTCACTCATTTCCGTCGGTCTGTCTGTCTGTCGGTCTGTCGGTCTGTCGGTCTGTCTGTCGGTCTGTCTGTACGCGTTTTTGTGTCCTCGTAATCTCAGTAACCGCTGCATGGATTGTGATGAAATTTGGGCAGCGATATGCTGGGGGGTCGTAGTAGGTAATGTTCTTATAATTTTGAAAATCGGTGCAGGGGCGGCGGAGTAATTAGCAAAAAACAAAAAAAATTAAATATTCCTCAAACTTCGTTTTTAGGCGTTTTAGAGGTTCCTGATCATTTTTTACTTTTTTTTGGGTGGGGGTGAAATTGGGGTGGTTGGGGGGTGGGGGGTTGTAAAATTGAAAAATTTGTTGCTTTCATAATAGACTGCCCACTGACCCATGAAGGAAGACCTAGCAACATAAATAACTTTTTTAGGTCCATCCGAACATTGCCTTGCCTATTACAGAAACCAAAGGAATTAGAATTTTTTCTGGTGTAAACATACGAGAGTATTGCTTTAGATCCTTCTATATTGTGTTACAAGGAAACTGTTGAATTGATGTTAATGAAATTTTGACACAGTATTACTACCGTGGCGAGGATGGAAAACGCGTATGGTTTTTATAAATCGTGCCAGTGGCGGCGCAGAAATAATAAAAAAAAGTAAAAATATAAAAACAGCTCAAACTTCTTTTTTAAGCGTTTTAGAGGTTCCTGATCATTTTCTGCGTTTTTTTTGGGTGGGGTGAAATTGGGGTGGTTAGGGGGTGGGGGGTTGAAAAACTGAGAAATTTCTTGTATTCATAATAGGGTGTAGGGTAGGGGCTGTGAAGGAAGACCTAGCGACATAAATCAACTTTTTAGGTCCATCCGAACATTGCCTAGCGTATTACGGAAACTAAGGGACTTAGAATTTTCTGTATACATACATACGAGTATTTATTGCTTTAGATCTTTTTGTATTTTGTAACGTGGACACTATTACATTGATTCTAATTAAATTTTGACACAGTATTATTACCGTGGTGAGGATGGAAAACGCGTGTGTTTGTTAAATATCGTGTCAGTGGCAGCGTATATAGCAATAATCAAAAAACTAAAAGTATGAAAACAACTCAAACTTCGTTTTTAGATGTTTTAGGCTGTCCATTGACCTCTGAAGGAAATACTTAGCGGCATAAGACAATTTTAGGGGAGGGAGGGCTGCCGATGATTTGGTTGCAAAGAGATCTCAGACTAAAGCTTCATGCTATGGGAAAATAATAAACTGATATCACAGTAATGTGTGGGAAGTACTGAGTCAATCAACTTGACTCCATTTTTTGGTATAGTAGATAGCCTGCGTTTTAGAATGGTTGATTTTGATAAGCCACCGATCCGCCCACTCTAGTTGTTTGCACAAGGTATGGAGGCATACGTTTTAAACACGTTTTTATAACGTGAGTGATAGTCATAATCTAGCGAGCTATATCGCACTCCCGTAAATAACAGGTTTAAATTGTTTGGAATATTTTTCGGTATTAAGGCCCACTCCCTACTCTGTGTCGAATAATAAATTGGAATCACTCTGGATTAAGGTTGCCCATGTAATACGATCGTTTCAAGGGGAAACGTGCAATGTGCGAAAAAAGCTAAAGCTTAGTGATATTTGGGCGGAAATGTAAACATAGAAAGGACCTCTTATTTTATTCTACATGCTTGAAATGTCAGATATATTGCGCACAAAAAAGTAAATAAAATGGCCAGAGCCGATGCCGATGATACAGAAGTAAAAAAAATGCTGTCATTTTTCTAACTCCCCTTTGTTGGAATGGGATATCGTTGAATGAATGAATAAGGACCAGAGGCTATCCAGCACGGAATGTGGCTGGTGCATAGGCCACACGATGGGCCCTTTTGTGCCTCTATCCGCGCTAGTTCCTAAGACCTGCCCTTTTGGCAAAGGCAAGTACATTCTTAGGTCCTATCCGTTTTATCTCTATTGGTTCCAAGGTTCTTGAGCCCAGCATAGTCTGCCTGTGATAACCCAGGGTTTCACAGCGACACAAGATGTGTGCCGAGGATTCTTCCTCTTCACCACACCACCTGCACGTTGGGTCGTTGACCACCCTTATCACGAACAGCTGACGCCTGCAGGTGTTGTGACCCGTTAATAAGGGTACTAGCAATCTCAAGTTACTCCTATCCAGAGAGAGACAAAATCGTCCTATTCTCTCTGCAGGCCCTGCTAATAGTTCCCGAGCACTCTCCAGTTGTTTTCCTAATCATGGGATATCGTTACATGCGACACATTAGCATGACAGTACCTCAACACAATGTGAGCTAGTGTACTATTATTACTGTTTAAGCTTTGAATCCAAATTTAGCAGAGCTCAAAGTACTATGGCGACCATATTACCTATCTCGTGGTAGAGAGTTCTTGCGACATGTTACAGCATTTACAAGGCATGCATGTATCTTCTTCTGCTTCAGATGCCATCTCCATTTAATGAAGGTTGGCCACAATCTCAGCATATTTCGGTCGGTACGAATTAAAGAGAATGGTGTCTGCGACGAGGACCACGTTTACCTTCGATTTCTCCTTCTATTATTAGTTTTATTATATTATACTTGTTGTTTCGGTATATGTGGCCCAGATAAGTGGTCTTTCTTCGTTTTATTATAGTAAGTACTATGTTTCCCTTCTCATACGTCTAAGCACTTTATCGTTAGATATGTGTTGGGTCCAAGATATTTTTAATAATTTACGAAGGTCCACATTTCAAAAGCTTCGAGTCTGTTCATGGTATCCACTTTTAATGTCCATATTTCTGCTCCACACAAGAGAACTGAGTGCACGTATGCCTTTACAAAACGGTATCTTAGGTTTTAATTCAAGGTTGCGTTACATAGTAGATTTTTCATCTTTAGGAACATGGCTCTGTTCTATGCGTGATCTTACTTCAACGTCAAGGTCTACATTTGTCGTTGTGCAGGTAGCTTTGCAATAATATTTCACTCTAAAATAAGCCATACTAATATTTGGCTTAACCTAAATTATTTGACACTAACAATCCCCTTGCAACCAAATCATCGCCAGCCCCCCTCCTCTAAAAATTGTGTTATGCCGATAAGGCTTTCCTCCATAGGTCAATGGACAGACCGACTATTATCAAGAAATTTTCCAGTTTTACAACCCCCCACTCCCCAACCATTCCAATTTCACGTCCATCCAAAAAAAGTAGGAATACGTTCTGGGACCCCTAAAATACCTAAATACATTTACATTATATTTTTAGTTTTTTTGTTATTACAGCTCCACCACTGACAGGATTTCTAAAAACCGTACGTGTTTTCCATCCTCGCCAACTTAATAATACTGTGTTGAAATTTCATTAAATCAATTCGGTCATTTCCAGGTTACACGATACAGAACGATCTAAAGAAATACTCGTATGTACAGCCTGACAAGTGTAACAAGAGCCGTGAGAAATATGAAATAGACAAGGTCTCTTGCTACACTTGTCAGGTTGTATATACATTAGAAAATTCTGTCCCTGTTTCTGTAATAGGGAAGGAAACGTATTGTTACAAGCCTGTAATTGGATTGGGCCAGAAAACACTTGGTACGGATTCAATTATCTATTTACACGAACTATATACACTACGCCTACCCTAATACTTAACAGTCTAATTCATGTACAGTTACTGGGTCACTACACTAATTTATATTGGTCCTTCACTTCACTAATTTATGTCACTGTACATTTATTTTGCGCGTGCCACTGGTATATCGCGGGTTACTTCTCGCTGCACTGAACTCTGTTAACTGTCTCTTCTGCCTGTCCCATGCGCCTTTAGATGCCTATCGCGATCTATTCGTCCTCGCGAGTTATGTATCCAGCCGGACATCGATCCAGCTGACCAGACGGCGCGTGTGGAAGATGAACTCACGAAATGCTGCGTCAGCTAAGTTTACTTTATCGTGTATTTTATATAATTCAGTCAGTCTAGAGCTCAACTTTGTACGATTAACAAATAAATATTTTTTAAAAAGTGATTTGCTGGTTCCTGGAATTTAAGTCGCGAATACTCTCCGCTAGTGTCCGACCGAACATTCGGTATCGATTTCGGTTTCGGTCTAGTTTCGGCCAAAAAACGAGTTTCGGTTTAGTTTCCAGCCGAAACTACGGCTGAAACCGAAACTAAATTCGATGGATTTGGCGCTGCGATCGGACGCCCTCGGAGCACTAATCTTCAAGCGAAGAAGTGTAATTTTGCTGGGTAGATGATGGTAACAACTTATCACAAGTTAAGAAGCCTACTTATCGAAGCCAAGCTTGCAAAGAAACGCAAATATTACTGTCACAAAAATTTCAGACCATTTCTGTCTTTGAGAAAGGTTCCCCTAAAATTCACGTCTGCCTTACCGACGACTGTTTCCACTGAACAACTACCTACTTATAATTAATCCAGACTGGGAAAGCTATTTGCAAAGAAAGTTGATAGATTATTGTTTCTCGCTTACAGTATTACAATATTAGATTGTTCAGTTATGAGTACTGATAGTCAACAACAGCTGTAGCTCACAACAGTTTCTTAAATTCAGAGAAAACTCCTTACCTTCAAAAATACTTAGTAGTTGTACATAGCACGTAGGTGCTTCAGAAAAGTTTTAAGGCAGCTAATTGATAACAGTGTCATAAAGATTGACCAAAGTTTGGAGTGTTATTTAGTAGATACAAAATATATTATAAATATAAAATAGTTGATATTTGGTTCAGATTGACTTCTTATTTCAAAAAGTATAAATAATTTATTTGAAATGAGGTGTAATAATGCTGAAGAAACGTTATTCATTTTCATATCCACGAAAAAATTACTGACTTTATATTGATGTTTCGGTTTCGGCCGAAACTGATACGGAGGCCGAAATTCGGTTTCGGTTTCGGCCGTAAAAAGTAGTTTCGCTCGGAGCTCTAGATGTCGTGTCTAACGCGAGATGGCGGACAGGGCCGGCCTGGCTTTTTTTGTGTTTTAAACCCCCCACCTGATCACCGCAATTTCACCCCTACCCAAAAAAATAGTACAAGTTGGCAACAAGCAGAAAGTTCTGTCGGTGCGCCATCTAGTACCCGAAGGTAACGGCAACCAAAGAGAAACGCTACAAATAGCAGTAAACTCTTTGGTGGAACGACAAGGCTCGTTCGCTTTTACCACTAGAGGCACGGATTTTGTACGCAAGCAGCGTATTAAAGCCGATATACGAGGGTCGCTCTATACCTCCGTCAATCCACCAGTACGCAGACAGCTGTTTCATGCTTATTTGCGATCATCAGTGCGCCATAGGTCGATTGACCGAAATAGAGAGCATCAGGATTTCATGTTAACATGTCTGCGTACTGGTGGATTGACGGAGGTATAGAGCGACCCTCGTATATCGGCTTTAATCCGTGCCTCTAGTGGCAAAAGCGAACGAACCTTGTCGTTCCACCAAAGAGTTTACTGCTATTTGTAGCGTTTCTCTTTGGTTGCCGTTACCTTCGGGTACTAGATGGCGCACAGGCAGAACTTTCTGCTTGTTGCCTACACATGTTTCACATGTTTTGTTAACATGAAATCCTGATGCTGTCTATTTCCGTCAATCGACCTATGGCGCACTGATGATCGCTAATAGGCGTGAAACAGCTGTCTGCGTACTGGTGGATTGACGGAGGTGTAGAGCGACCCTCGTATAGTACAAGTTAATCAAGAACCCCTAAGACGCCTAAAAACGAAGTACACATAGCAATAACTATTTAATTACACGTATTTGATATACTCGTATGATGATAGTACACTTTTGTGAGTTTTCGAGGAACAACTAACAAAATTGTCCTCAAATAATTTCGAGGGAAATTTTTAAGACACCAGATAGAACGAAATCGATTCGCAATACTCACTGTGCTCCGAGAAATACAGCCGTCTTTTATTGGGAGTTTAGCTGCATTGGAATGTATTGAACTCATAACCTCTTTGCAGGTTACTGGCACTTTGCTGGCACTGTTTGCTTTATTAAGTTTGAATCCAATGCCTGGCGTGCATCTCGGGGAGGATATCTGCCTGCGGCTTACTGCTTCGTTGCCGTGAAGCTTGATAAAATTTGGTGTCATCATTGTCAACGGTCGCAGGCAAAATGGAAAAACTGGAAAAACAGGAAAATTGTACCGAGGATCTGCAGTATACAGGGTGGGCCAACAGTGCGTGGACGGCGGATTGTGGGCTTACTAAAAAATATTTCAAAAATCTGTTACTTGATCGTGTTAGGGACCCTTGAGGGCTATAACCTAAAAATATTTTCACTTGAATTTTGACGTTTATACAGGGTGGTTCATATCAAACATACATTTTTTTGAATGAAACTCCCTATATATTATTGCATATTTGGATTCCTTGGTCAATTCTAGTGTAACTTTATGTATCACACATAGAACTTTCAATGAACTGTTTAGGCGCAAATCACCATTTTTGGTATAAGTAGGTATTAGAAAAAAATTAAATATCGCAGCGATTATAAAACTTAGATAGCCGTTACTTTGCCGTACGACTAAGCATGAAATGCGTCACCTTAGGTCAAATGGCTAAAATTGAATTCTTTTTGTACTTGGAGAAATCAGTAGATTAATTAAAGAAACTTCGATCACAGATAACTTGATTTTTTCAAATGGGAATGCCTATTCTGGTTTGAAAAATCAAATGTAAAATTTGATTACCTTTCCAACGATATAGCATTCTCGATACCGATCTTTTTTGGTTTTCATTTTATTACAAATTTTCAGTCAAATCGGTATTTTTCAATTTTCCTGCATGCAAGCAACCTAGCAGGCCATGAAAAATAAACAAAAGCTTGTTAATATGGAAGAAACCAACTAACTTAGTAGAAAGATGCAAACTAACTAGAGCAACGAGACAAGATTATGAAAATTCCGTACAACATAACGTTAGCTCTAACCAAAAACAATAGCGGTAACGAGAACGCTCATTTTTCATAGCCTACTAGCTATTATCAATTTCCAAAGTCAGTAAAAAAATGTTTAATCAAAGGAAAACTACTAGTGATTGTTGCTGCAGTATAATATCTATGTCTTCTGAATAAATTTTCATATTTAATGCTATAAAAAAGTAGCCATTTCCGTAATTCAAAAATGATGATTCCTCTGACTGGAACCCTTCAAATTCTTCAGTAGGTACTCCTACTTATTAGCAAAATCGCGGAAAATGAAACTTGAATTGCATTCTGTTTGGATCGTAAAACATAATTTAGTTTGCAGAAAATTACATGAAATAAACACAATTACAACATAGCGTAATTAAAAAATTCTAGCAATTATTTCAATAGATGTTCAGAATGCTCCAGTTGGATATCTTCACTTTTGACTTAACTAAACGGAAATGACTAATTTTTTATCCCATTAAATGTGAAATTTCATTCTGAACATGTTAGACTGTAAGCGAAAATTGCTGGTAGTTTTCCTTTTGTTTCAAAATTTTTAATCGTTTTGGAAAGTTGTCAAGCTCTAGTAGACGTCAATAGCTAGTAGGCTATGAAAAACAAACACTTCTGTCATAGCCAGCTACTCATTGACATTAGATATCTTGCAGCTGTTGTATCCGGTTAGAGCTAGTATGCTGTAAGGAATTTTCATAATCTTGCCTCGTTGCTCTAGTTAGTTTGCATCTTTCTACTGAGTAAGTTGGTTTCTTCCATATGAACGAGCTTTTGTTTATTTTTCAAGGCCTGCTAGATTGCTTGCACGCAGGAAAGTTGAAAAGCACCGAATTGACTGAATAATTGAAATGAAATGAAAACCAAAAAAGATTGATATCGTTAGAAAGGTAATCAAATTTTACATTTGATTCTTTAAACCAAAATAGGCATTCCCATTTGAAAAAATCAAGTTATCTGTGATTGAAGTTTCCTTAATTGTTCTACTGACTCCTCTAAGTGCAAAAAGAATTTAAATTTAGCCGTCTGACCTAAGGTGACGCATTTCATGCTTAGTCGTACCGCAAAGACACGGCCTTCTAAGTTTTATAATCACTGCGATATTCAATTTTTTTCTGATACCTACTTATACCGAAAATGGTGATTTGCGCTTAAACGGTTCGTTTAAAGTTCCATGTGTGATACATAAAGTCACACTAGAATTAACCAGGGAATCCAAATATGCAATAGTATATAGGGGGCTCCATTAAAAAAAATGTAACTTTGATATGAATCACCCTGTATCAACATCAAAATTTGAGTGAAAATATTTTTACGTTACAGCCCTCAAGGATCCCTACCTTGATCAAGTGACAGATTTTTGAAATATTTCTTATTGAGCCCACAATCCTCCGTCCACGCATTATTGGCCCACCCTGTATAGAGAAGTCGTTTAGTTTAGCTTTATAATAGATATAAGCTAGCAGAACACACACACTACCGGTGTGGGAAGTTTATATTAGTTTATTAAAGCTTGAATCCTTAAGTTTTACAAAATGCAAAATGAAAATATCTAAGATGTGTAAAATAACATTATTTATGAATTTGTAGTTCTTGGGTTTTTAGGCCCGCGTAGTTTAGCGTTAAAGCTTGACGTTTCGCCACCACGAGTGGATGGCATCTTCAGAAGCTATTTCACTTCGGCGACTTCCAAAATACTGACGGCTGATGGATCTACACCTGTATTTATGCCTGCTAATGGTGACGTGGCCCAACCAGGTAACGTTGGTAGCCTCGCCCCTTCGCGATATGGTAGTGTGTTCAAGTCCTTTAGAATGGGTACCCATGTCCGGTTGACTTTCTGTGTTTCTTCTTTCCTATTGAAATTATTATGGTGTTTTTGTATTTCGATGGCTTCTCTGTGAAGTCTGGCATGGTACGAAGACGTTGTGGCAAGAACCTGAATTTCTTCAAACTTGATCCTGTGACTTCCCTCCTTAATCACATGTTCGGCTACCGCTGATTTGTCCGTATGGCCTAGTCGACAGCTGGCCTTATGTTCTCCAATTCTTGTGTTTATAGATCGCTTCGTTGTTCCCATGTATACACTCCCACATGTACATGGTATGCGATAAACCCCGGTGTGTGGTCTCTTTTATCCTTCACCGTTCTCAAATATTCCTGTATCTTTCTTGTGGGCTTGTAGATGGTCTTTACGTTTTCCTTTCGTAACATTTTTCCTATTCTGTCTGTTATTCCAGGCACATTGGGTAGAAAAGCTTTTGCTATCGGTTTAGGTTTTGCTTTTGCCCTATTTCTTCTCATTGTTCTTGTTATTTTCTTTTCTGTGTAACCATTTGCCTTAAGACCATTCTTTAGATGTGCCAGTTCCGTGTCATTATTTATTCATGAAAACGACAAAAAAAATAGTAGTTTCTATTGTTTTCTGTTGTTTCCTGTGGTTTTCTGTTGTTTGCTGTTGCTTTCGGCTATTTTATGTTCTTTTCGGTTATTTCTCGTTGTTTTCCATTATTTTCCGTTGTTTCCCGCTATTTTCGGTTGTTTTCTGTCATTTCCGATTATTTTCTTTTGTTTTATAATTTTGTGTTGTTTGCCGCTGTATTCCGTTATTTTCCGCTGTTTTCCATTCTTTTCTGCTGTGTTCTATCGTTTTCTGTTGTATTAGGTTGTTTTCGGTTATTTTCTGCAATTGTTTTCTGTTGTTGTCTTGTTTTGGCTGTTCCTGTGTTGTTTTCTGTTGTATTCGGTTGCTTTCTATTGCATTCCGTTGTTTTTTGTTGCTTTCTGTTGTTTTTGTTGTTTCTATTATTTTTGGTGTTATATCATTTTCTGTTTTCTGTCTTGTTTTCGGTTATTTTCTACTGTGTTCTCTTATTCTCCGTTCTTTCCTGTTATTTTTGGTTGGTTTTTGTTGTTAGCTGTTGGCTTCGGTTGTTTTCCAGTTTCTGTTGTTGTCAGCTGTTTTCTGTTGTTTTCTGTTTCATGAAAGTGAAAACGCTTCAGGGTTTTTTCTCACATTTTTTTTTCATTATATGCAAATATTGAAATAACCTTGAAATGTTAGTGCCCTTGTGACAGTTGAAAAAGTGCAAATTCTATTATCATTTAACAAAAAATGTTTGCTCTTATGTTTCAGAAAAGCTACGAACTTGCAGAGCCTGAAATTGACAAAATTTAAAATCTAGAAATTAGCTGTCGTTGTGGCAGTTCAAAAAAAAAATTTCTCTTGTTGGATAAAAAAAAGCATTTTTGTTTCGATTTTGCGTCACGACAATCGGCCTACCCTAACGCCCACTCTCCGTCAAACACGGGTTGAAAATTCTTGATTAATGAATGGCTTTCATGGTCTATTGGTGAAGACCTCAGTGGAGAGTCATTCAAACTGCTAACGTTGAATAGCGGATCCTATAATACAGCTAGGCTTACGTATATCTGTTGTTCTTTTCACGCAGGTGGACAAAAGACTCGTTAGCACCCAGGGTATACCGCGTTTGCTACAAAAAAAAGAAACGAGGGATAAAGGGATGGCGAAATGAAAAGTTTCAGACCAAACACAGAAATGTACATGTCATTGTGCTTCGTAAAAAGCACAAACATTAGTTGTGGGGGATTTTACGTATGCAAATCCCTTTGTGAAGGACAGCAGACTATTTTAAACAGAAAGTAATATTGTGTGTCTTATCAGCATCATAGGTTATAGGACTCAAATTGGTACAGTTCAGATTTGAAGGCCTTCTTACTTCAGCTCTCTAGGTAGCTAATAGAGAAACATAATATCTAAAAGAAGATTACAGCAAATTTGTATTTAGAGACCTGATTGATCTACCCTTGCACAAACATAGTGTTAAATGCTCACTCAGTTTGTTGAAACTTTCGGACTTAAGGGTCTGGGGTATAGCGCGCAAAATTGAGAATCCAAGAAAATACGTATTCCTGTGTTAGCGAGGAGGCGTGGCCGCCTGTTCCCTTTCTCCAGTGTGTGTGTCTAAGATGAGGGGCGATAAGTCCAAAAATCAAAGGTAAGGAAAAAAGGTCCAAAGGTAAGGTCCAAAGGTCACCATAAAAGTAAAATTTCGCATTTCGAAGCTTCTGACGTTAAACTTACAGTAATGATTCAAAAAGCAAATTGACCTTTGTTACTGTTTTGGCCTTCTTTTGATATGGTGTTTGGTTGTTACATTACAGACATTTGAAGAATCTATGATTTGGCATTGCGAGTTCTTTGCATATTGAAAAACTATTTCGAAAAAATGAAAAATAGATGTCATTCACCAAGGTCTTAACTATCACCTTCTGAAATTCTGTGTATGTAGTTTGAAAAGCAAGTGAGTTCTGTTGGAAATGGGAATCCGTGTTTTACATGGCAAATACATAGATATAACTGTGTGTAGCTAGGCCCCTTAGGCCTTTGTAATCGAAAACTCTCGGGCATGCGGGTTTACCTAAAAGATTGAAGATCTTTATTTGACTTTCTATTAAGCTAAAACCTCGTGTTTTGGATAATTTGAGGGTGCTGATTACAAATATGGTCCCAGTTTTAAGTTTCAGTCTCGTTTGACGAAAATAAAAAATTTCAGATCTCTCGGGCATGCGGGTTCACATAAAAAATTGAAAATCTTTATTTGACTTTATATTATGATGATACATCGTCTTTTGGATAATTTGAGGCTGCTGATTACAAATCCGGTCGCAGTTTTAAGTTTCAATCTCGTTTGAAGAAAATAAAAAATTTCAGATCTCTCGGGCATGCGGGTTTACCTAAAAGATTGAAAATCTTTATTTGACTTTCTATTAAGCTGAAACCTCGTGTTTTGGATAATTTGAGGGTGCTGATTACAAATATGCTCCCAGTTTTAAGTTACAGTCTCGTTTGACGAAAATAAAAAATTTCAGATCTCTCGGGCATGCGGGTTTACCTAAAAAATTGAAGATCTTTATTTGACTTTCTATTAAGCTAAAACCTCGTATTTTGGATAATTTGAGGGTGCTGATTACAAATGTGGTCCCAGTTTTAAGTTTCAGTCTCGTTTGACTAAAATAAAAAATTTCAGATCTCTCGGGCATGCGGGTTCACATAAAAAATTGAAAATCTCTATTTGACTTTATATTATGATGATACATCGTCTTTTGGATAATTTGAGGCTGCTGATTACAAATCCGGTCGCAGTTTTAAGTTTCAATCTCGTTTGAAGAAAATAAAAAATTTCAGATCTCTCGGGCATGCGGGTTTACCTAAAAGATTGAAAATCTTTATTTGACTTTCTATTAAGCTGAAACCTCGTGTTTTGGATAATTTGAGGGTGCTGATTACAAATATGGTCCCAGTTTTAAGTTTCGGTCTCGTTTGACGAAAATAAAAAATTTCAGATCTCTCGGGCATGCGGGTTTACCTAAAAGAGTGAAAATCTTTATTTGACTTTCTATTAAGCTGAAACCTCGTGTTTTGGATAACTTGAGGGAGCTGATTACAAATGCGGTCCCGGTTTTAAGTTTCAGTCTCGTTTGACGAAAATAAAAAATTTCAGACCTCTCGGGCATGCGGGTTCACATAAAAAATTGAAAATCTTTGTTTGAATTTATATTATGATGAAACATCGTTTTTTGAATTATTTGGGGGTGCTGATTATAAATCCGGTCGCAGTTTTAAGTTTCTGTCTCGTTTGATAAAAATAAAAAAATTCAGATCTCTCGGGCATGAGGGTTTGCCTAAAAAATTGAAAATCTTTATTTGACTTTCTACTAAGCTAAAACGTCGTGTTTTGGATAATTTAAGGGTGCTGATCACAAATCCGGTCGTATTTTTAAGTTTCAGTCTCGTTTGACGAAAATAAAAAATTTCAGACCTCTCGGGCATGCGGGTTCACATAAAAAATTGAGAATCTTTGTTTGAATTTATATTATGATGAAACATCGTTTTTTGGATTATTTGGGGGTGCTGATTATAAATCCCGTCGCAGTTTTAAGTTTCTGTCTCGTTTGATGAAAATAAAAAATTTCAGATCTCTCGGGCATGCGGGCTTACCTAAAAAATTGAAAACCTTTATTTGACTTTCTATTAAACTAAAACGTCGTGTTTTGGATAACTTAAGGGTGCTGATCACAAATCCGGTCGTATTTTTAAGTTTCAGTCTCGTTTGACGAAAATAAAAAATTTCAGATCTCTCGGGCATGCGGGCTTACCTAAAAAATTGAAAACCTTTATTTGACTTTCTATTAAACTAAAACGTCGTGTTTTGGATAACTTAAGGGTGCTGATCACAAATCCGGTCGCATTTTTAAGTTTCAGTCTCGTTTGACGAAAATAAAAAATTTCAGATCTCTCGGGCATGCGGGTTTACCTAAAGGATTGAAAATCTTTATTTGACTTTCTATTAAGCTGAAACATCGTGTTTTGGATAACTTGAGGGAGCTGATTACAAATGCGGTCCCGGTTTTAAGTTTCAGTCTCGTTTGACGAAAATAAAAAATTTCAGACCTCTCGGGCATGCGGGTTCACATAAAAAATTGAGAATCTTTGTTTGAATTTATATTATGATGAAACATCGTTTTTTGGATTATTTGGGGGTGCTGATTATAAATCCCGTCGCAGTTTTAAGTTTCTGTCTCGTTTGATGAAAATAAAAAATTTCAGATCTCTCGGGCATGCGGGCTTACCTAAAAAATTGAAAACCTTTATTTGACTTTCTATTAAACTAAAACGTCGTGTTTTGGATAACTTAAGGGTGCTGATCACAAATCCGGTCGTATTTTTAAGTTTCAGTCTCGTTTGACGAAAATAAAAAATTTCAGATCTCTCGGGCATGCGGGCTTACCTAAAAAATTGAAAACCTTTATTTGACTTTCTATTAAACTAAAACGTCGTGTTTTGGATAACTTAAGGGTGCTGATCACAAATCCGGTCGCATTTTTAAGTTTCAGTCTCGTTTGACGAAAATAAAAAATTTCAGATCTCTCGGGCATGCGGGTTTACCTAAAGGATTGAAAATCTTTATTTGACTTTCTATTAAGCTGAAACATCGTGTTTTGGATAACTTGAGGGAGCTGATTACAAATGCGGTCCCGGTTTTAAGTTTCAGTCTCGTTTGACGAAAATAAAAAATTTCAGACCTCTCGGGCATGCGGGTTCACATAAAAAATTGAGAATCTTTGTTTGAATTTATATTATGATGAAACATCGTTTTTTGGATTATTTGGGGGTGCTGATTATAAATCCCGTCGCAGTTTTAAGTTTCTGTCTCGTTTGATGAAAATAAAAAATTTCAGATCTCTCGGGCATGCGGGCTTACCTAAAAAATTGAAAACCTTTATTTGACTTTCTATTAAACTAAAACGTCGTGTTTTGGATAAT
Organism: Callosobruchus maculatus; assembly: GCA_951848785.1. Lineage (NCBI taxonomy): Eukaryota > Metazoa > Arthropoda > Insecta > Coleoptera > Chrysomelidae > Callosobruchus > Callosobruchus maculatus. The sequence continues at coordinate 3,090,803 of CATOUR010000040.1, forward strand.
TTAAGGGTGCTGATCACAAATCCGGTCGTATCTTTAAGTTTCAGTCTCGTTTGACGAAAATAAAAAATTTCAGACCTCTCGGGCAAGCGGGTTCACATAAAAAATTGAAAATCATTGTTTGAATTTATATTATGATGAAACATCGTTTTTTAGATTATTTGGGGGTGCTGATTATAAATCCGGTCGCAGTTTTAAGTTTCTGTCTCGTTTGATGAAAATAAAACATTTCAGATCTCTCGGGCATGAGGGTTTGCCTAAAAAATTGAAAACCTTTATTTGACTTTCTATTAAACTAAAACGTCGTGTTTTGGATAACTTAAGGGTGCTGATCACAAATCCGGTCGTATTTTTAAGTTTCAGTCTCGTTTGACGAAAATAAAAAATTTCAGATCTCTCGGGCATGCGGGCTTACCTAAAAAATTGAAAACCTTTATTTGACTTTCTATTAAACTAAAACGTCGTGTTTTGGATAACTTAAGGGTGCTGATCACAAATCCGGTCGCATTTTTAAGTTTCAGTCTCGTTTGACGAAAATAAAAAATTTCAGATCTCTCGGGCATGCGGGTTTACCTAAAGGATTGAAAATCTTTATTTGACTTTCTATTAAGCTGAAACCTCGTGTTTTGGATAACTTGAGGGAGCTGATTACAAATGCGGTCCCGGTTTTAAGTTTCAGTCTCGTTTGACGAAAATAAAAAATTTCAGACCTCTCGGGCATGCGGGTTCACATAAAAAATTGAGAATCTTTGTTTGAATTTATATTATGATGAAACATCGTTTTTTGGATTATTTGGGGGTGCTGATTATAAATCCCGTCGCAGTTTTAAGTTTCTGTCTCGTTTGATGAAAATAAAAAATTTCAGATCTCTCGGGCATGCGGGCTTACCTAAAAAATTGAAAACCTTTATTTGACTTTCTATTAAACTAAAACGTCGTGTTTTGGATAACTTAAGGGTGCTGATCACAAATCCGGTCGTATTTTTAAGTTTCAGTCTCGTTTGACGAAAATAAAAAATTTCAGATCTCTCGGGCATGCGGGCTTACCTAAAAAATTGAAAACCTTTATTTGACTTTCTATTAAACTAAAACGTCGTGTTTTGGATAACTTAAGGGTGCTGATCACAAATCCGGTCGCATTTTTAAGTTTCAGTCTCGTTTGACGAAAATAAAAAATTTCAGATCTCTCGGGCATGCGGGTTTACCTAAAGGATTGAAAATCTTTATTTGACTTTCTATTAAGCTGAAACATCGTGTTTTGGATAACTTGAGGGAGCTGATTACAAATGCGGTCCCGGTTTTAAGTTTCAGTCTCGTTTGACGAAAATAAAAAATTTCAGACCTCTCGGGCATGCGGGTTCACATAAAAAATTGAGAATCTTTGTTTGAATTTATATTATGATGAAACATCGTTTTTTGGATTATTTGGGGGTGCTGATTATAAATCCCGTCGCAGTTTTAAGTTTCTGTCTCGTTTGATGAAAATAAAAAATTTCAGATCTCTCGGGCATGCGGGCTTACCTAAAAAATTGAAAACCTTTATTTGACTTTCTATTAAACTAAAACGTCGTGTTTTGGATAATTTAAGGGTGCTGATCACAAATCCGGTCGTATCTTTAAGTTTCAGTCTCGTTTGACGAAAATAAAAAATTTCAGACCTCTCGGGCAAGCGGGTTCACATAAAAAATTGAAAATCATTGTTTGAATTTATATTATGATGAAACATCGTTTTTTAGATTATTTGGGGGTGCTGATTATAAATCCGGTCGCAGTTTTAAGTTTCTGTCTCGTTTGATGAAAATAAAAAATTTCAGATCTCTCGGGCATGAGGGTTTGCCTAAAAAATTGAAAACCTTTATTTGACTTTCTATTAAACTAAAACGTCGTGTTTTGGATAATTTAAGGGTGCTGATCACTAGTGCGGTCGTATTTTTAAGTTTCAGTCTCGTTTGACGAAAATAAAAAAATTCAGATCTCTCGGGCATGGGGATTCACATAAAAAATTGAAAATCTTTATTTGACTTTATATTAAGCTAAAACCTCGTGTTTTGGATAATTTGAGGGTGCTGATTATAAATGTGGTCCCAGTTTTAAGTTTCAGTCTCGTTTGACGAAAATAAAAAATTTCAGATCTCTCGGGCATGAAGGTTTGCCTAAAAAATTGAAAATCTTTATTTGACTTTCTATTAAGCTAAAACCTCGTGTTTTGGATAACTTGAGCTGATTACAAATGCGGTCCCGGTTTTAAGTTTGTCTCGTTTGACAAAAATAAAAAATTTCAGACTTCTCGGGCATGCGGGTTCACATAAAAAATTTAAACTCTTTATTTGAATTTATATTATGATGAAACATCGTTTTTTGGAATATTTGAGGGTGCTGATCATAAATCCGGTCGCAGCTTTAAGTTTCTGTCTCGTTTGATGAAAATAAAAAATTTCAGATCTCTCGGGCATGAGGGTTTGCCTAAAAAATTGAAAACCTTTATTTGACCTTCTATTAAGCTAAAACGTCGTGTTTTGGATAACTTAAGGGTGCTGATCACAAATCCGGTCGTATTGTTAAGTTTCAGTCTCGTTTGACGAAAATAAAAAATTTCAGACCTCTCGGGCATGCGGGTTCAGATAAAAAATTGAAAATCTATATTTGACTTTATATTATGATGAAACATCGTCTTTTGGATAACTTGAGGGTGCTGATTACAAATCCGGTCGCAATTTTAAGCTTCAGTCTCGTTTGACGAAAATAAAAAATTTCAGAGCTCTCGGGCATGTGGGTTTACCTTAAAAATTGAAAATCATTATTTGACTTTCTGTTAAGCTAAAACCTCATGTTTTGGATAACTTGAGGGTGCGGATTATTACAAATCCGGTCGCAGTTTTAAATTTCAGACTCGTTTGACGAAAATAAAAAATTTTAGATCTCTCGGGCGGGCGGGAATACCTAAAAAAATCGAAAATCTTTATTTGACTTTTTATTGGGATGAAACATCGCATTTCGGATAATTTCAAGTTGCTGATTACAAATCCAGTCGCAGTTTTGAGTCTCAGTCTCGTTTGACAAAAATAAAAAATTTCAGGTCTCTCGGTTTACTAAAAAATTGAAAATCTTTATTTTGAGGTTTTGAGGTTTTCCAGAGCGTCTGTGAGCCGCTTAACACACTACGAATAGATATGTTTTCGCTGCGGTATGAATACAAACAATAGCTGAAAAGCTCAGCAAGAGACTGTCCGAAGAACCTCCCCACCTCCTAAAAAACAAAACTGTCCGGCGTCCCTATTTTTGGTGGCAATATCGAGGATCCAGGAAAATTAATTCCCGATAGTGTGAGAGCGCAGAGGCTCCGAGGGTGGCGGCACAGTATATCCAATTATACAGCAGCGCAACTCTCCAGAATTTTGGTGGTTCGCGCATAGCATCCCGCGCATCGTCCGCAGGATGTTTAGCACGGCGATCGCCTGAGTCGTGTTCAGTCTATGAGAGTGAAAGTAGTGTCTTTGACAAAATCGGATTAAAGAATTTGGTGATACGCTGATATCGATATCGGGACGCATGAGGTCAAATGTTGCGCCGCTGTAGGCTGTATTAACAATTCCAAAAACTGTGACTATAGTTTTTTGAGCTTCCTCAAGATGCTGCCAGGTATGCGATTCCTCGAATGTTTAGTATGCTCCTTTATTACCTAATAATATTAAGGTGTGATAGTATAGCTCCATTTGTCTCTAACAAAGTCTGTCGGGTATTAGGGTATAGCTGTGTGTTTTTTTTCAGTTTTTAGAAGAGTTAGACGTTCTTTAATTATGAGCCTTAAGTCATAATAATAATTTCTCACTGTTTCCTCACAGCACCACAACGTTCAAAAAAGATCTTTCACAACATATAACAAAATGAATGTGATTATGCATTCCAACATTATGAAATTTTAAGCAGAAAGTGAAGTCCATTTTAATGGATGCTCAAATCAAATAGAAAGTTTACAATAAAAAGAATCAACATGCTAGTTTAAAAAATATATCATTTTCTTCTATAAACATGGATTTTTTTCTTCAATATGCTTATTCATATGTAATATACAAATACAGAAGGAAAGGTAGTCTTGCTAAACTTGATAAAAAACAGTTTTGCAATTTTTTTATGAATAATGACCAGTTTAGTGTATTTTATCGTTGTTATAAACATAGCGATCATTATTTTTTATGTACACCTAACAAGTTTTCATGGTTTTTGCTGTTTTGTAATTTACTTACAAACAATAAAGCCACCTATTTTCTCGGAGTTAACAATTTTCTTTCATATAGGGGCTATTTCTTGTTTTGCTTCTAAAAACAATGTTTACACCCCATTTATATGCAAAGAATCCATGATGAATTGGAAGAATCAGTACAAAACATTTTCACGTACAATAAATGCGAATGCATGGATATAACAAATTGTAATTCAGAATTCCAAAGACAACTGCCTAACCTCGATGAAGAATATCATACTACCACACTGCTCTCAAAATTTACTCTATTTACGAGACATATCGCGTCCATTAAACTTATTGCGACACAATAATTACGCTTCTTCACCCGATTATTGCTAAGCCGACCCTGTGTTTAAAGCGTAAACGGCAATACTTGCGGCTCGTGTTGAGGAGCCGACGTGGGGTTATTAGAGGCCAGTTTTTCGGAGACAAATTAGGTACCCATACACCAGCAGTCATTCCTGCCATTCCTTCCTTTGACGTTCTTTCTCGTTTAAAAACAAAGACGAAAGATCGTTCTTCGTATCCCACTAACTCAATCGTGATTTTGCTATCTTTCCTGGCAGTCTTTACTGACGGACAATGCTCTCATTTTTCAAAAGGATTATATTCCTCTCAGAGCCCACTAACACAAAATGCCTTTCCTTGCAGTTTTGAAAGGACTAATTGCTTATACCGCAAATTTGGCAGGACTGTGGTGAATTATCTCGCCGAACGATCATTTCACTCGAGAACGTGAGGATTCGACGGGATGTTGTGATTCAGTATTACAGGTGATATTTGAGCTGTTAAAATGGAACTTGGAAAAAGTATTACAATTGCCTGTATTGGTATGGTAACTGAAGTTTTGTTTAAGAAAAAGATACTGATACTGATTTTCAAAATTATTTGAGAATAGACTGTAACACGTTTGATGATTTGTTAGAATTAGTTACTCCATTTATAAGGAAAGAAGATACGCAATTTTCATTCTCTTTGTCTACTGTAGACTGAGACTGGGACACGTCTATGTTCATCAAATCGATGGCAACTACTAATAAGTCTTTCACGCTGAACACCAAGAAAGAACGCTCGCTCAATTGTGCCAAATGATAGTCTGTAGCCAACTAACTGGGAAGATTTTACAGGTTTTATCCTGTCGGTGAAGTACGCCGAGATAGCCGAAACGAATGAATCATTCGACGGCTCATCATTTCTTACTTCACTAACGCACAAATTTCTGAGAGGAAAGAACGTCAAAGGAAAGAATGGCAAGAATGACTGCTGGTGTATGGGTAACTATTGTCTGCATGATTTCTAGGGAGTTGCGCTACTGTATAAACGGATATACTGTGGTGGCGGCGTTACGCCTGCAGCGCTTGGCAAGCCTTCGAAATCAATTACGGTCCTGGTGTGAGGCAAACGTACCCCGACGTCTTATGAAATGGACGTCACATCCAGAACGTCATTCATCAAACCGGCGCTGCGCTGCGGAGCTCGCTCTGGATGCGAGGCCGTCCTCGTCCTGTGATACCCATTATTTATGTCATATGATGAAGTGCTTATTATTACATGAAGATTACGAGAATACGGAAGTCTGATGGGTTGAAAAAATGTCGCGCATTATGACTATACTTCTATGTTATTTGTACTGAATTGTCAAAAGTCTTCTATAGAGTTTCTCATGGTATGGTATGGCATTTCTTTATTTTCTTTTGATCATACCGTATGATATAAGACTAGTCATAACAATAAAAGTGAAAATTTAAATATCACAAACGAATGAATGAAAACAACACAAGTAACGAACCAAACAATGCAAACAGATAAATACTAACAGAGAAAAAAATGGGGTCAAGTACCATTTTATTATTTCCCATTGCATGAAGCAATAGTCTGAAATCCCCTTGCAACTAAATCATGGCCCACCCGCCCGCAAAAACAACATCCAACACAAAAACCCACGCAAATAGTTTCTTGCGTCTCCCTCCTTAGGAACCAGGACGCCACAGTTTTTTTCTGCATGCTTCAACTGGACGATGCGAAACGATCAAGAGCCTCCACCCCATCTAAAAACGAAGTTTGAGCTGATTTTATATTCTTGGTTTTTTTTATTATTGCCGCCACTGACACGGCTTTTCAAAAACAGAGTCGTTTTCCATTCTCGCCGCGGTAATAAATTCTGCGTTAAAACTTTATTAAAATCAATTCAATAATTTTCGCTTTACGTAATATACATAGAACGAAATAAAGCAAAACTCGTACATATGTACGGACCACAAAATTGGTTTCTGTAATAGGCAAGCCATGAAGCCAATGTTCGGATGGACCTAAAAAAGTGTAATATGCTGCCAGGTGTTTACTCTACAGGTCAATGAACAGACTGTTATGAATACAACAAAGTTTTCAGTTTTACAACCCCTCACCCCCCAACCGCCCCGATTTCACCCCATCCCAAAAAAACTGAAAATGATCAGGAACCCGTAAAACGCCTAAAAACAAAGTTTGAGCTGTTTTTATATTTTAGTTTTTTTATTATTGCTGCGCCACTGAAAATACTTTTCCAAAACATACGCGTCCTCGATCCTAGCTGCGGTAGTAATACTGAAGTGAAAATTTCATTAAAAACAATAATTTTCGCATTACGCAATATAAAACGATGTAAAACAATACTCGTATGTATATTGTATATATAACAAATTCTCTTATAAGGCCCTTGGTTTTTATAATAAGCAAGCCAATTTTCAGATCTACGTAAAAAGTGTATTATGCCGCTAGGTTTTTCATTCAAAGATCAATGGACAACCCATTATGAGTACAACAAATTTTTCAGTTTTTCAACCCCCCACCCTCCAACCACCTCAAATTCACCTTCACCCAAAAAAACGTAGAAAATGATCAGATCCGCGCGGTAGTAATACTGTGTCAAAATTTCACTAAAATCAATTGGACAATTTTCCCGTTACGCGATATCGAACGATCTAAAACAATACTCGTATGTATATTGTATATATCACAAATTCTCTCACAAGTCCCGTGGTTTCTATAATAACCATGCAAAGTTCGGATGGACCTAAAAAAGTGTATCATGACGCTAGGTTTTTCATTCATTTATCAATGGACAGCCCATTACGAATGCAACATATTTTTCAATTTTCCAACCCTCCAACCCCCAACCGCCCCAAATTCACCCCTACCTAAAAAAAAGTAGCAAATGATCAGGAACCCCTAAAACGCCTAAAAACAAAGTTTGAGGCATATTTGAATTTTTTGTTTTTTGTTAATTACTCTGCCCCCCGTATAACGATTTTTAAAATTATAGGAACATTATCTACTACGACCCCACAGCATATCGCTGCCCAAATTTCATCACAATCCATGCAGCGGTTGCTGAGATTACGAGGCTAGATAAAAGCGACAGACAGACCGACAGACAGACAGACAGACAGACCGACAGACAGACAGACCGACGGAAACAAGTGACGTGGATTTTCGTTATGTAGACATCATAAAACGCCCAAAAAGCGTATTATCTCAAAATCGAAAATATTCGCGATCACAATACTCCCCTCACCTATCGGTGTGGGAAGTAAAAGGAAAAAAAACAAAAAAACATAAAAAATGCGCTGCAGTGAGACAGAAGAGAATAGCAAGAGAACATAATATACAAACATAAGAACATAAAGCAACGTTTGCTGCCAAAAAAGACATCCATGGAGTAGAGACATCGCTCTACAAAAAAATTTCGGAGCTGCGTCTTAAAGGAAACGATAGAAGTCAAACATTTTACTTCTGCAGGTATGATATTGAACATAAGAAGCTATTGTCGAAGCTTTTAACTATATTTTGGAGAAAGTGTCTCCATGTCTACGAAAGAACTGGACAAACTACAATAAACAGCCAATTGGACCAGAAGGAAGATTGCCGATTACTCGTGCCTTATACCGCTGTAAAAACTAAACTGAATGCAGCCACACGCGTTCATCGTCAACGCAACAATAATTCCCATTTTTATCCCAATGCACTACTAAATTTAAGTCTCGTCGCTGTGCCTCTAGCCTTCTCGCTCCACTCTGTCTATACCCTAATGCCGATCACTTTTAACTGACAGTTTTCACCGAGAACTATGCAATGTCAGTAAAAACTGATCTTCGTTATGTCTATATACGTTCAGTTTTAAATGACGATGAATCAATTTTCAAAATGTCGTCAAATGATTCAGATCCCTAGTTATATGTGTTCTTTTGTTAACTTTAAATAATGCGAAGAGAAAAATTAACTTGAAGAATGGTGCAAAGAATGGTTAAGAAAAGGGGCTATTCACATGTTAATTTATTAGCAGAATTTAAAATATTTCCAAAGGATTGGCACAACTATCTCACAATGGGTGAATCAAATTACCTACATCTATAGTCGCATTGGGTTCTAGTTCTTTCATTTTTTCCTAAAGTTTCGTGTACGTTGCTGATTTTGAGGCTTGGTTATGGTACTCTTTACTTTTATTCTGCCATAAACAAGGCTCACTCCTACAGAATTCTATGAATTCCACTAACCACTGTTTTTGCGACATCAAATCGCATACACACGTACAGTTTCAACTGAACAGTTCCGTCACTTCAGTTAAAATTATCGTTTCCACAATATAACAACAGACACTGAGACCCAGTTTCGCAATCGGTAGTTAACTAGAGGTTAAAAGAAAACTAGTGGTTAACGAACACTTTGTGTTTCACAATCGGCGGTTTACGTCAAAGGCTCTGGTTATATAACCAGTAGTTGACACATTGTTGGACACTCTGCTGGCCGGGAGGCTTCGTAATATGGCACCTCAGAACATTCCCATTTTTTGCGTTTGTAACATGATTTGCGTTATCAAAATATTTTAGGGGTATTCATTTTTGACTCTTTTTTTTTTCATTTTTGAGGTTTTTGGTGACAATAAAAAAGACGGCTATATCCGTCGTGTCATATCACAGCAGACTTTATGTTCTAGAATGACAACCTCGGCTATAGCCGTCTGATCAGTGTAATGGTAAAAGACATCTTGTGGGAAGAAAAGAACAATTTTCGAGACAAAAGCTAAAACAAAAACAACATTTTATTGTATCAAATTTATAAACAAAAACGAATCTCTCAGAATGTAGCAAACAGAGGTATCCCCGAACAAAACAGAATTTAGGCACAAATTTATGTTTGACACCACTCTTCAAAGCAGTCTGGACACAAAGCAGGTTTATTTTCACAATCCTTGCATCTATAGCTAGTTCCTTTGCGTTTTCCAGACTTGAAACATTGCTTGCGTCTAAGAAAATATGATTTTATTTTGTGATCCTCTGGTAGCTCTGGGCAGCTTCTCTGGAAGATTTCTCACACGTGCTTCGAGTTTTATATTGATATGAAACAATATATTCTATATGTATAATAGGTGGACGACAAATATCTGCTTAGGATGAAAATATCTGGTTACCTACCTCCCATCAGTACTGAAAACAGGAAAATAAAAAAAAACACACTTGCAATATGGCAGTTATACACCTGGTCAATACATCACATTGGAGGTTATGGACGGTTATAGCCGTCGTGCCGTTTTACCTATGCACCTTAAAACATGAATAGTTGGGATAGCGTACAGTGGGTTAGAATTTGGCAATTTCAGAAAATACGAGCTTCACGCTACGGCACTAACATTGCTTAACAAGGGACGTATACCGACATTCTGACGGTCGTCGCCGTTCTGCCGTAACAAGCAGATAAATTTTTGACTGATATAGCCGTCGTGGCGTATCACGATCACTCCCCGCAGACGGCTATAGCCGTTGTGTCCAACAACGTGTTAAGCTAACCCAAGGATAAAGTAGTAGGGATTATCTCTGACGTTTGTTGTGGTCAATCGATGACACATACGTTTGCTTTGGAAGTTATAAAGCACGCATTTTGACATTGACGTCTTAGACGTCGATGCATTTTGATTATAGTCTGTCGTGACACAAGTCAAAAATGAGAATACAAAGGTTTGGCTTATTTATCAAAGTGTTAGGTTGTATCCACAGAACACAATTATGGCTGTACTTTGAGACCCAGCCGTGTTGCAACCTGAAGATAAATAAACTAACTTAACCACTGGTTTTCTTTCTGAAACAGAGCGATCCGATAACTACTGGTTAACTTCTATCTGTCGGTTAAGTGACTACAAGGGGTTACCAATGATTGTGAAACCCAGCCTAAGAAAACTGTCAGTTTTTATGGAACATACGGTCAGTTTTCAGTGACAGTTAATAGTGTTCGGTGAAAACTGTCAGTTAAAGGTGATCGTCTGTAGCCGGCATTAGACTATTCCAGATCCATACCACAGAGTTAGCATCTCTAGAGGGAATGTAAACAACAAAATGCACAATGAAAATGAAATTTTGACAGCTTGAGGGCATTACCAGTGGCGTACGATTTCATATTAAAACGGGATGTTCATTAATAGATTCAATTATTACTGTGATATTACTAACTGATACAATAAGTTGTATTAGTATTTAGCTATACTTAGAGAGTTACTCTTATTATAACTTGATTGTAACAGTTGATAATATATTATTATCGTGAAGTGTTTCCCCATATTTTACGCTACTGAAAACCAAAACAAAACCTATACTAACCTATGATAAGTGGTGTTCACCGATTCGTCGCTATTGCAGCAAACTATGCACTTTTTATTTCGTCCCATCATGCAATTATGACAATATTGTTCATAAATAATTTAATTCACACCACAAATAGTCACAAAGTCACTCAAATATACACTAAAACAACAAAAATCTCAACATACGCAATAACCACAACTACAATGACAGCCACATGACAGCTTGAGGGGACGCCGATTCTCGATTGCCAGATTTACGACATATTAGAAGTTATTGCGACATTCCGCTATGAAATTTACCATTTTTGAGATTTCGTTAAATCGATACAAATTATCTTCACGTAAATCTGTTACACTGCAAGTATATATTTTAATGTATAGTTAAATACCCAGTTAAATACTTTGAGGAACATGAGTTCAAACTGCGGAAGAGCGGAAGCTGCCAGATTTTGAAGAAACTGGAAGGTCCTTAAGCGGACGAAGAAGAGTGGCAATAGCGCTATAGATGTTGGCTGGCCAATATTCAAATTAGGCGCTCTCTAGAGATGTTAACTCTGATGCATACGATATAAGAACGAGATGTAACCCCAAAGCTCTTTATTCCATTTCTAATAGGATAACCGAGCCGATTATTAATTTTAAACGGTCCTGTGGCGGCAACACCGGCGTTTGGCGGTCGGTCGCCAACTTGAATTATTCAGACAGATGCTCCAGATGGGGAATTTATGGGCAGCGGTCGCAGGAGACAGCAGATATTAGAAAGCCGTTTTGTCGCCGGAAGCAGTTTGCGTGTTCCGAAAACAAGACAGATAGTGCTTGGCTTTTTCAGCGGTTTCCTGCAAATAAACGGAGAGCTAACTACATAGCAAGTAACATAGTGAATGGAGTAATGGAGCTATTAAAGTTCTGTCTGGAGAACAAGGACAAGTTTTATATGCAAGAAGATGGATTACCCATGAGATCACCGCTATCTCCAATCATGGCCAACCTTTACATGGAATTGTTCGAATCAACTGCCATTGAAACCTCTGATGTTAAACCGAAGTTATGGCTTCGTTATGTTGATGACACATTCATAATCTGGAACCGTGGAGACGAACAACTGGAAACGTTCTTTGCACACCTCAACAACATGAGACCATCGATAAAGTTCACGAAAGAAGAAGAGAACAATAACAGCCTTCCTTTTCTGGATGTCTTGGTAATGATAAGAAACACCGAAATAGAAACCAAAGTGTACAGAAAACTAACACACACAGGACAATACCTGCATTACACCTCAAACCATCCAACATCAACAAAGAAAGGAGTCATTCGAACCTTGGTCGATCGAGCCAAGCATATTTGTAACACACAACAAGGACTGGAAGAATAACTACATCAAATTAAAGGAGATCTGTTAAAGAACGTATATCCCAAGAGGCTAGTGGAAGCAACAATGCAAGAGAATCATACTAGCAGAAATAAGGGTCCTGAAGAACACAGGCATTCACTAAGTATACCATACGTGAAAGGACTATCAGTCAGAAGAATAGGACAACACTATAAAATTCAAACACGATTCTCTCGAAGCACCACTCTTCGAAGTCTACTAACGAAAACAAAACCCAGGAATGAACATCAAGAAACAAAAAACTGAATCTACGAGGTACCATGTGAATGTGGCAAAGTATACATTGGTGAAACGAAAAGACCCCTGGAAGCGAGAATTAAGGAGCATAGACTCAACACCCAGAGAGCAGAGACAGGAAAGTCCGGAATAGCAGATCACGCTTGGACCGAGCATCATAAAATTATTTGGGAAGATGCAAAGGTTATTGACAAAGAACCTCAATGGTATCGCCGAAAATTCAAGGAAGCAGCTTATATCGCCAGCAACAAAAACGTGTACAGCAAGCCTAGTGTAGTGTAGTGTAGAAATTAGACCAATATGGAAGCCCCTCATAAGAAATATAAAAAGGCTAGGCTGGGACTCAGTGACTATCAACGGCCACGTCATCATCAGCAAGAAGCGACGTCACTGATGCACCTAACAGAATGCGCAGCAACCATCAGGACAAGCCACGAAAAACGACACGTCAGCTAGACGAGAATAAATAGCAATGATTGGAACATGTTCGACAGTTTACCTGAAGACGATTGAAGATACCACATCAATCGAAACGTTGTAATCCAAAATTATATAGACAATGGAAGTCCGAAGCAGACCTTTGGAACCATCTACCTTGTCTACAAATTTCAAACAACAGCAAGTAACATGCCACGCTCCAGGGAATATCTTACTTAGAAACCTGCTGAATGGACTAGTATCATGAATCTTTTTTTTGGTTGCATATGATAGAGTACGTCATAAAGAGCATCTCATTCTTTTCTCCGATTTTTTTGGGCACAGAAAAGCCGTGAAAATAAGAAAAATATTCGAATTCTCCTAGGGCAGTGACGTCACTGCCCTAAAGGCGAATAGCCAATCAAAAGACAGATATGTGTGCTATGTTGCCGCATGGCGCGCGAAATGCCGGAGCTGTACGCGGGCTCGCTCATCTATCTTGTCTTCTGTTCCCGTCTGCGAGTCGGAGCTGTTCTTGGCAACAATGCACTGCTGATGATTCGCGCGGTTGGCACTGATTGGCTAAATTTGAATTCCTTTCTTTAAACTTTAGAATGGAAATACTAAAAAACAAAATGATAATGAGTAACGAAATGCAGTAGTACGTTTATTTTTGTATGCACGGAGCGGTTATAACAATTGAATCATTGTTCTTAATCTCGTGATACTAGTCCATTGGGTTTTTGAACGTAAATCTTTTTATGATAAATACAGAGATAATATATGAGTTTTATTACAACACTATTTTTCCTTTTTTTGCAATAATTAGTACGTCCTATACATAACGGTGATATCACTTTTTATTATTTTCCCTTTGCATGAAGCTATAGTCCCAGATCCCCTTGCAACCAAATCATCGCCCGCCTGCCCTAAAAAACATCCAATACAAAAACTCTAGTAAATAGTTTCTTAAATCTCTCCATAGGAACTAGAACGACAAAACGTTTAGTCTGCAAGCTTCAACTGGATCAAGCGAAAAGATCAGGAACGCCAAATTGCCTAAAAATGAAGCTTGAGCAATTTTTATATTTTTAGCTTTTTTTTTTATATTGCTGCACCGCCACTGACATGATTTTTAAAAGCTTTACGCGTGCTTCATCCTCGCCACGGCAATAATACTGTGTCGAAATTTCATTAAAATCACTTCCAGGTTACACAATGCAGAACGATGTAAATCAATACTCGTGTGTAACACACAACAGAAAAATTCCTTGGTTTCTGTAATAAGCAAGACAATGTTCCGACGGCCCTAAAAGAGTACATGCAGTTGCTGGATCCTTTTTTCGCGAGTCAATGGAGAGCCTATTACGCATTCAAAAACATGTTTCAGTTCTGCACCCCTCCACCCACCAACCACCCCAATTTCACCCCCATCTAAAGAAAATAGAAAAAACAGAAAATGATCAGGAACCCCAAAACGCCTAAAAACGAATTTTGAGCTGTTTTTATATTATTAGTCTTGTTATTGTTGCTGCGCCGCCACTGACACGATTTTTAAAAACCATACGCATTTACCGTCCTTGGCACGGTAATTATACTGTGGCAAAGCTTCATCAAAACCAATTTCATAATTTCCATGTTACTCAATACAGCAATATCCATATCTATTGGTATCAGGAAATTCTCTTGGTTTCTGTAGTAAGCAAGGCAATGATCTGATGGACCTAAAAGAAGGATATTATGCCCTAGGATTCTCCTGCACACGTCAATGGACAGCCTATTATGAATACAACGAATTTTTGAGCTTTACAGCCTCCACCCCCCCAACCACCCCACATACACCACCACCAAAAAAAAAGTAGGAAATGATAAGAAACTCCTAAGACGCCTAGAAATAGAGTTTGAGGGATATTTTCTTTGTTTTTTGCTAATTACTCCGCCTCTAATGCACCGATTTTCAAAATTTTAGAAGAATTACTTACTAGGACCCCACAGCATATCGGTACCCAAATTTCGTCACGATCCATGCAGCGGTTACTAAGATTACGAGGGTTGAAGAAACGCGACAGACAGACAGACAGACAGACCAACAGACAGACAGACCGGCGGAAATGCGTGACGTGGATTTTCGTTACGTAGACATCATAAAACGCGCAAAAAGTGTATTATCTCAAAATCGAAAACATTCGCGATCACGATACTCCCCTCACCTATCGGTGTGGGAAGTAAAACCACAAAAGACCATAACTCAAGACGTAGCCTTTCCTGTCATTACTTTTTGCCCCTAGGCAGCTTGAAAAGGGCATAGGGAAATATTTCAAATTTACCTATTCAAACACTTATTAAAGAACGACCTAAGGTGACAGCTCGTAAATCCAACACCTAGTGAACTGTGCTCTGGAAGACTTCGGAAATAAATAATAATAATAATTAATTTAATAAATAATTAATAATAATAATAACAAAAGTTACCTACTTAATAGATATTGCTATTCCCAATGATGTGAATGTTCAAAACACCTACGCTGGGAAAATATCTAAATACACTGACCTTGCCATAGAAGTGAAGCGACTCTGGAAACAAGATAAAGTTATTATTGTCCCCCTCATTATGTCGGTCTCAGGCGGGACCATCGATAGCTACCGGGCCTGCTGGTGTATCCCCACCACGGCGTCTACGTCACACGAGGCGCCGCGCCGGGCGGCCGGCCGATCATCCAGTCGCGTTTGTAATCGTCGCATACGCGCATGGATTTTCTATTTCTCTAGTAAAAAATGCTGTCTAGTTGCTGTGTGTCATTCTGCAGTAGTAATTATAAAGATACAGAGCGCATATCTGTGTTCAAATTTCCAAAAGATGTAATGAAACGTAATCAGTGGTTACGCGCTATACATCGAGATAACTTCACGATAAAGGATTCGTCTGTAATATGCATCAAACACTTCGAAGATAGATTTATAATCCGTATTGATACTGCTATAAGGCCCGATGGTACGACTTTAACAGTTCCTCGATCAAAGATTAAATTGTCGGACGATGCTATTCCGACAAAGTTTCAAAATCAGCCGCAATATTTTAGCGTACGTCTGCCTCCGAAAAGAAAAGATCCCGCAGAACGAACACAAGAAATTGATCAACGAAAAGATGCCAAGATCCATAAACGATGTGAAGAAGATGTCATAACGGATTTCGAATATTTAAAATGCAATTTTAAACAGAAAATAAATGGAATAGAAAATGTTTCAACAATAGAAGGTAAAAATAAGATTGTTATTTATAAGATAGATATTACTGAAATGCCAAAAGTTATCTCATCTGTGACAATTGAAAAAGATGTGTCTGTGATAGTATAGTAAGATTTCGTGATAAATAATATTCTAAAAATTAAAGAAATATTAGGAAATATTTCAAAACAACGAAGGTATACTACTGACACATTAATATGGTCCTGTTCGATTCACTTTTCGTTTCCAGGAGCTTATAGAAAAATACGTGACGGCGATTTTTTAACTCTACCGAGTCATACATATGCACTGTGTACATCATTTTGTGGGTAATAGATAACGTCATATAATTTGTGTGCAAATAGGGCCAACTTTTGACCTTCTCAGGTCTGAACGACTCTAGTTAAATAAATATCAACTAGCACCTCTTATCACAAATTCAATTTCCTGTAAATTCATTCCTATACATTACTCTTGTATTTTTTACCGTTTTCTCAGTATATCAAGAAAATGCTCGTAGCGCTGGAGTTTCTCTATTAATCCCTGTAGATACGTGCGGCCCGGTGCGGCGCTACGTGTGACGTCACACGCAGCACCATAAGGCCCGGTAGCTATCGATGGTCCCGTCTCAGGCCTCACACCGAACACATTTACACAACATCTACAACAGTTGGGCCTGGACGAAGGGTTACATAAAATATTCCAAAAGTCTGTAATCCTTAAGACCTGTAATATAGTACGATCTTTCCTAAATTCCGATCAGTAATAGTTCAGGTGTTGACTTGGCCTCGCCCGTCAACATTTGTCGTTACCGCAGTCATGCGAGAGAAGTTTGAAAAAACATGATAATAATAATAATATCTGAGGTGAAATCACTGAGCCATATGTGGTCAGATCCCTGCCACATCAGTAATATGACGTTTTTGCCAGTGTATAAATATTTTCCTGAAAGTGTACTTGTAGGTTCTAATTTAGTGTTTGTGGTGTAGCTATTCCTACCCAAAACGTATTTTTTTATTATCTTAAAAGGGCTTTTTCTAATGACATATACGCGTATGTTCTAAATTAATCGTACAGCACACAAAAGGGCGTATCTCAACTTTTTTTTTAATTTTTTATGCGCTTCAAAAGTATTTAAGTCAAAAATATTTAGTGCTAGGAGTGTCTACTCCTTCTACCAATTAAAACCAATTTACTAGAGCTACAACCTCATAGTTATTCCTGTGGGAGAAATATTAGCTTTATCAGAAGCGTAAAATAGTTCTCTTGTAAAATTAGCTTTTTTGAGATACACCGGATCCGAGGCGCCGGACACTATCTACTAAAAGTACCGCAACAACTGCTTTCCGTCGAGTCCTTCAATGCCAGAGATGTTACCAAACTGTACACTATTTATGAAATTACCCCCGTAATAATGCATCTGGTGACATCCTCGCCTACGTCACTCACTTGTGGAACAGAGCAATAGAAAATCATGGTGAATCGCGTGTTTTTGCACTTGACATATCGAAAGCCTTCGACAGAGTGTGGCATGAGGGACTTCTGGACAAGCTTGCTGCTTATGGGCTACCACCTGGCTTGCGCCAGTGGCTGAATAGCTTTTTGAACGACCGATCTCTGTTGTAGTCTAAGGCTGTTCATCAGGCGTATTTTCCATAAACGGCGGTGTTCCTCAGGGATCTGTCCTGTCCCCTACCTACACTGTTTCTGCTGTACATCAACGAGCTGCTGAGAATAACATCCAATCCAATCTACAGCTTTGCAGACGACAGTACATTAATATCGTGCATGGAAGCAAGCCATTATCAGCTCAGGAGACAGTGCGTCGGCGACAACAGCATGCCACACAGATCAATGCAGATATCTAAACAATTGTCGAGCGGGGTTAGGCAAATAGAGTACAGTTCAACGTTCAGAAAACTCAGGCAACAACACTTACAAAGAAGACTCACGTTGACTTGCCAACTGTGGAAATGAAGGGTCACCCCATATTCGAGTCACCTTCCGCCAAGCTTTTGGGGATCAACATTAACCATAACATGTCCTGGCATGATCAGGTCATCAGTATTACTAAAGCGGCATCCCAGAAGCTTGAAGTTTTGTTCCGCTGCGCTGTAGGAAGCTGTATACAGCAGAGCAACTGCTATTGCTCTACAAAGCACAGATCCGGCCTTCGCTGAAGTATTGCTCCCATGCATGGGGATGCACTCCGAAGCACTCTCTTTTCTTCTGAACACTATCTAGAAGAGAGCAATTAGACTAATCGGTACGCCTAGCCTCACAGGGGACCTCCACAGCCTGGAACATCGAAGAAGGGTGGTTAACCTATCCCTATTTCACAGATTATGTCACACAAGATGTTCGAGTGAGCTCCCCCAGATAATAACACCAAAGGCCGTCTGAATGAGGACCACTAGAGAAGCTCTGCGAGCTCATCCTTACAAGGTCGAGGTCTCCTCCAGCATCCTTCGTTTTGGAAAACTTCGACGCTGTGGAATGAGCTACCACATAATTTGTTTCCCGACGGCTACAACCTGCAGCGTTTCAAATCTAACGTGCACCGATACTTATTCTCTCGCAGCGCTTCTACAGCGCCATAGGCTTTCATCCTTTGCTAACCATAAAAAAACTCTTCTCAATCGTATAAGTGCCGCTGTCTTTTTGATCCATTCTAACACCGTTCAATATTCAGCTGCTTCCTGTCACCACCATTTTCGTCTCCCCATATTACCTCACAACGATGGCGTATCGTTGTCACAGCCCGTAAGTAAGGCGTATCAACCGACGCGACGTAATCATAAGGGTCGTTTAGACGAGCGTCTTTCCGCTAAGCAGGCCTGCCACCATATTTCCCTTATTTTTCATGCGACGTTATAGAATTCGCTTGTCATTTCACGGGACGTTTACTTTGTTAGATTGCAGAGGAAGAGGATGCGAGTTTGCCCGCTATCTGTGCATATTTACCCACCCCTTTTCAGTTCATGACGTACCGTAGCGGGAAATGAAGGCAATGCTTTAAAGCGCGCCAATAAACTGCGATGAAGAATTTGCTGAAATACCCGTTTTTTTTATTATTTTTACAATGTTTTATGCTAAACTTTCTCTAATCTAAAGTTTATCATCATAGTTTTATGTTATTTTATAAATTATATTACATTACATGTATGTCGTGTCCATTGAGGCAATAACATTTTTCATCATCTTCACAGCGAACACAGATTTCATCTTTTCTTTCGTTGTCGCTATGTCAGTTCGTGTATATTTTTCTGCTAAGTTAGTTGTTTTCTTCTACCTGAACAGATTTTTGTTTATATTTCATGGCCTGCTACGTTGCTTATAGGTAGGAAAATTGAAAAACGCTGATTTGTTTGAAAATTTAAAATTAAATGAAAACTACCAGAGATTGATATCCACAACCTTATATCATTAGAAAAGTTATCCAATTCTACGTTTAACCGTATAAAAAAAATTGGGTATTCCCATTTGAAAAAATCAAGTTAGCGCTGATCGAAGTTTTCTTAATTAATCGACCGATGTCTCCAAGCATAAACGTAACTTAAATTTCACAGCCCCATCAAAGCTGACGCATTTTATGCTTAGTAATACAGCAAAGTCGCAGCCTTCCAAATTTTATAATCTCTGCGATATTCAATTTTTTCCTGATATCTACTTATACCGAAAATGGCGATTTACACCTAAACGGTTCGCTTTAAGTTCCATGTATGATACATAAAGTCACACTAGAATTCACCAGGGTATCCGAATATGCAATAATGTACGGGGTGTTCCATTTAAAAAACATAACTTTGATACATTTCTTGTTTTTGGGACACCCTGTATAACATGAAAATATTTTTAAAATGTACCCTTTATAGGTGTCTATCCATCCGAAATTATTATTTTATTTTTTATCAAATACTTTAGCTATAATGCTTTGTGCCGAATAACGTGAATAACCCTATATATATACCGTTTAAATTCTTCTTCGGTTTAAGTAAACTCACAAATTTCTTTGAAGCATCATCAGTTTTGTATAAAATTTCCGTCTTATAAAAGGTTTTACCTTCACCTCTATTAAACTCTAATCTTTTTAAGATTATTCTTTTGGCCTCGGAAATGCCTGCTATTTTTTTAAGTGACTCTCTGAGTCTAATCAGAACTATATTGTCGCCGTCTTTAGCACCTGCATCCTGGATCCTGCATAATAGCACATAATAGTATCTAGTCAAACTGTTAAATAAATCGCCATTGCCACGTGATACCCGTGATACCCGTGATACCACCGTCAACCATCGGTCAACGAATCTGACAGTAGTGCTGGTCCACCGCCATTTGAGTCGTGTCCCAGTTCCCATCAGTTTCCTTATCACTGGATCTATCCAACCATGAATGAGCTATTAAAAAAATGGGGATGCGAAGACCTGACTTTGGTGTTCCTAGATAAGTACCACATATGTTAAATCTGATTTAAGAAATTTTGCAGAACTATTTCTCCAGTGTACCCATCACTAAACAGGCACTGACTGATTTACAAATATTTGAAAACTTTGCACACATATTCAAAGTCCAAATTTCAGCTGGCTTCTACATATGTATGTCTTGCAGATAATGACATAGATAAGAAAAATTTCTACATGCTCATAGAAGAGTTTGAATGCTGAAATTAATACTACTAGATTCCTCAACCAAGAATATCACAATTTTAGAATAAAGTTGAGCTACTTGCGTCAAGTTTATGAAATGCTCCCAGCTAAGACTATGAAATGCTTCAGTCAAGATTATGAAATACTTCGGTCAAGATTACCATACGCTTCGTTTAAGATTTTGGTATTCTTACTTTCAAGAATTTTCCAGTTTTGCATTGAAGATATTTTCTCAATCTAAACCTTATATGGTCAAAGATATCGTATTCTCACTTTAAGATTCGCATAACTTTGCTTGTATAGGAAGTTATGGTATACTTGGATTAAAGCATCTGTGCTTCATCTAAGAAACTATTTTTATGTGTGTACGATTAAAAAGTCTGCGTCTCAGTTATTACTGGATATAAATTATGAACTATAATTTCCGTAAATAATTCACTGTACATTTTACTACCGCTAATCGCGTATGTCTATGAACGCTGCCTAATCGTCCACCTAGCAACCCTTTTAATAAGTTTTACATCGTTTTGAGCTGCGATTAGTATCATTTATAGCTGCACATTTTACAACAATCATTATCTTTATGGTTTTATAAGCTCGAGCATGTGCTCGGAAACTTTTTTCAGAGTAACAAAATATGTAAATTGCTGCTTTTACAGCTTTTCATAGCGATTAAACACGTTTCCGAAGTTGCACTTAAAAAGATAATTACTATTTGCCTACGTGCTGCACTTTACTAACGGACAACATGAAGGGGAACATGGACGTGACAGGGAGGTGCATAAAGTTGGACACCATAGGTGTTACATAATTTAGTGGACTGTAGTTTTTTTTGTACAATGTGGTTTGCGGGTAAAACTAATTGAGGTTTTGAATAAAAAATTTTTTGTCATAAATGGAAAGATCATACATAAGTTTTATAACAAAACTGTATTTGTTTTCCTTTTTTTCGCAATAATTCAACAGTTAGATCAAAATGAAAATGGGTTTTTGAATCGAGTACCGAAAACACGCCGACAGCTCCAGAACCCGTGTGACGTCACCATGGCGGTAAGGATGCTCCTTTGACCAACGACGTCCTACTCCAATACTAGATTCTAGAATCCCAGCCAATCGCGAAAATACGTACTGCTAAACTGGTAACTAGTGTATGTTTGTTGCAACATAGACGATGAATGAAGTTTGCAGCTCGAGACTAAAGTCTACGATCGAAATAAATATATTTTTGAATGTTTGAAGTCAGATTACAGATTCCAGTAAGAGAGTACCGAAATCAAATATGTTTCGTTGAAAAGATCTCCTCAATCGAAGGATGGCCCAGTGGTTAGAGAGTCCGATAGTGGATCTCAGGCCTCTCAGGGTAGTAGGGGCAACAGCTCCCCAGACATGAGAGCAATACTCCAAGCCAAGCCTTATCTGGGCTTTATATAGCATGAGGAGGTTACATGGTGAGAAGTACTTTCTGGCTCCAAATAGGTACCCAAGCTTTTTACCAGCAGCTTTTGCAGTTGAAGCAACGTGTTCGTGCCAGATCAGATTTTCTGTAATGTTGACTCCTAGCAGCTTGAATGAGTAACTCCTTCGCAGAGCCCGGTTGTTCCTTAGAACCTGATGTTGGCTTGGGCACTTCTTGTTTGATAGAGTAGAATACTGGGTCTTGGAAGCATTAAATGTTACCGTATTCTTGAGCCTCCAAGCGGTAATGGTATCTAGATCCTTTGAAAGTGAAGCTGCCACTGCCAGTCTTCTGCGTTCCAGCTCGACCACAGAGATCGGTCTATTGCTCATGATGCCTGCATGCAACGTACTGTCTTCCGCAAAACTGTGGATTGGATTTGTTGTGCTAGATCATTGATGTGAAGCAGAAACAATGTCGGAGCCAATACCGATCCCTGCGGGATCCCAGCATTGATGCTACGGAAAGAAGAGGAAAAGCCGTCTACCACGACAGAGATTTTCCGACCTGACAGGAAGTCTGCGAGCCAACCGAAAAGCCTAACAGGGAGCCCGTAAGACGGGAGCTTGTTTAGGAGAACTGCATACCACGGTTGATCGAACGACGTTGAAATATCGAGAAAAACGATGTGAGCCTCGCCAAATTACTGGATGAGTTTGCTCCACACATGTCTGACGTAAGCCAGGAGATTTCCAGTTGATCTTTGGTGTCGGAATCCATATTGTCTGTCGTTGATTAATCTCAATAAAGGAAAATGCGGAGATAATAAAGATAAGAAACGGCTCACAGATAGGAGCATCTTGTGAAAGCTACTTGCCGGAGGTACTCTCATACCTGTCATAGAGTGATGAAGGGTCAGGGGCAACAATGGTCAAGGAGTATCAGCAAAGTCGCTGTCACTAATGCCATTAATATGCTTGAATCACAATTGATTCTGTGGAGCAAAATAGAGGGCAGGAGAGGTCAGGGGCGCCGACGAACATCGTGGCTGAGCAAAATTAGACAACGGACGGGAATGACAACCGTTGATTTATTCAGGGCAGCTGTCAACGGCATTATATGGAGCAACGTGATTGCCAACATCCACACAGGATAGGCACTGGCAGAAATATCAATAGCAATTATAAAGTCAGTCTCATAGAAATGCTGAGAAGTAAGTTATTATACATATAATATACAGTAATAATATCATTTTTCGAATAATACATAGTGCAGTGGCAATAGCTGTTCAAATGCATCTCCTATTATAAAGTTTAAGTGCTGACAGAAGGTATGCAGGATAATTGAAAGAGAATAGATAATTGTGATACACCTTTTTATTATTTTTACTATAAAAGTTTAATATCTATTACTCCAGGAGTATATTTATAAAATAGCCTCGCCCAAAATTGGTATCAGATGCTCGTCGTGCTTCAGATTATATGTAAAAAATGGAGTCAAGTTGATTGACTCAGTACTTCCCACACGTTACGGTGATACCAGTTTATTATTTTCCCATAGCATCAAGATATAGTCTGAGATCCCCTTGCAACAAAATCATCGCCAGTACCCCCCCCCCCCCCCCGCCCCCCCCCCCAATTGTCATATGCCGCTAGGTCTGTCCTGCACAGGTCAATGAACAGCCTATTATCAATAATACAAACTTTTCAGTTTTACAACCCCCACCCAAAAAAGGTACAAAACGGTCAGGAACCCCTAAAACATCCAAAAACGAAGTTTTAGCTTTTTTCATATTTTTTGTTTTTTGATTATTGCTACGCTGCCACTGACACGATTTCTAACAAGCATACGCGTTTTCCATCCTCACCACAGTAATAATAATGTGTCAAAATTTCATTAGAATCAATTTAATAGTTTCCACGTTACAAAATACAAAACGATCTAAAGCAATAAATACTCGTATGTATACAGAAAATTCTAAGTCCCTTAGTTTCGGTAATAGGCAAGGCAATGTTCAGATGGACCTAAAAAGGTGATTTATGTCGCTAGGTCTTCCATCACAGGTCAGCGGACAGCCTATTATTGATACAGCAAATTTTTCAGTTTTTCAACCCCAAACCCTCCAACCACCCGAATTTTACCCCCACCCAAAAAAACTCCGTGAATGATCAGGAACCTCTAAAACACTTAAAAAAGAAGTTTGAGCTGTTTTTATATTTTTAGTTTTTTTATTGTTTCTGCGCCGCCACTGGCCCGATTTATAAAATCCATACGCATTTTTCATCCTCGCCACGGTAGTAATACTGTGTCAAAATTTCATTAAAATCAATTCAACAGTTTCTTCGTTACATAATATAGAACGATCTAAAGCAATACTCGTATGATTACACCAGAAAAAATTCTAAGTCCTTTGGTTTCTGTAATAGGCAAGGCAATGTTCAGATGGATCTAAAAAGGTGATTTATGTCGCTAGATCTTCCTTCACAGGTCAGTGGACAGCCTATTATGAATACAGCAAATTTTTCAATTTTTCAACCCCCCACCCCCCAACCACCCCAATTTCACCCCCACCCAAAAAAACTCAGAAAATGATCAGGAACTTCTAAAACACTTAAAAACGAAGTTTGAGCTGGTTTTATATTTTTAGTTTTTTTATTATTTCTGCGCCGCTACTGGCACTATTTATAAAAACCATACGCATTTTCCATCCTCGACACGATAGTAATACTGTGTCAAAATTGCATTAAAATCAATTGAACAGTTTCTTCGTTACATAATATAGAACGATCTAAAGCAATACTCATATGTTTACACCAGAAAAATTCTAAGTCCTTTAGTTTCTGTAATAGGCATAAGGCAATGTTCGGATAGACCTAAAAAAGTTGTTTATGTCGCTAGGTCTTCCTTCACAGGTCATTGGGTAGTCTATTATGAATACAACAAATTTTTCAATTTTACAACCCCCCAACCCCCAACCACCCCAATTTCCACCCCCACCCAAAAAAAGTAGAAAATGATCAGGAACACCTAAAACGCCTAAAAACGAAGTTTGGGGAATATTTGAAATTTTTCGTTTTTTGCTAATTACTCCGCCGCCAATGCACCGATTTTCAAAATTATAACAGCATTACCTACTACGACCCCACAGCACATCGCTTCCTAAATTTCATCAAAATCCATGCAGCGGTTACTGAGATCACGAGGACAGAAAAACGCGTACAGACAGACCGACAGACCGACAGACAGACCGACAGACAGACCGACAGACAGACCGACAGACAGACCGACAGACAGACAGACCGACGGAAATGAGTGACGTGGATTTTCGTTATGTAGACATCATGAAACGCCCAAAAAGTGTATTATCGCAAAATCGAAAATTTTCGCGATCACAATACTCCCCTCACCTATCGGTGTGGGAAGTAAAAACGCAGAAAATGATCAGGAACCTCTAAAACGCTTAAAAACGAAGTTTGAGCTGTTTTTATATTTTTACTTTTTTTTATTATTTGTGCGCCGCCACTGGCACGATTTATAAAAACCATACGCGTTTTCCATCCTCGCCACGGTAGTAATACTGTGTCAAAATTTCATTAACATCAATTCAACAGTTTCCTTGTAACACGATATAGAAGGATCTAAAGCAATACTCTCGTATGTTTACACCAGAAAAAATTCTAAGTCCTTTGGTTTCTGTAATAGGCAAGGCAGTGTTCGGATGGACCTAAAAAAGTTATTTATGTTGCTAGGTCTTCCTTCATGGGTCAGTGGGCAGTCTATTATGAAAGCAACAAATTTTTCAATTTTACAACCCCCCACCCCCCAACCACCCCAATTTCACCCCCACCCAAAAAAAAGTAAAAAATGATCAGGAACCTCTAAAACGCCTAAAAGCGAAGTTTGAGCTGTTTTTATATTTTTACTTTTTTTTATTATTTGTGCGCCGCCACTGGCACGATTTATAAAAACCATACGCGTTTTCCATCCTCGCCACGGTAGTAATACTGTGTCAAAATTTCATTAACATCAATTCAACAGTTTCCTTGTAACACAATATAGAAGGATCTAAAGCAATACTCTCGTATGTTTACACCAGAAAAAATTCTAAGTCCTTTGGTTTCTGTAATAGGCAAGGCAATGTTCGGATGGACCTAAAAAAGTTATTTATGTTGCTAGGTCTTCCTTCATGGGTCAGTGGGCAGTCTATTATGAAAGCAACAAATTTTTCAATTTTACAACCCCCCACCCCCCAACCACCCCAATTTCACCCCCACCCAAAAACAAGTAAAAAATGATCAGGAACCTCTAAAACGCCTAAAAACGAAGTTTGAGGAATATTTAATTTTTTTTGTTTTTTGCTAATTACTCCGCCGCCCCTGCACCGATTTTCAAAATTATAAGAACATTACCTACTACGACCCCCCAGCATATCGCTGCCCAAATTTCATCACAATCCATGCAGCGGTTACTGAGATTACGAGGACACAAAAACGCGTACAGACAGACCGACAGACAGACCGACAGACAGACAGACAGACCGACAGACAGACAGACAGACCGACGGAAATGAGTGACATGGATTTTCGTTATGTAGACGTCATGAAACGCCCAAAAAGTGTATTATCTCAAAATCGAAAATTTTCGCGATCACAATACTCCCCTCACCTATCGGTGTGGGAAGTAAAATCTATTTTTTTTATTCATATTTTTTTTATATAAAATAAAAAGTGGCAAATTTTAAGTGGTAAACTCTGTAACATATGATATTAAGAATGCAATTCGACAGGTTTTACAATTATTCGCTGACAGTTTACGTATTCCGAGGTTTTTACATTTCAGGCGCTTAGCTTAAGGCACTGTTTGTCGACATTTACATGTCGTATTTTTGACAGATTTTTTGTAGGGTGCAGACTTTTCTCTGTAGATCATCTTCTGTTTCGGCTAAAAGTATGCGAGGTGGCTCCGTAATAGAAAGTCAAATGGAGATTTTCGATTTTTTTAGGTACTACCGCCCACCCGCCCGAGAGATGTCAATTCTTTTATTTTCGTCAAACGAGGCTGAGACTTAAAACTGCGCCTGGATTTGTGATCCTCACATTGAAATTATCCGAAATGCGAGGTTTCATCGTAATAGAAAGCCAAATACAGATTTTCGATTTTTATAGGTGCTCCCGCCCGCCTGATGAGAGATCTGAATTTTTTTATTTTCGTCAAACGAGGCTGAGACTTAAAACTGCGCCTGGATTTGTAATCATCACCTTGAAATTATCCGAAATGCGAGGTTTCATCGTAATAGAAGGCCAAATAGAGATTTTCGATTTTTTTAGGTACACCCGCCCGCCCGAGAGATGTGAAATTTTTTATTTTCGTCAAACGAGGCTGAGACTTAAAACTGCGACTGGATTTGTAATCATCACCTCGAAATTATTCGAAATGTGAGGTTTCATCGTAATAGAAGGCCAAATAGAGATTTTCGATTTTTTTAGTTGATCCCGCCCGCCCGAGAGATCTGAAATTTTTTATTTTTGTCAAACGAGGCTGACTTAAAACTGCGACTGGATTTGTCATCATCACCTTGAAATTATCCGAAATGCGAGGTTTCACCGTAATAGAAGGCCAAATAGAGAACTCCTTTTCTGGTTGCTGTTTGACCAGACAGGTTACCATCAATTCTTACACGAGCTGAGCTAGACTCATAGAGTTGCTGTATGAGAAATACTAAGTGGTAAGGGACTCTCATGGAGATGAGGATTTCTCACAGTTTAGGCCACTTTACGTTATCAAACGCCTTAGAATAGTCCAAAAAGCAGATAAAAACGGGAAAATAATGCTCTCTGGCTTTTTCAATAATCCATCTTAAGTTTAAGATCTGTTCACGCATACCGCGTCCTTTTAGGAAACCTGCCTGCGCCTGAGAAATTTGTCAGCCAATAAAACCCTCCAAATGAGACTGTAATATAATAATATAATAATAGAATATCCTTAAATGACTTCTATCTGTCAGCTACCTAAGTGAAATCTGTATACACCTACTGAACATTGGCTAAATGTTGATAAAGGAACTATACTGTATTCACAGCCAAGCGAGACCAAATGAAAACAAGCCAGCGTGCGTGATCGGCTCATGTCGGTAGGGTCCCTGATAGTCCAGTACACTATGTGTGAATTGTATGTTATAATCCGGCAAGTAAAAACCCCCAAGACTGACTGGAAATCAGATCCAAATATGTGATGTCAAGTGTTCATTGCCTAAATGATCATTTCAAACTGGCACTGGCAACTGGCTACTTTTAAGTTGCAATGGGTTAATAGGGCAACTCTCTTAAATAGTAATATAAAATTCCATAATTGTACTGGACTATAGCCGGCGCGTTCGCAGATGGCAGCGGACAGTAGCCACGCTAATGCTGCATGCGACTGTTTATGTGAAGTCTACCTTGGGATTGAATATACTGTAACTATTCCATCATCAGGCCACCAAGTTTTGCCATCAATAGTCTAAATGAAATCGATTCCATTAAGCCGTTTACGTAACTGAAACTATCCGCCGATTGTTCCAAAATTTCGGCTTTCATGTTGACCGTGGAACCGTGTGCGGTAACGGGAACATTTCCAACTTCCAAATTTCTCCGTTTTGGGTCAATTAGTTGGATTGTCTGATATCGATCGGTCGGACGAAATCGTTCAGGGCAACACAAATATAATTCTGTTCTATTCTAACTGCTCCGCCGCTTCCAATATCCGCATGTCTAGGTCCACGGATAGTCGACTAGCTGACATCTGATTAAATTAGAGTCTGTTGAATGATACCAATTATACATGGTGTCTATAACCTATTCAATATACAAGGTGAGTTTTTAGTACCGGCTCGGTCGATAACTCCACTACTGTAGAAGACAGCGAAAAAAGTTCTATATAAAAGTTGTAGCCACAGATGTCATCCTTGCTCAGAATATATTTTGATTTTTACAGGGTGATCCATAACTACGTGGTGATGCAAACGTGCATTTTTTTTAAATGAGACACCCTATATATTATTCCATATTCAAATTCTACTAATGATTTCCGTTCTTCCAATATAGCATATTGTTACATTATACAGGGTATTTCAAAAGTTATTATTGCCATTTTTATCTCCAAATCGCTGTCAAATGGACGTATTGTATATCAAAAAGTAATGACTCAAAAATAATTTTTTTTACACGCATGGATAAAAAATATCATCTAGTTTTAAAATCGTCTATAAAAAAGCCTACGACGCATATTCGTATACAGGGTGATGTAGAAGGAAAATCCAGATTTTATCTTTTTTTTCAAATGTAACCCCCAATATTTTATTATAGCAAAGAATTGCTTTTAATATGCTCTTTCATCTTTGTATAGTACTTGTTGTATCTACATCCATCAGTTTCCGAGATATTGCGAATTTTCGGTAAATTTAAAATATAGTTCCTATTTGTGTAGTGAAACTTATTTATTTTGAGAAAGTACTATCGAATTTGTTTTTTATTTAACGAACAACCAAACTATAAGGTCATGATAATATTTGTTGAAGTCAAAACCCTGAATCATCGATATCATAAAGTCAAGTATGCTAAGAAAACTATTTTGTTGGCGTGATGCATAATTTTCAAGCAGATTTATCAGGTATGCTCTTAAAAATTGACGATTTTCATAACCTGCTCAATAATTCCGTACTGTGTGAAAAAACAGCTTTAAAAATTAATTTTTCCATTGAGGGTATTTAGGAGAATCTTTGAGAAATTGTCTACTTGCCTCTAAAATATCTCATCTATCAACAGCAATATCCAGAACGGAGGCACTCTAAAACTAATGCGTTTGAAAGATTAAAGAATCGTTTCATTTGGGCTGTGTCGTTTAATATTTCATAGCCTACCTGATAGATCTGCTTGATAATTATGCATGACGTCTATAAAATTGTTTCCTCAGCACACTTGACCTATATTATCTCGTTAATTCAGTGTTTTGACTTGATCAACTACTATTTATGGCCTTATATTTTAGTTGTTTGTTAAGCAAAAATAACATCTGATAGTATTTTCTCAAAATAAATGAATTTTAGTAAACAAATAGAAGGTATATTTAAAATTTGAAGAAAAGACGGAATATATCAGAAACTGATGAATGCAACCATAGCAAGTGCTATACAAAGATAAAAGAGCATATTAAAAGCAATTCTTTGGTATAATAGAATATTGGGGGTTACATTAAAAAAAAGAGACAAAATCTAGATTTTGCATTTGACATCAGCCTGTATACGAATATGGGTCGCGGGTTTTTTTATAGCCGATTTAAGACTAGAGAATATTCTTAATCTTCTCATGTAAAAAAAATAATTTTTGATCAATTGCGTTTTGATACGTACGGTTTTGGTACGTTCATTTTACCGCGATTTGGATACAAAAATGGTCATAACTTTTGAAATACCTTGTATTATGTAACAATACCCTATATTGGAAGAACGGAAATCATTAGTAAAATTTGAAAGTGGAATAATATATAGGGTGTCTTATTTAAAAAAATGCATGTTTGCATCACCACGTAGTTATGGATCATCCTGTATAAATCTAAATATTTTCTGAGTAAGGAGCATATTCGTGGCTACAACTTTTATATACAACTTTTTTTGCTATCTTCTACAGTAGTGGATTTATCGACCGAGCCTGTACTAAAAACTCACCCTGTATATATACACACATAATATACAAATTTTTCAAAATATATATGTAACAATTTTAAAAAGGATTAAAAATTAATGATTTTGTGTATGTTCAAATGGTCTTCTTGCAGAAGATAATTTCAAAGATGGCGTGAATATTAACAAAGCGGGTTTTAATACTGACCTAATATTTACCTTATGCTCGACAAAAAATAAATCCTGATTAAAGCCATAACACATAATCAATGGTGGACAGACAAAAATCCACTTTAAGAACTCAAAACACGATAACCAATCCGTGTTACAAACCAGCATCTGCGATTTGCCAAAACTCAAATGTCAGATGGACACTAAAATAGGTTAAAATCCCCAATATTTTTCAAAGGTACTACATACTTTATAAGCAAGGTCAAAGGTAAGTGTAGACTATGAGACATGAGACTGGCGTCTAGAAATTATAATGTACTTTGGCTCCCTGGCTTCCACAAGGTCACAACACGAAACTGTTGACGTTCACGCTAGAATATCTGATGTTCTGTGTTGACAGTTGACATATGGCTTATGTTTTATGTTGTTTTTGATTGTTTCGGTTGTCGATGTCGGCTTTATAAAATTCAAATTAAATAAAAGCTGATTAAAAACAAGATACAACTGGTACAAGATGAGTAATTTTACCATAAACACTAAGACATAATGAAACTTTCTGCTCAAGGCAACTTCATGGTGGTTTTGATAATAACACGCTCCTTTACTCACCAGACGGCACGTAATTATTCAATTTTATTATCCAATTCAGCAGTCTCGGCACCGAAATGAAATTTCATCGACCTACGCATAGTCAAGTGCCTCTGTCACCAACCCCATCGTGATCTTCAAACTTGCAATTATTAAATTTATATTCGGTTTGGGTGCTCGACTTGAGGGGCGTGGCGAGCCGCTGGCTAAGGAGGGGCTTGCACGGCGGCGGGGTGGGGGGGGTTGCAAAGGTAAGAGGTTATTTTATAAATAACTATTAATATGCCAGGTATTAAAAGGGGTTTTTCTTTCAAGGAATTGTTGTTCTGTGCACGCACAGAACAACCCAGCAAGGAGACGTACGTCATTATGACGTCGAATTGTGGTGAATTTTGGTCACGTTCGTCATATGCCGAATGAATGACGTTGCACTAACGTCATTTTAATGACGTCACATAAACGTTTGTCACTTGACGTCGTCAACATGTAATGGATAAAGATGGGAGAAAATGTATCTCAAAACTTAATGATTTCACTTTTCTTATTCCTTCCTTATATATTTATGAAAAAATGTCTGTGCTCGCATAAGTACTAAAAAATATTAATTAATTATTATCCAAAAATATAGCCGACTTTAGGTAACGTAGGTATATCCCAAATAAAGCAGATATGACAAAATTGTGGCTAATTAATTTGTTGATTGGGTTTTGATAGATTTTATGTTTGCATGAGGTAATTTTGTATTAACCGCGCTTTAGTTCACTAATGAATCACTGCACAACTTACCTAAGGTACAGACCAATGAATGAATCGCATTTAATCCGACCCGATCCGACTGTAGCCGAACCGCTGATCACGATTCCGATCATCACCACAAGGCACAAATTGCCATTTTCGCCATTTTTCTACTTGTGTTTTCTACGATGAAGCTGTGACATGGGGGCGAAGATTTTAACCTTGTGCTGTATCTGCAGTGTTTGTATGTGTGGATTCCACCATTAATAATAATAGGTATAGGTATAGTGTCCAGTGTTTTGTCGGGTATTGTGGATTTATTAGATTGTAGCGTCTTATTATATGGATTGACCCGATTGAAAATAAAAAGTACTTTGTGATTTAGGCAGGCTTCTATAGAAGGCTAGCAAAGCTATGATCATTATCTTTGTATCCTGTCTTTACTATGAAATACATGATTAATTTATTTCGAACTAGTATATTTTATTACCCTTACTCAAATTTGTGCTACACAGATTCCTCACAGCATTATCTCATAAACATTTATCCTATATAGTAATTATAACGTCCAAACTATTTTATCTAGTAACTACACGACTGCGCCAGATGATATCGTCAGATCAGTATTGACTATTGGAGAGACATAAAGTAAGACAAAGTAACCATCGCCAATAATCAGTGCTGATCTGACGATACCTTCTGGCGCAGCCTTGGTTGCTGTATAAAATAGTGTCGACGGAACGACACGTACATGACGATATTGTAAGTTTGTGACGTTATTGGGAAGGCGGTTAGGTGACGTTACTAACACGGCACTCAATGACGTCTTTGGGCTGTGACATTGCGCCGTCACAGACACGTCATATATTCCTCTTTATCGACGTGATAATGACGAATGGGGTATCGTCAAAATGACGTTAGTACAACGACATCGTGTTTGCTGGGATGTGGCTCCAGTGAACCACTTGTTACCCCGGAAACATCATGTATACTGACACATCATCAAGGCAACAGGCTGTCTTTTTTTGTCATTTCCGTCTTCACTCTTATCTTTTCCCCGTGGCCTTAGATCTTCCGTCCCCCAGGTGGTCATGGGGATTAGGAGTTCTGGTTAACGATTTATCCCTATTACTTTCCCAAAGTCAGTCCAATACCCCAAATGTCCATTTACAACTTATTACTGGAAAATCCTTAAAGGGCCCCACAGACATCATTCTTTTTCATCAGGTTTGCACGACGTGCCAACAGATCACACTCATTCCTGTCGGTATGTGCCGAAAAACCGTCGTGTTGACCGTCGTTCCAAAAAATCTGTCCGAGCTTGATTTTACCCGTCGGTTTTGCAGTGTCGTTCTGGTTTCAGGTATAATTTGTAAAGCTTGGGGGGATATCGCAACTGAAAATTTCAAATCCTCGTAGCTTCTACCCGTAACAAGGAATCTCAATGTAGATGTCAGACGTTCATGAGGGGAAATACTTTGTCACATCCAAGTATCCTGTTTTTTTATTAGAGGTGCTACTGAATTAAATAATTCTAAGTACGTTTCTTCATCCATCGTCAAATAATTGTACCAATCCCCTGGTTCCAGGCGCAATTTCCAGACGCAATTCTTCTAATATGGGAGAATTGGCCTCTTTTTAAAAGAACCACCCACTTAGAACGTTTTTTCTTGCTGTATTTCACTTTAATAGCTAAAGCCGCCCTCCAATGCTAAAGTATTATCCATGTTAACGAACCAAAAATTTGCGAGAAACTGAAAGAAAACTGAACAGTGTGTGGAGGTATCGTTCCATAGGTTTAACCGACATCGGTTGGCACGTCGTGCAAACCTGATAAAAAAGAACGATGTCTGTGGGGCCCTTAAGGGTCCCACTCACCTCGTTCTTCTCCGGCATTTTTACTCGACGGGTAAAAACGTTGGACGGAAGAACGTTGGATGATACGTCCACACACGACACACAACAGTTTTTTCCGCGCCAGTTTATCACGATGGACCCTACGCGTACGGGCTTGTTAGCAGTGGCAGCGGTTTTTGCAGTCGAAAAAAATCGCGAAAAAAGAAAAACTCGAAGAAAGCGACTAAAGACTGGCTACTTAAACGCAGTGCACTGTCACATACAAATTTACTGGAGGCGCTAAGATTGGAGCCTGGCTATTGGCACAATTACTTGAGGATTGACGGGGATACATATCAGAAACTGCTAAAACTACAGGTTGCCATAGTACCACAGTCAGGGTACCCAAAAGTCTTTCACTTTTTTCAATTCCTTTCGGAATACACCCCGTAGGGAATCATTTTTTTGTTTTACTGATTTTACTGTTCCATCAGCATCCACTTCCTTGTATTTCACCAGTAGCGCTTCACACGCCTTGTTTTTTGTTTGAATCGCTCATGGTATTCCGCCGATTTAACTTTCCGCACGCGAAGAAAATCTATAAAGTTTGATAAACTCCAAAAAAGTCTAATATTCGACAATCCGCCATTCATATCCATCACCAGTTGCAATCATAAACAACAAAAAAATGCTGAACACCACTGCCACTGCTAAATGCCCGACCAGTCACACTGTTGAGAGCACACACTTCGTTTCTAGTCGAAAGATTG
The DNA here is from genome assembly GCA_951848785.1 of Callosobruchus maculatus. Lineage (NCBI taxonomy): Eukaryota > Metazoa > Arthropoda > Insecta > Coleoptera > Chrysomelidae > Callosobruchus > Callosobruchus maculatus. The sequence goes on from CATOUR010000040.1 coordinate 3,125,720, forward strand.
GCACGATAACCGGCAGAAATCAAACCTCGCCTGACATTTTGGAACGACGGGCATAAACGACGTTCTTGCCCATACACCTCGTTTTTGTGACATTTTTACCCTGACGTTTTTACCCGTCGGTTAAAAACGGCGGAGAAGAACGAGATGAATGGAGCCCTTTATCGCGCATTTTTGTCACTTACGCCGCGTCACAGTCTAACCCCAAACCTCACGTCAATGTCGTCCACAGAGTTAACATCTCTAGAGGGAGCCTAATTTGAATATTGGCCAGCCAACATCTATAGCGCTATTGCCACTCTTCTTCGTCCGCTTAAGGACCTTTCGGTTTCTTCAAAATCTGGCAGTTTCCGCAGTTTGAACACATGTTGCTCAAAGTATTTAACTGGGTATTCAACTATACATTCCAATACACTTGCAATGTAACTGATTCACATGAAGATAATTTGTATTAATTTAACGAAATCTCAAAAATGGTATATTTCATAGCGGAATGTTGCAATAACTTCTAATTTGTCGTAAATCTGGCAACCTACAATCGGCGTCCCCTAAGGCTGTCATGTGGCTGTCATGTAGTTGTAGTTATTGCGTATGTTGAGATTTTTGTTGTTTTAGTGTATATTTGAGTGACTTTGTGACTATTTGTGGTGCGAATTGAATTATTTATGACCAATATTGTCATAATTGCATGATGGGACGAAATAAAAAGTGCATAGTTTGGTGCAATAGCGACGAATCGGTGAACACCACTTATCATAGGGTAGTATAGGTTTTGTTTTGGTTTTCAGTAGCGTAAAATATGGGGAAACACTTCATGGTAATAATACATTATCAACTGTTACAATCAAGTTATAATAAGAGTAGCTCTCTAATTATAGCTAAATACTAATAATAATTGTACCAGTTCGTAACATCGCAGTAATAATTGAATCTATTAATGAACATCCAATTTTAATATAAAGTCGTACGCCACTGGTAATGCCCTCAAGCTGTCAAAATTTCCGTTACATGTTGGCTGATCAGCGACCTGTGCATTTTGTTGTTTACATTCCCTCTAGAGATGTTAACTCTGTGATGTCGTCGCCGTCGTCGAATCAACTTGGCGATGACCACTGCCATTGCGTAGTAGTCGTATAAAGGACTGTCACCACTGCCAGATCTTTACTCACACCGCAAGCCTCTAATTGGTCGCCAAATGCAAAGACTCTCTTCTCTCAGGTTGTAAGGTTCATGCAGTGATAAAACAACTCACCGAGGTTGAATAGTATAATATTTTTCCCAAACTCCTACAACAAAATCCATCGTTTGACTAAAAATGACATCAGTGGATCTATTGTTAGTGATGACATTCCTCTCATTGATTTCATTCCACGCATTCCACTTACCATCTACTGGGCGTTTCCATATCAATTGGATACCCATATTGTATAAATGCATCAAATAACTTTTCCAGTATTGAATTTAGAACGACGTCACACAGCTTATAGTATATTGTCATTTAAACTAAATGTGTATGCAAAATTTCAGCTCAATCGGATGAAGATATCTACTTCAAATTTGAGTACCTAGCAATATTCCACCCGAACATACATACATACATACAATGCAAGTTAAATAAAAGCTTTTCATAAAAACATGTCATATCGACATCAGATATGTTATACTCTGTGTGAATATAATTCATGAGTGCGCGTTCTATTAATATTTGCCTATTCGTATGATAGGTTGTATGTATTCCATTCAATATGCCTATGCATGTAATATCTACATAATTATTATACCAGATTGAAATGCCACATATAGTATTGCCTATACAGGGTGTGTTTTACTACCGGATCGGTCGATAACTCCACTACTGTAAAAGATAGCAAAAAATGTAGTCAAGTTGATTGACTCAGTACTTCCCACACATTCCGCTGATACCAGTCTTATTATTTTCCCATAGCATGAAGCTATACATATAGTCTGAGATCCCCTTGCAACCAAATAATCGCTCGCCCGACTGAAAAAAAAGTGTGTTGTTCTACTAGGTACTTCTTTCACAGGTCAATGGACAATCTATCATGAATACAACAAATTTTTAAGCTTTACAACCTCCCACCCCCGAATCACCCCAATGTCACCCCCATCCAAAAGCAATTGAAAATGATCAGGAACCCCTGAAACGTCTAAAAACGAAGTTTGAGGTGTTTTTATATTTTCAGCTTTTTATTATTACTGGGCCGCCACTGCAACGATTTTTAACAACTATACGCCTTGTCGTTAAAGTCAATTCAAAAGATTCCACGTTACACAATACAGAAGGGTCGAAAGTAATAATCAAAAAATTCTCTAAGGCCTTTGGTTTCTGTAATCGGCAAGGTAATGTTCGGATGGTCCTAAAAAAGTGTAGTGTGCCGTTTGGTCTATCTTTCACAGGTCAATGGGCGCAGCCTATTATGAATACAAAAAAAGTTCAGTTTCACAACCCCCCATCCCTTAACCACCCCAATTTCCGCCCCACCCAAAAAAAGATAGAAAATGATCAGGAATCCCTAAAACGCCTAAAAACGAAGTTTGGGCTGTTTCATATTTTTAGTTTTTTTAATATTGCTGCGCCACCTCTGAGACGATGTCTAAAACTCATACACGTTTTCAACCTCGCGAGAGTAGTAATACTGTGCCTAAATTTAATTAAAATCAATTCCATAGTTTTCACATTATAAAATACAGAACGACCTCTAAGTCCCTTGGCTTCTGTCATAGACAAGGTAATGTTCGGATGGACCTAAAAAAGTGTATTATACCGCTAGGTCTTTCTCTCTCAGGTCAGTGGACAGCCTATTATGAATACATCAAATTTTTGAGATTTGCAACCCCCTACCCTCCAACCACCCCAATTTCGCCCCCCACCCTAAAAAAGTAGAAAATAATCAGGAACCTCTGATGAATATTTGAAATTTTTCGTTTTTTACTTCCCACACCGATAGGTGAGGGGAGTATTGTGATCGCGAAAATTTTCGATTTTGAGATAATACGTTTTTTGGGCGTTTTATGATGTGTACATAACGAAAATCCACGTCACTCATTTCCGTCGGTCTGTCTGTCGGTCTGTCTGTCTGTCTGTCTGTCTGTCTGTCTGTCTGTCGGTCTGTCTGTCGGTCTGTCTGTCTGTCTGTCTGTCTGTCGCGTTTTTCTACCCTCGTAATCTCAGTAACCGCTACATGGATTGTGATGAAATTTGGGCAGCGTTATGCTGTGGGGTCGTAGTAGGTAATGCTCCTATAATTTTGAAAATCGTTATACGGGGGGCGGAGTAATTAGCAAAAAACGAAAAATTTCAAATACGCCTCAAACTTCGTTTTTAGGCGTTTTAGGGGTTCCTGATCATTTTCTACTTTTTTTTGGGTGGGGGTGAATTTGGGGTGGTTGGGGGGTGGGGGGTTGTAATACTGAAAAATTTTTTGTATTCATAATGGGCTCTCTAATGACCTGTGAATGAAAAACCTAGCGCCATAATACAATTTTTTAGGTCCATCCGAACATTTCCTTGCTTATAATAGAAACCAAGGGACTTAGAATAATTTGTGATGTATACGTCCGAGTGTTGTTTTAGTTTTAGATCGTTCTTTATTGCGTAACGCCAGAATTATCGAATGGATTTTAATGAAATTTTGACACCGTATTACTGCCACGGCGAGGATGGAAAGCGCGCATGTTTTGGAAAAATCGTGTCAGTGGCGGCGCGGCAATAATAGAAAAACTAAAAATGTAAAAATAGCTCAAACTTTGTTTTTCGGCGTTTTAGGGGTTTCTGATCATTTTTTACTTTTTTTTGGGTGAGGGTGAAATTGGGGTGGTTAGGGGGTGGGGGGTTGTAAAACTCAAAAATTTATTCCATTTATAATAGTGTCCATTGACCTGTGAAAGAAAGATCTAGCGGCATAATAGACGTTTGTTAGGTCCATCCGAACATTGCCTGGGCTATTACAGAAATAAAGAGATTTGGTATTGGTAGGGGTAGGTATTGATTCAGGTCGTTCTGAACATGGAAATTATGGAATTAATTTTAATGAAATTTAGACACAGTATTATTACCGCGGCTAGGATGAAAAATGCGTATGGTTTCAAAAACTAGGAAACTATTTACTAGTTTTTGTGTTGGATGTTTTTTGACGACAGGCGGGCGATGATTTGGTTGGAACTGTTATGTGTGGGAAGTACTGAGTCAATCAACTTGACTCCATTTTTGCTAATTACTCTGCCGCTCATGCACCGATTTGACCAAAACCAGTATTGGTCTGGTATTGGTATTATAGTTTCTGTGGCCTGTATAACCATTTTGGCAAATTAGTGCATCCAAACAAGCTGACACCATGAAACTAAGGCCCGATTTTATCAACATGCAGATTTTAACAAAGACGTTGACCAATCAGAGCATCCCTTTTAAGAACATGCATCTGTCAAAGTACTCTGAAAATTATTGATTTCTCTTGAAGTTGACCTCAAAGAGCTCAAAAATGACATACTTTATATACAATCGAGCATTGTAAATCATCTAGCATCTTTTCCAGTCTGATTTTCCATCCCAAATCGGTGAAAAATTGCATTTTCTTGTTTAATCAAAAGTTTAGCAATTGCTAATTTCAACCAATCAGATCCCAGATTCCATTTCCATTTGATCCCTGGTTAAAATTAAGTATAACCCTATTTGATGTACAATGCACCTGTGAATACTTCTATAAGAAGATCCATAACAAACATGCATCCAGTAAATGAAAGATTGATTCTTCATAAATGTATGTATTTTCATATAATCCATCTGACTGACGGACGTGGGATTTTTAATTATTAAATAAGGTAGGTAGTTGCTGTGATTGATATAGGTACCTACTACTTTTATCACAAATTATTCCAGTTTGCAATTAGTAATTATACAATAATTATAATGTAAACATGGAAAATGTGGCATTAATTTGCAAATCAATCGCTTTGTTCTGATCCTGCTATGATTTTGATCCATGAATTTCTAAAATATCTTTGACAAAAGTGTCATCCAGCTTTGACGTGTTGTTTTCAATATTGATAAAATACTATTGGATGATACTTATTAGCATAGCCCTCACAGTGGCGACGCTAGGGGGGGGCCAGGGATGGCCCCGGCCACCCCTAAATATTCCTGGCCCCCCCTGTGGCCCCCCCTGAAATAAGAAATGAGAACTTTGCAAATTCTTAATTATATGAAACAAAAAACTGCGCTTTTATTGGCCATAAGCATATATATATTTCTGCGCCATGTGGTAGATGACATTACAAAACGCGATGTTCCCGTCGGTTACCCATCCAAACAACTGATGATGCTTAGCTTGAGCCTTGAGTGATCACTGTGACCTCTGACTGTGGTTATGGTGATAAGATAATCATACGACGATACGGCAGCCTGCTCTCCAGGCAACTACTTATACACAAGTGAATTGTATGTTGTGGGATCCAACAGAAACGGATTGGTCAAGATTTAAAAATATCTCTGGCCCAAAGATTGTGGTGTTTAAATTGAACTTATTTTTCAACTCATATGTAGAATATGTTTATATTCAGTTCCATGTCCGCCATGTTTATATGTGTATTATAAATATTTTTGTATCCTGAAACTCTCAAGTATGATTATAAACTACTCATTAAAAAGCGTTTGTACGTTCCTAAATAGCTATTTTTTCGATTTATGTACCAACTTATTTGCCCCCCCCCCCCCCCAAAAAAAATCCGGCCCCCCTTGGCCACCCCTAACGAAAAGAGCTGGCGTCGCCACTGAGCCCTCAATACCCAATAAAATCGGCCCTAAAAGTCACAGTTAGTAGCCGCCACTGGCGCCACTGCCTTTCTGATTCCAATATACTAAATCACAGCGGTTTCACTAATATCCTTTTTCATCGCCGAATATTGTGGTTACTCCCCTTTCACTTTCCAGGGAAAACGGTTTAACCGGGGACCGCCCATGTCGCAGTATACCATCATCGCAACTTGTTAATGACGTCGGAAATATGACAGTCGCCGTCTACGGAGCGGCGAAATCAAGTGGGCGTTGCATAGTCGCACCGTGCGCGGCCACGGAAATTATTGTCTGTTGCAACTGATGATGGGCTCCACTACACGGTGCTATATACAGGGTGAGTTTTTAGTACCGGCTCGGTCGATAACTCCACTACTGTAGAAGATAGCGAAAAAAGTTGTATATAAAAGTTGTAGCCACAGATGTCATCCTTGCTCAGAAAATATTTGGATTTATACAGGGTGATCCATAACTACGTGGTGATGCAAACATGCATTTTTTTAAATGAGACACCCTATATATTATTCCACATTCAAATTCTACTAATGATTTCCGTTCTTCCAATATAGGGTTTTGTTACATTATACAGGACATTTCAAAAGTTATGACCATTTTTATATCCAAATCGCGGTCAAATGAACGTACTGTATATCAAAAAGTAATAAATCACAAATTATTTTTTTACATAAGAATATTAAAAATATCCTCTAGTTTTAAAATCGGCTATAAAAAAAGCCCGTGACACATATTCGTATACAGGGTGATGTAGAATGCAAAATCCAAATTTTCTCTTTTTTTTTAAATGTAATCCACAATATATTATTATTTCAAAAAAATTATTTTAATATGGTCTTTCATCTTTGTAAAGCACTTGTTGTACCTACGTCCATCAATTTTCGAGATATTTCGATTTTTCGGTAAATTTAAAATGTAGCTTCTATTTGTGTACTTAAATTTATTTATTTTGAGAAAATACTATCTTATTAATTTCTATTTAACGAACAAATAAATTATAAGGTCATGATACTATTTGATGAAGTCAAAACCCTAAATCATAGAAATAATAAAGTCAAGTATGCTGAGGAAACAATTTTGTAGGCGTCATGCATAATTATCAAGCAGATTTATCAGGTGTGCTTTGAAAAATTGACAGTTTTCATAACCTGCTCGATAATTCCGTACTGTGTGAAAAACCAGATTTAAAGATTAATTTTTCCTTTGAGGGTATTTAGGAGCATCTTTGAGAAATTGTCTACTTGCCTCTAGAATATATCAACTATGAACAGCAATATCCAGAACGGAGGGAGTCTAAAACTAATGCGTTTGAAAGATTGAAGAATCGTTTTATTTGAACTGTGTCATTTGATATTTCATAGCCTCCCTGATACATCTGCTTGATAATTTTGCATAACGTCTATAAAATTGTTTCCTCAGCACACTTGACTTATAGTATATCGTTAATTCAGTGTTTTGACTGAATTAAGTATTATTATGGCCTTATGTTTTAGTGGTTTGTTAAGCAAAAGCAAAATTTGATAGTATTTTCTCAAAATAAATACATTTTAGTAAACAAATAGAAAGTGTATTTAAAATTTGTAGAAAAATCGAAATATCTCAGAAATTTATGAATGCAACCATAACAAGTGCTATACAAAGATGAAAGATCATATTAAAAGCGATTCTTTGATATAATGAAATATTGGGGGTTACATTTCGAAAAAGATAGAAAATCTAGATTTTGCATTCTACATCACCCTGTATACAAATATGCGTCACGGGTTTCTTTTATAGCAGATTTTAAAATTGGGTGACATTTATAATCTCCTCATGTAAAAACATAATGTTTGATTCGTTACTTTTTGATATACAGTACGTTCATTTGACCGTGATTTGGATATAAAAATGGCCATAAGTTTTGAAATACCCTGTATAATGTAAGAATGCCCTATGTTGAAGTAACGGAAATTATTAGTAGAATTTGAATTTGGAATAATATATAGGGTGTCTCATTTAAAAAAATGCATGTTTGCATCACCACGTAGTTATGGATCACCCTGTATAAATCTTAATGTTTTCTGAGCAAGTAGCATATCCCTGGCTACAACTTTTCGCTATCTTCTACAGTAGTGGCGTTATCGACCGAGCCGGTACTAAAAACTCACCCTGTATATGCTATACGAAAAGCTTTCACTGAACCTTGATGGAAGCCTATTTTAGAAGAAGAAAAAGAAGAGGCTTTATTTCAAAAAAATAGGATTACCGTAATCATGGCTGACTCTACTCACTAGGCCGGAGCATTGAAATATGGCAACACTGAATCGGGGACCGAGCTTTTATTTGTTGTTAAGTCATTAGTGTAATCTTCCAGAGCAAAAAAGGAGCTTGGAAGGTGATTTTTAATGTGTTTCTAATTATTTACCTGCACAAACGAAACTATAAAGATAAACAGATGCCTGCAAAGTGTGCAAAGTACCAGGTTGCACTAGCAATTGTGCTTCCAATAAAGGACATACCAACCATAACATTCCAGAGTAAACAAGAAGAGTGGAAGGTGATTTTTAATGTGTTTCTAATTATTTACCTGCACAAACGAAACTATAAAGATAAACAGATGCCTGCAAAGTGTGTAGTACCAGGTTGCACTAGCAATTGTGCTTCCAATAAAGGACATAAACAGAAGTGGGTGAACGGTATTCCTCGTATGGGCTGGTTATATTTATAAGAATAAAGACAATACTTTACAAACATTTCCAAGGACAAGACCTATTTTAAAGTACAATGTGGTATTTACAATGTTACAATGTTTTCTGGACCTCCCAAATATCACAGAAAAATACAGTTAATAGAACTCATCTGGGCATGCATCTGGGCATACCTACGAAAAGATTTGATAGTGAAAGGGAATCAAGACCAGCAAGAATGGCTTCACAGTGACCTAATAGTGATTTTTTCTAGCTCAAGTGACAATTTACAAAGTAAATTGAGTGTTCATTTAAGGGCCATATTCCCCGTATATATATAAGCCAAGCTTAAGCCTTAATCCCGCTTAAGTTGCAAATTTTGTATGCACCGCATGTTTGAAAGCCTTTTAAGTTAAGCGATCAACCATAGTCGCTTAGCGACGCTAAGCCTGGCTTTATGGTGTATCCTAACCTACAAACTACATATTTTCAGTACCTTGATCTTGAGTTTGAGTATTTGTACTCTGTACTGTATGTGTGTCTGTCTGAGGACTTGGGAAATTAGTGAAATGAATCTTTTATCAACAAATGTAGTTACATATAATAATGGTTCCTGTTTTACTACTATAATTTTAAGCAGATCTGCCCCTTATGGGGCCATGAAGTTGGGCACTAACTTTTTTAGTCATAATTATTCATAAACCTCAATATACTGAACGTAAGATGAAAGCACAGATGAAAGTAATGGTACAAATCACAAGTGGTTTAACAAATAACAATTAAAAGTATCTTCAACTTCTTGCAAACACATATGTCATATGTTGTCGTTAAGTGTAAACAATCCGTACGGCGTACGAAATGACAATTGGCTGAGACCTCGTCTGACGGTTGATACATGAAACATAAAGTTTCTATGACACAAAACAACAATGTGGTAAAAATAAGCAACGTTACCAAACTTACCGGCGGCTTAACTAAGCAGAGCTGATGATATATCGGTGCATATAGAAATAACTTAAGCCAGGCTTTAATTCCAAGCCAAGCTTTCGTAAGCTTCATTTAAACTGCTGAACGGAGTGGAAGTGGAAGTGGCAGCAGGAAACAGGTTGCGTTTATTTTTATTTTGTAGTGTTTGACTACGATGAACAGACATCAGATGTAAGTGATATTAGGAGTAGTAGTTCTAAAAAGTATTTTTTTTTAAATTTATTAACCAAGATGAACTCTAATACATAAAAAATGTAATAATTATTCTGAAACTATAGGCCCACTATTTGACAGCTGCCACGTTGCCACATCTAAGGCTCCGGCCTAGTGTAGAGTCGGCCATGCCGTAATACATACAATTGTGTTACCTAGATATAATCATACGATGTCTCAAATCATTTAGTTCACAGAAAAATCGGAAAAATTAAGGGTTCGAACCAGCGCCTCCGGCATTCTAGGCCGACACGTTTATACCAACTACACCACGGCGCCCCGTGGCGAAGCTGATACACATCGCCGACGACAAGGTATTGACTCCGCCAACACCCACCACTACCCCCAACAGCCGACTAGATCTTTATGAATGACTGAAACACATGGTTCTCAGATATACGGGGGAGTGGTGGGTGTGGCGGAATCGATACCTAGTCGTCGGCGCTGTGTATCAGCTTCGCCACGGGGCACCGTGGTGTAGTTGGTAAACGCGTCGGCCTAGAATGCCGGAGGCTGGTTTGAATCCAGCCGGTACCCTTCATCTTTCCGATTTTTCTGTGAACCAAATGATTTGAATTGTCTCCCTCTTGCGGAGTTCCGATACTATGTCTCTTGTGATCTAGCGCTTCGCACTCACAGAGCACATGTAGCGCTGACTCAGTCCCTCTACTACACAGTCTGCAGTTGAGATCTCCGTGTCTCTTGTAGAGTAATAACTGCTCAGATGCTTATTATTTATATTTGATTAACCATGACCTACTGCTACAAATAAAGTAAAAAATGAGAAAATCAAATTTTGAGCGGAATTCTTATAATAACTTAATACTAATATATATTTTTGAAAAGCTTGAATTTTTTTCGATTGACTTCAAAAATAATATACAGGGTATTCCGTTTAAAAAAATATATGTTTGCTTCATAACTGAAAAATGGTTAGAGCAAGAAAAAATCAAAAATTCTATAAGACCCTTTTTTAGACTTTGCAATAAGATAAAAGACAACGAGGGTGGTCCCAAAATCGATAGTTTTCGATTTCACCCTGTATCTCAAAAACCCAGAAGGCCATGATAATTTTGTTAACGGCATCTTTATTTTCACAACCTGAGCAGGTTTTTGTTTATATTTCATGGCCTCCTGCGTTGCTTATAGGTAGTAAAATTGAAAATCGCCGGTTTGTTTGAAATCCTTTTTATCCAATTCTACGTTTAACCGTATAAAAAAATTAGGCATTCCCATTTGAAAAGATCAAGTTATCGCTGATCGTAGTTACCTTAATTAATCGACCGATTTCTCCAAGCATAAACGTAATTTAAATTTGACAGTCTCATCAAAGCTGACGCATTTTATGCTTAGTAATAAGGCAAAGTTACTGCCTTCCAAATTTTATAATCTCTGCGATATCCAATTTTTTCCTGATATCTACTTATACCGAAAATGGTGATTTGAACCTAAACGGTTCGCTTTAAGTCCCATATATGATGCATAAAGTCACACTAGAATTCACCAAGGAATCCGAATATGCAACAATATATGGGGTGTTCCTTTTAAGAAAACATAACTTTGATACATTTCGTATTTTTGGGACACCCTGTATAACATGAAAATATTTTTAAAAGGTAGCCTTTATGGGTCTCTATCCATCCGAAATTATTATTTTCTTTTTTATCAAATACTTTAGCCATAATTCTCCGCCGTGTCGAATAATGTGAATAACCCTGTATAACGATTACACAATTTTTGCCCGAAGCGGGCTACCTCAATAGTGTTCAGGTGGGCCAATATCAGGTCTTCAGGGCTGCATTGGGCAGGGCATGACGGGCAATTATTGTGCAGATGACTTGTTGTTTGGGGTTCTCCGCAATCGCAAAGAGTATCGGCTGGCAGATAACCCCATTTTTTTAGAGTTAGTTAGTACTATTATACTATCGTATCCCCGCACAGATCCATCAACAGAGAAACTTGGTACACTTTCCGCTCGGCAAATAAACATCAAACAATTTCGGCCGAGATTTGGGGTTTCCCCACGCTGCCGCCTGCCCCGGGGTGTTATTTTACGCGATAGCAGATTTGCTGCTCTGGGGAGGTTTCCACAAGATGAGCGAATTATATAAGACTCGGGCCGCGTCTCAGACGAAACGTATTGCCAGCCGAGGGTATGTTTGCATTGTTAACAAGAACTTACGCTCGCTAAACGTAATGGGCCGTAATAAATCTGGGGCGGCTCTGGCTTACCGCAGCTGCGCGCTGAGGTAAAGACGAAATACCTATACCAAAAATCTCAAATCTTTATTTGGCACTCTAACAAGACAAAATCTCATCATCATCATAGTCACAATGTCTTAACAGACATGTTGTGAACTCGTAAAATGCATTAAGTCGGAGCTAGAGTATTGCCGACACGAATAATTATTATCAATAGTTTTGAGAACTGCAGCTCGTCATCGTTCGCGATTTACTGTCAGTTCAGTGGCGCTCTTGATGCTCATATCTAGCAACTGTTTCGTCGTATCCACCCAGCGTGTAGAGGAACGGCCGCGGCGCCGCCCACTCGGGGCGTGACCCTGAACTACAAGTTTCTCCATATTATCGCTTCTGTGAATATGTCCGAAGAATATAAACATTCTCATTGACACAATGGAGGATAGTCTCTTTGGGTTACCGAGCTCATCCAGTATGGAAACATTAGTTCAATGGGCGGTATAAGAAATTCTCAGCATTCTCCTCCACGTCCACATTTCAAAAGTATCTATGCGAGCTCGATCTGCCTTTTTGACAGTCCAAGTTTCCGAGGCATACAAAAATATGGAGAACACAAGAACATTTATATAATGCACCTTATTTACTTTCTGACTATACGAGAGGCTCCTAGTTTAGGAAAAATAAGGTTATACGTTATACTTTACTTTTGCCAGATCGCAGGCTTTGCTGTTAAGAAGGATAGGCAACCAGTAATACACACTTCTTGAATCGTCCGTGTCTAGATTTGTGAAATGCAATAAAATGTTATTTTTACCCCTTTTTACTATAGGACAAAGGTATAATGCAAGTATCTATAATTATTATCGATTGTAACATATTGTTTTATCAAAATAATGCAGTAATTTGAATTTCTTGTCATCATTGTCATAACATTAATAGTACTCATACTCATACTCATACTCATACTTTATTCATGTTTTACACACAATACACATGTGTTTACACAAGTCAACTAACAAACATGTAAGCACTGCTGAGCAAGCAGTGCAGAATTGTAAAATCCAAAATGGAATATAAAATATTACTCACAAACATATAGTTAAAAAGAAACACACATAAAAATATAAAAATACATGCAATTTAAAGTCGAAGATCACAGGTACAATAATCTCAGTCTGCTAGAAATTCAGCTACACTATAAAAGACCTTGCTAGTTAAAATTTGTTTAACTTTTTTTCTAAATTCTTCCATATGTAGCAATCGAATCTCGAGTGGAAGCTTATTGAATAATTTTACGGCTAAAAACTCTGGCCGATTTTGGCACCTAAAAAGTCTACTAGCTTACCTCGCTGTCTGGTATTGTAATTGCTCAGTTCGCCATGCTTTTTAAAAGCGTTCTCAAACTGTTTGACGTATGTGACACGCTCCAGAATAAAAACCGATGGAAAAGTCAATATGCCTGTTTGTTTAAATGATGATCTACAGTCATCTCTATATTTGAGACCCGTTATTACCCTGATTGCCTTCCTTTGGAGTCCGAATACTCTATCCGCCGATGCCGCACTGCCCCACAACATTATCCCGTATGACATAACCGAGTGGAAAAGTGCGTAGTAGGCAGAAAGTGTAGTCTCAATAGAGACACAATCATATAGATTCCGCAACAAGAAGACACAGCTTCTGAGTCTACTTGACACGGCATCAACATGAATGTCCCATTTCACTTTGGGATCCAAATGTAGCCCCAAAAACTTGACGCTCACAGGGTTGGGTACTTCACTCATTCATTCACATATATCGTACATTCGATCCAGTGATCAAATGTATCGGTTCTGTAGAATCTGAAGCATTTTCTGGCGACCTTAGGTATTCGAATACATATTTGTCACGTATCAGCCGCTGACGTCATAGACTTCAAACAGCGCTAGAATTAACAGTTTTGAAAACACCTCATAAACGGCGCCAAACTTCAAACAAGTAACCTATCTATTTTCGATGTATTTTTGTAACAGAAGTAGGAAATTTACCTACCCTGCAAAGAATTGTATGTTTCCAAATCGACAGTAACTAAGAACTACCCCAACTGCACTTCCATCATATCTTGCTCTATTTCGCCGTTGTGTTGGTTCATTCAAAATTTTTGAAATTGCAAGACATTACGATGACATTACAGCATTACAATACAAGCGATAATTTTAGGTTATGTTGATTTGAAACTAACGTTCGGTTGGTTTTGAATCGTTTTGAATACATTTTGAAATTATGTTGCTATGACGTCATCGTTTCAACGCCAGAAGAATATATTTGAAACCCAGACGAATACGTTTTGAATGCATGGGCGCCAGAAAACAGCCATGGTTGAGATTAGCAATTGCTAAACTCTTTGTTAAACAGGAAAATGCAAGTTTTCACCCATTTACGATGGAAAATCAGAGTTGAAAACATACTAGAAAGTTCATAGTGGTCGATTATATAATGAAGCATGTCTATTTTCACCTTTTTGAAGTAAATTTCAAGAGAAATCGTTAATTTTCAGAGCACTTTGACAGATGCATGTTCTTGAATGGGCTACTCTGATTGGTCAAAGCCTTTGTTAAAATGCCCGTGTTGATGAAATCGGGCCTTAATGTCACATAATATATGGCTAACCGGCACGCCATGAACAATCAGGTAGGTACATAGATCGTCCCCGGCAGCAAACAATAACATGCTCAACTAGCTAAATTAATTTGACGATACTCCAGCAAATTTACCTGCAAATTAAATATTTAAATTGAATCTAGCATGATTGCCTCGGGTGCTCAGTTGATCACCGTTAAATTGCGTTCAACACCGGGGTGGGCATGTAGTCTTTAGCCCCGCGGCTTACCGACAAAACGCTCGCTGTCACTGCTTTTAAAGTTTGCGGGTAGATTGTTAGGCCAATGAAATTAAGTCGAAAAACCCCGCTTTCTGGAATTAATTCCCATCAGGCTGGAAATTGTCCTAATACCTTTATTGGGTCCTAAATACGTGCAATCTGAGTTTGCACCATCGTAGGTGGTGAGCGTAACTTTTGACAGCCCAAAAAATGTCTAATTTTTCCCCCTTTTTTTGTTTTTTGCTTGTAGCTGGAAAATGGTGCATCGGACGGAAAATTTCATTCCATTCCTTAAAGAGCACTACATTCTGCGTCAAATGGTATATAAAGCATTAAATTTGGTTCGGTAATATAGCAGAAAGCTAGTGCTAAAAATGACAGAAAAATCGTATTTCAGGGCACACGTTTTGCGACTTTCTAAGACCATATACAGGGTGTTAATTAAGTATGTTAACAAACTTCAACCACGAATAGTACTCCGAAAAATAGAAAAAAAATGTCATATGAACATGGGTCCGGAAATGCTTCCTAAGCGAGCTACGCTCCTTTGCATGGGGCACCCTGAAGACGGTTTTCCCTCGATATTCTCGAAACCGTTCAAAACGAAATTACGAAATTAGGTACGATGGGTAAACTTTTGACGCTGAATCTGATTCTGAATTCAGAATTTCATAATTTTAATCAGAGGCGTATCATACGGGAGGAGTTAAGGGTAAACATAACCCCATTTTCTAAATGGTAATTTTTTTGACATTTTGATTTGAGAATATGTATTTCAGAGATTTCTACGTAAAAATGGTCTCGTGGTACATCTCGATAGGGCTAACCGTTTTCGAGAAAATTGCATTTATTTATTTATTTACAATAGCCTGCATCGATTCAATAATTTGCATTTTTCTTGAAAACGGTTGGCCCTATCGAGATGTACCAACAGACCATTTTTAAGTAGAAATCTCTGAAATACCATATTCCAAAATCAAAATGTCAAAAAAATTACCATTTAGAAAATGGGGTTCTTTTTACCCTTAACTCCTCCCGTATGATACGCCTCTGATTAAAATTATGAAATTCTGAATTCAGAATCAGATTCAGCGTCAAAAGTTTACCCATCGTACCTAATATCGTAATTTTTTTATTAACGGTTTCGAGAATATCGAGGGAAAACCGTCTTCAGGGCGCCCCATGCAAAGGGGCGTAGCTCCCTTAGGAAGCATTTCCGGACCCATGTTCATATGACACTTTCTTTCTACTTTTCGGAGTACTATTCGTGGTTAAAGTTTGTTAGCATACTTTAAAGGGATTTAACACCCTTGAAAAGATTTGATTAACGTGTTGTTCGAATGGATATATTTACTCGTAAAAACTAAACTACATCTGCCAAGGCAAATGGTGTTGTAAAAAGCTGGAGCTAGCATAACGCTAGCAGGATTCCGACACGGCTACAGCGTTCATATATGTAGCGATATTTCCGGAGGTCAAATTGGTCCACCTGGTCCTCGACCTGGTACCTCGCCTCTAAGTCTCCAATCGCCGAAACTTTTTATTTTTTTATAACTGAGCAGACCGCGCAGAGCAGAGCCTAAATACCAGAGTACCGCGGCTGCTGTGAAAGGGTTATGTTAGGGGAAATTTGTTAACACGAGATTTTAATGGGCCAATACCCGCAGGCCCAATAAATACATCTTCTGGCAGTCCATTCCAAGCCTTGGACACCCTGGGAATAAATGTGCGGTTGTACCGCTCAGTTCTTGATGTATGAAGAACGACCGTCTTAGGATGAGATGCAGCGATCGCACGGGTTCATCTGATAGGAGCAGTGAGCGGCGGAGCGATAGAGGATAGCTCAGAGGAGCAGATTCCGTTGGAATACCGGTAGAAGAGTGAGAGGTTACCAACAACATGCCGGTGAGAAAGTGACTGAAGGTGGCGCGTTAAGGCCGGATCGCCAATTAGTCGAATTGCCCTTCTCTGGACAGCATCTAGTATAGACAGGGTGGTAGGGGCAGCAGCTCCCCAGACATGAGAGCAATACTCCAGGCAAGGTCTTATCTGGGCTTTATATAGCGTGAGGAGGTTACATGGTGAGAAATACCTTCTGGCTCTAAATAGGTACCCAAGCTTTTTACCAGCAGCTGTTGCAATTGACGCGAAGTGTTCTTGCCAGATCAGATTTTCTGTAATGTTGACTCCTAACAGCTTGAATGAGTGACATCTTGGCAGAGCCTGGTTGTTCATTAGAGCCTGGTGTTAGCTTGGGCACTTCTTGTTTGATAGCGTACAATACTGGGTCTTGGAGGCATTAAATTTACCCATATTCTCAAGCCCCCAAGCGGCAACGGTATTGAGATCCTTTGAAAGTGAAGCTGCCACTGCCAGTCTTCTGCGTTTCAGCTCGACCACAGAGATCGGTCTATTGCTCATGATGCCTGCATGCAGCGTACTGTCATCCGCAAAACTCCGATACAGGGCAATCCTAGGGTTGTATAGCAGGCAAGGTAATGCCCTGTATATACAGCCACGTATAGACACTACTTTGGATCTGCTCTTCAAACATTGCACGTAATACTAGCTGATTCATTCCTAAATTTCAAATTCCCATCACTGTAACCTTTGTCCGAGCTGAACATTCAGCAGCAATGAACACAATACAAAAAATGGAGTCAAGTTGATTGACTCAGTACTTCCCACACATTACTGTGATATCAGTTTATTATTTTCCCATAGCATGAAGCTTTAGTCTGAGATCCCCTTGCAACCAAATCATCGGCAGCCTTCCCTCCCCTAAAATTGTCTTATGCCGCTAAGTATTTCCTTCAGAGGTCAATGGACAGCCTAAAACATCTAAAAACGAAGTTTGAGTTGTTTTCATACTTTTAGTTTTTTGATTATTGCTATATACGCTGTCACTGACACGATATTTAACAAACATACGCGTTTTCCATCCTCACCACGGTAATAATACTGTGTCAAAATTTAATTAGAATCAATGTAATAGTGTCCACGTTACAAAATACAAAAAGATCTAAAGCAATAAATACTCGTATGTATGTATACAGAAAATTCTAAGTCCCTTAGTTTCCGTAATACGCTAGGCAATGTTCGGATGGACCTAAAAAGTTGATTTATGTCGCTAGGTCTTCCTTCACAGCCCCTACCCTACACCCTATTATGAATACAAGAAATTTCTCAGTTTTTCAACCCCCCACCCCCTAACCACCCCAATTTCACCCCACCCAAAAAAAACGCAGAAAATGATCAGGAACCTCTAAAACGCTTAAAAACGAAGTTTGAGCTGTTTTTATATTTTTATTTTTTTTTTTATTTCTGCGCCGCCACTGGCACGATTTATAAAAACTATACGCGTTTTCCATCCTCGCCACGGTAGTAATACTGTGTCAAAATTTCATTAACATCAATTCAACAGTTTCCTTGTAACACAATATAGAAGGATCTAAAGCAATACTCTCGTATGTTTACACCAGAAAAAATTCTAAGTCCTTTGGTTTCTGTAATAGGCAAGGCAATGTTCGGATGGACCTAAAAAAGTTATTTATGTTGCTAGGTCTTCCTTCATGGGTCAGTGGGCAGTCTATTATGAAAGCAACAAATTTTTCAATTTTACAACCCCCCACCCCCCAACCACCCCAATTTCACCCCCACCAAAAAAAAGTAAAAAATGATCAGGAACCTCTAAAACGCCTAAAAACGAAGTTTGAGGAATATTTAATTTTTTTTGTTTTTTGCTAATTACTCCGCCGCCCCTGCACCGATTTTCAAAATTATAAGAACATTACCTACTACGACCCCCCAGCATATCGCTGCCCAAATTTCATCACAATCCATGCAGCGGTTACTGAGATTACGAGGACACAAAAACGCGTACAGACAGACCGACAGACAGACAGACAGACAGACAGACCGACAGACAGACAGACCGACAGACAGACCGACGGAAATGAGTGACGTGGATTTTCGTTATGTAGACATCATGAAACGCCCAAAAAGTGTATTATCTCAAAATCGAAAATTTTCGCGATCACAATACTCCCCTCACCTATCGGTGTGGGAAGTAAAATGAAATATTCATGGAACAGATGTACTTGACTCACGTTGAATATCAGCAGTAAAACTACTATTTACTTGTATAAAACAATTACCCAACAACGCTGGTTTTTTTTAACCGTCCAAAAAAGGTTTTATCCCATAGGCACAAACAAAAAAATTACAGAATTCTGTTTTAATAATTGAAATTGATTGACGTGGAAAAATGTTAAGCCTCGTGAATAATTCGAAAAATATCTGAAATGCGCAACAACAAAAAATTTAACACCGTGAAGTTGAAAGTTGTTATATATTTTTCATCGTCTTTAATGGATCAGTATTGATGAATAATTAATCGCCTTCAGAATAGACCGAACTGGCACAGTTAGAAACGTCTCCCATTCTAAGCGATTTGATTATAAATTTTAAGACAGATAGCTTTAGGGTGGTATATAATGGAATATTGGAATGTAAAGCCTAAAACAAGCACTAAATAGCATAATAGGCTCTATAGCAACCCAGTGTAGTTCCTCACCCCGTGTGGGGGCGGGTTAGAATATCTCCCATCGTATATCCTGCGTGTCGTAAAAGGCGACTAAAAGGAACCGAACTACTGTCGATATAAACAGTAACATCTTCTCAACCAACAGCTTTGGGTGGACGAGTTGAGAAGAGCCAGGACACCTTCTTGTCCTTGGGGTGAGAAATTGCCCCTAAAGGCGGATGAACCGGTGGATACCATCTGGTCAACGGCATGAGGATGCAGGAAGCAAATGGGGAACTACTGCATTAAAGATCTTAAAGATATCCCAAGAGAAACTCGTAAAATGAGTAAATGCATTGCATGGCCGCGAAGGTCTTGCACGATACGTTTTTGGCAGAGAGGAAAGCACTCCTGCACTGGCGAAATACACCAGGGTTACTGCACTCGAAGGCGTTCATAAGATACCCCTCTAGTCAGGCCCCCCCCCCCCCCCCGAGGATCACGGAATGGAACAGGAACGATCTCCGCATTCTAGTTGGTTTGCTGACAGGATATGGTCGTCTGCGGAACCACATGCGGAAGTTGTGTCTTGAACAAACATCAGACTGTCGCTTCTGCTACGTGGAGGATGAAACAGCGGAGCATATTCTGTGCTCCTGTCCAGTACTGGAGAGAGCTAGGTTCCAGACATTTGGATTTGCCCAACTAGAATCTTATGACTTCAAAGGAGGTTCACCCTTCACGACAACCGCCTTCGTTAAGAGGTGCGGACTGTACGGTGAACTCTAAACAGGCGTGAGCCGCAATAGACACAATTGAGTCGCAGTGGAAGGAATCATTGTTGCCCCACTCACTTTCAACCTACCCTAACCTACATTACACACAGAAAAATCTGTCGATTTGTCAAAGACTTACGCTTGGATTCAATGGGACGTTACACTCAGCATTCCTCAAATACAGCGATGTTTTATCCAATGGGAAGTGTATAGTTGGTAACGAATTATATCGGATTGTCGATTCAACTACAAGATGTCATTGGATTCCAATGAATTGATTCAATGGCAGCCTGTTGTTGAATCGAATCTGTGTTTGGTAATTGATTCTAAACTACTTTATTTTCCTTGGACCAACATATTTTATTGCTAGGACAGCTGATCGATTCGTTTGGATGTTTAATGGTGTGATTTTGTATGAAGCTATGAGCATGATATAAGAAATAGACATAAGCCTGTACTAGTTGTTGCATTTTTACCTGAAATATAACTGTCTGACTAATCCAAATACCTACATTCAAATGTGGGTGTTAGCTCTTCTAAGCCCCAATTTCTCAGTAGGTCCTCCATTTAATATATAACTGGACACATTTAATCACACAATTACTCCTGCAATGCGCGAAACCACGAGATGACAAAATACGGCAAACAACACAACGAAACAACCCGTTACCGAACAACCCCGTGCATGTTGGCGCAGATAACACTGAGAACTGAGATAATCCACATCTTCTTTCCCTTTACGTTTATTGAATCGGGACATCAGTCTCGCCGAATACTGATTATAGTTCAGCGAACAACAAGGGCCATTGAATTCGATATAGGATGTTGTTACGAATACTACTTGCCAATTTCTTTAACAGCATAGACAATGTTTTGAAAGCATGGGTTACTGTTTGCGTAATAGTTACCTCTTGAAACAAAATTAATTTTTATCAGATGAATTATCACGAAGTGCTGTTGCAGTAATGATTTTTGTACATCGAATAGATTGTATGCTTTGCTTAAAGAAACATAGGGTAAATTTCGAAAACAAAAGGATACTTTGAACGCATTATACGTCAATACTGGGATTTGAAGGATTATGCATATCATTAGAACGAATATAAAATTATTTTGAATTTGAAACCTGTGATTACTTCGAATATAAGGATTAAAATACTAGATCAGTTGATTACATTTTGAGTGAACATGCTAACAGTAGACTATGCTTATTAGGCGATTTTAACATCCCAGATGCAATATGGTGTAATGATGATTTTGGATTACAAGTCACCTGCCAGGAGAAATCTGCGGCTCTCATATTGCAGGATTGTCTTTCCTATTATAATTTATTTCAAGTCAATAATATTCCAAACTCAAGAGGTGTAATGTTAGATTTAGTTTTTTCGTCCTTTCCAGATGTGATCGTCAGTGAACCTGATGAACCAATTTTTCCTAACAGCATTCATCATTCGGCTATCAACTTTGACCTCAAAGTAAAAAATGATACCGGAATTCATTATGAAGAGCTATATTACGATTTCAAAAACGCAAACTATTTTTGTATATATAACTATCTTGCTAGTGTCGACTGGAAAACTATCATGACAGATAATATAAATTCTACCTTGGAGAACTTCTATAGTCATTTATATCATATCATTGATCTTTACGTTCCTCTGAAACGTTATAAAACTTCAAGCTTTCCAAGCTGGTTCAGCCACGATTTGAAAAAGCTGATTGTCAGTAAAAAACTGGCTCATAAAAAATATAAAAGTACCGGTGCTTTGGATGACTACACTAAATTCAACGCATTGAGGGAAAATTGTGCTCAGCTGAGGCAACAGTGTTACGCTAATTACATTGGTACTATGGAGTGCAATATCTCTAAAAATGTCTTTTTGGAGATATATTAATGAGAAACGGAAAAATTACATGTTACCATCAAGTATGTTTCTGGAAGATGTGCATACTTCTGTTGATCATGAGATTGTCAACCTATTTGCCAAATGTTTTTCATCTGTTTATAGCAACAATGTGATTAACCAAGTTCCTGAATTTAGTTATGCAAATACAGTGAATGTTCAAAATTATCATATTGACATTAAGGATATTATTGATTTAGTAATGGAGTCTCCTGATAAAATTGTTCATGGTCCAGACGGCATTCCCTTATTCTTTATTAAAAAATGTATATTTACACTTTGTACTCCATTACATATGTTATATAATACTTCATTGACATCGGGATGTTTTCCAGACTTTTGGAAACGTAGCTACTTGAAACCAATACATAAAGCTGGTTGCCGCAATAACATCACAAACTATAGAGCAGTGTCAAATCAGTCAGAGTTTGCTAAGCTATTTGACTGTCTAGTTACTAAGCTGATCACTTGGGATACTAAGCATATTATTATAAATGAACAACATGGCTTTTCAAAAGGCAAGTCTACCTGCACCAACTTAATGACTTACCAGAATTATATAACAGATGCTTTTGAAAATAGAATGCAGGTTGATTCTATCTATACAGACTTCTCTAAGGCATTCGATAAAGTGAATCACACTTTATTGATTGCTAAGCTTGAGGCTGTAGGAATTGGAGGTTCAATTTTGAAATGGATTGGTAGCTACCTTTCCAATCGTACTCAATGTGTGAGGTATGGCAATTGTATTTCTTTCGAAATTATGTGTACCTCCGGTGTACCCCAGGGAAGCCATATTGGGCCAATATTATTTAACATTTTTATTAATGATATTACACATGTCATAAGATATAGCAAATTTTTGTTATTTGCGGATGATTTAAAATTATTTAAATCCATTAATGATTTGAAAGATGCTCAACAACTTCAACTAGACTTAAGTAATTTTATAAATTGGTGCCATGTAAATCTTTTAATTTTAAATATTGGTAAATGTTATAAAATCACCTTCCATAGAACTGCTAACCCAATAAGTTTTGATTATCAGATCGATAATAGTGTTGTAGCTGAAACAAATGATGTGAAGGATTTAGGCTTAATCTTGGATTCTAAATTGACCTTTAAGACTCATATCACAAATATTGTTTCGAAGAGTTTGAAAATGTTAGGCTTCATTAATAGATATTCTACTGATTTTTCTGTTGCAACATTCAAGATACTCTATTGCTCGTTGGTCCGTTCACTTCTAGAATATAATTCAATCATTTGGTCACCATCCTACGATAATAGTATTCGTTCAATTGAGAGAGTACAGAATAGGTTTCTGAAGCGTTGTGCATATAAGATGGGACTTCCAGATGACCCCAATATAAATACATATATTATGTCTTCCCTCAATATAGCTTCACTCAAGCATCGCCGTTTAGAAATGGACTTGAAATTTTTGTACAATTTAATTAATAATAATGTTAATTGTCCTGAAATTCTAGAATTAGTTAAGTTCAATGTAAGTGTGAAAAGAACCAGAAATGCCGACTTATTTGTTGTTCCATTTTCGCGAACTAACTATGGTATGAATGAAACTATCACAAGAGTCGTACGTGCTGCTAATAAGTTCAAAGAACTGGATCTTTTTGACCAATCAGCAATTCATTTTAATAAATCTATTAAGATGTTATAAATAGTATTTTTTTGTATGAGCTATGGATTACACATAGAGTGTCTTGTTATATATTTAAGTATGTATTGTTAATTGGCAATGCCGTAAATAAATAAATAAATAAATAAATAAATAAATAAATAAATAAATAAAAATTCTTTCAATGACATGGATTCGAAATAACTGTAAATATATTTAAAGCGATGGAAAACATCCAAATACTAATAATTAATTGAAAACGCAATAGTATTTTTTTATGGGTAGGTTCATGGATAAATCCGCTAGATAGAATTTTGTCCTTTGTCGCTATACAACTACTAGTGTTCTAGTTGCGTATGAATGCTGACTACAATTCCTCAGTGATTTATCATTTGGAAAATGCTTCTGGCTCAACACGCTAATTTAAGCCAAACGATCCCATCAGCGTAAGCCTACCGCCTACAGTTTCAAAACGCTAACTTCAATAATATATTCCAACCCTTCCTAAGTGAATTCGGAGCGGCGGACCAGCTAAAAAATCTAGCCCGCTCGCTGTCGGTTGCTCCACATGGTAATGCCTTAAATCTGCCTTCCCGGCTTTACTACCCTCCGAAAGCGTTTGTGAGAAGAGACGCTCTGTGGATTGCTACTATGTTCTGCATTAGTGAACTTACATCCAATGAGAAGTTTCCATTTTTCAAATTTTAGTTAATCAGATAGTCTTAAAGGGTTAGAACACAACGGCGAAAATATTTTGTAATTATCTCCATTACTAGAAAAGTTATAGTCCTTAAAGTTTGAATTGCCGTATCCTCCCCGCGAAGCCGCTGTGACGTCACAGTTCCATTACTCAGTGACTACTCCTCACACCGTGAGGTGAGCAATCACTGGGTCCGCAAATGGTGCGCCCTAACTATACGAAGAGACCCAAGGATGCTGCCTAGGGATCCAATGAATATTTGGTCCGCTTTTCCTCCTCCTTAGAGACGATGTTCACCTTGGCAGGCGCCTAAGACTCTATAACGAACATCATCTTCTGTTGGTGGTCGAGAAGGTCTATGTCGGGCTTGTTTGCCTGTACAAGCTCGAGAGTGTGAAATGAGTAGTTCCAATAAATCCGGCATCTCTCGTCCGTTATTATTATAAGCTGACTTTCTAAGTTCCTCTCGCATAATTGCGGTAACAACAAGTGTTGACGGGCCGTGCCAAGTCGACACCCGGACTATTATTGATCGGAATTTAGGAAGGATCGCACCATGATACTACGACACTGACAGATATGATCACTTGGCGGACAGATTTTGAACCGGTCTGCGCATGACGTCACCGCGTGACAAAAGTGTACAAGCACATAGCGCCAAAGCATTTATTTTTGAATGTTTTATTTCGTTTCTTGTTGTATCTGTCTTAGATATTTAATATTCATAAAATGAAAATAGCTCATGCACAGTATAATATAAATATAAACGATACATATTGCTCTGTATCTGAATAAAAAAATTGGTGAAATAGTTATACAGAGAATTGATAATACTCGACGCCTGACCCGTTTGCAGTAGCTAGCGTTCTGATTTTCAGATACAAAAACTTGAATGTCTGTACTCAAAAAAAAAATTACATTGTGGAAAAAGCACAGAGCCAGAGCGGTCTGGACATATTTTTCTGAAATCTCATATAAGAGGTCGATTGGAGTGCCTAGTCAAACCATCTTTTTGTGGGAAAATTTCTCGGGTAGGGGTGGAATTTTTATATACTCCATTCAGGAGCCTTTTGGTTACCGTTCTTATTTTTCATATATAGTTTATGATGTTGCGTCACCAGTTCCTCAAGCCAATTTGCATATATATTTACTGTGTAATTCTCTTAATAAAATGTAGACAAGAAATAAATAACAGGATTTTGTCATTAGAGGTTTTTAAAAATCATGAACAAGCCTAATGGCATTATGTTTATGGCGAATGAATATTGACTTTCTTCTGCTAATTATTGGTGGAAAAATACATTACTTAACTTTCTTATTTTTTATTTATTCAAATATATGTCACAACCGCGTATATGTTAAACATAAAATAAAAACATATCACAATACAAGAATACAATATCTTTCTGGGCATTGCATTTAACTAGTACAGGCGAATTCTCGTATACTAAGGGATCCTACTATTAACAGGTTTTTCCTCAATTTTTTTCAAAATATTTTCACACACTGTATCTGTTTAATAATATGTTTAAATTGATGCACTTGTAGTGATGATTTCTGATGACCTGGGTATAGGGCACATTATTTGTTGCGCTCCTGTGATGTTGTAGTTAGGTATTGATTCTGTATATATGAGTATATGGGGAAATATATTTTGGACAGACAATAAGAACTAAAAAAGGGGTGAATAAGAGCATATAGAACTAGCCTTTCTCTATATGAACTGGAAATATGGAAATATCAAGAAAATACGTTCTGCAACCGTTAAATCTCCAACCATCTTTTAGCGCATTTTTATTTTATGTAGCATTTTTTTATTCCAAATAGGAAAGGCGCTAGGAAATCTGGATGCACCGTCGCAGGACCCTGTATACTTATTACTTTATACTATTTTACAATCTTAGTGAATTTCAGTTTTCTAATAATCGAGGTCACTCTAATTCCCCTATCAAGAATTCGTATTCTGAAATACATTTTGCATCTAGAAAACAAGCTCATCTTTGCTTCATCAGTCACATGTACATTCTCTGATAATTTGTTTAAATTAGCAAGATAGTTTTTTTTCACTTTCCAAAGCGTTTCCATTATAGTTGGAAAATATATGGCCGAGCTCATTACATTTTGCCAAGAACTCATCTGTATGTTTTTGTAGTCCACCTTCTGTTAAATGGTTGACCCAAGTGAGAGAAGTAACTATGCAATCTGGGATATAACCCAGTTTCTCCTTATTTTTCAACTTAAATGCAATGAAACCTGCCAAATTTTCGAAACCATCCTAAGTAGCGGTAGTGTGACGAATAGTTTTTATTTTTTTATTATTACATCCCACAACCGCACAATAAACCATTGTTCAAATATGTGTTAAACTCCAGAATCGCAAATAATTAATGTTTTATCAAACTTTACTACGGTAAACGAGTAAACTCAAGAAAATAAACTGAAAATCTTCGACTATAACCTGTAACTAAATAAGTAAATAAACCCCGTTTGTCACACGCTGACGTCACAGGTGGAAGCGAGACGGAAGACATCATGCGCGTGAGCATACCTTCTAAAGTCGTAGTATCATGGGATCGCACAATATTACAGGTCTTCAGGATTACAGACTTTTGGAATACTTTGTGTATCTTTTCGTCCAGGCCCAACTTTTGAAGGTGTTGTGTAAA
This sequence comes from Callosobruchus maculatus, assembly GCA_951848785.1. Lineage (NCBI taxonomy): Eukaryota > Metazoa > Arthropoda > Insecta > Coleoptera > Chrysomelidae > Callosobruchus > Callosobruchus maculatus. The sequence continues at coordinate 3,152,676 of CATOUR010000040.1, forward strand.
CGTGTTTGGTGTAAGGCCTGAGACAGACATAATGAGGGGGACAATTGTGACTTTGTTCTGTTTCTAAAGTCGTTTTATTTCCATCGCAAGGTCCGTGTATTTAGATATCTTCCCAGCGTAGGTGTTTTGGATATTCACATCATTGGGAATGGCAATATCTATCAAATAGGTAATCTTGTCGGCCTTTGACTGGAACACTATATCTGGTCTATTGGCTGGGACAGTCTTGTCTATATGTATTTCAACGTCCCAGTATAGTTTGTATCGATCGTTTTCGAGTACTGATGTCGGAGTGTAGTTGTAATATGGATCTGTGTTTTCTATTAGTTTGTTTGTTCTGGCTGATGCTTGGTGTATGACCTTGGCCGCAGAGTTATGTCTGGCTGTGTATTCGGTACCGGCAAGGGTTTTGCACCCGCTTGTTATGTGATCTATTGTTTCTTTTTGCTGTTGACATTTTCTGCAATTATCGTCTGTTATGGATGGATCTTTAATGATATATTTTTTGTAGTTTCGTGTTGTAGTCACTTGGTCCTGGATAGCAAGCATGAAACCCTCCGTTTCTGGGAACAGCTGGCCATCCTGCAACCAGGTGTATGACTGTTTTTTGTTGATGTGGTCTTGGGTGACACGGTATCTATGTTTGCCGTGCAGTGCTTTCTGCGACCAGGTGTTTATTTTTGTTGTTGTGATTGGATAAGATTATATGTGTCTGCTACGTGATCTGGACTAGAGAGGTTAAGTGGTGTATAGTTTTTGTCTGCTTTTACTATGGCCCTATGTAAGTTAGTTTGTTTGGAGTGGAAGAAATGTCTGAGTGTTTGTATTTGTGTTGTGCGAAGTGACTGTACGTCTATAATTCCTCTGCCCCCTAGTTTTCTGTCTATGGCAAGCCTCTCCTTGCACGCGTTCCGATGTGACATTCTGTGTTTTCGTATAAGTATATGGATGTTTTCTATGTCCGTGTGTGACCACTTGATGATGCCAAAGGAGTATGTGAGTACCGGTATCGCAAATGTATTAATGGCTTTTGTGAGATTCTTAGAATTCAATTTTGCTTTTAATAGTTTAATGAGGCGGTCTTTAAATTCTTGTGTTAGTTGTGCCTTGACTTGTGTATGATCTATCTTAACGTTCTGATTGAAGCCCAGGTACTTGTACGTTTCGTCCTTATCCAAGTTGTCCAGCGTTTGGCCAGTTACTACTTCCTTTTCGGGTTGGTTTTTTCATTGGCCTTTATTGATGTGGAGCACCTTGCATTTACTCATTACGAATTCCATCCTGATGTCTGACGTATAAACTTCTGTTATTTTGAGTAATTCTCTCAGTTGCGCTTCTGTGGCGGCATATAGTTTTATATCATCCTTGTACAGGAGATGATTGATTTTGTGTTGATCTGCTTTATGATGTCTGATGTTGAAGCCATGGTTTGTGCTGTTAAGTGTGTTGGAGAGCGGATTTAGACAGAGGCATAGTGAACTAAGAGAGTCACCCTGGAAGATGCCGCATCGTATGTGTAGCTCATCCGTTTGAATATGGCCATCGCGAGTTTGAAGGTGTATGTTTGTTTGCCATGTTTCCATGGTGCTCTTAAGAAACTGACGAAGTCCTGGGTTGATTTTATATATTTTAAGTGTTTTCATTAGCCAGCTATGGGGGGTTATTATAATTATTATTGTATGCTTTGTTCTGAACATTATTCGGGATACGTTGAGTGTGCCTCCATCAATGTGGCGTATAGGTACCTCCGCCTGGAAGATAGAACACATTTATACCCATAAAACCAAATCCAGTTTCTTCTCAGCACAATCTACGAAAACCTGGAACAGCAATAACCGTTATATTGGAAGTGACAATGAACGCATTACCATAATTACCCAGCAACTCACTAGTTTTGAAGCACAACGGAGCATTATACACTCCCACTGAAAAGAGAGTGACAGCAGGAAAGTTAATATTAAAGCTATAATGAAATTCATAGCACGCGATTTGATTAACTTCATACTGAACTATCAAGTTGCATTAAAATTTAATGCCTCGTAAGTTGGTAGAGTACGTACGTGGTATACATACACAGTAATTTTAGTAAACAGTGCTTGTACGTAATACCGGCGTGCCTCAGTGTGCCTGCATGTATGTATACAATTCATATTAATGAACGTGCGGTATCTACACTCCATTTATGCACGCTTTGTTTGCTAATAGCCAGCAATTATCAACTTCCCAAGTCTACTACAGGCTACTCCTGTCAAACTTGTTTCATGAGAACCCTTTGGCATCTACCAGATTGTGACCAGCGACCTGCTGTTTAGAGCGGCGCTTTCCAAGTTCGGATTGCCTTGATGATTGTCAACCTCCAGAATGGAGATGGCACCTAAAGAAGGAGAAGAAGATTGTGAAAACAAATGTGATATGTATACAGGGTGGGCCAATAGTGCGTGGACGGAGGATTGTGGGCTTGCTGAAAGATATTCAAAAAATCTGTCACTTGATCATGGTAGGGACCCTTGAGGCCTATTACGTAAAAATATTTTCACTTAAATTCTGACGTTTATACAGGGTGATTCATATCAAACTTACATTTTTTTGAATGGAACCCCCTATATATTATTGCATATTTGGGTTCCTTGGTCAATTCTAGTGTGACTTTATGTATCACACATGGAACTTTAAACGAACCGTTTAGGCGCAAATCACCATTTTTGGTATAAGTAGGTATCAGAAAAAAATTGAATATCGCAGCGATTATAAAACTTAGAAGGCCGTGACTTTGCGGTATAACTAAGCATGAAATGCGTCACCTAAGGTCAGACGGCTAAATTTGAATTCTTTTTGTACTTGAAGAAATCAGAGGATAAATTAAGGAAACTTCAATCACAGCTAACTTGATTTTTTCAAATGGGAATGCCTATTTTGGTTTAAAGAATCAAATGTAAAATTTGATTACCTTTCTAACGATATAGCATTCTTGATATCAGTCTTTTTTGGTTTTCATTTTATTTCACATTTTTTCGTCAAATCGGCGTTTTTCAATTTTCCTGCATGCAACCAACCTAGCAGGCCATGAAAAATAAACAAACGCTCATTAATATGGAAGAAAGCAACTAACTTAGTAGAAAGATGCAAACTAACCTGAGCAACGAGGCAAGATTATCAAAATTCTTTACAACATATTAGCTCTAACCAGAAACAATAGTGGTAACAAGGACGCTCATTTCTCACAGCCTACTAGCTATTAGCCAATTTCCAAAGTCAGTAAAAAAATATCTAATCAAAGGAAAACTACCTACTAGTGATTGTTGCTGGCAGTAGAATATCTATGTCTTCTGAATAAATTTTCACATTTAATGCTATGAAAAAGTAGCCATTTCCATAAGTCAAAAGTAATGATACCTCTGACTGGAACCCTTCAAATTCTTCTTCTATTTATTAGAAAAATCGTGGAAAATGAAACTTGATTTGCAGTCTGTTTGAATTGTAAAACATAATTTAGTTTGTAGAAAACTACATGAAATAATCGCAATTACAACATAGCGTGATTAAAAAATTCTAGCAATTATTTCAATAGATATTCAGAATGCTCCAGTTGGAGATATCTTCACTTTTGACGTAACTAAACGGAAATGACTAATTTTTTTATCCCATTAAATGTGAAATTTCATTCTAAACATGTTAGACCGTAAGCAAAAATCAGTGGTAGTTTTCCTTTTGTTTTAAAATTTTTAATCGTTTTGGAAAGTTGTCAAGCTCTAGTAGATCTCAATAGCTTGTAGGCTGTGAAAAACAAACACTTCTGTCATACCCCAGCTACTCATCGACATTAGATATCTTGCCGCTGCTGTATCCGGTTAGAGCTAATATGTTGTAAGAAATTTTCATAATCTTACCTCGTTGCTCTAGTTAGTTTGCATCTTTCTACTAAGTTAGTTGGTTTCTTCCATATTAACGAGCTTTTGTTTATTTTTCATGGCCTGCTAGATTGCTTGCACGCAGGAAAATTGAAAAACACCGATTTGACTAAAAATTTGAAATAAAATGAAAACCAAGAAAGACTGATATCAAGAATGCTATATCGTTAGAAAGGTAATCAAATTTTACGTTTGATTCTTTAAACCAAAATAGGCATTCCCATTTAAAAAAATCAAGTTATCTGTGATTGAAGTTTCCTTAATTAATCTATCGATTTCTCCAAGCACAAAAAGAATTCAAATTTAGCCGTCTGACCTTAGGTGACGCATTTCATGCTTAGTCGTACCGCAAAGTCACGGCCTTCTAAGTTTTATAATCGCTGCGATATTCAATTTTTTTCTGATACCTACTTATACCAAAAATGGTGATTTGCGCCTAAACGGTTCGTTTAAAGTTCCATGTGTGATACATAAAGTCACACTAGAATTGACCAAGGAATCCAAATATGCAATAATATATAGGGGGTTCCATTCAAAAAATGTAAGTTTGATATGAATCACCCTATATAAACGTCAGAATTTAAGTGAAAATATTTTTACGTTATAGCCCTCAAGCGTCTCTACCATAATCAGGTGACAGATTTATTAAATATTTTTTAGTAAGCCCACAATCCTCCGTCCACGCACTATTGGCCCACCCTGTATATGTATAGTTGTAATAGATCAGTGGCGTATATAGAAATCGATTTCGGGGGGGGGGGGCCATCGGAAAAATTTTCATACGTTATTAATATTGGTTTATTATAATCCTAACCTAAATATAAAATAGCAATGTACTAATTTTAATGAAAATAATTATACCGGGTTATTCACATTATTTGACACGGATTATTATGGCTAAAGTATTTGATAAAAAAGAAAATCGTAATTTCGGATGGATAGGGACCCATTAAGGTTACATTTTAAAAATATCTTCATGTGTCCGCAAAACACGAAACACGAATTTTAGTGTAACTTTATGTATCACACATGGGACTCAAAGCGAACCGTTTAGGTGTAAATCACCATTTCGGTACAAGTAGATATCAGGAAAAAAGTGAATATCGCAGAGACTATAAAATTTGGAAGGTTATGGCTTTGCCGTGTTACTAAGCATGAAATGCGCCAGCTTTGTTGAGACTGTCAAATTTAAATTACGTTTATGCTTGCAGAAATCGGTCGATTAATTAAGGAAAATTCGATCAGAGATAACTTGTTTTTTTCAAATGGAAATGCTTATTCTTTTATACACTTAAATGTAGAATTTGATAACCTTTCTAACCATATAAAGTTGTGAATATCAATCTCTGGTAGTTTTCATCTAATTTTAAATTTTCAAACAAATCGGTTTTTCAATTTCCCTACCTATAAACAACCTAGCAGGCCATGAAATATAAACAAAAACATGTTCAGATGGAAGAAAACAAGTAACTTAGAAAAAAGATACAGACTAGTTATAGTAAAGAGACAAGATTATAAAAATTAAAAAAAAAATACAAAAAAGCCTACTGGCTACCTCAATTCACTAGAGGTTAAAAATTTGCAAGGCAGTTAAAAACCCTGAAATGAAACAAAAACAACCAGCGATTGTTGCTCCAGCACGCAATTAACAATCACATGTAATGGTGTAAAAGAAGCAGTAATTTGCGTCAAAGGACGGTACCTCTGACTGGAGCCCTTCTATGTTTTCAATATCAATATATGATATTGCAAAAAAGTAATACTGACAAATCAGATTCAAATTGTCTGCCATTTAAGTTTTTTTTTTAATTTGAACAAATTTTAATTCATTCTTAATTTTCTGCGATCTTGCTAATAGGTAGGTACTGAAGAATTTCCAGAACTCCAGTCAGAGGTATTTTTGACTTGACAAAATTGCATACCTTTTTTTAAAATTAAATGTGAAATTTTATCATGAAAATAATAAACTGCCTACAACATTCTCTAGCAGTTTTCATTTCATTTCAAAATTTTTATTTTGGAAATTGCCAATCTCTAGTACATTGCAGTAGCTAGAAGGCCGTGAAAAAATTCCATTTCTGTCGTACTCCAGCTTCTCTTTGACTAAAGATATGTTACCGCCGTTGTTTCTGGTTAGAGTTTGTTTGTTGTGAGTCATTTTTAAAATCTTGTCCCTTTAGTCTAGTTCGTGTGTATGATTTGTCTGCTGAGTTAGTTGTTTTCTTCTACCTGAACAGGTGTCTGTTTATATGGTCTGCTAGGTTGCTTATAGGTTGGAAAATCGAAAAACACCGATTTGATTGAAAATTTAAAATTAAATAAAAACTCCCAGAGACTGATATTCACAACCTTATGTCATTAGGAAGGTTATCAAATTCTACATTTAACCGTATAAAAAAATAGCCATTCCCGTTTGAACAAATCAAGTTATCTCTGATCGAAGTTTCCTGAATTTATCGACCGATTTCTCCAAGCATAAACGTAATTTAAATTTGACAGTCTTATCAAAGCTGACGCATTTCATGCTCAGTAATACGGCAAAGCCGCAGCATTCTAAGTGTTATAATCTCTGTGATATTCAATTCTCTTCTGACATCTGCTTATACCAAAAATGATGATTTACACCTAAACGGTTCGCTTTAGATCCCATGTGTGATACATAAAGTTACACTAGAATTTACTAAGGAATCAGAATATGCAAGAATATACGAGGTGTTACATTTAAAAAACAAAACACAGGTTTCTTGACTTGGGGGTCAGCCTGTATAACATGAAAATATTTTTAAAATGTAACGTTAATGGGTCCCTATCCATCCCAAATTATTATTTTCTGTTTCATTAGATACTTTAGCCATAATTCTCCGTGTCGAATAACGTGAATAAACCGGTATATAACACATATGCATAATCAGTAGAAATGCAAATTTCTATTTTTATAGATAATAATTCTAAATTGAAGCAAAGAAACCAAGGTGTACTTCCTAATCAGACATCTATGATCGTTAAAGTTGCCCTATTTGCTTTAGTATTAGATTACATTTTGATGTCGCTGCTAATTTTATTCAGTATTATATTTTTTGACATTACTTCAGCCTCTTCCCAGACGTCAAAACTGAATCCGTGGCTGGTTTCGGGGGGGCCCGGGCCCCCCGGGCCTTATATACGCCACTGTAATAGATTAAGGGTTGTGTTGTAGTTTAGTAAAATAAAGGGAACTGGTAACACCCGGTATATGGTATTGTTCCACTTTGAAAAGGAGGTTACCCGTCCATACGTGAGACATGGGAATATAAGTATGTATATGTTTAAGTAAGAGTGTTTATAAACTGAGTGAATGTGCTAAGTAGGTCAATAGGATATGGGTTAGATATAAGATACATCTGTAATTAGTAGTTTGTAATAGAAGACCAAGATACATCACGTTACGAGTATGAAGTAGTTTTACTCGGGGCTACAGTAAGCCCCAGCTGGAGCAGTGTGTACGGGGGAAGTTGTAGTACATCCAGTGGTATTGATATATTACACAGATACTACAGATCCCTATACCTTCATCATTCACTTTTGCATATTGCTCCTCGACAAAGATATAACCCTGAAACTTTGCGGTACAACGTGCCATGCTCGGCATGATACACAATATCTGGTATTTTGTGGTGATCCATATAGTGAGGCAGTCACAGTAAAGAGTACCTAAACAAAAAAGATCAGGAACATTTTATATGATCTATATTTTAATAGGTTGACTGCGACGGCGGTCGTGGACGCTATCACACGTTGTTAGATTTGTATTCTCTGATGTGTGCCAGCGGTCGACCGCTGTGGCTTACAGGCCTAGAGTGCTAATGCAAATTTCTGAATACTTTGAGTCAGCCAAAATAATGCGTCCAGATTTGTGTTGTTTGTTATTTTATTGTAGGAACCCAAGACACATTTCAAAATACAAAGGATATACAGGGTGGTCCAATAAGCGCGCGGTCCTCCCTAGCGGCCATACCGTTTAAATTAGACGAACATGTTTTACATAAAAAACGTTTCTTACCAAATGCTCCACATTTAGAAAATAATTTCAAAGATGGCGGACTTCCGGATATACCGGAAGTAGGCATCAACTTCCTTATTTTAAATGGAACACCCTATATATTATTACGTTTTTGAATTCAGCATCGATTTTTAGGTCCAGTTTGTTAACCATTGTTTATATCTACGAAGCCTATTTTCGGAGTTATTCAGCAATTTTTACAAAATTTGACGTTTGTAGTACTTTACAAGAAACGTTAATATCTCGGAAACTAAACGCGATAGAAAGATACGGTTTTCGGTCATGAAACAAGCAAGGAACGTACTTGTGTATCAGTCAAACCGTTGTTTCAAAAGAGCATTAAATCAAGAGACTAGCAATTTTCAAATTTGAAAAGTTAAAAACGTTAAAAACTTTCTTTTTTCAAATGGGATGGTATCATAAGTTTCACATCTTTGGATGCAAAATTAAATTATCTTTCACTTTTATCTAGACACATGTGGTTCTATCTTTGATGGTTTTTAAGATATTTACGGTTTTGTAATTATTGCCTAGGAATTGGAAGAATCCTAGGTGGCGTGGCTCGCAGACGAAACAATTGGCAGGAAACCTTTCACTTAAAGCGTTTCGACCGTTAATACTAAAATGTGTTTTCGTTCCATCTAACTGTAACCACATAATTCTTAAAGACCCAAATGGTGGATTTTTCAACAGGTATTCCAAATTTTCATTTAGAATATTTTGGAAAACATTAGTTTATTATGCCGTTTCCAATAACACCACCCCAAATGCTTAGACTTCATGCTGGTTATCAACAAACCTCTCAAAATTTGGATTTTCGTTGGTATAAAAATGTAAATTATGCCAGTTTAGATGGCCGGGAATGATAACGCTGTAGCTACATTTCGTTAAAAAGAAAACGAAAGAATTTCATAAGAAATGTAGCTTTATTCGTAAACAACACACTGTTGAAAAGGAGTGTATCTTCTTGGACTCGAGCACGACTCCAGTTACAGAAATTCATTCAGTTTTCAAAGTCTTTGAATTGTTCGATTTAGCTGCACGTGATAAGGATGCTATATTATGTACTCCGTTAAGATCATGTTCACAGATTGGTTAAACCAATGCCCAAATAGCGACTAATTTCTGCTGTAGCACTGCTATGCGAATTTTCAACTACAATTGCGAGAATGTCAAACTCACTATCTTCATGTATACTACTACACGTTTCCTTCTCTCATATTTTACGCCCAAGTAAAACCAAATTTTGAGAAGTTTGTTGACAACCAGCATGGAGTCTAGCCTTTGGGGTGGTACATACATCTGTACGCTCAGACTGTATACATCGCACCGATTATCGGGTCGATGTTAGTACCTTTTTCGTAGGGAATTTGCTCGCGAAAATTATTTGTTTCTACAGAGGGTGTAGTATTTGTTAAGTGTATGGCAGTGCACCACTCAACTGGGTAATATTCATTTCTGTTATTGCACTAAGATATAATTTTCTTACCGAATGTACTCATACGATCCATTTTCCCCTGCTGTTGTTTTTGCATGGTAAAAATACTATATAAATACCATTACTCTGATATTCCAAATAAATTCTTGCATATAGTCCAGTCGATTAGGTCCATGCTATAGTCATGGCACCTGATGTGGATATATGCGGAATATGTGAAGATAACTTCATTGTGAGCTCAAAAATGGTCAAGTGTAGCTCTTGTAAGGTAAAGTTTCACAACTCTTGTGTCTCTGTGAAGGACAGCTGGATAAAAATTTTATCCGAATGTGAGAACTTCTCGTGGTTTTGCAATGATTGCAAGAGCTCTGTGCAATCAGAATCTAAACTAGAGCTGAATTTAATGAAAAAGGAGTTGGAGTGTCTTAATAGAGAACTAGATTTAACCAAAAAGTTATTAGCCGATCTCGAGTACACCGTGCAATTGCAAAAGAATCTATTGAAATCATATGAAGGTGGTGTCAAACCTCAAGATAGCGTCATCGGTGTCACAGCTCAACAAACTCGACTCTCGTATAGCGCTGCAACGAAACAAAAGATTCATTCTTCTGTACTTTTAGTTCGATCTGCTGGTGCATCCACCTCCGATGCAGACAAAATTTTAGAAGACATTAAATCTTCCGTTAATCCGGCTAGCTCCAATATATGTGTAAACTCAACCCGTAAAATTCGTAATGGAGTTGCAGTTCACTGCAAAGACGACGCATCATTAACGGCTTTGAAAAACGGTCTGACTGATAAATTGTCTTCTAAATATGCAATCAGTGAAGCCAAGAAGTTTAACCCTAGATTAATTGTCAAGAATGTAAAGCTAGATGGCTTGAATGGGCCAGAAGATATCATATCCGACATTGCGAAATTGAATAATTTGGATGACACCCAAAAATCCCAAATCAAGTTTGTTACTAAACTAAAATACAACAGCAACACAGATATTGTAATTGAAGTGAGTCCACAGTTAAGAAAAACTATGCTGCAAATGGAATCTCTATTTATCCGTTGGAAAAGGTCACCTGTTTTTGATCATTTGCGAGTAGTAAAATGTCTGAAATGTTGCTCGTTCGGCCACTTGGAAAAAGATTGCAAATCAGATCTCACATGTCCCAGATGTACACGCAAACACAAACTGAAGGAGTGCAAGTCGGAGGCATTGCAGTGCATAAATTGCCTAAATCATAATCAAACACACAAAAAGTCTCTTCCAACTGATCACTCTGCGAACTTTGCTCGTTGTCCTGTGTATCAAGGCTACGTTGAGAACCTACAACAGCGTGTAGACTATGGATAGAAGAGAGAAAGACAATTTGAAAATTTGCCATTTAAATGTACGATCCCTTACAGCTTCTTTTAACGAGTTTTCTAGGTTGGTTCAAAATAAGTTCGATATTATTGCTGTATCTGAAACATGGCTCACTGAAAATATACCTGATAATATTGTATCAATGAATGGTTACAATTTTTTTCGTAGAGATAGGCTTGGTAGAGGCGGTGGAGTTGCTCTTTATGCCAGAGCAGTTCTCAAGTTCAGCTTAGTTGATATGGATCCTTTAGGTAATACTGCACTTGAAATAATATGTTGCAAATCTAAAATACATTCTTCCAGTCTGCTAATCATTGTAGTTTATAGACCTCCTCATTGTCAAATTAATGATAGCATAAATCAGATTGACAATCTTATTTCCTTCTTTATGCCACAGTATGATAATATAATCCTTCTAGGTGATGTGAATGTAGATATGCTGGACCCCACTAATGCACTCAGCAAGTGTCTTGATTTTTATGGTTTCAGGCAAGTTATCGATGAACCTACACGAATAACTCGCTTTAGCTCAACATTAATTGATGCAATATTTGTAAGCAATATTGATATAATTTTAAATTCAGGAACATTAAACGCCGATCTTGTATCTGACCATAGAGTAGTCTTTTGCGAGTTAGCTTTTGGAGCCTCACGTTCTAAAGAAAAATTTCTGACGTACAGGGACTTCAAAAATATGAATACTGTCAAATTCAAGGAGGATCTCAAACAAGCTGGTTTGGACTGTATTATTTATATTAACGAGATAAACCGCAAAGTTGATATTCTGACAGAGGTATTGCTGGACCTTTTCAACTATCATGCTCCTGTACGGACTGCACGCGTTACCAAAAAAGCGGCTCCATGGCTGACCTTTGCATTGAAGGCAATTTTCAGAGAAAGAGATAACGCTTTGATCGCTTTTAAACAACATCCTTCTGATGAGAATTGGGAGATTTATAAGGATTTAAGGAACTTTGCACTTGCCTCTATTAGGCGTGAAAAAAAAGCATACTTATCTCAATTTGGCAACTTGAATACTAAAAAAGCCTGGGAGGAACTTCGAAAAATGAATGTCTGTCCAGAGAAAAATGTAGATATACGTTTAGAGTTACTAGACCCTGACGAAGTCAATAAACACTTTCTATCTAATTTTCAGCATGCCAATGTCAATTCACGACTCATCGAAGCTACGGTAGAATCATATCGCAACAATACTCATAATCGAGTTGCAGTTCCTTTTTCGTTCCGACTGGTGACGGCTGAGGAAATACTCAATGTTGCTACTTCTATTAAATCAACTGCGACTGGTAGTGATAACATCAGCCTTAGTATGATTAATTTTTGCCTTCCTGAAATACTGCCACTTCTGACCCATATTGTGAATGTATGTTTGGAGACTGGCTTTTTTCCCGATGCCTGGAAAGAGGCAGTAATTCTTCCTTTGGCAAAGTCTAAGAATCCAGTAAGTCATAATGATTTACGCCCTATCAGCATACTGTGCTTCTTTTCCAAAATCTTAGAAAAAATCGTATGTAATCAATTAACAGAGTATCTAGAACAGAATAATTTGCTTCCTTCTTATCAATCCGGGTTCAGAGCAGGGCACAGCACAACTTCTGCTCTACTAAATCTGACGGACAATATTTTACATAATTTGGACAAACATGTTAATACTGTATTAGTAATGATTGATTTTTCTAAGGCATTCGATACGGTTAACCATAAAATTTTGTTGAGCAAATTGAAGCATATTGGGCTTTCTGACATTCCGTTAAAATTCTTTGAAAACTACTTAGCAGGCCGTAGGCAAAAGGTAAAAACTATTCAAGGTACATCGTCTCTCGGCATGGTTTCTTCAGGCGTTCCTCAGGGATCTGTCCTAGGACCTTTGCTATACTTAATATACACCTTTGACTTGCATTCATGTATAGAACATTGTAAAATACAAATGTACGCAGATGACACTCAACTTACATTTCACTTTGATTTACCTCATCTGGATGAAGTATCATATAAAATCAATTTGGATCTAGCAAACATCACAGATTATTGCAGAAGACACTTACTAAAGATTAATCCTGAAAAGAGCTCAAGTATGCTATTTTGCCCAAAACAACTGTACAACACCCTAAGAGACAGAATTACTCTGGTAATGAACAATAAACCGATACCTATTGTAGAACATGTAAAAAACCTGGGTGTCATTTTGGACCACAACCTAAAATTCGATGTACATATCAACTACCTATCTAGGTTAACTTACATCAAACTGAAGTTACTATACTCTAATCGATTCATATTGAACTTCAAAACTCGCAAAAAACTAGTTGAAACTTTAGTGTTGTCCAGCATAAACTATGCTCTCATTCTGTATTACCCTTGCCTCGATTCACTGAATAAGAGTAGACTGCAGAGAATGCAGAATAACTGCTGCAGATTCGTGTTTGGTCTTCGGAAGTACAGTCATGTCTCCTCGAAGGTTAAAGAGTTAATGTGGCTAAGGATGGAATGTCAGTATATGTTTAGTTTGAAGGTCTTTGTCCACAAAATACTATGTACGAATAAGCCGACCTACCTTGTCAATAAGATGGTAACCAGAGGAACCGTGAATTCAAGGGAGTTAAGACATAACAACAATTTTACTATGCCAGTACACAATAGCGCTCTCTTCCAAAGATGTTTTACCTTTAATGCAGTGAGGCTATATAACTCGACTGATTCTACTTGGAAAAATAAAAGCCTGAGCGCCTTCAGAAGGCTGGTTAAAGGTCAGCTGTTGGGGATCTCTAAATAAATGTAGTGTAGGTGGTGATGTTCTTTTCTTTTTATCGTCCTAGGTTTTGTCAATGTTTGTTTATTTTCTCTTATTTAGATTGTTTCATGTAGGTGTCTAGGAATATGTTTATTGTATCAAATATTTTGAGCCTTGTGAAATTTTGTTAATTTTTTTTTTTTTAATTTTTTGTAATTTCCTGTATCGCATAACAAGGTTAAGTGTAAGAGTAGCCATTGGGCTAAACTTCGCCTTGTTATTGCGTTATAATAAAGGCATTATTATTATTTCAAAACACAAAAAGTGCAGCCCGGGCTCCGACACACCGAGCTGCTGTTCCATTACCCAATGACTACTCCTCACACCGTGAGGTGAGCAATCACTGGGTCCGCGAATCGTGCGCCCTAAGTAGACGAAGGGACCCAAGGATGACTGCCTTCTGCATTCTGGCGGCTAAGATGTGCGCCGCCGCACGGCACACCGGTATTTTGCGCAGTGCAGAGAGCAGCGTATTCCTCATTCCACCTAGGGATCCAATGACCATAACCAGCAGACTTACAGTGTAGTCTGGCCAGAGCCTGCGAAGTTGTCCGAGCAACTCCTGATATTTGGTCCGCTTTTCCTCCTCCTTAGAGACGATGTTCACCTCGGCAGGCGCCGAAAACTCAATAACGAACATCGTCTTCTGTTGGTGGTCGAGAAGGACTATGTCGGGCTTGTTTGCCTGTACAAGCTCGAGCGTGGGGAACGAGTAGTTCCAGTAAAGCCGGCATCTCTCGTTCTCCACAACGGACTCTATATCCCCTGGAGCGTATGGCAGCACCGGTGTCTCATCGATACCGTATGAGTGCCTCAAATGATAGTAGAGCACTCGTAGAGCCGCGTTGTGCCGATGGACGTAAGCCGTCCCAGCGTACGTCTTACACGCCGACAAGAGATGCATAAGCGTCTCTGGCGCCTGTCGGCAAGCTCTACAAAGGGTGTCGGGTACATCTACACCCATAACCCTTTTACGGTACACCAAGGTGTTGAAGACACCGTCTTGGCAAGCCATTATAAAGCCCTCAGTCTCCGACTTCAACCCACTAGACCTTAGGAAAGAGAAGGTCAACTGCTCAGACAAGCCATGCTCTTCCAGATGTTTGTAGAAGATTCCATGCATTGGCTTATCTTTATGAAGTCTTAAAAGGAAGTCGACTTCGGCAGTTTTAAGGTGGGATTTTAATTCTGCGGGAGCAAGTTCCGTAATGGACTGCTGACACCTCCGCTTGAAGTCGAGTGTGAGGCTGAGCTCCTCGGCTGCTCGTTTCGCTGCGCTAAAAAGGAAGGCTCCTTTTCCCGCATTCTCGTGCTCTCGCACAAAGCGGATCAGGGGATCGGTGCTGTTCGTTACATAGCAGGCAGTGGCCAGCACTACTCTGTTGTGCAGACGCTCCAAACTCAATAGTCCACGCCCTCCCAGGTGTCGCGGGAGGTATATTCGCGGGACAGAGGACTTAGGATGCAGGCTTCTCTCCATATTCATCCTTTTGCGGGTCTGCGTGTCGATTTCCTTCAGCTCGTTCACTTTCCAGTGTATAGCACCAAAGGTGTATAATAACAATGGGACCGCAAGCATGTTTGTGGCAGCGACTTTGTTCTTGCCGGACAGTTCTGACGACCAGATCTGCCGGAGTCGGTGCAAATACTTGCGGCGGAGACACTCTTTAACCAACGCTGCCTCTTGGACATGACGCTGCGCCACTCCAAGGTAGGTATAAGTATCTCCGGCATGCAGTTGTCGCAAGATGCTCCCATCAACGAGCTGTTCCTCATCTCCACTATCTCCGCTTCGTCCTTTCTTGAGATGAACCAATGCACATTTGTCTGTCCCGAACTCCATTCCGATAGCATGACTGTACTCCTGCACCACCCTCAGCGATTGTTGTAGTTCGCGTTGGCCGGAGGCATAAAGTTTTAGGTCATCCATATAAAACAGATGGGTGACCTTGTGCCTCCGGTTATTGGGCGTGCCACAGCTGTATCCTTTAGTATTTCTCAGCGCTATGGACAGAGGCAAAAGTGAGATGCAAAAGAGCAAGGGACTCAAGGAGTCTCCTTGGAAGACACCTCTTTTCAATGACACCAACTCTGTCTGTACCCGAGTTTCACCTGATGTTATGGTAAACCGGGTCTTCCAGAGTGGCATCAGTTGTTTGATGCATCCCACTATCTTATTATTATGTGTTAAAAACAAAAAAGTGCAGCTCGGGCTCCGACACACCGAGCTGCTGTTCCATTACCCAATGACTACTCCTCACACCGTGAGGTGAGCAATCACTGGGTCCGCGAATCGTGCGCCCTAAGTAGACGAAGGGACCCAAGGATGACTGCCTTCTGCATTCTGGCGGCTAAGATGTGCGCCGCCGCACGGCACACCGGCATTTTGCGCAGTGCAGAGAGCAGCGTATTCCTCATTCCACCTAGGGATCCAATGACCATAACCAGCAGACTTACAGTGTAGTCTGGCCAGAGCCTGCGAAGTTGTCCGAGCAACTCCTGATATTTGGTCCGCTTTTCCTCCTCCTTAGAGACGATGTTCACTTCGGCAGGCGCCGAAAACTCAATAACGAACATCGTCTTCTGTTGGTGGTCGAGAAGGACTATGTCGGGCTTGTTTGCCTGTACAAGCTCGAGCGTGGGGAACGAGTAGTTCCAGTAAATCCGGCATCTCTCGTTCTCCACAACGGACTCTATATCCCCTAGAGCGTATGGCAGCACCGGTGTCTCATCGATACCGTATGAGTGCCTTAAATGATAGTAGAGCACTCGTAGAGCCGCGTTGTGCCGATGGACGTAAGCCGTCCCAGCGTACGTCTTACACGCCGACAAGAGATGCATAAGCGTCTCTGGCGCCTGTCGGCAAGCTCTACAATGGGTGTCGGGTACATGTACACCCATAACCCTTTTACGGTATACCAAGGTGTTGAAGACACCGTCTTGGCAAGCCATTATAAAGCCCTCAGTCTCCGACTTCAACCCACTAGACCTTAGGAAAGAGAAGGTCAACTGCTCAGACAAGCCATGCTCTTCTAGATGTTTGTAGAAGATTCCATGCATTGGCTTATCTTTATAAAGTCTTAAGAGGAAGTCGACTTCGGCAGTTTTAATGTGGGCTTTTAATTCTGCGGGAGCAAGTTCCGTAATGGACTGCTGACACCTCCGCTTGAAGTCGAGTGTGAGGCTGAGCTCCTCGGCTGCTCGCTTCGCTGCGCTAAAAAGAAATGCTCCTTTTCCCGCATTCTCGTGCTCTCGCACGAAGCGGATCAGGGGATCGGTGCTGTTCGTTACATAGCAGGCAGTGGCCAGTACTACTCTGTTGTGCAGACGCTCCAAACTCAATAGTCCACGCCCTCCCAGGTGTCGCGGGAGGTATATTCGCGGGACAGAGGACTTAGGATGCAGGCTTCTCTCCATATTCATCCTTTTGCGGGTCTTCGTGTCGATTTCCTTCAGCTCGTTCACTTTCCAGTGTATAGCACCAAAGGTGTATAATAACAATGGGACCGCAAGCATGTTTGTGGCAGCGACTTTGTTCTTGCCGGACAGTTCTGACGACCAGATCTGCCGGAGTCGGTGCAAATACTTGCGGCGGAGACACTCTTTAACCAATGTTGCCTCTTGGACATGACGCTGCGCCACTCCAAGGTAGGTATAAGTATCTCCGGCATGCAGTTGTCGCAAGATGCTCCCATCAACGAGCTGTTCCTCATCTCCACTACCTCCGCTTCGTCCTTTCTTGAGATGAACCAATGCACATTTGTCTGTCCCGAACTCCATTCCGATAGCATGACTGTACTCCTGCACCACCCTCAGCGATTGTTGTAGTTCGCGTTGGCCGGAGGCATACAGTTTTAGGTCATCCATATAAAACAGATGGGTGACCTTGTGCCTCCGGTTATTGGGCGTGCCACAGCTGTATCCTTTAGTATTTCTCAGCGCTATGGACAGAGGCAAAAGTGAGATGCAAAAGAGCAAGGGACTCAAGGAGTCTCCTTGGAAGACACCTCTTTTCAATGACACCAACTCTGTCTGAACCCGAGTTTCACCTGATGTTATGGTGAACCGGGTCTTCCAGAGTGGCATCAGTTGTTTGATGCACCCCACTATCTGATTATCCACCGAAAGACATTCCAACAGCCGCACAATGAGCTCATGAGACGTGCTGTCGAATGCCTTGCGATAGTCAATCCAGGCCATAGAAAGGTTTCGCTTGTACTGCACAGAGTCCTGCGTGACACATCGGTCAATCAACAGGTTCTCCTTGCAGCCAGCTACGCCTTTCTTTGACCCTCTCTGTTCATACACGTCGAGAAATACAGGATTCACAGCTTGAAGGATACGCATGTACAAGATTCTGGTGAAGAGCTTGTAACACGCGTTCAGACATGTTATTGGCCTGTAGTTTTTGGGATCAGACAAATCTCCGGTCTTCGGGAGAAGCACGGTTCGACCCTCGACAAACCAAGCCGGAATTGGCTGCTCCTGATTTAGCCACGAGTTAAAAACTCTAGCTAAATGCCGGTGGCAACTGGGGAATTTTTTCCACCAGTAGGTGTTTATGCCATCCGGGCCAGGAGCTGCGAAATTCTTTGCGCCTCGTAAGGCGTCAAGAATTTCTTCCGTGTTTATCGGGTGACGCAGTACATTCAAGTTAGGAGTCCTCCTACAAACGGACTCGAACTGCGCCAAGACCGGAGTGTCTGCTGAGAGAGGTTTGGGTTGTTCGTAAATGTCCCTCCAAAAGGTCTCCACGCGATCAGCAGTTGGCGGCTGCTCTATGGCTGGAGGCGGCTGTTGGAAAAGGCGAGAAGGTCTTTCGTAGAACATTCTGTTCTGCTCCAGACCTCTCGCCCGCGCCACCAACGATCGCTTAGCAGCGATCAGCATCCGTATCCTGTCAAGACAGTGTTGCTTGACAACAACCAGTACCGCTTGACTGAGTGTATGATGGTCGCGCCTCAACCCGTAGGCTATCTGGCGCACTCGGCGCGTAAAAGGCTTCCCAGCCGCTCTATATTCCATCACACACTGGATACGGGATGCTTCCTGGCGAGCCAACTGGATTTTCGCTTCCATTTGGCGCACCCGTCTCTGTGCTCTCTCAACAGGAGAGTCTCTCACTCTCCCCTGTCTAGCTAGCCTCAGAGCCGCAGCGTAAATTTCGCAATTGATGCTCCAAATGTCAGAGGCCTCCGATAGACGTTCACCCACAACCTCATCCTCTCTCTTCAAATCTGCCAGCTTCAAGGACCTTCCATTGTTATGCAAGGCCCTTCGGTCTCTGAAATCCCCAGGTGTGACGACTTGGTCGATTTCCCTCTCAGCGGGCCTTACCGGCGAATTTCAGCCTGGTTAACAGGCCTTCCGTCCGCCGAAGGGGCAGGCTGAGCTGGAGCACGAACATATCCCTGCCTCCGGAGGTACGATACATAATCTCGCAAATTCTGAGAGGTAAGCGTGCTATGCTCTGGGTGCATTTCACACCACCTCTCATACATGCGGGACATGTATCCCCTACGGCGCGGGCTACTGCTCTCGTAGCAGCTCAGTAGGTCATCCTTGAGCTCCGTCGTCCACCTAAAACGGTCCATGTCATTGCGGGGGTCGTCAACAGGGCAATTCGAAGCACCGCCACCTTGCCCAACGCCGGCTTCCGAAACCGGCTCGGTGTGGGTGCTTTTCTTCCGGGGTGGTCGAACCCGAAGATAGGGCCCGTCAGGTGGTTGGCCTTAGGGCCCCCAGACGACATTTCCGGAGGCAGCCGTCCAAATTGCCTCCTGAGGATGCACCTGCGAAGGTTGCCGGCTGGATTACATCCTTGGGCTTCGGTATACCCTGCGGTGTCGCCACGCACCGGATAGCCTACTGATGTTGGGTGGCTTCCTGCGGGTGTATTATCAGCCGCCCCTAACATGGAGTCAGACGCTGTCGGAGTACCGCTCCTCACATGGAGATCCGTCGTGTCCTAATTGTTGAGGAATAGCCGATCCTCTGGATGCAGACGCTATTCCACCGTGCTAGTTTTGGTCCGCCCCGGGTATTTGATTTCCCCGGTACCACCCATATCTGGGAGGCGTTCCCCTATCCGCCACCTTGGGGAGGCGCCACTGAGGGGATCTAGCAACCCCTCGCGGTTATTATTATTATGTGTTTAAAACAAAAAAGTGCAGCCCGGGCTCCGACACACCGAGCTGCTGTTCCATTACCCAATGACTACTCCTCACACCGTGAGGTGAGCAATCATTGGGTCCGCGAATCGTGCGCCCTAAGTAGACGAAGGGACCCAAGGATGACTGCCTTCTGCATTCTGGCGGCTAAGATGTGCGCCGCCCCACGGCACACCGGTATTTTGCGCAGTGCAGAGAGCAGCGTATTCCTCATTCCACCTAGGGATCCAATGACCATAACCAGCAGACTTACAGTGTAGTCTGGCCAGAGCCTGCGAAGTTGTCCGAGCAACTCCTGATATTTGGTCCGCTTTTCCTCCTCCTTAGAGACGATGTTCACTTCGGCAGGCGCCGAAAACTCAATAACGAACATCGTCTTCTGTTGGTGGTCGAGAAGGACTATGTCGGGCTTGTTTGCCTGTACAAGCTCGAGCGTGGGGAACGAGTAGTTCCAGTAAATCCGGCATCTCTCGTTCTCCACAACGGACTCTATATCCCCTGGAGCGTATGGCAGCACCGGCGTCTCATCGATACCGTATTATTATTATTATTATATGTTAAAAACAAAAAGGTGCAGCTCGGGCTCCGACACACCGAGCTGCTGTTCCATTACCCAATGACTACTCCTCACACCGTGAGGTGAGCAATCACTGGGTCCGCGAATCGTGCGCCCTAAGTAGACGAAGGGACCCAAGGATGACTGCCTTCTGCATTCTGGCGGCTAAGATGTGCGCCGCCGCACGGCACACCGGTATTTTGCGCAGTGCAGAGAGCAGCGTATTCCTCATTCCACCTAGGGATCCAATGACCATAACCAGCAGACTTACAGTGTAGTCTGGCCAGAGCCTGCGAAGTTGTCCGAGCAACTCCTGATATTTGGTCCGCTTTTCCTCCTCCTTAGAGACGATGTTCACTTCGGCAGGCGCCGAAAACTCAATAACGAACATCGTCTTCTGTTGGTGGTCGAGAAGGACTATGTCGGGCTTGTTTGCCTGTACAAGCTCGAGCGTGGGGAACGAGTAGTTCCAGTAAATCCGGCATCTCTCGTTCTCCACAACGGACTCTATATCCCCTGGAGCGTATGGCAGCACCGGTGTCTCATCGATACCGTATGAGTGCCTTAAATGATAGTAGAGCACTCGTAGAGCCGCGTTGTGCCGATGGACGTAAGCCGTCCCAGCGTACGTCTTACACGCCGACAAGAGATGCATAAGCGTCTCTGGCGCCTGTCGGCAAGCTCTACAATGGGTGTCGGGTACATCTACACCCATAACCCTTTTACGGTATACCAAGGTGTTGAAGACACCGTCTTGGCAAGCCATTATAAAGCCCTCAGTCTCCGACTTCAACCCACTAGACCTTAGGAAAGAGAAGGTCAACTGCTCAGACAAGCCATGCTCTTCTAGATGTTTGTAGAAGATTCCATGCATTGGCTTATCTTTATGAAGTCTTAAGAGGAAGTCGACTTCGGCAGTTTTAATGTGGGCTTTTAATTCTGCGGGAGCAAGTTCCGTAATGGACTGCTGACACCTCCGCTTGAAGTCGAGTGTGAGGCTGAGCTCCTCGGCTGCTCGTTTCGCTGCGCTAAAAAGAAAGGCTCCTTTTCCCGCATTCTCGTGCTCTCGCACGAAGCGGATCAGGGGATCGGTGCTGTTCGTTACATAGCAGGCAGTGGCCAGTACTACTCTGTTGTGCAGACGCTCCAAACTCAATAGTCCACGCCCTCCCAGGTGTCGCGGGAGGTATATTCGCGGGACAGAGGACTTAGGATGCAGGCTTCTCTCCATATTCATCCTTTTGCGGGTCTTCGTGTCGATTTCCTTCAGCTCGTTCACTTTCCAGTGTATAGCACCAAAGGTGTATAATAACAATGGGACCGCAAGCATGTTTGTGGCAGCGACTTTGTTCTTGCCGGACAGTTCTGACGACCAGATCTGCCGGAGTCGGTGCAAATACTTGCGGCGGAGACACTCTTTAACCAATGTTGCCTCTTGGACATGACGCTGCGCCACTCCAAGGTAGGTATAAGTATCTCCGGCATGCAGTTGTCGCAAGATGCTCCCATCAACGAGCTGTTCCTCATCTCCACTATCTCCGCTTCGTCCTTTCTTGAGATGAACCAATGCACATTTGTCTGTCCCGAACTCCATTCCGATAGCATGACTGTACTCCTGCACCACCCTCAGCGATTGTTGTAGTTCGCGTTGGCCGGAGGCATAAAGTTTTAGGTCATCCATATAAAACAGATGGGTGACCTTGTGCCTCCGGTTATTGGGCGTGCCACAGCTGTATCCTTTAGTATTTCTCAGCGCTATGGAAAGAGGCAAAAGTGAGATGCAAAAGAGCAAGGGACTCAAGGAGTCTCCTTGGAAGACACCTCTTTTCAATGACACCAACTCCGTCTGAACCCGAGTTTCACCTGATGTTATGGTGAACCGGGTCTTCCAGAGTGGCATCAGTTGTTTGATGCACCCCACTATCTGATTATCCACCGAAAGACATTCCAACAGCCGCACAATGAGCTCATGAGACGTGCTGTCGAATGCCTTGCGATAGTCAATCCAGGCCATAGAAAGGTTTCGCTTGTACTGCACAGAGTCCTGCGTGACACATCGGTCAATCAGCAGGTTCTCCTTGCAGCCAGCTACTCCTTTCTTTGACCCTCTCTGTTCATACACGTCGAGAAATACAGGATTCACAGCTTGAAGGATACGCATGTACAAGATTCTGGTGAAGAGCTTGTAACACGCGTTCAGACATGTTATTGGCCTGTAGTTTTTGGGATCAGACAAATCTCCGGTCTTCGGGAGAAGCACGGTTCGACCCTCGACAAACCAAGCCGGAATTGGCTGCTCCTGATTTAGCCACGAGTTAAAAACTCTAGCTAAATGCCGGTGGCAACTGGGGAATTTTTTCCACCAGTAGGTGTTTATGCCATCCGGGCCAGGAGCTGCGAAATTCTTTGCGCCTCGTAAGGCGTCAAGAATTTCTTCCGTGTTTATCGGGTGACGCAGTACATTCAAGTTAGGAGTCCTCCTACAAACGGACTCAAACTGCGCCAAGGCCGGAGCGTCTGCTGAGAGAGGTTTGGGTTGTTCGTAAATGTCCCTCCAAAAGGCCTCCACGCGATCAGCAGTTGGCGGCTGCTCTATGGCTGGAGGCGGCTGTTGGAAAAGGCGAGAAGGTCTTTCGTAGAACATTCTGTTCTGCTCCAGACCTCTCGCCCGCGCCACCAACGATCGCTTAGCAGCGATTAGCATCCGTATCCTGTCAAGACAGTGTTGCTTGACAACAACCAGTACCGCTTGACTGAGTGTATGATAGTCGCGCCTCAACCCGTAGGCTATCTGGCGCACTCGGCGCGTAAATGGCTTCCCAGCCGCTCTATATTCCATCACACACTGGATACGGGATGCTTCCTGGCGAGCCAACTGGATTTTCGCTTCCATTTGGCGCACCCGTCTCTGTGCTCTCTCAACAGGAGAGTCTCTCACTCTCCCCTGTCTAGCTAGCCTCAGAGCCGCAGCGTAAATTTCGCAATTGATGCTCCAAATGTCAGAGGCCTCCGATAGACGTTCACCGACAACCTCATCCTCTCTCTTCAAATCTGCCAGCTTCAAGGACCTTCCGTTGTTATGCAAGGCCCTTCGGTCTCTGAAATCCCCAGGTGAGACGACTTGGTCGATTTCCCTCTCAGCGGGCCTTACCGGCGGACTTTCAGCCTGGTTAACAGGGCTTCCGTCCGCCGAAGGGGCAGGCTGAGCTGGAGCACGAACATATCCCTGCCTCCGGAGGTACGATACATAATCTCGCAAATTCTGAGAGGTAAGCGTGCTATGCTCTGGGTGCATTTCACACCACCTCTCATACATGCGGGACATGTATCCCCTACGGTGCGGGCTACTGCTCTCGTAGCAGCTCAGTAGGTCATCCTTGAGCTCCGTCGTCCACCTAAAACGGTCCATGTCATTGCGGGGGTCGTCAACAGGGCAACTCGAAGCACCGCCACCTTGCCCAACGCCGGCTTCCGAAACCGGCTCGGTGTGGGTGCTTTTCTTCCGGGGTGGTCGAACCCGAAGATAGGGCCCGTCAGGTGGTTGGCCTTAGGGCCCCCAGACGACATTTCAGGAGGCAGCCGTCCAAATTGCCTCCTGAGGATGCACCTGCGAAGGTTGCCGGCTGGATTACATCCTTGGGCTTCGGTATACCCTGCGGTGTCGCCACGCACCGGATAGCCTACTGATGTTGGGTGGCTTCCTGCGGGTGTATTATCAGCCGCCCCTAACATGGAGTCAGACGCTGTCGGAGTACCGCTCCTCACATGGAGATCCGTCGTGTCCTAATTGTTGAGGAATAGCCGATCCTCTGGTTGCAGACGCTATTCCACCGTGCTAGTCTTGGTCCGCCCCGGGTATTTGATTTCCCCGGTACCACCCATATCTGGGAGGCGTTCCCCTATCCGCCACCTTGGGGAGGCGCCACTGAGGGGATCTAGCAACCCCTCCAACCTATTATTATTATTATTATTAGTATTATTGGAAACCGCGTAATAAACTAATGTTTTCCAAAATTTTCTAAATGAAAATTTGTAAAACCTGTTGAAAAATTCACCACTGGAGTCTTTAAGAATAATGTGGTTACAGTTAGATGGAGCGAAATCACATTTTAGTATTAGAGGTCGAAACACTTTGGATGAATGTTTCCTGCCAATTGTTTCGTCTGCGAGCCACGCCACCTACGATTTTTCCAATTCCTACGCAATAATTACAAAACCGTAAATATCTTAAAAACCATCAAAGATAGAACCATATGTGAAAGAGAATTTAATTTCGCATCCAACGATGTGAAACTTATGATACCATCCCGTTTGAAAAAAAAAGGTTTCAACGTTTTTAAATTTTCAAACTTGAAAATTGCTAGTCTATTGATTTCATGTTCTTTGCTTACTAAAGCACAAGTACGTTCCTTGCTTTTTTCAAAACCGAAAACCGCATCTTTCTGTCGCGTTTAGTTTTCGAGATATTAACGTTTCTTGTAAAGTACTACAAACGCCAAATTTTGAAAAAATTGCTGTATAACTCCGAAAATAGGCTTCGTAGATATAAATAATGGTTAACAAACTGCACCTAAAAATCGATGCTGAATTCAAAAACGTCATAATATACAGGGTGTTCCATTTAAAATAAGGAAGTTTATGCCTACTTCCGGTATATTCGGAAGTCCGCCATCTTTGCAGTTATTTTCTAAATGTAGAGCATTTGAAAGGAAACGTTTTTTATTTAAAACATTTACGTCTGGTTCAAACGGTATGGCCGCTAGGGAGCACCGCACGCTTATTGGACCACCGTGTATACCTTCACCATTCTTTTTATTAGGTTCTTTCCAACAGCATATTTTGTACCGTCCACTGAACCGTCACGAAACTGTTCGGATCATTTGTAGTGCGCATGCGTTGATTTTGGATGGTTTCGTGACCGTACAAACAGGAAAATCTGTTGGAACGGTTCCTTCTCTTATTTCACTGGACTCGTGTCAGTTCTGACAGCTGTCAAAAAACACTAACCTCGATTTCATTTCAAAAGCCACCGTCAAAAGCCAAGACGCCAAGAGCTTTATTAAAATTGATCGGGGCCTGAGTTTTCTGACGATGACTGGGTGGCAGTCTATCAACCACAACCAAAAAATGACGATTATGAAAACTTCGTTTCTCTGTTTTGAGCTTTCAAATATATCGTGGATGCGTTATCGTTACTTTATTGAGGTTTATTCATATATACATATTTTGATATAACTTTTAAATTATTGCGAAAAAAAGAAAACAAAAACAGTTTTGTTATAAAACTTATATATGATCTTTCCATTTATCACAAAAAAGTACTTTTTTTCTTAATTCAAAACCTCAATTAATTGGTTTC
This sequence comes from Callosobruchus maculatus, assembly GCA_951848785.1. Classification (NCBI taxonomy): domain Eukaryota; kingdom Metazoa; phylum Arthropoda; class Insecta; order Coleoptera; family Chrysomelidae; genus Callosobruchus; species Callosobruchus maculatus. The sequence continues at coordinate 3,178,318 of CATOUR010000040.1, forward strand.
TCTGTGACCTAACTGGTTCTCTTTCGGCAATGACTATTCCCCTCTCATATTCCTAAATATCTAAAATTAGTAATTTACTCGTCAATTGACCTCATTTCTTATTCAATCAGAAAGCAGCATCATGATGAGCTTGTTCCGATTACAGGTAATAGGCTCAGCTGTGACTGTCGCCTGGACTGGGTGTACGGTCTCCACAAGACGACGTCACAGATGGCCATCAAGTACGACCTCGAGGAGATCCAATGCAGCCAGAATCCTGAGAAGGTACCGGAGATGCTTGAGAATCTAGTCTGTCCCTATGTTGAAAGGTTTGTTTCATTGCATTTATGTGTACGTAGGTTGCTTATGATTCTTTTTTTGTTATCAATGGGCTAATTTACCATTTTTCTTGGAATGGCTCTCTGGATAGTTTTTAACGAGACCAACACATACAATTTTTTTTTTAGAATTTTTACGACCTTCTTATCAGGGCAAAAACTGCAGAATGACGTCACGGACCCCCTAATGAAGTTTGGTAACGCCGAAAGCTCGGTTTGGTTCTAATTGCGGCGCTTACGTTTAGCTGTCGTTGTCTGTGAGTGCTAAATAAGCCGTTCCATGTTCCATGATCGATGACATTGATCTGTTGTCTGTCTGACAGTGATAATACTGATAACCATGGCCGACTCTACACTAGGCCGGAGCCTTAGATGTGGCAACGTGGCTTAGCTGTCAAATAGTGGCCCTATCGTTTCAGAATAATTATTACATTTTATATGTATTAGAGTTCATCTCGGTTAATAAATTAAGAAAAATACTTTTTAGAAATACTACTACTAATACCACTTACATCTGATGTCTGTTTCATCACAGTCAGACACTACAAAATAAAAATAAACGCAACCTGTTTCCTCTGCCACTTCCACTTCCACTTAAATGAACACTCAATTTACTTTGTAAATTATCACTTGAGCTAGAAAAATTCACTATTAGGTCACTGTGAAGCCATTCTTGCTGGTCTTGATTTCCCTTACACTATCAAATCCTTTCGTAGGTATGCCCCAGGCCATGCCCAGATGAGTTCTATTAACTGTATTTTTCTGTGATATTTGGGAGGTCCAGAAAACATTATAGGTACCACATTATGCTTTAAAATAGGTCTTATCCTTTGAAATGTTTGTCAATTATTGTCTTTATCCTTATAAATATAACCAGCCCTTCCGAGGAATACCTTTCACCCACTTCTGCTTATGTCCCTTATCGGACGCACAATTGCTAGTGCAACATAGTACTACACACTTTGCAGGCATCTTTTTATCTTTATAGTTTCATTTGTGCAGGTAAATAAGTAGAAACCCATTCAAAATCACCTTGCAACGTTCTTTTTAATCTGGAATAAGGTTATGTTGGACCATGGTTTGGTAGTCCTCTACTCATGCCTCTACTGGGCTGCAACCTGGTACTACACGCTTTGCAGGCATCCTTTTATCTTTATAGTTTCGTTTGTGCGGGTAAATAAGTAGAAACCCATTAAAAATCACCTTGCAACGTTCTTTTTTAATCTGGAATAAGGTGATGTTGGGCCATGGTTTGGTAGTCCTCTACTGGGCTGCAACCTGTACTGCAGGCATCTTGTTATCTTTATAGTTTCGTTTGTGCAGGTAAATAATTAGAAACAAATTAATAATCACCTTCCAACCATATTTTCTGCGCCTAGAAGAATACACATGACATAACAATAAATGAAAACACGGCCTGATCTCCAACATTGCCATATTTCAATGCTCCGGCCTAGTGAGTAGAGACGGCCATGTGATAACCATTCAACGATAACCTCAAATCTAAATATGACAATTTTTTTGCGACACTAGATGACAGCACGACGTCACTGGAACACAGATAACAATACAGCGATGCCAGATGCTTGAGGTCCGTATGAACGAGGGACGATTGTTTTACAATGTCTATTTATAATTCAGTAATTCATTGAATTTATCGCTCACATAAAACTACACTTACATATGGCACTAGTTAAATACTTAGACGATTAATGTACATACGGTAGAAGCCTGTATTTTGAAAGGGATATGTTTAAAACGCCTACGTATTTCCAATAAAATTGACCGACCATCCTGGTATACGGTGGCGGCAGTGACGTCACTAGCCCCATAATTTGAATTTCAAACTCAAATTTTGCAGAAACTAGTACTACGTTCCAAAATCCCATCTATCCAGTGAGCAGATGAATTTTCGAGGATAGTCACGTGATTCCAGATGTTAGGGATGCTGGAATATTTATGAAGTGGCAAAGATCTTTTTTTGACAATTTTGACATATCACATAATCTGTGCTGTCTTCTCAGAGTCAGAGTGTCAGAGTCTTAGATAAGGAAAGAGAGGGGATACCGCACGCCCATTTGATGCTATATGGATTAGCTGATACCGAAAATGAATAGCTGTCAAAATGCTGGTGGAAAACTGACGGTAGTGTCAAGGTGGTGTTTTTTGCGATATTTAACGTTTTTAAGACCAATAATTGTGAAATATTGTGGTGAGCGTAATGGTGGGGTGTGCAGCTTACCGTTGTAAAAGCCACAGCAGCAGGAAGGAGCCAGGAATCACTTTTCACAGGTAAATTTATGATCTTATTTTTTTGGTGTATCCGAAATTCATGCAAATATCTCGATATCTACTTCAAAGATATATGTGTATCCGAAATATAATTTGGAATGTACCACTAACATGCGAATCATAATGTTTTTGAGTACGTAAAGTCTAAAAATTATGTTTTTAAGGGATTTTTTGGTTCAAATACAATCAGTTTTCCAGTGGCGTATCTATTATAGCTTACATTTTGAATAGAAATATTATGACTTTGCATTGTAATATATAATATACCAATACCCTTATACAAGGTGTGCATTTCAAGGGTGGCCTTTATTTGTAGTTGTATGAATAATAAAATTAATTTTCTTTCTTCCTCGACAGGTTTCCTAAAGATCTTCCTAGACATGATTTATGGATCAAAAATATGAGGATCGAAGGTTGGAAGCCTACAAGCAACGATAGGCTTTGTTCTAAGCATTTTGAACAGAATTTCCTTCATCAAACAAATCAAAAAGTATATCTTCTGAAAGAAGCAGTCCCCACCATATTTGACGAGCTTCCGGAATACTTACGTCCAAAAATTGTAAGTTATAATTCCTAGCTTACATTGTCTACGCTTAATCAATATTAAAATAATAAACATTCTAGGATTATGATAGATGGATAGATGGATAGATGGATAGATGGATAGATGGATAGATGGATAGATGGATAGATGGATAGATGGATAGATGGATAGATGGATAGATGGATAGATGGATAGATGGATAGATGGATAGATGGATAGATGGATAGATGGATAGATGGATAGATGGATAGATGGATAGATGGATAGATGGATAGATGGATAGATGGATAGATGGATAGATGGATAGATGGATAGATGGATAGATGGATAGTTGGATAGATGGATAGATGGATAGATAGATAGATCGATATACTTTATAGTCTAAGAATTTACAAGATTCTTATTGACAAAGCTATATAATAACAAACAAAACTTTTGGGATATTCACTAAAACCTGTGAGGAGGAAGTTTGTTATAAATCTTCACTCCATTGTATATAATTGGATCATTAATGAGTTATGATTTGGGTGTGATATTAATTTAAAATCATTCTTATGCCTTATGCCTATATTCTATATTTATGGTCTCAAATTTGGTTTTATATTTGAGTATTAGTGATGACGTTTCCAAAATAAACAGTGCAATAAAGTAAGGAGAAATACGATTACGAATGGCTGAATAACCATTTAAAAATTGATAGCTATGAAAATCAAAAGGCAGCTAACCTCAAAAATGTAATAATTTCTTGTGTTACAGTTACATTATTAAACAACTATATTTAGGTGTGTTTACTCGATACGAAATCAAAACAAAATGTTACTGTCACTTTTCCTATAAGATTCAGTCACTCATTCACATCTACTTAAATCATAAATTAATTTGTTCTGTCTTTCTTTCGGAAATAATGTTTCAAACATTGTCTAATATACAGCTCTGTTATTTTAGGCAAAAGAAAGAAAAAGACCCCGTGAACGTGATGTTCATCCAGAACCATCGCCATCAACCTCAGCTCTGGCTGCACAGGACGACTCTCCCCGGAAAAAGAAACTTAGAAGAGAACTGCTGCTGCAAAAAGATAAGAATAAGGAAAAAACGAAAAAAATCCGTGCCCTTGGTCAATCACTGAAAAGAGCACACAAAAAAGTAGCCTCTTTAAAAATAATTGCTGAGGAATTAGAGCGACAAAATTTACTATCTCAAGAAAATTTAGTTTTAGTTCAAAATATGAGCAAGGTTAACATAGAAATATTGAACAGAAAAATGGGGAGAAATGTTCAATATTCACCTGAACTTAGGAAATTTGCCCTGACATTAAATTTTTTTTCACCAAAGGCATACAACTATGTGAGAGATGTTTTTGACACTTGTCTCCCGCATAGCAAAACTATTGCTAAATGGTTTCAGAATGTGGATGCTGAGCCTGGTTTTACCAAGGAATCAATAAATACCTTAAGAAATAAGGTTCAATCATCTGACAGACCAATAATTTGTTCATTAATTATCGATGAAATAGCCATACGGAAACATTTAGAATGGGATGGAAAAAAATTCCATGGTTATGTGAACTGTGGTACAAATTTAAACGATGACTCTAATGCTTTAGCCAAAGAAGCTTTTGTTATAATGTTGGTTTGCATCAATGGAACTTGGAAATTACCTGTCGGTTACTTTCTTACAGATTCTTTGAATGGCAGTCAAAAACATTCAATTGTATCTCAATGCATCCATCTGATTGAAGATACGGGAGCCAAAGTTATGTCAATCACATTCGATGGTGCTCCATCTAATACCGCCATGTGTCATAACTTTGGATTCTTATTTAACATTTCAAATATACAGACAAGTTTCAGAGTTACAGATCACAATGTATATATTTTTTATGATCCATGTCATATGATAAAACTTGTTCGCAATGCATTTGGTGAAAAGAAAATCCTAATTGATTGTGATAACAATTTTATTCAATGGAAATACATAGCGCTTCTAGAGAAGCTGCAAACTAGCGAGGGCTTACATTTAGGGAATAAGTTACGTCGCGCTCATATTATTTTTTTCAAACAAAAAATGAAGGTTCGGCTTGCAGTTCAGTTACTTAGTGCATCAGTAGCCGATGCTATTGAGTATTGCGAAAAAAAGCTGAATCTTGAGGATTTTAAAGGTAGTCAGGCAACAGTTAAATTTATTAGAATTGTAAATAGCATTTTCGATATTTTAAACAGCAGAACCCTAGTAGCACCAGGTTATAAAAAAGCATTATGTCAAAAAAATATAGATCGATCTGCGGAATTTATCAATAGTGCAATTTTTTATCTTTCAAAGTTGAAATTATCTAATAATGAGCAAGTAATCATGTCTAACAGAAAAACTGGGTTTATTGGATTAATAATTTCATTATCAAGTTCTTTAGGATTGTACAAAGAACTTGTTTCTGAGAGAAAAACATTACTGTACCTTCCGTTGTATAAGATTAGTCAAGATCATTTAGAATTATTCTTTTCGTCAATTAGATCAAGAGGTGGCTGGAATAATAACCCAACCGCTCGACAGTTTCTAGCTGCTTACAAAAGGCTTCTGGTTCGAGCAGAAATTAGAGAGGGCGGTATGGGTAACTGTATTCCATTAGATCAAATCCCTATTCTAAGTAGTTCTACAAAAAATGTAAGGTCTGAAGATGTAATTAATAGTAGTTTATCTAACCATAGTTTAATAGACATAAATGAGCCTTCTGATGATCTAGAAACTATTTGGAAGGATCATGACTACATCATGAATGCACCTGTGATAAGTGAATGTTCATCCCAAATTGTGCAATATATTGCTGGTTATGTTTCGCACCAATTACAAAAAACAATAAAATGTGAAACATGTGTCACAGCATTGATTGGTACTAGAGATCGGTTTCTCAATTCCCTAATTGAATTTAAAAGCCACGGCGGTCTGACTTACCCATCAAATGATGTTATCAAGATATGTTTGAAATCGGAACATTTTCTGAGAGTTAATGAAAATTGTATTCACACCAAACATTTTGTACCTTTGCTGATAAGCAAAATAATATCAAGTTTTCTAGGCACCCCTGTTTTCAGCTGCTTAGAACGTCACGTATTAGAAAATGATGTAAATCATATATATTTTTTAATAAAAGCTGTATGCACAAAATACTTAAATATCAGAATCCATTTTATTGTAAAATCTCGATCACAACAGGACAATCCAGTTCGGAGCCAATTAACAAAAATGATTCTGTTTAAAGGGCAGTAAAATATTGGTAGTTTTTGACCTTCGTGACTGTAATATTGACTGCCATCAATTGTAGGAGCAAGCGAAATGCCACGTTCCTACAAAAAAATTATTTTTGTTGAAGCACACAATACTGAGTTTCACCCAAACTTCCCCATAAGTAAATACATAACTGCAATAAATTAGAACTTACTGGAAGCAAGGGGTTAAGTGATAAAATAGAGTTGTAATTTCTATGTAAGTTATAGGACCTCACCTATATTGAATGAATTGTTCGTTTTTATTTACTACTAGCTAATCTAGGAGTCATTTTCTAATTTTGTAAATGTTTTGATTTTGGATAAGATTAAAGGACCTTTGTATTTCTAGCCCAAAACTTACTTTATTTCATGTCTGAGATAATTTTTATGTTTAACCCCCCAGCTTTTTCATTAATTATTGCCACCGTCGCAAAAAGAAGTTATGTATAAAAAAGCCTCGTTAGAGTAATTAAAAATACTGCTCTTCATTACACACTACAAACAGCAAGTAACAGCGTAACAGCAAGTAGATTTTTTTACTGCATATGGGGACTCCGAGATTGAAGGCATCAAATTCCTCAATCTCGTAAGCTAATCTATAATAACAAAAATGTTTTATTGCTGCTTCTGTTTACAGTATGTAATAGACAGTATTTTATATATAAACATAATGTCAATAAATATAAATATACTATAGGTATTATGTGTTCTTTAATAATAAAAAATTGATTTACTACAAACTACAAGCAGTTTTTTTCTTTCTGGGTAGAAGTATAATCGTGTCTTCCATCAGTCATATACTGCAAATGAACATAACATGTTCATGACTGAATAAAATATATACATTATCAATTTTTATATATTATTGGCCACAAAACAGCAGTCGAATGAAAATCACGGTTACGGTAATGTTAGTCACTTAAGTTTTAATTGTGGATGGCGAAATTGGCCATATAGAAACCCTGAATAACAATATTTCATTAAATTTTATTTGAAAAAGATTATTTCTACAAATAGCTCAACCAGAACGTTAATCCCATTAGTTACGCCACTGGGAATAGCGCTTTGGTGCCATTTGGTATCAGAAATGTCAGTCGCGGGTTCCGTCCTCTCTCTTTCCTTGTCTAAGGTCAGAGTAGTCGTACCCGTTAGAATGTCAATGCATACAAATAAAGCAGAATAGGTTATGTTAAGTTGTTAGCTGTCAAGTGAAAGATATCTCTTGACAGTCTTGACACAAAGGTCGCTAAAATCTCAATTTGATTTCCGAGCAAAACGATGACATCCATGGTCTCGGAAATGCAATAACGGAACACAGATTTTTGTTGACAGTTTGATCTTGAGTGAATACTGAAACGCTACAGAGCAAATCGAGGTCTTTGATGGGATTTTGGAACGTAGTATGGATGTACCTATAAAAATTCTGAAAAAAATTGTATGACCGTACATTCCCGTCAATTTTCCAATTCTCTTGAAAAAAATATATTTTTTGTGTGAATAAATTAGCCTATTTTGATTTTTCTACTCCGTTTCTCAGTAATTTCCCCACAAAAAAAGAACAGAAGTAAGCATCTTAATGATATTTTCTGACAATACGAGTATTAATTTATTCGTAGCCAAGCAAAAAAACAGACACGTGTGGCCATGACAAAGCTTACTAAAATATGGCGTGACCATAACATCACTAAAGCTACCAAAATGTCGCTGGTTCAGTCTCTTGTATTCTCCATATTTTTGTATGCCTCGGAAACTTGGACTGTTAAAAAGACAGATCGAGCTCGCATAGATGCTTTTGAAATGTGGACGTGGAGGAGAATGCTGAGAGTTCCTTATACCGCCCATCGAACTAACGTTTCCATACTGAAGAAGAATGCTTACAATCTTCGGTATAGACCAATACGAATAAAGTAGTAATAAAGTAACATATTCACAGAATCGATAATATGGAGAAACTTGTAGTTCAACGTCATGCCCTGTGTGGACGGCGCCGTGGCCGTTCCCCTAAACGGTGGGTGGATACGACGAAACAGTTGCTGGATATGAGTATCAAGAGCGCCACTGAACTGACAGTAAATCGCGAACGTTGGCGAGCTACAGTTCTCAAAACTATTGATAATATTCGTGTCGGCAATACTCTAGCTCCGATTGGACGCATTTTACGAGTTCGCAACATGTCTGTTAAGACATTGTGACTATGATGATGATGAAGCAAAAAAATGCAGAATCACTTCCAGGTCGTATAATTGTACACCATCAGAAATGGTTAGAGCCCGTCCAGATAAAGCGATTTACGCGCGAGTGGACTCGCGCGTAGTCATTCGCGCGTTCCCGAGATACTAGAGTTACATACATCCCGCCCAGATGCTCTCGCGCGTTGTTTTACTCGCGCGTAAAACGCTTGTAACGCGCGGGACTCTCGACTCACCCGTTGTACGCGCCAGCGCCGCGCGAGTCGAGATACTTGAGCGACATTGTTGCGTCCAGTACAACGCGCGAGTGTGGCGTGTGGACGTATTTGTTTTTGAAAATGGAGCGTGATAACTTCGATATAGAACCATATGGGATATGAGATAGACTCACAAAACGTATATACGAAATAGTTGAAATATTTTGTGAAGCTGGTGATTCCAAAGAAAAGAAAAAAAAATTAGGTGGGTAAAGAATAGTTTATTTAATAATATGACTTCTTAGACTACATACATGACTAGGTACTACATGACTCAATTATATCATTTTGTCGCCTTTCTCTTTGTTTACGAAGCTTCCATCGCCGGTATGCATGCCACAACACAACTACTGATCCAACTCCATGTTTTTAACTGGAAGGAAATCCCTCCTAGCGTAGAAACGCAAGTGAAACGCGACATCTGGACGCAATATAAATTGACTACGCGCGAGTCCACTCGCGCGTAAATCACTTTATCTGGACGGGCTCTTATACACCTGGAACATTCTGGAAGCTCTATTTTTTTTAAAGCTGTTTTCGAAATAAGGAAATATTAACAGCAATAGAAACATTTCCCTTCAGAATGGCTGAATATACCTTACTGAATATGCAAGACAGTGCGGACATTTTCTACTTGATTGTTTAGAAAACCCCAAATTAGAAGCTAACATATTTTAAGCACAGCAACGCTGTGCCAGGGATGCAACTGAATCGCGATATATAGTATTCACACATATTCATATAAGAACCAAATAGGGGTGCTTCCTATTTTTTTAGAGACTAGTCCGCTGGCATATGTTTTGCAAAACTAATTCACTTTTTTTGGTATCACCATAGTAATTCTTGGCATAATAATGAAAAATTAGCTACACTACTAGTAACTCTCTGAAGCAAAACAGTTCAATCCAGAACAAGTCATTTACAATTTTCTCAAGACTAAGCCAAGAATAATTAGAAATTACCTTTATACCAGGGTGTCCAGTTAGTGTGTAATTCTTCGATATCCCGCAATAGATAGAAGAAAATGTCAAGTACAAAAGTTATTTGGTTACTTAAGGCGCATATTCTAAAAATAATTTTCAAAATAATAAAAACAGGGTGGAACTATAACTTTATCTTAAATTCTTCTAGTTTCCATCATTGGCTCTATTCAACCCTAGAATATTTTTGGGATTGGTTGCGACGTTGCCAAGTTATAAGTTATTTTCTAATAATTTCCGGATTTGCAAGTAATACGTCCAAATTAATATATTCTTGTAACTTTGTCAAAAAAACCCCTATCTTACCTTGTAATATTTTTTTTCGCGTTTGCGACGTTGCCAAGTTATAAATTATTCTTTCAAATTTTTAAACAAATATCCCCGATTTCAATTTATTTTAAATAGAATCCTCTACTTACTTTTATTGCAATGAATTGCACATGTCAAACTTAATAAGATCTCACAATTTCAAAATTTTGATTTTGTTAATTATTGGGATACGGTATTGCCAGTAAACAGTACCGGAACACTTAAATATTTCCAAAACTGTCACAGCTGGAACGGTGAAATTCAATACTTGGAGGTTTTTGAACATACAGAATTTAAAAACGCTAACATCAGTGTTGTCAGATTTACCACTTTTACGTTAGACTTCAAAATTATGACTTAAAATTGGTAAATCTGACAACACTGACGTTAGCGTTTTTGAATTCTGTATGTTCGAAAATCCCCTAGTAATGAATTTGACCTCTCCAGCTGTGACAGTTTTGGAAATATTTAAGCGTTCCGGTACCGCTTACTGAAAAAGCGGTGTTGCCGTATCTCAGTAATTAATAGAAACCGAATTTTGAAATTGTGAGATCTTACTAAATTCGACATGCGCAATTCATTGCAATAAAAATAAGTAGAGGATTCTATTTAAAATAAATTAAAATCGGGGATATTTGTTTAAAAATTTGGAAAAATAATTTATAACTTGGCAACGTCGCAAACGCGAAAAAAATATTACACGGCGAGATAGGGTATTAGTAGATATTTCGATTTAAAATAAAAAATATAGGGTGTTACATTTTAAAAAAAACAAAGTAAAATGACCTTCATGTTGCCGTAATTCAAAATTCTGCCAAAAACACCCTTTCGATACAAATTGCTGGTAACATACAGAATAATATCCACTTAATATTCAACAGTGGCGTATATAAGGGGGGCAGGGGCGCCCCCCCCCCAAACCAGCCACGCATTCAGTTTTGACGTCTGGAAGAGGCTGAAGTTAGGATTATAATACGCCAATATTATAACGTATGAAAATTTTTCCGATGCCCCCCCCCCCCCCAAAATCGATTTCCATATACGCCACTGATATTCAAGTAACTCGCTGTATAATATTATTGAGAACAGATGAAGGAATGTATCAATTTGGACGTACTACTTGCGACCTTGCGAATCCGGAAATTAATAGAAAATAAATTATAACTTGGCAACGTCGCAACCGATCCTAAAAATATTTCAGGGTTAAATATAGAATTTAAGAAAAAGTTGTAGTTCTATATAAAAAAATCAAGTTGATCACTATCTTACTTTCCCGCAACACCCTGTATATTTCAAAATATTTTTAGAATATGCGTCTCAAGTAACCAAATAACTTTTGTATTTGACAGTTTCTTCTATCAGGTATACCTTACGAGATATGGAAGAATCACACACTTAGGCCCATTTCGCACCAAATCAGTCGGCTACAGTCAAGTCTAGTCACGTCAGACGCTCCCAGATTCAATTGACTAGAAATTATATTGAAATTACGCATTATATGAAAAATTGCTTTCAGAGTGACCGAGTCACGTCCGTGCCAGTCCCGTCCAGACGTGATCGGTCTGTCTCTGACTCAGCCGATCGAATATTTATGCCAGTCCTGACAAGTATTTTGAGAAAGTGACGGCATTATATCATAAAAATGGACATTGAACAGTTAACAAGTTTGGTGCTATAAGACTCAATAACTGAAAAAATAAATCTGCACTCATGTAATTGTAAAATTTTCTTGGGTCGGCCAATAAATCAGGAAACAAGGTGATTAAATGATCCAAAATGTAGCCTTCTTCTGTTAATGGGATGAATCCACAATTGTTTCTTTTTTTGCCCCATTTTCCTCCTTTGTTGTAATCGGCGTAAAATCATTGCTTGAAGAAACTCACACATTTCAACTAGATACGGTAGCCTGGCAACAAAACGTTGAACTGACTGGTCGTCGATTTCGTTTGCATGACTTACTTCATGTGAAAGCAATTAATTTCGGTGACTTGATTGAATGTGACTTGACTAGACTTGACTGTTGCTGATTGATTTGGTGCGGAATGGGACTTACTGGACACCCTGTATGCAGGGCCGCCACAAGGGGAGGGGGCAACTGGGTACTGTTGCCCCGGGCCCGGGCAGGCGACTGTTTTTTAACAGTGTATGTTATGTTATTCAACAAAACGAAGATCATATTTTACTGATTGATTTGTTTTTTTTAATAATCTAATTCTTTTCTGGGTAACTTTATTACAAACAGCTATAATGAATTGTGAATAAACTATAATGAAGCAACTTCATTTTTGTGGCAATTATTTTTTGTTCCGGTTTATCACTTAATACACATTCTATATTCTCTCAAGTGCTGTTTCAATCAAACCCTTCAGCCATGTTGTACACATAGACTCTCTTTTCCAATAAGTCCACAAAATCTCAATTTGAACATAATTGATTGAATGTGTTGATTATAAAATTTAGTCAATCATTATTTTCTGTCAGCTACTCTTAATAAATGAGTGATTATGAATTTCTCTGAATAAGGCTTCTATTTGCAATTCGTACTATTCCAAGACGAAAAAGTAACAAAATCCCATAACTAATAACATTGATTAACTTATTAATCAATGCTAATAACTACTTAATGTACGTGAATACTAGTGTGTCCAATTTTCAGTTACAGTTTCTTAAATTTATTTGAGAAAATGAAGGATAAAAAACAGTAAAAAATTAGACATTTCAATCACTGAAACTTGAAAGCAAGTGTTTTGTGTGGAGAGAGGAAATCAGTAGTTTTTCAACATGATATTGGCTTAACCATCCCGTTGCCAGTTCGAGGGCCTCATCACTTGAGACGGCTATGGTATTGGGGGCCCGTGGCCAGAATCTGGTCCTGGGCCCAACCTTGCGATGTGGCGGCCCTGCCTGTATGCTATACTGGATGAAACTAAATCAATCTGTCTTGTTACAGATCGGACACCTTCTGGGAAGAGCTTACTGACCAATACAAAAAGTACGACTACAAAGTGGAGGAGAGCTACAACAAGACATTCCTGATGACCATACCATCGAACAAGCTACCCTGTCCAGACGAATATCGACCTGCGCCCATTACGGTCAAACAAGGACCCACGCCCTCTTCTGGAGCGTCAGCTAAACAGGGCGCGCTATTGTTAGCACTAGCATTTTCGGTGTTTTTGATGTACTAAAATGTGTTCCCACTTGTTACCTTCCCAGGTTGGTCCAAAGTGGTATCGGCTGTGCCGTGGTTCACCGTACAAGGTCCAATACGCGGAAATAAACAGATAATTTGGCACAGAAAATGCAGACGTTTGGGTTGGGAACAGATAGTAAAACTCTAATTTTGACGGCATAAAATGATTCGAGTTGATTAGAACGTTGTTGGACACAACGGCTATAGCCGTCTGCGGGGAGTGATCGTAATACGCCACGACGGCTATATCAGTCAAAAAGTTATCTACTTGCTACGGCAGAACGGCGACGACCGTCAGAATGTCGGTATACTTGCCTTGTTAAGCCATGTTAGTGCCATAAAGTAAAGCTCTTAATTTCTGAGACTACCAAATTCTAACCCACTATATGCTATCCCAACTATTCATGTTTTATGGTGCATGGGTAAAACGGCACGACGGCTATAACCGTCCATAACCTCCAATGTGATGCATTGACCACGTGTATAGCTGCCATATTGCAAGTGTGTTTTTGTTTGATTTTCATGTTTCATGAAACAATATATTCTCTATGTTATACATATAGAATATACCTATTGTTTCATATCAATACAAAACTCGAAACTCGTGTGAGACATTTTCCAGAGAAGCTGCCCCTACCAGATGATCATAAAATAAAATAATGTTTTCTTAGATGCAAACAATGTCTCAAGTCTGGAAAACGCAAAGAAACTAGCTATAGATGCAAGGGTTGTGAAAATAAACCTGCTTTGTGTCCAGACTGCTTTAAAGAGTGGCGTCAAACATAAAATGCCTAAATTCTGTTTTGTTCGGGGATACCTCTGTTTGCTAATGAATTTGATTTTTTGTTTTTATACCGTCTGTATTCCGAGCGGTACGTTTTTGTTTATAAATTTGATACAATAAAATGTTGTTTTTGTTTTAGCTTTTGTCTCGAAAATTGTCCTTTTCTTCCCACAAGATGTGTTTTACGATTACACCGATCAGACGGCTATAGCCGTGGTTGCCATTCTAGAACATAATGTCTGCTGTGATATAACACGACGGATATAGCCGTCTTTTTATTGTCACTAAAAACCTCAAAAATGAAAAAAAGAGTCAAAAATGAATACCCCTAAAATACTTGGATAACGCAAATTATGTTAGAACCGCAAAAAAATGAGAATGTTTTGAGGTGCCGTATTACGAAGCCTCCTGGCCAGCAGAGTGTCCAACAATGTGTTAGTAGCCAGGCGGCAGGGTTTTTTTGACAGCAAAATGTCGGAAAGTAATGAAATTTGGTTGGATGGTAGACAATGGTCTCCTGAACCTACACTGCGCAACGATTTTTGAAAAATAACGCCTTTTTGGTTAGTGATATCGAAAAAAGCTTCAAACGAATGATGGAGAGAACAAAAAATCCGCATAATTTTGGTATTTACATTTTTCGTGTGAGACCAATAGTTTCCGTCCTACACTGCGTCAAGATTAGGGCTTGGTTTGTGATTTTCACTAAAATCAGAATTTAAAGATGGATTAAGGCGAAGGACTTTATCAAAGAGTCGTGTAACATTTTTATTTCCCTAAAAGAATGATGTCTTATCATTTTTTTGTTATCTACAGCTGCTTAAACTCACGCATTTGATTTAAAAAAAATACGCCATTTAGAAACGCACCCCCACCTACTACCGATCTGTGCTGTTGCGAAAAAATATCGTATTTGTGCACACTTTTACTGGAAATGATACTACCCCGGCATTATCTAATTAAGACAAGATTCAATTTGCGACATTTGGGGTTGCCTCTCGAGGGTGGGTGGGGGGGGGGGTGAAAAGTGTTGGTGACGCTTTTCGACAAATAGCGCCGTTGTGGTGCTATCGAAAAAAAAATTCAAATGATATATGGAGACAACTAAATTCTTCACAATTTTGGTCTTCACATTTTCCGTGTGTGACCAATAGTTTCCATTCTACAATCCCCCAAAGTTAGGGGGTGGTTTGTTATTATTACTAAAATCAGAATTTTGTCGCGTATTAAGTCGAAGGACGTTGTCAGAAGGTTCTTTTTCTCCTAAGAGATAGTACTTAACTTCAAGTCATCAGCAAACGTAAGTTTGTAACACTTTAAACACTCACACAAATCGCTTACAAATAAAAAAACAATGGTCTTAAGTTAGATCCTTGTAGGTACCCACTAGCAGCTACATACTTAAATGAAAAATAACCACTGTAATGGACATCGTCCTTCCTGTAATACACATATGATTTTAAAAGTGTTATACAGGGTGTCCCAAAAAATAGTGTCAAGTGGAAGTCCAGCACACCTAGAAGTATCTGATTCACCCCCATATATGTTATGCAATATTTTGTAGTTTTTGAGTTATGCATTTTTTTCTGAATTTTTGAGAATTCTCTACCTCGACAGCTTAAAACTGTTCAAAAAGGAAAATTAAAAGACTTTTCCAAACTATCTTTTTTGCTAATTGATTTTCATACATAAAGGAATAGGCTTAGTAAATCTGATGAAAGTCATGAAGATTATAGTGTAAAGTGAAAAATTTACGTTCTCTTGATTATGACTTAAATTTTCGTGATAACATGAGGTGATGAATTGAAAATCCCATCGCTAACTTCAAAAAATCTTCGCCTCTTGTTTTTGAAAGGTCGATTGGAGCGAAAGTAGCCCCATTAAGTACTACTTTTTTCAATGACTGTGATAGCTGAGAGTCTGAAGAAGTTTTTAGACCTACTTAGAAATCATGAAATCACCCCTTTGGATTTTTAATTGCGAGTCGAAGATTTAAGTCATAATTATCAGATCGTAAATTTTTCAGCTTACGCTAAAATTTTCATGACTTTCATCAAAGTCACGAAGCCGATTATTTTAAATTATTTAAGCAGTAAGCTCTTGGAGATTAATTAGCAAAAAAGAGAATTTGGAAAAGTCTTTTAATTTTTCTTTTGGAACAGTTTTAAGTTGTCGAGGTAGAGGATTCTCTAAAATTCAGAAAAAAATTTATGTCTCTGAAACTACAAAAAATTGCATAACATATATGAAGGTGATTCAGATACTTCTACGTGTGCTCTATCTCTGGACTTCCACTTTACACTACTTCTTGGGACACCCTGTATAACATATCTAATCCTTAGTACTCAAGTTTATTCCTTATTATTAACATTATCAAAGGCTTTACTAAAATCTGAACAACACCTACCTGCTCCCCACTGTCCAGTTCTTCACAAAAAAACTGACTGATTGGTTAGAGTCGCTCTAGAGTTCATAAATCCATGCTGATCAATCCAAATACAGTTCTGTGAGAGCTGGAAGATGCGGTTATACAGAATAATTTCTAAAACCGCAAATTATATTATATTGCATATGATCTTCAAAGGAATTACTAGAATATACAATATTATACAAAAAAGGAAGGTATTTGATCTGACCCCAAGCTTAACTTATTCTTCAATTTTTTAGCCGCATTTGATATTTTGCTTTCAGTAACAAGTTGAAATGTATGGATTGAAATGTAATATTTAAAGGGAAATAAAGACATAGAATAATAATTGTTACTATTAATCTATATTAGCAACTGTAGATGGGGGTATTAGGGATACTCTCATGAATACAAATGAATTTCGTCCGCTGTTACGCTCAAAAAAATTTATCATTAGATCTGATTTGTCATGTACACTTCGCAGCAGTAGATAGCGAGTAATGTATTTGAAAGATCTTTTTTGCATCGTGACAGTGATGTTAATTATGATAAATTAATGTAAACCTGTGATATACGTGTGTATTTAATTAGGGTTAGAAAATACTTAATTATAAAGCTCAAAACTTCCCTATTTGATTTCCAAGTTGATAGCCAGGATCGGCAAATTTATGGTATTTTAGCAAACCTCATATTGATGGTAGGAATACTATTACACATGCCGCAGGTGAAATAGGGATTCACAGGGTGATCGGTTACGAGCGCGCGCGGTTTGATTTTTACCTGTTTACAAAAAGGGTGCCTTCATCGGCACCGGTCACTTGCGCGCCAGAAGAAAATTGAGCTTGGTTATTCCTAATGACCACATCCCTTTTATTCTTGCGAACTTTCATCTGTTTTTTACGACTTGCGGTAGCTTACAGTTACTTCTTAGAGTATTTAAATGACTATTCGGCTTCTGTAGGTATATAAAACTACCCTTAATGAAAACATTTCAGTAGTTTGCAATCTTTAGTTGCTGTTTGTGAGTCTTATTCGTGTTCTACTTTTTCATCATGGACACTAAGTGTGAAAGGGAAGAAACTAATAGTCCTTGAAGAGTATACATTCCGAGGAGATAAAGAAACCACCTGTGATGTAGCCTACAGATGCTCTAGAAGAGGATGCATAGCATCTTTGCTGATGGATCAATCGGAAGCGATTGTTCTTAAAAGAAATAATGAGCACAACCATGATTCTCCAACAAAACAAGCTGTGAAGGTAAATTTCTCGGATTTTTTTTACATCGTCAAGAAATCGATCAAATTTGTGACAAATTAGAACACGTTCTGTTTAATTAAATTTTTTTGGAGTATTATAAAGACATTTCGGTCTGCTGACAATACCAGCTTCTTTATTTGCATCTATTATAGTGATCAGATTAACTTATTATGTTCAGAAAGATAAGATATAAAAAAGTAATTCATTTCTGTCAAGTCAAAAGTAACGATACCTCTCACTGAAGTTCTACAAATTCTTCAGTAACTATTAGCAAGATCGCAAAAAATGACGAATGAATTAAAATCGGTTAAAATTATAAGACCTAGGTTTACCTCGCCGCCCCGCGCGCCTGTGTCCACATTATTATTATACAAAATATTTTGGGGGCTTCTGACCGGTGGGATTAGGAGCAATCTGACCGCGGCGCACTAGTGTCCTATGGCCAATGTGGCGATCAAAATATTTTGCGCGCTTCTGACCGGTGGGATTGGGACCAATCTGACCGCGGCGCGCTAGTGTCCTATGGCCACTCGCAGCCTCCGGCGACGGTTCCTTTGAAAAACGCATAAAAATTAGTTCTAAAACGTAATTTTAGCAAGTCTGTCGATTTAATGTGATGTAGTATATACCTTTTCTCATACAAAAACCCAATGGAACATACATACAATTTCAAAAACTGGAAATTTTATGAAAATTTACGTTATCTTAGCAAGGATGAAAATTACGTATGTTATTATTATTATCGTAAATGTAGTTATTGAATGGCAGCCACCTAGGTGACTGCCATTTTAAATTTGGTAAACGCTATAATGTCTCTCTGTCGTGCTATCTAAACAGCGTCGAAAGTGGCTTCTGAAACGTGATCTCAGCAAGTCTGCCGTTACCTTATTGTAGTAAAATCTTCTTAATTCAAAGGATGGCTTTCGATTTTCATAACTTTAATTTCCCCTTCAAGTGTCACCATTACCATAATCATAATACATAGTCATACATAATACACAACTGACTTAAGTGACTAAAGACAATGACATGAGCCCATTTGCATCCGGCTTTCAACTACGTCATTGACACCTGACATTTGACATAGAACACGTAAGGATAATAATTCATTCCATATTACTACACTTGGCTTCTAAGACGTGAGCTTAGCAAGTCTGTCATTTTAATATATTAAAATATATAGGTACATTTTTTCATTAATAAATTCAATGGCAGACAGTTAGTCCAGTTCCTGATATGTTTTATAAAATTTCAAAGGTTTACGTCGTTATTGTAGCAAGGATGAAGAGTGTATATGTTATTCACATCATTATTATTATAAATTCCGGTTTTGAAGTCATTTACTTCGATTCCTAGCCACTTCTGATTCTATTTAATTAGCAACAGCGTCTGCCAGTATATTGGAACCCGCCTTGGCTTCCCCCATTCAAAAAATACATTTATAATAGTAATAATAACGTAAATAACGTATATCATTTTTATCCTTGTTAAAGTAACTTGAATTTTCATAAAATTTTCAACTTTTGAAATTTTATAAAACATATTAGGAACCGGAATAGGAGTCTGCAATTGGGTTTTTGTTATATGAAGTTTGCTGAAATACCGTAAGTCTGCCGATCACTGGTTCTTAGACTAATAGCCGTTTTCTGCTCATACATATATCGCGTGTCTTATCCAAAGCTGTCACCAAGTCATGAAGGTTTTATGTTGTTTTGCATTTATTAAATACTATATATTGTGTGGGTATAAAGTGATGCTTAAATATTTGATTCAGATCCATAAGGTACTGTTCAAATGGAATTACAATAGGTAAAACATTTTAATACAGAAATAGCATTGCCTCGTTTAAGTCATATCAACATGTTACAAATATCAGGATCGTCAGAATATTGCCAAAAGAAGCAAAGTTTGATTCGATTATTCTGTCTTTCTTATTTGCATCATACGGGGTATATCAAAAACTACCTCTAAATTTTAGGTCAGCATAATTAGCAGAAATAGTAAATATATCTTTGTCTACTCCCACTATGTTATACAGCGATTGGCAAATTGCGCGAATTATTTGTGAAAACTCAAGCTCCAGCAGGAAATGCATATGATCAAATACATGGTATAATAATAATTGAAGAGCTTCTGGCAAATCGACACAAGTCCAAAAAGTTGTTATTTCACAATAGTGTACATCGAACGATGTACATACAGTATTTACTTCAGTGACTGTTAATTGCTTTGATCGTAGATAAAGTATAGTATTCAGCTCGCGGTAATGATAATAACTCACTTGTTGACTTACTACAAAATACGTGAGGTATTACGGATATTACCGCTCGTTGAAAAATATATTATTTCAAGCTACGACACTAGACCCTTCAACAAACATTTCATACGCTGATGTCCACTGACAGAAACAAATCTGCAATATTTAACAGAATCTGGGATATTCTAAAGGTGGGTATTCACTTGCAACAAAACGCTCCGAACGAACCAAACGCGTCGCGCACTGCAAACAAACATTTTTCGGGCGCGCTCTGAGCAACTGCAACAAAACATTTTTCGCGGAGCGTTCCGCATGTTTGACGGTGTTCGCTGCTTTCCCACCAGTAATCAGTCCGTTGTCGAAATGGATGCATCTGATATTACCATAGCCGCTGGTGCTTTTTCAGTTATAGAGGCATTAGCCGGTATAAAAAACAGGAAAAAAGAAAACAACGAAAAATGTGGGCAAGACGCGTCTTTTTGGCTGCGGTGGATTTCGAGAAATTAATATGCTCAGTAGATCCTAGAATAGCCCAGAAAGATACGGTATCTCGGAAGGCATGAAGATAACTTCATGCTAAAATTACATTCAAATCCTTGCAACAAGAACTCGTGTACCTGTCCCAAAATTGACCATTGATCATCAGTGAAATACTTAGGTGTACATCTTGACCAGTATTTACGTTGGACAGAACATATTAGTCATTTAACGAAGCGACTAAGAGCGCTTGCTCATAAATGTTATGTTCTTAGAGATATTCTGTCATGTAGTAACTTACGGTCTTTATATATGTCTTTGGTAAAATCTCTATTAAGCACAGTATCACAGTTTGGGGCGGTACCTTAAAAACTACATTAAATAGTCTGCAAACAAATCAAAACATGCTTGTTAAAATTATGTTTAAGAAGGAAAGGCTATTTTCTGCAAGTCTGTTATATCAGGAAAGTGGATTATTAAATGTTAAATCACTATTATATATCTCAAAATGTCTTATTAGAATGTATCTCAATCAACATAAATTTATCTATCGACAGAATTGTCCAATAAGGTCTACTAAAAACATGAATAACGTGGTTCCCAAGTTCAAGAAAACTCGTAGTCAAAAACATTTACTTATCATGGTCCCAAACTTTTTAGTTCTCTCCCAGTCCGAATAAAGCAAATACAAACCCTATCTCATTTTAAAAAATAAACACGAAAATGTATCATTGAAAATTGTGTCAGCTTTTTCAATATATAATATGAATGCATTGAATACATGAACGTATTGCCTTCTAATGTTAGTATCCTTCACAGTATTCCATTTTCCCTAGGATGTTTTTGCTCGCATACAGATAACATAAGATCTTACATTACTTATTTCCGTAGTATATAGTTGTCATAGTATGCTCATCTGTCAACTATACATATCGGCTGGATCGCGGAATGAATATGCAGCAAGACAGGCTTCAGCCTAGGCAGATGTCCCTGTCGTGGTCTTGCCATATTAAGCATTAAAATTCTAATGCTTGTGTCTTGTACTTAAAAGAGAGCAATAAACAAACAAACAATTCCTGTACAAGATCGTCTGGCTGTTACACTGCGCTTTTTAGCCACAGGGGACTCGAATAGTAGTCTACAATACTTATTTAAAATTTCGTGCACCCCATATTAGTAGCAATTGTCACCCAAGCATCATTCTTTTATTATAATATGTCCTATTTGACTGATCCCAAAGAATAGGCTGCCTTTCAAACTCTTCAATTAGCTGCAAACACTGTTCTCTGCTCCCCTCCACAGCTAGGCATAAAAATACCAACAAACACGAAGAACGTCCAAAACTACCGTATTGCCCGTATTCACCGAACAGCGCAGCGCGATTGGTTCATTTGGGGGTGTTCTTTTGCAAGTGGATACCCACCTTAAGAATCCTAATTTTAATAACTTTCTCCTCGAAGGTAACCCAACAAAGTATATAGGAAGTCGTCATACATTTTTTACTGTCTCAGTAAATTTTTTGACAATTGAGGTTTTGAATTATGAAAAAAAGTACTTTTTTATGATAAATGGAAAGATCATATATAAGTTTATTAACAAAACTGTTTTTGTTTTCTTTTTTTCGCAATAATTTCCTCCAGGTCGTATTTGATAGCCATCTGGGATGTCGTTTTGTGGAGACCGTACACCCAGTCCAAGCGACAGTCACAGCTCAGCACCTGTAATCGGAACAAAGCTTATCATAATGCTGCTTTCTGATTGAATAAGAAATGACGTCAAATGACGAGTAAATTACTAATTTTGGATATTTAGGAATATGGGAGGGAAGTAGTCATTGCCGAAAGAGAACCAGTTAGGTCACAGAGAACCCAATTAATTGAGGTTTTGAACTAAGAAAAAAAGTACTTTTTTGTGATAAATGGAAAGATCATATATAAGTTTTATACCAAAACTGTTTTTGTTTTCTTTTTTTCGCAATAACTCAAAAGTTATATCAAAATAAAGATGGATTTTTGAATCGAGTACCAAAAACACGCCGACGGCTTCCGAACCCGTGTGACGTCACCATGGCGGTAAAGATGCTCCTTTGACCAACGACGTCCTACTCCGATACTAGATCCTAGATTCCCAGCCAATCGCGAAAATACCTACTGCTAAACTGGTAACTAGTGTATATTTGTTGCAACACAACAATGAAGTTTGCAGCTCGAGACGAAGTCTACAATCGAAACAAATATGTTTTTGAATGTTTGAAGTTGAAGTCAGATTACAGATTCCAGTAAGTAAGTACCTACCTAATCATATATGTTTCGTTGAAAAGATCTCCTCAATCGAAGGATGGCCCAGTGGTTAGAGAGTCCGCTAGTGGATCTCAGGATGTTTGGATCGAAACCCAGGCCTTCCAACTTTTTTTTATTTTTTTTTATCAAAAATTTTATTGATGTGCTTTTTGCACTTGTTACGCACATTTTTTCTACGATCAACATAAATATGTGCAGTGCAAGTAATATGTCTAACAAAATTTGATTCAAACACATATTTATGTTGATCGTAGAAAAAATGTGCGTAACAAGTGCAAAAAGCACATCAATAAATTTTCTGATGAAAAAAATAAAAAAAAAGTTGGAAGGCCTGGGTTTCGATCCAAGACCCTGAGATCCACTATCGGACTCTCTAATCATTAGGACATCCTTGGATTGAGGAGATCTTTTCAACGAAACATATTTGATTAGGTACTTACTGGAATCTGTAATCTGGCTTCAACTTCAAACATTCAAAAACATATTTGTTTCGATTGTAGACTTCGTCTCGAGCTGCAAACTTCATTCATCGACTGTGTTGCAACAAATATACACTAGTTACCAGTTTAGCAGTAGGTATTTTCGCGATTGGCTGGGAGTCTAGAATCTAGTATCGGAGTAGGACGTCGTTGGTTAAAGGAGCATCCTTACCGCCATGGTGACGTCACACGGGTTCGGGAACCGTCGGCGTGTTTTCGGTACTCGAATGAAAAACCCATTTTTATTTTGATATAACTTTTGAATTATTGCGAAAAAAAAGAAAACAAAAACAGTATTGTTATAAAACTTATGTATGATCTTTCCATTTATGACAAAAAAAAAATTAATTCAAAACCTCAATTGATGGGATACAAATTAGTAACCGGAATTTTAACTAACTTATTTTGACCCTGCGAACACGATTCCTCCTGTTCTAGATATGTGTACTTCCGAAACATGATTTTTTGGGTAAGATTATGTGAACAAAGTTAACATTTCGATCTTATTTACCGGCTCCTCAAACTGATGCGTTTAACTTCGACAGCGAAAGAAAAAGAGGACAGAGAAGAATGTTACAATTTTTATTGTGGGTGAGTTTGAGGTGAAATACCCTCTACAGATACTGGACGGGCAAGCATTGCTATCAGTAGACAATTTTTATGCTTTGTGCATTGGGCAAGTAGTATTTTCTGAGCCAAATTATATGACGCAAATGGTAATTTACATTTGAGTACTGTAATTCGCTTCGTTTGACATGAATGATATTCAGGGTGTCACGCTAGTCAATATCTCGAAAGGAAAGGACATTCGGGGAAAAAACTTTTAAAACCAAAACTTTAAGGTCTAAATAGGGAGATTCGGATGGTGATCTTGAACCTTAACTCTTTGAAGATCAAATTGGATTCTTGAAATCGGACTGCGTGATTTCGTTTCTGGAAATGCAAAGGAAATTTTACAACCATATGTATGGTTATTAGGTGACCTTTAAATTTACTTTTTAATGGAAGTACCTAATTTTAACAACGGTGAAATACGGAAATATGACCTTGACTATAACTTTAGGCACGACCTATTAAGTGCTTCATGTCATAAATTAGGACCCTTAATTATTTCGCTAGATCTTACATCTACGTACGCAGCTGTGAATGCCTGTCATTTGTTCCAAATGTCCCAAGGTCCTTTCATGTTGAATAAACTAGTTGACTGACTGACTCTATACTCTTTCGAATTCAGAGGATAGAATTAGGAGATTGCCATTTAAAAAAGTACATTCAGATAACGTTTAGATCACTATTTATGATATAGATAATGCCATATAAAAACGTAAAATTCAGATATTTTTACTTTAGGAGACTCATTAACACAAGGTCTTCCGATTGATCTTTGAAGTATGTGTGTAAGTTTCTCAACAGATCGAGAATCTTGCATTTTCAAAGTCCTCACCTTCTGAGATATCTGCGTGCATCAGTTTAGTCTAAAATATAGGTACATCCTGTATATATTGTTCAGTAACAATGTACTATTCTTTTGGACCATCCTGCCATCCTATAGGCCAATAGCCCTGTATGTATAAACCCCGTGGTACCATTGACTCTTCCAAAGATCATCAGACGCCTATAAATAGTTAGGTTCAAGATTTGGAAGGACTAGGATAAATGTTACACTGTAAGTATTGGGTATTAAACGATAACATGAGGAGATAACAGGGGATATTTTGTGCCATCACAATTACTCCCTATTTTCAGGCCGGCTAGAAGGAAACAACCGTACATTATAAATAAAATGGAACACATACGGATTTTAAATAAATATTATTATTATTTTGGTTTAATGTCTGTGATGTTTATGATAACTATCTCTACCCAAAACGTATTTTTGCATTATTTTAAAAGGGCGTAACTTTTTCTAATAATCTATACCTTCTAAAACTATACAACACACAAAAGGATATATCTCAATGTCTTTTTATTGTTCCTTTTTATGCATTTCTTTGCATTATCTGCAAAAAAAAATTAATACCGTAAGGCAGAGGTGTGTCTTTTCACCCTCATTGTTTAACGTCTACTCGGAGGAGACATTCAGGAGAGCTCTAAAAGATACCACGGATGGTACAATTATTATAAATGGGCAATCCATTAACAACCTGCGTTACGCTGACGACACGGTCATTCTAGCAGATAGTGCAGAAGAACTGCGACGACTAATGAAGCGAGTAACAACATGTGAAGAGTTTGGGATGGAACTAAACACAAAGAAAACAAAAACGACGGTTATCGGCAAACATCAGTACAAGAGAATAAAAATTAACGTCAACGGAACGGAGCTGGAAAAATTAAGAAGAATAAATCACCTTGGAAATAACCTTGATGAAGCTTTGTACCATTCACTAGAGATAAGAACACGCATAAAAAAGCACGTATCGTATTTTATAGAATGCAAAAGGTACTATGCAGCTGCCAATTTAATATCCCACTAAGAGCTCGAATACTGAAATGCTATGTTTTCTCCACTGTACTGTACAGTGTTGAGGCTTGGACAATGACAGGAGCAACACAAAAACGAATACAATCTTTCGAATTCTGGTGTAAAATGCTAACAATATCTTACGTGAGTCATACGACAAATGAGGAAGTCCTGCGGAGAATGAACAAGACAACAGACCTTATGAACCTCATAAAAGAAAGAAAAACACGATATTTTGGCCACATTATGAGAAACGAGAAATACGAACTGCTCCGTGTTATCATCGAAGGCGAAATCAATAGTAAGAGGGGACCAGGAAGAAGACGCAACTCCTGGTTCAGAAACCTGCGACAATGGTCAAATATGACCTCCATAGAATTATTTAGAGCCGCCACAAATAAGATTAAATGGGCAAATGTAATAGCCAACGTCCTCAGGGATAAGGCACCTTAAGAAAAAGATGCATTTCATAAGTATTTACGTCGAAAATATTTGTCGCTAAGGGTGTGTACTCCTTTGCCCAAATAAAATGAATTTATTAGAGCCACAACAACCTCATGGTTATTTCTGTGGCAGAAGTATTGGTTCTATCAACAGTGTAAAATAGTTCTTCTGTAAAATTAGCGATAGTATAGCGCCAAAAAGTCCACATTATAAATTGATTATGATGGATGTCCCTCAAGTTCCTTGACACGTGATAGTCCCGTAACAAAAAAAAATTCAAACGAAAGCTGAGTGGAATTTTTGTAAGTACTATAAGATCTATCATACCATGCTTTTAAAACATTTTTTTGTACTTCAACCCTTGCCCACACACACACACACCCCCTCAACTTTGGTTTTCAAAGAGCACCAAATCATGTTTTCTTCACAAATTAAATCCTTATTTTATTTAATATCTTGTAGTGAAATTCATTTTATTATACTCAAACTTATTTTTTTGTAAAATCAGTAGCATAACATAAACAAAATAAGAATTTGCTTGACACAAAAATCAGATAAAAATAAAGCTAAGTAGGTTTTTAAAAACTTTCAGGGTGTTGAATGACCTATAAAACATGCTTTCGAAAACAAATGTATTTTTTTATCCTTTTTTACTACGACAATATTACGTCTCAAACAAATCCTCATTTTATTTATCTTATTCCTCCTCATTCATGTGGTGAAACGAGTGGGGTATTCTTTTTAAGAAAAGTTGGGGGTGAGTTTCAGGGGTTGAAGAAAAAAATGTTTCGGAAGCATTGTATGATAGGCCATTCAGTGCCCTTAAAATGCCCACTTAGTTCTCTTTTCATCTGTTTTTGTTGCGAATATATTATGCCTTAGACAAATCCTTATTTTATTTATTTTATGCTTAGAGGTTACGTCTTTGTATAAAATCAAAGGTACTTTAAGATTTTAAATAAAATATGGATGTAATTTTTATAGGAAAGACTATTGGGTGCTATTTGAAAAACAAAAGTTGGGGGTGAGTTTTAAGGATTGAAGAAAAAAAAACATTGTTCTGAAAGCATACTATGATAGATCCTGTAGTACTTCAAAAAATTCCACTCAGTTTTTGCTTGACTCTATTTCTTGTTACGAGAGTATCACGTGTCAAGGAAATTCAGGGACACCCTGTATAGCGATTCTAGGAACTTCCCCGATTCAAGTGGTTGTTTCAGAAAAAAATAACATATGATATATCGTTCTAGACATAAAGACACATTCTCTTTCAACTGGTGCTATCAAACTTATATGTTCTATTACATTGCTTCTGCATCCCCACCCTTTTTGACCCCCCCCCCATTTCCGATTTTCTTCAAAATTGGTCACTATAAAAAGGTTATCCTTAGAAACAAAAATGTAGTTTTTGGTCCCGCTGCGATGACCAAAAAGGTGTGGGGGTGGGGGTAACTCAAAAAATAATGTCATTACGTGAAATTCTAACGCTGCCACAAAGTTTTCTTATGATGAAAATGCAACCGCACATGCCGCAAAATATTCAAAATGGCGGACTAAAAATTCTAATAAGTAGCAAATTTTCGAACTTCAAAAGGACAGTAACTGTCACAAAAATGATCCAAATAATTTCTAACTTTACTGTCCTAAAGAGGTTTCTCTTCTCTATCTGTTGGTCTACTTTTGGTGCAAATCTATAATTTAATGGTGGGGGGGGGGGGGCTGGTGCTGGCAGTTACTTGGAAAAATAATAATATAACATAGCATTTTCTTTTCAGATTCCCTTTATTTTCTTTAAACTAGATAACCACTAAATTATTCATGTAACCTGTAATCGCTTGTATAAATGTATCTAATCTAAGATGTTATTTGCTGGAAGAGAATATGTTTTTTTTTTAGTTTGAGTTGAAAAACAACTATGATGATTGACACTCCATCTTTTTGTCATAATATGACAAATATTATTTGTTATCAGGTACTTTCTTACTTTGTTTTTTTTTCAATATGACGAATAAAGACCTATTATTATTATGTCAGAAGGTTACCTTGGAAATGACATTTCGCACGTTGATTGCGGTAAAATTTGCGAAAACGGGCCAACTCTACTAGTTTATCCCTTCTACTGGAACCAAAAAGCAGAGATCCGACTAAACAACGCGGGTACAACACAAGAGTTTGAAATAAGAAAAGGTGTTAGACAGGGATGCATCTTATCCCCAATGTTATTCAACTTATATGTGGAAAGAATATTTACGGAGGCAGCTTCGAACAACTCAATTGGCATAAGAGTAAACGGAATTCCCATAAACAACATCCGGTATGCAGATGACACTGCCATAATAACAGATAATGCAGGTGATCTCCAGATCCTACTAAATCGAGTCACTGAGGCGAGTAGAAATCTAGGCCTGAAAATTAATATTGGCAAAACAAAGTTTATGGTGATCAGTAGAAACAACACAACAAACACCCAGATACAAATACTCGGAAAAAACAGTGAAAGAGTTTCACAGTTTAAATATCTAGGATGCATGGTCAATGAAACATGGGATCCAGGCCAAGAAATAAAGTGCAGAATAGAACAAGCACCGAATAATCTTTCTAAAACTTAAAAAATCTCGCACTGACAAAAACTTAAACTTCAGCCTCAGATGCAAAATGGTAAAATATTATGACTGGTCAGTTCTGGTCTACGGAATGGAGGCGTGGACATTGAAAGCAACCACAATCAACAAAACTGAAGCTCTCGAGATGTGGATCTTAAGACGGATGCTAAAAATACCCTGGGTAGACCATGTAACAGATGAAGAAGTTCTCCGAAGAGCTAAACTAACAGACCGACAGCTCTTCGATACAATTAAAAAAAGAAAAATAGCCTACCTGGGACACTTAATACGGGGAGAACGTTATCAGTTACAACGCCTGGTACTTCAAGGTAAAATCGATGGAGGAAAAAGAGGAATAGGTAGAAAAAACTATCCTGGCTCAGAAACATTCGGCAGTGGATAGGAATGAGAAGCCTCGGAGAGATACAAAATGCAGCTGTGAATAGAGAAATTTGATAGGAAGAGGATGGACGCCTACGCAGGAATCTGCATGGCACTCTAAGAGGAAGACCCCTTCATTGTCGGAGAAGTTAAAAACTTAAGATAGGCTAGCAACATCTTCGTGAGTGCCACATGTTTGTCTCCCAGACACTACAGAATAGAGGAAACAAAGGTTCAGTGGAATTGCCGTATCTTGTCGAGCATGAATTTCTTACGATCATTGCAGTGCCCGTGTCTACGCTTGGAATAAAACGTATCCATACTAAAACTACCAGAACGTGAGGATTAAGGCTCGTAGCAGGGTTATACCTCATCACCAACGTCAGTGGCGTGCCGAAAGGGCCCGCAGGGCCCACAGTGCGGAAGGGCCCCAGATGCGCCGCATCAGTCTCGATCTCGACTACCTCGAGCAAGCTTTGTACATAGTAATAACTTGAATACATATATACTTAATTTTATAGCGATGGAATCATAATTTTGCAAAATCATATTCAATTATATAGGGTTACTCGTAACTCGACCACTTGCCTGCAGGAAGTGGTAGAGGGACTCAAATGCAATAGATTTAACCCCCAATATGTAATTCCGAAAACCGATAATTTTCGAGATAATTAACATTATTTCAACGATATCCCAAATTTAGAAAAAACCCTGCTGTCGATTTTAGTAATTTCCAATTTAGTTTTTTACTGACACATACGCAAATCTGATTTTGTATTTAAATGTGTAAAAATACTAAACAGTTTCAGACTACATACAATTATTTAAAAAATAAAGAACAAAATGTCTACATTCACCGCGAAAGAAAATTGTCTAGCTCAAAAAAAGATACACAACCAGTCAAACAGATTATTTTAAAGACTTCCTTATCTGATGGCCTATTCCAAGGACAAGAATGACAGTACGACCACAAGTGACTATTTAACAAAATTTATCAATATAATACAGAATCATCAACAACATGATATTCCAGCCTGATGGTGTCCAGCACATTACCGTATCACAATTCGGCAGTTGTTGGACAACATATACCCGAAAAAATGGATAGGGAGGGGTGAACCCATCCCATGGCCTGCACGGAGCCCAGATCTGACACCTCCTGATTTTTTCGTCTGGCGTCACATGACGGCATTGGTTTACGAGACTCCAGTTAATACTGCTGACGAACTAGGGCAAAAAATTATCAATGCGGCGGAGGAGATGAAACGAACTTTTTCAACACGAGTTACAAAAACCGAAGTGAGGAAGCGAATCCGTACTTGTATCCGAAATCAAGGGCAACACATTGAGCAAGATCTCTAGAAACTTTGAGTGGATTTAATTGAAAGGTTATTAGGTAGGAAAGATTTTTTAGCGATTTATTCAACCGTTTGTATAATTTTTTTGAGCTAGATAATTTTCTTTCGCGGTGAATGTAAGAATTTTGTTGATTATTTTTTAAATATTTGTATTTATTTAGTT
Source organism: Callosobruchus maculatus (assembly GCA_951848785.1). Lineage (NCBI taxonomy): Eukaryota > Metazoa > Arthropoda > Insecta > Coleoptera > Chrysomelidae > Callosobruchus > Callosobruchus maculatus. The sequence continues at coordinate 3,209,033 of CATOUR010000040.1, forward strand.
TGGAACATTTTAATACTAAGTTAGCTTTTGTATGTGTTAGTTAAATACTAAAATAAAAATTATCAGAATCAACAACAGATTTTTTTCTTAGTTTAGGATCTAGTGTGGAAATTTGGACATTTGGTTGAAAAACATTAAATGTTAATTATCTCGAAAACTATCGGTTTTAGGAATTACATATGGGGGGTTAAATCCATTACATTCGAGTCCCTCTATCACCTCTTGCAGGAAAGTGGTCGAGTTACCAGTAACCCTGTATATTTTGCTATATTCTGTCTTCAGGACTTATTTTATGGCAAATTTTGACAACATGACAACTTAGTCGAACGTAGAATCCAAAACGGCAAGAACAAGTGCAACGTTACACTGACGCGACGCGTATCTGTGCCAACGAATTCGAATAGGTTATAGAAAAATACCCTAAACGACATTTGTGTGTTCCCGAAGCTCCTTTGTTATTATTTACTGTGTTCACAAACACGATGTTATTTTTCTCAGAAATCCGCAGTATTTAAATCTTGTGGAATTGTTTAAAATAGTCCTTTAACTTTTGCACTGTTAAAACCCAAAATTTACTCAAAACTATAACAATAAATCCGAAACGATCAATCAAAACAGGTGGCTATTTATATTATTCCACTATTCGTGCCATTATTTTTAGAGTTCTTCACCTGCTACTGCTCCTCTAACCTATTCGAATTCGTTGGTACCGACAAGTCATTTCTGGGAAACCTAGATGCTTGGCGCTCACGTTCGGCTCAAGCAAAACGATCATTTTCATAACTGAAACTAATAAAAAGTTTGCAAGATCGACAATGGATGAATCGCGCCTAACTTCTCTGGCATTAATTTCTGTAGAAAATGAACGAGTAGAAGGTATAGACTTATAGAGCAATTAGTTGATACATTTGTTGCTTTACATACAAAAAAATAGTTGTTTTTCTTTACATGAAATGCAAGTTAAATCATAATAATAAAATTTTTGGAGTTAAAGTGTTTTATTTGTTTATTTTTGTTACATTCTTGTGTGTTATTCGCTTATTTTTGATTTTGTTATAGTTTTGTGTTGTGTGTTAGTAATGTTTATTATATAAAGTTATATATCAAATTCTGTAGTTATCAAAACCTAAAACTAATAGTGGTCATAGAATATAGATGGAGTTTGTTACATTAATGTGATTAATCAATGAATTATATTGTACTTAAGGTCTATGAATTCTTAATCATCAAAAACTCGAAATAAAAAAATAAAAATATAAGGTTGAGTCACACCTCTTGTTTTCTATATACAGGGTTCTTCACGTTATTCGACACGGAGCATTATGGCTAAAGTATTTGATAAAAAAGAAAATAATAATTTCAGGTGGATAGAGACCCATGAAGGCCACATTTTAAAAATATTTTCATGTTATACGGGGTGTCCCAAAAGCACGAAATGTATCGAAGTTAGGTATGTTTTTTTAAATGGAATACCCCGTATATTATTGCATATTCATATTCCCTGGTGAATTCTATTGTCACATTATGTATCACATGGGACTTACAGCGAACCGTTTAGGTGTAAATCACAATTTTCGGTATTAAGTGGATATCAGGAAAAAATTGAATATCGCAGAGATTATAACATTTGGAAGCCTGTGACTTTGCCGTATTTTTAAGCATAAAATGCGTCAGCTTTGATGAGACTGTCAAATTTAAATTACGTTTATGCTTGGAGAAATCGGTCGATTAAGTAAGGAAACTTCGATCAGCGATAACTTGATTTTTTCAAATGGGAATGCCTAATTTTTTTATACGATTAAACGTAGAATTTGATAACCTTTCTAATGATATAAGGTTGTGAATATCAATCTCTGGTAGTTTTCATTTAATTTTAAATTTTCAAACAAATCGGCGTTTTTCAATTTTCCTACCTAAGCAATGTAGCAGGCCATGAAATATAAACAAAAACCTGTTCAGGTAGAAGAAAACAACTAACTTAGCTGAAAAATACACAAGAACTAGACTAAAGGACAAGGTTATAAAAATTACTCACAACAAACAAAGCCTAATCAGAAACAATATATCTTTGGTCAAAGAGAAGCTGGGGTATAGCAGAAATGGATTTTTTCACGGCCTACTACCTACTGCAATGTACTAGAGATTGGCAATTTCCAAAACCATTAAAAATTTTGAAATAAAATAAAAACTACTAGACAATGTTGTAAGCAGTTTATTATTTCATAATAAAATTTCACACTTAATGATATAAAAAAGTATGCAATTCTGTCAAAACTCAAGTCAAAAGTACCTCTGACTGGAGTTCTGAAAATTCTTCAGTACCTATTAGCAAGATCGCAGAAAATGAAGAATGAATTAAAATTTGTACAAATTATAAAACATAACTTCAATGGCAGAAAGTTTAAATATGATTTGTCAGTACTGCTTTTTTGCAATATTGATAATAGATATTGATAAATAGAAGGGCTCCAGTCAGAGGTATCGACTTTGACACAAATTAATACTCTTTTACACCATTACATATGATTGATAGTTGCGTGCTGGAGCAACAGTCGCTGGTTGTTGTTGTTTCATACCAGGGTTTTCAACTGTCTTGGAAATTTTTAGCCTCTAGTAAGTTGCGGTAGCCAGTAGACTGTGAAAAATATCTATTATTGCCATACTCCAGCTTCTCTTTGACCTTAGAGATGTTATCGCAGTTATTTATGGGAGAGTTGATTTGTTGTAAGGAATTTTTATAATCTTGTCCCTTTAGTCTAGTTAGTGTGTATTTTTCAGCTAAGTTAATTGTTTTCTTCTACCTTAACAGCTTTTTGTTTATATTTCATGGCCTGCTACGTTGCCTATAGGTAGGAAAATTGAAAATTTTCGATGTTTTTGAAAATTTAAAATTAAATGAAAACTACTAGAGATTGATATTCATAACCTGACATCATTAGAAAGGATATCAAATCCTACGTTTAACCGTATAAAAAAAATTAGGTATTCCCATTTGAAAAAATCAAGTTATCGCAGATTGAAGTTTCCTTACTTAATCGACCGATTTCTCCAAGCATAAACGTGATTTAAATTTGACAGTCTCATCAAATCTGACGCAGGTATGCTTAGTAATATGGCAAAAACACAGCCTTCCGTATTTTATAATCTCTGCGATATTCAATTTTTTCCTGATATCTACTTATACCGAAAATGGTAATTTACACCTAAACGGTTCGCTTTAGGTCCCATGTATGATACATAAGGTCACACTAGAATTCACCAAGGAATCTGAATATGTAATAATATACGGGGTGTTTCATTTAAAAAAACATAATTGATACATTTCGTGTTTTTGGGACACCCTGTATAACATGAAAATATTTTTAAAATGTAGGCTTTATGGGTCTCTATCCATCCGAAGTTATTATTTTCTTTTTTATCAAATACTTTAGCCATAATGCTGCGTGTCGAATAACGTGAACAACCCTGTATAAACCGATTTGAAATATTATTTTTATATAGACGGAGGCCCCGTGAAAAAAATTGTGGGGGGGGCCCCGAAGACCTTGGCACGCTACTGACCAACGTTATACTTTGAAACATCTTTTACTGCCGAAAGCGCCTTCCTTTCCTATAAACGGCGACGACACAGTTCTGCGTTTTATCGATGTTTCTTTTGAAATAGGTAGATTTCCATCTGTTTGCTGGAATCGGGGATTTCTTGGAGATTGACTCGTGTTTTGCATGATAAAAAATCCCTATACGTACATTTCTTTCATGAATACTTTCTTGAACATGCTCGCAGGAGAACTCTACATACACGGATTTATTTTGCTTTCTTTAATGAGGTGTAATTGATTTATCTAGCTGGTTTTCAGATAAAACTCATCCAGAAGTAATAAGCTTTCTATTTTATGTGTCTGAAATATCTTTGGAAGAGCTGCGTTCAGTGTTTCAATGTATTGTAAATGGCATCGACATATACAGTGCTTTTCTTAAATGTCCTCCTCCCCTTTGATTTTTTGAAAGGGTCAACTCAAAAACAGAAACTTAGGATAATGAAAATTGATGCATGAATACATTTTGACGTAGAATTGACAGATGAAACTTTCAATCTTCTTTATTTCATCTTGAAAAAAATCAAATTGACACATCTTCTTAAGGCTTCTGACAAAACCTTCACAACCCTAAAATATGAAGTGAACGTGTTTGTCTCAAGTAATTATTAAATGTTCCGCCATTTTCCAGGAGATGAAGATATCCACTTCATATTCTAGGATTGTGAAGGATTCGTCATGAGCTTTAAAAAGATGTGCCACAAGACCCCTCTTTCAATTATTTTTTTTTTCGCCGAGCCGCTATATTGCAAGTTTCATCTGTCAGTGTAACTCCAATTTCATTATCCCAAGTTTCAATTTTTTGAGTTGGCCCGTTCAAAAAATAAAAAAGGGGGGCATTAAAGAAAAGCACGTTATGTACAGGGTGGCCTAATAAGAATGGACACCGGCAATATCTCGGTAACCGTTAATTATGTAACTTCAAGGAAAAAAATATTGTTAGGAAAATCGGCTAAGAGAAATCGCTGGAAGTTATTTTCAAGTTCCGCAAGTGGTCGCTAGGGGGCGCAACTGTTACGGTCAACCAGAAAAACGCCTTTTTCTCAAAAAATATGCAAATAGAGGTATATTATAAATTCCACCATCATGTAGACTAGATAATTTTCGATTATTTTTTTTTGTTAATCGTTTTGCTCTATCTTGTAAGATGCAGTGGTTGCGGAATTTGAAAGAAGTTATTATTTAAATGGCCATAAGTTAATAGAATTAAACAAGCTAAGTGCCGTTTAAACGAGCTAATAATCTGTTATATAAAAATTATCCACTTCTTGAGTTAGCTACAGGGCGGTATTTGACGTCATAACAATTATTACGAAAATTTTAAAAAATAAAATATATCACTTTTGACATAGATATATAGAGAACGAAATTCTTAAAAGATTAGTGCAAGATTCAACTTCTTAGCTAACCGGAGATATCAATAAAATAGGTATTATGGCAAGTGTGTTGTGAGATTCAGAAACAATTGCTGCCCTATAGGAATATAGCCTCCGTCACAACGTTTTAGTAATCGTTTATAGGTAATACTCAAGTAAAACCACTAAAAATCATATTTTGACTTTCTGAAATAACCTACAGGTGGCGCAATTGGCGGTAATAGGTGCTGTATTCAATTTTCATAATAATGGAAATTTTAAAAGAAACAAACAGAAAGAAATTACAGTATAAAATTGGTTATTATATTTATTATTATTAAACGTTAATTTGAGATAATTACAAAGTGTTATATGAACTCCACGAGCAAAGATAGTAGGTAAAAATCAATGTGAATAGATCTTAAAAATTAAGACCAATTAACAACAAATAAAGCAAAATAAGATGGTATAACGACAAAAATAACAAACGAAAAATACATAAACCTAATTAACATGTGCATACCATACCTATTGACAGTGTTGCCTTAGATGTTCGATGGTGTCCATCATTTTAGATGCACTTAAGCATCCATTCACGCGTAGATAAACCTGCCAGTTTAAAGCATCAAATATAGAGCAACACTGAAATTGGTTATAATATACGCATGTGAGTTTATGCATTTTAAATGTTAATTTTGTTGTTAAACCACGTTATTTTGCTGATAATTAGCTTTAATTTTTGAGATCTATTCACATTGATTTTTTCTTATTATCTTTGCTCGTTGAGTTCCTATAACAGTTTGCAATTAGCTCAAATTGACGTTTGATGAGAACGGCAATAATAATTAGTCTTATACTGCAATTAATTTATATTTGTTTCTTTTAAAACTTCCATTATTATGAAAATTGAATACAGCACTTATGGGGGACTACTACGCCACCTGGTGGTTATTCAGAAAGTCAAAATATGATCTCTAGTGGTTTTTATTGAATATTATCTATAGGGTGATTACTGAAACGTTGTGACGGAGGCTATATCCCTATACGGTAGCAAATGTTACTGAAACTCACAGCACGCTTGTCATAATACTTGTTTTATTGATGTCTCTGGTTTGAAAATAGCTAGGAAGTTGAATCTTGCACTAATCTTTTAAGAATTTCGTCTTCTAAATACGTATGTTAAAAGATAGAGAGATATATCATACCATTTGAAACTTTCGTAAAGATGCGTAATAATTGGTATGATATCAAATACCGCCCTGCAGCTGCCCAGTCAAGATAAACTTGGATAGCTTTTAAATAACAGGTTATTAGGTAAGAACAGCTATTTCAAACGACACCTAGCTTGTTTAATTCCGTTAACTTATACCAAAGTTATGGCTATTTAAATTGAAAACATTTTTGACATTCCCCCACCACTACATCTTACAAGACAGAGCAAAAGAAGATTAACAAAGAAAATCTAGAATTCTACCTGATTGTAAAATTTATAATATACCTTTATAGCATATTTTTGAGAGAAAGCCGTTTTTCCGATAGATCGTAACAGTTGCGCTCCCTAGCGGCTACTTGCGGAACTTGAAAATAATTTCCAGCGATTTACCAATTAGTATTTTTTGCTCGAAGCTATACGATTAAGGGTTACCGAGATATTGCCGGCGTCCATTCTTATCAGGCCACCCTGTACACGTACAGGTAATGTCAACGAACTGTGTCATATTTGGCAAACCTTACTTGTGTCTCGCATAATTGTAAAGAGTATCTGAAGAGACGCTAGCGGATTTTTCCAGAAAGATTTTTCCGGTGCAGCAAAGATATTTACCCAAAGAATTGAATCTCAAAGAAATGCTCAAACGTCTTCTTAACATATTTCAATCCACCTTAACGTATCAATAAACACTTTTCTTAGCATTTATATTGTTACCTACTGTATACCTAGCACTTTTACCTTACGTAGTTCCAAATCTAGCATTTGTTTTCTATGTATTCCCGCAAAACCAAGTCAAGTGGTGATACATAGATGCTACGATGAGGCCAAAACAAGATGGTTTAAAAGAAATGTCGTCGTGGCCATTTGATGTGTGAACGGACCTATTGAGTCCAGCAAGCTTAAGTAATATTTGTTTGAAAATATAAACGCACGTCCAAATTAATTTTTAATTGCACTTCCCATTTTTGTACCGGCTCGGTCGATAACTCCACTACTGTAGAAGATAGCGAAAAAACATGTATATAAAAGTTGTAAGCACGGATCTGCTCCTTGCTCAAAAAATATTTAGATTTATACAGGGTGATCCATAACTACGTGGTGATGCAAACATGCATTTTTGTAAATGAGATATCCCATATATTTTTCCATATTCGAATTCCACTTATGATTTCCGTTCTTCCAATATAGGGCATTGTTACATTATGCAGAGCATTTTAAATGACCATTTTTATATCCAAATCGCGGTCAAATGAACGTACTGTATATAAAAAGTGAAAAAATGAAAATAAATTTTTTACACGGATGAATAAAAAATATCCTCTAGTTTTAAAATCGGCTATTAAAAAATCCCGCGACGCATATTTGTATACAGGGTGATGTAGAATGCAAAATCTAGATTTTCTTTCTTTGTTAAATGTAATCACCAATATTTTATTATACGAAAGAATTGCTTTTAATATGCACTACTTGCATCTTTGTATAACACTTGTTATGGCTGTATTCATTATTTTGAGATATTTCGATTTTTCTACAAATTTTAAATATACCTTCTATTTATTTACTAAAATTTATTTATTTTGAGAAAATACTATCAAATTTTATTTTTGCTTAACAAACAACTAAAATATAAGGCCATAATAGTACTTGATCAAATCAAAACACTGAATTAACGAGATAATATAGGTCAAGTATGCTGGGGAAACAATTTTATAGACGTCATGCATAATTATCAAGCAGATCTATCAGGTAGGCTATGAAATATTAAACGACACAGTCCAAATAAAACGATTCTTCAATCTTTCAAACGCGTTAGTTTTGGAGTGCCTCGGTTCTGGATCTTGCTGTTCATAGTTAGAATATTCTCGAGGCAAGTAGGCAATTTCTCAAAGATTCTCCTAAATACCCGCAAAGGAAAAATTAATTTTTAAATCTCGTTTATCACACGGTACGGAATTATTGAGCAGGTTATGAAAACTGTTCATTTTTCAAAGCCTACCTGATAAATCTGCTTGATAATTATGCAGCACGCCTACAAAATTGCTTCCTCAGCATACTTGACTTTATTATCTCGAGGATTCAGGGTTTTGACTTTATCAAATACTATTATGACCTTATAATTTAATTGTTCGTTAAATAAAAAACAAATTCGATAGTACCTTCTCAAAATAAATAAATTTCAGTACACAAATTTACCGAAAAATCGAAATATCTCAGAAACTGATGGACGTAGGTACAAGTGCTATACATAGATGAAATAGCATATTAAAAGCAATTCTTTGGTATAATAAAATATTGGGGGTTACATTTAAAAAAAAAGAGAAAATCTAAATTTTGCATTCTACATCACCCTATATACGAATATGCGTCGCGGGCTTGTTTTATAATCGATTTTGAAACTAGAAGATATTTCTAATCTTTCCATGTGAAAAAAATTATTTTTGATTCATTATTTTTTAATATACCGTACGTTCGTTTGACAGCGGTTTGGATATAAAAATGGTCATAACTTTTGAAATACTCTGTATAATGTTATAATACCTTATATTGTGAGAAGAGAAATTATTAGCAGAATATAAAAATGAGATAATATATAGGGTGTCTCCTTTAAAAAAATATATGTTTGCATCACCACGTAGTTATGGATCACCCTGTATAAATCAAAATATTTTCTGAGCAAGGAGCATATATCCGTGACTACAACTCTTTCGCTGTCTTCTACAGTAGTGGAGTTATCGACCGAGCCGGTATTAAAAACTCTCCCTGAGTTTACCTAACATTGCTGCTACTCGTTTGGACATTAGAAATACCAAATACTGTTTTTCTTGTTTTCTGTGGACTTTGTACAAATTTTCAAATTTCCGCTAGCGTATTTTTTTTTAGACTCTCGCATGACGTTGTTGTTAATTTTGAAAGCCTTTCAACGGCTTTCAGTGTACCCAAATCATTTCCGTACTTCTGCATGATACCAAAAGTATTATAGTGAGTAAGTCACATCACATTAAACTCCTCAAAAATTTTCAAACACTGGTTGGGTTTTAATAATTCTGCTTTCATTTTCGATCAATCAATAGTATGTCATTGATAAATGTTTCCTGTGAGTAATTAATATATTAAGTGGCAATGGTGTTTTCTGTGTAAAATAAAAAATATATTATCTGTAGTTTACCGTTGAACATAGGCGTAGTTAAGTCCCTGAATCTAGGGGGGCTCAAGTCCCTGGATGTGTGGAGCTTAAGTCCCAGCCCTAGATATAATAAACTTAAAAGAATTAATTATTTTAGATTTTTTGGGGGGGCTAATTTCATTCTTGGGGGGGCCAAGCCCCCCTCGAGCCCTAAACTAACTACGCCTATGCCGTTGAACATGATACCTATAACAATTATCCAGTTTTTCCCTAAAAGTCGAAATTTGGAAATGCACGTGTTCGCATTTAGTGAGCTGATTTTCCTTTTTGTCGTTTTAGGCATAAAGTAATAAAATTTGAAAAATAATTGATATTTTAGGACCAAATACATTTTTAGTTAAAAGGGTGTGTCGTTTTTCAGAAGAATGGCGATTTTAATTCTCGCGGTAATAGAAAATGTTCTTATCTAGATAGAGCAACGTATGATTGCAAAACATCCGATTCACTAGCCCTAAGTCATATTATGAAACTGGTACCATCTGTAATAGGTATACTATGTAGTATTTATCGATTGAGATGCTGTCCAACATGTCAAGCTTTGGAAACTGCTGTATTTCTACGATATTAAAAGCGTAGAAAAGATCTTTTTAACTAATACCTTTTGAGGTTTCAATATGAAGACGAATAAACTCAGTGATTGATAAAACGCAATCGTTTCTGAAGTTTGACCTATCAGTGGTTTAGCGTAATGTTTTTGTGTTCACTCAGACAACTGCACTCTGTGTATAAGCCATAAGAAATAATACATATTTAATAAAACTTAATGTATAAATGTTGAAAGAACTTCGCACGAGTCTTAGAAAAATTGGTTCTCGATCAAATTATTCAAAAAGGTCTAGCATACACGTGGTCAACACGTTCAAAGGTTCTGTGATGCGGCAAAATTTCTAATAGAACCTCTTATCTTGTATTCTGGAATAGGATAGTCCAGAAAGTACTACGGTAAGTTTAAAGTTGATCTGGTCCTTGAAAAAAAGATGCAATAGCTCGATTTGAAAGAACTTTAAATAATATCTGCTGCTGCTGACTTTGAAAGGCCATCCTGTAAAAAAAATGTCTCGAAAAATGTACTAAAGTGCCTTCGCAAGTGCCACTAAAAGTTGGCGCATTTAACCAGGATTGTAAAATGGTACAACACTTGTTAGTTTCGTACTAAAAAAAACGAGTAAACAAATAAAAACCTCAAGTAACCCGATTTTTGCTAACCAATTTCACTCAGGTCAGATGTTCTTTATTGGCACAAGCTTCTGGTAGGTTCTTAATTTTACGGCAAAATGATTTGAGATATGAATAATGAGTAACATATTTGCTATGAGTGAGCGAGTTAGATAGTGACGCCACTTTTAGCAAAGTCGACAAAAATAAGTAAAATTAGTAAAATAATGAAAAATTTTGACCTAGTTTAGTTTATTTTTATTGGAATAAAGGTCAGACAATAAGTATTAAAATTGTTTACCATCAGCCTCAATACATACCCTACATCTTCTTAAAAATGATCTACTTACGAGTCTACTTATTAGCCAGGCATATCCTCGAGAGTTGATGTCCTCATCAGCTTGATAAATTCGTTTACGCAGCTCGGCTATACGCTCTCAATGGGCTTTGAATAAACTTTTTCTTTGAGAACACCTCGATAACAAAATTCCAGGGGATTTAAATCTGGGGAACGGGCTGGCCACGAGATGGTGCCTGAACGTCCACCTCTATCTCCCGGATATTTTTGGTCAAGGAAACCTCTTACTTGCACTGTGTAATGCTCTGGGCAGCCATCTTGTTGATACCTCATGTGGCGACGATCTGTTAAGCGGTCTACAGACGTTGATGCATGCTGCGATTCAAGTATCGACTTCAACGTTTCATTACGCAAGTAGCAGCGTGTGTGGTACCGAATCACGAATTTGGTATCAGTTGCGGCTTGCAGCGATGCAGATTCTGGAATCCTATTATGGTCGGTGAGCCATGTCACCGAGCCGGTGACGATAATGCAGTGATGCAGGTTTCAACGTGTATAGTATTGCGTCGATGCAAAGAAATAAGCCCAGCCTACTGTTCTTGTGTTGCATGAAACGTGCATGAAATAGCAAGTCGATTCAGGCATCGCAACAGGTTTCAATTTGAGTAGGAACTTATGCAACTGATGCAAGTTTCATGAAACCTTGAGTCGATTGAGGAATCGCAGCTTACATCAACATCTGTAGGCCGTTTTAGTGGTGCGCCCTCTAACAAAGTTAGTAAATTTTATCGTAAAAAATGTAGGTGATTCGTGCCATTCAAATTCTCAGGCAGCTCAAAACGCAAAACAATTTTGCCGTTTAAAATTCCGGTCCACAGGCTTACTTTAAAGCAATAGTGAGAAGTAGATCTTTCCTAAGAAAATATAGGGCGTGTATTAAGGCTGATGGTACACAATTTGAACATTTATTGTAATAAAACGTGTTATCCTATCTGACTTCTAATCCAATAAACCTAAACTAAGCTAGGTCAAGATTTTTCATTATTTTATTAATTTTACTTATTTTTCTTGACTTTGTTAAAAGTGGCATCACTATCTGTCTTGCTCACTCATGGCAAACATATCCACTATCCACCTCTTTCATCATTTTGCCGTAAAATTAAGAACCTACCAGAAGCTTGTGCGAATAAAGAACATCTGACCTGAGTGAAATGGGTTAGCAAAAATCGGGTTACTTGAGGTTTTCCTTTTTTTACTCGTCTTTTTTTAGTATGAAACTAACAAGTGTTGTACCATTTTACAATTCTGGTTAAATGCGCCAACTTTTAATGGCACTTGTCAAAGCACTTTAGAACATTTTTTTAAAGGAGGGTGTCCCAAAGTCGGCAAACTTTGAAAAATTTAAATTCATAGTTTAATAAGTAGTCTTCATTCTAGAAAACTTGGGGCAATTGTGTCATTATTATTGACTGTGCTCCTAAAATGTTATTTAGGGTTACGGTTCTAAAGTTTAAATGAACAAAAATAATAAAGGTTAACCACAATAACCGAAAAATTGTTATAATTTGACCAAATTGCTAGGTTTTCTTTAAATGCCCATAATTTTCAAACTGCCTGGGATAGATTTTTTTCTGACTTTTCTCGTGATAGTTACAACCAATCCTGTCACCCCGTTGCGGCTTGATGTTGACTTCTGGGACACCCTGTATAGTTGTTAAACGCTGTCCTGCCCATTAGAACGATAAACACCTTTTAATACTTCGAAACTAAGAAAATGTTTACTTTTCGGGACTTTTGATCAAAACACCACGAGGAACAAGATATTTATTATCTGCCAATGAATTTCAATGAGGACATATTTTCATAAGGCTTGTGTGGAGTACTTTGTGAAAATATCTAATATATTATCGCACCATTTTTAAATGCTCATTTGGAATGTGTTTTATGAAGTGTGCCTAAGTTCCTTCATTGAAATGTTTTATTCAAAGTTAGAAAATTGCAGTATATTAATGTCTAGACATCCAGTATCCTTGTTCTTGAAATCTATGTACATCCGGAATCAAGTTCAGAACATATTTTGTTTATTTAGCGTCAGTGTGTTTTGCCTATAAAGAGCGATTTATACCAAAACGCTAAATCGTATCTAGAAAATAGCACCATACGAAAGTAAAATAAAATATAGCACCCTCCAGTTATTATGCTATTATGTACATATATTATAATAGTAATGTATATTATTATATTATTTTTACACCCTGTTTCACAAAATCAAGTGGTAAACCTCGCCTCGTATTTGGAATACAATTAAAGTCATTTTATTATTATTATTCTGATTTTTCAAGTTTCTCTCGCATGACTGCGGTAGCAACAAATGTTGACGGGCTGTGCCAAGTCAACACGTGAACTATTACTGATCGAAATTTAAGAAGATCGTACTATATTACAGGTCTTAAGGATTACAGACTTTTGGAATATTTTGTGTAACTTTTCGTCTAGGCCTAGCTGGTGCAGGTGTGGTGTGAATGTGTTAGGTGTAAGGCCTGAGACCGACATAATTATGGGGACAATAACGACTTTGTTTTGTTTCCAGAGACGTTTTACTTCTATGCCAAGGTCTGTGTATTTAGATATCTTCCCAGCGTAGGTGGTTTGAACATTCGTATCATTAGGGATAGCAATATCTATTAAATAGGTAACTTTATTATTATTGTTATGTCTAATATTTTTATGTTTAATTTGTGGCCAAAATTAGCCTCTAAAGAATATGAAACACAAACAACATATGCCTAGACCGTCTAGTTTTCACTTCTTTTCAAGAACAAGGATGCAATTAAATCGAATCTAAATTCAATCATAGATATGTTTACTATTAAAGATGATATTTTACTGATTTGAAATTTTTCTTTAAAATGTAAATGTTTCTTTTTTTGTAATATATGATTAATACACTCGTACATCTGAAACTTATTCTGTTCCACACTATAATTACCTACTTGATAAGCTGAGATCTCAAACTCCTATGTATAGGACTGACCACATTAACGAACTTATAATAATTCAGAAAACAAACAATATCTGGTGGATAAGTGCAAAAAGCACCGATACATTACCTCAAACCTGCCAGATGGATCTTTTCTAACATTTTGGAGGTGCTACTTTCTCGCCACATAGTACATTAAAATTCCGTATCCTACCTTTGAGAGAATAAGGGACACAGCATAATAAATAACCAGCACAATAACTCAAGTTGGCCGAAATTACACGCGCATCCCCACTTTTGGATGTTTTTTTGTAGGGATGGTAACGGTACTTCGATACTTCTGCACTAATATCGAGTATTTTTGTCATCGATACTTTTTGAGGCATTCCAAGCTGGTATCGATACTTTTGTATCGGTATCGAAAATAATTATATAATTATTGAGGGGTGTAATCAGTTGCACAAAATGCGCTGTACGAACCAGACGTGCCTATTTGGCTAGAAAATATCGAGTTGGTACCGGTATCGAGATTTTCATTTTCGCATCTCTACCCAAACTTCACAGCCGTAAAATCATCCATACATAAACTCTCCCAAGGTCAAATTTTGTGGGAACCATTTTTATATAGGAAATCCTCAGAGATATTATGCTGGTTGTTTATTATGCTGTTATAAGGGATTTGTACACAGCTAGGTAAAGCATTTGTATCTGCACCCTATTACGGTATTCCTGAATTTCCCTGTCACATGATGAAAATGCTTGAAAATACTATAGGGTCTATCATATCATGTTTTCAAAACATTTTGTTTATACTTCAACCTTTAAAACCCACTTCGAACTCTGTTTGCTTCCCACACCGATAGGTGAGGAGTGTATTGTGATCACGAAAATTTTCGAGTTTGAGATAATACACTTTTTGGGCGTTTTATGATGTCTACATAACGAAACTCCTCGTCACCCGCTTCCGTCGGTCTGTCTGTACGCGTTTTTCTAGCCACGTAATCTCAGCAACCGCTGCATGGATTGTGATGAAATTTAGGCAGCGATATGCCGCGGGGTCGTAGTAGGTAATGTTCCTATAACTTTGAAAATAGGTGCATGGGCGGCAGAGTAATTAGCTTTGTTTTTAGGCGTTTTAGGGGTTCCCTTGGGGGTTCCTGATCATTTTCTATTTTTTTTTTTTTTGGAGGGAATTCGTTGCTTCCATAATAGACTGTCCACTGACCTGGGAGGGAAGACCTAGTGACATAAATAACTCTTTTAGGTCCATCCGAACATTACCTACCTATTACAGAAAGCAAAGACCTAGAATTTTTTCTGGTTAAACATACGAGTATTGCTTCAGACCGTTCTATATTATGTAACGAGGAAACGGTTGAATTGATTTTAATGGAATTTTGACACAGTATTACCACCGTGGGGAGGATGGAAAATGAGTATGGTTTTTATAAATCGGGGGTTGAAAAACTGAAAAATTTGTTGTATTCATTATAGGCTGTCCACTGACCTGTGAAGGAAGACCTAGCAACATAAATAACCTTTTTAGGTCCATCCGAACATTGCCTAGCCCATTACTGAAACTGAGGGATTTAAAATTTTCTGTACCTATACACACGAGTATTTATTGCTTTAGATCGTTTTGTAATTTGTAACGTGGAAACTATTAAAAAAAATTCTAATGAAATTTTGACACAGTATTACTACCGTGATGAGGATGCAAAACGCGTATGGTTGTTAGAAATCGTGTCAATGGCAGCGTAGCAATAATCAAAAAACTAAAAATACGAAAACAGCTCAAACTTCGTTTTTAAATGTTTTAGGGGTTCCTGATCATTTTCTACCATTTTTTGGGTGGGGATCAAATTGGGGTGGTTGGGGGGTGGGGGGTTGTAAAACTGAAAAGTCTGTAGTATTGATAATAGGCCAATAGTATTGATAATGACCTGTGAAGGAAAGACATAAGGCATGAGACAATTTTAGGGGGAGGGCTGCCGATGATTTAGTTGCAAGGGGATCTCAGACTAAAGCTTCATGCTTGGATTTTAGTCACCAAAATACCGTCGTTTGACGGAGGAAATCGTTTTTAGTGTGCGTTTTCAATTCGTACGATCATCATTGATACGATTCGTACGATTCAAATTCGCATCCAAAGTGCGACTGGCCTTAGAGAACAAAAGAGTTCCAAATCTGAGGAAAAAAATCTGAGCTGGCAACATTGTATCAGTATTCCAGCGTGTGGCAATACGGACGTCTGTAGAGCAGAATACAATTCCCTCTTCATTCATTTTTGAGTGGTGATCATCATGCAAAAGGAAAATGTTTACCGATATTTTCGAGGAGGCTGTGAAACTTCAAACCAACAATCGGAACAGTCCACTTCAGGGGAATGAGGGGAGTGAGGTTTTGAATTTAGGTTTTTGCGTAAAGGTTGGTTTTCCACGTAATATTGAGTGGGGTTAAAAAATGATGAATTTATATAGTGAATATGAACTAAGTATAGTATGTACGACTTCCAAGGATTTCAAGATAATTGTAACTCACTATTCCGTTAATATTGCATCTATGCAGTATGCACCTATGTATCAATTATTCAGATGCATAAAAACTTGGTGTTTCTAATAAAAAATGGTGACCCACATAACACTATATGGATATGTACATCCATAGAATATACATTAGATATTCCAGTTTGAACATGTATATTTTGAATATTCATAGGACGTTAAATGTACATACGAAAAATGATATACACTCGTGTAATATACTATGTATGTTCACGTAGGTATATCCATATGTGAATATACATAAGATGTTGGTCTATGTATCATATACACATTTAGTAGTTTACGCCTGCGCGAAGTACAACTAGTGCCGCCATTGCTGATCTCTAGTCATTCCGTCGTACGACTCGTTCGCGTCCTTCGCGTGTGTGCTGGTGCTGGTTGTGCCTGATTACCTGATCGAGTGAAATATTGTGCAATGTTACTTATCTTCTTACTACTGATAACACTCACATGTAGCGTTTGACGGTAAGTCATAAGCGGAACAAACCACCTACAAAATGTTATAACCTTGATTTGTTTGTGATTTTAGACATGCCATACAACAGAAAAGAGATGACAATCACAGTAATCGATTTTGCCAAGTATTATTATTGTAATTAGGAATTGAATTAATAACAATACATAATGAAAGCATAAAGTTTGTTTATCTTACTGCCTTTACATTGAACTTTCATACACTGTGCATGTGCATTAAAAGTACATGAATGTACATTTAATGGATATACCATGGATGTGTATATATCCATTGCATGTACCATGTATATAATATGCATGTACATTAGACGTCCATATCTACATTCTATGGATATGCCATGGATGTGAAAGTTCGCGACAAACGTACATGCAATGTACATTTTTTTGATGTCTATTTGACATCCATTGGACATTCTTGCTCCATTTGTGGATATGCATATCCATTGATTTGATATCCATTGTATGTACATTGTATATACTTTTGTTATGTGGGACTCTCGTGATAACTACATATTAAGGACTATTTAAGACCTGATGCGTATCATTTCTCCAAATTATTGCAAAATTGTATGGGACTGGGAGAAACATCACAATATGATTTTTGTTTTGTTACACAAGCTTTTCAGAATAAATTATAAAATAACCAGAAGAACTCAGCGATATCACTCACCATGTGATGGTCAACTTCGAAAATCCACCTCTCTACTTTCGTTCTTCCAGTAATCCAATAGGGAATTTGATCACTCAAACAGAAACACTCTTACTACAATATCTCACTGACCGATTTTCCTTGATCACACTTCACAAAATCACGAAAAAATTCTCGAAACACGATCACAACTTCTGGACATGTCGTCGGAAAAATATCCGCGGCGGAACTAAAAACTAAAATGTTAAAAACAAACGACTGTCGAGCTAACCGTCAAACTGTCACAAGTCTTTCTTGCGGAGATCTCAGTGAAGTTATAGTCCAGGTCAAATAGATTCAATATTCGCATGTTTACGGGAATGTTCAGTCAGGTGAAATTTATCTTTATATGTATATAAAAATGAATCCCTTTTTTTGGGCTAATTGCTTCAAATGGCCACTATAATGATTCCATTCATTCTGCCAGATAGCATGATCTGCTAATTTGAGGGCTTTGATTTTATCGTATTAGAAGTGGTATACCTCAATCAAGAATTCTACAGCCAGATGCTTGTATGACAGGTCTGCCCTTTCACCGAGATATCTTTATGCTTGGTATCCAGATGAAGTAGACATGCTTATTTCTGATTTCGAAAATACGTGGTAGGAAGTTATCAATTAATGAACACCCTGTATATAAATATTACTTAAGGGTCTAGGGTATAGCGCGCGAAATTGAGAATCCAAGAAAATACGTATTCCCGTGTTAGCGAGGAGGCGTGGCCACCTGTTCCCTTTCTCCAGTGTGTGTGTCTAAGGTGAGGGGAGATAAGTCCAAAAATCCAAAAGTAAGGTCAAAGGGTCCAAAGGTAAGGCCCAAAGGTCACTATAACTTTCGCATTTTCAAGGTCCTGACGCTACCTTTAAACTTACAGTTATGATTCAAAAATCAAATTGAAGAAGAAACCTTGCGCTTTGTCACTATTTTGGCTTTTTTTGATATCGTGTTTGGTTGTTAAACTACGGACATTTGAAGAATGTATGATTTTGTATTGCTAGTTTTTTTGCACACTAAAAACATGTTGACCGTGTTGTTGCACTTGACATATCGAAAGCTTTCGACAGAGTGTGGCATGAGGAACTTCTGGTTAAGCTTGCTGCTTATGGACTACCACCTGGTCTGCGCCAATGGATGAATAGCTTTTTGAACGACCGATCTCTATTTGTTGTAGTCGAGGGCTGTTCATCAGACGTATTTTCAATAAACGCCGTCGCTCCTCAGGGATCTGTCCTATCCCCTACACTGTTTCTGCTGTACATCAACGAGCTGCTGGAAATAACATCCAATCCAATCTGCAGCTTCGCAGATGACAGTACATTAGTGTCGTGCATGGAACCAGGCAACCCACTATCATCCCAGGAGAGGGTACGTCGGCGACAGCAGCATGCCTCATAGATCAACGGAGATATCAAAACAATTGTCGAGTGGGGATTAGCAAATAAAGTACAGTTCAACGTACAAAAAACTCAGGCAACAACACTTACAAAGAAGTCTCACGATGGCTTACCAACCGTGGAAATGGATTGTCACCCCATAGTCGAATCACCTTCCGTCAAGCTTTTGGGGATCAACATCAACAATAACATGTCCTGGAACGACCACGTCGTCAGTGTTGCTGAAACGGCATTCCAGAAGCTTGGAGTTTTGTTCCGGTCTAGGATGTCGTATACATCAGAGCAACTGCTGCTGCTCTACAAGGCACAGATACGACCATCGCTGGAGTATTGCTCCCATGTGTGGAGATGCGCTCCGAAACACTCTCTAAAGCTTCTGGATACTATCCAGAAAAGAGCAATTAGATTAATCGATACGCCTAACCTCACAAAGGATCGACACAGCCTGGAACATCGAAGGAGAGTGGCTGACCTATCCCTGTTTTACAGATTCTATCACGGAAGATATTCGAGTGAGCTCTCCCAGATAATAATACCAAAGGCCGTCCGAACCAGGAACACTAGGGAAGCTCTGCGAGCTCATCCTTACCAGGTCGAGGTCCTTACTCCCCGAACCAGTCTCCTCCAGCATTCCTTCTTTTGGAGAACTTCGACGCTGTGGAATCAGCTGCCACGGAATTTGTTTCCCGACGGCTACAACCTGCAGCGTTTCAAATCCAATGTGAACCGACACTTATCATCCCGCAGCGCTTTTACAGCGCGATAGGCTTTCAGCCTTTGCGGGAGGCTGACCATAAAAGAAATGTTTGAAAAATCGCAAATAGTTATCATTGATTAAGGTCTTAGCTGTCACCTTCTGAAATACTGTGTATGTAGCTTGAAAGACAAGTGAGTTCTGTTCGAAATGGGAACCCGTGTTTTAAAATGGCAAATACATATGTATTACTGTGTATACTCAGGCGCCTCAAGTACTCAAGTATTATATTATTCCAATGCCTCCCCAAATTGTTATCACTGCAGATACCTGCAGCAAATAAATCCTCCAGTGCAAGGAACTTTTTACTGCATCCTTGTGACTCGTCGAAATAGGGATCGTGCGAAATGAATCCTCGAATAGCTACAGGGCCGATATGAAGTTAGGAGCCAGATCAAAATTTTCTCCTTATATTCATTTCTGACATGGCATCGGCACGATTACGTGACGCGACTTCTGAACGTTTGTCTGAATGCAGAGTGAAGTAAGGTGGCTGGTATGCAATTTACAGAACTTCCAGATAAGTAGGATAAGGAATCCAGCAAGGGAGAGATTAGAGAAACTTCTTCGCATACGAATTTCTTTTCATTATGTATAGCGTAAGATGGAGCAGTTTAGTTCTACTAGCTTGTAATAGTCAAATTCATTAGAAGAGTATAAAAGTAATTTCACTAATTATAAACAAATTAAATGGTCCCACATTAAAGCTGCCAAATTCGACTTCCTTTTAAGACTTCATAAAGATACATCAATGCAAGGTCTAGTGGGTTGAAGTCGAAGACTGAGGCCTTATAATGGCTTGCCAAGACGGTGTCTCCAACACCTTGGTATACCGTAAAGGGGTTATGGGTGTAGATGTGCTTTACTAGCATTCAGGGCACTCATACGGTATCGATAAGACACCGGTGCAGCCATACGCTCTATACTACGTTCGTCCAACAGAGAGAGTCGACATAAACAATGATTCTGCGTGATCGATGCGTGGACAACCGCCAACCTGCCCGCAATTGGTCAGGATTGGTCGAGCCTCCGTAGGCCGCCAATGAAATGACCTGCAAGGTGGTATGAGGGGTGCGTCGCCTTATATACCTATTCGCGCAGGATCGGATTAGTAACTACACGCTATTTGATTACTTCAGAAGTGTTGCGGATTATTATTTGCATTGAAGTGTTTGATTCTGTGATATTGCAAAATGTCGAGCACAGATACAGCCGATGAAAGTTGTCGATATGGCTCTGAATC
This sequence comes from Callosobruchus maculatus, assembly GCA_951848785.1. Lineage (NCBI taxonomy): Eukaryota > Metazoa > Arthropoda > Insecta > Coleoptera > Chrysomelidae > Callosobruchus > Callosobruchus maculatus. Next base: position 3,229,929 of record CATOUR010000040.1, read on the forward strand.
CGAAGATCTTCGATTTTTTTTAGGTACACCCGCCCGCCCGAGAGAATTGAAATTTTTTATTTTCGCTAAACGAGACTGAGACTCAAAACTGCAATTGGATTTGTAATCAGCGCCTTGAAATTATACGAAATGCGAGGTTTCATCTCAATAGAAAGCTAAATAAAGATTTTCAATTTTTGTAGCTACTCCCGCCCGCCCGAGAGATCTCAAACTTTTAATTTTCGTCAAACGAGACTGAAACTCAAAACTGCAACTGGACTTGTAATCAGCACCTTAAAATTATCCAAAATGCGAGGTTTCATCTCAATAGAATGCTAAATGAAGATTTTCGATTTTTGTAGCTACTCCCGCCCGCCCGAGAGATCTGAAATTTTTTATTTTCGTCAAACGAGACTGAATCTCAAAACTGCAACTGGATTTGGAATCAGCACCTAGAAATTATTCGAAATGCAAGGCTTCATCTCAATAGAAAGCTAAATAAAGATTTTAAATTTTTGTAGCTACTCCCGCCCGCCCGAGAGATCTGAATTTTTTTATTTTCCTCAAACGAGACTGGGACTAAAACTGCAACTGGATTTGTAATCAGCACTTTGAAATTATCCGAAATGCGAGGTTTCATTTCAATAGAAAGCCTAATAAATATTTTCGATTTTTGTAGCTACACCTGCCCGCCTGAGAGATCAGACATTTTTTATTTCCATCAAACAACACTGAGACACAAAACTGCAACTGGATTTGTAATCAGCACCTTGAAATTATCCGAAATGCGAGGTTTCATCTCAATAGAAAGCTAAATAAAGATTTTCGATTTTTGTAACTACACCCGCCCGCCCGAGAGATCTGAAATTTTTTATTTTCGTCAAACCAGAACGTGACTCAAAGCTGCAACTGGATTTGTAATCAGCACCTTGAAATTATCCGAAATGCGAGGTTTCAACTCAAAAGAATGCTAAATAGGGATTTTCGATTTTTGTAGCTACACCCGCCCGCCCGAGAGATCTGAAATTTTTTATTTTCGTCAAACGAGAACGTGACTCAAAGCTGCACCTGGATTTGTAATCAGCACCTTGAAATTATCCGAAATGCGAGGTTTCAACTCAAAAGAATGCTAAATAAGGATTTTCGATTTTTGTAGCTACACCCGCCCACCCGAGAGATCTGAAATTTTTTATTTTCGTCAAACGAGAACGTGACTCAAAGCTGCAACTGGATTTGTAATCAGCACCTTGAAATTATCCGAAATGCGAGGTTTCAACTCAAAAGAATGCTAAATAAGGATTTTCGATTTTTGTAACTACACCCGCCCGCCCGAGAGATCTGAAATGTTTTATTTTCGTCAAACGAGAACGTGACTCAAAGCTGCAACTGGATTTGTAATCAGCACCTTGAAATTATCCGAAATGCGAGGTTTCAACTCAAAAGAATGCTAAATAAGGATTTTCGATTTTTGTAGCTACACCCGCCCGCCCGAGAGATCTGAAATTTTTTATTTTCGTCAAACGAGACCGAGACTCAAAACTGCAACTGGATTTGTAATCAGCACTTTGGAATTATCCGAAATGCGAGGTTTCATCTCAATAGAAAGCTAAATAAAGGTTTTCAATTTTTGTAGCTACTCCCGCCCGCCCGAGAGATCTGAAATTTTTTATTTTCGTCAAACGAGACTGAATCTCAAAACTGCAACTGGATTTGTAATCAGCATCTTAAAATTATGCGAAATGCAACGTTTCATGTCAATAGAAAGCCAAATAAAGATTTTCGATTTTTGTAGCTACACCCGCCCGCCCGAGAGAATTGAAATTTTTTATTTTCGTCAAACAAGACTGAATCTCAAAACTGCAACTGAATTTGTAATCAGCACCTTGAAATTGTCCGAAATGCGAGGTTTCATCTCAATAGAAGGCTAAATAAAGATTTTCGATTTTTGTAGCTACACCCGCCCGCCCGAGAGATCTGAAATTTTTTATTTTCGTCAAACGAGAACGTGACTCAAAGCTGCAACTGGATTTGTAATCAGCACCTTGAAATTATCCGAAATGCGAGGTTTCAACTCAAAAGAATGCTAAATAAGGATTTTCGATTTTTGTAGCTACACCCGCCCGCCCGAGAGATCTGAAATTTTTTATTTTCGTCAAACGAGACCGAGACTCAAAACTGCAACTGGATTTGTAATCAGCACTTTGAAATTATCCGAAATGCGAGGTTTCATCTCAATAGAAAGCTAAATAAAGGTTTTCAATTTTTGTAGCTACTCCCGCCCGCCCGAGAGGTCTGAAATTTTTTATTTTCGTCAAACGAGACCGAGACTCAAAACTGCAACTGGATTTGTAATCAGCACTTTGAAATTATCCAAAGTGCGACGTTTCAACTCAATAGAAATCCAAATACGGATTTTCGATTTTCTTAAGATCACCCCCAGAGAATTGAAATTTTTTATTTTCGTCAAACAAGACTGAATCTCAAAACTGCAACTGGATTTGTAATCAGCACCTTGAAATTATCCGAAATGCGAGGTTTCATCTCAATAGAAAGCTAAATAAAGATTTTCGATTTTTGTAACTACACCCGCCCGCCCGAGAGATCTGAAATTTTTTATTTTCGTCAAACGAGAACGTGACTCAAAGCTGCAACTGGATTTGTAATCAGCACCTTGAAATTATCCGAAATGCGAGGTTTCAACTCAAAAGAATGCTAAATAAGGATTTTCGATTTTTGTAGCTACACCCGCCCGCCCGAGAGATCTGAAATTGTTTATTTTCGTCAAACGAGACTGAGACACAAAACTGCAACTGGATTTGTAATCAGCACTTTGAAATTATCCGAAATGCGAGGTTTCATCTCAATAGAAAGCTAAATAAAGATTTTCAATTTTTGTAGCTACTCCCGCCCGCCCGAGAGATCTGAATTTTTTTATTTTCCTCAAACGAGACTGGGACTAAAACTGCAACTGGATTTGTAATCAGCACTTTGAAATTATCCGAAATGCGAGGTTTCATGTCAATAGAAAGCCTAATAAATATTTTCGATTTTTGTAGCTACACCTGCCCGCCTGAGAGATCAGAAATTTTTTATTTCCATCAAACAACACTGAGACACAAAACTGCAACTGGATTTGTAATCAGCACCTTGAAATTATCCGAAATGCGAGGTTTCATCTCAATAGAAAGCTAAATAAAGATTTTCGATTTTTGTAACTACACCCGCCCGCCCGAGAGATCTGAAATTTTTTATTTTCGTCAAACGAGAACGTGACTCAAAGCTGCAACTGGATTTGTAATCAGCACCTTGAAATTATCCGAAATGCGAGGTTTCAACTCAAAAGAATGCTAAATAAGGATTTTCGATTTTTGTAGCTACACCCACCCGCCCGAGAGATCTGAAATTTTTTATTTTCGTCAAACGAGACCGAGACTCAAAACTGCAACTGGATTTGTAATCAGCACTTTGAAATTATCCGAAATGCGAGGTTTCATCTCAATAGAAAGCTAAATAAAAATTTTCAATTTTTGTAGCTACTCCCGCCCGCCCGAGAGATCTGAATTTTTTTATTTTCCTCAAACGAGACTGGGACTAAAACTGCAACTGGATTTGTAATGAGCACTTTGAAATTATCCGAAATGCGAGGTTTCATGTCAATAGAAAGCCTAATAAATATTTTCGATTTTTGTAGCTACACCTGCCCGCCTGAGAGATCAGAAATTTTTTATTTCCATCAAACAACACTGAGACACAAAACTGCAACTGGATTTGTAATCAGCACCTTGAAATTATCCAAAATGCGACGTTTCAACTCAATAGAAATCCAAATACGGATTTTCGATTTTCTTAAGATCACCCGCCCGCCCCAGAGAATTGAAATTTTTTATTTTCGTCAAACAAGACTGAATCTCAAAACTGCAACTGGATTTGTAATCAGCACCTTGAAATTATCCGAAATGCGAGGTTTCATCTCAATAGAAAGCTAAATAAAGGTTTTCAATTTTTGTAGCTACTCCCGCCCGCCCGAGAGATCTGAAATTTTTTATTTTCGTCAAACGAGAACGTGACTCAAAACTGCAGCTGGATTTGTAATCAGCACCTCGGAATTATTCTAAATGCGAGGCTTCAACTCAAAAGAATGCTAAATAAGGATTTTCGATTTTTGTAGCTACACCCGCCCGCCCGAGAGATCTGAAATTTTTTATTTTCGTCAAACGAGACCGAGACTCAAAACTGCAACTGGATTTGTAATCAGCACTTTGAAATTATCCGAAATGCGAGGTTTCATCTCAATAGAAAGCTAAATAAAGGTTTTCAATTTTTGTAGCTACTCCCGCCCGCCCGAGAGATCTGAAATTTTTTATTTTCGTCAAACGAGACTGAATCTCAAAACTGCAACTGGATTTGTAATCAGCATCTTAAAATTATGCGAAATGCAACGTTTCATGTCAATAGAAAGCCAAATAAAGATTTTCGATTTTTGTAGCTACACCCGCCCGCCCGAGAGAATTGAAATTTTTTATTTTCGTCAAACAAGACTGAATCTCAAAACTGCAACTGGATTTGTAATCAGCACCTTGAAATTGTCCGAAACGCGAGGTTTCATCTCAATAGAAAGCTAAATAAAGATTTTCGATTTTTGTAGCTACACCCGCCCGCCCGAGAGATCTGAAACTTTTTATTTTCGTCAAACGAGAACGTGACTCAAAGCTGCAACTGGATTTGTAATCAGCACCTTGAAATTATCCGAAATGCGAGCTTTCAACTCAAAAGAATGCTAAATAAAGATTCTAGATTTTTGTAGCTACTCCCGCCCGCCCGAGAGATCTGAATTTTTTTATTTTCCTCAAACGAGACTGGGACTATAACTGCAACTGGATTTGTAATCAGCACTTTGAAATTATCCGAAATGCGGGGTTTCATGTTAATAGAAAGCCTAATAAATATTTTCTATTTTTGTAGCTACACCTGCCCGCCTGAGAGATCAGAAATTTTTTATTTCCATCAAACAACACTGAGACACAAAACTGCAACTGGATTTGTAATCAGCACCTTGAAATTATCCAAAGTGCGACGTTTCAACTCAATAGAAATCCAAATACGGATTTTCGATTTTCTTAAGATCACCCGCCCGCCCCAGAGAATTGAAATTTTTTATTTTCGTCGAACAAGACTGAATCTCAAAACTGCAACTGGATTTGTAATCAGCACCTTGAAATTATCCGAAATGCGAGGTTTCATCTCAATAGAAAGCTAAATAAAGATTTTCGATTTTTGTAACTACACCCGCCCGCCCGAGAGATCTGAATTTTTTTATTTTCGTCAAACGAGAACGTGACTCAAAGCTGCAACTGGATTTGTAATCAGCACCTTGAAATTATCCGAAATGCGAGGTTTCAACTCAAAAGAATGCTAAATAAGGATTTTCGATTTTTGTAGCTACACCCGCCCGCCCGAGAGATCTGAAATTTTTTATTTTCGTCAAACGAGACTGAGACACAAAACTGCAACTGGATTTGGAATCAGCACCTTGAAATTATCCGAAATGCGAGGTTTCAACTCAAAAGAATGCTAAATAAAGATTTTCGATGTTTGTAGCTACACCCGCCCGCCCGAGAGATCTGAAATTTTTTATTTTCGTCAAACGAGACCGAGACTCAAAACTGCAACTGGATTTGTAATCAGCACTTTGAAATTATCCGAAATGCTAGGTTTCATCTCAATAGAAAGCTAAATAAAGGTTTTCAATTTTTGTAGCTACTCCCGCCCGCCCGAGAGATCTGAAATTTTTTATTTTCGTCAAACGAGACTGAATCTCAAAACTGCAACTGGACTTGTAATCAGCATCTTAAAATTATGCGAAATGCAACGTTTCATGTCAATAGAAAGCCAAATAAAGGTTTTCGATTTTTGTAGCTACACCCGCCCGCCCGAGAGAATTGAAATTTTTTATTTTCGTCAAACAAGACTGAATCTCAAAACTGCAACTGGATTTGTAATCAGCACCTTGAAATTGTCCGAAATGCCAGGTTTCATCTCAATAGAAAGCTAAATAAAGATTTTCGATTTTTGTAGCTACACCCGCCCGACCGAGAGATCTGAAATTTTTTATTTTCGTCAAACGAGAACGTGACTCAAAGCTGCAACTGGATTTGTAATCAGCACCTTGAAATTATCCGAAATGCGAGCTTTCAACTCAAAAGAATACTAAATAAAGATTCTAGATTTTTGTAGCTACACCCGCCCGCCCGAGAGATCTGAAATTTTTTATTTTCGTCAAACGAGACTGAGACACAAAACTGCAACTGGATTTGTAATCAGCACCTTGAAATTATCCGAAATGCGAGGTTTCAACTCAAAAGAATGCTAAATAAAGATTTTCGATTTTTGTAGCTACACCCGCCCGACCGAGAGATCTGAAATTTTTTATTTTCGTCAAACGAGACCGTGACTCAAAACTGTAACTGGATTTGTAATCAGCACCTTGAAATTGTCCGAAAAGCGAGGTTTCATCTCAATAGAAAGCTAAATAAAGATTTTCGATTTTTGTAGCTACACCCGCCCGCCCGAGAGATCTGAAATTTTTTGTTTTCGTCAAACGAGACTGAGACACAAAACTGCAACTGGATTTGTAATCAGCACCTTAAAATTATCCGAAATGCGAGGTTTCAACTCAAAAGAATGCTAAATAAAGATTTTCGATTTTTGTAGCTACACCCGCCCGACCGAGAGATCTGAAATTTTTTATTGTCGTCAAACGAGACCGTGACTCAAAACTGCAACTGGATTTGTAGTCAGCACCTTGAAATTATCCGAAATGCGAGGTCTAATCTCAATAGAAAGCTAAATAAAGATTTTAAATTTTTGTAGCTACTCCCGCCCGCCCGAGAGATCTGAAATTTTTTATTTTTGTCAAACGAGACTGAATCTCAAAACTGCAACTGGATTTGTAATCAGCATCTTAAAATTATGCGAAATGCAACGTTCCATGTCAATAGAAAGCCAAATAAATATTTTCGATTTTTGTAGCTACACCCGCCCTCCCGAGAGAACTGAAATTTTCTATTTTCGTCAAACGAGACTTAAACTCAAAACTGCAACTGGATTTCGAATCAGCGCCTTGAAATTATTCGAAATGCGAGGTTGCATCTCAATAGAAAGCTAAATAATGATTTTCAATTTTTGTAGCTACACCCGCCCGCCCGAGAGACCTGAAATTTTTTTTATTTTCGTCAAACGAAACTGGGACTCAAAACTGCAACTGAATTTGTAATCAGCACCTTGAAATTATCCGAAATGCGAGGTTTCATCTCAATAGAGAGCTAAATAAAGATTTTCGATTTTTGTAGCTACACACGCCCTCCCGAGAGAATTGAAATTTTCTATTTTCGTCAAACGAGACTGAAACTCAAAACTGAAACTGGATTTGGAATAAGCACCTTGAAATTATTTGAAATGCGAGGTTTCATCTCAATAGAAAGCTAAATAAAGATTTTCGATTTTTGTAGCTACACCCGCCCTCCGGAGAGAATTGAAATTTTCTATTTTCGTCCAACGAGAACGTAGCTCAAAACTGCAACTGTATTTGTAATCAGCACTTTGAAATTATCCCAAATGTGAGGTTTCATGTCAATAGAAGGCTAAATAAATATTTTCGATTTTTGTAGCTACACCCGCCCGCCTGAAATATCAGAATTTTTTTATTTTCGCCAAACGAGACTGAGACTCAAAGCTGCAACTGGATTTGTAATCAGCACCTTGAAATTATCCGAAATGCGAGGTTTCGTCTCAACATAAAGCTAAATGGAGGTTTTCGATTTTTGTAGCTACACGCGCCCGCCCGAGAGATCTGAAATTTTTTATTTTCATCAAACGAGAACGTGACTCAAAACTGCAACTGGATTTGTAATCAGCACCTTGGAATTATTCTAAATGCGAGGTTTCATCTCAATAGAAAGCTAAATAAAGATTTTCGATTTTTGTAGCTACACCCGCCCGCCCGAGAGATCTGAATTTTTTTATTTTCGTCAAACGAGACTGAGACACAAGACTGCAACTGGATTTGTAATCGGCACCTTGAAATTATTCTAAATGCGAGGTTTCATCTCAATAGAAAGCTAAATAAAGATTTTCGATTTTTGTAGCTACACCCGCCCGCCCGAGAGAATTGAATTTTTTTATTTTCGCCAAACGAGACTGAGACTCAAAACTGCAACTGTATTGGTAATCAGCACCTTGAAATTATACGAAATGCGAGGTTTCATCTCAATAGAAGGCTAAATAAAGATTTTCGATTTTTGTAGCTACACCCGCCCGCCCGAGAGATCTGAAATTTTTTATTTTCATCAAACGAGAACGTGACTCAAAACAGCAACTGGATTTGTAATCAGCACCTTGAAATTATTCTAAATGCGAGGTTTCATCTCAATAGAAATCTGATTAAAGATTTTCGATTTTTGTAGCTACACCCGCCCGCCCGAGAGAATTGAAATTTTTTATTTTCGTCAAACAAGACTGAATCTCAAAACTGCAACTGGATTTGTAATCAGCACCTTGAAATTGTCCGAAATGCCAGGTTTCATCTCAATAGAAAGCTAAATAAAGATTTTCGATTTTTGTAGCTACACCCGCCCGCCCGAGAGATCTGAAACTTTTTATTTTCGTCAAACGAGAACGTGACTCAAAGCTGCAACTGGATTTGTAATCAGCACCTTGAAATTATCCGAAATGCGAGCTTTCAACTCAAAAGAATACTAAATAAAGATTCTAGATTTTTGTAGCTACACCCGCCCGCCCGAGAGATCTGAAATTTTTTATTTTCGTCAAACGAGACTGAGACACAAAACTGCAACTGGATTTGTAATCAGCACCTTGAAATTATTCGAAATGCGAGGTTTCATCTCAATAGAAAGCTAAATAAATATTTTCGATTTTTGCAGCTACACCCGCCCGAGAGAATTGAATTTTTTTATTTTCGCCAAACGAGACTGAGACTCAAAACTGCAACTGCATTTGTTATCAGCACCTTGAAATTATACGAAATGCGAGGTTTCATCTCAATAGAAGGCTAAATAAAGATTTTCGATTTTTGTAGCTACACCCGCCCGCCCGAGGGGTCTGAAATTTTTTATTTTCGTCAAACGAGACTGAGACTCAAAACTGCAACTGGATTTGTAATCAGCACCTTGAAATTATCCGAAATGCGAGGTTTCAACTCAAAAGAATGCTAAATAGGGATTTTCGACTTTTGTAGCTACACCCGCCCGCCCGAGAGATCTGAAATTTTTTATTTTCGTCAAACGAGAACGTGACTCAAAGCTGCACCTGGATTTGTAATCAGCACCTTGAAATTATCCGAAATGCGAGGTTTCAACTCAAAAGAATGCTAAATAAGGATTTTCGATTTTTGTAGCTACACCCGCCCGACCGAGAGATCTGAAATTTTTTATTTTCGTCAAACGAGACCGTGACTCAAAACTGTAACTGGATTTGTAATCAGCACCTTGAAATTGTCCGAAAAGCGAGGTTTCATCTCAATAGAAAGCTAAATAAAGATTTTCGATTTTTGTAGCTACACCCGCCCGCCCGAGAGATCTGAAATTTTTTGTTTTCGTCAAACGAGACTGAGACACAAAACTGCAACTGGATTTGTAATCAGCACCTTAAAATTATCCGAAATGCGAGGTTTCAACTCAAAAGAATGCTAAATAAAGATTTTCGATTTTTGTAGCTACACCCGCCCGACCGAGAGATCTGAAATTTTTTATTGTCGTCAAACGAGACCGTGACTCAAAACTGCAACTGGATTTGTAGTCAGCACCTTGAAATTATCCGAAATGCGAGGTCTAATCTCAATAGAAAGCTAAATAAAGATTTTAAATTTTTGTAGCTACTCCCGCCCGCCCGAGAGATCTGAAATTTTTTATTTTTGTCAAACGAGACTGAATCTCAAAACTGCAACTGGATTTGTAATCAGCATCTTAAAATTATGCGAAATGCAACGTTCCATGTCAATAGAAAGCCAAATAAATATTTTCGATTTTTGTAGCTACACCCGCCCTCCCGAGAGAACTGAAATTTTCTATTTTCGTCAAACGAGACTTAAACTCAAAACTGCAACTGGATTTCGAATCAGCGCCTTGAAATTATTCGAAATGCGAGGTTGCATCTCAATAGAAAGCTAAATAATGATTTTCAATTTTTGTAGCTACACCCGCCCGCCCGAGAGACCTGAAATTTTTTTTATTTTCGTCAAACGAAACTGGGACTCAAAACTGCAACTGAATTTGTAATCAGCACCTTGAAATTATCCGAAATGCGAGGTTTCATCTCAATAGAGAGCTAAATAAAGATTTTCGATTTTTGTAACTACACCCGCCCGCCCGAGAGATCTGAAATTTTTTATTTTCGTCAAACGAGAACGTGACTCAAAGCTGCAACTGGATTTGTAATCAGCACCTTGAAATTATCCGAAATGCGAGGTTTCAACTCAAAAGAATGCTAAATAAGGATTTTCGATTTTTGTAGCTACACCCGCCCGCCCGAGAGATCTGAAATTTTTTATTTTCGTCAAACGAGACCGAGACTCAAAACTGCAACTGGATTTGTAATCAGCACTTTGGAATTATCCGAAATGCGAGGTTTCATCTCAATAGAAAGCTAAATAAAGGTTTTCAATTTTTGTAGCTACTCCCGCCCGCCCGAGAGATCTGAAATTTTTTATTTTCGTCAAACGAGACCGAGACTCAAAACTGCAACTGGATTTGTAATCAGCACTTTGAAATTATCCGAAATGCGAGGTTTCATCTCAATAGAAAGCTAAATAAAGGTTTTAAATTTTTGTAGCTACTCCCGCCCGCCCGAGAGATCTGAAATTTTTTATTTTCGTCAAACGAGACTGAATCTCAAAACTGCAACTGGATTTGTAATCAGCATCTTAAAATTATGCGAAATGCAACGTTTCATGTCAATAGAAAGCCAAATAAAGATTTTCGATTTTTGTAGCTACACCCGCCCGCCCGAGAGAATTGAAATTTTTTATTTTCGTCAAACAAGACTGCATCTCAAAACTGCAACTGAATTTGTAATCAGCACCTTGAAATTGTCCGAAATGCGAGGTTTCATCTCAATAGAAAGCTAAATAAAGATTTTCGATTTTTGTAGCTACACCCGCCCGCCCGAGAGATCTGAAATTTTTTATTTTCGTCAAACGAGAACGTGACTCAAAGCTGCAACTAGACTTGTAATCAGCACCTTGAAATTATCCGAAATGCGAGGTTTCAACTCAAAAGAATGCTAAATAAGGATTTTCGATTTTTGTAGCTACACCCGCCCGCCCGAGAGATCTGAAATTTTTTATTTTCGTCAAACGAGACCGAGACTCAAAACTGCAACTGGATTTGTAATCAGCACTTTGAAATTATCCGAAATGCGAGGTTTCATCTCAATAGAAAGCTAAATAAAGGTTTTCAATTTTTGTAGCTACTCCCGCCCGCCCGAGAGGTCTGAAATTTTTTATTTTCGTCAAACGAGACCGAGACTCAAAACTGCAACTGGATTTGTAATCAGCACTTTGAAATTATCCGAAATGCGAGGTTTCATCTCAATAGAAAGTTAAATTAAGGTTTTCAATTTTTGTAGCTACTGCCGCCCGCCCGAGAGATCTGAAATTTTTTATTTTCGTCAAACGAGACTGAATCTCAAAACTGCAACTGGATTTGTAATCAGCATCTTAAAATTATGCGAAATGCAACGTTTCATGTCAATAGAAAGCCAAATAAAGATTTTCGATTTTTGTAGCTACACCCGCCCGCCCGAGAGAATTGAAATTTTTTATTTTCGTCAAACAAGACTGAATCTCAAAACTGCAACTGGATTTGTAATCAGCACCTTGAAATTGTCCGAAATGCGAGGTTTCATCTCAATAGAAAGCTAAATAAAGATTTTCGATTTTTGTAGCTACACACGCCCTCCCGAGAGACCTGAAATTTTTTTTATTTTCGTCAAACGAAACTGGGACTCAAAACTGCAACTGGATTTCGAATCAGCGCCTTGAAATTATTCGAAATGCGAGGTTGCATCTCAATAGAAAGCTAAATAATGATTTTCAATTTTTGTAGCTACACCCGCCCGCCCGAGAGACCTGAAATTTTTTTTATTTTCGTCAAACGAAACTGGGACTCAAAACTGCAACTGTATTTGTAATCAGCACTTTGAAATTATCCCAAATGTGAGGTTTCATGTCAATAGAAGGCTAAATAAATATTTTCGATTTTTGTAGCTACACCCGCCCGCCTGAAATATCAGAATTTTTTTATTTTCGCCAAACGAGACTGAGACTCAAAGCTGCAACTGGATTTGTAATCAGCACCTTGAAATTATCCGAAATGCGAGGTTTCGTCTCAACATAAAGCTAAATGGAGGTTTTCGATTTTTGTATCTACACGCGCCCGCCCGAGAGATCTGAAATTTTTTATTTTCATCAAACGAGAACGTGACTCAAAACTGCAACTGGATTTGTAATCAGCACCTTGGAATTATTCTAAATGCGAGGTTTCATCTCAATAGAAAGCTAAATAAAGATTTTCGATTTTTGTAGCTACACCCGCCCGCCCGAGAGATCTGAATTTTTTTATTTTCGTCAAACGAGACTGAGACACAAGACTGCAACTGGATTTGTAATCGGCACCTTGAAATTATTCTAAATGCGAGGTTTCATCTCAATAGAAAGCTAAATAAAGATTTTCGATTTTTGTAGCTACACCCGCCCGCCCGAGAGAATTGAATTTTTTTATTTTCGCCAAACGAGACTGAGACTCAAAACTGCAACTGTATTGGTAATCAGCACCTTGAAATTATACGAAATGCGAGGTTTCATCTCAATAGAAGGCTAAATAAGGATTTTCGATTTTTGTAGCTACACCCGCCCGCCCGAGAGATCTGAAATTTTTTATTTTCATCAAACGAGAACGTGACTCAAAACAGCAACTAGATTTGTAATCAGCACCTTGAAATTATTCTAAATGCGAGGTTTCATCTCAATAGAAATCTGATTAAAGATTTTCGATTTTTGTAGCTACACCCGCCCGCCCGAGAGAAATGAATGTTTTTATTTTCGCCAAACGAGACTGAGACTCAAAACTGCAACTGCATTTGTAATCAGCACCTTGAGATTGTACGAAATGCGAGGTTTTATCTCAATAGAAGACTAAATAGAGATTCTCGATTTTTGTAGCTACACCGCCCGCCCGAGAGATCTGAATTTTTTTATTTTCGTCAAACGAGACTGAGACTCAAAACTGCAACTGGATTTGTAATCAGCATCTTGAAATTATCCGAAATGCGAGGTTTCAACTCAATAGAGAGCCAAATATTTTCGATTTTTTTAGGCACACCCGCCCGCCCGAGAAAATTGAAATTTTTTGTTTTCGTCAGACGGAACTGAGACTCAAAGCCGCAACTGGATTTTTAATCAACACCTTGAAATTATCCGAAATGCGAAGTTTCAACTCAAAAGAATGCTAAATAAGGATTTTCGATTTTTGTAGCTACACCCGCCCGCCCGAGAGAATTGAAATTTTTTATTTTCGTCAAACAAGACTGAATCTCAAAACTGCAACTGGATTTGTAATCAGCACCTTGAAATTGTCCGAAATGCCAGGTTTCATCTCAATAGAAAGCTAAATAAAGATTTTCGATTTTTGTAGCTACACCCGCCCGCCCGAGAGATCTGAAACTTTTTATTTTCGTCAAACGAGAACGTGACTCAAAGCTGCAACTGGATTTGTAATCAGCACCTTGAAGTTATCCGAAATGCGAGCTTTCAACTCAAAAGAATACCAAATAAAGATTCTAGATTTTTGTAGCTACACCCGCCCGCCCGAGAGATCTGAAATTTTTTATTTTCGTCAAACGAGACTGAGACACAAAACTGCAACTGGATTTGTAATCAGCACCTTGAAATTATTCGAAATGCGAGGTTTCATCTCAATAGAAAGCTAAATAAATATTTTCGATTTTTGCAGCTACACCCGCCCGAGAGAATTGAATTTTTTTATTTTCGCCAAACGAGACTGAGACTCAAAACTGCAACTGCATTTGTTATCAGCACCTTGAAATTATACGAAATGCGAGGTTTCATCTCAATAGAAGGCTAAATAAAGATTTTCGATTTTTGTAGCTACACCCGCCCGCCCGAGGGGTCTGAAATTTTTTATTTTCGTCAAACGAGACTGAGACTCAAAACTGCAACTGGATTTGTAATCAGCACCTTGAAATTATCCGAAATGCGAGGTTTCAACTCAAAAGAATGCTAAATAGGGATTTTCGATTTTTGTAGCTACACCCGCCCGCCCGAGAGATCTGAAATTTTTTATTTTCGTCAAACGAGAACGTGACTCAAAGCTGCACCTGGATTTGTAATCAGCACCTTGAAATTATCCGAAATGCGAGGTTTCAACTCAAAAGAATGCTAAATAAGGATTTTCGATTTTTGTAGCTACACCCGCCCACCCGAGAGATCTGAAATTTTTTATTTTCGTCAAACGAGAACGTGACTCAAAGCTGCAACTGGATTTGTAATCAGCACCTTGAAATTATCCGAAATGCGAGGTTTCAACTCAAAAGAATGCTAAATAAGGATTTTCGATTTTTGTAACTACACCCGCCCGCCCGAGAGATCTGAAATTTTTTATTTTCGTCAAACGAGAACGTGACTCAAAGCTGCAACTGGATTTGTAATCAGCACCTTGAAATTATCCGAAATGCGAGGTTTCAACTCAAAAGAATGCTAAATAAGGATTTTCGATTTTTGTAGCAACACCCGCCCGCCCGAGAGATCTGAAATTTTTTATTTTCGTCAAACGAGACCGAGACTCAAAACTGCAACTGGATTTGTAATCAGCACTTTGGAATTATCCGAAATGCGAGGTTTCATCTCAATAGAAAGCTAAATAAAGGTTTTCAATTTTTGTAGCTACTCCCGCCCGCCCGAGAGATCTGAAATTTTTTATTTTCGTCAAACGAGACCGAGACTCAAAACTGCAACTGGATTTGTAATCAGCACTTTGAAATTATCCGAAATGCGAGGTTTCATCTCAATAGAAAGCTAAATAAAGGTTTTCAATTTTTGTAGCTACTCCCGCCCGCCCGAGAGATCTGAAATTTTTTATTTTCGTCAAACGAGATGAATCTCAAAACTGCAACTGGATTTGTAATCAGCATCTTAAAATTATGCGAAATGCAACGTTTCATGTCAATAGAAAGCCAAATAAAGATTTTCGATTTTTGTAGCTACACCCGCCCGCCCGAGAGAATTGAAATTTTTTATTTTCGTCAAACAAGACTGAATCTCAAAACTGCAACTGGATTTGTAATCAGCACCTTGAAATTGTCCGAAATGCGAGGTTTCATCTCAATAGAAAGCTAAATAAAGATTTTCGATTTTTGTAGCTACACCCGCCCGCCCGAGAGATCTGAAATTTTTTATTTTCGTCAAACGAGAACGTGACTCAAAGCTGCAACTAGATTTGTAATCAGCACCTTGAAATTATCCGAAATGCGAAGTTTCAACTCAAAAGAATGCTAAATAAGGATTTTCGATTTTTGTAGCTACACCCGCCCGCCCGAGATATCTGAAATTTTTTATTTTCGTCAAACGAGACCGAGACTCAAAACTGCAACTGGATTTGTAATCAGCACTTTGAAATTATCCGAAATGCGAGGTTTCATCTCAATAGAAAGCTAAATAAAGGTTTTCAATTTTTGTAGCTACTCCCGCCCGCCCGAGAGGTCTGAAATTTTTTATTTTCGTCAAACGAGACCGAGACTCAAAACTGCAACTGGATTTGTAATCAGCACTTTGAAATTATCCGAAATGCGAGGTTTCATCTCAATAGAAAGCTAAATTAAGGTTTTCAATTTTTGTAGCTACTGCCGCCCGCCCGAGAGATCTGAAATTTTTTATTTTCGTCAAACGAGACCGAGACTCAAAACTGCAACTGGATTTGTAATCAGCACTTTGAAATTATCCGAAATGCGAGGTTTCATCTCAATAGAAAGCTAAATAAAGGTTTTCAATTTTTGTAGCTACTCCCGCCCGCCCGAGAGGTCTGAAATTTTTTATTTTCGTCAAACGAGACCGAGACTCAAAACTGCAACTGGATTTGTAATCAGCACTTTGAAATTATCCGAAATGCGAGGTTTCATCTCAATAGAAAGCTAAATTAAGGTTTTCAATTTTTGTAGCTACTGCCGCCCGCCCGAGAGATCTGAAATTTTTTATTTTCGTCAAACGAGACTGAATCTCAAAACTGCAACTGGATTTGTAATCAGCGTCTTAAAATTATGCGAAATGCAACGTTTCATGTCAATAGAAAGCCAAATAAAGATTTTCGATTTTTGTAGCTACACCCGCCCGCCCGAGAGAATTGAAATTTTTTATTTTCGTTAAACAAGACTGAATCTCAAAACTGCAGCTGGATTTGTAATCAGCACCTTGAAATTGTCCGAAATGCGAGGTTTCATCTCAATAGAAAGCTGAATAAAGATTTTCGATTTTTGTAGCTACACCCGCCCGCCCGAGAGATCTGAAACTTTTTATTTTCGTCAAACGAGAACGTGACTCAAAGCTGCAACTGGATTTGTAATCAGCATCTTGAAATTATCCGAAATGCGAGCTTTCAACTCAAAAGAATGCTAAATAAAGATTCTAGATTTTTGTAGCTACTCCCGCCCGCCCGAGAGATCTGAATTTTTTTATTTTCGTCAAACGAGACTGAGACACAAAACTGCAACTGGATTTGGAATCAGCACCTTGAAATTATCCGAAATGCGAGGTTTCAACTCAAAAGAATGCTAAATAAAGATTTTCGATTTTTGTAGCTACACCCGCTCGCCCGAGAGATCTGAAATTTTTTATTTTCGTCAAACGAGACCGAGACTCAAAACTGCAACTGGATTTGTAATCAGCACTTTGAAATTATCCGAAATGCGAGGTTTCATCTCAATAGAAAGCTAAATAAAGATTTTCAATTTTTGTAGCTACTCCCGCCCGCCCGAGAGATATGAATTTTTTTATTTTCCTCAAACGAGACTGGGACTAAAACTGCAGCTGGATTTGTAATCAGCACTTTGAAATTATCCGAAATGCGAGGTTTCATGTCAATAGAAAGCCTAATAAATATTTTCGATTTTTGTAGCTACACCTGCCCGCCTGAGAGATCAGAAATTTTTTATTTCCATCAAACAACACTGAGACACAAAACTGCAACTGGATTTGTAATCAGCACCTTGAAATTATCCGAAATGCGAGGTTTCATCTCAATAGAAAGCTAAATAAAGATTTTCGATTTTTGTAACTACACCCGCCCGCCCGAGAGATCTGAAATTTTTTATTTTCGTCAAACGAGAACGTGACTCAAAGCTGCAACTGGATTTGTAATCAGCACCTTGAAATTATCCGAAATGCGAGGTTTCAACTCAAAAGAATGCTAAATAAGGATTTTCGATTTTTGTAGCTACACCCACCCGCCCGAGAGATCTGAAATTTTTTATTTTCGTCAAACGAGACTGAGACACAAAACTGCAACTGGATTTGGAATCAGCACCTTGAAATTATCCGAAATGCGAGGTTTCAACTCAAAAGAATGCTAAATAAAGATTTTCGATTTTTGTAGCTACACCCGCCCGCCCGAGAGATCTGAAATTTTTTATTTTCGTCAAACGAGACCGAGACTCAAAACTGCAACTGGATTTATAATCAGCACTTTGAAATTATGCGAAATGCGAGGTTTCATCTCAATAGAAAGCTAAATAAAAATTTTCAATTTTTGTAGCTACTCCCGCCCGCCCGAGAGATCTGAATTTTTTTATTTTCCTCAAACGAGACTGGGACTAAAACTGCAACTGGATTTGTAATGAGCACTTTGAAATTATCCGAAATGCGAGGTTTCATGTCAATAGAAAGCCTAATAAATATTTTCGATTTTTGTAGCTACACCTGCCCGCCTGAGAGATCAGAAATTTTTTATTTCCATCAAACAACACTGAGACACAAAACTGCAACTGGATTTGTAATCAGCACCTTGAAATTATCCAAAATGCGACGTTTCAACTCAATAGAAATCCAAATACGGATTTTCGATTTTCTTAAGATCACCCGCCCGCCCCAGAGAATTGAAATTTTTTATTTTCGTCAAACAAGACTGAATCTCAAAACTGCAACTGGATTTGTAATCAGCACCTTGAAATTATCCGAAATGCGAGGTTTCATCTCAATAGAAAGCTAAATAAAGGTTTTCAATTTTTGTAGCTACTCCCGCCCGCCCGAGAGATCTGAAATTTTTTATTTTCGTCAAACGAGACCGAGACTCAAAACTGCAACTGGATTTGTAATCAGCACTTTGAAATTATCCGAAATGCGAGGTTTCATCTCAATAGAAAGCTAAATAAAGATTTTCAATTTTTGTAGCTACTCCCGCCCGCCCGAGAGATATGAATTTTTTTATTTTCCTCAAACGAGACTGGGACTAAAACTGCAACTGGATTTGTAATCAGCACTTTGAAATTATCCGAAATCCGAGGTTTCATGTCAATAGAAAGCCTAATAAATATTTTCGATTTTTGTAGCTACACCTGCCCGCCTGAGAGATCAGAAATTTTTTATTTCCATCAAACAACACTGAGACACAAAACTGCAACTGGATTTGTAATCAGCACCTTGAAATTATCCGAAATGCGAGGTTTCATCTCAATAGAAAGCTAAATAAAGATTTTCGATTTTTGTAACTACACCCGCCCGCCCGAGAGATCTGAAATTTTTTATTTTCGTCAAACGAGAACGTGACTCAAAGCTGCAACTGGATTTGTAATCAGCACCTTGAAATTATCCGAAATGCGAGGTTTCAACTCAAAAGAATGCCAAATAAGGATTTTCGATTTTTGTAGCTACACCCACCCGCCCGAGAGATCTGAAATTTTTTATTTTCGTCAAACGAGAACGTGACTCAAAGCTGCAACTGGATTTGTAATCAGCACCTTGAAATTATCCGAAATGCGAGGTTTCAACTCAAAAGAATGCTAAATAAGGATTTTCGATTTTTGTAACTACACCCGCCCGCCCGAGAGATCTGAAATTTTTTATTTTCGTCAAACGAGAACGTGACTCAAAGCTGCAACTGGATTTGTAATCAGCACCTTGAAATTATCCGAAATGCGAGGTTTCAACTCAAAAGAATGCTAAATAAGGATTTTCGATTTTTGTAGCTACACCCGCCCGCCCGAGAGATCTGAAATTTTTTATTTTCGTCAAACGAGACCGAGACTCAAAACTGCAACTGGATTTGTAATCAGCACTTTGGAATTATCCGAAATGCGAGGTTTCATCTCAATAGAAAGCTAAATAAAGGTTTTCAATTTTTGTAGCTACTCCCGCCCGCCCGAGAGATCTGAAATTTTTTATTTTCGTCAAACGAGACCGAGACTCAAAACTGCAACTGGATTTGTAATCAGCACTTTGAAATTATCCGAAATGCGAGGTTTCATCTCAATAGAAAGCTAAATAAAGGTTTTCAATTTTTGTAGCTACTCCCGCCCGCCCGAGAGATCTGAAATTTTTTATTTTCGTCAAACGAGACTGAATCTCAAAACTGCAACTGGATTTGTAATCAGCATCTTAAAATTATGCGAAATGCAACGTTTCATGTCAATAGAAAGCCAAATAAAGATTTTCGATTTTTGTAGCTACACCCGCCCGCCCGAGAGAATTGAAATTTTTTATTTTCGTCAAACAAGACTGAATCTCAAAACTGCAACTGAATTTGTAATCAGCACCTTGAAATTGTCCGAAATGCGAGGTTTCATCTCAATAGAAAGCTAAATAAAGATTTTCGATTTTTGTAGCTACACCCGCCCGCCCGAGAGATCTGAAATTTTTTATTTTCGTCAAACGAGAACGTGACTCAAAGCTGCAACTAGATTTGTAATCAGCACCTTGAAATTATCCGAAATGCGAAGTTTCAACTCAAAAGAATGCTAAATAAGGATTTTCGATTTTTGTAGCTACACCCGCCCGCCCGAGATATCTGAAATTTTTTATTTTCGTCAAACGAGACCGAGACTCAAAACTGCAACTGGATTTGTAATCAGCACTTTGAAATTATCCGAAATGCGAGGTTTCATCTCAATAGAAAGCTAAATAAAGGTTTTCAATTTTTGTAGCTACTCCCGCCCGCCCGAGAGGTCTGAAATTTTTTATTTTCGTCAAACGAGACCGAGACTCAAAACTGCAACTGGATTTGTAATCAGCACTTTGAAATTATCCGAAATGCGAGGTTTCATCTCAATAGAAAGCTAAATTAAGGTTTTCAATTTTTGTAGCTACTGCCGCCCTCCCGAGAGATCTGAAATTTTTTATTTTCGTCAAACGAGACTGAATCTCAAAACTGCAACTGGATTTGTAATCAGCGTCTTAAAATTATGCGAAATGCAACGTTTCATGTCAATAGAAAGCCAAATAAAGATTTTCGATTTTTGTAGCTACACCCGCCCGCCCGAGAGAATTGAAATTTTTTATTTTCGTCAAACAAGACTGAATCTCAAAACTGCAACTGGATTTGTAATCAGCACCTTGAAATTGTCCGAAATGCGAGGTTTCATCTCAATAGAAAGCTAAATAAAGATTTTCGATTTTTGTAGCTACACCCGCCCGCCCGAGAGATCTGAAACTTTTTATTTTCGTCAAACGAGAACGTGACTCAAAGCTGCAACTGGATTTGTAATCAGCATCTTGAAATTATCCGAAATGCGAGCTTTCAACTCAAAAGAATGCTAAATAAAGATTCTAGATTTTTGTAGCTACTCCCGCCCGCCCGAGAGATCTGAATTTTTTTATTTTCCTCAAACGAGACTGGGACTAAAACTGCAACTGGATTTGTAATCAGCACTTTGAAATTATCCGAAATGCGGGGTTTCATGTTAATAGAAAGCCTAATAAATATTTTCGATTTTTGTAGCTACACCTGCCCGCCTGAGAGATCAGAAATTTTTTATTTCCATCAAACAACACTGAGACACAAAACTGCAACTGGATTTGTAATCAGCACCTTGAAATTATCCAAAGTGCGACGTTTCAACTCAATAGAAATCCAAATACGGATTTTCGATTTTCTTAAGATCACCCCCAGAGAATTGAAATTTTTTATTTTCGTCAAACAAGACTGAATCTCAAAACTGCAACTGGATTTGTAATCAGCACCTTGAAATTATCCGAAATGCGAGGTTTCATCTCAATAGAAAGCTAAATAAATATTTTTGATTTTTGTAACTACACCCGCCCGCCCGAGAGATCTGAAATTTTTTATTTTCGTCAAACGAGAACGTGACTCAAAGCTGCAACTGGATTTGTAATCAGCACCTTGAAATTATCCGAAATGCGAGGTTTCAACTCAAAAGAATGCTAAATAAGGATTTTCGATTTTTGTAGCTACACCCGCCCGCCCGAGAGATCTGAAATTTTTTATTTTCGTCAAACGAGACTGAGACACAAAACTGCAACTGGATTTGGAATCAGCACCTTGAAATTATCCGAAATGCGAGGTTTCAACTCAAAAGAATGCTAAATAAAGATTTTCGATTTTTGTAGCTACACCCGCCCGCCCGAGAGATCTGAAATTTTTTATTTTCGTCAAACGAGACCGAGACTCAAAACTGCAACTGGATTTGTAATCAGCACTTTGAAATTATCCGAAATGCGAGGTTTCATCTCAATAGAAAGCTAAATAAAGATTTTCAATTTTTGTAGCTACTACCGCCCGCCCGAGAGATATGAATTTTTTTATTTTCCTCAAACGAGACTGGGACTAAAACTGCAACTGGATTTGTAATCAGCACTTTGAAATTATCCGAAATGCGAGGTTTCATGTCAATAGAAAGCCTAATAAATATTTTCGATTTTTGTAGCTACACCTGCCCGCCTGAGAGATCAGAAATTTTTTATTTCCATCAAACAACACTGAGACACAAAACTGCAACTGGATTTGTAATCAGCACCTTGAAATTATCCGAAATGCGAGGTTTCATCTCAATAGAAAGCTAAATAAAGATTTTCGATTTTTGTAACTACACCCGCCCGCCCGAGAGATCTGAAATTTTTTATTTTCGTCAAACGAGAACGTGACTCAAAGCTGCAACTGGATTTGTAATCAGCACCTTGAAATTATCCGAAATGCGAGGTTTCAACTCAAAAGAATGCTAAATAAGGATTTTCGATTTTTGTAGCTACACCCACCCGCCCGAGAGATCTGAAATTTTTTATTTTCGTCAAACGAGACTGAGACACAAAACTGCAACTGGATTTGGAATCAGCACCTTGAAATTATCCGAAATGCGAGGTTTCAACTCAAAAGAATGCTAAATAAAGATTTTCGATTTTTGTAGCTACACCCGCCCGCCCGAGAGATCTGAAATTTTTTATTTTCGTCAAACGAGACCGAGACTCAAAACTGCAACTGGATTTATAATCAGCACTTTGAAATTATGCGAAATGCGAGGTTTCATCTCAATAGAAAGCTAAATAAAAATTTTCAATTTTTGTAGCTACTCCCGCCCGCCCGAGAGATCTGAATTTTTTTATTTTCCTCAAACGAGACTGGGACTAAAACTGCAACTGGATTTGTAATGAGCACTTTGAAATTATCCGAAATGCGAGGTTTCATGTCAATAGAAAGCCTAATAAATATTTTCGATTTTTGTAGCTACACCTGCCCGCCTGAGAGATCAGAAATTTTTTATTTCCATCAAACAACACTGAGACACAAAACTGCAACTGGATTTGTAATCAGCACCCTGAAATTATCCAAAATGCGACGTTTCAACTCAATAGAAATCCAAATACGGATTTTCGATTTTCTTAAGATCACCCGCCCGCCCCAGAGAATTGAAATTTTTTATTTTCGTCAAACAAGACTGAATCTCAAAACTGCAACTGGATTTGTAATCAGCACCTTGAAATTATCCGAAATGCGAGGTTTCATCTCAATAGAAAGCTAAATAAAGGTTTTCAATTTTTGTAGCTACTCCCGCCCGCCCGAGAGATCTGAAATTTTTTATTTTCGTCAAACGAGAACGTGACTCAAAACTGCAGCTGGATTTGTAATCAGCACCTCGGAATTATTCTAAATGCGAGGCTTCAACTCAAAAGAATGCTAAATAAGGATTTTCGATTTTTGTAGCTACACCCGCCCGCCCGAGAGATCTGAAATTTTTTATTTTCGTCAAACGAGACCGAGACTCAAAACTGCAACTGGATTTGTAATCAGCACTTTGAAATTATCCGAAATGCGAGGTTTCATCTCAATAGAAAGCTAAATAAAGGTTTTCAATTTTTGTAGCTACTCCCGCCCGCCCGAGAGATCTGAAATTTTTTATTTTCGTCAAACGAGACCGAGACTCAAAACTGCAACTGGATTTGTAATCAGCACTTTGAAATTATCCGAAATGCGAGGTTTCATCTCAATAGAAAGCTAAATAAAGGTTTTCAATTTTTGTAGCTACTCCCGCCCGCCCGAGAGATCTGAAATTTTTTATTTTCGTCAAACGAGACTGAATCTCAAAACTGCAACTGGATTTGTAATCAGCATCTTAAAATTATGCGAAATGCAACGTTTCATGTCAATAGAAAGCCAAATAAAGATTTTCGATTTTTGTAGCTACACCCGCCCGCCCGAGAGAATTGAAATTTTTTATTTTCGTCAAACAAGACTGAATCTCAAAACTGCAACTGGATTTGTAATCAGCACCTTGAAATTGTCCGAAATGCGAGGTTTCATCTCAATAGAAAGCTAAATAAAGATTTTCGATTTTTGTAGCTACACCCGCCCGCCCGAGAGATCTGAAACTTTTTATTTTCGTCAAACGAGAACGTGACTCAAAGCTGCAACTGGATTTGTAATCAGCACCTTGAAATTATCCGAAATGCGAGCTTTCAACTCAAAAGAATGCTAAATAAAGATTCTAGATTTTTGTAGCTACTCCCGCCCGCCCGAGAGATCTGAATTTTTTTATTTTCCTCAAACGAGACTGGGACTATAACTGCAACTGGATTTGTAATCAGCACTTTGAAATTATCCGAAATGCGGGGTTTCATGTTAATAGAAAGCCTAATAAATATTTTCTATTTTTGTAGCTACACCTGCCCGCCTGAGAGATCAGAAATTTTTTATTTCCATCAAACAACACTGAGACACAAAACTGCAACTGGATTTGTAATCAGCACCTTGAAATTATCCAAAGTGCGACGTTTCAACTCAATAGAAATCCAAATACGGATTTTCGATTTTCTTAAGATCACCCGCCCGCCCCAGAGAATTGAAATTTTTTATTTTCGTCAAACAAGACTGAATCTCAAAACTGCAACTGGATTTGTAATCAGCACCTTGAAATTATCCGAAATGCGAGGTTTCATCTCAATAGAAAGCTAAATAAAGATTTTCGATTTTTGTAACTACACCCGCCCGCCCGAGAGATCTGATTTTTTTTATTTCCGTCAAACGAGAACGTGACTCAAAGCTGCAACTGGATTTGTAATCAGCACCTTGAAATTATCCGAAATGCGAGGTTTCAACTCAAAAGAATGCTAAATAAGGATTTTCGATTTTTGTAGCTACACCCGCCCGCCCGAGAGATCTGAAATTTTTTATTTTCGTCAAACGAGACTGAGACACAAAACTGCAACTGGATTTGGCATCAGCACCTTGAAATTATCCGAAATGCGAGGTTTCAACTCAAAAGAATGCTAAATAAAGATTTTCGATGTTTGTAGCTACACCCGCCCGCCCGAGAGATCTGAAATTTTTTATTTTCGTCAAACGAGACCGAGGCTCAAAACTGCAACTGGATTTGTAATCAGCACTTTGAAATTATCCGAAATGCTAGGTTTCATCTCAATAGAAAGCTAAATAAAGGTTTTCAATTTTTGTAGCTACTCCCGCCCGCCCGAGAGATCTGAAATTTTTTATTTTCGTCAAACGAGACTGAATCTCAAAACTGCAACTGGACTTTAATCAGCATCTTAAAATTATGCGAAATGCAACGTTTCATGTCAATAGAAAGCCAAATAAAGGTTTTCGATTTTTGTAGCTACACCCGCCCGCCCGAGAGATCTGAAATTTTTTATTTTCGTCAAACGAGACTGAGACACAAAACTGCAACTGGATTTGTAATCAGCACCTTGAAATTATCCGAAATGCGAGGTTTCAACTCAAAAGAATGCTAAATAAAGATTTTCGATTTTTGTAGCTACACCCGCCCGACCGAGAGATCTGAAATTTTTTATTTTCGTCAAACGAGACCGTGACTCAAAACTGTAACTGGATTTGTAATCAGCACCTTGAAATTGTCCGAAAAGCGAGGTTTCATCTCAATAGAAAGCTAAATAAAGATTTTCGATTTTTGTAGCTACACCCGCCCGCCCGAGAGATCTGAAATTTTTTGTTTTCGTCAAACGAGACTGAGACACAAAACTGCAACTGGATTTGTAATCAGCACCTTAAAATTATCCGAAATGCGAGGTTTCAACTCAAAAGAATGCTAAATAAAGATTTTCGATTTTTGTAGCTACACCCGCCCGACCGAGAGATCTGAAATTTTTTATTGTCGTCAAACGAGACCGTGACTCAAAACTGCAACTGGATTTGTAGTCAGCACCTTGAAATTATCCGAAATGCGAGGTCTAATCTCAATAGAAAGCTAAATAAAGATTTTAAATTTTTGTAGCTACTCCCGCCCGCCCGAGAGATCTGAAATTTTTTATTTTTGTCAAACGAGACTGAATCTCAAAACTGCAACTGGATTTGTAATCAGCATCTTAAAGTTATGCGAAATGCAACGTTCCATGTCAATAGAAAGCCAAATAAATATTTTCGATTTTTGTAGCTACACCCGCCCTCCCGAGAGAACTGAAATTTTCTATTTTCATCAAACGAGACTTAAACTCAAAACTGCAACTGGATTTCGAATCAGCGCCTTGAAATTATTCGAAATGCGAGGTTGCATCTCAATAGAAAGCTAAATAATGATTTTCAATTTTTGTAGCTACACCCGCCCGCCCGAGAGACCTGAAATTTTTTTTATTTTCGTCAAACGAAACTGGGACTCAAAACTGCAACTGAATTTGTAATCAGCACCTTGAAATTATCCGAAATGCGAGGTTTCATCTCAATAGAGAGCTAAATAAAGATTTTCGATTTTTGTAGCTACACACGCCCTCCCGAGAGAATTGAAATTTTCTATTTTCGTCAAACGAGACTGAAACTCAAAACTGAAACTGGATTTGGAATCAGCACCTTGAAATTATTTGAAATGCGAGGTTTCATCTCAATAGAAAGCTAAATAAAGATTTTCGATTTTTGTAGCTACACCCGCCCGCCTGAAAGATCAGAATTTTTTTATTTTCGCCAAACGAGACTGAGACTCAAAGCTGCAACTGGATTTGTAATCAGCACCTTGAAATTATCCGAAATGCGAGGTTTCGTCTCAACATAAAGCTAAATGGAGGTTTTCGATTTTTGAAGCTACACGCGCCCGCCCGAGAGATCTGAAATTTTTTATTTTCATCAAACGAGAACGTGACTCAAAACTGCAACTGGATTTGTAATCAGCACCTTGGAATTATTCTAAATGCGAGGTTTCATCTCAATAGAAAGCTAAATAAAGATTTTCGATTTTTGTAGCTACACCCGCCCGCCCGAGAGATCTGAATTTTTTTATTTTCGTCAAACGAGACTGAGACACAAGGCTGCAACTGGATTTGTAATCGGCACCTTGAAATTATTCTAAATGCGAGGTTTCATCTCAATAGAAAGCTAAATAAAGATTTTCGATTTTTGTAGCTACACCCGCCCGCCCGAGAGAATTGAATTTTTTTATTTTCGCCAAACGAGACTGAGACTCAAAACTGCAACTGTATTGGTAATCAGCACCTTGAAATTATACGAAATGCGAGGTTTCATCTCAATAGAAGGCTAAATAAAGATTTTCGATTTTTGTAGCTACACCCGCCCGCCCGAGAGATCTGAAATTTTTTATTTTCATCAAACGAGAACGTGACTCAAAACTGCAACTGGATTTGTAATCAGCACCTTGAAATTATTCTAAATGCGAGGTTTCATCTCAATAGAAATCTGATTAAAGATTTTCGATTTTTGTAGCTACACCCGCCCGCCCGAGAGAAATGAATGTTTTTATTTTCGCCAAACGAGACTGAGACTCAAAACTGCAACTGCATTTGTAATCAGCACCTTGAGATTGTACGAAATGCGAGGTTTTATCTCAATAGAAGACTAAATAGAGATTCTCGATTTTTGTAGCTACACCGCCCGCCCGAGAGATCTGAATTTTTTTATTTTCGTCAAACGAGACTGAGACTCAAAACTGCAACTGGATTTGTAATCAGCATCTTGAAATTATCCGAAATGCGAGGTTTCAACTCAATAGAGAGCCAAATATTTTCGATTTTTTTAGGCACACCCGCCCGCCCGAGAAAATTGAAATTTTTTATTTTCGTCAGACGGAACTGAGACTCAAAGCCGCAACTGGATTTTTAATCAACACCTTGAAATTATCCGAAATGCGAAGTTTCAACTCAAAAGAATGCTAAATAAGGATTTTCGATTTTTGTAGCTACACCCGCCCGCCCGAGAGAATTGAAATTTTTTATTTTCGTCAAACAAGACTGAATCTCAAAGCTGCAACTGGATTTGTAATCAGCACCTTGAAATTGTCCGAAATGCCAGGTTTCATCTCAATAGAAAGCTAAATAAAGATTTTCGATTTTTGTAGCTACACCCGCCCGCCCGAGAGATCTGAAACTTTTTATTTTCTCAAACGAGAACGTGACTCAAAGCTGCAACTGGATTTGTAAAGAATACTAAATAAAGATTCTAGATTTTTGTAGCTACACCCGCCCGCCCGAGAGATCTGAAGTTTTTTATTTTCGTCAAACGAGACTGAGACACAAAACTGCAACTGGATTTGTAATCAGCACCTTGAAATTATACGAAATGCGAGGTTTCATCTCAATAGAAGGCTAAATAAAGATTTTCGATTTTTGTAGCTACACCCGCCCGCCCGAGGGGTCTGAAATTTTTTATTTTCGTCAAACGAGACTGAGACTCAAAACTGCAACTGGATTTGTAATCAGCACTTTGAAATTATCCGAAATGCGAGGTTTCATGTCAATAGAAGGCCAAATAAAGATTTTCGATTTTTGTAGCTACACCCGCCCGCCCGAGAGGTCTGAAATTTTTTATTTTCGTCAAACGAGACTGAGACTCAAAACTGCAACTGGATTTGTAATCAGCACTTTGAAATTATCCGATATGCGAGGTTTCATGTCAATAGAAAGCCAAATAAATATTTTCGATTTTTTTAGGTACACCTGAGAGATTTGAAATTTTTATTTTCGTCAAACGAGACTGAGACTCAAAACTGCAACTGGATTTGTAATCAGTCCTTTGAAATTATCCGAAATGCGAGGTTTCATGTCAATAGAAAGCCAAACAAAGATTTTCGATTTTTGTAGCTACACACGCCCGCTCAAGAGATCTGAAATTTTTTATTTTCGTCAAACGAGACTGAAACTCAAAACTGCAACTGGATTTGTAATCAGCACTTTGAAATTATCCGAAATGCGAGGTTTCATGTCAATAGAAAGCCAAATAAAGATTTTCGATTTTTTAGGTACACCCGCCAGCCCGAGAGATTTGAAATTTTTATTTTCGTCAAACGAGACTGAGACTCAAAAGTGCAACTGGATTTGTAATCAGCACTTTGAAATTATCCGAAATGCGAGGTTTCATGTCAATAGAAAGCCGAACAAAGATTTTCGATTTTTTTAGGTACACCCGCCAGCCCGAGAGATTTGAAATTTTTATTTTCGTCAAACGAGACTGAGACTTAAAACTGCAACTGGATTTGTAATCAGCACTTTGAAATTATCCGAAATGCCAGGTTTCATCTCAATAGAAAGCTAAATAAAGATTTTCGATTTTTGTAGCTACACCCGCCCGCCCGAGAGAATTGAAATTTTTTATTTTCGTCAAACGAGGCTGAGACCCAAAACTGCAACTGGGTTTGTAGTCAGCACCTTGAGATTATCCGAAATGCGAGGTTTCAACTCAATAGAAAGCCAAATAAAGATTTTCGATTTTTGTAGCTACACCCGCCCGCCCGAGAGAATTGAAATTTTTTATTTTCGTCAAACGAGAGTGAGACCCAAAAGTGCAACTGGATTTGTAATCAGCACCTTGAAATTATCCGAAATGCGAGGTTTCATCTCAATAGAAAGCTAAATAAAGGTTTTCGATTTTTGTAGCTACACCCGCCCACCCGAGAGATCTGAAATTTTTTATTTTCGTCAAACAAAACTGAGACTCAAAACTGCAACTGGGTTTAATGTCAATAGAAAGCCAAATAAGGATTTTTGATTTTCATTTCATTGACATCAATTCAGTAGTTTCCACATTATCAAATACAGAACGCTGTGAGGCAACACTCGTATTTACATATCGGAAAATTCTCTTGGTTTCTGTAATAGACAAAGCAATGTGCGGATGGACCTAAAAAAGTTTATTATACTGCTAGGTGTTTCTCTCTTTGGTCAATGGACAGCCAGTTATGAGTCTAACAATTTTTTTTACAACTCCTCACCCCCCAACCACCACAATTTCACCCCCACCCAAAAGAATAAGAAATGATCAGGAGCCCCTAAAACGCCCAAAAACGAAGTTTGCACCGATTTTCAGAATTGTAGCAACATTACCTACTACGACCTCACACCATACCGCTACCCAAATGTCATCAAAATCTATGCAGCGGTTACTGAGATTAGGGGGCTAGAAGGACGACAACAGACAGACCGACAGACAGACTGACAGACAGACCGACGGAAATGTGGATTCTCGTTATGTAGGCATCATAAAATGCCCAAAAAGTATATTATCTCAAAATATCACAATACTCGCCTCACCTGTCGGTGTGGGAAGTAAAATGCATGATACTTAGTCATACATTTATATATATTTTAGTCATACACTGACTAAAATATTCCTCCTCAGGAACGCCTATGTACACTTGCTCTTTGACATTATTGTGAAAATTTACCATCAGATACGCGCGCGGGGTCTGAATATTCATGGAATAACTTTTAGTTGGTTGTAAGCACATTCAAACACGAGGAGGGCCAATCAGAGGACCGCTTTGTTGAATTTTAAGTTCCTATTGTAGATTTAAATTGAAGTCTTATGAAATGGAGGTTTATGTTATAGCTTCTGAAACTCACCTCGTACTGTATCTTCACAGGCCAACAACTTTTTCTGTTTTCTGTAAATTTGCATTGGCCCCCCAATGTTTCAGTCATTGACTTCAAAAATGGTCTGGGACTAATCATAATCATTTGCAGTATCTTACAATATCGTCTTACTAATAAGTTCGTTTTTGTTTGCTATACCTTTATCCCTTTATAAGTTACTTTTTGTAGGACAAGGTCATTCAACCAAATTTCCTTATTTTTTATTTGTGACGTTTCGAATTATATTAGGCCATACTCAGGCAACAGAAAATCTAAGTTTTTATCGTTGCTATGAAAATAATCATAAGAATTTGACAATCCACAGTTTTGCGGATGACAGTACGCTGCATGTAAGCACCATGAGCAATTGACCGATCTCTGTCGTCGAGCTGGAACGCAGAAGACTGACAGTGGCAGCTTCACTTTCAAAGGATCTCGATACCATTACCGCGTGGGGGCTTAAGAATATGGTTAAATTTAATGCCTCCAAGACCCAGTATTGTACGCTATCAAACAAGCAGTTCCTAAGCCAACACCAGGTTCTAATGAACAACCAGGCTCTGCCAAGGAGTCACTCATTCAAGCTGTTAGGAGTCAACATTGCAGAAAATCTGATCTGGCACGAACACGTCGAGTCGATTGCAACAGCTGCTGGTAAAAAGGGTACCTATTTAGAGCCAGAAAGTATTTCTCACCATGTAAGCTCCTCACGCTATATAAGGCCCAGATAAGACCTTGCCTGGAGTATTGCTCTCATGTCTGAGGAGCTGCTGCCCCTACTACCCTGTCTATACTACACGCCGTCCAGAGAAGAGCAATTCGGCTAATTGGCGATCCGGCCTTAACGCGCCACCTTCAGTCACTTTCTCACCGGCGTGTTGTCACTCTTCTACCGATATTCCAACGGAATCTGCTCCTCTGGGCTATCCTCTACCGTTCCGCCGCTCACTGCTCCTATCAGATATACCCGTGCGACCGCTGCATCTCATCCTAAGACGGTCGTTCTTCATACATCAAGAACTGAGCGTTACAACCACACATTTATACCCAGGGTGTCCAAGGCTTGGAATAGACTGCCAGAAGATGTATTTATTGGGCCTGCGGGTATTGGTCCATTCAAATCTCGCGTTAACAAACTTCCCCTAACATAACCCTTTCACAGCAGCCGCGGTACTCTGGTATTTAGGCTTTGCCTGCGCGGTCTGCTCAGTTATAAAAAAAACTGGATTGACAATTCAATTATTGAGTATCTGTATATATGAAAAACAGATAACATGATTTCGAAGTACGTCGCGAGTTGACCCTCCGTACTTAACACTAGTGTAAAGGAGTGGATACTTTGCGAGTTGACCCCTAGTGCCTTTCTGCTAGGCCTCACGGTTATCATGATAACTATTCTCCGTTCTAGTTGTGTTGATCTCTTGGTGAGGTATTTTGCGAGTTGACCCTTAATACCGATGACCCTTGAGTTGGAGGTGTTATATATTATTCTGTATATTATCAGTAGGTATATTATGTGTATTTGTTTAAATTGTAAGAATTGCTATCCTGTAGGTTATGTGAATCACACCAATATAAAATAACATCATGATATTTAATCAAATCCATGTAACCTAATTTCCAAATTTATTCTTCTTCACTGAACTGGTTACACAGGTATCTTTTTATTTAATTTTCAGATGTGTCATCTCGAACGCTTTTCCTGATACAGGCCTAGCTTCTATGAATGTTAAATTAGGTAGTTCTAGTAAGTTATCGTTTAAATATTTCATTGTGATCTTACTTAATTTATTTTGATCATTTGTTTATGGATTGAATTACTACTTTATCAAATGTTTTTAAGACACGCCCAGAATAATCATTAATTCGTTTCTGTCACCCTACACGTCTATTGTTTTCTACTTATTTTAAACAGAAGCCGGGAGTCACCATGCCAAAAATTAGACCTCTGTGAAGTTTCTAAGTTGCTCAAAAAAAATTATAAACATGAATGCCGGGCGCATTTTCGATACGCTGTCGTGACGTCATCAGATACGTTGACCGCGGCTCTGCGCACATTTTAGAACACAAAACCTACCACCAGTTGCCACCAGTCACAATCACTGACAATAGATGTCCCAATAACACAAATACATACATCGAACGTAACTACGCGACGAGTCGTGATGATCACAAAACATATATACTGAGTGATGATCTGAAATCACATGCGAACATATCTGCTTACGTCACAGTTAAGTGTTCGCGCGCTTGAATCTCGCAAATTCAAATGGTTATTATTTAAGCTTTATTTTAGGCAGGTCAAAAATTTTGTGAACAAGCTCATTGCGATATCTGCAAAGAACACAAAAAAAAGAGACTTTTAATGTTAAAAACTATACGTATATCTCCTCCAACATGCAAATAAATGTACAGACGGGCTTTAAAAAGCACACACAAAAGGGAATGCGCATCTAAGTTCCCGAACGTTCATTGTAGTCGAGATAAATTTGCATTTTAACCGCACCGAATATAATCAGAATGCACGGCGGGGTAAGCTGAAACGTTGAAGGAGCGAAGTTTTATAAATTGCCCAGGTTACACAGTCCTCGAAAAAGGAAAGGTCCTGACCTGGTGTTGGTGAACAACCAAACACATATTTCTATAGTCAAAAAATACAAAATTTACGCTATGCACTCTCAAAAAGGATCACACGGTATACGCCAGTAGAAGCTGGTAGCAGGCCACATAGCAGGCCATGCGTCTGTCATCATGACAGTAAAATAACAGGCTTGAAAAAAAGTCCGTCAAGTTGCGCGTCATTATCAGCTCTGTTCTAGTCCGAAATGGACATTCCTATTCTCAATTAATTAATTCCGTCATTCGAGGTAATATTTTCTCTGTTATTCAGATTACTTCACAATTAAAATTTCATTTTCTCTTTTTACGCGTCTCCAAGAAGCTAAAACTCGGCAGTGAACTTGGCAAGCTGCTACGATTCGCTGTCATTCTTATTGATTCTTATATAGAAAACCTACAAATATTCCAAATACATTCAATTACGCCTGAAATGTGGGTGGTTTGATTTTCCCTGTCCTGCTCTGAGTCATTCCCCCACACCTGGTACGGAATTCGAACTGACCCACCTACTTGAACTGCATGTACGCACCCAGACAAACAGCCCACTATACTGCTTTCAACAGGCACGTGTGTCCATGACAAAGCTTACTAAAGGGCCCCACAGACATCGTTCTTTTTCATCAGGTTTGCACGACGTGCCAACCGATGTCGGTTAAACCGATGGAACGATACCTCCACACACTGTTCGGTTTTATTTCAGTTTCTCGCAAATTTTTGGTCCGTTAAAGATGGATAATACTTTAGCATTGGCGGCGGCTTTAGCTATCAAAGTGAAATACAGCAAGAAAAAACGTTCTAAATGGGTGAAACAATGGCTTTTAAAAAGAGGCCAATTCTCCCATATAAATCTATTAGAAGAATTGCGTCTGGAACCAGGGGATTGGTACAATTATTTGAGGACGGATGAAGAAACATACTTAGAATTACTTAATTCAGTAGCACCTCTAATAAAAAAACAGGATACTTGGATGAGACAAAGTATTTCCCCTCATGAACATCTGACAGCACATTTTTGATAGGTGTCGCTAACCCTAGATACGCTTACTCGAAGGCAACCAGAACGACACTGCAAAATCCCGTCGTGATTGCACGATAAACGGCCATACATGTACCGAGTTGCACGATGGCGTTAGAAACCGACGAGTAAAATCAAGCTCGGACAGATTTTTTGGAACGACGTTAACACGACGGTTTTTCGGCACACACGGACCGAAATGAGTGTGATCGGTTGGCCCGTCGTGCAAACCTGATGAAAAAGAAGGATGTCTGTGGGGCCCTTTAAATATGGCGTGACCATAACATCACTAAAGCTACCAAAATGTCGCTGGTTCAGTCTCTCGTCTTCTCCATATTTTTGTATGTCTCGGAAACTTGGACTGTTAAACAGACAGATCGAGCTTGCATACATGCTTTGGAAATATTGACGTGTAGTAGAATGCTGAGAGTTCCTTAAGCCGCCCCTCGAAGCAGCGGTTCCGTACTGGATGAGCTCGATAATCTAAAGAGACTATCCTCCATTGCGTCGACGAGAATGCTTACACTCTTCGGACATATACACAGAAGCGATAATATGGATAATAATAACTAAGACCAATTTTTCTAATTGTTAATAGAATTGTACCTGAGGAGGTTAGCGTTTACAGAAAAGTTG
This sequence comes from Callosobruchus maculatus, assembly GCA_951848785.1. Classification (NCBI taxonomy): domain Eukaryota; kingdom Metazoa; phylum Arthropoda; class Insecta; order Coleoptera; family Chrysomelidae; genus Callosobruchus; species Callosobruchus maculatus. Next base: position 3,264,521 of record CATOUR010000040.1, read on the forward strand.
TAAGACCCAAAGTGTTATACATCTTCTCACATCTTTCCCCCCATCGAATTGTTCTTTTGTAAAGGCAAACATTTTGGTCCCATGGGTCTAGGGGTATGCGTAAGAATGCCACTTCGACCGCTGACCCTAAACGCCCCAAAATTTGCCACTTTCGAATAGAAGAATAGTTTTTATACCTAAGATGTCAGCTCCTTCCAAGGTTTGATCTTTACTTCAGTCTACTTCAATTTAAAACAAATACACTATGCAAGGCATATTTTTGTATGTCTCGGAAACTTGGACTGTTAAATAGCCAGATCGAGCTTGCATACATGCTTTGGAAATGTTGACGTGTAGAAGAATACTGAGAGTTCCTTAAACCGCCCCTCGAAGCAGCGGTTCCATACTGGATGAGCTCGGTAATCTAAAGAGACTATCCTCCATTGTGTCGACGAGAATGCTTGCACTCTTCGGACATATACACAGAAGCGATAATATGGAGAAACTTGTAGTTTAGGGTCGCGCCCCGAGTGGGCGGCGCCGTGGCCGTTCCCCTACACGCTGGGTGGATACGACGAAACAGTTGCTGGATATGAGTATCAAGAGCGCCACTGAACTGATAGTAACTCGCGAACGATGGCGAGTTACAGTTTTCAAAACTATTGATAATATTTATGTTGGCAATAGGTACTCTAACTTCGAGTTCTCAACATGTCTGTTAAGACATTGTGACTATCACGATGATCGGTGTGGAAAGTGGAACGTTATATTTAAATTCCCGCGTATATCTTAAACAAAACAAAGCTAGCTATTAGAAAGACAGAATCCTGAGCAATGGTCGCATTACGAATGGATATAGAGGAATAGAGGCAGCATATTCGCATAAAGCTAGATTATGGTGGAAAATAAAAATGAGTTATTGAGCGGCAAATTATTCCCGGTAAATGGCGTTCAACGGATTTGAGATTTTGAGATAACGGCGGGATTAAAACAGAAAAATTGATTGGCAAAAATATGATAGCTGGGTAAAAAATTGCCATTTTATGGCCGATGTAAAGATTAGATTGAAATTATGGAGGGCATTCCACTTTACATAGTCGTTGGACAAATTTCATTATTGAATTAAAATTTTGAAAGAACCGTACATAATACCACTGTCTTGCAGCATCATCATAGTCACAATGTCTTAACAGACATGTTGTGAACTGTAGTTCGCCATCGTTTGTGATTTACTATCAGTTCAGTGGCGCTCTTGATACTCATATCCAGCAACTGTTTCGTCGTATCCACCCAGCGTGTAGGGGAACGGCCATGGTGCCGCCCACTCGGGGCATGACCCTGAACTACAAGTTTCTTCATATTATCGCTTCTATGAATATGTCCGAAGAATGTAAGCATTCTCGTCGACACAATGAAGGATAGTCTCTTTGGATTACCGAGCTCATCCAGTATGGAAACGTTAGTTCGATGGGCGGTATAAGGAACTCTCAGCATTCTGCTCCACGTCCACATTTCAAAAGCACCTAGGCGAGCTCGATCTGTCTTTTTAATAGTCAAAGTTTCCGAGGCATACAAAAATATGCCTTGCATAGTGTGTCTGTTTTAAATTGAAGTAGACTGAAGTAAAGGTCAAACCTTGGAAGGAGCTGACATCTTGGGTATAAAAACTATTCTTCGAAAGAGGGAAATTTCGGGGCGTTTAGGGTTAGGGGTCGAAGTGGCATTCTTACGCATACCTCTAGTTCCCATGGGACTGTTACAAGTCTTTAGTCCGATTGGGCAAGAAAACACTTTGTACGGATTTCACTATTTATTTGCACTAACTTCGTACACTACGCCTAGCCTAATACTTAACAGTCTAATTTATCTACAGTCACTACACTAATTTATATTGGTCCTACACTTCACTAATTTATGTCACAGTTCATTTATTTCGCGCGCGCCACTGGAACGTCGCGTATTGCTCGGGTATTGCTTTCCACTGCACTGCACTCTACTGACTCTAACTGTAACTCTGGCTGCCTGACTGCTGCTTATGAAGATGCCTGCTGAACGCCGAGAACCATCGCGCCGCTACCGTCGTTTCTGGAAAGCTTCTGGATGACTCAATTCTAGATCTCACGTAAATTGGCTCGGTCGTCCAGGGCCGGACTGGCACAGGACCAAAACGTTTGCCTTTACAGAAAAACAATTCGATAGGGGGTGAAAGAAGTGAGAAGATGTATAACACTTTGGGTCTTACAACTTTTCTGTAAACGCTAACCTCTTCGGGTACAATTCCATTAGCAATTTTAGAAGTTGGTCGTAGTTAACGACATAAATCTAGCAGTGTAATCTCAATCATTGCTATGCCAACTTCAGTTTAATTTGGAATGCAAATGTCATATGCTTAAAAAACGTGTATTGACAGTGGAGAAATTAGAAAAAAAACAGAAACTGTCAGAACTGCTCCAAACTATGTTTTTTAGTTTTCCCTTCCCACACCGATAGGTGAGGGGAGTATTGTGATCGCAAAAATTTTCGATTTCGAGATAATTCGCTTTTTGGACGGTTCATGATGTCTACATAACGAAAATCCACGTCACCCATTTCCGTCGGTCTGCCTGTCTGTCTGTTGGCGTTTTTCTAACGTCGTAATCTCAGTAACCGCTGAATGGGTTATGATGAAATTTGGATAGCAATATGCTGTGGGGTCGTAGTAGGTAATGCTGCTACAATCTCTAAAATCGGTGCATGGGCGACGGGGTAGTTAGCAAAAAAAGTCAGATGTTCCTCAAACTTATAGAAATCCATCTGGAGCGACATACAAACAAATCCAGCAGAACCTAAGAACAGAGCCTTGGTTTAAGAAAGAAACAAATAGCTCACTTGTGAGAATCCTTTGCAGATTGAGGTGTGGGCATTGCCTAAGCCCTCAACACAAAACTAGAATATGTTTAGACGATGACCCGCACTGTAGATGTGGAGAGATTGGTACTGCTGAACACAATACTCTCCTCAACTATCGGTGTGGGAAGTAAAAAAAATGTAGTCAAGTTGATTGAATCAGTACTTACCACACATTCCCATGATACCAGTTGTATTATTTTCCCACAGCATGAAACTATAGTCTAGATGCCCCTGCAACCAAATCATTGCTCGCCCGACCGCAAAAGAGTGTTTCATTCTACTAGGTGCTTACTTTACAGGTCAATAGACAATCTATCATGAATACAACAAATGAGTTTTACAAACCCCCACCCCCGAACCACCCCAATTTCACCACCAACCAAAAAAAACTTTTTTACATGATCACGAACCCTTAAAACGTCTAAAACGAAGTTTTGAGGTGCTATTTGTATTTTTAGCTTTTTTATTATTGCCGCGCTGCCACTGAAATGATTTCTAAAAACCATAAGCGCTTTCTATACTCGTCGCGGTAATAAATCTGTGTCAAAATGTCATTAAAGTCAATTCAGAAGTTTCCACATACACAATACAGAACGATCCAAAGTAATACTCGTATGTATTTTTATGCATCAGAAAGTTCAAGTCCCTTGGTTTCTGTAATCGGCAAGGCAATGTTCGGATTGACTTAAAAAGGTGTATTATGCCGCTAGGTCTTTCTCTCTCAGGTCAGTAGGCAGCCTATTATGAATACAACAAATTTTTCAGATTTACAGCCACCCTAATTTCACCCCCACCCCAAAAAAAGTAGAAAATGATCAGGAACCCCCAAAACGCCTAAAACCGAAATTTGAGGCATATTTGAAATTTTCCGTTTTTTGCTAATTACTCCGCCGCCTAAGCACCGATTTTCAAAATTTTAGCAGCATTACCTACTACGACCCTACAACATATCACTACACAAATTTCATCGAAATCTATGCAGCGGTTACTGAGATTAGGATGCTAGAAAAACGCCAACAGACAGACCGACAGACAGACCGACGGAAATGAGTGACGTGGATTTTCGTTATGTAGGCATCATAAAACGCCCAAAAAGTATATTATCTCAAAATCGATCACAATACTCCCCTCACCTATCGGCGTGGGAAGTAAAAAGTGTCAAAAATGCCTTAATGATGGGGGTATGACCCCCCAAACGCCCACTTTGATACGCTCGTGATAATATACCACTGTCTGCCCCCCCCCCTCTGAACTTGCTACGCCCTTGGCACACTGTATGCAGTTTTCCAATATTTACTTAAAAAATTCACACATTCGTGTACAAAAATACTGCATTATTCAGTGTATCGCCTAGTTACAGCCGTTAGCTGCGTAATCGAAGTTTCATGACATGCTTCTTATGCAACAGACAAGACGTCAGGATGAACGTTAAGGTTTGTTGGGTGCTCATGGCGCTGCAAACGCTCTTTGTGGTGTTATTTGCTGCCTTCGGCAGGTATGGAGACGAATACGATGCGACTAAATACCCATGTAAGTGTTTGTGTTCATTTTATAGTCCGGTAGTTTTAGGAAAACAAATTAGGGCCAATGTTTCCTTCAAGAAGCGTACTCGTAACACGCGAGCAAAAATCACAGTAAATGAGTAGTTCTTCGCCACGATTATTGTCTACTAAGAAAGGACGCCGGCAATATCTCGGTAACCGTTAATCATATAATTCCGAATAAAAAATATTTATAGGTAAATCTGCTGAGAGACACCGCTGGAAATTATTTTCAAGTTCCGCAAGTAGCCACTAGAGGATGTAACGGTTGCGATCAATCAAAAAAACAGCAGCAAAAATATTACCATCATGTAGACCTGACAATTCTTGCTTTCTTGTTAATTTTGTAAGATGTAGTGGTGAAGAAACGTTAAAAAAGTTTCATTGAAATATTAAAATGGTATAGATCAATGGAATTTAACAGGCAAGCCCTCGTTTGAAAGAGATGTTCGTATCTAATAATCCTTTATTATATAAAAGTTATTCAAGTATTGTGGAATTTAACAGGCAAGCCCTAGTTTGAAAGAGATGTTCGTATCTAATAATCCTTTATTATATAAAAGTTATTCAAGTATTGTGCAAGATTTTCGCGGCCATAATCCTATGAACTGTTGCTTCTTGTCTACATAACGAAAATCCACGTTACTCATTTCCGTCGGTCTGTCTGTCTGTCGGTCTGTCTGTCGGTCTGCCTGTCGGTCTGTCTGTCGGTCTGTCTGTCGGTCTGTCTGTCGGTCTGTCTGTCGGTCTGTCTGTCGGTCTGTCTGTCGGTCTGTCTGTCGGTCTGTCTGTCAGTCTGTCGGTCTGTCGGTCTGTCGGTCTGTCTGTCAGTCTGTCTGTCGGTCTGTCTGTCGGTCTGTCTGTCGGTCTGTCTGTCGGTCTGTCTGTCGGTCTGTTTGTCGGTCTGTCTGTCGGTCTGTCTGTCGGTCTGTCGGTCGGTCTGTCTGTCTGTCTGTCTGTAGGCGTCTTTCTAGCCACGTAATCTCAGGAACCGCTGCATGGATTGTGATGAAATTTGGACAACGACATTCTGTGGGGTAGTAGGTAATGTTCTTATAATGAGTAAATGTATTGCTTTAGATCGTTCTATATTGTGTAACGAGAAAACTGTTGAATTGTTTTAATGGAATTTTGACACGGTATTACCACCATGGCGAGAATGAGAAATGCGTATGGTTTTTATAAATCATGCCAGTGGCGGCGCAGAAAAAATGAAAAAGTAAATATATAAAAGCAGCTCAAACTTCGTTCTTGAACGTTCTAGAGGTTCCTGATCATTTTGTTTGCGTTTTTTTGAGTGGGGGTAAAATTGGGGTGGTTGGGGGATGGGAGGGTGAAAAACTGAAAAATGTGTTGTATTGATAATAGTCTGTCCACTAACCTGTGAAGGAAGACGTAGCGACATAAATCACCTTTTTAAATCCATCCGAACATTGCCTAGCCTATTACCGAAATTAACGGACTTAGAATTTTTTGTATACATACGAGTATTTATTGCTTTAGATCGTTTTGTGTTTTGTAACGTGGAAGCTATTTAATTGATTCTAATGAAATTTTGACACAGTATTACTACCGTGGTGAGGATGTAAAACGCGTATGGTTATTAGAAATCGTGTCAGTGGCAACGTAGCAATAATCAAAAAAAGTAAAAATGTTTAGATTTTTTTTTTTGGTTCCTGATCATTTTTCTCTTTTTTTGGGTGGGGATGAAATTGGGTGGCTGGGGGGTGGGGGGTTGCAGAACTGACAAGTATGTAGTATTGATAATAGGTTGTCTATTGACCTGTGAAGGAAAAACATAAGGCATAAGACAATTTTAGGGGGGGGGGGCTGCCGATGATTTGGTTGCAAGGGGATCTTTGACTAAAGCTTCATGCTATGGGAAAATAATAAACTGGTATCACAGTAATGTGTGAGAAGTACTGAGTCAATCAACTTGACTTCATTTTTTATTAGGGTACCGCACATATTTGATCGGAATCGACGGAAGAATTGAAAGTCAGTTGCGAATATGTCTTCGAGAGGTGATGAGTTGGCGATTCTTCTGGGAGAAGAAGGTTTTCAAAAACGAAGAAAGTGTAGACGGGTGTGAGTTCATAAATTATGTCAGATAAGGGCAGTTTTTGGGGAATATGTACATTTATTTTCGGACTTAATGAATGACAGAAAACGTTCTTCAAATACTCCAGAATGACGCGTTGTAAATTATATTTTTTACTGGAGGCCATAAGAGAAGCAATCGCTGAAGGAAAATGTCCATCTCGCTCACCTATTAGAGTAAAAAAATGGTTGATGATATGCTTAAGGTAATTAGATACTTGCAAAATGCCGACGGTGCCTCGGCAATCTCCGATCAGCATCGCACATACGTCGGTATCGGCACGCACGGCACGCGTCGGCCGGCTTTTAATTCTAGTTGCTATATTCTCGCCGGATTTTGAAAATTCTATGCCCATCGTCCGCACATATGTGCGCTGGTGCATTAATTTTATTGAAACTATTTTTCTTCGATCCATACCGTTTGTCCGATGCCGATTTATGTGCGCGTACCTTTATTTTTCCGTTTTCTGAAAAAAGTTATTTGAAAAAGCTAGTTATCTCAACGACTTCTATGCACAGTTATAAAAGGTATCAACTCACGACTCATCCTGTAGTGTAGACCGATTGACTAACTGACATCCAGACAATCAGTTTATAAGTCATTTCTTGAAATCATATGTGAACTCAGCCCTAAGTCTCTTGCTGTTTCCAGTGTTCCAAGATATCCACGTGATGATATTCGTGGGCTTCGGCTTCCTAATGTCCTTCCTCAGGAGATACGGATTTTCCGCGCTGGGATTCACAATATTGCTCGGCTCCTGCATTATCCAGTGGGCGCTGCTTTGCCAAGGCCTTCCTCGACTCGACGACGATTATAAAATCCGAATGGACATCGTGAGGTGAGAACGCAATCATGACGCATATACATTTTTAGTACTCTCGCTCAGATATACGCTTCGATTTCCTAAAGCGGCCCACATACGCTCCGGAAAACCTCAGAGGAAAAACTGCACAGTTCTGGCCTGAAAGTACTCGTAATTGCAGTTTGGCCTAAATACACCCTCCTGCACAGACGCTCAGGAAATGTTTCAGTTCAGTTCTAGCAAGCATAACATCCAAAGACAATTGTCTCACTCTTATTTGTTTGGTGTTAGCAATAAATTTATGCTTGGGTGAAGACGGCATCTCTCTTTTATATAATATTTGCAAGGGGGTCTGGTCCTCCGGTGTTTGGCCAGATAAATGGTGCACATCATTTTTGTTCCACTTCATAAAAAAGGACCTCCAACAAATCCAGACAATTATCGCCTACTTTCGTTAATCTCTCATGCAAGCAAGGTTCTACTATATATTTTACAGTCTCGTTTGGAGGGTTTTGTTGGCTGGCAAATTTCTCAGGCGCAGGCAGATTTCGTAAAAGGACGCGCTACGCGTGAACAGACCTTAAACTTAAGACAGATTATTGAAAAAGCCAGAGAGCATTATTTTCCCGTTTTTATCTCCTTTTTGGACTATTCTAAGGCGTTTGATAATGTAAAGTGGCCTAAACTGTGGGAAATCCTTATCTCCATGGGAGTCCCTTACCACTTAGTATTTCTCATACAGAGACTCTATGAGTCTAGCTCAGCTCGTGTAAGAATTTATGGTAACCTGTCTGGTCAAACAGCAACCAGAAAAGGAGTTCGTCAGCGTATTATCTCCGATGTTATTTAACATTTACTCTGAATTTGTCATGAGACAGGTATTGGACAAATGGAATGGCGGTATAACTATTGGCGGAAGCAAAATATCTAACTTAAGATTTGCTGACGTACAATCCTTATTGCTGCTTCTCAGGAAGGACTAGTAGCTCTATTGAACGTTTTAGAACAACACAGTGCAGCATATGGTCTTGGTATTAACTACAACAAGACCAAGGTTATTATCGTAAATAGAGAGCATGACAATCATCGAGAAATAAAGTCAATAGGCCGTTGTGAGGTAGTTCAAAGTTTTGAGTACATCGGTTCTTTGATCGACAATTTAGGTAGCTGTGAGAATGAGATTCGACGGCGCATTCAACAGGCACGGGTGGCCATGTCAAAGCTTACTCGACGAGAATGCTTACATTCTTTGGACATATACACAAAAGCGATAATATGGAGAAACTTGTAGTTTCTCCATATTATCGCACCGAGAGGGCGGCGCCGTGGCCGTTCCCCTACACGCTGGATGGATACGATGAAACAGTTACTGGATATGAGTATCAAGAGCGCCACTGAACTGACAGTAAATCGCGAACGATGGCGAGCTACAGTTCTCAAAACTATTGATAATATTCGTGTCGGCAATACTCTAGCTCCGACTTAATGCATTTTACGAGTTCACAACATGTCTGTTAAGACATTGTGACTATGACGACGATGATCACAGAAATTGAATTCTAACAGTAAGTCAAACGCCAAACGGGATTTTGGGGATAGCGCATGTAGGAAGTACACTGCCGGTATGAGAAATTTAAGATAGATTACAGAGTTAACATTTCTAGAGGGAGCCTAATTTGAATATTGGCCAGCCAACATCTATAGCGCTATTGCCACTCTTCTTCGTCCGCCTAGGTACCTTCCAGTTTCTTCAAAGTTTGGCAGTTTCCGCAGTTTGAACACATGTTCCTCAAAGTATTTAACTGGGTATTCAACTATACATTCCAATATACTTGCAATGTAACTGATTTACGTGAAGATAATTTGTATTGATTTAACGAAATCTCAAAAATGACAAATTTCTTAGCGGAATGTCGCAATACCTTCGTAAATCTGGCAACCTACAACCGGCGTGCCCTCAAGCTGTCATGTGGCTGTCATTGTAGTTGTGGTTATTGCGTATGTCGAGATTTTTGTGGTTTTAGTGTATATTTGAGTGACTTTGTGACTATTTGTGGTGTGAATTAAATTATTTATGAACAATGTTGTCATAATTGCATGATGAGACAACATAAAAAGTGCACAGTTTGCTGTAATAGCGACGAATCGGTGAACACTATTTATCATAGGTTAGTATAGGTTTTGTTTTAGTTTTCAGTAGCGTAAAATATGGGGATAACTGGGAACAAAAGTAACTTCACTCTAGTTTGAGGAATAATAATGGTTGTTTAATGTATATTATGTGCATCTGTGTAGGTTTCCTTCGAATATAGTGATGAGAAGCAAGAGGCTTGATGCATTACAGCTGAAAGCAGAATACATAACTTACCATTCAGTAGTGTACTCCCTGCATTTTCACATGAATCTGATAAAAACTGGCAGAAAAACTCTTTGAGGACGTGAAATGCAAAAATGTATGCCACATTTACTTACAGAAAATCTATCTATGCAAATTTTATAGAACTGGATATTACCTAATGCAATTATTATATATTTTATTGCTGAAGTAAAAACACGATGCAGCCATTCCAACAGGCTACCTTTCAGAACACTGTTAGATATGTTTTGAAAAACACTCCATGGTAATAATAAATTATTATGTTGCAATAATAATAATAATAATAATAATAATAACCCCCATCAGGTGCTAGAACGTTGTCGCTCGTTTGGGGGCTTAGAAAGTGACTTTTTGATGGGCAAGATATGTCGGTTGATGGCTCATCGGAGGCTCTAATACCACCGCGGGGTTGTTATGCCGGCATGGCTCGTGATCAACAAGTCACTTCAACCAAGGCTAGCACACTCAGGAAGCTGTGGGCTAGGTAGACTTTACATCCTCTACCGAGCACAAAGCTTCTTTCCCCAAGCTATCCTGACCTCAGTCAGATAGGGATTTGGCAAATCCGGGGAGAAATGCCACAGAAGGCTGAGCGCCGGTCCTTCTGTCATATACCGTTATTGCGCCCCACACTTCAACGACCTCAGCAGGGCGTGGCTGGGGAACGTTGTGGGGGGTACGCAACCGGGGGGCTTGCCTTAACCGGCCGGCCCGCGAGGAGAAAGCCTCAACAAAACCCGACAGTAAAGTCGCAAATCCTCCGGAGCACCTTGGGCCAACTTCGGAGTAAATATAAGTCCCTTCTCTCCTGGAATGGGCGTCACCCGGGAGAGCGACATTTAGATCGTCCCTACTCGTGGGAACACGATGGATAGAGTTAATTTTATAAATAACCAACGACGGCCTAGGGTACGTCGATTAAACTCACCTGAACCCCAAACCGAAAAAGAACAACCAATAGGAGATAACCCAGTTGCGGATGTTTTGCCGGTAGAGCCGGCAACCACCAAAGCTGGCAAGCCAAGACAGCGCTTACAGTGGACTACTGAGATGAACACATCTGTAATGCACTGTTACTATACCGCCACAAAACTAGAAACAATCTCCACAGGCTACAGGCATGAACTACACAGGCTATTTACAGCACAATACCCACACCTCTCAGCACGGGTAACTGAACAAAGACTTATTGACCAAAAACGTGTCATTACCAAAAATAACCGACTTACACCTCAACAACTACAAGCTATAAAGAATCTTGTAGCGGACGAAATAAATACAGTTGAAACGAATGATTCTCTAGTCAATGAATCAATCACGGAAACACAACACGATCATACCCTAAACGATAAGACTCCCAACCCAAACACAACCAACACCACCGGCACACACTTAGAAGAAAACCCAGAACATGAGTTTATACCAGATGCCCCAGACACAGTATGCACTAACCGGCCTCCCACAACCACGCGAAACCAAAACGTTACTCAAACACCTTCCTTCACACAATCTGCCGAACAAGTGATGAACGCACAATTTAACAAATGGTGTGGCACTAACCCTGCACTGCGAGATCCCCTGCCCAGACTAATTTTCAACAGCAACACCCAAAAAATATTACATACAATAAATACCAACGTAATACCACAATTCTTAACAAACGGCAGTAACTTAGAGGACATCCACACCGTCATATATGCTGCCGCAGCAGCCACACTTATAGTTAACGGCCAAAAACTTCCGAAACGGTCTAATAACCACACAAGCAAAAGGTCGAAACCTAAATGGCAAATGCGAATCGAAAACAAAATTACCACAATCAGAAAGGAACTGGCACACCTCGCACAATACACCAACAACAACAACCGTTCAAAACGCATACAGACAACAATAGATATCCTCAAATCCAAGTCGCCCCAAAAATCAATACCAGAAATAACTGATACACTCAAACAAAAACTTGCAGTCTACGCAGCTCGACTACGCAGATACAATGAATCAAACGACAGAAAGGACGCTAATAACCTTTTTCAGAAAAGTGAAAAACAATTCTACAAAAAGATAACAACCGACAACCAGATAACAGCAGTAGAACTTCCTAGTAAACAAGAGTTAACTGAATTTTGGGGAAGCCTATGGTCAGAACCCAAAACACATAATGAAAACGCTCCATGGATCAGACAGGAAGAGGAAAAACATCAACATATAGTGGAACAGGGAAACGTTATTCTTACGCCAGAGGAAATAGCTGAAACAATAAAACATACTCACAACTGGAAGTGTCCAGGCGTGGATAATATACAAAATTTTTGGTACAAGCAGTTCAGCTCAGTATACGAAGTGCTCACAGACCAAATTAATAAAGCCATACTCCAACCCAATAGGCTTCCCAAATTCCTCACGCAAGGAATAACGTATATAAAACCCAAAAACGCAGACACCAAAAACCCTGCCAACTATCGCCCAATCACTTGTCTTCCCACCTTGTACAAGATCATCACCGCAACGATATGCAGAAGAATTGAAAAACACCTCACGGAAAACAGCATCCTGACTGAAGAACAAAAAGGATGTAGAAAACAAAGCCAAGGATGCAAGGAACAACTTATAATTGATAGTGTGATCATGGAGCAAACCAGAAAAGAACACAGGAATCTTCATACCTGTTTCATCGACTATAAAAAAGCTTTCGACTCTGTACCCCATAGCTGGCTAACAAAAACTCTTCAAATATACAAAATCAACCCAGGGCTTCGTCAGTTTCTTACAAGAACGATGGAGACATGGCGAACAAATATACACCTTCAAACTGAGGACGGTCATATTCAAACGGATGAGCTACATATACGTCGTGGTATCTTTCAGGGTGACTCTCTCAGTTCACTATGGTTCTGCCTCTGTCTCAATCCGCTCTCCAACACACTTAACAGCACAAACTGTGGTTTCACCATCAGGCACCAGAAAGCAAATCAGCACAAAATCAATCATCTTCTTTATATGGATGATCTAAAACTATATGCCGCCACAGAAGTGCAACTGAGAGAATTACTCAGGATAACGGAAGCTTGTACGTCAGATATCAAGATGGAGTTTGGCATGAGTAAATGCAAGGTGCTTCACATCAATAAAGGCCAATGGAAAAACCATCCCGAACAGGAAGTAGTAACTGGCCAGGCGCTAGACAACATGGACAAGGATGAAACATACAAGTACCTGGGTATTAATCAAAACGCTAAGATAGACCACACAAAAATCAAATCACAACTAACACAAGAGTTTAAAGACCGCCTTATTAGACTGTTAAAGACGAAACTAAATTCTAGAAATCTTACAAAAGCTATTAACACATTTGCTATACCAATCCTAACATATTCATTTGGCATTATCAAGTGGTCGCACACTGACATAGAAAACATCCATATACTCATCCGAACAGAACTCCCAAAACACAGAATGTCACATCCCAAAGCATGCAAGGAAAGGCTCACCATAGACAGAAAACAAGGGGGCAGAGGAATTATAGATATACAGTCACTTCATGCAAAACAAATAAAATCACTCAGACATTTTTTCCACAGTAAACAAACAAACTTGCATAAAGCAATAGTAAAAGCAGACAAAAACTACACACCACTCGCCCTTTCTTGTCCAGATCACGCAGCAGACGCACACAACCACACACAAGCACAACAAGAAAAAATAAACACCTGGTCGCAGAAGGCACTCCACGGCAAACATAGATACCGTGTTTCACAAGACCACATTAATGAAAAGCAGTCATACACCTGGCTGCAGGATGGTCAGCTCTTTCCGGAAACGGAAGGTTTTATGCTTGCTATCCAGGACCAAGTGACTGCGACACGAAATTACAGGAAGTACGTAATGAAAGATCCATCCATCTCTGATGACAATTGCAGAAAATGCCACCAACAGAAGGAAACAATAGAACACATAACTAGTGGATGCAAAACTCTCGCTGGAACTGAGTATACAGCCAGACATAACTCTGCAGCCAAAGTCATACACCAAGCACTAGCCACAACAAACAAGCTAATTGAAAACACAGATCCATATTATAACTACACACCGACCTCAGTACTAGAGAACAATCAATTCAAACTATACTGGGACATTGAAATACATACGGATAAAACCATCCCAGCAAACAGGCCAGATATAGTATTCCAGTCAAAGACAGACAAAGTGACCTACTTAATAGATATTGCAATTCCCAATGATATGAACATCCAAAACACCTACGCTGGGAAGATATCTAAATACACCGACCTCGCCATAGAAATAAAACGACTATGGAAACAAAACAAAGTTGTCATTGTCCCTCTCATTATGTCGGTCTCAGGCCTTACCCCAAATACATTTACGCCACACCTGCAACAATTGGGCCTGGATGAAAAGTTACATAAAACCTTCCAAAAGTCTGTAATCCTCAAGACCTGTAGCATTGTACGGTCCTTCCTGAATTCAGAATAATAATAGGTCAGGTATTGACTTGGCATAGCCCGTCAATGCTTGTTACTACCGCAACCATGCGAGAAAAAATAAGACATGCATAATAATAATATTCCAAAAGTCTGTAATCCTTAAGACCTGTAATATAGTACGATCTTTCCTAAATTCAGATCAGTAATAGTTCAGGTGTTGACTTGGCCTAGCCCGTCAACATTTGTCGTCACCGCAGTCATGCGAGAGAAGCTTGAAAAAACACAATAATAATACAGCTTTATTGCCCAACAGAGATCCTCCATTTACAGGACAATATATATAACACAACCAGAGCAACATACTAAAAAAAGTATTATATAAGAAAAATGGAAAAAAAATAATATATATATATATATATATATAAAATAGAATTATAAGAAATAGGAACAGAAAAAAGCATCGTATACGAATCCTATAGGTAAGCATCTCAATTTAATTACACTTGATGTACCAGATTATAGCGTTCTGATGATTTGGCTAGTGTGAGAGACAAACAGTCGGCATTAATGTCACACAAGTCACATATGTTATTGAAATTGATCTCCATGTACGATATTGGCGAGTTCAGTCCTAAATTCGTGTTAGAACGATCTAATCTGAAGCAAGGATACGACCTTAATCTGACAGGCGGTGTGTTAAAACTCACCCTCGATAACAAGTGCGCACTGTCAATCATATTATGCAATAACTTATATAAGAATATCAAAGAGGACTGAACACGTCTTAAGTCAAGAAGGATTAAGTTGAATCGATCACATAGCGACATTTCACAAATACCTCTGATAGGATACGCACCATCACACTTCAAACATAAATATTTTAAAAAACGGCGTTGAACCCGTTCTAATGATTTTTTATAATATGCATAAAATGGTTTCCATACTATAGATGCGTATTCTAATCTTGAGCGCACATATGCAAAGTATAGTTTTTTCAATACATCTACATCAGTAAATGATCTACAGTTTCTTACTATAAATCCGTAAAATCTAGACGCTTCTGCTACTTTAAAATTAATGTGAACATTGAACGAAAGCTTTGCGTCAAACCATACACCTAGATCTTTAATTTCTTCTACTTCCAAGAGCTGTGTATCGCCGATCCTATATTGGAACTTCATTATTTTCTTTTTCCTTGAGAATGTAATATGCTTACACTTAGATACATTCAAGTGTAATTTATTACTTGAACACCAAGCATTAATAGTATCAAGGTTTTTTTGGAGATCACTACAATCCGTATAATTATTTATAGACGAATATATTTTCAAATCGTCTGCATATAATAAGTTTTGACACGACAAGTTGGAAGATAGGTCATTTATGAATATTAAAAAGAGAAGAGGACCTAAGTTGGAGCCCTGCGGAACTCCCGAGGTAGCTTTATATTCTTGAGATGTAAAACCATTATACGAGACATATTGAGTTCTGTTTTCTAAGTATGATCGTAGCAAATTAGTCATTAAGTCATCCAAACCGAAGTCAGCTAACTTACTTAGCAAAATACCATGATCTATCTTATCAAACGCTTTGGACAAATCTGTAAAAATCACATCTACCTGACCGTGACTGTCCAATATATCTGTAATAAATTGTGTGAATGTAACTAAATTGGTAACGGTAGACCTGTTTTTGACAAAACCATGTTGGGAAGGAGAAATTTGATTGTAAACGTGAGAATAGATATGCTGATACAATACCATCTCAAATACTTTTGAAAAATTTGACAAGATAGCTATGGGCCTATAGTTCTCAATGTCACTGACATTGCCACTCTTGTGAATGGGACAAATTTTTGCTCTTTTCCAGGTCGATGGAAACGTTAAAGATCTAAGTGCAAGGTTAAAGATAATTGTTAAAGGTCTAGCTAAAATTCGAGCACAATCATTTACCAGGAACGATGGGATGCCGTCTGGACCCGCTGTGAATTTGTTTTTCAATTTTTTCATACAGTTATATACATCATCTTCAGCTATTTTTGGTAAGGTAATATTTAACAAATTATTGTTGAAATTGGTGGCAGCATCCGTAGAAGAGTTTACAAAAACGCTCTCAAAAAAGACACCAAACAAATTTACAATACTTTGTGGGTCGTCAGAATGAACGTTTTGTAGAAACATATTACAAGGAATTCCAGGCGAGCCTCTTTTATTCCTTATAAATGTCCAAAAGTATTTAGCATCACCCTGTATAGAACACTGTACATCATCTACGTACTTTTTGTAGGCATCAGAAATTTGTGATTTTATGAGTGACCTTAACCTGTTATATTTCTCGAGAAAAACAGGTCGTTTGGTTCTTTTGTAATTACTGTGACACCTAGCCTTGGCCTTTATATTCTTTATAATTTCATGGGTGTACCATTTTGGAAATGATCTTTTATGCTGTTTCAGTATTGGAACATGTTCTATGAAAGTGGAGTTAAGTAAATCATAGAGTGCATCAACAGAATCATCAACATTTGTTATATTGCACAAAAACGACCAATCTACATTCAACAGAGATTCATAAAGACTTGGGAAATCAGCGCGCTTAAAGTTGAACGTGTACAATTCCGAATTATATTTGAACTTAGGCTGAGATTTTGAAATGTTTAAAGTCAGAGTTAATGCGGGATGATAAGGATCTTCCTCTACGAGAGGCTCAGAGTCGTGAGAAATACTCAGGTCTCCAGTGCTAGATATAACTAAGTCAAGTAACCTATTCATGTGATTTTTGACATCATTAAATTGTCGTAACTGGTGGATTTCCAAAAAACTTTCAAGTATTGGTACCTTGTGGTCATCAATGCTTTGCTCGACAAAACCTGGAATGTTAAAGTCGCCCACAAAAATCACGTCATTTCCATGCAAAAACTCATATTGATCCAACGAGTCAAAGAAAAGCTCAAATGAATTCAAGTCAATATCTGGTGGTATATAGACTCCAACTATATATAATAATTTATAAGAGAATGTACACTTAATAACAAGAAAGTCAATAAGAGGAAAGTTATCATCAACATAAGAGCAACTTATTTCTTTAGAGTTTAGTTGGCCATTTACCGCAATAAGTACTCCACCACCACTTAGCCGATCCACTATGTTAAACTTCCGATCCTTCCGATGCACAACGTAACTATCAGGAAAAAGTTCACTACTACTTACACTGTCACTAAGATTAGTCTCAGTGAGCACTAAAAAATCATATTCCCCTTCAGAAACTGAGGAAAAAAGTCTGTCCACCTTGGTGTTGAGCCCTCGAACGTTTTGGTAGTATCCCGTGAAATCAGAAGAGCTGTTGGGACTGTTCAGTTTAAAACAATCTGAGGAATGCCTTTTACATATTTTATGTGCAAATTTGCTTCTCCAGACTTCCTACGATTTTCAAGCTCAATCTTCAAATTTCGATAGTACTCTATCTGACGTGGGGTGCGGTCAAATGATATGGAGATGTTCTTATAATCCTTATGAGTTTTGAGAGTTTTAGCTTTTCTAATAAGACGATGAACGTCATCCTCGGAGCTGAGTACTACTTTTATCGGTCGATTCTTGCCCTGTGTAAAGGGTCCGAGCCTTACAGGTTTCAGATCAGGAATTACAACCTCAGAATCCAGCAGCTGTCCTAAATTGCTAATAGAAGATTTCTCACGACTAAGTTTGGCCTGGTTCTGCTCATGCTGGTTTTGTTCGTCGACTCCAAATATTATTAAATTGCGTTTCCTCCTGTTTCTCTGATTCACCTCTTCCACTATCTCTTCAAATTGTACTGGATCGCATACAGTTTGACTAGTAGTATTAGATCGAAGATCCTGGACCTCCTTTTGAAGTTGCAAGATTAGTGACTTTAACCCTTTTATCTCACTACCATATTCTCTGCAGGCAGTGCAAGACCACTCAATGCCCTTATCCATAATATCATTTAAAGTTTTTAACTCTTCCAACGACAGGTCAACACATGAGTGTTTAAAAGATTTTTTGCATATGGAACAGTTTATCAATAAGTTGTTTCTAAATGACTTGTTACAACAAGCGCATACACTACTTGACGGCATCTCGATGTGGATTTATTTTCTCACTTTGAAAATAGACACGCGCCACTGGTAGCAAAACGGAAAGCAAACAAACACAGGTTTTTTGCAGTTGCTTCGCTCCGACGATGTCTGATGAATTAATAGAAAAATCCACTATGCAGGCGTAATTCAAAAACTACAATGGCCAATATATCAGCTACTTGTTGCTACATACTTGATCTAACTGGAGCGTAAAATCCAAAATTTGAACTCCACTTTAACTCACAAAAAAACTGTTGTAACTACGGAGCCGACGTTTATCGTGGCAGACGATACGATACTCAGATAATATGAAATGAAATTATAATAAGAGTAACTCTCTAAGTATAGCTAAATACTAATACAACTTATTTTATCAGTTTGTAACATCACAGTAATAATTGAATCTATTAATGAACATCCAATTTTAATATAAAGTCGTACGCCACTGGAAATGCCCTCAAGCTGTCAAAATTTCAGTTACATGTTGGCTGGCCAGCGACCTGTGCATTTTGTTGTTTACATTCCCTCTAGAGATGTTAACTCTGTCAGATAGATGATAGATTCAAAGAATGGCGCCACTCGGATTGTGAAAATAACTAGGTGTCCCATATTAACAGCCGGGCCCCTTCTCCTCTAGCTGGAAATAGCTGTTTATAATTAGTTATTTAGTGATCCATCTCATTTACACGCATCAAATAACTGATGGTTGTCCCTGGACTATAAACCTCTTCCAATCTTGGAGAATCTGCCACCGAGGCTTTCACGCCAGCAATGAGCTACTTTAATATTGGTTCTCTGTACGGTTGAGATAATTAATCCTCATTTATTCATTGCAATGTAGAGCTTTATGAAGTTTAATTTAAGCCAGATGCGAGTACAATGTGTTTCAATTCCAAAATTAAATTTCACTTGCCCAACTGACAATAGACTTACCTACCAAATTTCATTAATTTATGCTTCCAACTATATAATTAGTTTTGCAGTGGACTTCGCTCCATAGCTATTCAGTCTGTGTCGCTTTCTGTGGTAGAATACAATTAGTGTTTGTCTAAATGAAGGATTAGTCTGTTGTTTATCAAGTTGCTAATAAACATAATTAATAGAGGTGCTTTCGCACAAAAAATCTAACAGTAGCATGAGTTGAAGGGATATTCCAAGGAGCTTGATTTATAACCTATATTTTATATTGGGGCTATGACTTGAAAAATTTTTATTTTTTCTGTGACAAATGAAAAAAATGAAACCTATTTCTGTTTTCTTTTTTTTCGGAATAATTCAAAAGCTATATCAAAATAAAAATTGTAATTTTTATATCCAATATCGAAGACACGCCGACAGCTCCTGAACCCGTGTGTACTCACAGTACTACCACCGTGGCGAGGATGGAAAACACGTATGGTTTTTATAAATCGTGCCAGTGGCGGCGCAGAAAAAAACTAAAAATATAAAAACAGTTCAAACTGAAAAATTTGTTGTATTCATAATAGGCTGTCCAGTAGCCTGTGAAGGAAGACGTAGCGACATAAATCACCTTTTTAGTTCCATCCGAACATTGCCTAGACTATTACCGAAACTAAGGGACTCTGTATACATACGAGTATTAATAATTGCTTTAGATCGTTTTGTATTTTGTAACGTGGAAACTATTAAATTGATTCTTATGAAATTTTGACACAGCATTATTACCGTGGTGAGGATGTAAAACGCGTATGGTTGTTAGAAGTCGTGTCAGTGGCAGCGTAGCTACAATCAAAAAACTAAAAATATGAAAACAGTTCAAACTTCGTTTTTAGATGTTTTCTACCTTTTTTTGCGATGGGGATGAAATTGGAGTGGTTGGGGGATGGTGGGTTGTAAAACTGAAAAGTAGTATTGACAATAGGCTGTCCATTGGCCTGTGAAGGAAAGACATAGGGCATAAAACAATTTTAGGGGGAGGGCTGCCGAAGATTTGGTTGCAAGTGGATCTCAGACTAAAGCTTCATGCTATGGGAAAATAATAAACTGGTCTCACAGTAATGTGTGGGAAGTACTGAGTCAATCAACTTGACTGCATTTTTTGTATCGTTTTGTACCAAAAAATTTGTTGATATGCGTTTTGCACATGTTACACACATTTTTTTCCTACGATCGACATAAATACCGGAGTACCGCGGCTGCTGTGAAAGGGTTATGTTAGGGGAAGTTTGTTAACGCGGGATTTGAATGGGCCAATACCCGCAGGCCCAATAAATACATCTTCTGGCAGTCCACTTGTCCATTCTAAGCCTTGGACACCATGGAAATAAATGTGCGGTTGTTAATACAATATTATTAAACGAAGTTATTAATTTGTTCAGTACTTTTTATCCATTTATACTGACATATTATGTAACCTTACGACCTTCATCTAATTGAACCGTAACCTTTTTTGTAAGCAATATCCTTGATTTTTTGTTATTTTGCAGCATGTATCGAGCAGAAATAGCAGCTTGCGCGATTTTAATTTCTACTGGAGCCGTTTTGGGTAGAGTGTCTCTAATGCAACTAATAAGTATGAGCTTCATAGAGACCATCGTGTACAGCATCAACTTGCATTTAGGCTGTGAGATACTAAAGGTAAGCATGAATTAGTTTTGTTGGTGTTTGTCGTTTTCAAGGCACAAAAATAAAAAGAAGCTAGGTATAACTCAGTATCATGGCGCCGTTACATATCAAGGTGCCTTTTTCAAAGGTTGGACAACTAACTATCCTACAATATTTGATTTACCTATTTAATCTGCAAGTATTATATGAGAGGACACAAAAATAGTTATTTCATACCAAAACCAAACCAAAACCAAAAAACAGTTTATTGATACATTGCTTCACAAATGTGTCAGCAGCCCCAACAGTCGTTATCAAAGGTCAAGAAATGCAAGAATTATTGTTCTTCTTAAGGTGCCTTATCCTTGAGAACATTGGCTATTACATTTGCCCATTTAATCTTATTTATGGCGGCTCTAAATGATTCTATGGAGGCCATATTTGACCATTGTCGCAGGTTTTTGAGCCAGGAGTTGCGTCTTCTTCCTGGTCCCTCTTACTATTGATTTTGCCTTCGATGATAACACGGAGCAGTTCGTATTTCTCGTTTCTCATAATGTGGCCAAAATATCGTGTTTTTCTTTCTTTTATGAGGTTCATAAGCTCTGTTGTTCATTCTCCGCAGGACTTCCTCATTTGTCGTACGACTCACACAAGATATTCTAACCATTTTACGGTAACACCAGAGTTCGAAAGATTGTATTCTTTTTGTGTTGCTTCTGTCATTGTCCAAGCCTCAACACCGTAGAGTACAGTGGAGAAAACATAGCATTTCAGTATTCGAGCTCTTAGTGAGATATTAGGTTGGCGACAGTACATTTTGCATTCTATAAAATACGTTACGTGGTTTGTCTATGCGTGTTCTTATCTCTAGCGAATGGTCCCAAGCTTCATCAAGATTACTTCCAAGCTAATTTATTCTTCTTACTCTTTCCAGCTCTGTTCCGTTGACGTTAATTTTTACTTTCTTGTTCTGATGTTTGCTGATAACCATCGTTTTTGAAGAAGTATTAAGTTTGCGTAAAGCTTAATTCTAATGCACACGACATCCGACGATACGACGGTACATTGGTTGAAATATTTTGTTTTGACATCAATTTGAATATTTCAATAAGTAGGAACAGTTTGGTACCGTCGTATCGTCGGATGTCGTGTGCATCCGAATTAAGCTTCAGAACCAGTGCTGCCGCGATGCGTTTCTGAAATGTACCGAATGAAAGCAATAAAATGTACTAGATTGTACTGAATTGTACTAAAATCCGTGAATTTGGAGATGAGCTGGAAATTCACCCACATGGACGCGCTATAATTATCTAAAGAGAAAAAAGCTCTCAAGCCTCTGCTACCATACAAAGAAAAAAATACTGTTGCGTTTCCAATTAATTGTTAGTATTTGGATGTTTTTCCATCACTTTAAATATATTTACAGTTGTTTCAAATCCATGTCATTGAAAGAATTCAATCCTTATATTCGAAGTAATCACAGGTACGCCAATAAATTCAAAATAATTTCATCTTCGTTATAACGATATGTATAATCCTTCTAATACCAGTATTGACTTTTGTTTTCGAAATTTACCCTATGTTTCATTTAAGCAAAGCATACAATCTATTCAATGTACAAAAATTATTACTACAACAGCAGTTCGTGATAATTCATCTGATAAAAATTAATTTTGTTTCAATGGCCCTTGTCGTTCGCTGAACTATAATCAGTATTCGGCGGGACTGATGTCCCGATTCAATGAAGGCAAGAATAAAGAACAGGGGGATGATCTCAGTGCTACTATCGCCGCGAACTTGTCAACATGGACGAAGTTGTTCCGTGGTGTTGTTTCGGTGTTAGCCGTGTTGTGTCACCTCGTGGTTTTGCGTATTGCATCAGCAATTGTGTGATTTAAATGTGTCCAGTTATATATTAAATGGAGGACCTACTGAGAAATTGGGACTTAGAAGAGCTAACATCCATATTTGAATGTAGGTATTTAGATTAGTCAGACAGTTATATTTCAGGTAATAATGCAAAAACTGGTGCAGACTTATGTCGAATTCTTATATCATGCTCCTTATAACTTTACACAACCCGTGTGGGGGCGGGTTAGAATATCTCCCATCGTATATCCTGCGTGTCGTAAAAGGCGACTAAAGGGTACCGAACTACTGTCGGTATAAGCATTAGCCTCTTCTCAACCAACAACTTTCGGTGCGGACGAGTTGGGAAGAGTCAGGACACCTTCTGGTCCTTGGGGTGAGAAATTGGCCCTAAAGGCGGATGAACCAGTAGATACCATCTGGTCAACGGCATGGGGATGCAGAAAGCAAATGGGAAACTACTGCATTAAAGATCTTAAAGATATCCCAAGAGAAACTCGTAAAATGAGTAAATGCATTTTACGCGTTCACAACATGTCTGTTAAGACATTGTGACTATGATGATGATGATGATGATAACTTCACACAAAATCACACCATTAAACATCCAAATCAATCAATCAGTCAGCTGAAAAGAAAGTACATAGTTTAGAATCAATTACCAAACACAGATTCGATTCAACGACATGCTGCGATTGAATCATTCATTGGAATCCAATGACATCTTGTAGTTGAATCGACAGTACGTAATAATTCGCTACCAACTATACACTTCCCATTGGAGAAAACGTCGCTGTATTTGAGGAATGCTGAGTGTAATGTCCCATTGAATCCAAGCGTAAGTCTTTCACAAAACGACAGATTTTTCTGTGTACAATTTCTTGCATTTGCATTATAGATCCATTTGAGAGCTACAACGTATGAAATGAAGATTTTACGGACCGCAACGTTAAAATATATTGAAATACACCGCGGAAGGTCCGCTCGTCTAGTTTGGCTCTTAATAGAATTGCCATCCTTCACATCTATAATTCAATAATTCAATATACTCCCGACATGATAGTTTATAATGTTCCGTTACTCTCTTCGTTATAGCTATGGTTTCACATACAAAACTTCGTAAAAGGAAGAACGACTAGTCTGTAATTGGAAAATTCCAATTTAAAGTTTCGCTCGTTATATATCTGGGTGTCTGGAGTTGAAAGCAGTGAGCATTGTTTGTGGTGCTCGAATCGCCCTGGCATTGAAAACTTCATATGCCATTGTTCGCCGCAATTGTCGATTCGACGAAAAACCTGATATTTTCGCTGAGCGGAGATAGATGGTTCACGTTAATTTCTACTTGGTCCTCTAAAAGAACCGCCGGCGAAGTGAGATTCAGAAGAGTCAAATTGATTGACTACGTAGCTCCAACGCATTTCCGTTTTCATAGCATACGACGATGCATTTGTTGTTTCATGAAAATGTCAACGATTTCACAAATCGTTCGAATTTGTGTAGGACATAAAAATGAATTAATGATTAAATGATCATTCTGGGCTTGTCTTTAAAAACATTACATTTAATAAGGTAGTAATTCAATCAATAAACAAATGATCAAATATTTAAACAATAAGTACCTAATTTAACATCGATAAGAGGTTGGGCCTGTATCAGGAAAAGCGCTCGACACGACACATCTGGAAATTAAAAAGATCCTGAGTAACCAATTCAGTAAAGTAGAATAAATTTTGAAAAATAGGTTACCCTAGGTTTAATTAAATAACATTATATTGGTGTAATTCACATAACCTACAGGTTATGCAATTGTTATAATTTAAACAAAACGACATAAACAGATACACACCAAATAACTCTTCAACAACCAAATAGGTAGATGAAGTAATATACAGGCAGAATAAATAAACACACAAATATAAATAGATAACACAGCAAATATATCTTTTAACCCCAAACGGATAAAATCATATCCACATCTTATGTGGTGATACAAATTATACAGAACATAAATCAAACATCTCTCGGGTCATAGGTGTTAAGGGTCAACTCGCGAAATACCTCTCTAAGAGAATAGATGAAATAATGTACTGTATAATTATACAAAAAGCATATAACAAAACTCGAGAACAGCACTTGGGTCTTTGGTATTAAGGGTCAATACGCGAAATACCTCTCCAAGAGCTCCAATCACTAGGGCGGAGAATTATCATGATAACTGTGAGGCCAACTCACTAAGATACTAGGGGTCAACTCGCAAAGTATCCACTCCTTTGTACTAGTTCAGCACGAAGGGTCAACTCGCGACGTACTTCGAGATTGTTATCAGTTTTCATATCGCAGACATTCAAGGGTTGAATCATCAAACCATTAATGATATAAATGTGTGTATGAAAGTTTGTCAATTGTCTAATAACAAGTTCTCAAATGAATTAATGATATAAATCAATATATCAATAAACAAAGAGGCAATTAGTAGAATTGGGTACTCTGTGAGATAAACTCACCTATGCACAATCTATGCACAATCACCAACAATTCACTAGACCACTTTATTGTACGAAGTGTCACTAGGTTCTATATGAAATGATTTTTTGTGGTCGACTAGTCTGAAGGGACGGACGTATTTTCAGGCAGGCATCAAGTAAACATTATCCAACTTTGGACTTTATTCTAACGTGACGAACCGCCTAAATTACCGTGACGCTCTTCAAACTGTTTAGAAAATAACATCAGCCAGATATTTAGTTGTTTATCTTACATTCGACTGAAACTCGCTCTTCCAAGCATTTTAAAGCATCGTTTTTACGTTGTATTTTGAACTACACTCTTGAATAATAGTATTTATATATAATTATAAAATTTTGTCACCCTGAGATTTGGTACAATTCGTCATTGTCTGTCAGAGCGGTCCGGTGGACCTTTGCTCTTAGTTGCAGTCGTGTCGGTCGATCGGTCTGTCAGGTCTGGTTACCCAGAAACCAGACAAAGTCAGGGGCTGAGATTTGGTTTGAAAATTTCTATAGACAGTGACACTATGAAATTCTTCACTTTCAGGGCACTATGTCGACTGAGTACTTACCTAAGTCATACACAGGGTGAGTTTTTAGTATATCGGCTAGGTGAATAACTTCACTACTATACAAAAGATAATGAAAAAAGTTGTTTATAGAAGTTGCAGTCTTGCTCAGAAAATATTTAGATTTATACAGGGTGACACATAACTACGTGGTGATGCAAAAATTTTTTAAATAAGACATCCTATATACTCTTCCATATTCAAATTCTACTAATGATCTCCGTTCCTCCAATATGGGGTATTGTTACATTATACAGGGTATTTCAAAAGTAATGACCATTTTTATATCCAAATCGCTGTCAAATGAACATACTCTATATCAAAAAGTGATGAACCAAAAATCATTTTTTTACACGGATGAATGAAAAATATTCTCTAGTTTTAAAATCAGCTATAAAAAAAGCCTGCCACCCATATTCGTGTACAGGATGATGTCGAATGCAAAATCTAAATTTTCTCTCTTTTTTTAAATGTAACCCCCAATATTTTATTATACCAAGAGATTGCTTTTAATATGCTCTTTCATCTTTATATAGCACTTGTTATGGCGGCATTCTTTAGTTTCTGAGATATTTCGGTTTTTCTACAGATTTTAAATGTACCTTCTATTTGTTTACTAAAATTTATTTACTCTGAGAAAATGCTATCAAATTTTATTTTTACTTAACAAACGTCTAAAGCATAAGGCCATAATAGTACTTGATCAAGTCAAAACACTGAATTAACGAGATATTATAGATCAAGTGTGCTGAGGAAACAATTTTATAGACGTCATGCATAATTATCAAGCAGATCTATCAGGTAGACTATGAAATATTAAACGACACAGTCCAACAATTCTTCAATATTTCAGACGCATTAGTTTTAGAGTGCCTCCGTTCTGGATATTGCTGTTCATAGTTGATATATTCTAGAAGCAAGTAAACAATTTTTCAAAAATTCTTCTAAATATCCTCAATGGAAAAATTAACTTTTAATGCTCGTTTTTCACACAGTATGAAACTATTGAGCAAGTTATGAAAACTGTCAACTTTTCAAAACCTACCTGATAAATCTGCTTGATAGTTATGCATCACGCCTACAAAATTGTTACCTCAGCATACTTGACTTTATTATCTCGATGATTCAGGGTTTTGACTCCATCAAATACTATCATGACCTTATAATTTAGTTGTTCGTTAAATAAAAAACAAATTCGATAGTACTTTCTCAAAATAAATAAGTTTCAGTACACAAATAGAAGCTATATTTTAAATTTACCTGTAAATCGAAATATCTCGGAAACTGATTGACGTAGGTGCAACAAGTGCTATACAAAGATGAAAAAGCATATCAAAAGCAATTCTTTGGTATAATAAAATATTGGAGGTTTCATTTTAAAAAAAAGAGGGAAAATCTGCATCAGCAAAGCAAAAAAAATACAAAGAAATTTAACAATGAAATAAATATTGGGGAGCAAGGAATGCTATACAACACACATGAAAAATAATAATTTTTCACCCTTTTAATTCTAGCTGCTATTGTTTCAGGCCATAGATATGGGAGGCTCTATCTTTGTCCATGTTTTCGGCGCTTACTTTGGCTTATCAGTAAGCCTTGTCATTGAAAAGGCCGTTGGCACTGATATCTCCAACGATAACTCTCTCAAATCTTCCAATTATACCTCGGATCTCTTCGCTATGATCGGTGAGTATGACAAGACAAAACTCAGTACTCCAAAGGAAGGTGGGCTTAGTAGAACCGCAACTGTACCGGGTGTTTCCTCTTACCTTTTTCATTTGAAGAGATAGAAAAAATTTTTATATGAAAGTTTTGTGGTTTTTTCTTGAAAACAAGAAGACCAAAAAATAATAAAAAAACCGTGTTTTCCTGTAAACATACTTTTTTAAATGTTACACTCTGTATATTATATCACGGAAAGAAGATAATATATTTTTTACTTGTTTCCAAAAATGTAGGGTTTGATTACCTTATTTTGAAGGGTTTCTAAGATACTTAGCTTCAGATTCTCTAAAATGTGTAAGTAAACCCCAGTCCACTATTATATGAGGCTATAAGTTGATAGTTAACACTCTAAAGGAACATTTTATTTTCTTTTTTTTTAGAACCTTTTAATAAAAGCTTTTTTAAAAAAGTTTTTTGTTTTAATTTATTTTTTACTTTTTAGTTATTAAGTTGCATTTATATGTAGCAAACAAAATTTTTATTTATTCTCGGCAAGCCCTTTTATTTGATACCCATATTGCAGAAGTGCATTAAAAATGACTATTTCGCCATCTCGCCAACAAGCTCTTTCACTGTGCAAAGACTCTCTTCTCTCAGGTCGTAAACAAGGTTTATGCAGTGATAAAACAACTCACCGACTTTGAATAGTATATTTTCTCCAAACATTTACAATAAAAAACATCATCGTATTATATCTAAAAATACATATTATTTGCCAACATTTGAACGACATGACAGTTTCTAACTTAGAATTTGCGCTATCCTGATATCCACTCATTTTCGTAGATTTCCTTTTATTAGATATCTTGAAAACCTTAAACAAAACTAAAAATATAGACCTACCCTAAACATAACCTTAAAACTGTGTTGGTGATAAGAGTCCACTAACGACATGAGCTTATCCCTATTACTTTCCCAAAGTCAGTCCAGCACCCCTGTGTTGTTCCTTTACAACTTGTTATTGGAAAATCCTTACCGCGAATCCTCTTTACCACATACGTCGCTGTCACAGTCATACACACCGTCTGTCCGGTCTACCCTTCGTGGTTGCTCGGTGCACCAGCGGTTCGTTAGCTACCCCCTAACCTCATGCCGATGTCGTCACCGTCGTCGATACAACCTGGTGATGACCACTGCGTAGGTTGTATAAAGGAACTCGTACAATTCGATCCAGAATCTCCTGTGAGTGCTGCCACCGCAAGCATCTAGTTGAGCGCCAAATGCAAAAACTCTCTTCCCTCAGGTCAGGTTCATGCAGTGATAAAATAACTTGCGACTTTCAATAGTAGGTATATTTTCCCCATATTCCCCAAGCTCTCACAACAAAATTCATCGTTTGACTAAAAATGACATCAGTGGGTCTATTGTCAGTGATGACATTACTCTCATTAGATTGTCATTCCCCTTAGCATCAACTGGGCGTTCTCATATCAATATGGATACCCATACTGTAGAAATACATTAAATAACTATTCCACTATTTGACTTAGAACGACGTCATACAGCTTATCGTGCATTGTCATCCAAACTAAACGTGTATACAAAATTTCAGCTCAATCGGTTGAGGATATCTGGTTCAAAATTGAGTTGCAAGATTCCACCCGAACAAGCGTACATACATTGCAAGTTAAATAAAAGCTTTTAAAATGGAATTATTAATGAACAAAACGATGCTGAGAGTAACGAAATGCGACAGTACATCCATTTTTGTATACACTAAGGCCCAGTTTCACAATCGTTAGTTAACTAGTGATCAAAAGAAAACTAGTGGTTAACGAGAATATTCCATTTCATATTCGACAGTTTACGTCAAAAGCTCTGGTCATCCAGTAGTTATGTTAACCCAAGGACAAGGTATGGGTTATCTTTACGTTTGTTGTAGTCAACCGATGACAGCTTTGGGGGTTACAAAAGCTTGGATTTTGACACTGACGTCTAAGACGTCCATGGATTTTGATTATACTCTGTAATGACATAAATGAAAAATATGAAAAGAAAGGTTAGGTTTCTTTGTCAAAGGGTTAGGTTATATTCACTGAACACCATTATGGCAGTGCTCTGAGACCAACACGTGGTGCCAACATAAAGATAAATGAGCTTTACCATTGGTTTCCTTTGCGAAACAGAGCTCCCCGATAACTACTGGTCAACTTCCATCTGTCGGTTGAGTGACTACCAGAGGTTACCAATGATTGTGAAACTGGGCCTATGAGGTTATAATGATTTAATCATTGTTTTCAAACCCATGATAGTAGTCCTTCTTTTTTCAGGTACACTGT
Organism: Callosobruchus maculatus; assembly: GCA_951848785.1. Lineage (NCBI taxonomy): Eukaryota > Metazoa > Arthropoda > Insecta > Coleoptera > Chrysomelidae > Callosobruchus > Callosobruchus maculatus. The sequence goes on from CATOUR010000040.1 coordinate 3,294,262, forward strand.
TCTTATGGCTATACTGGCCCAGTTTCAATGCAGTCGACCTCGCAGGCTTAGAACAGCAGCGCGCTATACTCAACACCTACCTCAGTCTTGCAGCCTGCTGCGTCACATCCTTTGTCTTCTCTATCCTCGTAGATGAAGACGGAAAGCTGGATATGATGCACGTGCAGAATGCCACCTTGGCAGGAGGAGTCGCCATCGGAGCGATCGCTGGCGACGTGGTGCAACCGTACGGGGCGGTACTGATCGGCAGTCTCGCCGGGATCGTCTCCGTTTTGGGATATGCCAAACTAACGGTATGTAGGAAACTGAGGTTTTGCATTAAGAAAAAAGTACTTTTTTGTGATAAATGGAAAGATCATATACAGGGTGAGTTTTTAGTACCGGATCGGTCGATAACTCCACTACTGCAGAAGATAGCAAAAAAAGTTGTTTATAAAAGTTGCAGCCAAGGATATGCTCCTTGCTCAGAAAATATTTTGATGTATACAGGGCGATCCGTAACTACGTGGTGATACAAACATGCATTTTTTTTAATGAGACACCCTATATACTATTCCATATTCAAATTCTACTGATGATTTCCGTTCTTCCAATATAGGGTATTGTTACATTATACAGGGTATTTCAAAAGTTATGACCATCTTTATATCCAAATCGCGGTCAAATAAACGTACTGTATATCAAAAAGTATTTAATCAAAAATCATTTTTTTACATGGAAAGATTAAAAATATCCTCTAGTTTTAAAATCGGCTATAAAAAAAGCCCGTGACGCATATTCGTATACAGGGTGATGTAGAATGTAAAATCCAGATTTTCTCTTTTTTTTAAATGTAACCCTTAATGTTTTATTATCCCAAAAAATTGCTTTTAATATGCTCTTTCATCTTTGTATAGCACTTGTTGTACCTACGTCCATCAAGTTCCGAGATATTTCGATTTTTCGGTAAATTTAAAATATAGCTTCTATTTGTGGACTGAAATTCATTTATTTTGAGAAAGTACTAATTTATTTTTTGTTTAACGAACAACTGAATTATAAGGTCATGATAATATTTGATGAAGTCAAAACCCTAAATCATCGAGATAATAAAGTCAAGTATGCTGAGGAAACAATTTTGTGGGCGTGATGCATAATTATTATCAAGCAGATTTATCAGGTAGGCTTTGAAAAATTGACAGCTTTCATAACCTGCTCAATAATTCCGTACTGTGTGAAAAACCAGCTTTAAACATTAATTTTTCCATTGAGGGTATTTTGGGGAATCTTTGAGAAATTGTCTACTTGCCTCTAGAATATATCAACTATGAACAGCAATATCCAGAACGGAGGCACTCTAAATCTAATGCGTTTGAAAGACTGAAGAATCGTTTTATTTGGACTGTGTCGTTTAATATTTCATAGCCTACCTGATACATCTGCTTGATAATTATGCATGACATCTAAAAAATTGTTTTCACAGCACGCTTGACCTATATTATCTCGTTAATTCAGTGTTTGGACTTGATCAAGTACTATTATGGCCTTATATTTTAGTTGTTTGTTAAGCAAAAATAAAATTTGATAGTATTTTCTCGAAATAAATAAATTTTGGTAAACAAATAGAAGGTATATTTAAACTTTGTAGAAAAATCGGAATATCTAGGAAACTAATGAATTCAGCCATAACAAGTGCTATACGAAGATGAAAGAGCATATTAAAAGCAATTCTTTGGTATAATAAAATATTAGGGGTTATATTTAAAAAAAGAGAGAAAATCTAGATTTTGCATTCTGCATCACCCTGTATACGAATATGCGTCACGGGCCTTTTTTATAGCTTATTTTAAAACTAGAGGATATTTTCAATCTTTTCGTGTAAAAAAAATTATTTTTGATTCATTACTTTTTGATATACAGTACGTTCATTTGACAGCGATTTGGATATAAAAATGGTCATAACTTTTAAAATACCCTGTATAATGTAACAATACCCTATATTGGAAGAACGGAAATCATCAGTAGAATTTGAATATGGAATAATATATAGGGTGTCTCATTTAAAAAAAATGCATGTTTGCATCATCACGTAGTTATGGATCACCCTGTATAAATCTAAATATTTTCCGAGCAAGGAGCATATTCGTGGCTACAACTTTTATATACAACTTTTTTCGCTATCTTCTACAGTAGAGGAGTTATCGACCGAGCCGGTACTAAAAACTCACCCTGTATAAGTTTTATAACAAAACTGTTTTTGTTTTCTTTTTTTTTTTCGCGATAATTCAAAAGTTACAGCAAAATTAAAATGGGTTTTTGAATCGAGTACCGAAAACACGCCGACGGCTCCCGAACCCGTGTGACGTCACCATGGCGGTAAGGATGTTCCTTTGACCAACGACGTCCTACTCAGATACTAGATTCGTAGCCAATCGCGAAAATACGTACTGCTAAACTGGTAACTAGTGTATATTTGTTGCAACACAGTCGATGAATGAAGTTTGCAGCTTGAGACGAAGTCTATGATCGAAATAAATATGTTTTTGAATGTTTGAAGTTGAAGTCAGGTTACAGATTCCAGTAAGTACCTAATCAAATACGTTTCGTTGAAAAGATCTCCTCAATCGAAGGATGGCCCTGTGGTTAGGGAGTCCGCTAGTGGATCTCAGGGTCTTTGGGTCGAAACCCAGGCCTTCCAACTTTTTTTTTATTTTTTTTTATCAAAAAATTTATTGATGTGCTTTTTGCACTTGTTACGCACATTTTTTTCTACGATCAACATAAATATGTGTTTGAATCAAATTTTATTAGATATATTACTTGCACTGCACAGGAGGCGGTGGACAATTTAGCCAAATTTTAAAAATACTTTCATGTTATACATACACGAAATGTATCAAAGTTATGTTTTTATTAAAAAGAACATGCTGTATATTATTGCATATTCAGATTCCTTGGTGAATTCTAGCGTGACTTTATGTATCACACATAGGGCTTAAAGCGAACCGTTTAGGATGTTCTATTTAAAATAAGGAAGTTGATGCCTACTTCAGGTACATCCGGATGTCCCCCATCTTTGAAGTTATTTTCTGCAAGTAAACCATTTGGAAGGAACGTTTTTTATTTGAAACAATCTCTTTAGTATATGTATATATGCAATTTTTTCAGTGTCTCTCTTAAATTTCTAGCCAATCTTGGAAACAAAACTCGGCCTCTACGACACTTGCGGTGTCCACAACCTTCATGGCATGCCGGGTCTCCTCTCTGGCATGGTGAGCGTACTTGTAGCTGCTTTGGACACAGGAACAACTGACCATAGCACTCCGTCACATCTGTCACCAGAGCGGAACTTGTCCGATATCAGCTCTACCCTCAATGTCAGTCTGCCGGCTGGAGACGACAGAGGGACAGGAGAAAAGGCTGGATACCAACTGGCTGCGCTGGGTCTGACGCTGGTCATAGCTGTCATGGGAGGGGCAGTTACAGGTAATGGTTATACCCACAGAGTTAACATCTCTAGAGGGAGCCTAATTTGAATATTGGCCAGCCAACATCTATAGCGCCATTGCCACTCTTCTTCGTCCGCTTAAGGACCTTCCAGCTTCTTCAAAATCTGGCAGTTTCCGCAGTTTGAACACATGTTCCTCAAAGTATTTAACTTGGTATTTAACTGTACATTAAAATATACTTGCATGTAACTGATTTACGTGAAGATAATTTGTATTGATTTAGCGAAATCTCAAAAATGGTAAATTTCAAAGTGGAATGTCGCAATAACTTCTAATATGTCGTAAATCTGGCAACCTACAATCGGCGTCCCCTAAGGCTGTCATGTGACTGTCATTCTAGTTGTAATTATTGCGTAGGTATGTTGAGATTTTTGTTGTTTTAGTGTATATTTGAGTGACTTTGTGACTATTTGTGGTGTGAATTAAATTATTAATGAACAATATTGTCACAATTGCATGATGGGACGAAATAAAAAGTGCATAGTTTGCTGCAATAGCGACGAATCGGTGAACACCACTTATCATAGGTTAGTATAGGTTTTGTTTTGGTTTTCAGTAGCGTGAAATATGGGGAAACACTTCATGGTAATAATAACTTATCAACTGTTACAATCAAGTTATAATAAGAGTAACTCTCTAAGTATAGCTATATACTAATACAACTTATTGTATCAGTTTGTAACATCACAGTAATAATTGAATCTATTAATGAACATCCAATTTTAATATAAAATCGTACGCCACTGGTAATGCCCTCAAGTTGCCAAAATTTCCGTTACATGTTGCCTGGTCAGCGACCTGTGCATTTTGTTGTTTACAAGCCCTCTAGAGATGTTAACTCTGTGGTTACACCTCTCCAGTAGATTTACATAAAAAAATGGGGTCGGGTTGATGGACTCGGTAATTTCCACTAATAACGGTGATACCATTGCATGAAGCTATAGTGTGAGATGCTCTTGCAACCAAATCATCGCCCACCCGCCCGCACAAAAACTCTCGTAAATAGTTTCGTTCATCTCTCTCCGTAGGAAGTAAGATGACACAGTTCTTATTCTGCAAGCTTCATCTGGATGAACTAAAGCGATCAGGGCTTTCCAAATCGCCTAAAAACGATTTTTTCGTTAAACGAGACTGAAACTGAAAACTGCGACCGGATTTGTAATCAGCACTCTCAAGTTATCCAAAATACGAGGTTTCATCTTAATAGAAAGCCAAATAAGGATTTTCGATTTTTTTTAAGAACCCGCAGGCCCGAGAGACCGAGAGGTCTGAAAATTTTTATTTTCATTAAACGATACTGAAACTCAAAACTGCGACCGGATCTGTAATCCGCACCCTCAAGTTATCCAAGACACGAGGCCTCATCTCAATAGAAAGCCAAATAAGGATTTTCGATTTTTTTTACAAAACCGGCAGGCCCGAGAGACCGAGAGACCTGAAAATTTTTATTTTCGTTAAACGATACTGAAACTCAAAACTGCGGCCGGATTTGTAATCACCACTCTCAAGTTATCCAAAACACGAGGTTTCATCTTAATAGAAAGCCAAATAAGCATTTTCGATTTTTTTTTACAAAACCCGCAGGCCCGAGAGACCGAGAGACCTGAAAATTTTTATTTTCGTTAAACGATACTGAAACCCAAAACTGCGACCGGATTTGTAATCAACATTCTCAAGTTATCCAAAACACAAGGTTTCATCTTAATAGAAAGCCAAATAAGGATTTTCGATTTTTTTAGGTAAACCCGCAGAGACATCTGAAAATTTTGATTTTCGTTAAACGATACTGAAACTCAAAACTGCGACTGGATTTGTAATCAGCTCCCTCAAGTTATCCAAAACACGAGGTTTCATCTTAATAGAAAGCCAAATAAGGATTTTCAATTTTTTTAGGTAAACCCGCAGGCCCGAGACATCTGAAAATTTTGATTTTCGTTAAACGATACTGAAACTCAAAACTGCGACCGGATTTGTAATCAGCACCCTCAAGTTATCCAAAACACGAGGTGTCATCTTAATAGAAAGCCAAATAAGCATTTTCGATTTTTTTAGGTAAACCCGCAGGCCCGAGAGATCTGAAAACTTTGATTTTCGTTAAACGATACTGAAACTCTAAACTGCGATCGGATTTGTAATCAGCACCTTCAAGTTATCCACAATACGAGGTTTCATCTTAATAGAAAGCCAAATAAACAACGATTTTCGATTTTTTTAGGTAAACCCGCAGGCCCGAGAGATCTGAAAATTTTGATTTTCGTTAAACGATACTGAAATTCAAAGCTGCGATCGGATTTGTAATCAGCACCCTCAAGTTATCCAAAACACGACGTTTCATCTTGATAGAAAGCCAAATAAGGATTTTCGATTTTTTTAGGTAAACCCGCAGGCCCGAGAGATCTGAAAAATTTGATTTTCGTTAAACGATACTGAAACTCAAAACTGCCACCGGATTTGTAATCAGCACCCTCAAGTTATCCAAAACATGAGGTTTCATTTTAATAGAAAGTCAAATAAAGATTTTCGATTCTTTTAGGTAGATCCGCAGACACGAGACATCTGAATTTCCGATGCCGATTTATGTGCGCGTACCTTTAGATGAAACAACAAATTGCTCTGTATTTGTACAGTATGTGTGTTTACACAAAAATAATTCGACAGAAGAAGCATTCACACGTTTGGTTTAAATCCACATTGACTTTTCAACACTAGAACATCCAACATCCTGGGCTATTACTAAACTGAGCAGTAATATTTGCATGCTGATTAAGGCTTAGTTCAGATGACGCGCGTTCGCTTGACGCTCGTTTTGAAAATACACATAATTAATTTTTCACATGGACGAGCGCACGACAAATTGTACGCGCGTACGACGCCACTAAGACTCAGAGAATCTCAATACGCGCATCGGTCAGCGGCGACGCGCGTATTGAAATACTAGACGTACATAGTGGGTTTAGCATTAGTTTCTGTAAAAACGGGAAAGATAAAGCTTCTTTATAATTTCAGGTGTTTAAAATGCCGGTCATTCAAAGTCGGTTTTGGCGATCGCGTGAGAACTCACAAAGAAGTGTGTCAACTTTTAATGATTTACGTCCCGACAGGGGTCCTATAACACGTTTGACGGTGACTAAAATAAAAAATACAAAAAAATTACCTCAAACGGGAAGACCGCAGACCGCCACGGACGAATTTGTGAGACAATTTTTTTAAGAAACAAATACTAAACCCACTATGGACGTATTCGGACAAAAAAGATGAATTAAAATCTGCAAAAATATACAGGGTGTCCCATTTAAATTAAAAAAGTTGACGGTACTTTCGGTTAAACCGGAAGTACATTAATAGCTAGCGTAATGTCTTCGGATGCATTAGACGTTACTACACTTGCCTGCAAATTTTCAGCAATATCACTCTTTGCGTTCCAAAGTTATTTGCTTGGTTCCATACTTTATCCCAACCCTGTATAAAAGTTGTACGAGGTCCTACGCGTGTCATTTGAACACAGACGCAACAAACCTGCGCCACGTCGACGCGGGTCGTACGCGCGTCATCTGAACTAAGCCTTAACTGATGACCAACCTCAACACACTCGGCTTTACTAACACACTTATTTATTTATAAAAATCTATTCCAGAAATACTTCATTGTAAGGCATTTTACTGAACAATCCGTTGGCGATGAGCTTGCAGACTTCTCCGTATGCCTTCGCTATTCCGCTTTTTACGTCGTCGTATACCTCCTTCCAGTTCTCGTTAATGACCGTCAGAATGTTTTTAGACAGCGCTTGGTCCCCATCGAAGAGATTTCGGAAATCGTAGTTTGCTCCTTTTATCTCCATGTTCAGTAAATATGTGTCTACCATGAGGTGCTTCTTACCGCCCTTGGTTTGTTCCTTGAACTGGATTATGTGCTGCATTGTAACATCCTCTGAAAATTGATAGTTAGCTTATATTCTACTAGTAAATGCGCTGAAATGGTAAAACGGCAGACATACGTTATACAGGGTGTCCAGTTAGTGTGTAATTCTTCGACATCTCGCTAGGTATACCTGATGGAAGAAAATGTCAAATACAAAAGCTATTTGGTTACTTACGACGCATATTCTAAAAATATTTTAAATTACACAGGGTATTGCGGGAAAGTAAATAGTGATCAACTTGATTTTTTTATATGGAATTATAACTTTTTCTTAAATTGTTCTAGTTTCCAACATTGATCTCTATTCAACCCTAAAATGTTTTTGGGATCGGTTGGGACGTTGCCAAGTTATAATTTATTTTCTATTAATTTCCGGCTTTGCAAGGTCGTAATACGTCCAAATTGATAGATTCCTTTAACTTTTCTCAATAATATTATACAGCGGATTACTTGAATATTAAGTGGATATTATTTTGGACGTTACCAGCAATTTGTATCTACAGGGTGTTTTTGGCAGAATTTTAAATTACGGCAATTTCAAGGTCATTTTACTTTGTTTTTTTAAATGTAACACCCTGCATATTTCATTTAAGATCGAAATATCTACTAATACCCTATCTCGCCTTGTAATTTTTTTCGCGTTTGTGGCGTTGCCAAGTTATAAATTATTTTTCCAAATTTTTAAACAAATATGCCCAATTTTAATTTATTTTAAACAGAATCCTCTACATATTTCTGTTGCAATGAATTGCATATGTCGAACATAATAAGATGTCAAAATTTCAAAATTTTGTTTCTAATAATTACTGAGATACGGCAACACCGTTTTTTCAGTAAACGGTACCGGAACGCTTAAATATTTCCAAAACTTCCACAGCTGGAGAGGTGAAATTAAATACTTGGGGATTTTTGAACATACAAAATTCAAAAACGCTAACAGCAGTGTTGTCAGATTTACCAATGCTACGTCATAATTTTGAATGGAATGCCCTATTTATGAAGTCTAACGTAAAAGTGGTAAATCTGACAACACTGATGTTAGCGTTTTTGAATTCTGAAAAATAAGTAGAGAATTCTATTTAAAATAAAAAAATCGGGGATATTTGTTAAAAAATTTGGAAAAATAATTTATAACTTGGCAATGCCACAATCGCGAAAAAAATATTACAAGGCGAGATAGGGTATTAGTAGATATTTCGATTTAAAATAAAACATACAGGGCGCTACATTTGAAAAAACAAAGTAAAATGACCATCAAATTGCCGTAATTTAAAATTCTGCCAAAACACCCTGTAGATACAAATTGCTAGTAACATCCAAAATAATATCCACTTGGACACACTCGTCTAACCTCATCCCACCTTCTCCTCGGACAAAGGCCAACCTCATGTTCAGAGTGTCAATGTACGCTGACAATTGAACATATTATTCTAAGCTGTCCCAAATATGAGCCAATGCGATCACAATGCACAATACCAACCACTTTACAAGAATGTTTTACAAACGCACAAACCATTAAAAACCTACTAGGCTTCCTGAGAGCTATAAACCTATACTTTAAAATTTAGTATAAAACAAGAACTATCCTTCCTACTTACCTATGGTGCCCTCAGAGCCTACGAATGTCAGTACTAGCAATCTTGGAAATAATGAACTTTACAGAAATCGAGAACCTTAAACCAAGATGACAGACGGCTAATAACCTTAGATGTTGATGCCGTAAAGCATAAAATAAAAAAAAATCCACTTAAGATTCAAGTAACTCGTTGTAAAATATTATTGAGAAAAGTTAAAGGAATATATCAATTTGGCCGTAATACTTGCGACCTTGCAAATCCGGAAATTAATAGAAAATAAATTATAACTTGGCAACGTCGCAACCGATCCCAAAAATATTCTGGGGTTGAATAGAGCCAATGATGGAAACTAGAAGAATTCAAGAAAAAGTTACAGTTCCATATAAAAAAATCAAGTTGATCACTATCCTACTTTTCCCCAATACCCTGTATGTTTCAAAATATTTTTGGAATATGCGTCTTAAGTAACCAAATAACTATTGTATTTGACATTTTCTTCTCTGAGGTATACCTTGCGAGATATCGACTAACTGGACACCCTGTATAAGCGTTTGTGGTGACTGTTAGATGTAACTGTTGGTTGCTACTTTATTTATTTTAGTATGAGAATATTGGCATTTCCTATATGACTCTGTGATCATTGAGGGCGAATAAAATCTATCTATCTATTCATCTATCTATCTGCTGTTTCTACACATATTCTGTTAGGGGTTTTCAGTGCCATTGCAAGTAATGCAAAAAACCGCTGTTCATGTATGTGAATACTTACTCAAGGTGATTGTTGATTCTCCCTTCCCATATACTGGCAATACCATAACTTTTCCGTTAATGTCATAGTTCGCCTTTTGTTGTATTTGCGGAGAAACGGTTTCGTACTCCAGCGTTTTCTTGTCCCAATCCAAGCTGTCAAAACAGATGCAAATTAGTTATCTGTATATTAGGCTTTATCAGTTTATATACATATGTCTGTCTGTGTTGGAAGAAAAGTAGGCCAAAAACCAGTTTATTTGGGTGTTACCTTAGACAGGACGCTGTCCTATAAAAAAAAACGCGTCATAATAATAATCATAATCAATAGACCTGGGTCGGTATTCCCAACTCGCTCCCCTCGCAAGCGAGCGATCCGTCAAAGGAGCGATATGATTTGCAGCGATATGGCATTTCTAGATTCTCACCTACCGCTCCACTCGCAAATTTGGAAAGCGAGCCCTGAGATACGACAACATCGCGTATTGATGTAAAATGTCCGAACAAAACGTCGAGTTGTCAATATTTTCGTTTGATAAAGTACCGTATACATCACAGACGATAACTAATAATTGTCGGTGATATACATCGATCGAGGTTGAACTAACTATTCTAAACATGAAGATTAGTATCAACCAAAAAGCAACATTCAGGATAAATCTGATTTAATTAGCGGAGAATTTGGCCCCATTTAATGTGAAAGAACTGTTGTTTTCTAATTCGATACCAATATTCTTGTTTGAAATTAAATAATGATAATCACAGCGATTATACTTTAGCTATAGTTCATATTATAACTTCGAATCATATATCAGTACATTAAACTATAAACTTTTTATAAAATCACTGAAAAATAGTAATCCAAAATTTTTATTATTGGTTGAGGATATAAATCTGTAGTTTTTACAGAGTCATCCAGATAAATGCTAATTGTGTCCAAGACATATCAATTGGTTTGTTTTGTTAATCTAAATAACCTTTTGAACTAGTTTTCAGCGAGTTTTGTTAGTGTTTTTTGAGTGGGAGTTCTGTACAAAAATCTATACATTTTAAAAAGGTACATTTTAATGTGAAGGTTGCGCTTGACTTTGTCCAATCAATTTCTCCCATAACGGATCCGATTTGCAATATTAAATATTAAATCGTTTTCCAAATTTAGGCGATTTTTAGTTTACTTCTTATTTGGGCCATGAAATTGCGCACTCGCACAAGTACAAGGTAGAAAATGGAATGAAATACTTCAAAGCCTCGATTGTTAATTCCGTGTACTTATTTTCTCTTTTCAGCCAGAAGCTATCAAAATTTCCAGATTTGAACTCCCAGAGTAACATTCCATTGGCAGATAATTCCAGCAGATTATAATAACGCAAACGCCTAAAAGTTTTGTATGGTTTAAATATTTTTAACATACATGAAAAAAAGGGGTCGGGAATCAAGAAATATTTTTTAATACTAGGGGGGTCGTCGGTGATAACCTATTTGTACATTTGATACACCAGTGACACGAGCGACAGAAAGCACTCCCTTTTGACGCGAGCGCTTCAATTGTGAGGAGAGGATGGGAGCATCTAAACAGCAGTGATTTTCGCTCCCCTCGCGTTTAAAGGCAGCGTTATCGCTCCACGCGAGCGGTCAAGAATACCGGCCCTGATATAGTTTTCCAGTCAAAGGCCTGCAACGATTCAATAATTTGCATTTTTCTCGAAAACGGTTAGCCCTATCGAGATGTACCAAGAGACTGTTTTTACGTAGAAATCTCCGATATACCACATTCTAAAATCAAAATGTCAAAAAAATTACTATTTAGAAAATGGGGTTATTTTTACCCCTAACTCCTCCCGTATGATACGCCTCTGATTAAAATTATGAAATTCTGAATTTAGAATCAGATTCAGCGTCAAAAGTTTACCCATCGTACCTAATTTCGTAATTTTGTTATGAATGGTTTCGAGAATATCGAGGGAAAACCGTCTTCAGGGTGCCCCATGCAAACGAGCGTAGCTCCCTTAGAAAGCATTTTCGGACCCATGTTCATATGACATTTTCTTTCTATTTTTCGGAGTAGTATTCGTAGTTAAAGTTTGTTAACATACATAATTAACACCCTGTATATATACTACAATGCACGATAATCCAATTAGCAACATTTTTTTCTGTTCTGTTGAATTCATTCGTTCTACACGGAAATCAGTACAGCATGATACGCAATGGAACAACGGTAACTGAAATGTTACCTACATGAAATGCATTAATTTTCATCCGAAACTATATTTCGAAATATTACAATACAGTATTATGTCTCAGGTATACAAACTGTACTGCTCATCAAAATTGAACTCCGTAGAACTAGCACTTTTTTCAACAGCGAATGTAACTTTTAACGAGGAAACTGATCCCGTTCCACATTTCAACAATTATTTTATCCGGGATTTGCTATAATTAATCCACATAACATAACTGCAGTTGTTAGAATAAAATATGGATATGTATCATATTTCTATTTAGTATTTGCTGGGAATATAAATTTTAATAAAAACTGATTCTATCTTTCATTAAATTTTGTTCTATCCCATTTGTACGCCGAATATTATAACATTGATCTGATTGTTTATGATGAAAAAATTTCTTCTACAATTTTGTATGAATTTTTTTTAGCGGCATCAACAGCAGAGTCATTCGCCGCGTCAAGTTAAGGGGCCTGGATACACACATTTATACATACGTATTTGCCATGTAAAACACGGACTCACAATTTCTCGCATGACACACTCTATTTTCAAACTACATAATGTAATATTTAAGAAGACGATAGTTAAGACCTTCATGAATGACAACTATTCTCGATTTTCTCAAAAAAGTTTTTTAATGTGCAAAAAAACTCGCAATGCAAAATCATACGTTCCATAAATGCCTGTAATTTAACAACCAAACACGATATCAAAAAAAGGCTAAATAGTTGCACAAGCGCAAGCTTTCTCCTTCAATTTGCTCTTTGAGTCATTACTGTAAGTTTAAAGGTAACTTCAGGAGCTTGGAAATGCGAAATTCATTTTTATAGGACCTTTGGATCTTACCTTTGGACCTTTTGACCTTACCTTTGCATTTTTGGACTTATCTGCCCTCATCTTAGACACACATACTGGAGAAAGGGAACAGGTGGCCACGCCTCCTCGCTAACACGGGAATACGTCTTTTCTTGGATTCTCAATTTCGCGCTCTATACCCTAGACCCTTAAGACATAACCTTGGTAATGACTTAAAATCGTAAGCCTGATCCAGACAAAACGTTGCGTTCGCTAATTTAACGAGAATGGATGGCCATAGACACAGAGATCGATCCGCCAGTTTGGAACGGCGCGATTCAAACTGACGGATCTATCTTTATGTTAGCGGATTTTGCCACGCACCAGATCTAACCGGAACAGCCTGGCCTGTCAGTCCAAACCGTCGGAAAAAAAACCGTTGCCATCCACTAACACGCGGTTCTGATTCAGCGCAACACCTGGCCAGTTTTGTGATAGCATTTGTTTTTATATGGCATATGATGGCGTCTGAGGAGAGTGTCGTTGTACCGAAAAAATTTCAAGCAAAATTTATAGAAATATATAGAGAGCATCTGGCTTTGCGGAAAATAAAAGGTAAGAATATACAAATAGCAGAAGATCCAAATATAAAACGACCTTCACCGAAATGGTTTTTGGATGAAAAGCATTTTATATTAAATTTAATATGTTAAAAACATATCACGAGTGGGTTGGCTGAAAAATTTCAGTCCAGGATATGATTAATTAAATATTGAAAAATTATTTTTTTAAACATTTCACTGGTTTGGTTAATAGACAAATCACATACCAATCGAAAGTATGAAGCTCATAGAATAATAGTAATTTGCACCGGTGTGGTTAATGTATGAAACTTATATCAAAATAAAGATAATTTAATTGCAAACACGTCGATATAGGGTTGTCTGCAAAAAATCAGTCTGGAATTCCGGTTGTCGAATTTTTAAGATCAACGTATTGCTGCCAGTGAATACGTGCGCCAGAGAGGTCCGAGCGAACGATCCCGTGTAGTAACAAAGGACGCAGCATAGCAGCTGCGTGTAACTCGGCCATTGAATGAAAGAGAGTGCGCATGTCGTGTGTCCGTGAAATTGAAAATGATAGCGATACACTCGTAAATGCTGTGCATCATTGTATTGGAACAGTTTGCCTCATTCTTCTGAATTGAAAAAGCGTGCTACTACTACTATACTGATTGTTGTTATTTATAAACATTAAATTGTGGTAAAAAATGGCTAAAAAGTGTTTTCTAGGCAATTCGGACGATGATGTTCTTGATTTTAACGATGAAACGTATAAAACCTGTTCGATGAAATTAAATTTTCGTAAAAAGAAAAATTTTAAATACAGTGGCGTTAACTAATGCATCACTTGATTTTGTAGATTATCATACCACGTGCTACAAAAAAGTGACTGCTTTGGGTAAAAAATATAATGAAGAGTTTAATAACTTTCTTGGTGAGAATACGGTACCTAAGTGCATAATAATTTAACCTTCAAAACTATCTTAGTAAATACATCTTTTAAATTTCTTTAATTGTGAAATAATGACATGGAAGATTCATAAATTTATACATTTTTGATTATGTTTTATTCAAATAAATTTTATTAAATATTTTACAGAAGTGAGGTTAAGTTGTCATTAATTCGTATATATTATGTATCTAATGTGTGTATCATCATGGTGTCCACTGCAATGATTTAGAGAAGATTTGGAGTGTAAAATGCTTCAGAGTTGTACTAGTACTACTTACTATACGTTTGGAAAACAGTGAACTATTTGCGGAGTGAACAGCAAAAAAGGAAAATGTAAGAGCACCTTCCAGATCTCGTTGCGAGTCTTTCAGGAGTTCCTTTATTGTTTTGGATTCCTTTATAGTAGTGATGAAGATGGTGGAAGGGGAGGAACTTCAAATTTGTATTCGGTAGGAGTCAAATTGGATAGGTGGTTAAAAAGCCTTCTAAATTTTTATTATTAACTGTTTCCCTTGAAAATTCCATAATCTGTAATTTGGAAACGTTTACCCTCATTTTATTCAAATTACAAAAATGTATATGTATAAAACTAACCAATATCGCTTGTGTAAATCATATTCGGGAAATTGACGGGTCCAGGAGGCGGATTACTATCTGCTCTGACAGTCAGGCTGCCGTCAAAGCACTGAGTGCTTGGAAAATAACGTCGGGACTGGTCCTGGAATGCAGGAGGGCTCTTGATGACATCTCAGCTAAACACAAGGTATCACTGATGTGGGTACTTGGGCACGCTGGGATAAAGGGTAACGGTAACGATATGGCAGATCATCTGGCTAGGATGGGATCCCGCAACAGTTTTGTGGGCCCGGAACCAGCCTTCGGACTATCTGCAAACTTTATTAGGAAAACAACTGGAGAGTGGATCCAGAATCAACACTCTCTGAGATGGAACAACATCTCTGGTCATCTCCGTCAAGCTCTGGAACTATTAGCAGGGCCTGCATAGAGAATAGGACGATTTTGTCTTTCTCTGTATAGGAGTAACTTGAGTTTGCTAGTAGGCCTATTAACGGGTCACAACACCTTCAGGCGTCACCTGTTCGTGATGAGGATGGTCAACGACCCAACGTGCACGTGGTGTGGTGAAGAGGAAGAATCCTCGGCACACATCTTGTGTTGCTGTGAAAGCCTGGGTTATCACTGGCAGACTATACTGGGCTCAAGTACCTTGGAACCAATAGAGATAAAACGGATAGAACCTAAGAATGTACTTGCCTTTGCTAAAAGGGCAGGTCTTAGGAACTAGCGCGGATAGAGGCGCAAAAGGGCCCATCGTGTGGCCTATGCACCAGTCACATTCGGTGCTGGATAGCCTCTGGTCCTTATTCATTCATTCAACCAATTAATTCAAGTGTAGCTCAGACACAATTAAATGAATAAAAAGGTTTAGCTTATTTCTACACAATAAACTAGTCATTTTTTGAATTGAGATCTTGGTGCAACTCAATTTCAACGGAATGCAAAATCGGTGGTGTTGGAATTAAGGGTCTAGGGTATGGCGCGCGAACTTGAGAATTCAAGAAAATACGTATTCCCGTGTTAGCGAGGAGGCGTGGCCGCCTGTTCCCTTCCTCCACTATGTGTGTATAAAATAAGGGGAGGTAATTAAAAAACTTTTTTGAAAAAATTGCCCAGAGTTGTTATTTACTAAGTTCTGAACTATCACCTTCTGAAATATTATGTGTGTAGCTTGAAAAACAAATGAGTTGTGCGTTTACTTGCAAATCAGTGTTTTACATGGCAAATACATACATGGTGTTAATTAAGTATGTTAACAGACTTTAACCACGAATAGTACTCCGAAAAATACAAAGAAAATGTCATATGAGCATGGGTCCGGAAATGCCTCCTAAGGGAGCTACGCTCCTTTGCATGGGGCACCCTGAAGACGGTTTTCCCTCGATATTCTCGAAACCATTCATAACAAAATTACGAAATTAGGTACGTTAGGTAAACTTTTGACATTGAATCTGATTCTGAATTAGGAATTTCACTATTTTGATCAGAGGCGTATCATACGGGAGGAGTTAAGGGTAAAAGTAACCCCATTTTCTAAATGGTAACTTTTGACATTTTGATTTTAGAATATGATTTCAGATATTTCTACGTGAAAATGGTCTCTTGGTATATCCCGATAGGGCTAACCGTTTTCGAGAAAAATGCAAATTATTGAATCGATGCAGGCTATTGTAAATAAAACTCTCGAAAACGGTTAGCCCTATCGAGATGGACCGAGAGACTATTTTTACGTAGAAATATCTGAAATCATATTCTAAAATCAAAATGTCAAAAAATTGCCATCTAGAAAATGGGGTTATTTTTACCCTTAACTCCTCCCGTATGATACGCCTCTGATTAAAATTATGAAATTCCTAATTCAGAGTCAGATTCAGCGTTAAAAGTTTACCCATCGTACCTCATTTCGTAATTTTGTTATGAATGGTTTCGAGAATATCAAGGGAAAACCGTCTTCAGGGTGCCCCATGCAAAGGGGCGTAGCTCCCTTAGGAAGCATTTCCGGACCCATGTTCATAAGATATTTTCTTTCTATTTTTCGGAGTACTATTCGTGGTTAAAGTTTGTTAACATACTTAATTAACACCCTGTATGTATAATCCGGGTCCCTCAAGCCACAAAAATATATTTTAATGGATATGTACGAAAACACTCTAATTTTCAAATTAAGTTTTATTTTCGTCACATGTATTGATAGATAGATAGAATGGCATTATCAAGCTGTGAATAAAAAATAATGCTTTTCCAGCACTCCATGTAAAATTTAAATGGTAGCTTATTCGAGTGTTGATTGGTACTGTTGTTTTTTTCTATGCAGTTTAATACCGTCATTTGGGCCATGAAGTTTGTGCTAATAGCATGATGATGGAGTGTCCATACTAATTACGTGCGAGATACTAAAGTTTAATGAATAGTTTCAATAGAGTCGCGTGCGTTTAATATGATGTTTTGCTCCGTTTTGTGAAATATAGGCATTTAGTGATTTAATGTAAAGTCAGTATTAAGCCTGTTTGAAACATGTGCGCATTAATACTTTGTATTATGGAACTGGATGGTTTTAATTAATACTGGATATATTACAGAAATGAATAAAGCTCATAACATTATGAATCCGATCCTTTCGATAGACATAGTGGTCGATTTTTAAAAGCTCACATCAAATAACCGCCGATTTTCCTGTGAATAATGTACAAACTAATCAACTATCGCATACGTCGAGCGGCTTATAAACTGCCAGAGATACAGGCACGAATTTAGAGGAGGCCTAACGTTATATAATGCCAACCACTAATCTGAAATAACCCCCCCCCCCTCGCCCTCCAGTAACGAAAAATATATCCTCCCATAGTGAAACTATATCTACCTGTATTCAGAATTACAGCTGCCAAATTCGGTATTTCGATGAAGAACATATTCAAAAAGAGGACGCATTTTAACAACTTTGCGAAATCTATAACACCTCCAACACAGATATACCTATGCACCTATGCCAAGACGATTATGTAATCTAATGAAAAAGAAAAATTTGCTTTCTCTGATGTTGAGCGATTAATACAAAGGTATTAATTGCGGACTATAATAGATGCCTATCTAACCTCTAATGCTGCCACACCAGACACCAAGATGGTGTCCTTATTTTACCTCATATATGACACATGATGAAAAAGGTATTCAGAGAAGAAAAATGACATTTTAGTTGAAGAATCGTGCGTTAAAGAGAAACCACAATTGGTTTTATCAAGTTCAATGGCAGTTCTGTGTCACAAAAAGTTACTATTGCTACTTTGTCGTCTGAACACAAAAAATCGTGAAAGTGGAGAACTTAGCAAGGGAACATGACTTCTGGAATGAATGAATGTTAATTAAAATACAAGGTTTTTATCAGTTTATGGTACAAAGTAAAAAATGTAATTTCTATTTGCGACGCAAAAAAGTGTGAGCCCAAGACTCTAGACTTCTCGGCCTGAACCTGCCAATTTAAATTCTAATTACTTACAAATCTGGTTGAAAATTGTAAGATTCCGTAGTAGTCCTGAAAATGATAACTGCTCAAAACCAACTACCGCGATTTGTTTAAATTTTAGTAGTTCCTAACATTTGGCCTGCAGTATATATGTGTAAATTACCCAAAACCACTGACTACAAAAATTTAGTCGATGTCCAAAACAAAATCTATCCCATTTCAGAAATGAATGAATCTCAACTCATTCATAAACAGTAGTTTGCATACTTTTGTATCGGGGGCACTTTTATCAGTGTCCCAATAGGAGCGCGATTGTTCAATGCAAGGCTCTGGCTGTAACCATTTTTGACTCTATAAATTGATAATTTTTGACGCAAAAACGTGTTTTTCGTTTTTTTTTAAACTTTAATCTATGTTAATGTTGACCCCGATTTTAGAATAAGTTTATTCAGGGTGATTGAAGAGACCGTAAATTTAGTCAAAAAAGCGTCACCTTTGGCAATTTTTGAATAATTGTCTATTAGGAAATTTCAAAAAATACGTCGACAGCAACATAGCCCTGCAACTGCCCTTTTTCTTCATGCTCATATTTTTTTCAGTTCAGTTATCTCAAAATCGATAGTTCAGAAATGGTTACAGCTGAACCATTGCAAACAGCTCTCATGTACGTTCTATAAGCCCCTCTTAAAGAGTTAAATATCACAATCCTAACCTAGGCCCCCCGAAACTATATCCTAGATACGTGCCCGCAGCGATAGTCCCTTCGATCATATATACCTAGATAAATTATGCAGAGGATAGTTCTGAGTCCAAGACAGGGATAGATACACATAAGCGTCAATTCGCGTATACATTGGTAGATTTTAAATTTGGCGCGCTTTGTCTGTCAACGAAGAAAGTGACAGAGGTTAACCGGCCAGCGCTTAGGCGTCATTTCACGATTTAATCTTTGTTTACGTTGGTGGCTGAGTGTGTTTTGAGTAGTATTGTGCAAATTGTGATTAAAAACAATGGTTGGAACCTGTTCTCTGTGCAAAAAGGAACATATACCGGGTGAGGGTCGATTTTGTCACACGTAAGTAATGTTTATGTCATATTTGCTGTGGCGTAACTTTACGGTATGTCATGATACTACGACTTTAGAAGGTATGCTCACGCGCATGATGTCTTCCATCTCGCTTCCACCTGTGACGTCATCGTGTGACAAACGGGGTTTGTTTACTCGTTTAGTTACAGGTTATAGCCGAAACATTTTCAGTTTATTTTCTTGAATTTACTCGTTTACCGTAGTAAAGTTTGATAAAACATTATTTGCGATTCTGGAGTTTAACACATATTTGAACAATGGTTTATTGTGTGGTTGTGGGATGTAATAATAAAAAAGTAAAAACTATTCGTCACACTACCGCTACTTGGGATGGTTTGGAAAATTTGGCATGTTTCATTGCATTTAAGTTGAAAAATAAGGAGAATCTGGGTTGTATCCCAGATTGCACAGATACTTATCTCAGTTGGGTCAACCATTTAACAGAAGGTGGACTACAAAAACATACAGATGAGTTCTTGGCAAAATGTAATCAGCTCGGCCATATATTTTCCAACTATAATGGAAACGCTTTGAAAATTGAAAAAAAACTATCTTGCGAATTTAAACAAATTATCAGAGAATGTATATGTGACTGATGAAGCAAAGATGAGCTTGTTTTCTAGATGCAAAATGTATTTCAGAATACGAATTCTTGATAGGAGAATTAGAGAGACCTCGAATATTAGAAAACTGAAATTCACTAACACTGTAAAATAGTATAAAGTAATAAGTATACAGGGTCCTGCGACAGTGCATCCAGCTTTCCTAGCGCCTTTCCTATTTGGAATAAAAAAAATGCTACATAAAATAAAAATGCGCTAAAAGATGGTTGGAGATTTACAGGTTGCAGAACGTGTTTTGATATTTCATTTTCAGTTCATATAGAGAACGGCTAGTTCTATATGCTCTTATTCACCCCTTTTTCAGTTCTTATTATCTGTCCAAAATATATTTCCCCACAGACTCATATATACAGAATCAATACCTAACTACAACACAAGAGCGCAACAAATAATGTGCCCTATACCCAGGCCATCAGAAACCATCACTACAAGTGGATCAAACTTTTTAATTCAAACATATTATTAAACAGATACATCGTGTGAAAACATTTTGAAAAAAATTGATGAAAAACCTGTTATTGCTAGGAATCCTTAGTATAGGAGAATTAACCTGTACTATCTAAATACAATGCCCAGAAGGATATTGTATTGTTGTATTGTGATATGTTTTTATTTTATGTTTAACATATACGCGGTTGTGACATATACTTGAATAAATAAAAAATAAGAAAATTTGGTTATGTATTTTTCCACCAATCGTTAGCAGAAAAAAGTCAATATTCATTCGCCATAAACATAATGCCATTATGCTTGTTCATGATTTTTAAAAACCTCTAATGACAAAATCATGTTATTTATTTCTTGTCTACCTTTTATTAAGAGAATTATACAGTAAATACATATGTAAATTGGCTTGAAGAGCTGGTGACGCAACATCATAATCTATATATAAAAAATAAGAACAGTAATCAAAGGCTCCTGAATGGAGTATATAAAAATTCCACCCCCTATCCGAGAAATTTTCCCACAAAAAGATGGTTTCACTAGGCACTCCACCTCTTATATGAGATTTTAGAAAATACGTCCAGGCCGCTCTGGCTCTGTTCTTTTTCCACAATGTAAATTTTTTTTTGAGTACATACATTCAAATTTTTGTATCTGAAATTCAGAACGCTCGGAACTACTGCAAACGGGTCAGGCGTCGATTAATATCAATTCTCTGTATAACTATTTCACCAAGGTTTCATTCAGATACAGAGCAATATGTATCGTTTATATTATACTATGCATGTGCTATTTTCATTCTGTATGAATATTAAATATCTAAGACAGATATAACAAGAAACGAAATAAAACTTTCAAAAATCAATGCTTTGGCGCCATGTGCTTGTACACTTTTGTCACACGGTGACGTCATGCGCAGACCGGTTCGAAATCTGTCCGCCAAGTGATCATATCTGTCAGTGTCGCAGTATCATGACGGTATGTGCTTGCAACAGTCTCTTAGCGTCTGACGTTCCTTTATCAAGTTTCCATTTGAAAAAAAAGATATGGGCAGTTAACAAATGCATCTCAGTTTACTATAAGTATTTGTAAGTCTGCGGAAAAATATCTCAAAGTCCAGTTATCTTTTAAAAAACTGAGTCCACGATTTTTAAAAGTACCGACTTTTTGTTATATCATGCAATGAGGAATCTACCTCATACAGTTTTTGACACATTTGACAATCATTTATCTGATCAGGAGAACTGTCTTGATCTAACAAAACTTATTTTAAAAAATGTTTTAGTTTAAGATTTCACCACGAAACGTCTAAGTTGAAGTCAGTTGAAAGGATCAGAAATGTATTCACCAAAACCATTTTATTTAAAAATCAATGAGAAGTATAGCTTGTAGATGAATAATCTTGAAATAGGTAAGGCACGAGCTGATGTAAGTTCTAACTTAGGACATACAGACCTACTTCAAAAATAATAAATTTTGCTGAAGGCAGCTTACAATGTCTAATCATCAGAAAAGTAAGTAAGTAAGTATTATGCGATGAACTTTTCACTTAGTGCTAAAATGGCTAAATATTCAATTGAAAAGGTTCAGAATAAGTTCTCTGTACTCTGTACTAGTCCACCGAATATATTGAAATTCATAATCAGAAACTTTCTGTTAGGTAAGGCATACTATGAATTGCAAGGATTCTTGAATGATCAACTAGTACTGTGATAACTGCTCGGTTTGTTTACTTTTGTTCCATATGACGTACTGTTGAACCTTTAATGTGAATATGTATTGTACACAATTTATTTAACGAATATATGGATGAGTATGCATTTTTGTATGTTTGTATGTTTTCATTAATTTTATTTTATGTATGTAATTTGTCTTATTCTTTTGACAAGTTATATGCCCTAATACGGTTATTTGGAACCAATAAAGATTATCTATCAATCTATATCCTTTTGGTCATAGATCCAGTGTTCTGCTGTCTTTGTTTTAACACAAATTATATCTGTTATTGTTGAGTGATATATTATGATGGTTTCATTGACTTTTTTTGTCCTCAACTGTCAGCTACTTTATTACTTTTAAAGGATTAATAAAATGTTTGTTTTGTACAGTGCTTCATTCATAAGTATTTTGATGTAACAGAGCTAACAATCAACTCCCATATTCAGTATATTGTTTTGTTAAAAGTGGACTGACGACACTGAACACATTTACATATCAATCTCAGATAGAAGTTCGTGACCCCCTTTCAAATGTATATGCACCCGCCTATGTTCTGTCTAGTGTAAACATCTTGGATGTTTACAAAATCCACTAAGATGATGCAAGCAAACAATCACTGTGTTGAATAGCTACCATTACTTATCTAGTTATATATGATCGAAGGATAGTCCACTTTAATCCTATTTTGCCTCTGCCCACAAGCATCCAGGAAGAATTCCATTATATCAACAAACCCAATGACACCCAACTGAAAACCTGCCTGCCGGCTCACAACGGAGTGGAGGGCCTGGAAAAGTCTCAACAGGATTAAATGCCAATTTTCAGCAATTTTGAAAAAAGGGGTTTGTACCAATTTAAAATTAATGGTAGAACTACCAATTTAATAAAACAATCATTTCACAATATCCAAATCAATTACCTATTTATTTTAGAATGATTGAATCGGAATTTTAATTTTAACGCCATCTGCACTCCAACTGACTAAGCTGGATAAAAAATTTAAGAATCGAAATAAACTCAAAACAAATTCATTAATTGGGTTATTACACAAAAAAAGAATGTTTAATTTGAAAAAATACTGTTACAATGTTGGAATTGATAGCTTATTTTTGGGTAAAATGAATCCTAAAATGTTATGAATCTGATGATGAATCAGATTAAGGTCAATTACATATTTTGTTATTTTAATATCGATTGTTAAAGTACCTAGGTATTTTTTGTTTTAATAATGCATGTTTTACAGAATAAAATGTCTTTTCCAACAGTCGCGTTTATTTGTGTTTTTATCCTAACTTTTTCCATTAAATATAACTATCAACTAATTTTAAGATTCCCGCGAATTTAAATTTAGGAAAAAAAGTGCTAATCTAGGGAAATTTTGAAGATCACTCAAGGAATTTTTCTCAAAAATATCGAGACGCATTATTCTAATAAAGGCTTCGACAAATCTTATCTGTTGGATGATATTTAGCAAAAGCTTTCTATTGGGTATTGCGGGCTATGTTAACAAGTATCATCCAATAGTATTTTATCAATATTGGAAACAAAACGTCAAAGCTGGCACTTTTCGTCATATCATATACAGGGTTACTGGTAACTCGACCACTTTCCTGCAAGAGGTGATAGAGGGACTCAAATGTAATAGATTTAACGCCCCATATGTAATTTCGAAAACCGATAGCTTTCGAGATAATTAACATTTAATGTTTTTCAACCAAATGTCCAAATTTCCACACAAGATCCTGAACTAAGAAAAAAACCTGTTGTTGAGTCTGATAATTTTTATTTCAGTATTTAACTAACACATACACAAAGCTAACTTAGTATTAAAATGTTTCAAAATACTAAACAGTTCCAAACTAAATACAAATATTTAAAAAATAATGAACAAAATTTTTACATTCACCGTGGAAAAAAAATTATCTAGCTCAAAAAAAATTATACAAACGGTTGAACAAATCGCTAAAAAATCTTTCCTACCTAATAACCGTTTAATTAAATGCAGTCAAAGTTTCTAGACATCTTGCTCAATGTGTTGCCCTTGATTTCGGATGCAAGTACGGAACCGCTCCCTCACGTCGGTTTTTGTAACTCGTGTTGAAGAAGTTCGTTTCATCTCCTCCGCTGCATTGATAATGTTTTGCCTTAGTTCGTCAGCAGCATTAACTGGAGTCTCGTAAACCAATGCCTTCGTGTGACCCCAGACGTAAAAATCAAGATGTATCAGATCTGGGCTCCGCGCAGGTCATGGGATGGGTTCACCCCTCCCTATCCATTAGTTCGGGTATGTGTTGTCCAACAACTGCCGAACTGTGATAGGGTAATGTGCTGGACAACCATCATGCTGGAATATCTTGTTGTTGATGATTCTGCATTATGTTGATCAATTTTGTTAAATAGTTACTTGTGGTTGTATTGTCATTCTTGTCCTTGGAATAGGCCATCAGATAAGGAAGTTTGTAAAATAATTTGTTTGACTGGTTGTGTATCTTTTTTTGAGCTAGACACTTTTCTTTCGCGGTGAATGTAAAAATTTTGTTCGTTATTTTTTAAATAATTGTATGTAGTTTGAAACTGTTTAGTATTTTTACACTTCTAAATACTAAATTAGATTTGCGTATGTGTCAGTAAAAAACTAAATTGAAAATTACTAAAATCGACAGCAGGGTTTTTTCTAAATTTGGGATGTAGTGTGGAAATTTGGACATATCGTTGAAAAACATTAAATGTTAATTATCTCGAAAACTATCGGTTTTCGGAATCACATGTGGGGGGGTTAAATCTATTGCATTTGAGTCCCTCTATCACTTCCTGCAGGAAAGTGGTCGAGTTACCAGTAACCCTGTATAGATAAGTCTTTTATAACAAAACTATAACAATAGTAACAAGTACATATTTGTTGCAATATAGGCGATGAATGAAGTTTGCAGCTCGAGACGAAGTCTGCGATCGGAATTAATATATTTTTGAATGGTTGAAATTAGATTACAAACTCCAGTAATAACCCAGCCCGTGCAACTATTTTCTTTCATTTATTTTTAACCAAAAAAGTATTGATATGCTTTTTTCTCGTGTAGACACATTTTTTCTACCATCGACATAAATATGTTTTTGTATAAAATTTTATTATATATTTTACAAATACATCATTATCATTTGATAGACCAACAATCCAGTAATCAAATGTACTTTTGTGGAATCTGATTGGTTCAGATTAGCAATTCTTGCTAAAATCTTTGTTAAACAAGAGAATGCAATCTTTCACCCATTTAGGATGGAAAATTAGACTGGAAAAGATACTAGATGGTTCATAAAGGTCGATTGCACATAAAGTATGTCTTTTTTCACCTTTTTGAAGTAAATTTCCAGAGAAATCAATAATTTTCAGAGAACTTTGAAAGATGCATGTTCTTGAACGGGCTGCTCTGATTGGCCAAAGCCTTTGTTAAAACGACTGTGTTGATAAAATCGGGGCATACACATACAGTTCATTCGCTACACTCGATCACACACTTCGGTTTAATAAAAGGGAGGATAACTCAAAGGCCTCAGAGCCAATAACAAATAAAAAAAACTCAAAGGCCCCCACAATGACCTTTGACCTCCGATATCTCACGGTGGACAAGGGTAGTCATATGAGTTTTTTTTTTGTTCTTCGTGAGAACAGCAAAACGAAGGTCTCTGCAAAATTTTGGCTGCTTCGGCCTCATGCATTTGTTTTTACCATTTTCCCTGGAGTATACGCTAGCACTTAATGGAAGTAGCTTTGCTGCGCGGGAAGCCAAAAGTCAAGTACCTATCGGACCGCCCCCGTAGATTAAAATACTGAATTCTACTTACTGCACTTTGGTCACTTTAGACGTGTCGAAGCCGTAGATTTTGACGTTTGAATAATGTTGCTCCAGATTCACTGCTGCTGTCCCAGCACCAATGACAATCTTATCGATCACCACCGGGTTTATTCCCACCAGGTTCAGGTCATTTATCGCTGAAATTTAAAACACGGCTAACACACTCTCTACAGGTATAGATGACATCAGAAATATACGATTTGTTTGCATTTTTTGCTAGCAAGCGAAAGAAAGTCACAAAAATTGGACACATGCAAGCTGCAAGCCCTTACACACACGTTTAGTTTGGATGACAATGCACGATAAGTTATATGACGTCGTTCTAAATCCAATAGTGGAATAGTTATTTAATGCAAGTCTACAATATGGGTATCCATATTAATATGAGAACGCCCAGTAGATGCTAAGGGGAATGACAATCTAATGAGAGGAATGTCATCACTGACAATAGACACAATAGATCCACTGATGTCATTTTTAGTCAAACGATGCATTTTGTTGTGAGAGTTTGGGGAAAATACGATTCAAAGCTGGCAAGTTGTTTTATCACTGCATGGACCTGACGACCTGAGAGAAGAGAGTTTTTGCATTTGGCGCTCAACTAGAGGCCTGCGGTGTGAGCAAGAATCTGGCAGCAGTCACAGGAGATTTTGGATCGAATTGTACGAGTTCCTTTATACAATCTACGCAGTGGTCATCGCCAAGTTGTATGGACGACGGTGACGACATCAACATGAGGTTAGGAGGTAGCTAACGAACCGCTGGTGCACCGAGCAACCACGAAGGGTAGACCGGACAGCCGAGCCCGTATGTATGACTGTGACAGCGACGTAAGTGGTAAAGAAGATCCGCGGTAAGGATTTTCCAATAATAAGTTGTAAAGGAACATCTGGGGTGCTGGACTGACTTTGGGAAAGTAATAGGGATAAACTCGTGTTGTTAGTGGACCAACACAGTTTTAAGGTTATGTTTAGAGTAGGTCTATATTTTTAGTTTAGTTTAAGGTTTTCGTGATGTCTAATAAAAGGAAATCTACGAAAATGAGTGGATATCAAGATAGCGCAAATTCTAAGTTATAAACTATCATTCAAATGATGGCAAATAATATGTATTTTTAGATATAATACGATTATGCGTTTTGTTGTAAGAGTTTGGGGAAAATATACTATTCAAAGTCGGTGAGTTGTTTTATCGCGTGTTCGCGAACTTACTCGGCTCGACGTCGGTGACACACGTGAAGCTGAAATCACTCATTTTGACAATTTTCCTAAATAGAGAGTTTTTGGTCCGCACATACGTCACTGAAATCGTGGTTATCGTTATTTGGAGTCTGCGCAGTAACGATTTGACACACAGTTAACTTTATTAAACATAACGGACGTGGTTAATTACGTCAGATTAGCGGTATCGTTATTTGTGCTTTTATGGTTATTTTTATGTGACATTTGCTACGTCATCGTATATATTTTTATGTTCTGTGGTGTTGTGTGATGACAAATTGTCAATTGTGAAGTGTTTTGTTTATCTCGCAATCGACGTCTAGGGCACAATCCGTTCTAATCACGTATTTTGTTTAGAATGTCCAAATTAACCTAAAATTCCTACACTTGTCAACGGTGACAGTACTGACAGTTCGATTCCTTAAAGTCTGACGCGTCCAAAGACTCTACATTTTGCGACGAAAAGTTATCGTTATTAACGACAAAGTTAACCATAACCATAACGAAATTGTCGTTTGCCGTGACTGACCAAAAACTCTCTAATAAACCAAACTTTTAACATACGCCAAATACAACAAGAGTTGCGCATCGATGGCCTGCCGAAACAAAGTGGTAGCTCGCGGCTCGCCGAGACAAGCTACGAGCAAGATTTCTTCCCAGTGGGATCGCCGGCGGTTTGCGCGACGGTTTTAAAGTACGCGTACTTATGGTGACACACAGGCGAAAAAGGTCGTCGAGCCATAAGTACGCGTACTTGCTCGTATGTGTGTATCACCCCTTTTACTTAACACACCGATAGGTGAGGGGAGTATTGTGATCCCGAAAATTTTCGATTTTGAGGTAATACACTTTTTGGGCATTGCCTACATAACAAAAAACCACGTCATTCATTTCCGTCGGTCCGTCTGTCTGTCTGTCTGTCTGTCGGTCTGTCGGTCTGTCAGCTCAAACTTCGTTTTTAAGCATTTTAGAGGTTCCTGATCATTTTCTGCGTTCTTTTGGGTGGGGGTGAAATTAGGGTGGTTGGGGGGTGGGAGGTTGAAAAATTGATAAATGCCTTGTAGTCATAATAGGCTGTTCAATAACCTGCGAAGGAAGACCTAGCGATATAAATTACCTTTTTAGGTCCATTTGAACACTGCCTAGCCTATTATGGAAACTAAGGGACTCAGAATTTTCTGTATACATACGGGTATTTATTGCTTTAGATCGTTTTGTATTTTATAACGTGAACACTATTAAATTGATTCTAATGCAAGTCTGACACAGCATTACTACCGTGGTGAGTATGGAAAACGCGTATGCTTGTTAAGAGTCGTGTCAGTGGCAGCGTAACAATAATCAAAAAACTACAAGTATGAAAACAACTCAAACTTCCTACCCTTTTTTTTGGGTGGGGGTGAAATTGGGGCATTGTAAAACTGAAAAGTTTGTAGTATTGATAATAGGCTGTCCATTGACCTGTGAGGGAAAGACCTAGCGGCATAAGACAATTTTAGGAGGGGGGGGGGGGGGCTGGCGATTCTTTGCTTGCAAGGGATCTCAGACTGTAGCGATTATTGAAGAATATGTGCTCCTGACCAATGGAAAAGGGCGGAAAACAAAAACGAAACTCGAACATAGTATTGGCACGCTTGATAAAAACAAGAGTTTTTAGTTTGTTTTAGTTTTGTTTTTCAGGTTCCATAAAAAATTGTGAAATCGAAAGTTGTGCTTGTCACAAGAGCCCTGTTAACTTTCTTAAATTAGAATTCCTAAACTGGCCATTAGCAATTCTTCCTGCGCGGACAATTTTTTTAAAAGAAAATAGGTTAATGTAAGAATACGAAGAGTTGTAACCACACCGTTCATTCAAAATGGGAACTTAAAAATGACAACATTGTCTATACCTTATGGAATTTGTAATTTTTGAATTTCGATAAGAACAGGATTTTGGTATACTGTTTGATGAGGGGATTAGTTTTGCATACCGTGTTTGTATGATTAGCTTAAAGGGCAAGTAAATGCTTGGTTTTGTTTGGAAAAACCGTAAGAATTTCCCCACTAATACCTTCCAAACTGTATCCTGGTTGTTAGTATGCAATATGGGCCTGTTTCTGGTCTATACAATATAAATCTCCACTAGACAATTTGAAACGTGTGCAGTATGCATTTTCACGTTTTGTCTAATTTAGACTACGTTAGAATAAGTACTCTTGAGGATAGGAGTATATAGTGTTTGCAGGATATTTTGTTTACAAATAAAATTTAGTCGTATTGTGATATATTACTATCACAACAACAAAATATAAATACGCAGCTGTCCGTTTAGTGGAAAACTGGCATCACAGTTACATAATCGTATAATCGGAAGCGTACGCAGGATGAATGCATACACGTAATTATCTATTTAGGCCGCCAACAGCCATCGGCGATATGGCAGCGGCAAATTTAATGCCAATTTATTTTGCAAATTCGACTTCTGCTGTGATCGATATTGTGTCCATCGCAGATAATGACATATTCGCGTAATTTGTCGGATAACACAGCTACACAACAGTACTTGTCAATTCGTGGATGACACCTAACTGCACCGAAGCCAATTAAGTAGTCTCAAAACATTCTATATGCGTAGCTGAAATCGAAGTAGTGCTCTCGTTTGACACTGAAATGGCACACTGTGTTGCTGACATTTTTTGTATACCATGTTATTTAGTTAGAATATCTCCCATCGTATGTCCTGCGTGTCGTAAGAGACGACTAAAAGGTACCGAACTACTGTCGGTTTAAACAGTAACCTCTTCTCAACCAACAGCTTTGGGTGGACGAGATGAGAAGAGTCAGGACACCTTCTTGTCCTTGGGGTGAGAAATTGCCCCTAAAGGCGGATGAACCAGTAGATACCATCTGGTCAACGGCATGAGGATGCAGAAAGCAAATGGGAAACTACTGCATTAAAGATCTTGATGATATCCCAAGAGAAACTCGTAAAATGAGTAAATGCATTTTACAACATGTCTGTTGACATTGTAACTACGATGATGATGTTATTTAGTAGAAAAGGTTCTTCGGACTTTAGGATGAAGTACTGCAGAGGTTTTTTTACTCAAAAACCTGACGTTTCGGTGTTCATTTTACGCCTTCTTCAGGGCTAAAATTCATATGAAGACGAAGAAATATACAGGGTGTCCCACGACGATTAAGACGAGCAATATATCGGAACTGGGCAGTAGTAGAGAATTATAATTTTGGTGTGTAAATTAGAGCAAATGTTGTATCTTTTCTTATTATTGTGTTACCCAATGAGGTATTTGTTCTTGGTCACGTGAAGACCGATTCAAAATTTTAAATGGGACACCTTGTATATTTGTAGCTTTCACGAAGGAAGCTTGTGGCCAAAAAACTTAATTTAGATGAGAAAATCTTGGGGTTGTGGCCAAAATTTTGAAAAAAGAGACTGGGTCACAGCAAAGAGGAGACTCTTATTGCCATCTTCAGGGCTTTCTACATAGTTAGAAGAAAAAAGAAATTTAGTTTCAAAATATATAATAAATTAAAATATAAGAAGATTCCTTGTGGTGAGTGTAATAGGTCATATATAGGACAAACATCAAGATATTTGCAAGGTAGGATTAATTCACATAAAAGTGATATAAATCGTAATATAACTAGCTGTGGTTTAACACAACATGCCATGATACAGGCCACACAGTATCTTGGAGCAATGCTAAGATCTTGGATGTTGAATCTAACTATTTTAAACATTTCTGGAAATGGTACATATTAAAAACACCCCTAATAATTTAAATAGGAGGTCTGACATTGATGGTTTGAGCTGCATTTACTCTTATATCTTAAATATGGAGAGGGAAAGGTTTGCCGGGGTTCCGTCACGACCTCAATAGTCGTGTTCGAGTCGCGACAGATTTTTTCTTTTTTATATATTTTTCACTACGATTTTTATTATCCTATTTTAAGCCACCGTGTATTCACGTTTTACAACTGAGATCCTGGTTCTTTAGTATTTTTTGACTTTTCAGGCTTTTGTTTTCTCACAGTTGGTATTGCTCAACTGTCAATATAATTAATATTAATATTTCATATGTCAGTCGTTTTCCCTTGCTGCTTTCTGTCTCCACATTTCATAAAGTAACGGCCATTGTATCACCTGTTAGACCAAGAAGGTCTTTATTTAAGGAAATCTAGGTCATATAATGTGTGTTTTCAAACCACGGATTTCGCAATACCTTCGGGTTTGAAATTTCAACATGTAAAGGTCGTTTCTGTGTGTTTGTAATTCACAATTATATGTTGTTTGTTTCCTGACCTGTTAGTGGAGGACGCCATGATAGCATAGTTTTTAAAAATTTTTTGGAAAAATTATGACGATTATTATAGCTGCATTAAGAAGTCCTTTGCACTCAATGCAATTGCTGTTTTTAAATTGGCAAACCCCAACGTTGTGTGTATCTTTTTAAAAAATTTATTATATATTTTGAAACTAAATTTCTTTTTTTCTTCTATGTAGAAAGCCCTGAAGATGGCAATAAGCATTGCCGAAAGCTTGGCTGTTAGCACCAGAGTCTCCTCTATGCTGTGACCCACTCTCTTTTTTCAAAATGTTGGCCACAACCCCAAGATTTTCTCATCTAAATTTGTACCTTTCTGTATTCCTCTCAATAAAACAATTCCAATAAAGTCACACTTGGGGGTCTAAAATAATTAGTTCAAGAGCTACAGGTGCTTATAGAATTGTACCACTGCTATTCTGAAACACTAGAATTAGTATGCAGTGTTGCCGTTTCACAAGTAATTACTTGCATTCGCAAGGATTAAGGGGTCTTGCAAGTAAATTTGCAATTAATGAGACAGTTGCAAGTAACATCGAACAATTGAGTACGCTGTCATTTAAACATTGATTTAGATTTCATCTATTAATACCATTGAGCGATTATTATGAACCATAACATCCCTATCCATAGCCTGTACTGAAAACTGCCTAAACTGGTTATCTTTCTAGCAGTTTGCTGTTACGGTAGGGCTATTCCAACCTACGGTTCTATTACCGTCCCAGGACCGTTTTCATAATGCCCCGCCCATTTTACGATTCTAGACTCGATGATTGGTTGGTACGCTGGTGGACCAACCAATCACCGCTTTTAGAACTGTAAAATGGGCGGGGCATTATGAAAACGGTTATGAGACGGTAATAGAACCGTAGGTTAGAACAACCCTTATGTAACGTGATTTGTGATAACGTGACGCAAGCGACATTTGCTACGTTCTGTGTTCTACCATGTTCATGTTCCCTCCAGTGTCTAGTGCAAGGAATTGCAAGTAATTGTTTAGCATGTGCAAGGAATTGCAAGTAATCTGTTTGGTATCTGCAAGGAATTTAGGTTTGATCTCTTGGCAACACTGTTAATATGTTATTCAACGATACGATAATGACGGTAGTAACTCACGCGTTGAAATTTGCGGCACGAGCCGGAAGCGAGTGCTGTAAATCAACAAGTGAGTTTTTACCATTACCGCGAGTTAAATACTGTACTTTATCTACGACCAACTATATGAATAGTACGATTTAAATGCATAATAATTTCACAATATTGACACCTCAACCTCACTTCTCTGTAACTTAAATATGTAAATACTGTCAGGGTTCGAATTAGCGTTTGACGATTCATAGCGACATTTGCAATTGTTACAGCGTCTATTTGATCCTATCCATCTCCAAGAGATCAGTACTATAAAAAACTAGATCCACCGAAGAGAAAGAGCGCAAAAAATGCATGGTATTCACGTGTTCTCGATATTTGCGAGACCTGTTTACAGGCACATATCCAGGATTTCATTTTGGGGGGGTCCAGATTATGGATGTCACTTGCTTGACCTTTCGGGGGGTCCAGATTAGTGTTGCCACCTTAAATTTGCTCTCGCCTGGGGAAGGGGTGCAAAAATTTGTGGATTCCATTTTTACACAGCATTATATAACGTTTCGGAGGGGTCCGGACCCCCTGGACCGCCCCTCTAAATACGCCTGGTAACCACTGACGGTAACAGTCAGTCCTTCCTGGAACGACAAATGGAGCCTGTCATACGAAAGGACACTTATTATAATTTTTTATATTCAAGTAAAATTAGAAAAAAATTACCAAACCCGACATAAGATTTATTAGCAGGAATGGACCACCTATCTACCCAAATAAGCTGAAGTACGCTGATTTTAACAGTGTTGTTTAACAGTTGTTGTTCCTCAATATCTGAATCTGAATTACGACCACTTCTTCCAAAATGTTTTCAAAATCTTGACTTTGGAGATTCGTTGAAATAAGAGATGATTATGCAAAACGTGAATGAGCTTGAAGACCAGCTTAATATTATGACCATCGTAGGATTTTGACCATATGAGTTTCTTAACAGAAGCATGTTTATTTGTATTTACATATTTACATGAGCAGGAACCAACTTGCTTTTGCGTACTCATCCTAGCTTCATATTCTAATCAAATATTGAAAATACCCCTACCTGGCCTGCCAACGAATATACCTTCAAGGAATACGTTCAACCTGATCTTGTACAGTTTTGATATCATACTCGTATTTCATCTAGCAATCTATACTAACGACTTATAATTTTTCAATAATGGTGTACATCTCACATATTGTGGATTATAATACAGCTATATTTATGCAGCGGAGAAACAGGAAACAAAAAAATGTGATGTTTATGTTCATGTGTTTTCGATGTTTGGCAAACCTGTTTAGACCACAATACGTCCGCGGCCATATTATGAGGAGGCGTCGACAAACAGCTGTGTATTAGATTCTTCAAGAAAGGCGGCCTGTTCTCCAAATTTGTCGGTGCCAGGCGTGCGCTTAGGCATTGGCATTTCCAAGTGGTGTAAGCTTGCCTCTGACCAAGCCACGAAAACTCACTCTTTGCTCATCTGCTTTCCCGTTTCTCCTCTGGATGGATATTAATGAATTTCTTCATTAGATTATTACTTTGACAATATGGAAAAGGAACTTGCCCACGGATGTCGCCAAAATGTGAATAGTGGTGCAGGACATTTATGCTCAATGTAGAATGGAACGTCCAGGTTTTGGTATCAAATAAACGATTATAACCAAAACTACGTTAAATTCCTTATGGCACAACGCCAACCACATCGTGTTCGTTCCAAGAGGCGGTCTGCTGTGGTGTAAGCTTGCCTACGGCCAGGCGACAAGAATTCACTCATCTTGCGCGTGATCACTCTTTTTCTTCGCTGAACAGAGAATAGTATCCAGTAGGCAGTGTTCATAACTCAGAGCTGAACCGTGAGTTATGGAATATAACCCACGCTATTTGTTTATAGGTGGTATAACCTGTTCAGAAGTAGTTTGGGTAATGGCTGATTAACTTAATGGGAGTAGATACAGAAACATTTCCATCCCCGGTTACCGTACAAGGTCAAAATATAGCTTGACGCGGTTTTCCTCCCTTAGTACATTAAAACATCATTTTTAGGGACGGCCAGGGTAATTAAAGCTTATGTTTCATTTGCATATCTAGCAGTTACGGACACGTTGGGGGTTCGCCGAGCTGCCTTTAATTTTTATAAATGTGTCAAGATAACCCTCGCTTTGTGTAACCAAATTAATTAGCTAACTGGCGCTGAAATCCATTATGTCGAAATTCCCTTTTAGCAGGCAAAGGATGCATTTTTACCAAACCTCCGTTAGACGATTTTATTTTCCAAATGCGAAGTCAGATATATTAAATAATAACAGATCCTCATAGGCGAGTTTACGCTATAGCGTATGGGTATATACAGGGTGAGTTTTTATTACCGGATCGGTCGATAACAAAATTGTTTTCTCAGCATACTTGACTAATCATTATCTCGTTAATTCAGTGTTTTAACTAGATAAAATACCATTATGGATTTGTAGTTTGATTGTCCGTTAAGTACAAATAAAATTCGATAATATTTTCTCAAAATAAATAAATTTCAGTACACAAATAGAAGGTATATTTGAAATTTGCAGAAAATTTAGGTATAACAACTGATATACGAAGATGAAAGAGCATATTAAAAGCAATTCTTTGGTATAATAAAGTATTAGGAGTTACATTTAAAGAACAAGAGAAAATCTAGATTTTGCATTGTACAGCACCCTGTATACGAATATGCATCGTCGGCTTTTTTATAGCCGATTTAAAACTAGAGGATATTTTTTATATTTTCATATGACAAAAATATGTTTTGATTCATTACTTTTACTTCCCACACCGATAGGTGAGGGGAGTATTGTGATCGCGAAAATTTTCGATTTTGAGATAATATGCTTTTTGGGCGTTTTATGATGTCTACATAACGAAAAACCACGTCACTCATTTCCGTCGGTCTGTCTGTCTGTCTGTCTGTCTGTCGGTCTGTCTGTCTGTCTGTCTGTCTGTCGCTTTTTTCTAGCCTCGTAATCTCAGTAACCGCTGCATGGATTGTGATGAAATTTGAGCAGCGGTATGCTGTGGGGTCGTAGTAGGTAATGTTCCTATAATTTTGAAAATCGGTCCATAAGCGGCGGAGTAATTAGCAAAAAACAAAAAAAAATAAATATTGCTGAAACTTCGTTTTTAGGCGTTTTAGGGGTCCCTGATCATTTTATACTTTTTTTTGGGTGGGGGTGAAATTGGGGTGGTTTGGGGGTGGGGGGTTGTAAAATTGAAAAATTTGTTGTATTCGTAATAGACTACCCACTGACCTGTGAAGGAAGACCTAGCGACATAAATAACTTTTTTAGGTCTATCCGAACATTGCCTTATGCCTATTACAGAAACTATTCTGTGGATGAATTTTTGTCCATATAGTCTTAGTCTTATTGTTTATTTTGTTTCTTTTAGTATACATTTTTGTAATTAGTTTAAATTAAAATTTAAGTAAATTTAGTAATCAGTAGTGCTCTGACTGCAAATGTACTTTACTGTATGTAGCTGGTCAATAAACGTTAAGTAAGTAAGTAAGTAAAGGACTTAGAATTTTTTCCGATGTATACAGGCTGTCCATTTAGTGTGTAATTCTTCGATATCTCGCAAGGTATAGCTGATAGAAGAAAATCTCAAATACAAAAGTTATTTGGTTACTTGAGACGCATATTCTAAAAATATTTTGAAATATACAGGGTGTTGCGGGAAAGTAGGATAGAGATCAATTTGATTTTTTTATAAGGAACTATAACTTTCTCTCAAATTCTTCTAGTGACCATCATTGATCTCTATTCAACTCTAAAATATTTTTGGAATCGGTTGCGACGTTGCCAAGTTATAATTTATTTTCTATTAATTTCCGCATTTGCAAGGTCGCAAGTAATACGTCCAAATTGATATGTTCCTTTAACTTTTCTCAATAATATTAAACAGCGAGTTACTTGAATATTAAGCGGATATTATTCTGGATGCTACCAGCAATTTGTATCTACAGGGTGTTTTTGGCAGAATTTTAAATTCCGGCAACTTAAAGGTCGTTTTACTTTGTTTTTTTAAATGGAACACCCTGTCTTTTTTATTTTAAATCGAAATACCTACAAATACTCTATCTAGCCTTGTAATATTCTTTTTCGCGTTTTCGACGTTGCCAAGTTATAAATTATTTTCCCAAAGTTTTAAACAAGTATCCCCGATTTTAATTTATTTTAAATAGAATCCTCTACTTATTTTTATTGCAATGAATTGCGCATGTCGAATTTAGTAAGATCTCACAATTTCAAAATTTTGTTTGTATTAGTTAATGAGATACGGCAACACCGCTTTTTCAGTAAACGGTACCGGAACGCTTAAATTTTTCCAAAACTACCACAGCTGAAGAGGTGAAATTCAATACAAAAGTTTGTATTATTGATAATAGGCTGTTCATTGACCTGTGCAGGAAAGACCTAGCGGCATATGACAATAATTTGGCGGGGGGGGGGGGGGGTACTCGCGATGATTTTGTTGCAAGGGGATCTCAGACTAAATCTTTATGCTATGGGAAAATAATAAACTGGTGTCACCGTAATGTGTGGGAAGTACTGAGTCAATCAACTTGACTCCATTTTTTGATATACAAGACGTTCATTTGACAGCGATTTGGATATAAAAATGGTCATAACTTTTGAAGTACCCTATATAATGTTACAATACCTTATGTTTTAAGAAGGGATATTATTAGCAGAATCCAAATATGGAATAATATATAGGGTGTCTCATTTAAAAAAATGTATGTTTGCATCACCACGTAGTTATGGATACAAGCGGCTAGCCGTACCAAATGTACTTTGGCTCCCTGACTTCCGCATGCGCAGAGTACTAATGTCATGTTATAATTTGAAAATTGTCGCGCCTTATATTTTCAAACTTGAAAATGAAAATGTAACGTAAATTGTATTATTTTATTATGTGCCTATGTGTTACGGTGCACTGAATTTATTCACCGTTTGTAGGTAAAAAAAGTCGTTGAAATATCAAAAAATCTAATGAAAAGATACAAAATTGCGTGTACATGTTTCACAATGTATGTTTACATAGCGGATTCTCAAAATGGAATGTAATGTCTGTATTGTCTGTCTTCTTCGGCGTAAAGGGCTGCGCACTGTCCACGCCCACTGTTAGGCCAACGCAGTGGCGTTGCGGTTTGGGGTACGCAATACATACTTGTCACAACAGACTCCCGGGGTTGAAAGAATGCAGTCTTTCAAAACATAAAATTCACTCCTCGCACTCGATGAGATGGTCTCCACTCGGTAGAGGACACACGGTTGCTACTGCTCGACGGATGACACCCTTTGCAGTCTTCAGTGATACTACTCTGACGACTCCGTCCTTGCCTGGTAGAACATCTATTACTCGTGCCAATTGCCAACACAAGGGAGGTAGATTAGGCTCCTTTACTAAAACTAGAGAGCCAATTGTAATCTTGGATTGATCTACTGCCCACTTTGATTTTAGCTGGAGACTGGACAAGTATTCACGGGACCATCGAGCCCATATTTGCTGTTGTAACTGCTGTACCCGTTGAAATCTACTGAGCCTGTTTTCTTTTATGTCAGTATAGTCAGGATCAGCTGGCGAGATGATTGCTCTTCCTATCAGGAAGTGAGAGGGTGTGATTGGATTAAGGTCATTGGGGTCTGAACTTGCTGGATAAAGAGGACGGGAGTTTAATACTGCCTCGATTTGTACTAACACGGTATAAAAATCCTCATAGACCAAAGATGCAT
The DNA here is from genome assembly GCA_951848785.1 of Callosobruchus maculatus. Taxonomy (NCBI): domain Eukaryota; kingdom Metazoa; phylum Arthropoda; class Insecta; order Coleoptera; family Chrysomelidae; genus Callosobruchus; species Callosobruchus maculatus. Next base: position 3,332,732 of record CATOUR010000040.1, read on the forward strand.
TTCCCAATGTTCTCTTAAGGTGGTACTTCATTGATTTTACCCCTGCCTCCCAAATGCCGCCGAAATGGGGGGAGTGCGTTGGGATGAAGTGCCATTGGATTTCAAGATTTGCACAGAAATTTATTACTTCATCCTTTGACTGACGTAGAAAGTTAGTTAGAGCGTCCAGTTCATTTTTAGCCCCAACAAAATTGGTACCGTTGTCGGATAGCAGCTTTGAAGGTTTTCCCCTTCTGGCGCAAAATCTACGTAACGCTGCAATAAAGGAATCTTTTGTCATATCGGTTGCAATTTCTAAGTAAATTGCCTTTGTAGTGAGGCACACGAAAAGGCATACCCATGCTTTGTAAAATTTCGCACCTCGACCTCGTCTATCTTTCAGGATGAATGGACCTGCATAGTCCACTCCAGTTACATGAAATGGTGGAGCTGGAGAAATTCGCTCCTTTGGCAAGTTTCCCATGATGGGGAAGTCAACGTTTGGGTTGGCTCGGAAGCAAGTAACGCATTTGGAAGAAATTCGTTTTGCCACACGTCTGCCGGAGATTACCCAATACTTTTCACGAACAGCTGCAAGCAACTGCTGTGGCCCAGCATGTAAAAGGCTGATGTGAAGATGTCTAAAGATCAGAATAGTTAGGTGATTATCTGGAGGAAGTAGAATGGGATGACGCTTGTCGTAATCAAGACTCGAAAGGTTAAGTCTACCACCTACACGCAAAATACCTAACTCATCCAGGAATGGCGACAATTTCAAAATTCGACTATTTCTTTGAACCGTATCATTTCGAGATAGGCGCTTTATGTCGTCCTGAAAGCACTTAGCCTGAACTTGCTTTATCACACAAAGTAATGCAGAGTTCAGTTCCTTTACGGTTAATGTTGAGAACGCTCTTCGTTCTTTAGGAACTCTTGCATTTGCGATGAACCTTTTGCAGTAAGCGACACAACGCCTTAACCTTGTCAGGCTGGAAAAACGTTCCAATGGAAAGTTGTACGACTCTTGAGAGACCAAAGACGTGCACGCGACCTTGGTTTTACCTTTTAATTCAGGAAGATCATTCGTGCTAACCAAAGAACAGGGCCACTCTGATTCATCTTTGCCTAGCCATTCTGGACCGTGGAACCAGAGTGAAGATGTACTCAGTTGACTTGGAGAAACGCCACGTGTAAGCGGGTCAGCTGGATTATCGCTGGAGCAAACATGACGCCAACAACTTGAATCTGTTTTAGCCTGAATCAGAGCGATTCGATTGCTTACGAATGTTTTGAGAAGATGAGAGGGTGTGTTCACCCATCCTATCACGATCGTTGAGTCTGACCAATGATATATCTGTGTGAAGGGTTCTCTAACTGAAGATTTGATTTTCTCAGTTAGCTTAGCTGCTATGTGAGCACCAGACAATTCCAGGCGAGGAAGAGTGATTTTCTTAAGTGGAGCCACCTTTGCCTTAGCACACAACAAATGGACGGATATGGCACCGTCTGCGCTGATGCTTCTCAGATAAGCACAGCATCCGTATGCTTCCGCTGAAGCGTCACAGAAAGTGTGCAATTCTATATGAGCTGCTTGATAGCATCTCACATGCCTAGGGATTTGCAATGTGTTTAACCCAGGAAGCTCGTTACAAAACTTACTCCATTGGTCACTTATCTCTGGAGGAACAGTTTCATCCCATGCGAGTTTTGCCAGCCACAGCTTCTGGATTAGAACCTTAGCACTGATTGTGCAAGGACAAATCAATCCTAACGGATCATAGATTTGTGCAATTTGTGAAAGAATCACTCTCTTTGTAATTTGAGGCTGAATGGAACTGCCAGTAATTTTGTAGAGTAGTGTATCGTCTTTAGATGACCAAATTAAACCTAATGTTTTGGCTTGCTCATGTGAGCCTAGCTGAAGGTAATTGATATGTGGTGAAGAGTTTTGCACCTGAGCCAATGCATCTGGATGGTTTGACAACCACTTCCTTAAATCAAAGCAACCTTGCTTAAGGATTTCAGACACATTCTTGCATGATGATGCCAAATCAGTGATTGAATCACTACCTGTAAGCAGATCATCAACGTAAAAATCACGTCTGATGATTTCAGATTCCTTTGGAAAAGTGTCCTGGTTTTCTTCAGCCAATTGATGTAATGTCCTGACTGCTAAGAAAGCAGCTGGAGCTGTTCCATATGTGATTGTATTTAATTGATAAACACGAACTGGTTGTTCTGGGTCTGACCTCCAAAATACCTGCTGTAAGCATCTCTGCTCAGGGACAACCAACACCTGGCGATACATTTTGCAAATGTCTGCTGAAGCGACATACTTGTATTGCCTGAACCGAATAAGTATTGCCCAGAGATCACTTTGAATGTTGGGACCAACCATTAAGATGTCATTTACAGACCAGCCTGTTGAAGTGGGACATGAGCCGTCGAATACGACTCTAAGTTTTGTTGTAAGGCTTTCCTCCTTTAGCACTGGATGATGAGGAAAAAAGTATTGGACCTCAGGTTGCTTGGTCATGTCTGATAGAGACATGTGTCCTAGAGCTTCATACTCATCCATGAAACTGGAGTACATGTCAAGAAGCTTAGGATTTTGTCTAAGTCTGCGCTCAAGGTTATAAAATCTCTTAAGAGCTTGGTTAGCTGAATCCCCCAACCTTTGAGTAGGTTCTTTGAGAGGTAACGAAACTATGAAGCGTCCATTTATATCCCTGCTATGGGTGGACTTGAAATTAGATTCACACGCTTCCTCCTCAGGAGACAGCTGTTTTCCTGGTGGAAAATCCTCAATTTCCCAGAAACGGGCTAACTGCTCTTGAACCTCACATGCTTGTGAGAAATTGCATTGCGATTTGTTACAATTGAATGTATTGCCCATGGGCCCAGCTACTATCCACCCTAACTGCGTTCTTTGAATGATCGGCTTGGTAGGCCCTAAAGTAATGCGACCTGCACAGAGAAGTTGCCAAAATAGACTGGCTCCTATAAGAAGATCAATTTCCTTTGGTGTGTGGAAGTTGGGATCTGCTAAAGGCAAATTCTCAGGAATATCTAATGACATGATATCTACTGGAGTGTTGGGTGCATTATCACAAATATTTTCAATGACCAAACAAGAAACGTTAGTCTTGAAATTGCCATGCATCGAATGAATTTCGAGTTCACATTTTGATTTGACCTTGGATGCAACCTTAGTAATGCCTACTATGGTCATATTAATGTCTGTGGTTTTTAACCCTAAATGATCTGAAAACTGTTTGGTTATAAAGTTTGACTGGCTACCCGAGTCTAACAGTGTTCTGCATGGATGAAAGTTACCTTTGGAATCCCTTACCTGAACAATGGCAGTTGAAAGTAAGACCTGGTTTGATGGCAGGAATGTAGATAGTGCTTGTGTACCTGAACCTCTGTTATTAACGACTAGCTCATCAGATCTTTTGCTATCTACATTTTGTGGCTGTACATCCATATGAAGCAATGAATTATGCTTGAGTGAACATTTTTTGCATGCACTGAATCTGCATGTTTCTACCTGATGTCCAGAGTTAAGACAGTTAACACACAGATTTAATGACTTTACCTTATTAACCCTTTCTTGAACAGAGAGCTTTAAAAACTTTGAGCAATTGTAAATTTTATGGTTAGCGTTACAAACAGGACAAGTCTTATTCTGAGAATAAAATGCTTTATGAGTAGTTTTAATAGGCGTTTTTATGTCTGACCTTTTTGGACGACTGTCACCCTTGTTGAATTGAGTTGTCTGTAACTCTACCTTTTTTAGCATATTAGACTTATCTCTGAGAAAATCTAAAAGATCGGAAAGTGTAGGTAAAGGATTGAATTTTTTAGATTCCCATTCTCTGTTAGAGATTGGGTCTAATTTACTCGTAATAAAATATATCATGATTATATCCCACTGATCTGTGGGAGCACCTAGGCTTTGTAATGCTCGCAAATGCTTGTTTACGTGGTCAACCATATGTTTTAACGAAACAGAAGATTCCTTGTCCACTGCTTGTAGACTGAAAAGAGCCCTAGTATGTTCATGAAGCAATGTACGCTTATCTGTATAGTTGTCGCATAAAATACCCCATGCAATTGGAAAATTCTCTTTCGATACTTTGATAGAGGCGACTGTTTCTAAGGCTGAACCTGACAAAGCTGCTTTAAGATAAACAAATCTCTGATAGTCTCCAATGTTTTTGTTCTGAATGATTAAGGCCTCAAAGGCGTCATGAAACTCTAACCACCCTTCTATGTCCCCTGAAAATGTAGGCATATTTATTGGAGGCAGTTTAACACCACCCGCCTCGGCGACATTGAAAGAAGGCATGTGTTGAGCGCCCCCCGTATACTCGGCTTGCTGCACGAATGCATCCTTGCTTGAACGCCGCGAGCGTGAGGAACCGCGATCTGAATTATTACCGTCAACATCACCTCCCAAAATTAATGTGCCTTTAGCAATTGCTGAATGAAATGTATTCTCAAATTCTTCACGTTCGGTTAGCTCATGATCTAAATCTGCAGAAATAGCCTCAATTTCTACCTGAATATCATTAAATTCATCTAATAAACATTCTGCCTTTAAAATTCTATTTTTTAGTTCAACTGTGTTCACGGAAGCAACGTCCTGCTCGTCTAATTTAGTGAGATAGTTATTGAAAATAGTTAGACGTGCTTTTATGCTACCGCGTTTTATTCTAAGTGCTCTTAATTCATTCTCCATTTTGCTACTACTGAAATTATAGATAGAAATGCGAGAAATAAATGATACTTATTGACCAATACGTAATATATGCAGAACTGAAAAGTCGGAATGAAAGCAAAGGCAGTATTGAGAGGAATGCGTAGGTAAAGAAATGATTCACTTCCCTGAATTTTATCCGTCGGCTGCTGAATTTCACCGGCTAGTCGAATATTTGGCTAGTGATTTCGCTGTGACCAGTCCAGTCGGCCAGCTGTGTAGACTCGAAGACGTCGCTGCTTGGCTATGTCTCTGTATGGTGGTCCAGTGCTGTATGGTCGGCCAGTTGAATGTTCCTCACGACGTCGCTGCTCGGCTGTGTCGATTTGGGTTGGCCAACTGCTTCACTTGTAGACCGTTGGGATGATGCAATGATGAATTTCGTTAATTTGCGATGTAATTAACTGCAAATTTCTTCTATGGATTGTATATCCACCCTCGAAGGACCATTTGTTACGGTGCACTGAATTTATTCACCGTTTGTAGGTAAAAAAAGTCGTTGAAATATCAAAAAAATCTAATGAAAAGATACAAAATTGCGTGTACATGTTTCACAATGTATGTTTACATAGCGGATTCTCAAAATGGAATGTAATGTCTGTATCAGTGTTGCCGACCGTCCACTGTCAAATTACGCTCGTCCTTACGAAAAAAGGTGCGATTTCGTGGTCAAAAGTGCGCCGAAGCGCGGTAAAATTGTTTAATGCAGGGTTGCCAAATGATTTTTTTTTCATTTCCCTAGAATCTAGATTTCCCTAGCCTAGAAACTCAGTGGGGATGTTTTGTGCTAGAAACGAGACAACAGCGAAGTTACAGGTGAAGTGCTGAATTTTGCAAACATATTTTTTTTAATTGATATGTCTCTTAAAATAGTCAAAAAAGGTATTTATGAAATTCTGACTGATTTTTGAATTTTTAAAAACATAAATAACTATTATAGATGCTTACAGATATCGAATCGTTCGTATCCGATTCTGAATGCTGCTGGTAGCCTGTTCTAATTTTTTGTTTGGTTCGCCTCCGTAGGACTTGAAGTACTCGGATGCGATGAGTCACACTCATTCTGATAATTTTTGGGAAGACTCTTTTTCATTTGACTATAAAAATAGGATAGAAAACAACTTGGCATATCGCAGAGCTACTACTTTACCTCAGCATACTTTATTTACTAGCACTCTACCTTGTTGAACTTAGCAAGCCAACTATCCATTTTGATTTTATATTCGGATTATTCGGAATTCGGTTTGGACACTAGTTATCGTTACGATTCATATACTATTAAGCTAAATTCAGATGCATACGACATCCGACGATACGACGGTACGAAACTGTTCCTATTGGTTGAAATATTTTAATTTGACATCATTTTGAATATTTCAACCAATAGGAACAGTTTCGTACCGTCGTATCGTCGGATGTCGTATGCATCTGAATTTAGCTTTAAGCAGACAGCTTACAGCTCAATTGCAACATCCAACAATGAAAACAAGTCAAAATCTCTAAAAACTGTATACAGAAATAGAATAACACATTGAACTCCTCAGGTCCACAGTCAGGCGAGTAGGTCAAAAGCACAAAACAAATCAAAACGCAGCACGTCCAAAATATGCTTGCGCCATCTCTGATCTCTGGGAAGAATTCAATGATAGGTGTTGATGTTACCGTGTTGCCAGTTTATCAGCTACAAAACATGAATAGATGGCGACAGACAGAAGTGTATGAATTCTGAATTTATGATTTTTAAATTTTTATATGCATTTTGAGTGAAACTTGAAACCTGGTGTATATATTACATTTTATATATAATCGCCATTGCAGACGTCAAAAAGTGCGCTGAAGGTGCGATTTTCGATAAGGTGTGAAAAAAGTGCACCCGTATAGTTGAAAGTGCGAAAATCGCACTAAAGTGCTCCGATTGGCAACACTGGTCTGTATTGTCTGTCTTCTTCGGCGTAAAGGGCTGCGCACTGTCCACGCCCACTGTTAGGCCAACGCAGTGGCGTTGCGGTTTGGGGTACGCAATACATACTTGTCACAACACTATGTATTATACACTGTGTTCATTTTAGTGTGCAACATATGGGAAACTTTTTTATTGTCGATATCTCAGAATATTTTATTCGTGATAAAAGATTGTGCATAATGAAAAACTAGCTGTGAGTTGATCAAATCTGCCATTGTGTATACAGGGTATGTAAAAATTCGGAAAATCTGACCGGTTTTTTTTTCGGATTTTTTGCATTTTTAATGACAATTTTCGCGGTAACCACAGCTGATACGCAAAAACTTTGCTTTGCTTTTCTGCTCACAATTTTAGGATCTATAATTTAGCTATCACAAAAATTCAATTTTTTAGGTTAGTTTCATCAGATTTTTCGAATTTTTACATACCTTGTATACACAACGGTATGGCAGATTTGATCAACTCACTGCTAGTTTTTCTCTATGCACTATCTTTTATCATGAATAGAATTTTCTGAGATATCGATAATAAAAATGTTTCCCGTGTGTTGAACACACTATATATCAATCTTTTATTTCTTTATAGTTGTAAAATTAATTAGTTTAATATTATTCGAAAAGGAAGCAATTTTAAAATTATAAATGATCAAAATAAAAAATAATAAACAATTTATTTATATTGAAATTAAATTAGTTTTATTCTGGTGGATATAAAAGGTTTAGCGCGATATTATTTTGCTTCTTCGGCGTCTGGTTTGGCAAGTATTTTAAATCTTTTGATGGCGGTTTTTCTTTTGTTCTGTACAGGCGTCTCTGTTGTGAACTTACTAGGGTGAAATTTTACACATGCAGCCTTAAATTGCAATGCTTTGAAAATAATGTATTGCATATAGTACATCTTAAAGCTATTTTTGTAATTGATTCACAGTAAATAATAGACGTTAGTTCAATTCCAATATTATTAAAAAACTCTGAGACGAAAAACATCAGCGATACATAAACCTCGAAAGCGGCGAAAATCTCAGCGAAAATCCCAATCCCAAAATAATGCGGGCCTTTTAGTTTTAGGTTATGTTCCGTGTCAACGTCAACTGTCAGAGTCAGGGAGCCAAAGTACACTTGGTACAGCTAGCTGCTTGTGTTATGGATCACCCTATATAAATAAAAATATTTTCTGAGCAAGGAGCATATCCTTAGCTACAACTTTTATTCACTACTTTTTTTTGCTTTCTTCAACAGTAGTGGAGTTATCGACCGATCCGGTACTAGAAACTCACGGCCAATCTTGTGATGGTATTTACAATGTTGTCAGATCTACTTTTTTTCCGGAAATATAATAAACTTTATTGTTTCAAACGGATCCCTGAAAAATACTGATTATTTTTTGTATAAAATTTGCTATACCCAAACCTCATAATTTCGGAGGTACAACTAAATTTATATTGCATCTGCCCAAGTTAAAATAACTAAATAATATGGCGAAATGAGAGACCACGGAATTTATACTGTTTAACCTTTCTTAGTAAAAAACTAAGTCAATGATGGAAGCACTCAAAGCACGGGAATGAAAGAACTAACAGTAAGTCGTAACAGGAAATCAATTAAACATTTGTAGCTTCTGCTATACAAATCTTCGGTTTATAAGACAAGAATCAATTATTTTCGCATGCTCAGCTAAAATCTATTTTCTCTTTTTTGATACTTTCTCACATAAACCTTCTTGTAATTACAAATAAAAGCTTGTGAGAGATTCCGTAGTTTTTTTCAGATAATTTCTGTTTTTGACAGTTGTTTTTCAATTTGTTAATTGCCAATAATTATTGCAATAATTGCTTATAATTGAAACCGAATCAAAACTAGAATATTAAGTTCAATTATTCAATAAATTATACAATCACCGGCACAAAAAACGGAGCACTTGACATTTTATATATATAATTCCTTTTTTTATTGTTGGTGATGTTCTATTGTTTGAATAACTTACACATAAATAAAGCGCATGTTTTAAGTAATTTCTAACATTAATCAACTATTTATTTGAAGAAAACTCTTTTGTTACAATACTACAAAAAACATAAATTGGTAGTTTGCTAAAATCTATTATTAGGTTTCATTCGATTTTTTTATTTTAACGAAATGGACGTAGGGCTTCAAAAGGTATGATAATTTCAATATGTTAATATAAGGTAAACTATTTTTTTTATTATTATTTTTATTTTTTGTCGATAAATTGTAGTCTAATTTCACCCAGTTTTGTTTGTGCACTTTATTCTGTGATTTTTAGGAAGCAAAGACTATAACAAAGCATAATATTATTACTTATACACCGTGTCCCAGGACGAATCCCGAAAACTTTAAAGGGATGATTTCTATCACCGACTTATAGTACAGTATGATTATATGTTTATTTTTAACAGCAAAAAAGTTGAAATTCCCTTAATTAGATCGCGAATTGGTTAATGTGTGGGCCTCTTTATCATCTTCCTACCGTACTTGCAATACATCATATGATATTTGCAGTAAACTATCGACAAAAACATTCAAAATACCCGCTAGCGTAATTCGTCCTTTTCCGTTTTTGCAAGGAATTTCCGAAAGTGAAAGTGGGCCACAGACGTTTCAGTTATCTTTACAACCAAACCTCATACGTTGATTTCTCTGAAACAATTTTTTTCCTTTTGATATCGGCTTCACATTCCGAAACATAAGTGCGATTTCTTTTTCGAGATTCGTCCTGGCGCTCGATGTATATAAATAACTTAAGAAACAAAACTCAAGCTAGATGGCTGGGTAGCGGCAGCCATCTGGCTTGAGCTTTAATTCTTAACAAATCGGCAACGATTACCCGCTTCCTAAAATAAATAACTTAATATCAGCACTAATAATAGTACTTACGTCCTTTTGCTAGGACATCGTAGGCATTCTGAATCCCTTGCTTGAGACAATCATCTAAATTAGAATCCTTTAAGTGGCATCGCTTGATACTGTCAGCTGCAACAAAGCATTGGTTCATAGTTGGCTACACGTAGCAAGTCATAGTCAGTAGCACAGCATAGAAAACAACCAGCATAATATCTCTGAGGATTTCCTGTATAAAAATGGTTCCCACAAAATTTGACTTGGGGAGGTTTCTAAATGATTTGACGGCTGTCAAGTTTGGGTAGAGATGCGAAAATGAAAATATCGATACCGGTACCAACTCGATATTTTCTAGCCAAATAGGCGCGTTTAGTTCGTACAGAGCATTTTGTGCAATTGATTACACCCCTCAATAATTATATAATTATTTTTGATACCGATACAAACGTATCTATACCAGCTTGGAATGCCTCAAAAAGTATCGATGACAAAAATACTCGATATTAGTGCAGAAGTATCGAAGTACCGTTACCATCCCTACAAAAAACCCCTCCAAAAGTGGGGATGCGCGTGTAATTTCCGCCATCTTGAGTTATTGTGCTGGTTGTTTTCTATGCTGTGGTCAGTAGTTTAACAGTTTTTCGAGATGGAACTCAAAAAGTGCAATGTTTGTGACTTGGGTTGCATTGGAAGAATTTTCAGGTTAGTTGGCGATACACAGCATTGTTTACAATTTAAACTGTCACTGCGAGGTCACAGCTGATCAATGTTTCGAGGCTGACGTGTCAAAGAGCACGCCATGCTGAAGTGGTTTGTTTACCACCTCTATGTCCAGTTGTTACTCTGAGGTCCGAAGAATTTAAGCATTCTCGTCGACACAGTGGAGGATAGTCTCTTTGGATTACTGAGCTCATCCAGTATGGAAACGTTAGTTCGATGGTCGTTATAAGGAACTCTTAGCATTCTCCTCTACGTCCACATTTCTCAAAAGCATCTATGCGAGGTCGATCTGTATTTTTAACAGTCCAAGTTTCCGAGGCATACAAAAATATGGAGAACCAGAGGCATTTTGGTAGCTTTAATGATGTCGCCATATTTTAGTAAGCTTTGTGCCTGTTGAATGAGCTTAAAACTTGCTGCCACGGAAATAGAACGAAAAATAAGAAAGCCATTAACTGTTTCGTAACTAATGAAAAAGGTAAACAGCGTGAAAACGAGACTAAAAAATAAGGTTGACAGGAACAAAACTGGTAATAAATCTAAATCCAAGATTGGCCATATATCGCAAGAAAACCTTCATTTAATGATTTGAAGTGAGAGCGTCTCCTATTCTTTCAAGATTTTCTCCAAAACGTTGCCATCCAATTTACAATTTCTTTTTGAGATTTAAAATCTCGCCAATTAGCTTCCCTTCGCACTTTGTATTACTTCTGTGCACGTAAATTCACGAATTCTGCCATATTATGATCAGCTTGTTGCAAGGTGCATCTCCTACTAACGAGATGCAAAAATTTTGGAGCAAATGCTCAACTAAGTAAGCAAACCATACATTTTATTCATAACAAGTTGAGCTGATACTTAAACGTGAGTAGATGCTCATGCTTCTAGTACAAGTTTGAGCAAAACCTTTTACTTACATTTCTATTCATAAACTATATACAATGTGTTCCACCATCATGTCGACAAACTTTGAGGCATGGAAATACAATTAAAGTTATCGAGAAAAAATGCGAAAAAAAAGGGGTCAACCTTTTAATTAATTTTTTGTTACATTTTCAATTTCTGTATCACGACTCCATGGGTTCGCGCTGTTGTAGCACCATAGCTTGATTATTTTTATAGTCCAATAAAGACAATGTGCATACCAAATTCTCGTCTATTTCAAAATTAGTCGTAATAAAAAAGCCTATTTCGTCGATGATTTTATAAACATAACAAATTGCATGTCGTTCGACAGAAAACATCCTGTATTTATAAATAGGCACTAATATGGCTTTTTTCCAAATTATTTGCAAGTAACCAAAACAAGTGCATTACAAATTTTTTTTTAAGTTTGGTGGATTTTTTTAGCCTTAGAAATTGTAGGATATTATTTTTTACCTTAGTTGATATGTCCAGTCATTCCCCTATAAAATGGGTCCAAAGACTTGTAAATCGCTCGATGAATAATCAAGATATGGCGTTACAACTGCGAGAACACATGGCGCTGTGATACAGAAGTCATAATACAAAAAATGGAGTCAAGTTGGTTGACTCAGTACTTCCCACACATTACGGTGATACCAGTTTATTATTTTCCCATAGCATAAAGATTTAGTGTGAGATCCCCTTGCAACAAAATCATCGCCAGTACCCCCCCCCCCCCCCCCCCCCCAAATTATTGTCATATGCCGCTAGGTCTTTCCTGCACAGGTCAATGAACAGCCTATTATCAATAATACAAACTTTTGTATTGAATTTCACCTCTTCAGCTGTGGCAGTTTTGGAAAAATTTAAGCGTTCCGGTACCGTTTACTGAAAAAGCGGTGTTGCCGTATCTCATTAATTAATACAAACAAAATTTTGAAATTGTGAGATCTTACTAAATTCGACATGCGCAATTCATTGCAATAAAAATAAGTAGAGGATTCTATTTAAAATAAATTAAAATCGGGGATACTTGTTTTAAAAATTTGGGAAAATAATTTATAACTTGGCAACGTCAAAAACGCGAAAAAAATATTACAAGGCGAGATAGAGTATTTGTAGATATTTCGATTTAAAATAAAAAAGACAGGGTGTTACATTTAAAAAAACAAAGTAAAACGACCTTTAAGTTGCCGGAATTTAAAATTCTGCCAAAAACACCCTGTAGATACAAATTGCTGGTAGCATCCAGAATAATATCCGCTTAATATTCAAGTAACTCGCTGTGTAATATTATTGAGAAAAGTTAAAGGAATATATCAATTTGAACGTATTACTTGCGACCTTGCAAATGCGGAAATTAATAGAAAATAAATTATTACTTGGCAACGTCGCAACCGATTCCAAAAATATTTTAGGGTTGGATAGAGATCAATGATGGACACTAGAAGAACTTGAGAGAAAGTTATAGTTCCATATAAAAAAATCAAGTTGATCTCTACCTTACTTTCCCGCAACACCCTGTATATTTCAAAATATTTTTAGGATATGCATCTCAAGTAACCAAATAACTTTTGTATTTGAGATTTTCTTCTATCAGCTATACCTTGCGAGATATCGAAGAATTACACACTAAATGGACAGCCTGTATACATCGGAAAAAATTCTAAGTCCATTAGTTTCTGTAATAGGCATAAGGCAATGTTCGGATAGACCTAAAAAAGTTATTTATGTCGCTAGGTCTTCCTTCATAGGTCAGTGGGTAGTCTATTATGAATACAACAAATTTTTCAATTTTACAACCCCCCAACCCCCAACCACCCCAATTTCACCCCCACCAAAAAAAAAGTAGAAAATGATCAGGGACCCCTAAAACGCCTAAAAACGAAGTTTCAGCAATATTTAATTTTTTTTGTTTTTTGCTAATTACTCCGCCGCCTATGCACCGATTTTCAAAATTATACGAACATTACCTACTACGAGCCCACATCATACCGCTGCCCAAATTTCATCACAATCCATGCAGCGGTTACTGAGATTACGAGGGTAGAAAAACGCGACAGACAGACAGACAGACAGACAGACAGACCGACAGACCGACAGACAGACCGACGGAAATGAGTGACGTGGATTTTCGTTATGTACACATCATAAAACGTCCAAAAAACGTATTATCTCAAAATCGAAAATTTTCGCGATCACAATACTCCCCTCACCTATCGGTGTGGGAAGTAAAAGGCCTATTCTGTCGAAAATAATCGTGCTACATACACGAGTTGCACAGGAAACATCCTGCTAAACATTAAACTGCCTTAATAAGTACGGCTTTTTTTCAAATTATTTGCAGGTAACCAAAACAAGTGGATTACAAAAAACATTTTTTTTCAGTTTGGTGAATTTTTTTAGCCTTAGAAATTGTCAGATATTGTATTTTTTTGGCCTTAGTTGATATACCCAGTCATTTCCCTATAAAATTAGTCCACAAAGTCGTGAATCGCTCGATAGATGATCAAGATATGAAGTTACAACTGCGTGAACAGATGGCGCTGTGATACAGAAGTCATAATACAGAAAGGCCCATTCTATCGAAAATTTTAGTGCTACATACACGAATTGTATGTGGTAAGACAGGAAACATCCGGCTAAACATTAAACTGCCTGAATAAATAGGCGCTAATACGGCTTTTTTTCAAATTATTTGTAAGTAACCCAAATAAGTGTATTTCACAAAAAAAATTTTTTCAGTTTGGTGATTTCTTTTAGCCTTAGAAATTATCAGATATTATCTTTTTTTGCTTTAGTTGATATGCGCAGTCATTCTCCTATAAAATGAGTCCAAAATTAATGGTGTGAATCGGTCGATAAATAATCAAGCTATGGCGCTACAACTGCTCGAACCCATGGAGTCGTGATACAGAAATTGAAAATGTGATAAAAAATTAATTAAAAGGTTGACCCCTTTTTTTCGCATTTCTTCTCGATAACTTTAATTGTATTTTCATACCTCAAAGTTTGTCGACATAATGGTGGAACACATTGCTTCAAGTTTTGCAAGTAGAAGGTTTTGCTCATTTTTATCCATTCGGACCAATATGTCTTTCGCAATTTCTCACAAGTTTGATGTTGTAGCGGGCTTTGCCCACGAGCTCCACGATTATAATAATCATATTATTTGTATGTTTCGTGCAAATAAATAAAAAAAAATATATACTTACGGAACTTATAGCTTTGCACATGAAATGCACACACCCCGTATATGAGCACCGAAATCGTCCACGTTCGCTCCATAGTGATGCAGATTTCACACTGAAGATAAAGCAACGGAGCCTTATATTGATGCGCGTTGATTATCGGGATACTTTTAACGCTTATTTAAAATGATTGCCGGACACTTAAAATATAAAATTACTCTAATGAGTCAATCGAGCGTGCAGCACTGTATCTATACCGGTATCATGCTGATGTGGTTAAGGTATGTATCCATTTCACGCGGCAAAGTTGCTGCAACCAGCGCTCCAGACAACATCCATTCTTAGAGTGTTCATACTGTATTTTTAATTCCCACACCGATAGGTAAGGGGAGTATTGTGATTGTGTGAAATTTTCGATTTCGAGATAATACGTTTTTTGGGCGTTTCATGATGTCTACATAACGAAAATCCACGTCACTCATTTCCGTCGGTCTGTCTGTCGGTCTGTTGGTCGGTCTGTCGGTCTGGCTGTCTGTCGGTCTGGCTGTCTGTCTGTCTGTCTGTTGGCGTTTTTCCAACGTCGTAATCTCAATAACCAGAAAACTGCAAAATTTGTTGTATTCATAATGGGCTGTCCATTGACCTCTGAATGAAAAACCTAGCGGCATAATACACTTTTTTAGGTCCATTTGAACATTGCCTTGCTCATTATAGAAACCGAGGAGCTTAGAATTTGTGATGTATACAGACGTGATACAGACATACGAGTATTGTTTTAGATCGTTCTATATTGCGTAGCGCAAAAATTATTCAATTGATTTTGACGAAATTTTGACACAGTATTACTACCGCGGCGAGGATGGAAAACGTGTATGTTTTGGAAAAATCGTGTCAGTGGCGGCGCAGCAATAATAAAAAAATAAAAACGCCTCAAACTTTGTTTTTAGGCGTTTTAGGGGTTCCTGATCATTTTCTACGTCTTTTGGGTAGGGGTGCAATTGGGGTGATTGAGGTGTGGGGGGTTGGAAAACTGAAAAATTTGTATTGTATTTGTATTTATAATGGGCTGTCAATTGAACTGTGAATGGAAAACCTAGCAGCATAATACCCTTTTTTAGGCCCATCCGAACATATCCTTGCCTTTTACAGAAACCAAGGGACTTACAGTTTTGTGATGTATATATTACACTCAATAGCCGAATTCGGGCAATGCCTAAAAAAATGCGCAGAACTAGTTTTGAATAAGGAATATTTCCCAAACCCGAAATATTAATTTTATACGACTATTGAGCATTACCAAATAGACAGAACTAGTTTTGCGCATCTTGAAATGCACAGAACTAGTCTTGCGCAACTTGAAATGTACAGTACTAGTTCTATGGTACGGAATGACAACCAAAGTGAACATTCGTTATGCACTGTGTGTCAAAAACCTGCAAAAACTTATTGTTTAGGTTAGGTTAGGTTTCTTTGCCAACGTTCCTGCAATATAAGTACGAGTCGTGAAAACGCAAAAAAAGGTTTGGAAGCACAAGCCAATTTGATGCTCACACAATCAAATAAAAAGCTTAAACCAGCCTCAGTTGGCGATTTATTATATGTTGTTATTCATTAAAACATATTTAACTTGTCCAACTTTATATTTATTTAAGTCCGCTTGCGTTGATTAAACGGAAAAAGCAGAATTTGTGCTGGTCATTTAGAAGATATACAAAACTAGTCCTGTGCATTTCAAGTTGCGCAAAACTAGTTCTGCCTATTTGGTAATCCTCAATAGCCGTATAAAATTCATATTTCAGGTTTGGGGAATATTCCTTGCTCAAAACTAGTTCTGTGTATTTTTTGTCATTATGCCTGTTTGTTTAAATGATGATCTACAATCATCTCTATATTTGAGACCCGTTATTACTCTGATTGCCCTCCTTTGGAGTCCAAATACTCTATCCGCCGACGCCGCACTGCCCCACAACATTATCCCGTATGACATAACCGAGTGGAAAAGTGAGTAGTAGGCAGCAAGTTATGTCTCAATAGAGACACAATCATATAGATTCCGCAACAAGAAGGCACAGCTTCTGAGTCTACTTGACACGGCATCAACATGAATGTCCCATTTCAGTTTGGGATCCAAATGTAGCCCCAAAAAGTTGACGCTCACAGGGTTGGGTACTTCGCTCATATCTCTTAGCGATAACACCATCTTCTGAGTTTTGTTATTGTTGAGTTTCAGTTTGTTGGCATTAAACCAGTTTTCGACTCTCGACTGAGTCTCAATGACCATCATCTGAACAGCACATAAGTCCCTCCCCCTCACAGTTAGAGATGTATTATCAGCAAAAGAAAGAAATTATCCTGGAGTGGTAAATCATTGAAAAACATAAGAAACAGAAGTGGTCCCAAAATAGAGCCTTGAGGCACACCAACAGTTACTGGCCTCTCTGTTGAAGATACTCCTCCAATCCGAACAGATTGGGAGCGACCACTTAAATAAGACTGTATACGTGATACGCTATTATCACTGAAATTATAATATTTCAGCTTGTTGAGTAAAAGGTCATGCTTGACACAGTCAAAAGCCTTACTTAGGTCGAAGAACACTGCAAGGGTATATTCCCGATCTTCAAAAGAGTCCATGACATCTAAAAGCAGATCGAGAACTGCCAGCACGGTACCTTTGCTCTCACGAAACCCAAAATGGTCAGAAAAAAGGTTGTTACATTCGAAGTGCCTTGTTATCAAAATTGCCATAGATTTCTCTACTATCTTCGATACAACTGGCAAAAGAGATATTGGCCTATAATTGCACACAACGTCTCTATCTCCTGATTTAAAAACTGGTGTTACAAGTGATTTCGTAAATACTTTAGGAAGGTGGATTCATTGAAACATAAATTTGATAAGGTTTTTGGCAGACATTAAGCGAACAGAAAGCCCAAACACATCTGAGCTGCTTTTATTTTTCAGCCCGTCAATAATCTCTCTAACGAAGTTGAATGAGACGTCCTCGAATCTAAAGATACTACTTGTTGAAACAGAAGATATCAGTTTATCATTTGCAACTTTTTTCGCTTTTTCGAATGCTTTGTTGCAGAGTTTTTTTTTGAATTTGTTATATTCATTTCTGTTAGAAGGTGAACCAAATTGCTTACAGACATTATATAGGAATAGTAGTATAAAAAGTATAAAATATTATTATAAAAATCGAAGGTAAACGTGGTCCTGGTCGCAGACAACATTCATGGTTAAAAAACATACGCAGTTAGACTGGTATGAACACATCAGTCTTTAATTTTTACTACTCATTACCGAAATAAGTATGCTGAAATTGTCACCAGCCTTCATTAAATGGAGATGGCAAATGAGGAAGAGGAAGAAGAAGAAGAAGAAGATGATGGCAATGATATAGTACAAGCTGACTAAGTAGACGTAGAAGTGCAAAAATATATGAAGATACACTATACACAGGTTTAAATTATATGCAAAGCGAATTCAATAGTATCACATCGCCAGCGTTGTGGATTTTAGTCTTTACTATTATTATGGAAAACAGACTAATTAATGCATAAATCATTCCGTTGAAGGCGGCAGATAATTAAAATCAAATTATATTTTGAACAAATTACTTTAATGTCCCGGTAATTTTTAGTCATCATAGAGGTTCAAAGTAAGTCAATACTAAGTAACGGACAGTGAATTATTGGACGTGATAAATTTGACAAACAACCCGGAAAATGTTTTTTTTATAACTGAGCAGACCGCGCAGGCAAAACCTAAATACCAGAGTTCCGCGGCTGCTGTGAAAGGGTTATGTTAGGGAAAGTTTGTTAGCGCGAGATTTGAAATGGGCCAATACCCGCACGCCCAATAAATACATCTTCTGGCAGTCCATTCCAAGCCTTGGACACCCTGGGAATAAATGTGCGGTTATACCGCTCAGTACTTGATGTATGAAGAACGGCCGTCTTAGGATGAGATGCAGCGGTCGCACGGGTATATCTGATAGGAGCAGTGAGCGGCGGAACGATAGAGGATTAAGTGATGGAGCTCTAGGTATTTAATGAGCTCTTGGTTGACGCATCTCTCCATCACTTTACTGATTACAGAAAGCAGAGCTATAGGTCTGTAGTTGGTCGGATCAGTTTTGGATCCCTTTTTTGGCACCGGCTGGATGCAAGCTGTTTTCCAGTATTTTGGGGAAATGCCGGAATCATAAGACAACCGAAAGAGGCGGGTAAATATGGGAGCCAGCTCCGGTGCGCACTTCTTGGCAACAATGGAGGGGATCATGTCGGGCCCATTCGCCTTATTAATGTCAAGTGACTGCAGCACCTTCCGAACCATTTTTGTTCTGAACGTTATTTCGCTCATGGCTTGGGGTACTCTCGGTATGGATAGTAACTGGGCACTGGATGGGACTTTTACAGTGGAGTTTTCTGCGAAAGTCTTGGCAAATATTTCGGCCTTGTCCTTAGAAGCAGTTGCTACTGGTCCATCCGCACATGTGATCGGTGGGAAGCTACTCCTCGAGAAGTTACCCTCTATTCTTTTGACCAGAGTCCAGAAGGAGCGGCTGCCATTGGGGTGTAACATAACCTTTTTTTTATTTTGGCATCTTATTGGCTTGTTGCATGTCGGATGGTTTCATTGTATCTGTTCCTGGACTCAATATCCGGCCTGTCTGTTTTTGACGCTGGGGTTCTGTAAGTTCGATGGGCCAGAACTTTTTGCAGACGAGCTGTGTCACAGGACTTGTTGAACGAGCCGTTGGAATCTGGTTTGTATGATTTGGTTATATGCGGGATATTCCATGCCCACATGAATAACCTCTGTGATTTCCGAGCAGACAGTTGATACATCATGTTTTTCAAAGCATACCTCGCTCCAGGGAAAACTGAAAAAAAAGTTTCTCAGACTATCCCAGTCAGCATGGCCGTAGTGCCAGATTTTGCGGCTTGGGCGCATTTCCGAGGACACATCTGTCGCAGAGGGGAACGTAACTTCAACTAAGCCATGATCGGAGTTGCCTAAAGGAGATTGTATGTCGATCTTGTAGGGGACAGGGTGAGTAGTCAGAAAAAGATCCAGCAAGCTAGGACACACGAGGAAAAACCAGGCTTCATTGTGAACATGGAAATCTCCCAAGAGAACTACCTCTGAAGACGGATAATTAGTGTTCAGAAAGTCGATCTTTTCGGACAGGTAATCAAGAAGTTCAGTACAGTTGTTGTCCGAGGGAGAGCGGTAGAGGCAGCAAATTAACTTGAGGAATGATTTGAGGTTAAGCTTGTGCCACAAGATATCCTTTCTACCAGATTCTAGTGCAGGAGCTCTCGAGCAGGACAAGTTGCTTTGCGCAAAAGCAAGTACTTCTCCATTCTTCCTCAGACAGGGGTGACACCCATAGTTAGGAAATTTCAGGTGGTTTGTTGACGCCGAGCCGGAAATTTTCGTTTCCACCAGAAATAGTATGGCGGGTAGTGGTGGACAGCATTGATATTGCTGTTGATCCTGCAGACGTTCGTAAATGATAGTTTCATATCGATAATGTTCCCCCGAGAACACCCCCCTCCCGGACTTTCCGAATGAGAAGGGGCTTTACGTCCAGTCAAAATTTTTGCACTCGAAGGGTTCATCATCTAAATCTAAAGAAAAGCGGTGGGGTAAAGGGTAAAAGGGGTGTCTGCATGCGGACATTTCACCTCACCAGTAGTGCAGTGTGGTACTTCCCAGTGCGACGATCCGTCTACCATCTATGGTTTGTTCGGGTATCCTTCCCTAGACTGGCTGCTTCCACTACAGCTCCAGACCCCAGTCCACCCCTTGCTTCCTTCTTCGGGTCCGCATCCCTAGACCGGTTGCCGTCACTACGGCTTCAGGAGGCCGGTCCATCCTTTTGACAGCCGCCGCTGTCATCGTCTCTCCGTGGTGATTCCCGCCACCGGGGTTGGTTCCCCGATCTTGTTCACCACGGAGAGCTGGCTGATTGTAGACAATTGTGGCAAAAAAATTGCCTGGACGGTGTAGTCGCCACATCCCTACGCCTCCAAACATTGATCAGCTGTGACCTCGCGCAGTGACAGTTCAAATTATAAACAATGCTGTGTAACACCAACTAACCTGAAAATTCTTCCAATGCGACCCATGTTGCAAACACTGCACTTTTTGAGTACCATCTCGAAAAACTGTTAAACTAACTCGAATATAGCACAGTAAGTCCATAAAGCTTCACCCAGTTACCAACAAATAGCGAATTCGATTTTACAGACCAAGCATAAAAGACGCACAATGAAAACAAACGTTTGACAGTCGAGGTTCCACGTAAGTAAGTCACATGAAATGACGGCGTTGCGTTGCGTTGCCAGCTCCTCAAAATTTATGTAACACTTCAGAATTTGCGTTTCTGTTGGAAGGTGAATCAAATTGCTTACAGATATTATTTAAGAATAGTAGTATAAAATATTACTATAAAAATCGAAGGTAAACGTGGTCCTGGTCGCACACAACATTCATGGTTAAAAAACATACGCAGTTAGAGTGGTATGAACACATCGGTCTTTAATTTTTACTACCCCTTACCGAAATAAGTATGCCGAAATTGTCACCAGCCTTCATTAAATGGAGATGGCCAGTGGCGGCTCTTCGGGGGAGGCAGGGGAGGCAGTGCCTCCCCTGTGATCAGTAGCATAAAAAATTAATGACTATATATCTTTTTATGTTATATATTTTAAAAATAAATTTGCATAAACGTTGAATATCGTCCTCCTACTCTCGGACTATTAAGTTTTCTTGGTTGGAACTACTGTTCGTCTTCGCGCCGATAGATGTCACAGGCTGTCCGCTCCCATATACAAGACCGCGGAGGCACTGCTTCCGCATGCTTCGATTTCGACTGTATTTCTACAGCTGTTCTAGTCTCTTTTTCTTACGCACCGGTATTTTCTTATGACTCGCAAGCAAGTGCCGGAGGCAGACACGCCTTCAGATAAAGAACGTTTTGACTTACCGCGTATATGTCTGATTCCCGCTTCATTCCTGCCTCTCTTGGTTTTGTTTATGCGTGTACGTGTAGGTTTAGGTAAGGATATGAATGCTCGGCGGCTTTGAAGGGTAAGTTTGCTCTAGGTTTCCGTAGCTAATTTTTTTCTTTGCGTCACGGGAAGGGTGGAATATTTGAATAATATTAAATAATATGGAGGGCAAATCAAGTCAAGCAACTCAATTTAGCAGTGGGGTCAGAAATTGTGAAGATATTGTAGATTTTGTAATTAATATTAAATTTGAGAGGTTATCTTATGAGGATAAGCTTTTTTTTGAAAGAATTGGGTGTTCCCCATCCCGATTTGAGTAGAATTATAGTAAATCAAGGAAAACCGCCTCGTAGTTTTGTCAATATACCTGGTATCAGAAGTGTAATAGTGGTCGATAGGTAGCCAAAATTTGAAAAAATTATTTTGTTGGTCGTGTTTGTAACGTTTTCATTGTTATTATATTATATACCTAAATATTAGATTCATTTATTCCATACGTTTGTTGATTTGTCTGTATTTATTAGTTGTTGAAATATTCTTTGTTGTGAGCCATTCGGTGGGTAAGCGATGTCATGTTTTTGTCTTTTTTTTGCTAAGTTGCGATAAGCATCTTTCGTATCGGTGTGCGCCGACACAGTTGGTGATATGCTTCTGGCTCGTCCGGTTGCGCTCGAGATTTTTGTTTACCTTTTGAATATATCGGTTGGTTGTTGGTGACGGTGTTTTATTTTAAAATCAGTGTAACATGATTGTTATTGTGTGTTATTTGCTACAAAAGGGGAAGATGCCTGGTCGAAGACAGGATATGACGATTTGAAAAGTTTATCTCGAGCTATAGATAGGCACTCAAAAGTCAGCAGCATATAAGCTGTACATGTAAATTGCATCTTTTGGGGAAACAAAATATAGTAAACGTTTTTTTTTTAGTAGTAAAATATGTTGGAAACTCTACACCTTCCCGCTGGTTTTGCTGAAAATTGAAATACCTACTGTTTTTTCAATTGAAGGCATTTTGATGACTAAGTATAGAGTTCTACCTACACCTAACTGCAATAAAAAAATTTTAATTTATTGATCTATTCTATATATTGAAAATACTAGGTTTTGCTTCCACCCTGCCTCCCCTAAACTAAATATCACGAGCCGCTACTGGAGATGGCAAATGAAGAAGAAGAGGAAGAAGAAGAAAATTATGGCAATGATATAGTACAAGCTGACTAAGTAGACGTAGAAGTGCAAAAATATATGAAGATATACTATACACAGGTTTAAATTATATGCAAAGCGAATTCAATAGTATCACATCGCCAGCGTTGTGGATTTTAGTCTTTACTATTATTATGGATTATTATTATTAATTAGTGCATAGATCATTTCGTTGAAGGCGGCAGATAATTAAAATCAAATCATATTTTGAACAAATTACTTTAATGTCCCGGTAATTTTTAGTTATCATAGAGGTTCAAAGTAAGTCAATACTAAGTAACGGACAGTGAATTATTGGACATGATAAATTTGACAAACAACCCGGAAAATGTGAATCAATCTCAGTATGAATAAGACACAATACAACAGAAGTAGAAGAAGAAGAAGAAGAAGAAGAAGAAGAAGAAGAAGAAGAAGAAGAAGAAGAAGAAGAAGAAGAAGAAGCTTATGGACTACCACCTGGCCTGCGCCAGTGGTTGAATAGCTTTTTGAACGACCGATCTCTGTTTGTTGTAGTCGAGGGCTGTTCATCAGACGTATTTTCAATAAACGCCGGTGTTCCTCAGGGATCTGTCCTATCCCCTACACTATTTCTGCTGTACATCAACGAGCTGCTGGAAATAACATCCATCCATTAGTGTCGTGCATGGAACCAGGCAAGCCACTATCATCCCAGGAGACGGTACGTCTGCGACAGCAGCATGCCTCACAGATCAACGCAGATATCAAAACAATTGTCAAGTGGGGATTAGCAAATACTGTATAGTTCAACGTACAAAAAAACTCAGGCAACAACACTTACAAAGAAGCCTCGCGATGGTTTACCAACTATGGAAATGGAGGGTCAACCCATAGTCGAATCACCTTCCGTCAAGCTTTTGGGAATCAGCAACAACAATAACATGTCCTGGCACGACGACGTCGTCAGTATTGCTAAAACGGCATCCCAGAAGCTTGGAGTTTTGTTCCGCTGTAGGAAGTTGTATACCACCAGAGCAACTGCTGCTGCTCTACAAGTCACAGCTTCGACCATCGCTGGAGTATCGCTCCCATGTGCGCTCCGAAGCACTCTCTGAAGCTTCTGGACACTATCCAGAAAAGAGCAATTAGACTAATCGATTCGCCTAACCTCACAAAGGACCTCCACAGCCTGGAACATCGAAGGAGGGTGGCTGACCTATCCCTGTTCTACAGATTCTATCACGGAAGATGTTCGAGTGAGCTCTCTCAGATAATAACACCACAGGCCGTCCGTATCAGGAACACTAGAGAAGCTCTGCGAGCTCATCCTTACCAGGTCGAGGTCCTTACTCCCCGAACCAGTCTTCTCCAGCATTCCTTCTTTTGGAGAACTTCGACGCTGTGGAATCAGCTGCCGGGGAATTTGTTTTCCGACGGCTACAACCTGCAGCGTTTCAAATCTAACGT
Organism: Callosobruchus maculatus; assembly: GCA_951848785.1. NCBI lineage: Eukaryota > Metazoa > Arthropoda > Insecta > Coleoptera > Chrysomelidae > Callosobruchus > Callosobruchus maculatus. The sequence goes on from CATOUR010000040.1 coordinate 3,356,773, forward strand.
GAACCGATACTTATCCTCTCGCAGCGCTTCTACAGCGCTATAGGCTTTCAGCCTTTGCGGGAGGCCGACCATAAAAAAACACAATACAACAGAAGCACCGACTTGGAGGGGAAATGAGAAATCAATAATTGTAGCAAATATCAGCTCAAATAGCCTCTGACTGTCTCCAGACTTTAACCATCCAACTTGTATTCACGAATCAGCTGACGAAGTTAACATTCTTATAGGTTTAAAAGAATATCTGTTTTAATATAGAATTCCTGAATCTAAAAGCGTTTATGAAAGAGTGAAGAAATTTGCGACAAACTAAATATACTACCCAAATTTATTCCTGAAGGAACGATTAAAATTAAATGGTTATTTTCTTATGAATCAGATGCAGAAAACGAAGATAATCATTTCGCAGAAAAAGAAAACTTTAAAGTTAAATTATTTGAAGTTTTAGACAATATTTATTATCAAATTGAGAGGTGGGTCAAAAGTTTACCAACTATAAACGAAAACTTCTATCAGGGCAACAATGATGATTTGAAAAAATGTGTCCACAATTTTTCATTAAAATATCAAGGGATATGAATGACAATAGTGCTAAAAATATGATAACAAATATTGAAGGTTCATTTGTCGAAAAACTATCTCACTTTGACATGTTGCAGCTCATAATGGATTTCAAATTAGCATGTATTTATCTTAATATGTTTATTTGACATAGAATTTTTCTTTTGATCCTAGCTACTGATAATCTCATTTATTCTACTCGTCATTTACATTTAATAGATTTTTATATATTTGATACATTACCACAATTTGGCTTTTAGCAGTTTTACAATATTTTATAACAATGCGATGTATGTTCGTGTAACTCTATCTATTCGTCGTAATATCTGTACGCAGCAATCTCACCAACTTATTCCTGAAGATGGTATCATACAGGGTGAGTTTTTAGTACCGGCTCGGTCGATAACTCCACTACTGTAGAAGATAGCGAGAAAAGTTGTATATAAAAGTTGTAGCCACAGATATGCTCCTTACTCAGAAAATATTTAGATTTATACAGGGTGATCCATAACTAAGTGGTGATGCAAACATGCATTTTTTTATATAAGACATACATTATTCCATATTTATTCAAATTCTACTAATGATTTCCGTTCTTCAAATAAAGGGTATTGTTACATTATACAGAGTATTTCAAAAGTTATGATCACTTTTATATCCAAATCGCGGTCAAATGAACGTACTGTATATCCAAAAGTAATAAATCAAAAATTAATGTTTTTACATGAGAAGATTAAAAATATCCTCTAGTTTTAAACGCGGCCATAAGAAAATCCCCTGATGCATATTCATATACAGGGTGATGTATAATGCAAAATCTAGATTTCCTCTCTTTTTTTAAATATAACCCCCAATATTTTATTATACCAAAGAATTGTTTTTAATATGGTCTTTCGACTTTGTATAGCACTTGTTGTACCTGCGTCCATCAGTTTCCGAGATATTTTGATTTTTCAGTACATTTAAAATGTAGCTTCTATTTATGTACTGAAATTCATTTATTTTGAGAAAGTACTAATTTGTTTTTTATTTAACGAACAACTAAATGATAAGGTCATGATACTATTTAATGAAGTCGAAAACCCTAAATTATCGAGATAATAAAGTCAAGTATGCTGAGGAAACAATTTTGTAGGCGTGATGCATAATTATCAAGCAGATTTATCAGGTAGGCTTTGAATAATTGACAGTTTCCATAACCTGCTCAATAATTCCGTAGTGTGTGAAAAACCAGCTTTAAAAATTAATTTTTCCGTTGAGGGTATTTAGGAGAATCTTTGAGAAATTGTCTACTTGTCTCTAGAATATATCAACTATGAACATCAATATCCAGAACGGAGGCACTATAAAACTAATGCGTTTGAAAGATTGAGGAATCGTTTTATTTGGAATGTGTCCTTTAATATCTCATAGCCTACCTGATACATCTGCTTGATAATTATGCATGACGTCTATAAAATTGTTTCCTCAGCATACTTGACTTATATTATCTCGTTAATTCAGTGTTTTCACTTGATCAAGTACTATTATGGCCTTATATTTTAGTTGTTTGTTAAGCACAAATAAAATTTGATAGTGTAGTTTAAAGACTTTGGCGTTACTTTGCCTAATTCCCAATTAATTGAGGAGTTCTCTGTGACACAAATAAATACGTACATCCATATATAGACACAGATGAAGCCAATAAACCTTATAAAAAACGGCTTTCGCCCAATCTTTTTGAAGTTTCATTATTTGCTGGTTCTTAAATATATGGAATAACAGTCTCCGAGTTCGCAGAGCTAGAAAATCGATAATTTAATCGATGTTTATCCCATTTTTTAGCAATGTTCAGTTGAAAATCGCTTCTTCTTACGAATCGATGGAGCGCAAAAACTCAACTTTGAAGGCTGTGTAGACGGATACAGTCTGCATGTGCACAGACATATTTTCCGGAAAGGAAGTGATATCAAATAAAAATAATAATAATATTAATAATTTTTTTATTGATACTGATATAAAGATACATTATTAGCTAGATACATAAATAATATACAGGTATTGTGTTTACTCCTGACCAGCCAGATCTCAGGTTCACCGACTGACCCTGAGTACGACTATCTACATACGATATTGCAATGTGTAGATAAGTTACATATAACCGTATAAATGTGTTAATCAATGATATAAGTTAAAAAAATACCCTACCAAACAGCAGCTGACGCTAGGCCACGAGGCCTGTCTTGTGAGCCGCAGTTCCAGCAGAGCATTTAGCTGATATGACAAGAACCTATTGGTGCAATAAGTAATTCTGGATGGAAGTAGGCAGCAGTTCGAGCATGTCTATGAGCCAATATGATCTCGGTTTTATAATTATGTAGAAACAAAATAAACAAAATATATGTAATAAAAAGGTCGGTTTAATTAGAAAAGCACTTCGAATAGAATAATTATAATTGATTTGGATGATCTTTTATATATTGTTTAACTTCCTTTTTGAAGTTGTTGTAGTTCGAAATTTCCTTCAATCTTTTTGGAATACTATTAAAAAATTTGGGGCCATAAAAAGTAAAAGAATTTTGAGTGGTAGATTTACTAAAAAAGTCAACTTTAATGTTCATATTTTCATTGGCCCTTGTTCTTACGGTGTGTACTTGCGAAAAATTTATTTTCTCACTGTACATTCCTTTTAAGCAGCTAAAGATATATATTGAGCGAACGTTGAACAATTCGTTTTCTTCATATAATTGGCGAGTAGGGAATAGTAGACTTTTCTTGAATATTATCTTTAATATAGTATACTGTGTAACTTGCAGCTCCCCACACAGGTATGCAATACCTAATTATTGATTCAGCAAGAGAGGTATACAGTATAATCAGAGTTTTCCTAAACAGAATATCTCTTAATTCGAGGAATGTATGTATTAGAACTCTTAATCGTTTCGCCACATAATTAATATGTTCATACCACTTCAGGTGTTGGTCAATTACTATACCCAGGTTTTTTGTACTCGACGTCTTTTCTATTAACCTGCAATCACAGTTATACATGTTGCTACAATGGTGCTTATGTAACTTGATAGCAAATTATTATCGAAAGGCTATACTGTTTATGAAAAGTCCCTTTCCTATATCAATAAAAGGCTTGTTCAGTTTCCGCAATGTAATCTTACAGGCTTCCTAATCAGGCTGCGATGGTTCGAACCCATTAGAAAACCGTACTTTTACGAGGACAGCTCAGCATGGAAACTGCCCAGGGAGAGAATTTTCAACCCGCCTCCCTTATTGATATTCAACCCCTACAAGAGCAAATTAACTACGGTAAATTTCAGCTATTTGGAGCGCTTCATATGCATGCTTGGTAGTTAGCATACTTGACCATTGTTTCGATAGCTTCTTTGCATACCGGATGTACGTAGAACAACACAAAATTCACAAAATAGTGTATAGCAAAGCACAAAATCTCTAGCGCACTGATAGTTTTATTATAATGTAGAATGCACAAGAAACGAAACCTCTTAGAGACAAAGGTTTCAAGAAACATATAGCATTTTTGTATCTGTTGTTTGAAATTTGTAGACAAGGTAGATGTTTCAACTAGAAGTCATGAGAAAAGGCAAATATAAGCATCTCCCAAGTGACCAAACAAGCAGAATCGAAGGGCAACGGTACCGAATATTAAAGAAGTACAAAGAACATTTAACTGACCATGAGAGGACAGCTCTTACACCACACTATAGCAAACCACCACACCTCTACGGCTTACCGAAGATACACAAGGATGGCATACCTCTGCGACCAATAACAAGTTCAAGAGGCTCTCCCACATACAATCTTGCGAAACATCTGCTGAACATTATACAACCACTAGAAGGGAAAACATCATCATTTGTAAAGGACTCGAAACACTTTGTGGAGATACTTGCACAAACGAAACTAGACGCAGAAGATCGGCTGATAAGTTTCGACATAGATAGCCTATACACAAATATGCCAGTTGGAGAAGCACTAGGGATAATCCAGAAGAGGCTACAAGAAGACCCAACAATGAAAGACAGAACGAATCTTCCAGTAAATGGAGTTATGGAGCTATTAAAGTTCTGTCTGGAGAACAACTATTTCCTAGAAAAGGACAAGTTTTATATGCAAGAAGATGGATTACCGATGGGATCACCGCTATGTCCAATCGTGGCCAACCTTTACATGGAATGGTTCGAATCAACTGCCATTGAAACCTCTGATGTTAAACCGAAGTTATGGCTTCGCTATGTTGATGACACATTCATAATCTGGAACCGTGGAGACGAACAACTGGAAACATTCTTTGCACATTTCAACAACATGAGACCATCGATAAAGTTAACGAAAAAAGAAGAGAACAATAACAGCCTTCCTTTTCTGGATGTCTTGGTAATTTGAAGAAACACCGAAATAAAAACCAAAGTGTACAGGAAACCAACACACACAGGACAATACCTGCATTACACCTCAAACCATCCAACATCAACAAAGAAAGGAGTCATTCGAACCTCGGTCGATCGAGCCAAGAATATTTGTAACACACAACAAGGGCTAGAAGAAGAACTACGTCAAATTAAAGGAGATCGGTCAAAGAACGCATATCCCAAGAGGCTAGTGGAAGCAACAATACAAGAGAATCATACTAGCAGAAATAAAGGTCCTGAAGAACACAGGCATTCACTAAGTATACCATACGTGAAAGGACTATCAGATACAGTCAGAAGAATAGGACAACACTATAAAATTCAAACACAATTCTCTAGAAGCACCACTCTTCGAAGTCTACTAACGAAAACAAAACCCAGGAATGAACATCAAGAAACAAAAAACTGCATCTACGAGGTACCTTGTGAATGTGGCAAAGTATACATTAGTGAAACGAAAAGACCCCTGGAAGCGAGAATTAAGGAGCACAGACTCAACACCCAGAGAGCAGAGACAGGAAAGTCCGGAATAGCAGATCACGCTTGGACCGAGCATCATAAAATTATTTGGGAAGATGCAAAGGTTATTGACAAAGAACCTCAGTGGTATCGCCGGAAATTCAAGGAAGCAGCTTATATCGCCAGCAACAAAAACGTGTACAGCAAGCCTAGTGTGGAAATTAGACCAATATGGCAGTCCCTCATAAGAAATATAAAAAAGCTAAAATTGGGCAGAACAAACTTGGACACAAACATGGGACTCACACCCGTATGCACCGTTTGGCGATTCTAATCCTAGTTCCCTAATCGCGTACTGCTAATTTTTGACATCTAGCCATGCACCGTCAAGAGATTAACTAATCCAGATTGGAGATACGGCAAGATTGTGTTCGCAAGATTGTTTTGACAGTGACAGTGTCAAAATTGTCAGTTTGCGGTGCATAGTGAACAAGTAATCTAATCCAGGTTTGCGTAACTAATCGCGCAATTAACTTACGGTGCATACGGGTGTAAGTGACTGTCAACGACCACGTCATCATCAGCAAGAAGTGACGTCACTGACGCACCCAACAGAACGCGCAGCAACCAATCAGGACAAGCCACGAAAAACGACACGTCAGCTAGACGAGAATAAATAGCAATGAAAGGAACATGTTCGACAGTTTACCTGAAGACGATTGAAGATCCCACATCAATCGAAACGTTGTGATCTAAAATTATACAGACAATGGAAGTCCGAAGCAGACCTTTTGAAATTTTTGTATCTGTTTTACAGTGGCGTAACTATGGGCCCGCAGCTGCGGAGGGGGCCCGTCGTTTTGGGGGCCCAGTAGTCTTAGAGGCCCAGGGTCCTCAAGTGCCATCCTTTGTGCAGCAAGAAAGTAGATACTAAATTAAAAACTCGCTTTCCTTGTTGTTAGTATAATTTACAAGAAACACCTATGAACCCCATGATACATACCTATCATTGAAAAAGTGGGAAAGTATTGCATTTTAAACTAAACCCTAAAAATTGACGCAGTATCTGCAGTAAATAGAAAAATACGCGGTAAGACAGCATACGTCAATTTTTTTGCCTCATTTAATGCGATGGTTTTCACAACGCAGGTCACACAAACAACAACCACATAGGCGTAAAATACAAACTGAATAACGACCTTCTAAAAAAATTAAAATAAAAAAATGTGTGTTTTCAACCATGACTTTGGTTCGGGTGCAATAGCACACACACAGCACACTTACTAAATAGATGATTCGATTCAATAATTTGCATTTTTCTCGAAAACGGTTAGCCCTATCGAGATGTACCAAGAGACCATTTTTACGTAGAAATTTCTGAGATACCATATTCTAAAATCAAAATGTCAAAAAAATTACCATTTAGAAAATGGGGTTATTTTTACCCTTAACTCCTCCCGTATGATACGCCTCTGATTAAAATTATAAAATTCTGAATTCAGAATCAAATTCAGCGTCAAAAGATTACCCATCCTACATAATTTCGTAAATTTGTTATGAATGGTTTCGAGAATGTCGATGGAAAACCGTCTTCAGGGTGCCCCATGCAAAGGAGCGTAGCTCCCTTAGGAAGCATTTTTTTTTTATGGTCGGCCTCCCGCACAGGCTGAAAGCCTATGGCGCTGTAGAAGCGCTGCGAGAGGATAAGTATCGGTTCACGTTAGATTTGAAACGCTGCAGGCTGTAGCCGTCGGGAAACAAATTCCCCGGCAGCTGATTCCACAGCCTCGAAGTTCTCCAAAAGAAGGAATGCTGGAGGAGACTGGTTCGGGGAGTAAGGACCTCGACCTCGTAAGGATGAGCTCGCAGAGCTTCTCTAGTGTTCCTGGTTCGGACGGCCTGTGGTGTTGTTATCTGAGAGAGCTCACTCGAACATCTTCCGTGATAGAATCTGTAAAACAGGGATAGGTCAGCCACCCTCCTCCGATGTTCCAGGCTGTGGAGGTCCTTTGTGAGGTTAGGCGTATCGATTAGTCTAATCGCTCTTTTCTGGATAGTGTCCAGAAGCTTTAGAGAGTGCTTCAGAGCGCATCCCCACACATGGGAGCAATACTCCAGTGATGGTCGGATCTGTGCCTTGTAGAGCAGCAGCAGTTGCTCTGGTGTATACAACTTCCTACAGCGGAACAAAACTCCAAGCTTCTGGGATGCCGTTTTAGCAATACTGACGACGTGGTCGTGCCGTCATGCCATACTCTGTCGAAAGCTTCCGATATATCAAGTGCATCAACACGGGATTCGCCATGATTGTCTATTGCTCTGTTCCACAAGTGAGTGACGTAGGCAAGGAGGTCACCTGTAGACCTGTGCTTACGGAAGCCATACTGGCGATCATTTATGATGTTATTGTTGTCCAGGTATTTCAGGAGCTGTGTGTTAATGACATAACCTTAGACATGATGCTGAGAAGAGCCACAGGTCTATAATTGGTGGGATCAGTTTTTTTGCCTTTCTTAGGGATGAGTTGTACGCAGCCAATCTTCCACGAAGCGGGAAACACGCCTCGTTGATACGAAAGTTTGAAGAGCTTGCAAAGAATAGGTGCAAGCTCAGCGGCACAGCGTTTAAGGACAATGGCTGGAATTTGGTTAGGACCAGTAGCTTTATTGGTGTTCAGTTTTTGGAGGATGCTTTTTACGTCTCGATGTTGAAATTTGACCTCTGCCATTCTCGAGTTCACGCTTATGGTGGTGGTCGGAGTACTTCCTTGAAAGTCTACAGTAGAATTGGCTGCGAAGAGCTTCCCCAAGATGTCTGATTTTTCTTTAGGAGCAGAGGCGATGGATTTGTCCTCTCTGGTCAAGGGTGGTATTGACGAATAGGAAAAGTTCTGGCTAACAGCCTTAGCTACAGACCAGAATGTTCTGGACGAGCTAGGACATGAGAGGAGCTTGTTCTTAATTTTTTGGTTGTGTTCCTCCTTGCTGCTGTCAATCACGCGTTTACAGTGATTTCTGGCGTCGACAAAACTGCGATGGCTCTCAGCATTTGGATTTTTCCTCCATTCTCTGTAATGTTGGTTTTTAGAGGTAACTGCATCTCTGCAACGCTGATTGAACCATGGCTTGTTTTTGGAGGGATGCTTGATGACATGAGGAATATAGGCTTCCATGCCGGATATTAATACCTCTGTTATTTCTTGGGCGCAAGCTGATGGGTCTCGTGACTTGAAGCAGACATCGTTCCAGGGAAAGGACTGGTAGTATTCCCTTAGGTCGTCCCACTTTGCTGATCCGTAATGCCAGACCCGACGAGGCTTTGCATGGTAGAGATCTGTAGAATTTCCGGACCCATGTTCGTATGACATTTTCTTTCTATTTTTTGGAGTACTATTCGTAGTTAAAGTTTGTTAATATACTTAATTAACACTCTGTATATGGGAACGAAACACTCCCATCCCGATACTGGACTGAGTTGACTGTTACTTGATTGAGATACATGACAACAAAAATTAAACATAAAATTGATCCACCACTTTATTTTTCGATACTGTGACATGTTTCGGTGTAAAACAGCTTTTTCAAACAATGAATGGTTGTTTGTCACGACCAATTTTACATCAATTTTGGTATTTCCATCCCGATGTATACAGCACATAGCATGGCAGAAAAGCCAAAAGCTAAATACATAAATAAATTCTGGGAAAATGATAACGTTGTTTGCGGTATTGATTACAGAGGCTGTCAGACAATACAAAATAATAAATAAATATGATTAATAACTATAAAATATCGTAAATGATCCGTCATTACGTGGATGATGTAGTACGTGACATAATTACAGGTACCTACACTAATTATGTAGTGACAATGTAGAAACGTTTATAAGCGATTACAAAAAAAGTTACAAGTAAAAAGGTCTATATTGAATAGTCGTTAAAAATTTTTTTGAGCATTCAGTAAATAACAGTTTATTTGGTATGATTAGAAGCAAACGCAAGAACCTAAGCAAGGCTCAACGAACAATCAGCTGTCTTACTCACGGTCGGTTCCTTTGTGATGACATGTTGCGAAATATCTGACATCAGCGACGCCATTTTACAGGGTGTGGTTTAAAAGGAAGATAAACATTAAGGGCCGATTCTATCAACATGCATATTTAACAAAGAATTTAACAAAGCTTTTCTATTGGATGTTATTTAGCAAAAGCTTTCTATTGAGTATTGAGGGCTATGTTAATAAGTATAATCCAATAGTATTTCATCAATATTGAAAACAACACGTCAAAGCTGGATGACACTTTTGTCAAAGATATTTTAGAAATTCATGGATCAAAATCATAGCAGGATATCAGAACAAAGCGATTGATTTGCAAATTAATGCCACATTTTCCATGTTTACATTATAATTATTGTATAATTACTAATTGCAAACTGGGATAATTTTTGATAAAAGTAGTAGGTACCTATATCGATCACAGCAACTACCTACCTTATCTTATAATTAAAAATCCCACGTCCGTCAGTCAGATGGATTATATGAAAATACATACTTTTATGAAGAATCAATCTTTCATTTACTGGATGTATGTTTGTTATAGATCTTCTTATAGAAGTTTTCACAGGTGCATTGTACATCAAATAGGGTTATACTTAGCTTTAATTATAAAATGGCAGGCTTTGGCGTTTTGGACTTCTGTATAGGCAACCAGTAATGCACATGCGTTTTGGAAGTAGCTGTAACCTTTGAAATGTAACAAAATGCTATTTTTACCTCTTTTTACTATAAAACAAAGATATATTGCAGGTATTCATAGTTATTATCGATAGTAAATTATTGTTTTATCCAAATAATGCAATGAGTGAATTTCTTATCATCATAGCATTTAATACAGCATGAAACCAGCGATCAAATGGAAATGGAATCTGGAATCTGATTGGTTGAAATTAGCAATTGCTAAGCTTTTGATTAAACAAGAAAATGCAATTTTTCACCGATTTGGGATAGAAAATCAGACTGGAAAACATGCTAGATGATTTACAATGCTCGATTGTATACAAAGTATGTCATTTTTGAGCATTTTGAGGTCAACTCCAAGAGAAATCAATAATTTTCAGAGTACTTTGACAGATGCATGTTCTTAAAAGGGCTGCTCTGATTGGTCAAAGTCTTTGTTAAAATCTGCATGTTGATAAAATCGGGCCTAAAGATAACATAAATAATTTATGTTGTATTTAATGTTTACCTCTCATAAAGTACTAGATTTGCTCTGTGATCTTTATTATTCTCTATACTCATATTTTATGTAGACAGCCATGACCCTGCCATGCCGCCGCTGTTGAAATCTACCGCTCTCTAACCCAAAATATCGATGCGCAAAGCAATCGGCGCAAAGCATCCCCAGACCTCGAGTAAAGCCTCGTGTCCACTAGCAAATAAAATTGCTAGAGGTCTCACAAGTCACTTGCGTAGCGTGTGCACGACGTCATTAGAGAAATATTGCAGCAAAATTACTTGCACGTAAAGGACTTGCAACTTACTGAGACAACAAGCAGAAAGTTCTGCCGGTGCACTGATGATCGCAAATAAGCGTGAAACAGCTGTCTGCGTACTGGTGGATTGACGGAGGTATAGAGCAGCCCTCGTATATCAACTTGCTGAGAGCTTGTAATTTACACGGTTATTCTCAGGAAATTGGTTCGCCACAAAAATTTCGAGACTGTTTTAAAAAGTCATGCAGCAAGGAGTGTTGTAAATCAAATATGGAGAAGTTCAACTGGACTAAAGAAGACACGTGTGTCTTTTAATTGAAAATTTTGAATTATATCCCGAATTATGGAATGTACATACTACAGAATTTAAGGACACAGTCAAATATCAGAATGCATTACAAAAATTGGCCGACTTATTTAATACTTTTACAGCGGAAGCTACATAATTTGGGAACACAAGTTAACCAAGAATAGAGAATAATTCAAAAAAAGAAAAGTGGACAAGGGACTAATGAAATATATAAGAGTACTTAGGAGTTCTTCGAGTCATTAAAGTTCATGTATTCCTAGAGTAGTTCTACGCTGAATCCACTTTCTCACCCAACATTTTTTCCGCCTTTTACTATCTTTCTCTTGTTTTCTTTTTTTTAATTGAATATATTACAACTACCGCAGTAGCTACAGATTTTGCATACGATATCTTATCTATAGTATACACGGAATCAGAACAATCAAGCCCAAGTGAAATTGCAGAGCAATTTCCTAGATTAAATTTGCGAACAATTAAAAGATAGTGTAGACAAACAAGCAAGTACTTGCTGCAAAAACTATCACAAGTTACTTGCAAGTGGACACGAGGCTTTAGACAGCTGATTGTTTGTTGAACCATGACCTAAGCTCACCACAAGAAATGGCATCAAATAAGTAGCTTTGGTCTACTTGAGAACGGCTTTACCAATTTCATCCGTCTTTTTTATGTAAGCTTCCTTATAGTTCGTAGAAGGTTGTTACAGGAATAAAGCTAAGGAGAATTATACAGAAAATTATCTTTGAAAATGTGAGAAAAGTTAACGACTACGAAGGGTGTAACGTACTGTATAGTGTTAGTGATTTGTTTCAATATGACATTGCTGTCAAAAAGACAGGTTAGAACTTAATGCTCGGTCAAATAGAGGTCGTTCTAGAATGACTCAAATTCAAATAGAAAAGATTATATAATCATGTCTTAAAGAGTCTGGTTTTTAAGATACAGGGTGTCAAAGATTGGAAATAAAATTGTTTTTTTTAAGGGTAAAATTAGGATGGTGTTTCCCTCCCAGTCTTATGTCAAGGAGTATCACTAGATAGATAATGCTAGTAGATAAGGATAAAGGAATCTGGCTTTGCATTTTGGTCCGGTGAATGTGAAACACCCTGTATGTTGTAGCGATCGCAATTAACTGATGGCTTCGAAGACTTAAAAATTGTTAATCAAATTCAACCTATCGGCATGGAAAACAAATGGTATATTATAACTAACTATGAATATTATAATAATATGTACTGCAGGAGATAGATGAGCATGACAAAATGTATGTAATGAGTTACACAAAATATATTATTAACTATATATTATACTACAATTTGGTGGTATTTGCATAAACAGTAATTTGCATTATATAATGACATTATTGAATGATATGCATGTCCGATAAATAGTTAAATTATTCCATTAAGCTACTGTTTTTGATTGTGCGCAAACCGTACGAAAGGTTAGATGAAAGTAGGCCAAAACCTCCACTCCAAGGCATGGATGCACGCAATATATTAATTACGATTTGCACGAAAGCAGTGGTACTGTAAACATGTGTTAGTTTAATGGTTCAAATCGGTAATTTTTTTCTTAAACGGCAATCGGAAGTTAGCTTTTCCTCTTCTTTCCATAGCATCAATGCCGGTGTTCCGCAGGGATCGGTATTGGCTCCGACATTGTTTCTGCTTCACATTAATGATCTGCTCTCTAGCACTACAAACCCAATCCATAGTTTTGCGGATGACAGTACGCTGCATGCAGGCATCATGAGCAATGGACCGATCTCTGTGGTCGAGCTGGAACGCAGAAGACTGGCAGTGGCAGCTTCACTTTCAAAGGATCTCGATACCATTACCGCTTGGGAGCTTACGAATATGGTTCAATTTAATGCCTCCAAGACCCAGAATTATACGCTATCAAACAAGAAGTGCCCAAGCCATGACCAGGTTCTAATGAACAACCGGGCTCTGCCAAGAAGTCACTCATTTAAGCTGTTAGGAGTCAACATTACAGAAAATCTGATCTGGCACGAACACGTCGCGTCAATTGCAACAGCTGCTGGTAAAAAGCTTGGGTACCTATTTAGAGCCAGAAAGTATTTCTCACCATGTAACCTCCTCACGCTATATAAAGCCCAGATAAGACCTTGCCTGGAGTATCGCTCTTATGTCTGGGGAGCTGCTGCCCCTACTACCCTGTCTATACTAGATGCCGTCCAGAGAAGGGCAATTCGACTAATTGGCGATCCGGCCTTAACGCGCCACCTTCAGTCACTTTCTCACTGGCGTCTTGTTGGTGACCTCTCACTCTTCTACCGATATTCCAGCAGAATCTGCTCCTCTGAGCTATCCTCTATCGTTCGGCCACTCACTGCTCCTATCACATGTACCCGTGCGACCGCTGCATCTCATCCTAAGACGGTCGTTCTTCATACATCAAGAACTGAGCGGTACAACCGCACATTTATTTCCAGGGTGTCCAAGTCTTGGAATGGACTGCCAGAAGATGTATTTATTGGGCCTGCGGGTATTGGCCCATTCAAATCTCGTGTTAACAAACTTCCCCTAACAAAACCCTTTCACAGCAGCCGCGGTACTCTGGTATTTAGGCTCTGCCTGCGCGGTCTGCTCAGTTATAAAAAAAAATAAATGTCACTATTATAGAGGCACGTAGTAGAAGCGGAAATTTGGACTGTTAAAAAGGCAGATCGAGCTCGCATAGATGCTTTTGAAATGTGGACGTGGAGGAATATGTTAAGAGTCCCTTAAACCACCCATCGAACTAACGTTTCCATGCTGGATGAGCTCGGTAATCCAAAGAGACTATTCTCCAATATGTCACCGAGAATGCTTACATTCTTCAGACATATACATACACAAAAGCGATAGTATGGAGAAACTTGTAGTACAGGGTCATGCTCCGAGTGGATGTTCCCTCACACGCTGGGTGGGTACGACGAAACAGCTGCTGGATATGAGTATCAAGAGCACCACTGACCTGACAGTAAATCGCGAACGATGGCGAGCAACAGTTGTCAAAATTATTGATTATATTCGTGTCGGCAATACTCTAGCTCAGACTTAATGTATTTTACGAGTTCACAACCTGTCTGCTAAGACATTGTGACTATGATGATTAGAAGCTATGTTTTCTGGAAAAAATGACTCCATTGGCTTGCGGACTGTTAGAGTATATTACAATATATTTAAAAATGTGAAACAAAAGAAGAGAAATAAGAATCGAATACAATTTTCGAGTGTTATACAATAAACAAATTAATGAATCTAATAGTACAGTTCCCACAGTGGTAAAAAATATAGAAAACGAATAATCCAAGAAATTAAAAAGAATAAAACAGTGATTTTAAAGTTATAAATCAAGCGTTGAAGAATGTGGAAAGCTATTTCGCTTTCTTCACTTACAAATAAGCTGTCTTAAGGCAAATAGCACGTTCTCTTAGGATATCAAATTCACATACATAAAGAAGTATTCTTCTTCTTCTTAGAGTGCCATGCAGATTCCTGCGTAGGCGTCCATCCTCTTCCTATCAAATTTCCCTATCCACAGCTGCATTTTGTATCTCTCCGAGGCTTCTCATTCCTGTCCACTGCCGAATGTTTCTGAGCCAGGATAGTTTTTTCTTCCTATTCCTCTTTTTCCTCCTTCGATTTTACCTTGAAGTACCAGGCGTTGTAACTGATAACGTTCTCCCCGTATTACGTGTCCCAGGTAAGCTATTTCTCTTTTTTAATTGTGTAGAAGAGCTGTCGGTCTGTTAGTTCAGCTCTTCGGAGAACTTCTTCATTTATTACATGGTCTACCCAGGGTATTTTTAGCATCCGTTTCAAGATCCACATCTCGAGAGCTTCAATTTTGTTGATTGTGGTTGCTTTCAATGTCCACGCCTCCATTCCGTAGAGCAGAACTGACCAGACATAACATTTTACCATTCTGTATCTAAGGCTGAGGTTTAAGTTTTTGTCAGTGAGAAATTTTTTAAGTTTTAGAAAGGTTATTCGTGCTTGTTCTATTCTGCACTTTATTTCTTGGTCTGGATCCCATGTTTCATTTACCATGCATCCTAGATATTTAAGCTGTAAAACTCTTTCAATGTTTTTTCCGTTTATTTGTATCTGGGTGTTTGTTGTGTTGTTTCTACTGATCACCATGAACTTTGTTTTGCCAATATTAATTTTCAGGCCTAGATTTCTACTCGCCTCAGTGACTCGATTTAGTAGGATCTGGAGATCACCTGCATTATCTGTTATTATGGCAGTGTCATCTGCATACCGGATGTTGTTTATGGGAATTCCGTTTACTCTTATGCCAATTGAGTTGTTCGAAACTGCCTCCGTAAATATTCTTTCCACATATAAGTTGAATAACATTGGGGATAAGATGCATCCCTGTCTAACACTTTTCTTATTTCAAACTCTTGTGTTGTATCCGCGTTGTTTAGTTGGATCTCTGCTTTTTGGTTCCAGTACAGGTTACGTATAAGTCGTATGTCTTTTCCGTCTAACCCTATATCTTCAAGATATGATATGAGGAGGTCATGTTTGACGTTGTCAAATGCTTTCTCATAGTCGATGAAGCACATGAAAACATCTTTTCTTTGGTCCTGGCAGTTCTGTACCAACCAAAGAAGTATTAGACTGGGAGGATTTTCAATACATTATTGAATATTCAGATGTATAGCGGAAGTTGAGGCAGCAATACTTTATAAAATCACAGTTGTAAACTCTCGGAGCTCACAACCGAGACTACTCCGTAACTTTTCTCAGCATTGTAGTTCAATATTTTAGCAGTTCACTCCACAAGTTAACATCAAAAGTCACTACGTGCCAGTATGGTGAGATGATAACTTTTATCAACGTAATAAAACTTTGAAAAATTCATACTGCAAAGTGAAGACGAATAGCACTAAGAATTCTCGTCGATTTCACTTAAACAGTCTATATAGAGGATCCCTACAACTATGTAGGTATAGATGGAGTCAGAAATGTATGAGTTGTTTACATTTTTTGCGAGTAAGGAAAAGAAAGCCACAAAAACTGGACACCTGTGTACCGCAAGATAGGGGCGGCTTAGAATATTTATTTGTAAATATTTCCTCAATCTGTGTAAGAACGGTATGTGACAAACTTAATTCCATCAATTTAAGTTCGTTAGAAACCGCTAAACCGTGCATTTTCTTGAGGAATCTGTCCATCTTTTCTTTATTATATCAGGTTTCATCCAGGTAATAGATTCTGCTTTGATCCCTAAACTCCTTTATTTTCTCCAACGCCATTTAACTATACGTCTACTTTCTATAATTGCAGACCCTTTATTGATAATGCCGAATTTAAAATCTATATTTTTTTTCTGCCATCTTTGTAACGTCCCCATAGAGCATGTCTCCCCCTTTTTTAACAAACAACTAAAATATAAGGCCATAATAGTATTTGATCAAGTCAAAACACTGAATTAACGACATAATATAGGTCAAGTATGCAGAGGAAACAATTTTATAGATGTCATGCATAATTATCAAGTAAATCTATCAGGCAGGCTATGAAATATTAAACGACACAGTCCGAATAAAACGATTCTTCGATCTTCCAAACGCATTAGTTTTAGAGTGCCTGCGTTCTGGATGTTGCATTTGATAGTTGATATATTCTAGAGGCACGTAGGCAATTTCTCAAAGATTCTCCTAAATGCTCTCAAAAATAAATAATTTTTAAAGCTGGTTTTTCACACAGTACGTAATTATTGAGCAGGTTATGAAAACTGTCAATTTTCAAAGTCTACTTGATCAATCTGCTTGATAATTATGCATCACGACTACAAAATTATTTTCTCAGTATACTTGACTTTATTATCTCGATGGTTTTAAAACTAGAGGATATTTTTTATCCTTTCATGTTAAAAGAATTATTTTTGGTTCATTACATTTTGATATACAGTACGTTCGTTTGACATCATTATCATCATAGTCATAATGTCTCAACAGACATGCTGTGAACTCGTAAAATGTACTCATTTTAAGAGTTTCTCTTGGGATATCTTTAAGATCTTTAATGAAATAGTTTCCCATTTGCTTTCTGCATCCTCATGCCGTTGACCAGACGGTATCTACTGGTTCATCCGCCTTTAGGGGCAATTTCTCACCCCAAGGACAAGAAGGTGTCCTGACTCTTCTCAACTCGTCCACCCGAAGCTGTTGGTTGAGAAGAGGTTACTGCTTATACCGACAGTAGTTCGGTTCCTTTTAGTCGCCTTTTACGACACGCAGGATATACGATGGGAGATATTCTAACCCGCCGTCACATCGTTTGACAGCGATTTGGATATAAAAATGGTCGTAACTTTTGAAATATCCTGTATAATGTTATAATACCTTATATTGTAAGTAGAGGGATTATCAGTAGAATCTGAATATGGAATATTATGTAGGGTATCTCATTTTAAAAAATATATGTTTGCATCACCACGCAGTTATGGATCACCCTGTATAAACAAAAATATTTTCTGAGCAAGGAGCATATCACTAGCTACAACTTTTATATAGAACTTTTCTTGCTGTCTTTTACAGTAGTGGAGTTATCGACCGATCCGGCACTCATCCTGTATACAGGGTGTTAATTAAGTATGTTAACAAACTTTAACCACGAATAGTACTCCGAAAAATAGAAAGAAAATGTCATATGAACATAGGTCCGGAAATGCTTCCTAAGGGAGCTACGCTCCTTTGCATGGGGCACCCTGAAGACGGTTTTCCCTCGATATTCTCGAAACCATTCATAACAAAATTACGAAATTAGGTATGATGGGTAAACTTTTGACATTGAATTGTAAAGCTAGATTGAAAGTCCCAACTAAGTGGAGACCCCCAAGCTGGCTAAAACTGGGGTGCCTTTGGGCTGCTCAGTTTACTTACGGTGGGTTGTGGATCCTTGGCAACTTATTCTTTTCCTCTTATAAGTGTGATGCTTCTGTAATTGCAGGAATAGGCTGGACCATTGAAACACAGGCTTCAGACCAAAAACTGTATATTAGATCTGTTTTGGTTCAATGTCCGCACTGTTTCACCTGCCAGGTACCAATTCCTTTTCCTGTCGCCATGCAGTACCTAGCTCGTGTAAACAGCACGTGTATCGCTGACATTTCAATAATGTGTAATGTGCAACATTAGCACTCCTACAAACTAATATCAAAACATAGACATAGACGTAGGGTGCACCACACCTCCCTTTCCGAAAGAATGGACTTCATTCTGGCCACAAATGAAGTACATTTCATTGGTTTGATACTTTTAAATTAAACTAACAATAGTGCACTCTACGTTTTAACCAAAAAAGAGAAAAAAAATACAAACGATTGGGTACCCTGCTATAGAAATTATATAACTTAACTAAGAAACCAAACATTGACAAAAAAAAATATATGAGAATAAGAATAAAAAAATATTAGATTACATTCCTGCGTACCTAGCAATATATAATACGTACATATACTTGTTTAAATGAATGCAAAAACGCTAAACCGTGCATTGTTTACCGGCGCCGGCTATTCACACTTCGGTCTATCGCCTCACAACACCAGCCCACCCCGAGTACTCCAGACCCTTTACCACTGAAGAAGTATATAAGGCATTGAAAGACACCAAGTCTGGTAAAGCACCCGGTTTCGACGGAATTCACCCAGAATTCCTTAAAAATTCCGGAAAACACACTAGAGTGTGGCTGAGTAAATTCTACTCCGACATCTTGCTGACGGGTCGAATTCCAATGGAGCTCAAAAAGTCCAAAATAATTGCAGTTCTGAAACCAAACAAGCCAAAGAATATGCCTGAAAGCTTTCGCCCGATAGCCTTGTTAAGCTCATGCTACAAGCTTCTTGAAAGAATGTTGTTGAACCGGCTGGGCCCACTGATAATGGAGCATATCCCTGTTGAACAGGCGGGCTTTAGGCCTCATCGTAGCTGTGCAGACCAAGTGCTCGGCCTGACGACGTATATCGAGGCGGGGTTCCAAAGACAGCTAAAAACAACTGTTGTTTATGTTGACTTGACTGCAGCTTATGACACGGTCTGGCGAGAAGGACTCCTCTATAAATTCATCAAAGTGATACCGTGCAGTCGAACAGTATCCTTACTAAACAATATGCTCTGCGACAGACCCTTCCAAATAATAACAGGAGAGAACAGAAGCAAAATGAGACATCTTAACAATGGATTGCCCCAGGGCTCGGTTCTTGCGCCTCTCCTATTTAATCTCTATACTTCTGACATTCCAAACACGGTATCGAGAAAGTTCGGGTATGCTGACGACTTGGCCCTCGCAACTCAGAGTAAAAATATAGAGGAAACTGCTAATGTGCTATCAGGAGACCTAGCGCTACTGAGTAGATATTTTACTGAATGGAGACTAATCCCAAATATGAGCAAAACTGAAGTGATGTGCTTCCACCTAAATAACAAACAAGCACAGCTACAGCCCCAAGTGTACTTTAACAATAAACTACTTCGATACAACCCTTACCCGAAATACCTAGGGGTTACAATGGACCGTACACTCTCATTCAAGAAACATCTGGAGAATACCGCAGCTAAAGTAAATGCTGGAAACAATATAATTCACAAACTGTGCGGAACCACCTGGGGAGCTAGCGCGTCGACTCTCAGAACTTCTGCTCTCAGTCTTGTCTACTCGGTGGCGGAATATTGCGCCCCCGTCTGGCTGAACAGCTGTCACGTAAGGATCATTGACACTAAACTCAATGAGACAATGAGATTGATCAGCGGCTGTTTAAAAAGCACACCGTTACCTTGGCTACCCGTCCTGAGCCATATTGCGCCTCCCACAATCCGCAGACAGGAGAGCCTTGTAAGGGAACATAACAAAATATTATTAAATCGGCTCCTACCAATACACGGCGACCTGACCGACGCCGGCTTGCAGAGACTGAAATCTAGATCTCCTCCAACACTACTAGCAGAAAAACTTGTGAGTGAGAACTATGACCTGAACGATGAATGGAGGAAACGCTGGGAAACATCGAAACCCGGCCAAGCAGCATATATAGCTGACCCCACAGTGCCCCTGCCAGGAATGGACCTGCCCCGCCACCAGTGGAAGACCCTGAACAGGATCAGAACGTCTCATGGCATCTGTCGCGATTCATTCTATAAGTGGGGTTTGGCCGAGACACCAACTTGCGCCTGCGGAGAGCCCCGCCAGACTGTCCACCACATAGTGGCCGAATGCCCTCTCACATCATACAGAGGAGATTTGAGCGACTTCTACGAGGCTACTGCCCCTGTGCTGGAATGGATCGATGGCCTTCATTTTAAAATTTAGTCTGTTTGTTATGTCTGTATTTTATGTTTGAACCATGTAAGCCATACGCTAAATAAATAAATAACTTCGGTCTATGTATATTGCAGCAAAATGGGTCGCCTCATAAGAAAAGCAAAATGTGCAGTTTCTATGTTTACTTTCGTTCGGTGAAACGTTGAACTCTGTTTTTATGAACTGTGATGATTTTTTCATCTCTATTATTTTTAATTTTGCAATTGACACCATCTACCCCAATTACTGTATACGGACCTCTGTACCAAGGGTCGAACTTTTTCCGACTTTCATTATCCAAAATTACTAATTCTCCCCGTTTTAACTGGAATTCATTAGCTGACCTATCATAACCAATTTTTCGACGTTCTTTTTCTTTAGCAATAAACTCATTTGCTCGTTTATGAGCTAACTGTAACCTATATCTTGCTTCTTGATAATAGGAATCCACGTTATATACAGGGTCTACCATGCCATTAAGAAGCATAGCTGGGATATCTGCTCGCCGTCCAAAAACTAGCTCAAACGGAGTAAAATTATGATATATACTAGGCGTGGTATTGTAGCAGAAACTATAAAATATAACCCATCGGTCCCAATCATCAAAATTACTGTTGATGTACATCCTCACATATTCATTCAAAACTCTATGATTTCTCTCACATCCTCCGATTGTTTGACTATGATATGCGGTAGAGATTTTATGATCTATGTTTAGGAGCTTCAAAAGATTTTCTAAAACCTCATTTTTGTATTCTGTGCCCATGTCGGTTCTAATTTCCTTCATAGGTCCATAAACCAGAATAAAGTGATCCATTATAGCCCTTGCCACCGTTTTAGCCTCCTTATTTGGTACTGGAATGACTGTGACATGTTTAGTTAATTCACACTGGATCGTTATGGCATAAACATTCCCATCTAATGTTTTTACGAACGGCCCAATCGTATCTATACATACGATGTCAAATGGTTTTTGAGGGGTTGGTGTGATAACCATTGGTTCTGAGTGCTGTACCTTTCTTTTATTTAGTTGACATTGCGGACAGTTTTTTATATACATTGCCACGTCGCGAGACATTCCTTTCCATCTGTATCTCATCCTTAACTTTTTCAACAGTTTCTTTTGACCACAGTGTCCTCCACTAATTGGATTGTCATGATATGTTTTAATCAAGCTAGATTTATCCTCTCTACACTTAACCAGTTTGGGAAGTTCATATAAAATAATTTCAGTCTTCTGTAATGCGCGCTGGCCGGCTTCTTTTAGCTGATTAATTGAGCATAATTTAAATATATCATCATTAAATTTCATTTTCATCTTAACCACTTTGTGATTACTAGCTAAATTTTCCAGCTGAGAGAGAATTTTCCCTAGAGAAAATTCCCCTTTAGTAATCATTACCTTATCCTCAATGTGAAAGGTATTTTTTAATTCCAAAGACATCCATAGATGTTTTGGCTGAATCTTGAACGTTATTGTTGGAATTCCAAGCAGGTTCGAGTAGTCCAGTACCTCATAGATTTTAGGTCTGCCTTTTGAACCTTGTGGACTTGGTGATTTCTCATCGCACTCTTCTTTTATATTTTTATTTTTGGTCATAGATCGCGTGATTGCCAGTACTTGATCAGAATGTGAAGAAATTTTCTTTAAATCATCAATTGATATTCTAGATAGAGCATCTGCTCCTACGTTTTCTGTTCCTTTTAGATATTCGACTTCAAAGTCATATTCTTCTAGGTCTAAACGCATTCTTGTCAATTTTGATGACGGATTTTTCATTGAAAATATATACACAAGTGGTTTATGGTCTGATCTTACTAAGAATATATTTCCATACAAATATGGGCGGTAGAAGTTAATAGCCCAATGTATCGCAGTCAGCACCTGTTCAATAGTCGATTTATTTGATTCCCCTTTTGTGAACGTTTTTGATGCATATGCTATAGGCAAATCTTTTCCGTTGTGATTTTGGGATAACACAGCCGAACATCCAATTTTTGAAGCATCTGTAGTGAGAATAAATTGCTTTTGGAAGTCCGGATATTGCAAAATGGGAGGTTTTATAAGACACTTTTTAAGTTTTTCGAAAGCTGCTTGACACTCTGGTGACCATAAAAAATCTGTCTTTTTCCTAGTTAATTTATTAAGAGGTTGAGTTATTTCTGCAAAATTTGGAATAAATCTCCTGTAATAATTACAGAAAGCGACAAAGCGTTTTACCGAGTCAGCGTTTGTTGGAATGGGATACCTGTTTATTACATCATACTTCGCATCATCTGGTAATATTCCCTCACTCGTAATTTTGTGACCTAGGTAAGTAACGTCTTGTTGGAAAAATTTGCATTTTTCCGCATTCAACTTAAGGTTGTATTTTCTACAAGTTTCAAAAGTAGCTCTAAGATTGAGCAAATGATGAGATTTTGAACACCCTATGACAATTAAATCGTCCATATAGAGAAAACACTTTTCAGGCGTTATTCCTGCAAATGCTATAGCCATCATCCTTTGAAAACTGTTAGGGCCCACTTTAAGACCAAAAGGCAACCTGGTGAATCTATATGAACCTGAATTTGTGCTGAAAGTGGTAATATTTCTAGAGTCTTCGTGTAACGGTATCTGGTGGAAACCAGACTTTAAATCCAACGTTGAGAACCATTTGGCTCTTCCCAGTTGATCCAAGATATCGTCTATTCTTGGCAGAGGAAATTTATCAGATATTAGCTTTTTATTGATTTTTCTGAAATCCACAACCAATCTCCACTTCTTCTCACACGTAGTTGCTCTTTTAGGCACCAATAGTATAGGGCTGTTGAAACCCCCCGAAACTGAATTTTCAATTACACCGTCTTCGAGCATTTTGTCAACTTGTCGATTTATCTCAGCTGTTTGAGAGTATACTATGCGATAGTTTTTTGTGTAGACCGGTTTTTCATCTATAAGCTTCAGTTGTTGTTCATAAAAATTGTTAGTTGTCAATTTGTCTGTTTTTAGTGCAAAAATATCTGAAAATTCCTTACACAGGTTCAACATGTCATTTTTTACAAATTTAGGGATATCCTGATCCTGAAGTTCCTCCAAAAGAGTAGCTTCTCTGTTCTTAGTTTCTGCTTGAACTTTATAAATGGAATAATCACTTAATTTATCTGTTTCAATGTTTAGGTTTTTAATATAGACACTCTCCATGTTTGTATTCAAAATCCTCACAACTGGATTCAATCTCGAGATGATCGACCCAGCTATAAAGACTCCTGGCATAACTTCCTTTTTCAAAATGACGGAATCCTCTGGCAGGTTTTCTAACTGTTTAACTTTACGTAATACTTCGCACCGAGGTGGAATCACTAATACATCTTCCTTTGGACCACTGTGTATCGGTAGAGATATTTCATCTTTAGAAGTTAATAATGTCATTGTCCAGCTAGCGTAATCCAATCGGCACAGATATTTAGTTATAAAATCTCTCCCTAGTATACCATCAGCCGGTATAGGAAAATTTTCCGCCACTATGTGGAAAGTATGACGTAGTGCATACGTATCGTTTATATAAATTTGAGTTGAAGCGGTCCCTAAGCTGTATACTACTCCTTCAGTGACGCCTTTGATACTACTTGTATTCGATCTGTTCAATATTTGCCTGGGATTAATTTTTTTCACCTTGAACAATGATATATCTGCTCCGGTATCTACCAACAAGGTAATCCTATGGTTTCCGGTCATTTCACAGGCTACGGTTACAAAATTGGAGAGTGACAGGTCCAAGTTGAAAATTTTTATCGTTCCTCCATCGGACCCAGCTGGAGGTCCTGCTCGTTTCCCTGCTCTGTTTCTGCTTCATAGTTCCTCACGTAGGTGAAATTCGATCTTCCTCTCTGATTAAAACCTCTCCGTCCTTGGCCTCTTGAAGGTCTATACTGATCGCTGCGACTATAACGGTCATATGAAGATGGATTGGATTGGATGGAGTGATTTTGGTTATTGAAGTAATAATTTGTTTCTCTTTGTCCACGTCGATAATTTTGATATGCTCCTCGTGTAAATTTATTTTGCTTCGTATGTAGCACAGCATGCGTATTTTCTTCGGAAGCTATAGTTACATATTTCGTAATAGCTTCTTCACAGCTGGAGAATGTTGCTGCCTCCATTATTATCTTAATCTTCTCAGAAGTTGTGTTTAGTTTTACGGAGTTCACAGTGCACTGCGTAGCGTATTTTTCAGCGACATGCCCTGGTACTCCCTCAGCTATATACGCTCTTCTGAGCCTTGCTGATAAGACTTCGATTTCTGCTGCATATTTGGAAGTATCTTTATTGTATTGTTTCAACGCTAGGAGTTTTGAAGATACCGACTGTGAACTTTCAGTTCTAATACCAGTATTAAGCTTAGCAATGATTTCGTCTAAGCTATCATTATTGCTGATTAGGTCGCGAGCTTTGCCTACTAATTTTATTCTGACAAAAGCCTTTGCGTTTTCTTCATGCCCTATTGAGTTGATTTTCAGCAAGTTTAGGGCATCTATAAATGACTGCAGTTTTTCAGGTGATCCGTCAAATTCAGTGGGCAAAATTTTCCCCGCCAAATTAAAAAATTCAAAGTTCGTAGTTGCCATATTTGAAAACGGATTTTCTGCTTCACATGTGTTTCCAGTTTCCGAGTCTTCCTCGCTAAAGCTTAAGTCTTCGTCAAGGACATCGATTTTGATAAATTCTATGCAGGAAGTTGGTACCTTATATGGCACTTTTAATACCTGGTATGATCTTACCACACGATCCCTTGAATAGGAAAATAACTTCTTAACTAAGCTGAATTGCCTATCATCAAGATCAGACTGAATAGCTATAACTTCTTTTATAAATTGATTATAATACACCAGCAAATTGTCCCGAATTTCAAGACGAACAGATTCCGTCGTAGGTACCTGTTTCTTTAAAACCCTTTTTGATTCATTTACAATAGTTTGCTTTAAATTTGATAATTTAACCCAGATATCTTCCCAAGTAGTCATGTGAGATAATTAACCGTATCATCTCCTTTACGATAACAATATTAAAATATGAAATATAAATTATTTCGCCGACTGAAAGTATTATTTAGACCCATTTTTTTTAACTGCAGTAAGTGGAATTACATAAGGTCTTATAGCTATTGACAACTTTTTCATCTTAAATAAAAAAAAAGCAAAATATAAAAAAGGAAAAGGAAAAAGAACGTTTCATTGTCAACAAAAAAAAAATGTCACATACCAATTAATCCACAACAATGTATCCAAAAACGCACTATAGCACTACACTAATGATGCTCCCGATGCTTCCGAAGAGTCTTTTTCCACCGCAAGACACTCAGGCGTCGCCAGCCTGACTCCGTAGTATCATACTTCGAGAAATGTTCTTTTTAATACCCCGACGGTAAGCTTTGCACATTTTTAAGGCCACGATTGATAGTAGTCCGGCCGCGATTATGTACAGCAATACTCTAACGTCTGTGGGTACCCGAATTGCCTGCTCTTCTACAATGAAGTTAGAATTCACTACTCCGGTGTCCGTCACTTCGCTGTATTTTGAACTGGTTTTCCCCATCTTCCGGAAATATAAGCACACTACTGCTTGAAAATAAGCTGCCTAACTTTTATGGCAGGATCGCCATGTGATGCTTCTGTAATTGCAGGAATAGGCTGGACCATTGAAGCACAGGCTTCAGACCAAAAACTGTATATTAGATCTGTTTTGGTTCAATGTCCGCACTGTTTCACCTGCCAGGTACCAATTCCTTTTCCTGTCGCCATGCAGTACCTAGCTCGTGTAAACAGCACGTGTATCGCTGACATTTCAATAATGTGTAATGTGCAACATTAGCACTCCTACAAACTAATATCAAAACATAGACATAGACGTAGGGTGCACCACATAAGAGATGTCAGGCAAAATCACTAACTTTTAACACGAGATTACTCTAAAGGCTCAAAAAACTTCAAGAAAAAGGGCGCCAGGAGTTTTCACCTCCAAACTCCAAGGAAGTTAGTGAAATTGCCCAACCTCTCCAGAAACACTGAAGGGATGGGAGCAGAAAAAAAATTCAAAAGAGAATTAAACAGTAACAAGTATATTGGTTGCTAAAATATAAATTATATGAATGGTGAATAGTGACTAATTTACAGTGGTAAAAGGGGACTGCTGTAAGTGAGCGATACAACCTGGCTTGCTCAACGAGGTTGTCTTCTCCTCCTGGGTCGGCTTGTGGGCTCCTTCTAACCGCTCCTTCAGAGGGTCCCCTCTGATGACTGGCAGCCTCTTCAAGTTCCTTTGGCCCTGACCCCTACTCTTTGATTTTCCCCCTTTTAGGCTGAGGGGTATCTGGGTTTGGCTCGGCTTCCACTTCCGGCCGCCGTCATGCAAAGTATAGAAAAAAGAAGAATTAGAGTCTGGACCCTCTATGGCAAAACCCCAGGATGTAGGAGGTTATGCAAGCTCAGGCGTACTACTTGGCTTTGAATCGAACAATTAAAAGCCCCCTCCTCAACAATTTAGTTGAAACAATATCTGCTTAAATTTAACAATTTAGTTGAAACAATATCTGCTTAAATTTAACAAGGATCCCTTACAAATTGCTTAAATTCTATACTAAAATTTCTTAAAAGTTCAGCACAAAGTTGTAGCAGATATCTCCCCACAATGGTTCACAATTGAATCTGCATATATAAAAAAAATATATAATCTTAAAATAAAGGACCAATATCGTAACCACAAAGTATCACCTAACCTAGATACTTGATAGGCCTTTCAAGTCTAACACTTAAAATAAAACTTAAAAATATGAGTCTTGAAGTGAGCAAGGCTATAGTTCACTTAAGTTCAAAGCAGTTTAATTGATTTAAGAGAAAATCAAGGCTATGATTCTATTAAGTTACTGCTGGCTCTAGTGTTCCAGAAAGTTAGAATCTTGAAAGATAATACAGCCACAAAAAAAAATTATCAAGCCCACAAATGTTTACTGGAATGTCTCAAAATCAAATGTCACAAATAATCCGGAAATTGAAATTATATGCACAGTAGTTGCAAGGTACAAGCAACTGTACTTCAATAAATATTCTCACTGCCAAAACTATAGCTTAAAAAAAACAAAAATCTATGAGTACGTTCAGTCTCACATAGATGTACTTCGGCAGGCTGTATCGGTTGTAAAGATGGAAAAATTTATCAAATTCGTACAGCAAAATTACAGCTCAAAATTTGCAAAATGTGTGTATCAGCACACTCAAAAATTATCAAATTATACCAAAATAGAGAAAGGTGCTTCTCTCTCTCTCTCTAAAATTGTACGAGGTACAAAGAAAACTGAAGAAGGTTAGACACCTATGCAAAAGTGCTCATTAGCTGCCCAAAATGGCGGAAACAATAACTAAGCATTTTTTACACAGACTCTACCAAATAAAAGAAAAAGGTGTGCTCTCTCTCTCTCAAAAAGTACAAATGAGCAACAAAACAAAAAAAGGAAAAGCGGACTGAAGGTCACACTTGGAGGTGACTACAAACTCTAGATGCGAAAGTACGTAAAATAGCTCGATAGCTGCCCAAATGGCGTTCAAATTGAAATAAGCAAATTTTACGTACCTTCTATATCCAAAGTAGCAGGAACAGTTTGCAGTCACACTCTTGTGGATCCTTCCAGGGTCTCAGAAGTAGGTGGAAAAAGGGGCTTGTGTTCCCTTAGATCGACATCAGCACGAGGTCGGCTCCTTCGGGAAGCAGATGCACTCACTTGAGCTGAAAACACATATATACCACAGTATGGTATTCACAACCTAACTAGAAAACGAAACTAAATCAAATCGACAATATCGATTTTAGATACTAAAGGTTCGATATCAACGGCATCAACGGTATGCTAGCAAAAATACGAAATAACTACGAAACAATGGCGGTCAAACAAGATGTCGAAATAGCGGAATTCCACAAATAATTGCCGTGTTAGGTACTTCAAATAAAAATCTCGCGAAAAGAGAGTGAATAAACTTCAAAGTTAACCTCCACGACAAATAAAGAGAATCTATTTCATGGACATGGCGAAAGGCCAAAAGGACAGAACAGACCTGTTGCTGCTGTAGAAAGATTCAGACGAAAGAGCAGACCAAGAGAGAGCTAACCAAGAGAGGGCCCTGAAGTCGTCAGCGAGCTAATTTATCACCTTACATCGGAAGTCACAAAAAAATTGGAAGCTTCTAGAAAGTAACTGTCACTCATCAGTGACTTTTCCTACCAACCCAGATTCTCAAAAAGTAACTAAAGTCTTAATTGCAAATCGGGACAGAATTACTATTATTAACAAAATAAACTCATAATAGGGAACGAAAAATGCACTAAGAGAATGAAACTAAAACTTTGCAAGTCTAAATTCTATAGACAACAACATAGTAACAAGTTAAAATTTTCCCGCAGGTAGGCAACCCACATTGCGCACACATGTGAGTCTTATTGCATATAAGACATACGTACAGTCCAAAGAATAAATTCCAGGCGTACTACTGGTATCCATAGGCGCGGAAAAGGGGTTCTTCCAATAGCGTAACGGCAAGGCACAAGCGTGGAACACATATTTACCTGTCAATAGGATATCATTCAGGAAGAATTAATCTATAAAGGAGTCACAGACGACGTGTAACGAAATTAACAAAAATTTCGTTACAGAATCCGATTCTGAATTCAGAATTTCATAATTTTAATCAGAGGCGTATCATACGGGAGGAGTTAAGGGTAAAAATAACGCCATTTTCTAAGTGGTAATTTTTTTGACATTTTGATTTTAGAATATGGTATTTCGGAGATTTGTACATAAAAATGGTCTCTTGGTACATCTCGATAAGGCTAACCGTTTTCGAGAAAAATGCAAATTATTGAATCGATGCAGGCTATTGTAAATAAATAAATGTTCATCTATTTAGTAAGTGTGCTGTGAAAAACAATTGCAATAATTTATTGATTAACAACTTGTGAACTGTCAGTTTATTCAGTTTACAGTTATTACAAAACATTTAGGTATTATTTTTAAAGTAACATTATTTAATAAGAGTTTGAAGCCATTCCATAACAGAAATGCATATCTGTCATTTCTCCGTAAATTAGACCATTTTAAGCGGAATATCAGTACACTTCTACTTGACAACAAACTCTAAACTTAATAAACTGACAGTTCTCAAGTTGTTTATCAATTATTGCAATTGTTTTTCACAGCACACTTACTAAATAGATGAACATTTATTTATTTACAATAGCCTGCATCGATTCAATAATTTGCATTTTTCTCGAAAACGGTTAGCCCTATCGAGATTTACCAAGAGACCATTTTTACGCAGAAATCTCTGAAATACCATATTCTAAAATCAAAATGTCAAAAAAATTACCATTTAGAAAATGGGTTTTTTTTACCCTTAACTCCTCCCGTATGATACGCCTCTGATGAAAATTATGGAATTCTGAATTCAGAATCAGATTCAGCGTCAAAAGTTTACCCATCGTACCCAATTTCGTAATTTTGTTATGAATGGTTTCGAGAATATCGAGGGACAACCGTCTTCAGGGTGCCCCATGCAAAGGAGCGTAGCTCCCTTAGGAGACATTTCCGAACCCATGTTCATATGACATTTTCTTTCTATTTTTCGGAGTACTATTCGTGGTTAAAGTTTGTTAACATACTTAGTTAACACCCTCTGTATACAATGATGTGCAACTGAATCTGCAAACCTTGTTGGGAGAGGTGCTATGAGGCCAGCGACCTTTTAATGGTAATAAAATTGACCTCGACTCGTCACCGTACTCTCGTATTTGCACATTATCTCTGCTAGCCCACCCACGATCCCCTGTCTCTCTTTGTGTGTGTAGACGACTCCCAAACTCCCTCAACTTCGTCCCTAAGGACTCAAGCGGCCGGCATAAAGGCTCTAACTGCCTTCTCTCACAATCAAGGACGTACGTTCAAGCGATCTTATTAACAAATAATGTAAAGTGACAAACTCCACCATACTAAGGGCCGGTTTCTCAATGTCCAGTTAAAGTCTCAGGTATCTGCCAGATAGCGTTGCTATGAATACAACTGTCAGATGAGATTTACGTGACTTCGTAAGTTTAGCCTTCAATTGTTTAAACAATTTATCTAACAGTTGCTGTTATCTTGCAGATAAATATTTAACTGGACTTTGAGAAACCGGTCCTTAGGCCGGCTACAGACGATCACTTTTAACTGACAGTTTTCACTGAGCACTATAGGGTGCCCCAATAAGAACGACAACGGTTGGAGATATCAAATTGGTTTTGGCTTTATTTTGAAGCTACATTCATGACATTATGTATGGAATAGGACATCATTCAAATATCCGCCTCTGGCCCGCTGGCAGTGCTTCAAGCAGTCGGTCCCATTTCCGATGATATTTTCGAGCATTTGCGGCGTTATGGCGTTGATGGCTACTCGAATATTATTTTCGAGGGCATCCAAAGTGGCTGGTTTGTTGGAGTAGACCAACGATTTGACGTACCCCAAAAAAAATAATGGAGGGTATCAAATCACACGATCGCGGTGGCCAATCAATGAACGCTCGTCTGGTGATGATCCAGTCGCCAAACTTCTGTCGAACAAGCGAACGAGCGTTGTGTCGCTTGTGTGGCCCGTGGCTCCATTCTGTTAGAACCACATGTTGGTAATATCGACGTTGTCGAGCTCTGGCCACAGAAATTCCTCCAACATCGCTCGGTAGCGTGCCCCATTGGTTGTAACAGTGTCTCCTTCCTCATTTCGAAAGAAATAAGGACCGATGATGCCGTCATGCCACAATCTGCACCACACATTCAATTTTTTCGGGTTCCGGACCACTTCTTCGGTCATTTGTGGATTGTCCACAGCCCAGTAACGACAATTCTGCTTGTTGACAGAGCCACTGAAGTGAAAATTGGCTTCGTCTGAGAAGATGATTTTTTGGCCAAAATGAGGATCTTCGTCCAACATTTGTAGCGCCCAATTTGCGAACTCACGGCGTCAGCCTATGGTCGTCCGGCTTCAATTGTTGCGTCAGCAGGATCATATACGGGTGCAGGTCCAAATCCAATCGCAAATCTCGCCGAGTTTTTTCTTGGGAGAGGCTCAATTCAGCGGCTCGGTATCGATACGACAAATTTGGGTCGTCGGGAACACTGGCCGCCACGGCGGCGATAATTTCTTCCCGTCGACCAGTCCCGATTAGGGTTGGTTTCTTTAGGTCCAATAGAGTGTACTCACGCTCAAACTTTTCCACGTTGCGACGAATTGCCTACTCACTGAAGCCATGATGAGGGCAGAGTTCACGACGAAATGCGCGTTGCGTATTTACAATTGAGCGGGAATTTCCGTAGTACTTTTTAGTAATTTCCAAACGATCGATAAACATGAAACGATCCTTGATGATTTGTCAAACCTTACTGAATATTTTGACAGCTGGATGACGTTTGTACATTTGACAGCTGTCTAGATATCCCTTTTAGAAAACCTATCACTTCTTTGGGGCGCCCTATATAAACTGTTCGTCAAAACGGACTGTGTCTTCCATAATACAAACTGACAGTTTTCTTAGGGCTAGTTTCTCAATCTCCAGTTAAAAGTGTCAGATAGGTAGCTGCCAGTTAGCGTATCTATAGATACAACTGTCAGATAAGATTTACGTGAATTCGTAACTTTAACTTTCAGTTGTTTAAACAATGTATCTGACAGTCAACCGTTAACTTCCAGATAAATATTTAACTAGACATTGAGAAATCGGCCCTTAGTGTCAGTTAAAACTGACATTATATTGAGGAAACGATAATTTTAACTGAAGTGACGGAACTGTTTAGTTAAAACTGTACGTGTGGGTGATTTGTATCAGTTCTAAGACAACGGTCTGTCAACTGCGGTCTCGTATTTTGATATTATTAAGAGGCAGTTTTCGTTACTTACAAAGTGATGTTCCGTTCAACGCTGTTTGACAACTTTGACATTTGCATTTCGTTTTACATATATCGTAACCGCTAAATGCCCGTATTATACGGACCATAGCCATAGCGATTAATGAAGCGACACCCATGCGCAGCACGAATAAAAATTATATTATAGCCTGTTTTGGTTTTGACAGTGACACGGGTTTTGACTTTTGAGTAGATCTGCAACAATTATTATACGTCGTTTTACAAAAATGCTTCCAAATTCGTCAAACTCAAAGAGTGTGTTTCAAATAATAAAAAGAGAGTTCGTTTTACCGAGGAAGACGACCAAATTTTATTAACAGTTAATACTCCTTATGCGGATCCTTCCAAATGGAACCTGTATCAAGCTCATCTGGAATTCTGAGTGCTTGTACCAATCTCGGAATATGCCGTTTTTCGAAGCGGAAATTCACTTTACACTCCTGTTCCAAGAGCATATCTAAGTTGAGTCTCCCGTAAAGGTCGGCTCTGTATTCGATGTTGTTGTTGTCAAATACTTCCAATAAGATCGCATCTTCAAAATCTGAGTCATCACTGGAGTCCAATAAAATTAACTCGTCCATCATTTTAGAGCAAACTACAGCGAACACTATTGAATTATGATTTTCTTTCAAACAACAACCTTTACAATACTCATCTGCTATTTTGACGTTATGGTGTCAAAGTTGTAGCTCAAAATAAGGTTAGGGGGCATCTTACAGTGGTGTCTTGCTCCGAAAACTATTTATTTATCTGTCAAATAGCGGTTATGACAACGTATTTGTTAACCGAAGCGGTAAGATTAATTAAGAACAACGAAAACTACCTAATAATGCGGGTTACGAGAGATAGCAGATGTATAGGTAATTTTCTTCACTCATTCATAGATCATTCATAGATAGTTGTGCCAATGCTTTGGAAATATTTTAAATTCTGTTAATAGCTTAACATGTGAATCAGCAGCCCTTTTTCTTAACAATTCTTTACGTTAATTTTTCCTCTTCTCATTGTCTAAAATTAACAAAGGACCACTTATAGCTAGGGTATCTGAATCATCTGACGACATCTTGGAATCTAATTCACCGTCAGTTAAAACTGAACGTATGTAGACAGAACGAAAGTCAGTTTTTGCTAACTGCTTATAGTGTTCAGTGAAAACTGTCAGTTAAAAGTGATCGTGTGTAGCCGGCATTAGATTTGGTTTTTATGTTAGACTTTTTTGTTCAAGTTGATCTATAAGCAATTAAATGAAGACAATGGATCCTTTTTTTCGTTACCCTACAATAGCGTACCTAGCAGATAACAAAAGGGGGATGCTTGAATGTCATATCAATGTAATCTCATGGTGAATTGCACTGTCTGCGCAAAAGTATTCAGACATCTCTGTGTAAATTTAACGCTAGATGAGATTAACATATTAAATGATCCAGATAAGGGCTATGGATGGTCATGCACTGCTTGCAGACAAATAAAAAGTCAGATCGATGAATTGAAAAACGTAATATTGTCTCTGCAGGATGACATTAGAGCACTAAAGGCTGAGAATACAGCTCTAAGGTCATCATCCAATGAGTTTGAGTTTGAGGATATCATCGAAGAAATTAATGACAGAAACTATCGAAAAAGAAATATAATAATTTTTGGGCTACCAGAACAAAGTCAATCAGAAGAAATTCGAACACGTTCAGAAAAGGATAAAGTGGAAGCATTGAAGGTGTTAAAGACAGTTGACCCAGCTTTTCAAGACGTAGGTATAGTACCTGTTAGGCTTGGCCGCTACGATGGCAATAAACAGAGGCCGATTAAACTGAGACTTCAGGATGATCAGCAAGTTAGAGATTTGATTAAAAAGGCTCGCAATTTGAAAAACAGCCCATACAAGAAGATTGTGATCTCTTTTGATCGCACTCGTAAGCAAATTGAACATTATAAGAGATTGCAGGCTGAAGTCAACATTAAAAATGCAACTGGGCCAGATAAATTCATTATAAAATACGTCAATGGAAATCCGAAGATCATAAAGTCTTTAAACTAGATACGTCCAGCAGTTCCAGCACGATTAGGGGTCCTCTTATGTGTTACTACCAGAATGTTCGTGGGCTGAACAGCAAAGTTGATGTGTTTTTCCCAGCTGTTAGTGACAACGAGTATGACCTAATTGCATTGAGTGAAACCTGGCTGACTGATGGTGTTCTGAGTTCGGAGTACTTTCCGGAAGCTTACACTGTCCATCGTAAGGATCGCAAGTTCAACCTCATTAACAAACAGTCTGGTGGTGGTGTGTTACTAGCTATAAAAGATTCAATAGGATCCGAGGTAATCGATGTTAGTGCTTTTGACTCACGATTTCCATTAATTGATTTATTAGTTGTTAAGTGTTTTATGGGACATACATCATTTTTTGTTGTGATAACATACATACCGGACAAAGTAGGAGTTGAAGAATACGAATTATTTTTTGAGAGTTTGGAACAGCTTGAATATTTAAATCAAGGGACTACTATTTTGATGGGAGACTTTAATGCACCACATTTTGTAGATAATAATTTTTTTGATCCCAAATCTAGAGCCATTTTCAACTATATGGATTTAGCCAATTTCACACAAGCAAATAATATACGGAATCATTTAAATAGGTTACTAGATCTTGTAATTTCTCATTTTAACTGTGAAGTCCTGCGTGATGACTCACCGCTGGTTCCTGAGGATGTTCACCATCCAGCATTAAAAATAACTATATTAAATATGTTTACTAAGGAACAGAAATTTAAATTTAATCTAAATAGTAAATGCTATAACTTTAGGAAAGCTAATATAGCTAACCTTTATAGTGAGTTATATAGTACCAACTGGAACTTTTTAGTCGATGTAGCTGATTCTGAATTATTATTGGATAGCTTCTATGATAAAATATTTAGCATTTTTGATAAGCATATTCCTTTATATAAAAACTACAGTCACAGATACCCACCTTGGTATAACTCCAATATAATAAAGAATATTAAGTTGAAAGCAAAATTTCACAAAAAGTTCAAAAAGTGGCATCGCGGCTCGGACTTGGATGAGTTTAAACGTTTGCGTAGTTTAGTTAAAGTGCAAATTAAATCAGCCTTTGACATTTATATTGAAGAAATTCAAACATCTCTGACCCACAACCCCAGCAAATTTTGGGCATATGTTCATTCTAAAAATGGCACTAGCAGGATACCGGGATCAATGAAATATCAAAACGTTAAGCTTACTCAACCCCAAGATATTGTCAACGCGTTCGGTGACTTTTTTAAAAGTGTGTATCTCGTGTCTGATGCGATTCATACAAATCCATATAACAACAATAATGTACATGTCCACTTCCATCCTGTTCAAGAAAATGAAGTTATGTTGGCTATAAAAAAGTTAAAGGATAAAATGACATCCGGCCCGGATGGCATTCCATCTTTTCTTGTAAGAGATTGCGCTGGAGCATTTGTGCCAGCATTAACTATTATATTCAATGCATGTTTGTGTTCTAACCAATTCCCGAACCTCTGGAAGATGGCTAGAGTTTGCCCTATTTTTAAAGATGGTGATAGAACATCTATTGAAAACTATAGACCTATATCTATCATATGCATGTTTGCGAAAGTCTTCGAGATCGTCCTGTATAATCGTTTGTATGCATGTTTAAATAACCAAATTTCTCAATATCAACATGGATTTGTTACTAGTCGTTCTACAACTACCAATTTGCTTGTTCTAACCCAATACATCTCTGAAGCTATAGACAAAAATTGCCAAGTTGATGTAGTATATACAGACTTCTCGAAGGCTTTTGACAGATTAGATCATAGTGTTTTAATTAGTAAATTAGATAGTCTTGGATTTTCGAATAGCGCTAAAGAATTCTTAAAATCATATTTATCAGATAGGAAGCAATTTGTCGAATATAATGGTTTCAAGTCTAACACCTATTTAGCATCATCTGGAGTTCCTCAGGGCTCTAATTTAGGCCCAATTCTTTTTTTGCTGTTTATCAATGATTTGTGTGAGAAATTAAGTTGTGAACGTCTGTGTTTTGCTGATGACCTAAAATTGTACTCCGTTATTAACAGTTTTCAGGATTGCTACTCCCTCCAACTTCAGTTAAATTACGTAAATGAATGGTGTACAGAAAACAAGCTGCAACTTAACGTCAAGAAATGTAAAGTTGTTAGCTATACAAGGAAAAAGGTAGCTTATGAATTTGCTTATTCCGTTCTGTCACGTAACGTAGAGCGATGCACTTCAATAACTGACTTAGGGATTAAATTTGATCACAAACTTTGCTTCACGGAACATATATCTATCAAAGTCTCGGAAGCCCTAAGATCATATGGCTTTATAGTTAGGAATTGCAGAAGTTTTTATAACATCAAATCTATGAAATTATTGTATTTTAGTTACGTACGTTCGAAATTAGAATATGCTAGTATAATATGGAATCCTTATTATCAGTATCAAATAGCAATGGTTGAAAAAGTTCAAAGGAAATTCTTAAAATTTTTGTATTTCAAGTCAAATGGTATCTATCCTGAGCACGGAATTAGTAACGATGAGCTATGTGGTCGATTTGATGTTACTAGTTTGGTTAGTCGAAGGCAAATTTCATCTGTTTTATTATTGTACAAAATAGCTAATAATGTTGTAAACTGTTCTCAAATTTTAGAGCTAATTAATTTTAATGTACCATCATTTAGAACGAGACATCACCGCACCTTTAATCTTGCAACAGCTAGAACAAACATTTTACTAAAGTCTCCTGTGTATGTTATGTGTGAAAATTTCAACAAAATATGTAATTACTGCGATATATTTTTTAGTTCTTTGGGGGATTTAATTAAGGTAGCAAATCTGTATTTATAATTATGTCATTTTTTATTTTTTTCCATGTATCATGTCTTATTTCGATTATTTTTTTATGTATTTGTAATTGTCCTATAAATGGGTAACTGTTGGGCAATAAAGGCTATTATTATTATTAATATACAGAAACTTTTCATCATAATAGTCACAATGTCTTAGCAGAACTCGTAAAATGCATTAAGTCGGAACTAGAGTATTGCCGACACGAATATTATCAATAGTTTTGAGAACTGTAGCTCGCCATCGTTCGCGATTTACTGTCCGTTCAGTGGCGCTCTTGATACTCATATCCACCAACTGTTTTGTCGTATCCACCCAGCGTGTAGGGGAACGGCCACGGCGTCGCCCACTCGGGGCATGACCCTGAACTACAAGTTTCTTCGTATTGTCGGTTCTGTGAGTATGTCCGAAGAATGTAATCATTCTCGTCGACACAATGGAGGATAGTCTCTTTGGATTACCGAGCTCATCCAGTATGGGAACGTTAGTTCGATGAGCGGTATAAGGGACTCTCAGCATTCTCCTCCACGTCCACATTTCAAAAGCATCTATGCGAGCTCGATCTGCCTTTTTAACAGTCCAAGTTTCCGAGGCATACAAAAATATGGAGAACACAAGAGACTGAACGAGCGACATTTTGGTAGCTTTAGGCCCATTTCGGACCAACTCAGTCAGCAACAGTCAAATCT
This sequence comes from Callosobruchus maculatus, assembly GCA_951848785.1. Taxonomy (NCBI): domain Eukaryota; kingdom Metazoa; phylum Arthropoda; class Insecta; order Coleoptera; family Chrysomelidae; genus Callosobruchus; species Callosobruchus maculatus. Next base: position 3,394,861 of record CATOUR010000040.1, read on the forward strand.
AGTCAAGTCACATTCATTCAAGTCACCGAAATCAATTGCTTTCACATGAAGTAAGTCATGCAAACGAAATCGACGACCAGTCAGTTCAACGTTTTGTGACCAGACTACCGTATCTAGTTGAAATGTACGAGTTTCTTCAAGCAATGATTTTACGCCGATTACAACAAAGGAGAAAAATGAGGCAAAAAAAGAAACAATTGTGGATTCATCCCATTAACAGAAGAAGGCTACATTTTGGATCATTTATGATTTATTGGCCGACCCAAGAAAATTTTACAGTTACTTTAGAATGAGTGCAGATTTATTTTTTCAGTTAATGAGTCTTATAGCACCAAACTTGTTAACCGTTCAATGTCCATTTTTATGATATAATGATGTACCGTCGTCACTTTCTCAAAAGACTTGTCAGGACTGGCATAAATATTCGATCGGCTGAGTCAAAGACAGTCCGATCACGTCGGGACGGGACTGGCACGGACGTGACTCGGTCAGTCTGAAAGCAATTTTTCACATAATGCGTAATTTCAATATAAGTTCTAGTCAGTTGAATCTGGGAGCGTCTGACGTGACTAGACTTGACTGTAGCCGACTGATTTGGTGCGAAATGGGCCTTAGTGATGTTATGGTCACGCCATATTTTAGTAAGCTAAAATTTAACATCTTTTAGTTACCCAAGGGTCCGGAAATCCTATCATCGGACTTGTTTGTCATGACTTTCTTGCCCAGATGGTTTATGTTTGTGCCCTTTGCCGTCCGAGATACGCTACTGACTCTAAGCTACTGTAGAATTTAGCTCGTGTGCTCTGTGAAAGCAATTAGCGAAATGAAACGGGAAAACTTCAGGAATAGCACGGCAAAGATTTTCGACGGGACTTTTATTATTTTTTGTAACAAGCGTGTTTTTTACCGAGTCTCTACAGTTTTTTTATCCCCTGATGGAAAGCTAATATAAGTTTATCAGGGATTGCTGAGATACAGCTACCAATAAAACATTAACGAAAATAAGAATGATTATCATATCTGATGACTGATATTTTGGAACAAGATATCGCCATATCGTAAAATAATTTTTTTCTGCGAACCAGTTTGTTTTGGGCAAAAAATTCACGAAACATTTTTTGTTTAAGATGAAATAGGCTATCGGTAACAATTTTCAAATGGTGAACAAATAATAAGACAAAAAGTTGCATTGGAAATAAATTTTAGGGGTTTAAACGAGGTTGATGTTTACTTCCAATGGGCTTCCACATTAACGAGCTTTTGTTTATTTTTCATGGCCTGCTAGGTTGCTTGCATGCAGCAAAATTGAAAAACACCGATTTGACTGAAAATTTGAAATAAAATGAAAACCAAAAAAGATTGGTATCAAGAATGCGATATCGTTAGAAAGGTAATCAAATTTTACGTTTAATTCTTTAAACCAAAATAGGCATTCCCATTTGAAAAAATCAAGTTATCTGTGATTGAAGTTTCCTTAATTAATCTACTGATTTCTCCAAGTACAAAAAGAATTCAAATTTAACCGTCTGACCTTAGGTGACGCATTTCATGCTTAGTCGTACCGCAAAGTCACGGCCTTCTAAGTTGTATAATCGCTGCGATATTAAATTTTTTTCTGATACCTATTTATACCAAAAATGGTGATTTGCGCCTAAACGGTTCGTTTAAAGTTCCATGTATGATACATAAAGTTACATTAGAATTGACCAAGGAATCCAAATATGCAATAATATATAGAGGGTAGAGGGTATAAACGTCAAAATTTAAGTGAAAATATTTTTACGTTATAGGCCTCAAGGGTCCCAACCATGACCAAGTGACAGATTTTTCAAATATTTTTTAGTAAGCCCACAATCCTCCGTCCACGCACTATTGGCCCACCCTGTATATGATACATAGACCATCATCTTATGTATATTCACTTAGGTATATTAGTGTATATCATTTTTCATATGTACATTTAACGTCCTATGAATATTCAAAATGTACATGTTCAAACTGGAATATCTAATGTACGTTGTGTGGATGTACATATCCATATTATAGTGTTATGTGGGCGGTACCCCAAAGTTAGGGGGTAGATTGTGGTTATTGCTAAAATCAGAATTTTCATTTGGGCTTAAAACAAAGTACGACGCAAGGTCATGTAGAGGTCATGAGAAGTCAAACAAAAAATCTGCGTTGCGCTTGCGTGCCTATGCTATGCTAAATTAAACTATAGTCTCTTCTATTCGCAGGATTCTTACTAACGCTATTGGATGAAGGGATTTCACGCAAAAGCTTCTACGATGATGCAGTGCACTGGAACATGGTGGAAGTGACACCCTCGGAAAACCAGGATAGGAAGGTTTCTACATATAGTCAGTATGATAATTCCTGTTTTGAAATACCTGTAGACGTAGAATGTGACATTTAGATAAGTAAATACTTCGAAACTTTTTGTTAACATTTTCAGTACCAAATACCACAAAATTATCAAGTATGCAACAGAATTTTGACCGTTCGAAGCCAGGCACGTATCCAGGATTTGGTTTTCGGGGGTTCAGATTATGGGAGTCCCTTTCGGAGGGGGTCCAGGTTATAGTTGTCACCTTAAATTTGCTCTCGTCGAGGGGGGGGTGCAAAAATTTGTGGATTCCATTTTTTAGACGGCATTATGTAACGTTTCGGGGGGGTCCGGACCACTAAATACGTGCCTGTTCGAAGCTTTTGGGTCGAACATCAAAGTAACAACTGAACATAGAGGTAGTAAACAAACCACTTCAGCATGGCGTGCTCAAAGCCATCATCTTTTGACACTTCAGACCCAAACATTGCCAACTAACCTGAAAATTCTTCCAATGCAACCCATGCTACAAACACTGCTCTGCACTGTCTCATCTCGAAAAACTGTTAAACTACACTCGAATATAGCACAGCAAGTCCGTAAATCTTCACTACAGTTACCAACAAATAGAAAATTCGATGTTACTGACCAAGCATAAAAGACGCACAAACAAAAGAAACGTTTGACAGTCGGAGGTTACCGTAAACAAATCGCAGGAAAATTACATAGGCGTTGCCAACTCCTCAAAATTTATGTAAGACAGAATTTGCGTTAATGATGAAGAAACATGCAGTAACGCAGTAGAGGTCAACATATCTATTGATTTTGCTGTAATCATTTCTGAACTATCAAAATACCGTCTTTTTCAACGTAGAATGGAATATTTCTGGATACTATACAATTAAGACGATATTAAACAATTATGATTGCCGTATCTGGTGGTCGATATGACAACGTAAGAAAAAATGTTGGCCTATTAGGGTTAGTTGTTTACTACCTCTTATGTTCAGTTGTTACTCTGAGGGTTGAACGAACTATTTTTGTCTACCCTGAAAAACAGCTCCACTGCTACACCGAAGAGTGATATAGAAATGGACTTACACGAACCGAACCGAGATTAATTAAATACAGAAGGTGTTCTATAACGAGTAGAAGATACTTATTGGGTCTAGGGTATAGCGCGCGAAATTGAGAATCCAAGAAATTACGTATTCCCGTGTTATAGCGAGGAGGGGTGGCCGCCTGTTCCCTTTCTCCAGTGTGTGTGTCTAAGATGAGGGGAGATAAGTCCAAAAATCCAAAGGTAAGGTCAAAAGGTCCTAAGGTAAGGTCCAAAGGTCATCATAAAAATGAATTTCCCATTTCCAAGCTCCTGACACCTTTAAACTTACAGTATAATGATTCAAAAAGCAAATATTGAAGAAGAAAGCTTGCTCTTTGTCACTGTGGTGGCCTTTTTTGATATGTTGTTTGGTTGTTAAATTACAGACATTTGAAAAATGTATGACTTTGCATTGCGAGTTTTTTTGCACACTGTAGAATTTTTTTGAAAAAATTGCTCTTAGATGTCATTCATTAAGGTCTTAACGCAGTGGCGGCTGGTGAGGTAGTGCCACAGTGCCATGGCACTACCTTAATTTTCGACAAAAACATATTTATCTATCTCTTAAACTTTTCTTATTCTATGATAGTTTCCAACGACTTTTTCTGTTTTATATGAAATGGCAATAGCGCCTCAGCGCATAAATGCTTGCACCAGGCAACACGTGGCATCGTGGCGTTGTGCTGTTTCTTATAAGGCACCAACAGAGTGAGAGAAATCTTATCACAAACGCTTATGAGTAGCAGAGATAGCGCTATGCTGTACGTTTGGATAGATTTTAAATACGAAAATCCGAAGTAGATCGTGACAGGCACATTACCCATATTTCCATTCAGGGTTCACAATTTTTGTTTTGTTTCAGCAGTTTCGATTTGTTTATGTTTGACGCTGATGTCGACTTTGAAATTTAGATCTTATTAGTTTAAGTGAGTTGTGCGCTGTTTTCTTGTCGGTATCTCTTTTGTGTTAAAATATATCATTGGAGCGCAAATGAATGAAACTGGGGCATTTAGTAGTCTTCCGCTGGAAGAAAAACTGCAGATTAAGGAATTAGGACGTCCAACACCTGATTTAAAAATTGAAAAACTTACTGATATAGTGAACAGAAATCGCGTTGTCGTAAATTTAATAAAACTATTTATGATAAAAACAATTGGATAAGTGACTGTGAAGAAGTTAACAAACTCTTTTGATTTGTGTGTGTTCTATTTGGAGGCGATGACACTTGGACGAAAAAAGGCACGGATGATCTTATTCATATATAGAAGAAAATTAAGACCCATGAAAAATCTAAAATGCATATGAATAATGTTTTCAGTTTATCGATGCTTGGTAAGTCGAACATAAAGACTCAGTTAAATTCAGCTTATCGGCTATGGTTATAATTTTTTTTTTCAATTTTATATTGGTTTGAAACTTTGGCTGTCATTCTGGCACTACCTCTCTAAGTTGGCACCAGCCGCCACTGTCTTAATGATCACCTTCTGAAATACTGTGTATGTGGTTTGAAAAACAAGTGAGTTCTGTACGAAATGGAAATCCGTGTTTTACTTACATGGCAAATACATATGTATAACTGTTTCCAGCAAAAAAATCATATAAAGTAGGTAGGGTCCGATATTCAACTGTTTCATAGATATTTTTTTTGTTATTTATTTTTTGACTTTCAACACCTCGGCGTGTACGGCGCGGCGCTTAAGTTTACGGCCCACTGATTTCATGCAGCAAAATACCAAATACACACTGTGGAAGGCATCGAATTTCCTATCAGAAAGTACCTACCTTTATCGTACTGTAGCATCGGCTGATAATAGGATTACAAGAGTTGACGGATAAATCTTTCACGTGGTTTGTTGCTGATACTTTGCGTGAATGTGTCCATAAGCAAACAGAATGTCTGCGAACCAAATCTTGTTCCGTTTTTTTACGATTCAATATACGCTTTACTTGGAGATACTTTTTCTGTATTGTGCTGAAATATTGGCCTTAAACTTACAGGCATACATTCGCAAAGTACCAGAAGCCATTCGTCACTTCAAATTCTTGCGATACGATTCTCAGACGACACTACAGACAGTGGTATGAAAATACCGCTTGATCTTGATTGACAAATTGTATGCCTTCACGTTTCTGTAAGAGGCAAGGCGGCAATGTTGGGATGGACTTAATAAGTATATTATGTCGCTAGGTCTTTCTTTCACAGGTTAATGGATGGCCTACGACTATGAGTACAACGAATTTTTCACTTTTACAACGTTCCAACCACCCCAAATTCACCCTCATCCAAACAAAAATAGAAAATGGTCAGGAACCCTTAAAACGCCAAAAAGCAATGCTTGAGGAATATTTGATTTTTTTTTTTCGTTTTTTGCTAGTTACTCCGCCGCCCATACACTCATTTTCAAAATTATAGCAGCATTACCTACTACGACCCGTATCGTGCTACGACCCCACAGCATATCACTACCCAAATTCTGTCACAATCCAACGGTTACTGATGAGATTACGAGGAGAGAAAAACTCCAACAAACGGACCGACAGACAGACCTACGGAAATGAGTGACGTGGATTTTCGTTATTGCAGATATTATAGAACGCCCAGAAACTGTACTATCTCAAAATCCAAAATTTTCGTGATCACAATGCCCCCCTTATACCTACCTATCGGTGTGTGGACTAAAAACAATATTTTTGAAGCTCACTTACTTTTTTAACGGATTCCCTTTTTCGCCTAGCTGCATCTATATTGTTAGTAGGTATTCGTATTATTAATTTTTTTATTTCAACGAAATGCATGCGAACCCTCAAAGGTTGTGATCATTTTGATTTGAATCATTTCAAATAAAAAAGATAAAAAAATTAAACTGGTACATTCAATTATCGACTACAGATGACGCTGTCATTTCTAGCGCTAAGGTGGTGGCATCTATGGGTCCTCTATAGAAGAAACTATCTTCATCTGCAATGATTCCTGTAACCGCGCGTAGAAATATAGCATGGAATATAGGCTAGTGTTCTGTCGTGATCAATACAACCTCTGTTGAAGAGATGGCACTGACTTTTTCTTCTTATTTCACTGCCCACTGGACTCGTGTCAGTTCTGAATCTGAACAATGAACTAATGAACATTGCATAGCCGTTTATCTTAAATGCTCAAGGTCAAACAAAGTTTTGGTAGGAATAGTAGTGACACCGAGCGCCAGAGGGCCGCTATCCAAACATAAGCTGTCAGTTCATTTTCATTTAAGGTTAGGTTAGAATGTCAATGACTACGTCAAAATGACAACCAGAGTTTTTCACAGAGGAGAGAAAAATATTTTGTATTTTCTTTTCTGATTTTCTCAGTTACTTGCTGATATGGCTACAACATACCGCTACAGACTTGTACTAATGATAACATATTACATATTAAGAATGCCTTCGATGTACAGTGATAAATTACTCCATGAAACAAGATCAGCAGAACAATTCTGGCAAAAAAACTTATCTTCCTTTCAAGAAAGCACCGCGAAATGTCGATGAAGTACTCAAGACTCAAGGGCCCATTGAGTGATAGCTCACTAAAATATGGCAGAATTTGCTCTAGGCACTTTATAACTGGTAATAGGTATAATATTCCTTATAGAATGTTGCATGTTTAACTGATGGATCAATTTCTAGGTGCACCACATAATTAGGATAAGGAATCACCTCAGAGTAATAATAGGAATCACAGTATAGGTTATCATAACCCTAGAAGAGGCAGAGGCACAATAACTCAAGTAAGCAGACACAGACATCATACAATTAAACATGCCCGAGTAAAAAAGGTAAGTTTATCCAAAGGAAAACACAGGCAACATTTGGATTTACTGATTTATCATTTTTATAGCTGGACATTGAAGCATTAAAACTGACGACATTGGTACCTGGAACTAGTAACAAAGAGGATAGTGTATTAAAGCCCTGATTGAAGCAAATAAACAGCAACTCCTTCTACTCAAACAGATCTTTTGGCCAGTGATTTAGTCAAATGTTAGAAATTAGAAGAAACATTGGAGTAGTTTGAAATAAATGAAAAACCTTGGAGATAATGATAATACTAGGGTGACCATATACTTCATAGATCAATTCCGGATGCTTGGCTTGCCGGGGATGAAACTATGTCTTAACTTGCTCTTTAAGCATTTGGCATATCATTTTGATATAGCATCCAGTACTGTTTCAAAAATTGTCTATTAGTGCATCGATATATTAATTTACTGCAAGATACCAGTGAGGAACGAAAGGGAACAATAGACTTATGCCTTATAACATCAGGTACAGCTATCTCCAGAAATATGTTGTCTACTCTTTGACTAAAATCTGAGACAAGGTCTCCACATATTATTATATACACCTCAAGAGTCATATACTGAGAAAAAGTTGGAACTCATTCTGAGCATGCAACACCTATAAACTGCAGGAATTTGTGGACTGTGATATATCGTAATAAAAGTAATTAAAAATGTACATTTGATTGTTTTATTTATATGTAATATAGTTTGTTGTGTCTGTGTGTGTATATATCTAATAACAATTGGTATTTAGTATGCAACAAAAAATTATAAAGTTTGGTCATGCACAAATAACAATGTAATCATTTCAGCATTTTTATGTAGGTATATTCTCATACTGAGAAAGAAATTGTTAGCCAAATATTTAAATCTGTTATTTGTGATAATAAAATTATATGTACCTCATAAGTAACAGTCACATTTTCCTAAATAATCAGGAAATTAATTGATATGATCTTTCACTAATCTGTAACAAAATGTCTCATGCTTTTGTTTAGTAACTGTAGTTACTTTCATATCATCAATTTTTGTACGAGTTGAACATATAGGTACAGATATATACATGTATCTTTGTCTTTGTGGAATAAATTTATTTTGTTTATGATTATGGATTTTTATAATCCCACTAGTCTTATGGCAAATATTTGTACTGAAAAAATGATTTTTGATGTTTTGCTGCTAATATGAATTAAACAATTACAGAATTTAAATTTCCTTTTTTTAATAAATGCCACCCATTCGAACTTTTATTATTTATTTATAATTCATAGTTCATACATAACATCCGAGCTATGTAAGTGTATAAGAACACTATATATAACAGTCATATATTAACAAGCTGGGTAAACTGTTGATGTTCCTCCAATATTGTAAAAATGTATCACAAAATTTGATCACTTTTCCTCCAGTTAATTTAGAAACTGCAACTGAAGCCTTCGTTTTAGCCTCCTGTCTAACTTATGTACTTAATGAAACACATCCTGCATTTTTCAAAGGTAGTACTGACAAGATAGATAATAATTATGCATTTTTTAAAGGTAGTACCAGTGATAATTTAGATGTGCATACATCATCTACTGCCATGTGTCCTGCTTTAACAAAGAATAAATGGCAACTATACTATGCTGCATACTTCCTCTAGACCATCCATACATGTGCAATGCCTACATGCAGCACTTCCATCATTTATGATTATTATTCATGCTTTTAATAGTGTTTCATTAAATTTCTGAGATTCTCTCACCTAAAAATAAGTGTACACTGTATTAAAAAAAAAAAGATTAAATTTTATGGATAAAATTGGTAAAGTTGTAACAAAATCAATTATAGCTTACTCTTCCTACAACATCTACATCTCTGTTCATTATAATTAGGCATCTCTCATAAATAGTGTTAGTGTAGTATCTTCTGTGGACCAGAAATTTTATAGTATTAAAAAGTTTTCAAACTTTTGAGTGCTCTCAATTGCTGCCCCATATAAAAACTGTGATAAGAAGTTTACAAAGTCTATCGGTAGGTTTAAGAGTATACGGATCAATGCCACTACTATCTCTGTAGTTTATCCTCGTGTTTTACCGGTCACCGCTTAGGGATTTATATAACACCATTTTTTTTTCAACAAAAACTACAAAAAGTTCATACCAGATCATGAAAAATTTCTGTTTTACTTCCACGCAAAATCAAATTGGCCGAACTGTCAAAGTCACGTGATTGAAAATGATCTGTCACGTTTTGTCACTGAAATTTGGATTCTAAAAATTTGAAAGCGTCTTTGGTGAGAAAAGGTAATTTTCTTATTTTCTTTTCATTTCTGCATTGTGCGTTTGCATTATTTTGCCGAAACTGGTTTTTAGTTGTTGCTTGCCTGGATGCAGTACCTATAAAGGATGAAGAGGTAAATTTATATTATAAAAACCTTTGTATAAGTAAATGATAATGTGCATTACTATAGGTGCGCAAGGTCTGGCTTGAATGGATTGGGAATTGATGCATTAAAAAACATGGACAAGAAGAAGTTGTACAATGTATTTGGGAAAAACATTTCTACCAACGTTGTTTGTATTCAACCTTGGATGCGAAGGAGACTGCATAATATTGCGTTACCGGTATACCATCTAAAAGGTAACATTTTAAAGAGTACCTGTATACCTACCTTACTTTCAATATTAAATTTTACAACCTCGCAAGATGAAAATTATTACGAACATTAGACTTTTTATTAGGAATTGATTATTCAGGTATTTAATATTTATCTGACATTGAACCATATGCCATAACCAAATTTGTTAACATAGAATTAAGTTCTTTGTAGTACAGTGCATTTTAAGTTATGTACAACTACTAGCTTAAGCAGATCTTTATACTTTTTAGACTTTTTTCAAATTTGTATATATGTATACAATTATATCGAAATATAAAATATCTATTTATATATGTATACAATTCTTAATAAATACACTTTTAGCATTTATTGTTTTTCATTTCATTTATTACCGCAAAAAATAATTATGTCACGTTATAAAGCAACATATAACTTTGACATATACTGTTATAGTGTTTTTCAAAGTTAAATGTGGCTTTATATAGAGATATAAACTAAATTCGAGGCTATTCCTGGCAACTGAATTACGAATCCGCGATTTAAAATTACCGCCTAATTTTAGTAGCGACACCAACCGATCAGATGGCGCAGAAATCAGTTCAAATGTTTTAACACTAGAGATGAGGGTCTATATTATACGAGAAAGTCGACGAGTTTTGTCTATGGAACATTGTCAGTGATCTGAATTCTGAAATGAATTGCCACTTTTTTCTTGAGTTATGCCTGCCATGGTCTTTTATAGAACATTTTTCAACTATATATACTAAACTAATGCCTTTGAGGTTGGATTTGAGCATAACATGTCTTCTACTAACTCTTCTTCATGTTGACTGGTTCTCGTGCCTTGCAACTTGCAATCCTGCTAATGTACCTACTGAAGAATTTTGAGTGATCTAGTAAGAAATACTTTTGACTTGATGAAAATGACTACTTTTTTATACCATTAAACGTGAAATTTCATTCTGGAGACACTATTATAGAATGCTAGCAACAATCGCTGGTACCTATTTTTCTTTTCATTTCAAAATTTGTAATACCTAATCCTCCACACTTCTAATCTCTAGTACACCTCGAAAAATAGCCATTTCTGTCATACTCCAGCTTCTCATTAATAGCTGCTATGTTGTAAGTTAGTTTCATAATCTTATCTCCTCAGGGCCGCGCTAACCCCGTGTGCACCGCACACGGGCGGCAAGCCTAAAAGGGCGGCGCAGAGATAACCAGGGCGGCGGCGCGGCGCCCACATTTCGTTTATCTGGAGAACTTTTTTTAGTTACTGTTAAGTACCGCCCTCTATGGGATATGCCACAAACACCAACCATTCAGCCGATGCTGATACATTTCCCAATATTTTGATTGCCCTTAAGTACAGATTAGAGTGCGGTAAGGTAAGAGGTAACGTAAGACGTAAGAAAATAAACCTGTGGAATCAGATGAGAGTGTTTATAGTCGTAACGTAAGAGCTAACGCAACACTCTCATCTGATTCCACAGGTTTATTACCTTACGTCTTACGTTACCTCTTACCTTACCGCACTCTATTTAGTCCCTTAGAACCCTTTCAACACTTCCAATATCATTTGCAAGCGGAGAAAGATCATTTTCAAAGCTAAATCTCATTAAAAATTATTTAAGATCGTCGATGAACCAGGAAAGACTTAATAATTTGGCATTCATTTCCATTGTATTTGAATTATGTGAAAAACTAAATATAATATAGACCAAATTATAAAGGATTTTGCGATATTGATGGCGGCATACTCGACGGAAGTCGAAAAGTGTTCTGAACAGAGCATATATATATGCTCTGACAGCCAATCAGCTCTGAAAGCGGTGGCAGCCTCGAGGGCCAGATCAGCTCTGGCGCAAGAATGCTCTGTCGCCCTTCAGAAGTTGTCAAGACATAAGAAGGTGACCCTACTGTGGGTCCCCGGACATATTGGTATACCGGGTAACGAGAGAGCGGACCGATTAGCTAGGATAGGGGCCAACAGCCCCTGCATTGGCCCAGAACCTATGCTGGGAATTAGTAGACGCCAGGTCAATGTGGCCCTGGATAACTGGGCCTACAAGGAACTGGCGAAAGCCTGGTTAGAGAGAGACGACTGCAGGCAAGCCAAAAGATTCATAGCAGGCCCGGATAGGGGCCGAACGCAATGGCTTTTGAGTAAAGGCAGAGAGACGCTCAACCTTCTGGTGGGGGTCCTCACTGGCCATTGCCGGCTGAATAGACATCTGTCACTTATGAGAGTGGTAGGGGACCCCATTTGCTCCAGATGCTGGGAGGAGGACGAGACAGCGTTCCACTTCCTGGGCAGATGTGCAGTTTATCGCAACCTTAGGGTTCAGATATTCGGCACGACGGAGTTTGGGGGAGGAGCCACTATATTCAGCGAAATGGTCGGACATACTGACTTTCGTCAGGAGGTCTGGTAGGTTCGACAAGGAGCTTTCTAGGGTGTAGAATTTTAGTGTTTTCAGTGATTGGTTCAGTGGGGTTGGCAAAAAGGGCCAAAGGTGGCCTACTTGCCTGGCTTCGCCTCCCCATCACTACTATTACTACTAAAGGATTTTGCAGCACTTAAAGCAAGGCAAGTGTCTTTTCTATAAATTTTATAAAAAGATAGGTGCATCATATTTTATATTTTCTAAATTTTTGTAATATAAAAGTATAACGTTCAATGTGAATATTCTGGTCGGAGCGGAAGTTTTTTTCAAGCGCCATTTTGTAAGTTTGACTTTCAAAAAGCAGTCAGAACAACAGTTTGAACAACAAACAGAACTCAGCTGGAACAAGTATGCTTATGATGGTATTTAACAGTCCCTAATTGTAGTTACAACTCCAAACCGTTTGTTAGGGAATATTGGAATTTCATTAGAAAAACAGAATGGTTGTGGAACATTTATTTTAAAATATTAACCACAAACAACATCTAGCTAGCTTCCGTCCTTGCCAATCCAGCAACAGGTCTGTGATTCTTTGCCAGATAATCTGCATACTCCTGGTAAGGAGTCTTGGAGAGTGGCATATCCTTCCACAGGTCTGGAGTGAGATATGCGTAGGTTTTGGCAATGGCAGCGTATGTGGCTTTGGCAAAGTTGCCCAAGGTGCCAGTGGAGCCCCTGGCGGAGGTGTAGCAGTCTTCAATACCGGCCATCTGGAGCAGTTTCTTGGGAACTGGAGCAGACACAATGCCTGTTCCACGTGGAGCAGGGATCAGACGTACCGTCACAGAGCCGCACTTGCCCGTTACCTGGAATCGAATATAAATGTTCAGATCAAACGTGTAACTGACATGAAACTGGCTGTAACTAGTAATTTATCAGATTTCTCAAGCCAACATTTGAACACGAAGTTCTTCTGGTGGAAACCGCGAAAGAAAAATGGCCATTCATCATTAAGAGTAGTTATTTATTTATTTATTGGGATACAAACAGAACAAGTTCCAAAAATAGTATCCCGATATTACTGATGCAATATCTAGCTTAAGTAAAAATAATCTCATATATACATATCACAATATGCTAAGTTACTTAAGTTTAAGGTTTGTTTTAAATGTTAATAAATGTGTTGCAAATAAGTCCAAAGTACTATCAATGTAATGTGAATTAACAGGCTTAGGGCCAGTTACTCAATGTCCAGTTAAAAGTGTCAGATATGTAGCTGCCGGATAGCGATTCTATGGATACAACTGTCAGATAAGATTTACGTGAATTCATAAGTTTAACCTTCATTTGTTTGTTTAATTGTTTAATTTATCTGACAGATAAATTCTATTCTGACGAGATGTCATGATTCCTTAGTCTTTGTAGGTACATTGAATAGAATAATTTTGGAAAAAATACTTGGAGAATCTGAGGTGCAACTTTAAATAATGTAAGAATATCAGACATAATGCTCCTTTTTTCCAGTTCAAGAATTCTGAAGTGTGATCTTGCCTTTGAGAAATCATGATTTAGCAGAAAGCTAATCTTTTAAGTTAATCACCTCATTTCTGTTGTATATGCAGCATAAAATTCCAACAGAGGTTTTCAAAAACTCTTGGACTGGAGAGAATAGTAAGTTCATAAAAAACGACAAATCACAAAAAAAGAATAAATGAAATTTTGAATTCATTTAACCTATAATAATACAGTGAAACATATTACAACCTGACAAAATGTACACGTCTGCAAAAGCATGTCATTTTATATTTACAATAAGTGAATTCTCAAGGGATTAAGTCAAACTCAACTGTCTTTATTATGGGCAGGCACGTATTTAGGGGTGGGGGTCCAGGGGGTCCGGACCCCCCCCCCCCGAAGCGTTATAAGATGCCGCCTACAAATGGTATCCACTAATTTGCACCCCCCCCCCCGCAAATTTAAGGATTTAATGTGGCAACTCTAATCTGGACCCCCCCCCCCCCCGAAAGGTCAACCAAGTGACACCCATAATCTGGACCCCCCAAAACCAAATCCTGGATATGTGCCTGATTATGGGCTAAAAGTTTGTGGCTGATGGCTGACCATAAATTACATTACCTCTAAAATTTGTCTGGCAGTCAATTTGCTTCAATTATGGATTAATGTGGTCATAAATGTAGCTGCATAAAAAAAACACCATCCGAGAATGTATATGTTGCAGGCTGATCATAATATCAGTCTTATTATAATTCGCCTTGGTATTTTCAATATGACTAGGCATAATGTAGAACTATCAAATTAAATGAAACTCTGACAATATGATTTGATTATTTAAGACGTGTTATAATACGCTTGACACTTCTTTTTCTCGATTATTTCGGTGATATTGCAATACGCCTAGTAGTATTGAAAATGCCTAGGCATATAATATGACTAATTTTCAGTCACAATTTTGAGCCTTCACCAAAACCAACCACAGATATGTACAGAGTGGAACCCTACTTACCTTGCAAGGTACAGTATGAGGCTGTCCGATCTTGTTACCCCAGTATCCTCGACGAACCGGCACAACTGAAAGCTTGGCAAGAATGATTGCTCCGCGAATGGCAGTGGCTACTTCCTTGCTGCACTTGACACCCAATCCGATGTGGCCTTTGCTGTCTCCGATCGCCACAAACGCCTTGAAACGAGTACGTTGACCTGCACGGGTCTGTTTCTGGACAGGCATAATTTTCAGTACCTGGAAGACGATTGGAGGTTTGATAGCATCGTGCTTGTGGAGACAACAAAATTGTTCCGATATGAAGGAAATTCAGATATTCTAGACCAACATTTGGGTTGACACCCTTCTGGTGGAAACCGCGAAAGAATAAAAAATGATTCATCATGGTATAGTAAAGTTTTGTATTACTCCAATAGAATACTTTAGTTAACTAAATGTGACATTCTGCCAAAACAGTAGTTCTACAGAATTATCATATAGCAGTAGTATGTGAAACGCTAATCAATTTGATAAATTTCTCATAAAACCTTGATAAAAACCGGATAAGAGACACGTTTAGGGTCGCTGAATTTAAATTTTTGCCAGTCATTAAGAATTTCACATTCATCAGATAAATTGGGACAAGATATTTAGTTCTCAATATCAAAAATTTTAAAACTGTGCACATCCATAAGGGGCACAAGGCACATATATAAGCAATAATTTTCTGCATATTTCAAATTGGTTAAGATAAAAGACTCGCAGTAGCAGAAAAGAATGTTGATGCAAATGCTAAGTGTCTGTCACAATAAAATAAATAAATACATTTTATTTCAGGAATCTCATATTAATATTATTTCCACTAAAAAAAAAACATTTTCTGAGTAAGACTGATATATATTTTTTTTGCCAAATCGTAACTCTACACCTTTGCCATCTGTAGTTTAAGCGTCGATTGATAATTCAAAACGGTTAAGTTTATTTTCAAACTTATATATACAGGGTTGGGATAAAGTATGGAATCAAGAAAATAACTTTGGAACGGAAAGAATGATATTGCTGAAAATTTGCAGGCAAATGTAGTGACGTCTAGTGCATCGGAAGACATTATGTTAGCTGTTGATGTACTTCCGGTTTAACCGGAAGTACCGTCAACTTTTTTAATCTAAATGGGACACCCTGTATATTTTTGCAGATTTTAATACATCTTTTTTTTCCAAATATGTTTAGTATCATTTTCTGTAAAAACGGGAAAGAATAAGCTTTTTTATCATTTCAGGTGTTTAAAATGCCGGTCATTCAAAGTCGGTTTTGGCGATCGCGTGAGAACTCACAAAGAAGTGCGTCAACTTTTAATGATTTGCGTCCCGACAGGGGTCCTATAGCACGTTTGACGGTGACTAAAATACAAAAAAAAAATACCAAAAAATTACCACACACGTGAAGACCGCAGACCGCCACGGACGAATTTGTGAGACAAATAAAAATTTTTTACAGATACAAATACTAAACCCACTATGGACGTATTCGGAAAACAAAGATGTATTAAAATCTTTAAAAATATACAGGGTGTCCCATTTAAATTAAAAAAGTTGACAGTACTTCCGGTTAGACCGGAAGTACAGTAATAGCTAACATAATGTCTTCGGATGCATTATGTGTCACTACATTTACCTACAATTTTTCAGAAACATCACCCTTTCCGTTTCAAAGATATTCGCTTGGTTCCATACTTTATCCCAACCCTGTATATATAATCAGAAATCCCTTTTACCCATAAGGGTGTCGGGTATTTTCAAACTTGTCAATTGTAAATTGAAACTGACAGATATAAATTACTCCTGTCAGTTTGAATTTACAATTGACGAGTTGGAAACTTAACTTGATCATTTTGAATTATTACTTGAGGCTTTAGAACTACAGCTGGAAAAGGTGTAGACAAACAAAATAAAAAACTAAAATATACAGATTAAAACAATACAATCTGATAATTACCTCATCATTCAGTTCAGAACCAATGAAGAAATCAATGATTTCATACTCCTTAATTGGCAGCGAGAAAAGATAGATCTCTTCCAAGGACCTGATCTTCCCGTCCCTAACCAATCGTCCCAGTTTCGTAACGGGAATCCATTCCTTCTGGTCCTCCTTGCCACGTCCGCGGCCTCTACCGCGACCACGGCCCCTTCCTCTTGGGCCCCCACGCCCACCTTGAACCAATTCATATTTGTATTAATCTGAAGCTATTTCATCAGTTTTTAAAATTATTATCTTTGCGTATCAGATATTCTTGGCCAACATTTGGATGTAACATCCTTCTGGTGGAAACCGCGAAAGAATAAATATTATTCATCATGAAGTCTTCAGGAATGCTTTGGAAACTAAGACTTTGAACAACAAATGTCGATGTTTCCAACACGTCAAATGTAAATTCAAACAATCAATTATAAATTCTAACAGGTCAATAAAATTATAGTATTAAATCAGTCAATTGAATATTCAAAAGCTTCAGATCAGTTTTCATCAATAAATTGTAGTTTCTAAAGGGCCAATTATTGTATTTATATTCTTAACGTGCCTGAGGACGGTGTAGACCAAAATACTTGACAAGACATACAAAACTCGTAAAACAGTCTAATAAAATTCAATTTAAAAACACATTTATTTTGATCATAGAATAAAATTTGTATAGCATGTGCAAAAAGCATATCAGTCAATTTTTTTTTGTAAAAAAATAAAGATGTTATGCCCTGAGCTTGAACCAACTTTGAACCCAACCATTTTTAACTGTTGAGCTATCATGGTTCCAAGGAAATTGTTTTGCAAAAAATTATATTAAGTTAACTAATATTATACATGTGGAGGTCACATTATTTATGTACGTAGTGTCTACAATATCAGACACAGCAAAAAAAATGTATGATTACTGTATTACACAGATAAAATTTTAAAAATGAGACATTGTAACCTGATGTGTACACAACTAGTTTTGTAGTTTTGGATATATATAATTATTATTTTAGCTATTTAAGTTTTTTCTGCACTCTTCAAATTTTATTACGTCCCAGGACTAAGTTTTACATAACTACTAGGTACCACCTGTTATTTGTAGTTTTTGACAATAAAAAAATATTTGAGAAACGATCGATTTTACTGTATGAATTAGCAGTTAAACAAAAGCATACAATATCAATATTATAAACTTTTTCCTACAAATTTATTGTATCCATAATAGTTTTATAAATATATTGGCATGTATGCTGATCCTTTTCAGTAAAATCCTATACCAAGGCATGGTCAAATGGATATAAATATTGTTATTGTTACCTCTAGCACCTCCTGGTCCACCTCCACTACCAAATCCGCCACGGAAGCCACCTCGACCACCGGCTGGAGCTGAGTCCGCCATTCTAAACAAAGAAATAGTCACACAACATTAGCCAAATGATATTTAACTCTTGAAAAAGTGTTTGGTCAAAATATTATCAGATATTCTTGGCCATCATTGAGAAAAATCTCTCTGGTGGAAACCGCGAAAGAATTTAAAATCGTTCTCATCATAAAATAATCAGACTAAAAATTTTTATAACGTTTCTAAGAAACAGAGTAGGTGCATTTTTACTCAGTACAGCAGTCCAACTTTGTAGTAGCAAAAGGATATAGGCTAATTTTAATGTATAAGGGGCCATCCCTATCATGCAGCATAAGCTTGTTAACAAAATTGAGAACTTCTCAAATGCGTACAAACGTACTTGCACCTTTTTCCTTCCAATTGTGCAGTTGTACCTATTTGCTTCTAACCCCTTCGTATTTTGTCTTGTTTTGCCATCACTATGTGGAACATAGGGTCTAACATTCAGTTTCTGTTTCGGCCTAGTTTCGACAAAAAAACGGATTTCTGTTTCGGCTGCCATCCAGCCGAAACTAAGGCCGAAATCGAAACTGAACCCGATTGATTTCGCCTTACGATCGGACGCTCTCGATCTGCAACCGACAAAGTGTCTTTTTGTTGTGTAAATGATGGTAATGCCCTATAACAAGTTAAGGTTAAGAAGCCTACTTATCGGAGCGAAGGTTGCAAAGAAACGTCTTTGAAAAAGGCTCCCCTAAAATTGATGTCGGCCTTACCGACGAATCTTTCCACTGAATAACTATTTAGTGCTGCTAGTTAGATTTATTCAGACTGAAGAAGCAATTTGCTGAGCGAGAAGGTTGATAACTTATTGTTTCTTACTGCAATATTAGATTGTTCAATTATGAATACTGAATACTGATAATAATCAACAATAGTTGTGTACCTCAATGAAACTCATTACAGTTTTTAAATTTAGAGAAAACTCTTTACTTTCAAAAGTATTTAGTTGTACTTAGTATGTAGGTACTTCTGAAATTTAGTTTCAAGGCAGCTAACTGACAAGAGTGTCATAAAGAGTAACCAAGGTTCAGAAAGTTATTTAGTTCTTAAGATACAAAATATAAACATAAAATAATTGATATTTGGCTCAGCTTAACTTCTTATTTCAAAAATTACAAATAAATTATTTGAAATAAGGTGTAATACTACTGATGATAGTTATTCATTATTATTCCCACGAAAAAATGACTTGACGTTATATTGATGTTTCGGTTTCGGCCGAAACTGAGACAGAAGCCAAAAGTCGGTTTCTGTTTCGGCCATAATAAGTAGTTTCGGTCGGACACTAGTGGAACATAAAAAATTTCCTAAGTAATGGTACTATTTCAAATTAAATGAATAAACAGCGGGACATGGCGATATAAAGTGGTTCACCAAGCATTTGTCATAATGGTACAAACCTATATGAACAAAACAGGAGACTGGAGGCTGTTAGCCTCCATTAGCCTCAATACAAACAGATTGTTGTCTGTAATAACTGAACCAATTTTTCCCTCTTAAATGAACTGCCAAATCAAGACTTTTGATAGCAAAGAAATTGATACAATAATGAATGAAAGATTTCCTATAGTCTATTCAGATTTTACTTGCGCCGCGTCAAAGCACAGCATTTCGAACGCTCAAATAGTCCAGGGCCGCACTGCCCTTTATGATTTTGAAGTGTTAAAAATTCGAATTGAAGGCCCACAAAGCATCTGGTACAAAGCCACCTTCGCTTATAGCGATAATACCTAATGTTCTCTTTGCGATTCTACTGCAGTAATTTATATAAAAGTAGTAGTGATTACAGAGAGTAACAAACATTTCATTTTAATTCTACACCACAATCGACGGATTTACTCAGTAAAGTGAACTACTAAATGGAGGAAGAGGCGATCAATTATTAGTTTCATACAAAACTTTTCCAGTTGTTTATTTTTAGTATGGCACGGAAGCAAATAAAAAAAAAATACCTAATGCTTGGTGATGCATACGACAGATCTTGCAAGCTTGCAGTTTACAACCCTTGCGCCAAAAAACTACATGCCTCAGCTATGAGTCAAATGTGTGTTAATATCTTGGTTAATATATTTAATTGGCTTGCGATAAATAATAAACTCAGATGTATCAAATAATACTCGTCTGTTCAAAATTCAATACCGAAGCATTCAATAACCTATAAACACGTGCATTGCAAAGAAACTCGATAATTTTTAAAATTCTGGAATATTAAACGAAATAGTTTCTTGATAACTTGCTGCAATTCAAACGATGCAAATGTTTCATTTTTTGCTATAAGAATAAGAAACAAAGGGCAGAGCCAGAAGACAGAAAATAAAAAAAATTACTTACGTTTATATCCTTCCTCTACCGAAGTTGGTGAAAGAAAGAGGCGGAAACAACGAGCGATGGAGCCAAGGAAAGATTGTCACTTGTCACTTCCTAACAGTGTTGCCAAATATAACATCTCGGGATTCTCGGGTGTGGTAAACGAATTCGAATAGGTGTGGTATCCGTAGCCAACAAATTCGAATAGGTTAGAAGAAGTAAACAATTCACATATACGGTACTGAGAAGTGAGAACCGACTGTCTCATGACCGCGCATCGGCTGTGCTGTATTTCCTATTGTGTAACACAGTCGGAGCACAGTCTGCGCCTAGACCTATATTTCTGAATTAAAAACAGTACCTAATTCAATACATTCCAATGAAAACGTTGGATGACCGATTCAGTTCAAATCAATAAAGTCGGTGCACAGTACCGTATGTGTGGATTGGTCTTAAAGCGTCAGCTTGGTAATGCTGACTGACCGCTGAATCGCTGATAAACCCGAATACCCCTTTTATACCCGCGACGAGAAAGCAGGTAATGAACCATAAAAATAATAGCACTATTATAGTGGCCTAATAAAAATAGCAACTTTGTTTTGGTTGATCGTTTCGGGTTAATTGTTATAGTTTTGAGCGAATTTTGGGTTTTAACACTGCATAAGTGTTAAAAGACTATTTTAAACAACTCCACCAGATTTAAATCCTGCAGATTTCTGTGAAAAATAACATGTCGTATTTGTGAACATAACATAACGGTATCTTGGGAACACTCGCATGCCTGTTAGAGCATGGGCGTTGCTTTTTCTAACCTATTCGAAATCGTTGGGGGTAAATAGCCTTGGGTGTACAGTTTCAAAATGTTCGATCAATAAAGGATTCCCAAGATTTGACAGAATATGAAAACTGGTCAGTTTTACTTGCAACACACTTACAACCGAATCCGAAAGCAGTGATAACAAATTAGTACCTAGTGGTAGTATTTCATGCTAAGCCAATTTAGCCAATACATCTGACGCTCGCGTTGCGCAACTGTGAACGCGGTATAACAAGATAGCAGATATAGCGCTAAGATGGTAAATCTGGCAGTGGTGCGTGTCATTGTGTTGAGAATAGAAATACGCAAGCGCAGAAAGGGATATGCCGGAAGTGACGCATTTGCAACAAAACTAGAGATGGGGATAATTGAACACAACCGATACCCGAGAATAACTATCACAGAGAAGTGAGAGAAGCGACAAAACCTGTCAGCACCTTTGACGTTCGGCGGGTCATTATTTAGTAACCTTGAATCGGCTTGAACTGACTCGCATCCACAATATTACACTGAGAAAAACACTTTCGTCAATTTAATAATTTGTTACACGGAAAAAAATAATAAATTTTATAAGAATTTATTATGAGTTGTGATGTGTATTTATTGCGTATCCACAATATTAAACTGAAAATAATAACACATACTTTCAGGAAATGTCACTTTTTCTTCCAATGTATCGTGGAGTTTGACATTTGTCCACAATAACCCCGCGCATTGCGCATGCGTTAGTAAAATCGGTACTTGCTGTGTCGCTTCTCTGTGGCGGCTATTCTCTTCTCGGTAGATAACTAAATACATTTCTACCTTAAACAAGTATGTAGTAGGTATGTTCAGTTTTATCTATTATTTTGATAGAGCAATCTCTAGGTTTTTCACTTTTTCAGTTACATCTGACCATGGCCGACTCTACACTAGGCCGGAGCCTTAGATATGGCAACGTGGCTTAGCTGTCAAATAGTTGGCCTATAGTTTCAAAATAATTATTACATTTTATATGTATTAGAGTTCATCTGGGTTAATAAATTAAGAAAAATACTTTTTAGAACTACTACTACTAATACCACTTACATCTGTGGTCTGGTTCATCACAGTCAGACACTACAAAATAAAAATAAACGCAACCTATTTCCTGCTGCCACTTCCACTTCCACTTAAATGAACACTCAATTTACTTTGTAAATTGTCACTTGAGCTAGAAAAATTCACTATTAGGTCACTGTGAAGCCATTCTTGCTGGTCTTGATTCCCTTTCACTATCAAATCTTTTCGTAGGTATGCCCCAGACATGGCCGTCTCTACTCACTAGGCCGGAGCATTGAAATATGGCAACGTTGGAGATCAGGCCGTGTTTTCATTTGTTGTTATGTCATGTGTATTCTTCCAGGTGCAGAAAATATGGCTGGAAGGTGATTATTAATTTGTTTCTAATTATTGACCTGCAGGTAAATAATTAGAAACACATTAAAAATCACCTTCCAATCTTATTTTTCACTCTGGAAGATTACACTAATGACTTCACAACAAACAAAAGCTCGGCCAACGATGCAGTGCTGCCATATTTCAATGCTCCGGCCTAGTGAGTAGAGTCGGCCTTGCCTCATCTCATCACAATATCACATCCACAGAATGTGCTTATCTATGGTTTGACATTGACATTCTGGTGTGAGGTGTAAGGTAGAAGTCTGTGTGCGGTAAGGTAATTGTCACATAATAGATGGCACAGCAGCGCCTGCTGTGGAGCGCTCAACCGTCAAAGATGTGAACTAGATAATCGAAATGCACACAGCATGCACTAAAACAATGCGTTAGAAAGAGACAGAATTCATGTCTGAAAATATGGCGACGTGAAGTGCTAAGTGGGGTCGGTGTGCAACAAAAATACACAATTCCCGTATTCCTATGAAACCAAAAATCATGAATTGATTGAAAATATTTTCGTCTCCGTTTGTGCAGTGTAGTGCCGCGATAGCATGTGGGGTTCGGCATAGGGAGTTAGAGCGGAAAAAATCCACCCTCTGGAGGTGCAATTAGTGACAATCGAAAATCTAATAAGGGCATGCATCCTCGTCATGGGTGCTCAGAATACCAAGGAAAGAACTCTAACCGCCGGTACGCATTCTATTAGAACGACCAGGAGCAGACCGAGGCCAGTGAAAGATGGACGGCAGCCCATTTCTAATATTTTCACCGAACACAACGGTATGAATCATCAATGTTTTCTTTCTATACAACAACCCCCTTTCCTAAATTCCGAGATAAATTCCTACAGCACATTTTGTGCTTTGCATGCAACATGTTTCACGGCAATCTACCGATCGATATGTCTGTGTGCTATTTGTTTTTGTATTGGCGTATCAAAGTAAAATATCATGACAAGAAGGAAAAGTGTGAGTGGAAGGAGTAAAAGCCGGCATCTAGGGGAGTGCTGAACCTCGAGGGGTGCTAGGGTGCTACGATGTAGTAAGTTCAAAGCCCGGCAAGTTCATTCAAGTTGACATCCTTGAACAGGCTAAGGAATGTTTACGCCGCCTCCGTTTTTGTGACAGCTGGAGTCCGATCGTCGATTGTTAGTGGCGCTTCCAGGGAGGGGTGGTTAATAATAATTCGAATCGGGGTCGATATAGGATTTGGTTTCTTTATCATACTTTTTTTGAAAAAAGGGCACACCACACTTCATACCTCAATCAGTTTTCTGTTACTTCTGAGATGAGCAGATGAGAGAGGGAGTTAATTTACTTTATATACAAATAAGCAGATTTGTGTGTGACCCTTTTGAGTTTTCCATTGAAGTATAAATTTTATATGTTAAGGTGCTTATGTGCACAGGATCTTCATTAAATTTACTTTCTGATTTCATTTAAATTCATTTTATTATTGTTGTGCTATAGGTATTGTACAATTTATTATGTAGATATTTTTTGAAGTAGTTGTTCAGCCAGAGGTTCAGCGTTCTCCATAAATGAGTTGTGATTTTGATCAGATGAGTATTTATATTATCTTAATATGTGGATCAATATTGCTTTATTGGTGTTTTTTTCACTAGGACTCATTTATATTTCAATTTTTCATGCAATTAACCAAATCAATGCACAAAATAAATTTACTTAATTTCATTGACATTTGATCTAGTTACACTGTGCATGATGTGCTTTAAGTTTACATTTGCTTTGCATACTAAATATGGTTAAAAAATCCGAAAAACAATCCTTTAATGAACATTGGACTAAAAAGTTAAAAATAATTTTTGAAATACCTAAATCAATAATGAATGAAAAGTAGTAGTATTATTGTGAAAAAAGCATTGTGTGCTGGATTTACAAATAATATGGCTCAAAGTGCTCCTTATTGTTTTAAGCCTTTTTATTTGGTCAATTTTCTTTAAAGGCGCGATTTTTAGGTTTTTAAACTATATTTGTTTTTAATTTTTTTGTTAACTTTTATCATCAATTTTTTTTTTTTGGTTTTCTTAAACTGTATTTAATAATAATCTGTGTAAGGCAGATGAACAATAGGTTTTCCACATCTCCCATGTGGTTGAATGACACACTCCCGTCGCTATACCTCTGTGTAATATTAACAAACTTTTCTGTGCTATCTATAAGTTAGCAGATACAACCACTGATGTAAAAGATTTCAAGCTGCCAAAGTTAGAGCAATTTTGAGTCCGACCCCATAGTCCGACTTCTTAATCCAAAGGAGAGTTGCAATCTCACAAACAGGTGAAGCAAATAAAAGCGTGTTTAAAACGGGTCTATATTCAATATTATTTCTCAAAATTAACTTTTTCTACAATCATTCAAAAAGTGACCATTGCTTGTGCTAACGATTAACTTTTTTGAAAAACTAAATAACTTACTTAAAAAAATGTGATTGTGCACATAAAATTTTGTGGTAGAGAGATTTAAAAAAGATGTCATACCCAGGGATGGAATCCAAACATTTTTGATGGGAGGCTCTTGCTTAACTGTTGAGCTACAATGGAACCAATAAAATTGATATGTTAACAAAACATATTTGCTTGATTTATTATCAGAATTCGTGATCTAATCTTCAACATTCTAAAACATATTACTTTGAAAATAGAAAAAACGTGTGTAATAAGTGCAAAAAGCATATTTGTTGCACTCGGTATAGTTCCAGCTTCTGAGTTCATTTCAAGCTGCAAACTTCCTGCATCATTCAACAAATATGCACTTTTTGCCCTAGTTACACAAATAACTACTACTATTATGATATGAAATAGGTATAAAAATACAAGCTGCTCAAGCAGATTGTCCCTTGTATGTCAGAAACCAGCACAGAATATCATTTAGTCCAGTTAATATTTGATTTTAGAAAGCATTTTTAAGCATAAAAGAAAAATCTTGAGAAAAATATACTAGATCATAGTTATCATAATTTGAGAAGCTTTTGTAAATAATTTTCACCAAGAGTAACATTAGAATACTAGAAATATGCTTAGAATGTCAAATATTGACTGGGTTTTGGACAGGGTCAAATAATATAATTCTGGTCTTCTATATTCCATAATGCTACAAAGATAAGGAGATAGGAATACAATAATAACATAATATTCATTTGGTTATCAAATTGCATTATATGATATTTGATATCACTTGAAACACCTGAAACCTGTTTACTGATGGCAAAACCACTTTGAAACTGAAAAATTGATTCTAATCTAGATACAACAACTACATACGTACAGAGATATACAAATACGGTTTTGACCTGATTGTTGAGGTCTCGGTTGAGGTGTAGTGAAAAGAAAAGTGTTTAATTAACAAATAATGAGCTGGATATTTGACGTCTATGAAGTTAACAAAATAGTATTTGTAGGTTCATAGGTTAGTACCATTTTGGTGCTAATCATTTATAAATATCGTTTGAATATTAGGTTTTATTTGTTGTGGTTAAATCACCGTTTCAGTAATTTTTCACACAGTGAGCCTACCCATGTGGGGGCAGGTTAGAATATCTCCCATCGTATATCCTGCGTGTCATAAAAGGCGACTGAAGTGAACCAAACTACTGTCGGTATAAGCAGTAACCTCTTCTCAACCAACAGCTTTGGGTGGATGAGTTTAGAAGAGTCAGGATACCTTCTTGTCCTTGGGGTGACAAATTGCCCCTAAAGGCAGATGAACTAGTACATACCATCTGGTCAACGACATGAGGATGCAGAAAGCAAAAGGGAAACTACTGCATTAAAGATCTTAAAGATATCCCAAAAGAAACTCGTAAAATGAGTAAATGCATTTTACGAGTTCACAACATGTCTGAACAAGAAAGCTTCCGCTTTGCCACTGTTTTGGTCTTTTTTTGATATCATGTTAAATTACAGACATTTGAAAAATGTATGATTTGGCATTGCGAGTTTTTTTTGCACACTAAAAAACTTTTTTGCAAAAATCGCAAATATTTGTCATACATTAAGGTTTTAACTATCACCTTCTGAAAAACTGAGTATGTAGTTTGAAGAACAAGTGAGTTCTGTTCGAAATGGGAATCAGTGTTTTAACATGGCAAATGCATATGTATAACTGTGTATACCCAGGCCCCTTACCTTAACACAAATCCATATGAAGCCTAAAGGGCCCCGCAGACATCATTCTTTTTCATCAGGTTTGCACGACGTGCCAACCGATCACACTCATTTCGGTCCGTGTGTGCCGAAAAACCGTCGTGTTGACCGTCGTTCCAAAAAATCTGTCCGAGCTTGATTTTACCCGTCGGTTTCGAACGCCATCGTGCAACTCGGTACATGTGTGGCCGTTCATCGTGCAATCACGACGGGATTTTGCAGTGTCGTTCTGGTTGCCTTCGAGTAAGCGTATCTAGGGTTAGCGACACCTATCAAAAATGTGATGTCAGACGTTCATGAGGAGAAATACTTTGACTTATCCAAAGGCCTTTACGGAAACACTGATCTGGATCCGGATAGATCAGTTATACGTCAAACAGCTGTTGAGGGCTGTTCCAAATTACGGTTCTATCACCCTCCCAGAACTGATTTCATCATGCCCCGCCCATTTTACAGTTCTAAAAACACACAAAATGGGCGGAGGATGATGAAAACAGTTCTGGGACGGCGATAGTACCGTAATTTGGAACAGCCCTCAACAGCTGTTTGACGTATAACTGATCTATCCGGATCCAGATCAGTGTTTCCGTAAAGGCCTCAAGTATGCTGTTTTTTTATTAGAGGTGCTACTGAATTAAGTAATTCTAAGTATGTTTCTTCATCCA
The DNA here is from genome assembly GCA_951848785.1 of Callosobruchus maculatus. Lineage (NCBI taxonomy): Eukaryota > Metazoa > Arthropoda > Insecta > Coleoptera > Chrysomelidae > Callosobruchus > Callosobruchus maculatus. Next base: position 3,422,381 of record CATOUR010000040.1, read on the forward strand.
CCTTAAATAATTCTACCAATCTCTTGGCTCCAGACGCAATTCGTCTAATAGATTTATATGGGAGAATTGGCCTCTTTTTAAAAGCCACTGTTTCACCCATTTAGAACGTTTTTTCTTGCTGTATTTCACTTTGATAGCTAAAGCCGCCGCCAATGCTAAAGTATTATCCATGTTAACGGACCAAAAATTTGCGAGAAACTGAAAGAAAACCGAACAGTGTGTGGAGGTATAGTTCCATCGGTTTAACCGACATCGGTTGGCACGTCGTGCAAACCTGCTGAAAAAGAACGATGTCTGTGGGGCCCTTAACACTGCACCATATCAATCGGCATTCCCGGTTTTTGGCAAATGATTCACAGCTTTCAGCTTTAATTCTGTTTGACCTACCATCGCCTGGCTAACGGTCGTTATTACTACAGGCTTCCTTTTCATTTTTATCTGTTTATTGCGTCGTTCCAGGAAATACGGCTTCGGCCATAATGTGATTATTCGGAAAGCAGGCCTACAACGTTTATCATTGGAATAGAATTCGTGGTCCTAGCAGTAGTGGTAAATCTCAGCCTCGAACTCAGCATGGTATCGAGAGTTAGTTGTGCTTAATTAAGAGCCCAAGGATAATGTTATTATGATTGAAACAAAATCCGTGTGACCGGTAGATTAGAGAGCAATTATGATTTTTAAAATGCTAGCTTTGAATGGCGGGTTTCATAGAAATAGGTGTCATTAACTTTTTGACTGTCCTTGAGTTCGCAATCTGACGAAATAGGTTTTCATGTGTCCTAAACATTATGGTGATCGGTAACGAGCGCGCGCGGTTTGATTTTTACCTGTTTACAAAAAGGGTGCCTTCATCGGCTCCGGTCACTTGCGCGCCGAAAGAAAATTAAGCTTGGATATTCCTAATGACCACATCCCTTTTATTCTTGATATTCCTAATGACCACATCCCTTTTATTCTTGCGAACTTTCGTTGCGTTGGTTGAGATGGACTTTCGGTTTATTATTTCTAGATCATGACCAGGTTGCGGAATGCGTTGTAAAAGACATTTATGCCATTATTCCCAATGACAACCAAATTGTCAAATACGCGGATTATATAGTGGAAAATTATATACAAGAGAACGTGTTATTTCCATCACATTTGTGGGCATCTTGTATGGCTACGGTGGAGCAAACGACCAACTGTTGTGAGGCTTTTCATAGCCATTTCAATTCAGGCTTCTACCATTGTTATCCAGATATATACAAATTTATTTCTTTGTTAAAAGATATGCAATTGCGAACATATATCAAGATCAACAGCGTAAATATTCAACGTAAATTTACCAATTACGAGTCATCTAAGCGCATGAAGTACGTTGCAAATTTAATTGAGATGTATAAAAATGGAGCTATTGCCCGATTTGATTTTGTAAAAGTGTAATTATAAAAAATAAATTCTTTAATCTGTATAATACTTGTTTTTTATTATCAAATGAATCAATCAATTCGCTGGATTCAAAACATCTATGTTTTATTTAAATACGTTGAGTTTAATCAAATTTTCCACGTTTCAAGGAATATAAATAAATTAACTTTTTCACTTACCAGTATTCGACAAGTTAGAAAAGAACCAACGTGATGTAAATAAAGCTGACAGAAAGTGCTGCTAATCTATATTACGCATCACAATTTATTTCAGTCAACAATATTACGCCATAAGTAAACGAGAACCGCCCCGCGCGCTTGTGTCCCATTATACGAAATATTTTGCGGGCTTCTGAGTGGTGGGATTAGGACCAATCTGACCGCGGCGCGCTAGTGTCCTGCGGCCAACATTATCCAATTTCGGTAATGCATTGTAATATAATACAAACGCTAATGTATAACAAGATTATTCATCCTTTTCAAGTGTGTTGGGCCCAGGTACTACTATGTTTGAAATGTTGTCTTGATCATGTTTTTCTAGGACAGTGGCAGGTCCTTTACAGATGCAAATATAATTTTGTTTTGGGATTCACCTAATCCCTCTTCCTCCTCCAGACAGACAGACAGACCGGAAATGAGTGACGTAGATTTTTGTTATGTAGACATCATAAAACGCCCAAAAAGTTTATTATCTCAAAATCGAACATTTTCACGATCATACGCCTCAACTATCGGCGTAATAGGAAAGCTTGGTGGTCAGGTAGGCTGATTCACATTTATATAAGTTATAGAACTACAAGTTTGTCCATATTATCGCTTCTGTGAATATGTCCGAAGAATGTAAGCATTCTCATCGACACAATGGAGGATAGTCTCTTTGAATTACCGAGCTCATCCAGTATGGAAACATTAGTTCGATGGGCGGTATAAGGAATTCTCAATATTCTCCTCCACGTCCACATTTCAAAAGCATCTATGCGAGCTCGATCTGCCTTTTTAACAGTCCACGTTTCCGAGGCATACAAAAATATGGAGAACACAAGAGACTGAAGTAGCGACATTTTGGTAGCTTTAGTGATGTTATGGTCACGCCATATTTTAGTAAGCTTGTAATAGCCACCCGTGCCTGTTGAATGCGCCGTCGAATCTCATTCTTACAGCTACCTGAACTGTCGATCAAAGAACCGAGGTACACAAAACTTTGAACTATCTCACAACGGCCTATTGACTTTATTTCTCTATCTACGATAATAACCTTGGTCTTGTTGTAGTTAATACCAAGACCCTGTTTTGTTCTAAAACGTTCAATAGAGCTACTAGTTCTTCCTGCTATACCGCCATTCCAGCTGTCCAATACCTGTCTCATCACAAATTCAGAGTAAATGTTAAATAACATCGGAGATAATACGCATCCCTGACGAACTCCTTTTCTGGTTGCTGTTTGACCAGACAGGTTACCATCAATTCTTACACGAGCTGAGCTAGACTCATAGAGTTGCTGTATGAGAAATACTAAGTGGTAAGGGACTCCCATAGAGATAAGGATTTCTCACAGTTTAGGCCACTTTACGTTATAAAACGCCTTAGAATAGTCCACAAAGCAGAAAAAACGGGAAAGTAATGCTCTCTGGCTTTTTCAATAATCTGTCTTAAGTTTAAGATCTGTTCACGCGTACCTCGTTCTTTTACGAAACCTGCCTGCGCCTGAGAAATTTGCCAGCCAATAAAATCCTCCAAACGAGACTGTAAAATATATAGTAGAACCTTGCTTGCATGAGAGATTAACGAAAGTAGGCGATAATTGTCTGGATTTGTTGGAGATCCTTTTTTATGAAGTGGAACAAAAATGGATGTGCATCATTCATGTGGCCAAACACCGGAGGACCAGACCCTCTTACAAATATTATGTAAAGGAGGAGGGGGGGGGGTGAAAACACTGCTTCACCACGATCTTCGAAAAATAGCAGCATCGTTTTGGTAATCAATTTTGGTCTTTATATTTTTCGACCAACAATTTGCGTCCTACAGTGCGCAAAATTTAGGGGTTGGTTTCTGATTTTCATTCAAATTAGAATTTCATCGCGGATTAAGACGAAGAACTTAATCAAAAAGAAAATGTGCGCAGCGGTCGCTCTCTCTACATCTTTCTCTCTCGGCTTTTCTTGCTTCTGAAGCAACTCATTACTACTCAGTATGCATAAAACTGAGGATAGTAGTCCCCCATTTGTAAGACTCATTCATTTCTGAATCATCATCATAGTCACAATGTCTTAACGGACTTGTTGTAAACTCGTAAAATACATTAAGTCGGAGCTAGAGTATTGCCGATACGAATATTATAAATAGTTTTGAGAACTGTAGCTCGCCATCGTTCGCGATTTACTGTCAGTTCAGTGGCGCTCTTGATACTCATATCTAGAAACTGTTTCGTCGTATCCACCCAACGTGTAGAGGAACGGCCACGGCGCCGCCCACTCGGGGCGTGACCCCGAGGGGCAAACCGCGGGTCAGAAATGTGTACACTGATTTCAGGATGGAGGGGGATTACACAGATTTCAAAAAGATGACTGCAAATATTGCAATGAGATTACAAGGATTATGTACATATGTGAGTACAGGGATTACAACCCAGATTATGCAGATCACATGGAATGTAGGAAGAATACGGATTATATAAAAATTATTAAATGAGTCAAAACAAATCAAAATGACATTTTTATAGAGTCTTCGCCTAGTTGAAGATAGTAAATCTATCGAAACTTCGTGAGCTCAAATGAAAGTCCGAAGTAGACCTTTTGAAACAAAAACATGCTACCATGATATTAATACAATGACATCTAAGATATTATTATTCTTCCTTTTGTAAGAATGTACTGAATAACGTCGCTTTTTGATTTTAGAAACTATGAAACAGACAAAGTGTTTTGACATTTAATCCATTCATGTGCCATACAAATAAAAATAGATACGTATATAAATCCAGATACAACAAAATGTATATCTTATATTTTATAACACAAAATAAGTTCTGCAAGAAATGTTAAAGTTGATAATTCTTTTAAATAAATGAATAAATAAACAAAATGACTTTTGACGTAACAGAAACATGTATTAAAATGAAAGTGAAAAGTAGAAAAAATATAGTAATACCTCAGAGCCCTAGCAGTTGTTTTGATTGTCTATAATCTTTTTTAATTTTTAATTCCTCTTACCCATATAATTTGAATGGTCCATTGCCAATCACATTAAATGGGACATAGAAAATAGATTTTGATGATACAGTATCAATATCATCCGTTTTAGGCCAAACATATGAATCTAAAAGAAATTTCAAAAATTTTTAGTTCTTAAAACAAGGGGAAATTCTCAAGCTGAAAGGATCTTACAACATTATTAAATAATGTTTATTATATATGATATGTAATTGAACTGAATCACTTGTGACGTGGCTATAATTCTTTACGAAGCTCAAAACATACGTTTAATAAATTAATTTAGTGCATCTCTTCAGAACGCTGCTCTTAAAGAAACAGACATATACGTGCGACGCTTCAGGAGCGACGACAAAGAAAAATCCCTCTGCAAGACAATGACTTTACGTATTATGTAGCCTCCTGCTCAAATTAATACGCTTACAGTGGACTACTTGACGAAGTTCTACTAGAATCTTGCGCGGGTCCCCCGTCCGCAGCCGGTGAACCCAACACGTAGCCTCCCGCTTGCACTTTCAGTGGACGACAGGGATTTACTTGATTAATATAAATTTGGCGACGGGCAACGTAGCCATTTGCCTTTAACATGGTTAATCACATTTTGAATTAAAACCTACTATGCCTCCTCCACGTCCACATTTCAAAAGCATCTATGCTAGCTCGATCTGCCTTTTTAACAGTCCAAGTTTCCGAGGCATACAAAAATATGGAGAACACAAGAGACTGAACCAGTGACATTTTGGTAGCTTTGGTGATGTTATGCTCACGCCATATTTTAGTAAGTTTTGTCATGGCCACCCGTGCCTGTTGAATGCGTCGTCGAATCTCATTCTCACAGCTACCTGAATTGTCGATCAAAGAACCGAGGTACACAAAACTTTGAACTACCTCACAACGGCCTATTGACTTTATTTCTCGATGACATTTCTGAATAAGTTTATCAAAAAATAAAATATATTCTTTTTACTGAATTCACCATTATTTTAAATCTACCTTCCCCACATATCTATTGTTTGCGAATTAAAATTTTACAGGATACCTTGTTTACTTTTTTTTACTGGGGCTGATACGAAACTAGTGTTGTTCGAGGTACTTGTTCAATATGCTTATCGCTAGGATCCTCGATACTGTACGATGAAAAGTATATCAAGGTCAAAGCCAATCGCGGCCGAGAAAGTATGCAACTATAAATAACAACATTTTGATTAGCGGGCCACGGATCCGCGCTGTTGTACGCCATTTTTTGAATAACAAACGTCCTCTTCGTTTATTCTCTTCAAATTGAATTGGTATCTTTTTGAATCCTGTATTGTTAATCTGATTATAAGTTGACCTATTTGAGCTTGTTGTTGAATTATTTATGAAACTTATTCATTGGATCCTTGCGCGGGCCATAGGACACTAGCGCGCCGCGGTCAGATTGGTCCTAATCCCACCCGTCAGAAGCGTGCAAAATATTTTGGATAATAGGCAGGTATGTGGACACCAGCGCGCGCGGCGGCGAGGTAAACTTATGTCTTATAATTTTAACCGATATTAATTCATTCGTCATTTTTAGCGATCTTGCTAATAGTTGCTGAAGAATTTGTAGAACTCCAGTCAAAGGTATCGTTACTTTTGACTTGACAGAAATGAATTACTTTTTTATATTATTAAATGCGAAATTTTGTTCTGAACATAATAAGTTAACCTGATCACTATAATAGATGCAAATAAAGAAGTTGGTATTGTCGGCAGACCGAAATGTCTTTATAATACCCCAAAAAATTTTAATTGATCATAACGTGTTCTAATTTGTCACAAATTTTGATCGATTCCTTGACGATGTAAAAAAAAAGTCCGAGAAATTTACCTTCACAGCTTGTTTTGTGGGAGCATCATGGTTGTGCTCATTATTTCTTTTAAGAACAACCTCTTCCGATTGATCCATCAGCAAAGATGCTATGCATCCTGTTCTAGAACCTCTGTAGGCTACAGCACGGGTGGTTTCTTTATCTCTTCGGAGCGTATACTCTTCAAGGACTATTAATTTCTTCCCTTTCACACTTAACATAGTCTCCATGATGAAAAAGTAGAACACAAGCAATACTCACAAACAGCAACTAAGGATTGCAAACTACTGAAATATTTTCATCAAGGGTAGTTTTATATATCTACAGAAACCGTATAGTCATTTAAATAATCTAAGAAATAACTGTAAGCTACCGCAAGTCGTAAAAAGACAGATGAAAGTTCGCAAGAATAAAAGGGATGTGGTCATTAGGAATAACCGCAAGTGACCGGTGCCGATGAAGGCACCCTTTCCGTAAACAGGTAAAGATCAAACCGCGCGCGCTCGTGACCGATCACCCTTTCGCGTTGCACTAACAAACACTGCACAATCTAACCATTTTCTGGGGAATCTTCCCTTGGCTTTTCAGGGGAAGATTTCAACATAGCGAAGCACCTGTCGTAGGCCCGTAGCCAGGATTTCACCTGGGGGGGGGGGGGGGGGGCAGTCAGGTATCACCTCAGAGTAACAACTGAACATAGAGGTAGTAAACAACTAATTCTAATAGGCCAACATCTTCTCTTACGTTGTCATATCGACCACCAGATACGGCAATCATAATTGCTTACTATCGCCTTAATTCTGTAGTATCCAGAAATATTCCATTCTACGTTAGAAAAGACGGTATTTTGATGGTTCAGAAATGATTACAGCAAAATCAATACATACGATATGTTCACCTCTACTGCGTTACTGCATGTTTCTTCATCAATAACGCAAATTCTGTCTTACATAAATTTTGAGGAGTTTGCAAGGCCTATGTAATTTTCCTGCGATTTGTTTACGGTAACCTCCGACTGTCAAACGTTTGGTTTGTTTGTGCGTCTTTTATGCTTGGTCAGTAAAATCGAATTCGCTATTTGTTGGTAACTGTAGTGAAGCTTTAGGGACTTGATGTGCTATATTCGAGTGTAGTTTCACAGTTTTTCGAGATGGGACAGTGCAGAGCAGTGTTTGTAACATGGGTTGCATTGGAAGAATTTTCAGGTTAGTTGGCAATGTTTGGGTCTGGAGTGTCAAAAAATGATGGCTTTGAGCACGCATGCTGAAGTGGTCTGTTTACTATCTCTATGTTCAGTTGTTACTTTGAGGGTATCACCAATAACGTCCTACTGAAGGACGTCTTGGATATCAGGAGTAGGACGTCGTTGGGTATCATTTTATTTTTGGTGAGGAAAAAGGAGGGCGGTTAGGTTTCCGTTTCTCAAACGTCCTGTAGGAGCAGTAAAGAAGCCACCATTAGAGTAAAAAAAAAGGTTTTGTGGCTCCTACCCGCTATGAAAAAACCGAACAGGTGAGGGCCCTACCTAGGGGGGACCTGTTGAGTATTCGAAATATTCAAAGCCTGTTTTTATCTACATACCCCCCAAGCACCTGGGGGGTATGTAGATAAGATCTCTCGGGGCGGCGGGTGTACCTAAAAAAATCGAAAATCTCTATTTGGCTTTCTATTACGATGAAACCTCTCATTTCGGATAATTTCAAGGTGACGATTACAAATCCAGTCGCAGTCTTAAGTCTCAGTCTTGTTTGACGAAAATAAAAAATTTCAGATCTCTAGGGCAGGCGGGAGTACCTAAAAAAATCGAAAATCTCTATTTGGCTTTCTATTACGATGAAACCTCTCAGTTCGGATAATTTCAAGGTGCTGATTACAAATCCAGTTGCAGTATTAAGTCTCAGTCTTGTTTGACGAAAATAAAAAATTTCAGATCTCTAGGGCAGGCGGGAGTACCTAAAAAAATCGAAAATCTCTATTTGGCTTTCTATTACGATGAAACCTCTCAGTTCGGATAATTTCAAGGTGCTGATTACAAATCCAGTCGCAGTCTTAAGTCTCAATCTTGTTTGACGAAAATAAAAAATGTCAGATCTCTAGGGCAGGCGGGAGTACCTAAAAAAATCGAAAATTCTATTTGGCTTTCTATTACGATGAAACCTCTCATTTCGGCTAATTTCAAGGTGATGATTACAAATCCAGTCTTAGTTTTAAGTTTCAGTCTCGTTTGACGAAAATAAAAAATTTCAGATCTCTCGGGCAGGCGGGAGTACCTAAAAAAATCGAAAATCTCTATTTGGCTTTCTATTACGATGAAACCTCTCATTTCGGATAATTTCAAGGTGCTGATTACAAATCCAGTCTTAGTTTTAAGTCTCAGTCTCGTTTGACGAAAATGAAAAATTTCAGATCTCTCGGGCGGGCGGGAGTACCTAAAAAAATCGAAAATCTATATTTGGCTTTCTATTACGATGAAACCTCTCATTTCGGATATATTCAAGGTGATGATTACAAATCCAGTCTTAGTTTTAAGTTTCAGTCTCGTTTGACGAAAATAAAAAATTTCAGATCTCTCGGGCAGGCGGGAGTACCTAAAAAAATCGAAAATCTCTATTTGGCTTTCTATTACGATGAAACCTCTCAGTTCGGATAATTTCAAGGTGCTGATTACAAATCCAGTTCCAGTATTAAGTCTCAGTCCTGTTTGACGAAAATAAAAAATTTCAGATCTCTAGGGCAGGCGGGAGTACCTAAAAAAATCGAAAATCTCTATTTGGCTTTCTATTACGATGAAACCTCTCAGTTCGGATAATTTCAAGGTGCTGATTACAAATCCAGTCGCAGTCTTAAGTCTCAGTCTTGTTTGACGAAAATAAAAAATTTCAGATCTCTAGGGCAGGCGGGAGTACCTAAAAAAATCGAAAATCTCTATTTGGCTTTCTATTACGATGAAACCTCTCATTTCGGATAATTTCAAGGTGATGATTACAAATCCAGTCTTAGTTTTAAGTTTCAGTCTCGCTTGACGAAAATAAAAAATTTCAGATCTCTGGGGCAGGCGGGAGTACCTAAAAAAATCGAAAATCTCTATTTGGCTTTCTATTACGATGAAACCTCGCATTTCGGATAATTTCAAGGGGCTGATTACAAACCCAGTCTTAGTTTTAAGTCTCTGTCTCGTTTGACGAAAATAAAAAATTTCAGATCTCTCGGGCGGGCGGGAGTACCTAAAAAAATCGAAAATCTCTATTTGGCTTTCTATTACGATGAAACCTCGCATTTCGGATAATTTCAAGGGTCTGATTACAAACCCAGTCTTAGTTTTAAGTCTCTGTCTCGTTTGACGAAAATAAAAAATTTCAGATCTCTCGGGCGGGCGGGAGTACCTAAAAAAATCGAAAATCTCTATTTGGCTTTCTATTACGATGAAACCTCGCATTTCGGATAATTTCAAGGGGCTGATTACAAACCCAGTCTTAGTTTTAAGTCTCTGTCTCGTTTGACGAAAATAAAAAATTTCAGATCTCTCGGGCGGGCGGGAGTACCTAAAAAAATCGAAAATCTCTATTTGGCTTTCTATTACGATGAAACCTCGCATTTCGGATAATTTCAAGGGGCTGATTACAAACCCAGTCTTAGTTTTAAGTCTCTGTCTCGTTTGACGAAAATAAAAAATTTCAGATCTCTCTGGCGGGCGGGAGTATCTAAAAAAATCGAAAATCTCTATTTGGCTTTCTATTACGATGAAACCTCGCATTTCGGATAATTTCAAGGGGCTGATTACAAACCCAGTCTTAGTTTTAAGTCTCTGTCTCGTTTGACGAAAATAAAAAATTTCAGATCTCTCGGGCGGGCGGGAGTACCTAAAAAAATCGAAAATCTCTATTTGGCTTTCTATTACGATGAAACCTCGCATTTCGGATAATTTCAAGGGGCTGATTACAAACCCAGTCTTAGTTTTAAGTCTCTGTCTCGTTTGACGAAAATAAAAAATTTCAGATCTCTCGGGCGGGCGGGAGTACCTAAAAAAATCAAAAATCTCTATTTGGCTTTCTATTACGATGAAACCTCGCATTTCGGATAATTTCAGGGGGCTGATTACAAACCCAGTCTTAGTTTTAAGTCTCTGTCTCGTTTGACGAAAATAAAAAATTTCAGATCTCTCGGGCGGGCGGGAGTACCTAAAAAAATCGAAAATCTCTATTTGGCTTTCTATTACGATGAAACCTCGCATTTCAGATGATTTCAAGGCGATGATTACAAATCCAGTCGCAGTTTTAAGTCTCAGTCTCGTTTGACGAAAACGAAAAATTTCAAATCTCTCGGGCGGGCGGGAGTACCTAAAAAAATCGAAAATCTCTATTTGGCTTTCTATTACGATGAAACCTCGCATTTCGGATAATTTCAAGGTGATAATTACAAATCCAGTCGCAGTTTAAGTCTCAGTCTCGTTTGACGAAAATAAAAAAATTCAGATCTCTCGGGCGGGCGGGAGTACCTAAAAAATCGAAAATCTCTATTTGGCTTTCTATTACAACGAAACTTCGCATTTCAGATAATTTCAAAGTGATGATTACAAATCCAATCGCAATTTAAGACTGAGTCTCGTTTGACGAAAATGAAAAATTTCAAATCTCTCGGGGCGGCGGGTGTACGTAAAAAAGTCGAAAATCTTTATTTGTCTTTCTATTACGATGAAACCTGGCATTTCAGATAATTTCAAAGTGATGATTACAAATCCAGTCGCAGTTTTAAGTCTGAGTCTCGTTTCGCGAAAATGAAAAATTTTAGATCTCTCGGGCGGGCGGTAGTACCTAAAAAAATCGAAAATCTCTATTTGGCTTTCTATTACGATGAAACCTCGCATTTTGGATGATTTCAAGGTGATGATTACAAATCCAGTCGCAGTTTTAAGTCTCAGTCTCGTTTGACGAAAACGAAAAATTTCAAATCTCTCGGGCGGGCGGGAGTACCTAAAAAAATCGAAAATCTCTATTTGGCTTTCTATTACGATGAAACCTCGCATTTCGGATAATTTCAAGGTGATAATTACAAATCCAGTCGCAGTTTTAAGTCTCAGTCTCGTTTGACGAAAATAAAAAAATTCAGATCTCTCGGGCGGGCGGGAGTACCTAAAAAATCGAAAATCTCTATTTGGCTTTCTATTACAACGAAACTTCGCATTTCAGATAATTTCAAAGTGATGATTACAAATCCAATCGCAATTTAAGACTGAGTCTCGTTTGACGAAAATGAAAAATTTCAAATCTCTCGGGGCGGCGGGTGTACGTAAAAAAGTCGAAAATCTTTATTTGTCTTTCTATTACGATGAAACCTGGCATTTCAGATAATTTCAAAGTGATGATTACAAATCCAGTCGCAGTTTTAAGTCTGAGTCTCGTTTCGCGAAAATGAAAAAATTCAGATCTCTCGGGCGGGCGGGAGTACCTAAAAAAATCGAAAATCCCTATTTGGCTTTCTATTATGATGAAACTTCGAATTTCGGATAATTTCAAGGTGATAATTACAAATCCAGTCGCAGTTTTAAGTCCCAGTCTCGTTTGACGAAAATAAAAAAATTCAGATCTCTCGGGCGGGCGGGAGTACCTAAAAAAATCGAAAATCTCTATTTGGCTTTCTATTATGATGAAACTTCGAATTTCGGATAATTTCAAGGTGATGATTACAAATCCAGTCGCAGTTTTTCGTCTCAGTCTCGTTTGACGAAAATAAAAAATTTTAGATCTCTCGGGCGGGCGGTAGTACCTAAAAAAATCGAAAATCTCTATTTGGATTTCTATTACGATGAAACCTCGCATTTCGGATGATTTCAAGGCGATGATTACAAATCCAGTCGCAGTTTTTAGTCTCAGTCTCGTTTGACGAAAATAAAAAAATTCAGATCTCTCGGGCGGGCGGGAGTACAAAAAAAAATCGAAAATCTCTATTTGGCTTTCTATTACAACGAAACTTCGCATTTCAGATAATTTCAAAGTGATGATTACAAATCCAATCGCAGTTTAAGACTGAGTCTCGTTTGACGAAAATGAAAAATTTCAAATCTCTCGGGGCGGCGGGTGTACGTAAAACAGTCGAAAATCTTTAGTTGTCTTTTCATTACGATGAAACCTCGCATTTCGGATAATTTCAAAGTGATGATTACAAATCCAGTCGCAGTTTTAAGTCTCAGTCTCGTTTGACGAAAATAAAAAAATTCAGATTTCTCGGGCGGGCGGGAGTACCTAAAATAATCGAAAATCCCTATTTGGCTTTCTATTATGATGAAACTTCGAATTTCGGATAATTTCAAAGTGATGATTACAAATCCAATCGCAGTTTAAGACTGAGTCTCGTTTGACGAAAATGAAAAATTTCAAATCTCTCGGGGCGGCGGGTGTACGTAAAACAGTCGAAAATCTTTAGTTGTCTTTTCATTACGATGAAACCTCGCATTTCGGATAATTTCAAAGTGATGATTACAAATCCAGTGGCAGTTTTAAGTCTCAGTCCCGTTTGACGAAAATGAAAAATTTCAAATCTCTCGGGGCGGCGGGTGTACGTAAAAAAGTCGAAAATCTTTATTTGTCTTTCTATTACGATGAAACCTCGCATTTCGGATAATTTCAAAGTGATGATTACAAATCCAGTCGCAGTTTTAAGTCTCAGTCTCGTTTGACGAAAATAAAAAAATTCAGATCTCTCGGACGGGCGGGAGTACCTAAAAAAATCGAAAATCTCTATTTGGCTTTCTATTACGATGAAACGTCTCATTTCGGATAATTTCAAGGTGACGATTACAAATCCAGTCGCAGTTTTAAGTCCCAGTCTCGTTTGACGAAAATAAAAAAATTCAGATCTCTCGGGCGGGCGGGAGTACCTAAAAAAATCGAAATTCTCTATTTGGCTTTCTATTACGATGAAACCTCGCATTTTGGATGATTTCAAGGTGATGATTACAAATCCAGTCGCAGTTTTAAGTCTCAGTCTCGTTTGACGAAAACGAAAAATTTCAAATCTCTCGGGCGGGCGGGAGTACCTAAAAAAATCGAAAATCTCTATTTGGCTTTCTATTACGATGAAACCTCGCATTTCGGATAATTTCAAGGTGATAATTACAAATCCAGTCGCAGTTTTAAGTCTCAGTCTCGTTTGACGAAAATAAAAAAATTCAGATCTCTCGGGCGGGCGGGAGTACCTAAAAAATCGAAAATCTCTATTTGGCTTTCTATTACAACGAAACTTCGCATTTCAGATAATTTCAAAGTGATGATTACAAATCCAATCGCAATTTAAGACTGAGTCTCGTTTGACGAAAATGAAAAATTTCAAATCTCTCGGGGCGGCGGGTGTACGTAAAAAAGTCGAAAATCTTTATTTGTCTTTCTATTACGATGAAACCTGGCATTTCAGATAATTTCAAAGTGATGATTACAAATCCAGTCGCAGTTTTAAGTCTGAGTCTCGTTTCGCGAAAATGAAAAAATTCAGATCTCTCGGGCGGGCGGGAGTACCTAAAAAAATCGAAAATCCCTATTTGGCTTTCTATTATGATGAAACTTAGAATTTCGGATAATTTCAAGGTGATAATTACAAATCCAGTCGCAGTTTTAAGTCCCAGTCTCGTTTGACGAAAATAAAAAAATTCAGATCTCTCGGGCGGGCGGGAGTACAAAAAAAAAATCGAAAATCTCTATTTGGCTTTCTATTACAACGAAACTTCGCATTTCAGATAATTTCAAAGTGATGATTACAAATCCAATCGCAGTTTAAGACTGAGTCTCGTTTGACGAAAATGAAAAATTTCAAATCTCTCGGGGCGGCGGGTGTACGTAAAACAGTCGAAAATCTTTAGTTGTCTTTTCATTACGATGAAACCTCGCATTTCGGATAATTTCAAAGTGATGATTACAAATCCAGTCGCAGTTTTAAGTCTCAGTCTCGTTTGACGAAAATAAAAAAATTCAGATCTCTCGGGCGGGCGGGAGTACCTAAAAAATCGAAAATCTCTATTTGGCTTTCTATTACAACGAAACTTCGCATTTCAGATAATTTCAAAGTGATGATTACAAATCCAATCGCAATTTAAGACTGAGTCTCGTTTGACGAAAATGAAAAATTTCAAATCTCTCGGGGCGGCGGGTGTACGTAAAAAAGTCGAAAATCTTTATTTGTCTTTCTATTACGATGAAACCTGGCATTTCAGATAATTTCAAAGTGATGATTACAAATCCAGTCGCAGTTTTAAGTCTGAGTCTCGTTTCGCGAAAATGAAAAAATTCAGATCTCTCGGGCGGGCGGGAGTACCTAAAAAAATCGAAAATCCCTATTTGGCTTTCTATTATGATGAAACTTCGAATTTCGGATAATTTCAAGGTGATAATTACAAATCCAGTCGCAGTTTTAAGTCCCAGTCTCGTTTGACGAAAATAAAAAAATTCAGATCTCTCGGGCGGGCGGGAGTACCTAAAAAAATCGAAAATCTCTATTTGGCTTTCTATTATGATGAAACTTCGAATTTCGGATAATTTCAAGGTGATGATTACAAATCCAGTCGCAGTTTTTCGTCTCAGTCTCGTTTGACGAAAATAAAAAATTTTAGATCTCTCGGGCGGGCGGTAGTACCTAAAAAAATCGAAAATCTCTATTTGGATTTCTATTACGATGAAACCTCGCATTTCGGATGATTTCAAGGCGATGATTACAAATCCAGTCGCAGTTTTTAGTCTCAGTCTCGTTTGACGAAAATAAAAAAATTCAGATCTCTCGGGCGGGCGGGAGTACAAAAAAAAATCGAAAATCTCTATTTGGCTTTCTATTACAACGAAACTTCGCATTTCAGATAATTTCAAAGTGATGATTACAAATCCAATCGCAGTTTAAGACTGAGTCTCGTTTGACGAAAATGAAAAATTTCAAATCTCTCGGGGCGGCGGGTGTACGTAAAACAGTCGAAAATCTTTAGTTGTCTTTTCATTACGATTAAACCTCGCATTTCGGATAATTTCAAAGTGATGATTACAAATCCAGTCGCAGTTTTAAGTCTCAGTCTCGTTTGACGAAAATAAAAAAATTCAGATTTCTCGGGCGGGCGGGAGTACCTAAAATAATCGAAAATCCCTATTTGGCTTTCTATTATGATGAAACTTCGAATTTCGGATAATTTCAAAGTGATGATTACAAATCCAATCGCAGTTTAAGACTGAGTCTCGTTTGACGAAAATGAAAAATTTCAAATCTCTCGGGGCGGCGGGTGTACGTAAAACAGTCGAAAATCTTTAGTTGTCTTTTCATTACGATGAAACCTCGCATTTCGGATAATTTCAAAGTGATGATTACAAATCCAGTGGCAGTTTTAAGTCTCAGTCCCGTTTGACGAAAATGAAAAATTTCAAATCTCTCGGGGCGGCGGGTGTACGTAAAAAAGTCGAAAATCTTTATTTGTCTTTCTATTACGATGAAACCTCGCATTTCGGATAATTTCAAAGTGATGATTACAAATCCAGTCGCAGTTTTAAGTCTCAGTCTCGTTTGACGAAAATAAAAAAATTCAGATCTCTCGGACGGGCGGAAGTACCTAAAAAAATCGAAAATCTCTATTTGGCTTTCTATTACGATGAAACGTCTCATTTCGGATAATTTCAAGGTGACGATTACAAATCCAGTCGCAGTTTTAAGTCCCAGTCTCGTTTGACGAAAATAAAAAAATTCAGATCTCTCGGGCGGGCGGGAGTACCTAAAAAAATCGAAAATCTCTATTTGGCTTTCTATTACGATGAAACTGCTCATTTCGGATAATTTCAAGGTGATGATTACAAATCCAGTGGCAGTTTTAAGTCTCAGTCTTGTTTGAGGAAAATGAAAAAATTCAGATCTCTCGGGCGGGCGGGAGTACCTAAAAAAATCGAAAATCTCTATTTGGCTTTCTATTACGATGAAACTGCTCATTTCGGATAATTTCAAGGTGATGATTACAAATCCAGTGGCAGTTTTAAGTCTCAGTCTTGTTTGAGGAAAATGAAAAATTTCAAATCTCTCGGGCGGGCGGGAGTACCTAAAAAAATCGAAAATCTCTATCTGGCGTTCTATTAGGATTAAACCTCGCCTTTCAGATAATTTCAAGGTGATGATTACACATCCAGTGGCAGTTTTAAGTCTCAGTCTCGTTTGACGAAAATAAAAAAATTTAGATCTCTCGGGCGGGCGGGAGTATACCTAAACAAATGGAAAATCTCTATTTGGCTCTCTATTACGATGAAACCTCGCATTTCGAATAATTTCAAAGTGATGATTACAAATCCAGTCGCAGTTTTAAGTCCCAGTCTCGTTTGACGAAAATGAAATATTTCAAATCACTCGGGGCGGCGGGTGTACGTAAAAAAGTCGAAAATCTTTAGTTGTCTTTTTATTACGATGAAACCTCGCATTTCGGATAATTTCAAAGTGATGATTACAAATCCAGTCGCAGTTTTAAGTCTCAGTCTCGTTTGACGAAAATAAAAAAATTCAGATCTCTCGGGCGGGCGGGAGTACCTAAAAAAATCGAAAATCTCTATTTGGCTTTCTATTACGATGAAACTTCTCATTTCGGATAATTTCAAGGTGATGATTACAAATCCAGTGGCAGTTTTAAGTCTCAGTCTTGTTTGAGGAAAATGAAAAATTTCAAATCTCTCGGGCGAGCGGGAGTACCTAAAAAAATCGAAAATCTCGATCTGGCTTTCTATTACGATGAAACCTCGCATTTCAGATAATTTCAAGGTGATGATTACAAATCCAGTGGCAGTTTTAAGTCTCAGTCTCGTTTGACGAAAATAAAAAAATTTAGATCTCTCGGGCGGGCGGGAGTATACCTAAACAAATGGAAAATCTCTATTTGGCTCTCTATTACGATGAGACCTCGCATTTCGAATAATTTCAAAGTGATGATTACAAATCCAGTCGCAGTTTTAAGTCTCAGTCTCGTTTGACGAAAATATCGTGGATTTCTCCAGCTGTGTGCGTGTCAGACATTTCAGGATATAACAAATTCAAATATTTACGCTAATAATATATGTATTTTGATGCACAATCACACTTGCGTGCAATTTTATTGGCTGTGTAGAGGGTGATCGGTCACGAGCGCGCGCGGTTTGATTTTTACCTGTTTACAAAAAGAGTGCCTTCATCGGCACCGGTCACTTGCGCGCCGAAAGAAATTTAAGCTTGGTTATTCCTAATGATCACATCCCTTTTATTTTTGCGAACTTTCATCTGTCATTCGGCTTCTGTAGGTATATAAAACTACCCTTAATGAAAATATTTCAGTAGTTTGCAATCCTTAGGTGCTGTTTGTGAGTATTGTTTGTGTTCTACTTTTTCATCATGGAGACTATGTTTAGTGTGAAAGGGAAGAAATTAATAGTTCTTGAAGAGTATACGTTCCGAAGAGATAAAGAAACCACCCGTGGTGTAGCCTACAGATTGTCTAGAAGAGGATGCAGAGCATCTTTGCTGATGGATCAATCGGAAGAGATTGTTCTTAAAAGAAATAATGAGCACAATCATGATACTCCCACAAAACAAGCTGTGAAGGTAAATCTCTCGGACTTTTTTTTACATCGTCAAGAAATCGATCAAATTTGTGAGAAATTAGAACACGTTCTGATTAATTAAAATTTTTTTGCATGTATTACAGTGATCAGATTAACCTATTATGTTCAGAACAAAATTTCGCATTTAATAATATAAAAAATAATTCATTTCTGTCAAATCAAAAGTAACGATGCCTCTGACTGGAGTTCTACAAATTCTTCAGTAACTTTTAGCAAGATCGCAAAAAATAACGAATGAACTAAAATCGGTTGAAATTATAAGACATAAGTTTACCTCGCCGCCCCGCGCGCTGGTGTCCACATACCTGCCTATTATCCAAACTATTTTAAGGTGGTTCGTCACGTTTTCGTCACGTTTTATAAACGGTTTATATTTCCAGCAATAGCTATTTTTTATTGATGTTATATTGTCATGCCTTCTAAGAGGGTGTATTTCGTTGAATGTATATGGTTTTTTCGAGGATTGTGGGTATTTTTTGTACTAGATTTCTTGAATTTTATTTCAATAATATTTCAAAATACAGCGATACTAGAACTTTCTAATTTTGTTCTTATATTTAGTGACACAATATGTCTCGAGCGACGCTAAGTTGTTTTGAAAAACTTGATTTTTCAAAAAGATACTTTGCTTAGTTTTTTAATTTATTTCTTTTTACGCCATTTCTGAGCGTAGTACAACGCAATCGTAGATATTCAATCAAATAAAAAAAACTTTTTTTCGATATCTCTAATAATAACGGAAAGATTGATGAAAAACTATCAAAAAATCGGTTCCGACACGCCTCCCACTGATCCGTCCTACTTAGAGTGAGACAGAGAACTTTAGGCTAGCGGATAACAAGAAATAACCGGCCTTGTTGCCAAACTGTCAAAGAGAAGGATATTCCAGGGAATAGTTACTGGAAACGTGTTTATGAGTTATGCGGGTATTATGTGATAAGCGGTGTTACCATATATACATTTGTCTACATAATATATTCACATAGCAATGTACGATTGTTTGTTTTTTTTTTTCATTCTATCTGAAAACTGGAAAACACTTATACCTGTGCAACTATCCGCGTGCCATCACGGTATCTTAGATGAATATAGCTAAAGCAAATGATATATCGATTCAAAAAATGATACATGGATTAGTTTTAGAATATTATTGTGACTTCCTAGCAAGTTGAGCGGTGCCCCATGGGTCAAATAATAAAAAATCATAGTTACTTCCAGGCGAGTTCTTGTTTGAGGGATGTCTCGCGTCGCATCTCCGCCGCGCGGCGTCGGCAGACGTATGGCGTGGAGCGGCACGAGTAGCAATAGCGCGTAGCGGCCGGCGCGGCGGCTTTCGGAAAGCGTTTGAGGTGACGCCGCGCCGCCAAGAGCGACCCGCCCGTACGTAACCGTGATGGTTACAAAGCTGCCGCCGCGGACCCCTTTTTTATATGTAGAGGTAGTGCTGTATACCACAGAGATAATTCGATTTTTTGCTTGCAATTTGTAAATGCTGAGACATATATACATTGTCTTCTATTCTTCTCCAGAATATTTATTCAGTTTTCTGGAGACTGTTCTTCAGTGTGTTGTTATTAGTGGTTTGTCTGCATTTACCCGTAGTTCGCCTTCATTGTTTCATTGTTGCTTCATTTGTTGATCACTTTAGATGTTTTCCTGAATATTCTCAGGTCACTGTTCAGATTTTTCATTTGTTTTTCTATTTGTTCATATTCGAGTGCTGAAAGCTTGAATTTTTTGGCACCTCAGTTGTTGATAATCTTTATGTGTCCTTACTTCACGAAACGTTGTTTTAACTTTTATTACATTTTGATATAGGTATCATCATGAATTGAAGGGTTGTAATCGTTAAATTCTAGCTAACTATTTCAGGTTTTACTTTTTTTCAGGAACATAAATATACTGCTGAAATTAATAAATCTGATGTCATTCTTGCTCGGGCCACCAGAAGTTGTAGTGCCCTATGCATTTTTCTAAACGCCACATGCATCATAAATGGGATCGAGCATAACGACGGGCTAAACGAATTTTGCGCACCGTATCGTAAAATGATTGATTCGCTTTTCCAATATATATTTATATTATCACTCAATTTCCAGATTGTATGTAGAGTATTCCATCTTTTTTTTCAAATAATGTAAATTTCTATAGACTCACATTATTTGCAAGTATACACGCCGGTAAGGGTGGGGGTACTAAACGCTATCAAAATCGGTCCAGTAGCTATGTACTGAAATTACGATAATCATAATACATTATAATAGTCCGCTGATGTTTGTCCACATCCACGTCCACAGGTATATCTTCAAATACAATGGTCGAGTGGGCCTGTTTTTCATCATAAGTTCTATGTGAATACAAAAATGGTTGCAACTCGCCCCTCAAGCAACTCTCCCGGCGATCCTAATTATTAATATGCTCCTTACCGAAAAAAATTAAATATTATTAGAAATCCCTAAAATGCTAAAAAAAGAAATTAGGAGCTGTTCTGGTAATTTTCATTTTCCGACAGAAAATTGTAGCAGCGCAGCGGTTACTGAGATGATGCGAGGAAAAATGACAGCAGATAGATAGAGGGGCAGACCGACTGAAATCAGTGACATTATTAAATCTTCATCATGGCGTGTAGACTCCACAAAACGTCAAAAAACATAATTATTATCTCGATACGAAAAATGTTTCGCATTTACAATACTTACTAATCTCACCTGTGTGATTGTGTGGAAGTAATAAGTAGTAGGTAGGTAGGTATACAATAAATATGTTATGCTAATACCGCAAATGTATTTTGCTCCTACGGCCCATTACCAAGCATCTCAATTCATTTTAGCTCTTTTTTACCTGGCTACGTAGGTACATATTTTCAAATTAGGTATTCATCATCTTCTTTGACCCATCAGCCAAGCAGCCAGAATTTCCGTTTTATAAATTCGTAAAAAAACTAGGTACTAGTATTCAATTTCATTTTTAACCACATGTCACACCCTGTAAAATGTTTTCAAATCGCTATCGTACATAACCAAAATAACCGTCAACCTTATATCTGATGAAATTTTCAAACTTCCAGCAAAGACATACATACATACATTGAAAAAATTTATCAATAGTAACAAAATACCAATTATCCGAAAATAAGATACACAAACCCTCCTGCATAATGCCCACTTGCGAAATAATACAACAGTTCCTAAGCCTAGCCCTTCCCCAATTCAAAGTTTACAGATTACTCATAGCGTCATATCCCAAATGATGGAATACGGACGGCCACCTGTGCTGTTGCTTGGCCTTTGAGGGACAAGCCGACGATTTTTTGTTGTCGGCACGGGTGTCGGATCGGTTTCACAAAGGTTATCGGACAGTGGGATCCCGTCGGGTGGTTCTTTGAGCATCTTTGGCAACGTTGCTGTCGCGGCCATGGCTCTTTTCTGTATTTCTAGCAGAAACGGGGAGGAGCTTCCAAATAAATAATAGTTTTGTACAGATGCTGCCCTCTCGCGGATTTAGCTTACTAGACAACGTGATGAACCACGTTAAGGGCTTCTGACCGGTGGGATTAGGATAAATCTGACCGCGGCGCGCTAGTGTTTATGGCTGTGTAGAGAGGCTCGACTAATTAGGGCCAAAAGGGTTAGCGGTTATCATTCAACCAGTATCGATACCGCATGACGACATATCTTTCACGCATTGATGATTGTTTATACTAACTTCATTTCTTGGGCGAATCTAGTATAGATATCAGCACGATAGATAGACAACCAGATAAGTGTGAGAAATTACATCGACTCGTGATAAACTCGTTATCACTTAAATAAGTATCGGGGGAATCTATTTGATGCCATACATTTTTGTAATCGCAATGAACACGATTTCCTGTGTACTTTCCGCAAACAGGTGATAAACATAGCTGGTTTATAATAATAAACAGTTGTAGTCTTGGTGTTTGAAACGTCGATTAGTCATGCGAAAACACCACTGTCATCATAACAATGAGATGTTTTGTTTTCATCTATACCGCGAGCCGCATTGATAACGTATCACATTTGTAATACTAAATTATGGAAGCGACAAGAGACAGCTCCGTATTTTTTCAATACGTGTTGTTAAGATAATACTTATACACAGGCGTGTACACAGGATTTATAATTGCAAAATGAACAAGAAGCAACATATATGAATGGATAGTTATCAGTGCTAAACCGGTCAGTCGATAGAGTTGCACATCCAGCCAACAAAACAAAAACTACCAACAAAAGCAAGTTTTCGGGAACAAAAACAGATTGTCAACTGCTGTCCCCATATAGACAATAATTAGCCAACTTCGAGGCCCCTGATATAAAACGTGGCCTCAAAATTACGAATCGGGTTTTCTATTCATAACCCAAAAAACGAAAAGCTTTTTTTGGGTTACACCAAGCCAAAAGAACCAACATAAAAGCTATAGTGAGGAATTATTGAAACATTTACGAAAAGGTGATGTCGGTATTAGTAGAGAAATGCGGTTTAGCTTTAAAAATTTTATAAGAACGAATAGTACCGATAATGAAATTATAATACAAATCCTCGGACTCTCCCTCGGAAGGAACATCACCAAATATTCCTAATTTCATGAGTCTCCAGCTGTTTGCACGAGATAGACAAATCGACAGGGTGGAGTGTAAATACTGCCAGGGAAACGGTCACTAAAAACTCGCGAAGTCTGAGAGGAATTTTCACCACATTCACCGTATACTAAAATTACGTCCACCAGTTCATTATAGTTAAAAAAGTGGGTTCAAATCTGCGCGCCGCGAACACGCGCCGAGTGTGCGCCGCGCTTTCGTTGCGCGTTAGCTGTTCCTTAAAATTTTCCCATTCGACGAACCTATTGTTAACCCCGGACAAAACTAGCGAACAAACTGCGTGCGCGCAAACACCGTTCCACAGCTCCGCCGCACATCTTCGCTCCGCTTTTCTTCCTAACACGTCTCTGGTGGAAACGCAGCCTTACTCGCTATAAGCGAACCCTTCAGTATCGTAGTGTTCAACAGGACTTAGCGGACCTAAGCGCTTGAGGGCGCTTTGCGCTAGCTAACCGATGAACGACAAGCTGTCAAAAAGCGCCAGTCAGCTTGGTTAGCGCTTTTAAAAAGCGCTGTTTGGTTAGCGAAGTAGCAAAAAACTGGAAAAAAATATTTGTAGTTCTGAAAGAAGCAGTTACCTTTGTATAGTGTTAATTTAATATCCGGTTTTGTGATTATATAACCTAGATTTTTGACAATACAAATGATAAATATTAAAATATGGAGATGGGTATGACAATTTTATCTCGTCAAAGAGAAGGTCGTTCAACGGTCACACTTAGCGCCTGCAGGCGCTTCCACTCTAGCGCTTTTGCGCTAGGTCCCGTTGAACACACCCTATGTATAGGGTGCCCCAATAGAAGTGATAGGTTTTCTAATATGGATATCTAGACAGCAGTCAAAGGTACAAACGTCATCCAGCTGTCAAAATATTCAGTAAGGTTTGACAATTCACCTTGGATCATTTCACGCTTGCCGGTCGTTTGGAAATTATTAAAAAGTACTACGGAAATTCCCGCTCAATTGTAAATACGTAACGCGCATTTCTTCGTGAACTCGGCTCTCATCATGGCTTCAGTGAGTAGGCAATTCGTCACACCATGGAAAAGTTTGAGCGTGAGTAGTGAGTACACTCTATTGGACATACAGAAACCAACCCGAATGCGAACTGGCCTATTCGAATTCGTTGGTGAGTACACTCTATTGGACATACAGAAACCAACCCGAATGCGAACTGGTCGACGCGAAGAAAATATCGCCACCGTAGCGGCCAGTGTTCATGACGACCTAAATTTGTCGTATCGAGACCGAGCCGCGGAATTACGCTTCTCCTAAGAGACAACTCGACGAATTTTGCGTTTGGATTTGGGGCTGCACCCGCATAAGGTCGTGCTAATGCAACAATTGAAACCGGACGACCATAGGCCGTCGCTGTGGGTTCACAAATTGGGCGCTACAAATGTTGGACGAAGACCATCATTTTGGTAAAAAAATCATCTTCTCAGACGAAGCCAATTTTTACCTCAGTGGCTATGTCAGCAAGCAAAAATGTCGCTACTAGGCTGTGCACAATCCACAACTGACCGAAGAAGTGGTCCAGTACCCGAAAAAATTGAATGTGTGGTATGGATTGTGGCACGGCGGCATCATCTGTCCTTATTTATTTCGAAATGAGCTAGGAGACATCGTTACAACCAATGGGCGACGGTGCCGAGCGATGTTGGACGAATTTCTGTGGCCAGAGCTCAACAACATCGATATTACCGACATGTGGTTCCAACAGGATCTCTATCCTGTTGGAACCACGTCGCTTGTGTGGCTCCACGAGATGCCATTCTTGCTAGAACTGAACTGAACTGAAAGGTTTCCTGAGCGTCTGTGAAGGAGGGTGTCTTCAGGCTAAAGTGCAAGGGCCTTCAGGGCAGGATGTGTAGTTTTTCCTAAGAGGATTTCCGGAGCGTCTGAGGGCCGCTTAAGCAACTGATTATCGCCCGGAAAATAAAAATCTATTATTTGTTTTAAGTATTAACCAAGGTTCTAAACAGCTCTATCATACTTCAGGTAAACTGCTTGTGAATTCTGGCATGTCCCAGCTTTCTATTCAATCACAGTGGCAGTTCTATCCATCCCAAGATGATATTCTGTAACACACCGTTATTCGAGTTCTAAATTACGCCTGTCAAGAGACACACTTTACCAGAAAAATATCAACACATAAGTGCACCATACGTCTAATGATCTAATCTGATCTTTTAATTGAACCGTAGCATTGCAAGATGTCTCGCCGCGGCAATTTGCGGTGTAAAGTGGATGATCGGCATAGAAAGCTACGCCGGCAGGTTGGAAACGCAAATCATCTGTTCCTGATGATCATCATAAATGCTTTCGCGATGCTATATTTATGAATATTTTTTCAACCAGATTTGAATGTGACTGTACAATTAAGCATTAGTGTTAATAATGTAACCATAATTTTACTTCCCTCATCGATAGCTGAGGGGAGTATTGTGATCGAGAAAATTTTCGATTTCGTGATAATACGCTTTTTGGGCGTTTTATGTGATCTACATTTTCTAAATTTTCGTCAGTCTGTTTGTCTGTCTGTCTGTCTGTCTGTCTGTCTGTCTGTCTGTCTGCCTGTCTGTCTGTCTGTCTGTCTGTCTGTCTGTCTGTCTGTCTGTCTGTCTGTCTGTCTGTCTGTCTGTCTGTCTGTCGGTCCGTCGGTCTGTCTGTCCGTCTGTGGCTCTATCTGTCGGTCTGTCTATCAGTCGGAGTCTTTATAGCCACGTAATCTCAGTAACCGCTGCATGGATTGTGGTGACATTTAGGCAGCAATATGCTGTGGGGTCGTATTAGGTAGAGCCATCGAGGTAGAATCCCATGGAGGCGCGATAACGTGGCTGAAAGCAGGTGCAAGTTGGCCATATTGATTCGACACTTATGTCAAACAGCTAACGTATTTCTTTGACAATTTCGTGTTTGCTTTTTTTGAGTGTTTTTACCGAGATTTTTAGTTATTTTTAAGTGATACTCTAGTGAATTCATAAAGGAAATAATAATGGTTTCATGTGCTTATCGTAGTTGCTCTAGCAGAGATGGCATGGATAAGAAGAAATTGACAGGAATTACATTTCATACGAATGTATGCAAAAAATAACAATGTACAGGACCGCATTTGCAATCTTTATCTCAATAAAGTGTAACGTATCGCAGCAATAATACAGTTGTATTATTCAATTGATGATGAATGTCGTTTCTACAAGGCCTGTTTTTTTTTCATATACTTAACTATGAATTTCGCATTAGATTGAAAAATCAACCCAATACATCATATTTAAATCATCATTGTAATGACTTTTCAAAATTATTCGCATAAGAAAGTAATCCGGCTCTGGCGAGGCGTCCATATTGTTACCGCACTTAGCCACGCCTCCTGCTACCGTTTTTGTTATGCGAAATTGAACCTTATAGCGTCTCCTTAGGATTCTACCTCGATGGGCGGCGCCGTGGCCGTTCCCCTACACGCTGGATGGATACGACGAAACAGTTGCTGGATATGAGTATCAAGAGCGCCACTGAACTGACAGTGAATCGCGAACGATGGCGAGCTACAGTTCTCAAAACTATTGATAGTACTCGTGTCTGCAATACTGTAGCTCCGACTTGATGCATTTTGCGAGCTCAAAACATGTCTGTTAAAACATTGTGACTATGATGATGATGTAAGCACATCTGAAAACCTACTTTTAAGCTTTCCTTCTGCTTTTCGCTCGTATCTATTCGTCACATCGTCACCTGTCCTCCTTTTTTTTCTCTCTCGTTGAAAAACGAAAGACTTTCGTACCACTCTTAATATCGGCTTTCAATGGTAGAGCGTTTACTACGTTTGATGTTTTTTTCTTTGCTTTTCGAACCGACTGCGTCATCGCTGCTTGTGTGCTGGGGCGGACGCAATTTTTAATCTACGAAGGGTAGATTGCAGAAACCTGACACTCCATTTATAGACCAGTACTAAAAAGTTACACATATACAAAATTTGTAATGTAACAATAAATGCGCTGATTGGTGATGAGCCACCAACCAACATATTGCCCATAGCAACCAGCAGCTCAATTGGTTTGCATGAAACAAGGGCCTGTGGGTGCGTGCGTGAGTGCGTGAGTCTAGCTAGCCGCCAAGAAATGAAAACAGGACAACAATGGTTTAATAAAGATTTATTTCATATATATGAATGCAGTACATTTGTATTCTATCTATTTTTGTTTTTAAAAAACAAGAACTTAGCTTCGGAGGGAAGTCCAGGGAGTAGTTCTCGTGGTGCCCTTCCGAAGAGAAGGTGATCTCCAAAGAAGGTGTTACATCCGCACCCCAAAGAAGGGTGATGCCCCGGAGAAGTGGTAGTGTTCACATGGTGGCACCCCAAAGAAGGCTGGCTTTCTTCAAAAGGAGTTTTGGTGGTGCCCCTCCAGAGAAGTATGGTGCCCCTTCAAAGAAGGTGGTGCCCCTCCAAAGAAGTATTCATGGAACCCCAAAGAAGTGCAGAGCCCCTCCAAAGAAGTGTTGATGGAACCCCAAAGAAGGGTGGTTTCCTGTGAATGATTTACAGCTGGTATTAGCACCTTGTAGAGAACATCACAGGACTTCACGATCTGTTTCTGAAGTATGGACCTTCATGCGTTCTTACATTTAGAAAAATTGCGTTCATATACTTCAGAAACAAATCTATGAAGTAGCATGGGCATATTTAAAAAGCCAAAAAGCAGATAACTTTCAAATGTTCACATGGTAAAGATTAAAAAAATTACATATATTTACAAGAATGAACAGATAGAACAATAGTAAAAAAAATTAATAAATGCTTTGTATTTTCAGTCCTACCGGATCTTTTCAGATACATAGTGATAAAAAAAATATATAGAATATGTTCGAAAATCTGCAACTTTTTCCTCACCTCTCGTAAAACGAAATTATACAAATGTCCAACAGATCTTTTCATTGCGTTCTTAATTAGCAAATCTGACTGCTAGGTATTTTTACGTAAGGAATGCTATAAAAAAATGTGAAACATACAATACACACAAGATTAGGCATTTTAACACAAAAATATGTGGCTAGAAACAAAGAATAATGTTCAGCGACTCTTTTGTTAGATAATTGATAAATATACAGTGCATGATTGACTTGATATTTAAAGATTAAAATGTTCGCTATCACATGTTCATGGAAAAAAATGTATAAATCGGAAAATCACATTCCTACACATAGCTGTAAAATAAAAGCAGAAGCAATAAAAATATGCAAAACCATAGCAATCAGATCATTATGATTTTGCATTGGGAATATAAATCCCTTACCTCGGTTAGCACATAATTGCACAGACACAAAAATTGTCTTAGAGAGACATAACTATTTGAGATGTTGACTCATCGAGTTCAGAAGTGAAAAACGGAAGACGTACAAGTTTCGATGTAAAACGTAAGATTGCCAGAGAGAGAACACTCCCCCACTCATTAGATTTTCTCAAAATTTGTGCGCACTTGCGCAGTTTGTATAATATAATAATATGTCCAGCTGAAAGAAATAGAGATGGGAAAATGTAGAGGTGAGAAGTAAAACAGTTATAAAAATGTGACTAGTATAATGAGGAAGTAGTTGCTAAAAATGGAAGTTGTAAACTATTTGTATATGGTAGCCAAGTAAATAATATAAAAATAATTTTGAAAACGGGTGAACCGTTACAAAATCTAATACATTATGAGGAGCGATCATGCAAAATGCAATAAATCCATGAAATGTGCTTGCTTACTCCGCAAGAGGGAGATAATTCCAAACATTTAGTTCACAGAAGAATCGGAAAAATGAAGGGTACCGGCTGGATTCGAACCAGCGTCTCCGGCATTCTAGGCCGACGCGTTACCAACTATACCACGGTTCCCCGTAATATAGCCGGTACACAGGGCCGACGACATGACATGGAATCCGTCGAGACCCACCACTCCCCCGTATTTCTCTGCGAACCATGCATTTCAGTCATCCAGAGAGATCTAGTCGGCTGTTGGGTGAGTGTGAATCTCTCACCGCTATTTGCACGACAGCTCTCTTTCTTACTGAAGTACGATCGATTGTTAATCAGAAATTCAAGCGGTTCGCCTTTATGGGATCCACATCAAAGGCCCGACACCGACGCAAAGTGATTCGTATTATTATGTTGATGTTAGGTGCAAACGCCTATTATCCTCTTGTAACACCTGGGCAAAGACAGTCAACCGAAACTTGTTTGCTAAACGATTTGCAAAATGAAACTTAGGGCCGTAAACATAGGCGTCCCTTGAGTAATACTTGAGGTTCCCTTAAGTAACACTCAAGGGATACTTGAGGAACCCTCAAGTATGGCTTTCCTTGTATATCTGTTTCCTAGACAACATCTACGATATGGCGGGATTCATTTGGTGACGTTGTCATATTTCAAATATCAGCAATTTGTTATGTCTGTGCTTACGCATTTTGATGTTTTTGTTATCTCTTTTTGTTTTGTTTCACTATTTCGTGTTTTGTGCCGGACATTTTTCCGGATGTCACAGAAACTGATAGCGTTTTCGACTCATTGCCCTATCACTGCACTCATAGGAACAGAGTGTCAAAATTATGTTCGTCTTAGATTTGAGTGCAAAACTAGTATGGTTTTTTGTTTTCGACTTATCCGCTTAATTGCACTTGAGTGCAAATTATCGCCACGGACTCTCTGAGCTCGTGGAGATTTCAGTGCAATTTTGACGTCTATAAATATTAATTATAACCTATTTTATTTGTCAGAGAAAATAATTTTTTGAATTAAGAACAGGGTAGTGGGGTAGTATACATAATAGCATGAAAGGTGCGGAAAGTGTAGTTGGAAGAACTGCGAATATCGTCATCTTCGGATGATGAGGAAATTGAAGCATATCTAGTTAGATTGCAAACAACGGATGCGGGTGTCCCAAAAATACGAATTACTGTTGAAGATGTTGTTCATATACTTCCCCTCACCTATCGGTGTGGGAAGTAAAAGCGATATTTTCGTGGGTTTTTGTTTTCTATTTGAACAATTTGAGATACATAAAGATTTTTTTTGATTTTCTTGAAAACGAATCGACAGAAAAATCAAACGTCAAAATTAAGGACTTAGACATACCTTTGAAACTCGATACCCCTTGTCATTTAAAATCTTCAAAGGAATAATCATGGGGGGCAAAGGATCAAGGGGGAAAAGTAGTTTTTGGTTAAAAAGTTGCCCCCCTTGACAAATCTTTTGACGTGTCTCGGCGTTCTTTCTTTCAATCAGTGTTTTCGATAAATCCGTCGTGGTAAGTTTTCAAATGAACCTGCTGCAACCTACTTGTTTCTATTTTGCTATAAACCAAACAGCTGAGAACTATAAAAAAATCCCATTTTCTTGTGTCAGATATTTACGACTGAGGGTGAATTATGCTTTGCCGCACTCCTTATACGTTAAATCGGGGGTTACGTTTTAATAAGTCTATGGACCACCCAAGAACAAGTTTCGACGGTTGTTTGAAAATGGTTTATGGGCTATAACAAACCTTTTTAGCAGTTGATGATGAGTTGTTGTTCGATAGAGACCGAGATGTTTGGAATATTTGAAACTTTTGGATGTATTGTTAGGCTGCCATTAGGTTCTTTCCAACAGGCCTGAATACCGTACAATGTATCGTCACGGTCATGCGCAGAACGTGAAATTCATTCCAACATGTTTTGTGATCGTTCATGAAACGGTCCATAAAGCGTTCCAACAGATTTCGTTACCGTTCGTGGGACGGTTTCTGTACGGTCAAATCGGTACTTGGTCCAGAGTAAGGACTGTGAGGACTGACATGCGCAGTAGAAAGTAAACCGCCCGCTTGGCGCACAATTTCATTTTGTCATTTCTATGCGCCTTCTGTTTTCTTGCTTCCTTGAGTCTTGAGTGTTGAGATTGAGTGTCATTTGATTTTGCTTCTTTTCTTTTTGCTGTTGCTTGTTGTTTGGCTGGCTCGTTTGTTGGCCGAAACTTCACCAAAGCCAAAAATGGAAATGGAATCAAACAATAATGTTATACATGTTTATGTTATGATAAATTCGGTCATTTTTATGGAAAACATAACCCAGGTTCTTTGTTTCTAGAGCTACAGGAATACCTGGTTGTGAGTGGCAACCATTATTCATGGCTAAAATTACCCAAATAATCCTCATTTTTCGGTTGTGGTTGATAGACTAACACCAAGTCATCGTCAGAAAACTCAGGCCCCGATCAATTTTAATAAAGCTCTTGGCGTCTTAGCTTTTGACGGTGGCTTTTGAAATGAAATTGAGATTCGTTTCTTTTGATAGCTGTCAGAACTGACACGAGTTCAGTGAAATAAGAGAAAGAGCCGTTCCAACAAATTTTCCTGTTTGTACGGTCACGAAACCATCCAAAATCAACGCATGCGCACCACAAACGATCCGAACAGTTCCGTGACGGTTCAATGGACGGTACAAAATATGCTGTTGGAAAGAACCTATTGTCAACAAATCAAATGACATAAGGTAATAATACACATAATACAATAAATACACATATATAATATATTTTTAATACGTAAACGAGTATTTTTACAGTAGAAAATATGTAGTAGAAAGAAAGTTTTTCTGGAATGGGACTTAAAAATCTATGTCTATATTCAACACAGGAGTTGCAACGTGGGCTCAATGAGTCGTTAGTCCTTTTTTTTAATTGTTATTGTTGTTTAATACAGTTCTAACGGGTAATCGTTGTGGCAACTAGTACCTGATGGTATCGTCATTGATTTCATTTTTATCTGTACTGTCATCTCTTGTCCTTGTGTAATTTAGTATTTATTGTTCCTGCTTTTTAAAAAAAACTATCACATATCCAAGATATATCGCACAATCAGTAACTATCTATAAAAAAGTCCCATTTAGAAGCAAGCCAAGGAAGGTTTATTTGAAGTTGTTATTTTTGTACGGAGTTATAGTTATAATATGCCATTAGATGGGTCACTCTGTAGTCGCTTTGCATGGGTAAGTGCGCAAACACAGTGGAGCATTTTAGTGTGGGTGCAACTGCGTGCGAAGGCGTGCAGGTACCGCATGCAGGCTAACCTGCTCAACTGTGTTTTCGACCGCTTACCAGCGTCGGAAGCCCGCTTGAATGCCTTTATAGTAACAGAAATTTAGTTTGCTACCTGGTTTCGTCTGTGCCGGTCGAAGATGAGTATCGATAAACAGTTACTTATAGCTTCAGTGTTTGCGAAAACCCCTATTTGGGATAAAAGACACAAGCTGCACTATAGCCGCACTGCGAGAGAAAAATATTGGAAGGAAATAAGTGCGGTTATGAAAGTAGACGGTTAGTTTATATACAATATTTATTTGGATATATTCATAAGCTTAGAACTGAGGTAATACATCAAAAAATTTGTTATAAATGTGGTAGTGATTGATTAGATAAGATGAGAGGTGCTCTGCAAGATATTTAACAAAGGTATCTCGAATTGTTTGGAGGCATTTACTGGTAATTACGTCTAATCCATTTTCTAGCCCGAGATAATGGGGTATTAGGCATTCCTGTTCAAATTGTATATCTTCTTCTGTATATACTTTAACTATGTGTGATATTCGATATGTTGGTTCGTTTCGATATTAGATATTACAAAGTGGGCTATTTAACGATATCAAGTTTTAATGATAAACGTTATTAAAAATACAGTATAAATATGGTAAACTTATGGTTGAATATGATAGAGCAATGATATCAATATGATAGAAATCTGATACAGATATAGTATAAATATGATATAAATATGTTAAAGGAATGATACAAAACATGTAATAAATGAAGTAACAAAAAAGAGCATTTAATAATGTTATAATTATCTTATAACTGGCGGGCCAGCCCAAAGGAACTGTCCGACACGGAATCCCACTGAACCCAGGTCGTCCCTGCTGCGTTGCCAAGTGCATGAGCCTCCTTATGTAACGCGTCCAATCTCAATGTTGTTCCCAATGCCCACAAAGCATATTATCCCAAAATCGATAATTTTCGCGATCACAATACTCCCTTCACCTATCGGTGTGTATCGGAAGTAAAAGATATTTTAATATTAATGCTTAACAAAATAACAATGTACCCGACCAATGATATTACGAGACCAAAATATATAACTTTAGGCAATTGTATTTACTACGAACTATCACTTAATATCATAGATATACTCAAATGAGCATAACACATGTATTCACAACCACAACACTAGATATAGGCTAGGTGCCACAATAATTGAGGTTTTGAATCAATTTTTTTTTTTTTGTCATAAATCGAGAGATCATATATAAGTTTTATAATAAAACTGTTTTTGTTTTCTTTTTTTTCGCAATAATTCAAAAGTTATATCAAAATAAAAATGGGTTTTTGAATCGAGTACCGAAAACACGCCGACGGCTCCCGAACCCGTGTGACGTAATGATGGCGGTTAAGATGCTCCTTTGACCAACG
The DNA here is from genome assembly GCA_951848785.1 of Callosobruchus maculatus. Classification (NCBI taxonomy): domain Eukaryota; kingdom Metazoa; phylum Arthropoda; class Insecta; order Coleoptera; family Chrysomelidae; genus Callosobruchus; species Callosobruchus maculatus. The sequence continues at coordinate 3,455,512 of CATOUR010000040.1, forward strand.
ACATCCTACATCGATACTAGATTCTAGATTCCCAGCCAAACGTGAAAATACTTGCTAGTAACTAGTGTATATTTGTTGCAATATAGCCGATGAATGAAGTTTGCAGCTCAGGACGACCTCTACGATCGAAATAAATATCTTTTTGAATGTTTGAAATCAGATTACAGATTCCAGTAAGTAAGTACCTAATCAAATATGTCTTATTGAAACTATCTGGTGCATGTTCGGCTAGCCTAGTGGTTAGAGTGTTGGCTAATGGATTCGTTGGTCTGGGTTCAAAGCTCAGCCTGTCCAATTTTTTTTTATTTTTTTTTATCAAATAATTCATTCATGTGCTTTTTGCACTTGTTATTTACATTTTTTTCTACGATCAACATAAATATGTTTTTGAAACAAATTCTATCAGACATATTACTTGCACTGCATAGTGCAAAAACTAAGTACAGGACGCGGTGGACAATTCAAAAAATCAGTTCAAATGGTGTTTGTCCGTCAATATCAACCGCCAATATTCTTTTTAAATGTAATACTTGGTTAATAAAACAAAATCCATTCATTTTTTAAGTTTTTAATATAAACATAAAGTAAGTCAAACTCGTAATCACAACTGTCTTCTGTTTATCACTTGGTATCTTTATTTATTTAACTTTGAGCAATGAAGCTTAATAATTAAATTTTCATAAAAATTTAACAAATAAAAATATAAAAATGCAATGCAAACAAACAAAACTTATTTTTCTATGAGTTTCAATGTTATAATTATCTTCTTGACCAAAACTTAAAATAATTATTTTATTATTTAATATTATTATTGATAATAAATACTTATACGATAAATAAACTATAAGTATAATTATTTTACATAAGAGCTAGCACTTCAAGTAAACAAAAATAAAACTATATTTTTTAGTCCCGAACATAGAAAAAAGTATCTAGGAATATATTTAGACTCACACTTACGTTGGGATGTACATATTAATAATTTATTAAAAAAAATTGGATTCATTTCATATAAGATGAAATTACTAACAAATATTTTAACAGAAAAGCATCTACGTACAGTAAAGATAATTATAACATTGAAACTCATAGAAGAATAAGTTTTGTTTGTTTGCATTGCGTTTATATATTTTTGTTTGTTAAATTTTTATGAAAATTTAATTATTAAGCTTCGTTGCTCAAAGTTAAATAAATAAAAATACCAAGTGATAACCAGAAGACTGTTGTGATTACGAGTTTTATTTTATGTTTATATTAAAAACTTAAAAAATGAATGGATTTTGTTTTATTAACTAACTATTACATTTAAAAAAAATATTGGCGGTTGATATTGACGGACAAACACCAATTGATTTTTTGAATTGTCCACCGCGTCCTGTACTTAGTTTTTGCACTATGCAGTGCAAGTAATATGTCTGATAGAATTTGTTTCAAAAACATATTTATGTTGATCGTAGAAAAACTGTACATAACAAGTGCAAAAAGCACATGAATGAATTATTTGATAAAAAAAAAATAAAGAAAGAATGGACAGGCTGAGCTTTGAACCCAGACCAACGGATTCATTAGCCAATACTCTAACCACTAGGCCAGCTGAACATGCACCAGATAGTTTCAATAAGACATATTTGATTAGGTACTTACTTACTTACTGGAATCTGTAATCTGATTTCAAACATTCAAAAAGATATTTATTTCGATCGTAGAGGTCGTCCTGAGCTGCAAACTTCATTCATCGGCTATATTGCAACAAATATACACTAGTTACTAGCAAGTATTTTCACGTTTGGCTGGGAATCTAGAATCTAGTATCGATGTAGGATGTCGTTGGTCAAAGGAGCATCTTAACCGCCATCATTACGTCACACGGGTTCGGGAGCCGTCGGCGTGTTTTCGGTACTCGATTCAAAGACCCATTTTTATTTTGATATAACTTTTGAATTATTGCGAAAAAGAAGAAAACAAAAACGGTTTTGTTATAAAACTTATATATGATCTTTCGATTTATCACAAAAAAATATATTTTTTTCTTTATTCAAAACCTCAATTCCCAAACCAAACAAATCAGTCATGCGGCGGTCATATCTCAATTTAGCGCCAAAATGATACAACACTTCTACCTTTTGATACCAAAAACTTGTTTACAAAGCGATTCAAACAGTCTCTACCAGTGTGGATACTCGTCGCTTGTTTAATAAGACGAGCACAAGAATTCGTTGAACATGTCACTTCAAAATATTACGATCAAAATCATCAGTGAAGAAAAGGCTACAAATAGAAATCAGGTATTATGGAATGCTAAAAGGTTCTACGTATATCCTGCAGATATCCTGACATAAACTGAAGCAACTCAAACACCAGTGGCAGATGGAATGAGGCGAAGTAGCAGCATGTAGGTTAGAGACATAAATTTCAGTTGTATATAAATTATTTCAGCCAATACTCTACACAAGACATAGCCTTCAGAGTGGCACTATTTGTATAGACCAATACGAATAAAGTAATGTACAGTATCAGTCACATATTCATCTGATTGACAAATTTCAACTAAATGGCTCTAATGTATATGATGTGAATTTACATGTGTATGTACTAATAGTTCATTTGACAACTTCCCACCACGGATTTATCACAAACCGCTGATTAAACAAAAAAATGGCAAGACACGTCAAAATATTTGTCCAGAGAGAGAACTTTTTAACCAAAAACTATTTCACCCCAGTGTATCCTCTAGCCCCTCATGGGAATCATTTCCAGTGTTTTTGCAACTGTCCCTCATTGTTTTGCCAATAATGGGCAACATTTTGAACCCTTATTGCATGTTTCCTATACCGTGTCTAGATGCGACTGGCCAATCTTTGTACTCTTCTTCTTGTCTGTTTTCACTGTACCATGCACTGGTGTGCTTCACTGCGTGCGGAACCGGCGCCGGCCTGCTTCTACCTACCGAGGGGACTCGGCGCTGGCCAACGTACTCCAACGCTTCTAACTGCCGCTATACTGTGCATGCCTACTAATGAGCTTTTATTGCTCTATACCTTTCTGAAATGCACTATAGAAATAATATCGCTAATAAAAACGTGAAATTACACAGTTTTTACGTATTTGCTATTGACATTGTGAAGATGGGTTGTTTACGTTCGTATGAACCGAACCGAACTTTCTTCATCGGCTCTCGGTGCCTGTGCCGTTCTTCACAAGAAGAGAAGAAAAAAAGAAGCGGACGATCGTTTTTTGTCAGTGGTCGGCCAGTGAATCGAACGAACGGAAATGCCTCGGGCGCACAGACTGCGGCGCACTTGAACAGGATGTGCGAACAGATACGACGTGTGACCGACCGAGATTCAATTAGTTTTTTCATTTCACATGCCTCGCGGGTTATCAGTTTATCATCTATATTTGCAACAGAAACAACTCAAAATATGCATGGTATGGTTTGAGTTTGGTGTTGACGTTTTAAGCGGCCTACAAGACGTTGATGCATGCTGCGATGCAGGCTTCGACTTCTACGTTTCATGATGCAAGTTGTAGCGTGTATATCCTATACATCACGTATCACGTATTTGGTATCAGTTGCGGCTTGCAGCGATGTAGGATGCAGAGTCTGGAATCCGTGACGCTGATGCAGGTTTCAAGTGTTTCAACGTGTATAGTATAGCGTCGATGCAAAGAAATAACTCCACCCCACTATTCTACGATAACAATATTCAATGTCCTTTGCATCATGGGAAATACTTCTCCAGATGCTGATGGCTGGAGCGTCTCTATGATCAAACTGCGTTGTCCCTACGTATAATCTTGTCCCTTTAGTCTAGTTAGTGTGTATTTTTCAGCTTAGCTAGTTGTTTTCTTCTACCTTAATAGGTTTTTGTTTATATTTCATGGCCTGCTACGTTGCTTATAGGTAGGAAAATTGAAAATCGCCGATTTGTTTGAAAATTTAAAATTAAATGAAAACTACCAGAGATTGATATTCACAACCTTATATCATTAGAAAGCTTATCAAATTCTACGTTTAACCGTATAAAAAAAATTAGGCATTCCCATTTGAAAAAATCAAGTTATCGCTGATCGAAGTTTCCTTAATTCATCGACCGATTTCTCCAAGCATAAGCGTAATTTAAATTTGACAGTCTCATCAAAGCTGACGCATTTTATGCTTAGTAATACGGCAAAGTCACAGCCTTCGATATTTTATAATCTCTGCGGTATTCAATTTCAAACCAAAATGGTGATTTACACCTGAACGGTCCACTTTAGGTCCCATGCATGATACATAAAGTCACACTAGAATTCACCAAGGAATCTGAATATGCAATAATATACGGGGTGTTCCATTTAAAAAAAACATAACTGATACATTTCGTGTTTTTGGGACACCCTGTATAACATGAAAATATTTTTAAAATGTAGCCTTTATGGGTCTCTATCCATCCCAAATTATTATTTTATTGTTTATAAAAAACTTAAGCCATAATGCCCCGTGTCGAATAACGTGAATAACCCTGTATTTAGAGCCAAACCCTTGTTTTCAAAATTGTATATTTAAGTCGAATCTGTAGGTCACTGTATAACCTACACATTAACCATAACGATGTTCTGTTCCTCGTGCTTCGCTGGCAAATAAATAAAACCACAGTTAATTTCTTGGGTTCATCGGCAGTGGCGTTCAATAAGAGTATACCATATAATTATGTATTTATATTAATAAATAATAATTATCCTAGTACCTACTTGAATTTCTCCGTTGCAAAGTGCTACGATGTGTATCACACTATCGTATGATATCCTTGAATCACGCCTTTCTCTCTGAGTATACTTCTTATACATAAATATTATACAAAAGGAATTCAGCATTCATGGAGAGCGGTTCCCAAAGTGTCATTCTTTTCTTACTGAGGGATATTCTGTTACATCCAGTTTCCATTATCAGTTTACGATTATATTGTTCTTGCCCAATGTATAATATCTTGTTCTGATGTAGTAGAATTGTTTTCATTTTTTCGAAAGGTCATAATTGCGGAAAAATCTAAGCCTCTCCTTGTATTGAATCAGAGAGCAAGGCAGTCGTCTTACCAAGCATGGATAAACTGAAAACATTATTTATATGCACTTTAGATTTTTCATGGGTATTCATTTTCTCCCATATATGAATAAGGTCATCCGTGCCTTTTTTCGACCAAGTGTCATCGCCTCCAAATAGAACACACACAAAACAAAACATTTTGTTAACTTCTTCACAGTCACTTATCCAATTGTTTTTATCATAAATATTTTTATTAAATTTACGGCAACGCAATTTCTGTCCTCTACCAATAGTTTTTCAATTTTTACTTCCCACACCGATAGGTGAGGGGAGTATTGTGATCGCGAAAATTTTCGATTTTGAGATAATACGTTTTTTGGACGTTTTATGATGTGTACATAACGAAAATCCACGTCACTCATTTCCGTCGGTCTGTCTGTCGGTCTGTCGGTCTGTCTGTCTGTCTGTCTGTCTGTCTGTCTGTCGCGTTTTTCTACCCTCGTAATCTCAGTAACCGCTGCATGGATTGTGATGAAATTTGGGCAGCGGTATGATGTGGGGTCGTAGTAGGTAATGTTCGTATAATTTTGAAAATCGGTGCATAGGCGGCGGAGTAATTAGCAAAAAACAAAAAAAATTAAATATTGCTGAAACTTCGTTTTTAGGCGTTTTAGGGGTCCCTGATCATTTTCTACTTTTTTTTTGGTGGGGGTGAAATTGGGGTGGTTGGGGGTTGGGGGGTTGTAAAATTGAAAAATTTGTTGTATTCATAATAGACTACCCACTGACCTATGAAGGAAGACCTAGCGACATAAATAACTTTTTTAGGTCTATCCGAACATTGGCTTATGCCTATTACAGAAACTAAAGGACTTAGAAATTTTCCCGATGTATACAGGCTGTCCATTTAGTGTGTAATTCTTCGATATCTCGCAAGGTATAGCTGATAGAAGAAAATCTCAAATACAAAAGTTATTTGGTTACTTGAGATGCATATCCTAAAAATATTTTGAAATATACAGGGTGTTGCGGGAAAGTAAGGTAGAGATCAACTTGATTTTTTTATATGGAACTATAACTTTCTCTCAAGTTCTTCTAGTGTCCATCATTGATCTCTATCCAACCCTAAAATATTTTTGGAATCGGTTGCGACGTTGCCAAGTAATAATTTATTTTCTATTAATTTCCGCATTTGCAAGGTCGCAAGTAATACGTTCATATTGATATATTCCTTTAACTTTTCTCAATAATATTACACAGCGAGTTACTTGAATATTAAGCGGATATTATTCTGGATGCTACCCGCAATTTGTATCTACAGGGTGTTTTTGGCAGAATTTTAAATTCCGGCAACTTAAAGGTAGTTTTACTTTGTTACTTCCCACACCGATAGGTGAGGGGAGTATTGTGATCGCGAAAATTTTCGATTTTGAGATAATACGTTTTTTGGACGTTTTATGATGTGTACATAACGAAAATCCACGTCACTCATTTCCGTCGGTCTGTCTGTCTGTCTGTCGGTCTGTCTGTCTGTCTGTCTGTCTGTCTGTCGCGTTTTTCTAACCTCGTAATCTCAGTAACCGCTGCATGGATTGTGATGAAATTTGAGCAGCGGTATGCTGTGGGGTCGTCGTAGGTAATGTTCCTATAATTTTGAAAATCGGTGCATAGGCGGCGGAGTAATTAGCAAAAAACAAAAAAAATTAAATATTGCTGAAACTTCGTTTTTAGGCGTTTTAGTGGTCGCTGATCATTTTCTACTTTTTTTTGGGTGGGGGTGAAATTGGGGTGGTTGGGGGCGGGGGGGTTGTAAAATTGAAAAATTTGTTGCTTTCATAATAGACTGTCCACTGACCTGTGAAGGAAGACCTGGCGACATAAATAACTTTTTTAGGTCTATCCGAACATTGCCTTATGCCTATTACAGAAACTAAAGGACTTAGAATTTTTTCCGCTGTATACAGGCTGTCCATTTAGTGTGTAATTCTTCGATATCTCGCAAGGTATAGCTGATAGAAGAAAATCTCAAATACAAAAGTTATTTGGTTACTTGAGATGCATATCCTAAAAATATTTTGAAATATACAGGGTGTTGCGGGAAAGTAAGGTAGAGATCAACTTGATTTTTTTATATGGAACTATAACTTTCTCTCAAGTTCTTCTAGTGTCCATCATTGATCTCTATCCAACCCTAAAATATTTTTGGAATCGGTTGCGACGTTGCCAAGTAATAATTTATTTTCTATTAATTTCCGCATTTGCAAGGTCGCAAGTAATACGTTCATATTGATATATTCCTTTAACTTTTCTCAATAATATTACACAGCGAGTTACTTGAATATTAAGCGGATATTATTCTGGATGCTACCCGCAATTTGTATCTACAGGGTGTTTTTGGCAGAATTTTAAATTCCGGCAACTTAAAGGTCGTTTTACTTTGTTACTTCCCACACCGATAGGTGAGGGGAGTATTGTGATCGCGAAAATTTTCGATTTTGAGATAATACGTTTTTTGGACGTTTTATGATGTGTACATAACGAAAATCCACGTCACTCATTTCCGTCGGTCTGTCTGTCTGTCTGTCGGTCTGTCTGTCTGTCTGTCTGTCTGTCTGTCGCGTTTTTCTAACCTCGTAATCTCAGTAACCGCTGCATGGATTGTGATGAAATTTGAGCAGCGGTATGCTGTGGGGTCGTCGTAGGTAATGTTCCTATAATTTTGAAAATCGGTGCATAGGCGGCGGAGTAATTAGCAAAAAACAAAAAAAATTAAATATTGCTGAAACTTCGTTTTTAGGCGTTTTAGTGGTCGCTGATCATTTTCTACTTTTTTTGGGTGGGGGTGAAATTGGGGTGGTTGGGGGCGGGGGGGTTGTAAAATTGAAAAATTTGTTGCTTTCATAATAGACTGTCCACTGACCTGTGAAGGAAGACCTGGCGACATAAATAACTTTTTTAGGTCTATCCGAACATTGCCTTATGCCCATTACAGAAACTAAAGGACTTAGAATTTTTTCCGCTGTATACAGGCTGTCCATTTAGTGTGTAATTCTTCGATATCTCGCAAGGTGTAGCTGATAGAAGAAAATCTCAAATACAAAAGTTATTTGGTTACTTGAGACGCATATTCTAAAAATATTTTGAAATATACAGGGTGTTGCGGTAAAGTAGGATAGCGATCAACTTGATTTTTTTATATGGAACTATAACTTTCTCTCAAGTTCTTCTAGTGTCCATCATTGATCTCTATTCAACCCTGAAATATTTTTGGAATCGGTTGCGACGTTGCCAAGTTATAATTTATTTTCTATTAATTTCCGCATTTACAAGGTCGCAAGTAATACGTCCAAATTGATATATTCCTTCAACTTTTCTCAATAATATTATACAGCGAGTTATTTGAATATTAAGCGGATATTATTCTGGATGCTGCCAGCAATTTGTATCTACAGGGTGTTTTTGGCAGAATTTTAAATTCCGGCAACTTAAAGGTCGTTTTACTTTGTTTTTTTAAATGTAACACCCTGTATTTTTTATTTTAAATTGAAATATCTACTAATACTCTATCTCGCCTTCTAATATTTTTTTCGCGTTTTCGACGTTGCCAAGTTATAAATTATTTTCCCAAATTTTTAAACAAGTATCCCCGATTTTAATTTATTTTAAATAGAATCCTCTACTTATTTTTGTTGCAATGAATTGCGCATGTCGAATTTAGTAAGATCTCACAATTTCAAAATTTTGTTTCTATTAATTAATGAGATACGGCAACACCGCTTTGCAGTAAACGGTACCGGAACGCTTAAATATTTCCAAAACTGCCACAGCTGAAGAAGTGAAATTCAATACAAACGTTTGTATTATTGATAATAGGCTGTTCATTGACCTGTGCAGGAAAAACCTAGCGGCATATGACAATAATTTGGGGGGGGGGGGGTACTGGCGATGATTTTGTTGCAAGGGGATCTCGGACTAAATCTTTATGCTATGGGAAAATAATAAACTGGTATCACCGTAATGTGTGGGAAGTACTGAGTCAATCAACTTGACTCCATTTTTTAATGAGGTGTTGAACGTCCTAATTCCTTAATATGCAGTTTTTCTTCCAGCGGAAGACTACTAAATGAGTTTATTAATGATCCAATTTTATTCATTTTCGTTCCAATGATATTTTAATTAAACACAAAAGAGATGCCGATCCGAAGAAAACAGCGCACAACTCATTCAAACTAACAAGATCTAAATTTCAAACCTTTAACGAGAAAAGCCGACATCAGCATCAACCATAAACAAATCGAAACTGTTGAAACAAAACAAAAATAGTGAACCGTGAATGGAAATATGTGTAATGTGCCTGGCACGATCTACATCGGATTTTCGTATTTAAAATCTATCCAAACGTCCAGCATACCGTTATCTCTGTCACTCATAAGCGTTTGTGATAAGATTTCTCTCACTCTGTTTGTGCCTATAAGAAACGGCACCGTAGGCTGTTGTCGTTGGAAACTAACATAGAATAAGAAAAGTTTAAGAGATATATAAATATGTTTTTGTCGAAAATTAAGGTAGTGCCATGGCACTGTGCCACTACCTCACCAGCCGCCACTGGCGCAAGGAAAAATTAGGAACTAATCTTCCGTGCATTGAACAGTTTAGTTGGAATAGCAGCAGTAACTATAGTCGCTATTGTGGGATTAAGGATTTTTCTTCAGCTGGTATTGGCAGTTTTTTGTGTGTTTTGAAGGTAACATAGATGATGTATTTCTATACCATATTATTTATGTGCTAGTTTGTTGGAATTGCTTTATCGGGTGGAACACAGAAAGACACAAATATACCAGTAATGATGCTGAATCGGATGTCACGGGAAGAAAAACAAATACATTATTGGGTAACGCAATAATAAGAAAAGGTTGCTCTAATTTACACCTCCAAAATTATAATTCTGTATATCATGTCAAAAAAGCCAACGTTTGGTGATGGAATATTTCATTTGAATTTTTTGCTATGTGTACTGAGCCAAACGAAAACGAATTGACTTTTCCTTTTGAAATATTACAAAGTGAGCCCTCTTATACCGGGTACGAATTTTCTCAAAATATGCACATTATATTGCCATGTATCCTTTCATATACGTGTATGTAATAATTATTATTCCACATATTTCGCAATTATCCATCTCATTGTTCGCAGTGCTGATACCGTGAAGTAACTATTATGGGATTTGTGAAAATGTATAATTTATAGGTAATTAGTATTTTTCCGATTTTACGTAACAGGCTTTAACGAGACTGACTAAGTTAACCTGAAAATGTATCTACAGAAACTAGATCGTCATTACATCTACAGGGTGTCCAGTTAGTGTGTAATTCTTCGATATCTCGCAAGGTATACCTGATAGAAGAAAATGTCAAATACAAAAGTTATTTGGTTATTTAAGACGCATATTTTAAAAATATTTTGAAATATACAGGGTGTTGCGGGAAAGTAGGATAGTGATCAACTTGATTTTTTTTATATCGAACTATAACTTTTTGTTTAAATTCCTCTAGTTTCCATCATTGACCTCTATTTAAATATTTTTGGGATCGGTTGCGACGATGCCAAATTTTAATTTATTTTCTATTAATTTCCGGATTTGCAAGGTCGCAAGTAATACCTCCAAATTGATATATTCCTTTAACTTTTCTTAATAATATTATACATCGAGTTACTTGAATATTAAGTGGATATTATTTTGAATGTTACTAGCAATTTGTATTTACAGGGTGTTTTTGGCAGAATTTTAAATTACGGCAATTTGAAGGTCATTTTACTTTGTTTTTTTAAACGTAACACCCTGTATTTTTTATTTTAAATCGAAATATCTGCTAATACCCTTTCTTACCTTGTAATATTTTTTTTCGCGTTTGCGACGTTGCCAAGTTATAAATTATTTTCCCAAGTTTTTAAACAAATATCTACGATTTTAATTTATTATAAATAGAACCCTTATTTTTATTGCAATGAATTGCGCATTTCGAATTTACGGTAAGATCTTACAATTTCAAAATTTTGTTTTTATTAATTACTGAGATACGGCAACACCGGTTTTTCAGTAAACGGAATCGAAACGCTTAAATATTTCCAAAACTGCCACAGCTGGAGAGGTGAAATTCAATTATAGGGGGTTTTTGAACATACAGAATTCAAAAACGCTAACATCACTGTTGTCAGATTCACCAATTTTACGTCAAAATTTTGAATGGAATTCCCTATTTATGAAGTCTAACGTAAATCTGACAACACTGTATATTTAAGCGTTCCTGTAGTGCTTACCGAAAAAGCTGTGTGGGTGTACCTCAAAAATTAACAGAAACAAAATTTTGAAATTGTGAGATATTACTAAGTTCGACATGTGCAATTCATTGCGATAAAAATAAGTAGAGGATTCTATTTAAAATAAATTAAAATCGGGCATATTTGCTTAAAAATTTGGAAAAATAATTTATAACTTGGCAACGCCGCAAACGCGAAAAAATATTACAAGGCGAGATAGGGTATTAGTAGATATTTCGATTTAAAATAAAAAATACAGGGTGTTACATTTAAAAAAATAAAGTAAAATAACCTTCAAACTGCCGTAATTTAAAATTCTGCCAAAAACACCCTGTAGATACAATATGCCGGTAACATTCAAAATAATATCCACTTAATATTCAAGTAACTCGCTGTATAATATTATTAAGAAAAGTTAAAGGAATATATCAATTTGGAGGTATTACTTGCGACCTTGCAAATCCTGGAAATTAATAGAAAATGAATTATAACTTGGCAACGTCGCAACCGATCCCAAAAATATGTTAGGGTTGAATAGAGATCCATGATGGAAACTAGAAAAATTTAAGAAAAAGTTAGAGCTCCATATAAAAAAATCAAGTTGATCACTATCCTACTTTCCCGCAACAGCCTGTATATTTCAAAATATTTTTAGAATATGCGTCTTAAGTAACCAAATAACTTTTGTATTTGACATTTTCTTCTATCAGGTATACCTTACGAGATATCGAAGAATTACACACTAGCTGGACACCCTGTATAATAAAATTCGAATCGTTCGACTTCAGTAACTAATTTAATTTTTCACACGGTGAGCCTACGAAGCGTCTACGGCAATTTCGTTATTTCGGTCACGTGTTGTCACCGAAAACCGAATAGGTGATTCGGCAATAAAACCTAATCGGTGGTAAGCACCCAAATGAGACCTTTGACTTAAAATAAGGTGAATCCAAAGCTTTATGTATACTGGGCAAGGCTTTCGCGGCCATCGTCCAATGAATTTGTGGTTCTTGGGTTATTAGGCCGGCGTCGTTTAGCGTTAAAGCTTGACGTTTCGCCACCACCAGTGGATGACATCTTCAGAAGCTATTTCACTACGGCGACTTCCAAAATACTGACTGCTGGTAGATCTGCACCTGTATGTATACCTGCTAATGGTGACGTGGCCCAACCAGGTAGCGTTGGTAGCCCCGCCCCTTCGCGATATGGTAGTGTCTTCAGGTCCTTTAGGATGGGTACCCATGTTCGGTTTTCTGTTTTTCCTCTTCCTATTGGATTTATTATGATGGTTTTGTATTTCGATGGCTTCTCTGTTAAGTCTGGCATGGTATGAAGACGTTGCGGCAAGAACTTGAGTTTCTTCAAACTTGATTCTGTGACTTCCCTCCTTAATCGCATGTTCGGCTACCGCTGATTTGTTCGTATGGCCTAGTCGACAGCTAGCAGTATGTTCTGCAATTCTTGTGTTTATCGATCGCCTCGTTGTTCCTATGTATACACTCCCACATGTGCATGGTATACGATAAACCCCCGGTGTTGTGAGTGGATGTCTTTTATCCTTCACCGTTCTCAAATATTCCTGTATCTTTCTTGTGGGCTTGTAGATGGTCTTGACGTTTTCCTTTCGTAACATGTTACCATGCACATGTGGGAGTGTATACATAGGAACAACGAAGCGATCTATAAACACAAGAATTGCGGAACATAAGGCTAGCTGTCGACTAGGCCATACGGACAAATCAGCGGTAGCGGAACATGCGATTAAGGAGGGAAGTCACAGGATCAAGTTTGAAGAAACTCAAGTTCTTGCCATAACGTCTTCATACCATGCCAGACTTAACAGAAAAGCCATCGAAATACAAAAATATCATAATAATTCCAATAGGAAAGAAGAAACACAGAAAGTCAACCGGATATGGGTACCCATCCTAAAGGACTTGAAGACACTACCATATCGCGAAGGGCCGGGGCTACCAACGCTACCTGGTTGGGCCACGTCACCATTAGCAGGTATAAATACAGGTGCAGATCCACCAGCAGTCAGTATTTTGGAAGTCACCGAAGTGAAATAGCTCCTGAAGGTGCCGTCCACTCGTGGTGGCGAAGCGTCAAGCTTTAACGCTAAACGATGCCGGCCTAAAAACCCAAGAACCACAAATTCATTTCTGTTAAGTAATCTAATCTACGCCTCCTTCGACGATACAAAATTATAAACATATTTACGTACATTCGCAAGAAGGGTATTCAAAAATGAACCGAGAACCCGGGATCGGCGAAAATCTGTTTTCTGCTTAGTTTTCTGTGTGAAAATATCATTCGGTTTGCACCGATTCAATGTTCAAGAAATGTTACGTGCAACAAGTAAACACCACAAGCAGAAAACAGATCACATCGCAAGTAAAATAAAAAATAGGTTATGCAGGATCCCCGAAGCATGACATTTTAGATTTCACTACCATGGTTCAGTCCCGTGATGATCACACGCTGTTGCCGGAGATGCTTAACCTTGTAGCTTTTATTGGATAATACTGTCAAATAAAATTGACGGAAGAAAACCTGATCCTTTTGTACAACGATAAACCACAAAATAAGTATTGTTGCTGTCAAAATCATCACGGTTCTTATCTCATTGCCGCCAGTCAAAGGACATTCGACGATTCTAGCAGAGTTGCATGAAGATAGTCCTATTTTGTTGGCGAGGAGCGATATAGTTTTTCCTACGCATCGCTTAAATCGCAAATTTACGGTGGTGTTCCCGTCAAGGGAAGAGTGGGAGTCTAGGGAAAGACAACTCATCGAAGGAGGAGGACAGGTCTGGTACACAGACGGTTCACTCGCTAGAGACGGCTCGGGCTCGGGAGTCTATGGACCCCATACAAGACTTTCACTCCCTCTTGGGGGGCACACCACAGTATTCCAGGCTGAGGTCTATGCGATACTTGCTTGTGTAAATCGTATTCGGGAAATTGACGGATCTAGGAGGCGGATTACTATCTGCTCTGACAGTCAGGCAGTCATCAAAGCACTGAGTGCTTGGAAAATAACGTCGGGACTGGTCCTGGAGTGCAGGAGGGCTCTTGACGACATCTCAGCTAAACACAAGGTATCACTGATGTGGGTACCTGGGCACGCTGGGGTAAAGGGTAACGACATGGCGGATCATGTGGCTAGGATGGGATCCGGCAACAGTTTTGTGGGCCCGGTACCAGCCTTAGGACTATCTGCGAACTTGATTAGGAAAACAACTGGAGAGTGGATCCAGAATCAACACTCTCTGAGATGGAACAACATCACTGGTCATCTCCGTCAGACTCGTGAACTATTAGCAGGGCCTGCAGAGCGAATAGGATGATTTTGTCTCTCTCTGGATAGGAGTAACTTGAGATTGCTAGTAGGCCTATTAACGGGTCACAACACCTTCAGGCGTCACCTGTTCATGATGAGGGTGGTCAACGACCTAACGTGCACGTGGTGTGGTGCAGAGGAAGAATCCTCGGCACACATCTTGTGTCGCTGTGAAACCCTGGGTTATCACAGGTAGACTATGCTGGGCTCAAGAATCTTGGAACCAATAGAGATAAAACGGATAGGACCTAAGAATGTACTTGCCTTTGCCAAAAGGGCAGGTCCTAGGAATTAGCGCGGATAGAGGCGCAAAAGGGCCCATCGTGTGGCCTATGTACCAGTCACATTCTGTGCTGGATAGCCTCTGGTCCTTATTCATTCATTCATCTCATTGCCGCATAGTGATTTGGACCTGGCAATACCGCATTTAATCATATCGTACCGTAAACTTCCGTAGCTAACGTACAACTTTATCGGTTATTCGCCGATTCGGTTACTTCGGGAGAACTGCGCATGCCACAAATACCCGATAACGTGCAATAACCTCAGGAAACGGTCGTCCAAAAGCTCTCTAGTGAGTGAGAACTACTTCATCGTACTGAAACATTATTCTCGGATTTTAGTGACCGGGCAGTGTTATCTATGATTATAATCGAGAGCCGTGCTGTGGCCTCTAAATTACTGCCATTCTCGTTTCACCGTCCAGATTCGATCTGTAGATACCAATAACATATGACACTGGCTCTGACGCATCCGAGAATTTTTTCTCGGTAGTACCGTATTCATGGTTTTCTGTATTGCTATGCGGTTATGTCCAGATTGTCTTTTGAACAGGAACGGTTCCTCCTTAAGGGTCTAGGGTATGGCGCGCGAAATTGAGAATGCAAGAAAATGCGTATTCCCGTGTTAGCGAGGAGGCGTGGCCGCCTGTTCCCTTCCTCCAGTGTGTGTGTCTAAGATAAGGGGAAATACGGTCAAAAATCCAAAGGTAAAGTCAAAAGGTTCAGAGGTCATCTTAAAAATGAATTTCGCATTTCCAAGCTCCTGACGTTATCTAAAAACTTATAGTAATGATTTAGATAGCAAGAAAGCTTTCGCTTTAAGACATTTGAAGAATGTATGATTTTGCATTGCGATTTTTTTGCACTCAAAAACTTTTTTGAAAAAATTGCTCTTAGCAATTTGCAATTGCATTGAGGTCATAATTATAACCTTCTGAAATACTGTGTATGTAGTTTGAAAAACAAGTGAGTTTTTATGGAAATGGGAATCCGTATTTTACATGGTAAATACATATGTACAACTGTGCGTATCCAGGCCCCTTAAGGCGCTATGCCGCGCCCCCCCCTTGACCAAAAGAAAAAAAAATATACGTTTTAGTAGGTATGTGTGCAGTGCTAGTATGTACCAATTTCTAGCTGGCGAATCCCGTGTTGTTGCACTTGATATATCGAAAGCTTTCGACAGAGTGTGTCATGACGGACTTCTGGTCAAGCTTGCTCCTTATGGACTACCACCTGGCCTGCGCCAGTGGCTGAATAGCTTTTTGAACGACCGATCTCTGTTTGTTGTAGTCGGGGGCTGTTCATCAGACGTATTTTCAATAAACGTCGGTGTTCCTCAGGGATTTGTCCTATCCCCTACACTGTTTCTGCTGTACATCAACGAGCTGCTCGAAATAACATCCAATCCAATCTACAGCTTTGCAGATGACAGTACATTAGTATCGTGCATGGAACCAGACAAGCCACTATTATCCCAGGAGACGGTACGTCGGCGACAGCAGCATGCCTCACAGATCAACGCAGATATCAAAACAATTGTCGAGTGGGGATTAGCAAATAAAGTACAGTTCAACGTACAAAAAACTCAGGCACCAACACTTACAAAGAAGTCTCACGATGGCTTACCAGACGTGGAAATGGATGATCACTCCATAGTCGAATCACCTTCCGTCAAGCTCTTGGGAATCAACATCAACAATAACATGTCCTGGCACGACCACGTAGTCAGTATTGCTAAAACGGCATATTTTTTTTATAACTGAGCAGACCGCGCAGGCAGAGCCTAAATACCAGAGTACCGCAGCTGCTGTGAAAGGGTTATGTTAGGGGAAGTTTGTTAACGCGAGATTTGAATAGACCAATACCCGCAGGCCAAATAAATACATCTTCTGGCAATCACTTTTGATCTTACTTAATCTTTCTGTCGCTTCAGTTTCTGCTCTATTGTACAAGTTTGCCGGTTTCCAAAAATCTTACAAGTTGTTCCAGTGGTTCTGAAGATCGAGAGCTTCCCCAGGTGCTGTTGGTGAGGCCGTTCAGGTATTTTTGAGCAGTTGCGGCCATTTTACCTAAATTGACAAGTTCTTACGCCTGTCACGTTTGACAAGTTTTCTGAATCTTATACTATAAAGGGTGTTCTCTATGAATCATGAGCAGAAAGAAAAAGAATAAAAATGACGAAACCTTAGAATCGACTAGCCAAAATATTTTGAGCGAAACTAACAACCACTATGATCCAGATATTGCAGTAAAAGAAATATCCTACCTAAAACAAATTATAGAAGAGAAAGAAAGAATCATTTATCATTTAACGAACGAAAATAGAAAACTTCAGGAACAGTATGACTTAATAACATCAAATATTGTGGAAAAAGATTCAGTAATAACAACTTTAGAAAAGATTACAAATAGATTAGATGCCATAGAAACAAGGACAAATGAAACCAGAAGCTATTCACAACTTCTTAAACAAAACATCAATGAACCCAAAATTAACACAGAACTAATAAAAAGAATTGTTGTAGTACCTACAACAACACAAAATTCCAATGATACCAGAAAGGACCTTTGTAAGAACATCAATTTGTCAAATATAGGCGTGAAGGTTGAAAGAGTGCAAAATTCGCGAAATGGAGGAGTTGAAATTAAAATAACAGAAAATTATTACAATAAACTAAAAAATGAATTGGAACAAAAAATGACGCAAAAATACAACATATCAGGATCAAAACAGATGAAACCAAAAATCAAAATTACTGGTTATAAAAGCAAAGACTAGCCTACAGAAAAAGAACTAGAACACGAGCTGGTATCAGAGAACCAATTGATCAACAAACATGACATCGAAATTACCTTTATAAAATACATTCAAGACCGACGTAGCTACACAATTTTTGCAGAAGTATCGGGTGACCTATATAGGAATATCTTTCAAAAGATGAACTCTAGAGTACTCCTGGATTGGCAAAATTTAACAGTATACGAAAATAATGAGGTCATGCAGTGCAGAAGATGTTTCAAATTTGGACATACGGAAAGAAAATGCAGAGGTATTAAAACATGTGCTAAATGCGGCCACGGACATGCCACTGAAGCATGTGAACTAAACTGTTTTAGATGTGTTAATTGTACAAACGCTAATAGTAAGTACAAAACAAATTATGATATAAATCATTCGCCTACAGACAAAAATTGCCCTACCTATAAGTACTTTCAGGAACAGTATTTGTCTAAAATAACCTTTTGAGCACATACTGATTTTATTACTCATTTTACTGTAGTTTCTTTTACAAAATGAATAGTTACATAAACACTTTTCAAAATCATTCTATCAAAACAAATATTATTCAAGACGCGAATAAATTTAATGAGTGGTTAGATGTTTCTAATGTAAAGCTTAGCATATATAACATGAATATCAGAAGCTTAAAACATAATTTTGATTATCTTATGGTATTTTTAAGGTGCATAAAACGTGATTTTGATGTTATAGTATTAACTGAGACATGGAACATTTCAGATACGTCATTATTTAATTTAAGGGGGTACAATATGATTTATAATAATGCTTCATACAACCAGAATGATGGAATTGTTGTATATATTAGAGATAAATTCAACTATCAATATGATATCATCACGTTGAGTAATAGTGTTATAGCTTTGGATATAACTGTAACAATGGATAACAAATCTCTCAAAATTACATGTATATATCGATCACCATCAACGGACTCATATATGTTTGTTCACAGTTTAGAAAAATTTTTACAAAATAAGAAAATTGCAATCCACAAACACCACATTATTCTAGGTGATATAAACATTAATATATCACAGAATACCAAATTGTCCAATGAATACTTAAATTTAATGGCGAGTATGGGTTTTATATCCCATATTAACGAACCAACAAGAATTAGTAATAGTGTAAGTACTTGTATTGATCATTGCTTTATAAAAGATTCTTCAAACAGCTTCAAACATATACCTTTTATTATCCAAACTGATATAACCGACCATTTCCCTACAGCCATTCTTCTGTGTGCAGCACAACTTGATCAAAATCAGTTTTACTCCAATAATTCTGAAAGGTATAAATATTTTGTAGATAACAAAAAACTAATGTTAAACGTTCAACTGGAAACATGGACAGAAGTATACTCATCCAATAATATAGAAGATGCTACAAATTTACTTATAAAGAAAATTCAGTGTCTGATAGCAGCTAGTACAAACAAAGTCAAAATTAAACGGCATGAAAAGGCTAGAAGTCCTTGGATAACAACAGGGCTAATAAAATCCGCGAACAAAAAGGATCACCTCTATAAGATTATGAAATCCTCTCCAACCACGACTAACTCTGATGCCTACAATCAATTCAAGAATGTTTTTATTAAATTAACAAGGGAAGCAAAACGGAATTATTATTTAAAAAAAATACATAACAATAAATCAGATCCAAGAAAACTTTGGTCAGTAGTGGATGATTTGACTAAA
Source organism: Callosobruchus maculatus (assembly GCA_951848785.1). NCBI lineage: Eukaryota > Metazoa > Arthropoda > Insecta > Coleoptera > Chrysomelidae > Callosobruchus > Callosobruchus maculatus. The sequence continues at coordinate 3,474,985 of CATOUR010000040.1, forward strand.
CAAACTGATAAGAGAAATAACATTTCTGAAATCAGGAACGTTAATGGAACATTGACAAATGATATGCAAGAAATATCTGATGAATTTGTTAGTTTTTTTACTAGTGTAGGAGAAAACTTGGCGGATGATATTAAAAAAAAGGGAATCAGGGAAGAATTTCCACAAAAACGGGTAATTAGCTCCTTCTTTTTAGAAGACGTCAGTTCTTCAGAAGTACAACAGGCTATATTTTCTCTAAAAAATAAGAAAAGCCCTGGTTTAGATGGAATTAGAGCTGAACATCTAAAACAAATTGCACAGCATTTGGCAGACCCACTTGCATATTTAATAAATCGTTGCTTTCAGCTAGGTAAATGTCCAATAGCATTTAAAACATCAGTGGTAACACCTGTATATAAAAATGGAGATAAATTAGACATATCAAACTACAGACCGATATCTCTGTTATCAAATCTAGGAAAAATTTTTGAAAAACTAATTCATTACAGAATATTACAGTTTTTAAATAAAAACAACATTATGAGTTCAAACCAGTATGGATTTACAAGAGGTAAATCAACAACAGACGCAATTTTGTCGGCTACGAATGAAATTATCTCTAATATTGATAAAAAATGCCTACTATTGGTATCTTCGTTGACTTGAAAAATGCGTTCGATACGATGAGCCACAGTGAGCTTTTAAAGGTGATGGAAAGATTAGGTTTTAGAGGAACATCACAATTATTATTAACAAATTATCTCTCAAACCGTACTCAAATGGTAAGAATCTCTAACTTTTATAGCAAGGAAATGTTGATTAAATATGGTGTCCCACAGGGAACAGTACTAGGCCCGCTTCTATTTAACTTGTACCTGAATGATTTATTTGAAATTAACAGTGTTGGAAAAATAATATGCTTTGCGGATGATACCCTCATACTATATAAAGCTGACGATTGGACAATATTAAAAGAAATTATTGAGAAAGATTTTATCAAGGTTATTCAATGGTTTGATACCAAAATTTTAACAGTAAATTTCAAAAAAACCAATTTCGTTGCTTTTACTTCCTATGCTAGATTTTTACCTTGCTATGAACACCTCTCCATTAAATACCATGCAAAAAAGACTGAAATTAGTAGAGTAGATAGCATGAAATATCTTGGAGTATATCTAGATTCACATTTAAAGTGGGATAAGCAAATTTTACATGTGATGAAGAAAATAAGATGTGTAGCATATAAACTCAAAATTCTGTCCAATATTCTAACAGATAATTCGCTTAAAATATTGTATCATGTTTTAATTGAAACACATCTAATATATGGAATACCAGCTTGGGGATCTGCCTGCAAGGCATATATTTCTGAACTGGATATATTACAAAAATATGTGCTGAAATCTATATTTCATAAATCTAAGCTCTATCCGTCAAACGATTTATACCAGGAAACAAAGATACTCGATACTAGGCAACTTTATTTCTTACATACTAGCAATTTATTCCACAAAATCTGTGTTGATGAACTAAAACATAAGCAAATACATGTATATAGCACGAGGCACAAATTATGGTCATCAAACTCAGTTCGACCACACAAAACTATATTCCAACGATCATTTATGTACCTAGCTCCGAAATTATATTGTGCAATACCATTAACCATAAAGTCCCTCAAATTTGGCAAAAATTTTAAACAAAAACTAAAGGAATGGATTTACTGTGTAGAGCGAATGATTATTCATAATATTATTACTCAATAAAATTTGTTCTAGTAATATTTTGATATGTATATTTGAAAACATTTAAACTTTTAGATCACATTTTATATCCACCCACAGGCAATGCCTACTGTGGATCTATTTATATTTATTTGCTACATTGTACTTATGGTGAATTGTGTTTAAAACAAAAAAGTGCAGCCCGGGCTCCGACACACCGAGCTGCTGTTCCATTACCCAATGACTACTCCTCACACCGTGAGGTGAGCAATCATTGGGTCCGCGAATCGTGCGCCCTAAGTAGACGAAGGGACCCAAGGATGACTGCCTTCTGCATTCTGGCGGCTAAGATGTGCGCCGCCGCACGGCACACCGGTATTCTGCGCAGTGCAGAGAGCAGCGTATTCCTCATTCCACCTAGGGATCCAATGACCATAACCAGCAGACTTACAGTGTAGTCTGGCCAGAGCCTGCGAAGTTGTCCGAGCAACTCCTGATATTTGGTCCGCTTTTCCTCCTCCTTAGAGACGATGTTCACTTCGGCAGGCGCCGAAAACTCAATAACGAACATCGTCTTCTGTTGGTGGTCGAGAAGGACTATGTCGGGCTTGTTTGCCTGTACAAGCTCGAGCGTGGGGAACGAGTAGTTCCAGTAAATCCGGCATCTCTCGTTCTCCACAACGGACTCTATATCCCCTGGAGCGTATGGCAGCACCGGTGTCTCATCGATACCGTATGAGTGCCTTAAATGATAGTAGAGCACTCGTAGAGCCGCGTTGTGCCGATGGACGTAAGCCGTCCCAGCGTACGTCTTACACGCCGACAAGAGATGCATAAGCGTCTCTGGCGCCTGTCGGCAAGCTCTACAATGGGTGTCGGGTACATCTACACCCATAACCCTTCTACGGTATACCAAGGTGTTGAAGACACCGTCTTGGCAAGCCATTATAAAGCCCTCAGTCTCCGACTTCAACCCACTAGACCTTAGGAAAGAGAAGGTCAACTGCTCAGACAAGCTATGCTCTTCTAGATGTTTGTAGAAGATTCCATGCATTGGCTTATCTTTATGAAGTCTTAAGAGGAAGTCGACTTCGGCAGTTTTAATGTGGGCTTTTAATTCTGCGGGAGCAAGTTCCGTAATGGACTGCTGACACCTCCGCTTGAAGTCGAGTGTGAGGCTGAGCTCCTCGGCTGCTCGTTTCGCTGCGCTAAAAAGAAAGGCTCCTTTTCCCGCATTCTCGTGCTCTCGCACGAAGCGGATCAGGGGATCGGTGCTGTTCGTTACATAGCAGGCAGTGGCCAGTACTACTCTGTTGTGCAGACGCTCCAAACTCAATAGTCGCCCTCCCAGGTGTCGCGGGAGGTATATTCGCGGGACAGAGGACTTAGGATGCAGGCTTCTCTCCATATTCATCCTTTTGCGGGTCTTCGTGTCGATTTCCTTCAGCTCGTTCACTTTCCAGTGTATAGCACCAAAGGTGTATAATAACAATGGGACCGCAAGCATGTTTGTGGCAGCGACTTTGTTCTTGCCGGACAGTTCTGACGACCAGATCTGCCGGAGTCGGTGCAAATACTTGCGGCGGAGACACTCTTTAACCAATGTTGCCTCTTGGACATGACGCTGCGCCACTCCAAGGTAGGTATAAGTATCTCCGGCATGCAGTTGTCGCAAGATGCTCCCATCAACGAGCTGTTCCTCATCTCCACTATCTCCGCTTCGTCCTTTCTTGAGATGAACCAATGCACATTTGTCTGTCCCGAACCCCATTCCGATAGCATGACTGTACTCCTGCACCACCCTCAGCGATTGTTGTAGTTCGCGTTGGCCGGAGGCATAAAGTTTTAGGTCATCCATATAAAACAGATGGGTGACCTTGTGCCTCCGGTTATTGGGCGTGCCACAGCTGTATCCTTTAGTATTTCTCAGCGCTATGGACAGAGGCAAAAGTGAGATGCAAAAGAGCAAGGGACTCAAGGAGTCTCCTTGGAAGACACCTCTTTTCAATGACACCAACTCTGTCTGAACCCGAGTTTCACCTGATGTTATAGTGAACCGGGTCTTCCAGAGTGGCATCAGTTGTTTGATGCATCCCACTATCTGATTATCCACCGAAAGGCATTCCAACAGCCGCACAATGAGCTCATGAGACGTGCTGTCGAATGCCTTGCGATAGTCAATCCAGGCCATAGAAAGGTTTCGCTTGTACTGCACGGAGTCCTGCGTGACACATCGGTCAATCAACAAGTTCTCCTTGCAGCCAGCTACTCCTTTCTTTGACCCTCTCTGTTCATACACGTCGAGAAATACAGGATTCACAGCTTGAAGGACACGCATGTACAAGATTCTGGTGAAGAGCTTGTAACATGCGTTCAGACATGTTATTGGCCTGTAGTTTTTGGGATCAGACAAATCTCCGGTCTTCGGGAGAAGCACGGTTCGACCCTCGACAAACCAAGCCGGAATTGGCTGCTCCTGATTTAGCCACGAGTTAAAAACTCTAGCTAAATGCCGGTGGCAACTGGGGAATTTTTTCCACCAGTAGGTGTTTATGCCATCCGGGCCAGGAGCTGCGAAATTCTTTGCGCCTCGTAAGGCGTCAAGAATTTCTTCCGTGTTTATCGGGTGACGCAGTACATTCAAGTTAGGAGTCCTCCTACAAACGGACTCGAACTGCGCCAAGGCCGGAGTGTCTGCTGAGAGAGGTTTGGGCTGTTCGTAAATGTCCCTCCAAAAGGCCTCCACGCGATCAGCAGTTGGCGGCTGCTCTATGGCTGGAGGCGGCTGTTGGAAAAGGCGAGAAGGTCTTTCGTAGAACATTCTGTTCTGTTCCAGACCTCTCGCCCGCGCCACCAACGATCGCTTAGCAGCGATTAGCACCCGTATCCTGTCAAGACAGTGTTGCTTGACAACAACCAGTACCGCTTGACTGAGTGTATGATGGTCGCGCCTCAACCCGTAGGCTATCTGACGCACTCGGCGCGTAAATGGCTTCCCAGCCGCTCTATATTCCATCACACACTGGATACGGGATGCTTCCTGGCGAGCCAACTGGATTTTCGCTTCCATTTGGCGCACCCGTCTCTGTGCTCTCTCAACAGGAGAGTCTCTCACTCTCCCCTGTCTAGCTAGCCTCAGAGCCGCAGCGTAAATTTCGCAATTGATGCTCCAAATGTCAGAGGCCTCCGATAGACGTTCACCAACAACCTCATCCTCTCTCTTTAAATCTGCCAGCTTCAAGGACCTTCCGTTGTTATGCAAGGCCCTTCGGTCTCTGAAATCCCCAGGTGAGACGACTTGGTCGATTTCCCTCTCAGCGGGCCTTACCGGCGAACTTTCAGCCTGGTTAACAGGCCTTCCGTCCGCCGAAGGGGCAGGCTGAGCTGGAGCACGAACATATCCCTGCCTCCGGAGGTACGATACATAATCTCGCAAATTCTGAGAGGTAAGCGTGCTATGCTCTGGGTGCATTTCACACCACCTCTCATACATGCGGGACATGTATCCCCTACGGCGCGGGCTACTGCTCTCGTAGCAGCTCAGCAGGTCATCCTTGAGCTCCGTCGTCCACCTAAAACGGTCCATGTCATTGCGGGGGTCGTCATCAGGGCAAATCGAAGCACCGCCACCTTGCCCAACGCCGGCTTCCGAAACCGGCTCGGTGTGGGTGCTTTTCCTTCGAGGTGGTCGAACCCGAAGATAGGGCCCGTCAGGTGGTTAGCCTTAGGGCCCGCAGCCGACATTTCCGGAGGCAACCGTCCAAATTGCCTCCAGAGGATGGACCTGTGGAGGTTGCCGACCGACTTGCATCCTTTGGCTTCGGTATACCCCTCGGTGTCGCCACGCACCGAATAGCCTGTTGATGTTGGCGGCTTCCTGGGGGTTTATGAAAACAGCCGCTTCTAACATGAAGAACAGACGCTGTCGGAGTACCGCTCCTCACATGGAGATCCGTCGTGTCCTATTAATTGTGGAATAGCCGATCCTCTGGATGCAGACGCTATTCCACTGAGCTAGTTTTGGTCCGCCCCGGGTATTTGATTTCCCCGGTACCACCCATATCTGGGAGGCGTTCCCCTATCCGCCACCTTGGGGAGGCGCCACTGAGGGGATCTAGCAACCCCTCGCGGGGTTATGGTGAATAAATATTATTATTATTATCCTGATTTTCCAAGTTTCTCTCGCATGACTGCGGTAGCAACAGGTGTTGACGGGCTGTGCCAAGTCAGCACCTGAACTATTACGGATCGGAATTTAGGAAAGATCGAACTATATTGCAGGTTTTCAGGATTACAGACTTCTGAAATATTTTTTGTAACCTTTCGTCCAGGCCTAACTGTTGTAGGTGTGGTGTAAATGTGTTTGGTGTGAGGCCTGAGACAGACATAATTAGGGGGACAATGGTAACTTTGTTTTGCTTCCAGAGTCGTTTTATTTCTATCGCAAGGTCCGTGTATTTAGATATCTTCCCAGCGTAGGCGTTTTGGATATTCGTATCGTTGGGAATAGCAATATCTATCAAATAGGTAACTTTGTCTGCCTTCGACTGGAAAACTATATCTGGCCGATTTGCCGGGTCTTATCGGTATGTATTTCAACGTCCCAGTACAGTTTATATTCATTGTTTTCGAGTACTGATGTCGGTGTGTAATTGTAATATGGATCTGTGTTTTCTATTAGCTTGTTTGTTGTGGCTAGTGCTTGGTGAATGACTTTGGCTGCAGAGTTATGTCTAGCTGTGTACTCGGTTCCAGCTAGAGTTTTGCATGCGCTTGTTATGTGGTCTATTGTTTCTTTTTGTTGGTGGCACTTTCTGCAATTGTCGTCGGTTATGGATGTATCTTTAATTATGTATTTCATGTAGTTCCTTGTCGCAATCACTTGGTCCTGGATAGCAAGCATAAAACCCTCGGTTTCTGGAAACAGTTGGCCATCCTGCAGCCAGGTGTATGATTGTCTTTCATTAATGTGGTCTTGTGTAACGCGGTATCTGTGCTTGCCATGAAGTGCTTTTTGTGACCAGGTGTTTATTTTTTCTTGTTGTAATTCTATGTGATTGTGTGCGTCTGCTGGGTGATCTGGGCGGGATAGGGTGAGTGGAGTATAGTTTTTGTCTGCTTTTACTATTGATCTATGTAAGTTTGTCTCTTTGCTTTGGAAAAAGTCTCTGAGTGTTTTTATTTGTCTTGTGTGAAGTGACTGTATGTCTATAATTCCTCTGCCCCCATGTTTCCTGTCTATCGTAAGCCTTTCCTTGCACGCTTTTGGATGAGACATTCTGTGCTTTGTGAGTTCGGTTCGTATGAGTATGTTGATGTTTTCAATATCAGTGTGCGACCACTTGATGATACCAAAGGAGTATGTGAGAACCGGTATCGCAAATGTGTTAATTGCTTTCGTAAGATTTTTGGAGTTCAATTTTGTTTTCAGAAGTGTAATGAGACGGTCTCTAAACTCTTGTGTTAGTTGAGCCTTAACCTCTGAGTGGTCAATCTTAATGTTCTGATTGAAGCCTAGGTACTTGTACATTTCGTCCTTCTCCATGTTATCCAGAGTCTCCGCCAGTTAATATTTCCCGTTCGGAATGGTTCTTCCATTGACCCTTATGGATGTGGAGCACCTTGCATTTGCTCATTCCGAATTCCATCCGGACGTCTGACGTACAAACTTCTGTTATTTTGAGTAATTCCTTCAGTTGCACTTCAGTGGCTGCGTACAGTTTTATATCATCCATGTAGAGAAGATGACTGATTCTGTGTTGATTAACTTTCTGGTGTCTGATGTTGAAACCATAATTTGTGTTGTTAAGTGCGTTGGAGAGTGGATTTAAACAAAGGCAGAACCACAGTGAACTGAGTGAATCACCCTTGAAGATACCGCGTCTTATGTATAGCTCCTCCGTTTGGATGTGACCGTCCTGAGTTTTAAGATGTATGTTGGTTCTCCATGTCTCCATGATTCTTGTAAGGAACTGACGAAGGGTTGGATTAATTTTATATATTTGAAGAGTTTTCGTTAGCCAGCTATGGGGTACAGAGTCAAAAGCTTTTTTATAATCGATGAAACAGGTATGGAGGTTCCTGTGTTCTTTTCTAGTTTGCTCCATGATCACACTATCAATTATTAGTTGTTCTTTGCAACCTTGGCTTTGTTTTCTACATCCTTTCTGTTCTTCGGTGAGGATGTTGTTTTGAGTAAGGTGCTGTTCAATCCTTTTGCCTATTGTTGCGGTGATGATCTTGTACAAGGTGGGGAGACAAGTGATCGGACGGTAATTGGCAGGGTTCTTGGTGTCTGCGTTTTTTGGTTTTATATATGTTACTCCTTGTGTGAGGAATTTGGGTAGCCTGTTGGGTTGGAGTATGGCTTTATTGATTTGGTCTGTGAGCATTTCATATGTTGCACTGAATTGTTTGTACCAGAAATTTTGCACGTTGTCTACGCCCGGACACTTCCAATTGTGGGTGTGTTTTATTGTTTCGGCTATTTCCTGTGCTGTAAGAATTACGTCTCCCTGTTCCGGTATGTGTTGTTGTTTTTCCTCTTCTTGTCTAATCCATGGAGCGTTTTCATTATGGGTTTTGGGCTCTGACCATAAGCTTCCCCAGAAGTCGGTTAGCTCTTTTCTACTTGGAGGTTCTATTGTTGTTATCTGATTATTTGATGTGATCTTTTGGTAGAACTGCCTCTCACTTTTCTGAAAAAGGTTGTTAGTATCCTTTCTGTCGTTGGACTCATTATATCTGCGGAGTCTAGCTGCGTAGACTGCAAGTTTCTGTTTCAGCGTATCGTATATTTCGGATATTGTTTGTTGTGGTGATCTAGATTTGAGTCTACTTATTGTTGTTTGGATGCGTTTCGAGAGGTTGTTCTTGTGGATATATTGAGTGACGTGTGCGAGATCTTTTCTGATTGTGCTAATTTTATTTTCTATTCTAATTTGCCATTTAGGTTTAGATCTTTTGCTTGTGTGGTCTTTCGATCGTTTTGGAAGTTTTTGGCCGTTAACTATGAGGGTGGTTGCTGCAGCAGCATATATAACAGTATGGATGTCTTCTAGGTTACTGTCCTTTGTTAAGAATTGTGGTATTATGTTGGAATTTACTGTCTGTAATATTTGTCGAGTGTTGTTTCTAAAAATCAGTCTAGGCAAGGGATCTCGTAGTGTAGGATTTGTGCCACACCATTTGTTATATTGTGTGTTCATCACTTGTTCTGTAGATTGTGTGATACAAGGTGGTGGCGTAACGTTTTGGCTTTGTGTGGCTGTGGAAGGTAAGTTAATGGATGTTTGGTCTGGTGTATCTGGTATGTGCTCATGTTCTGACTCCACATCTAAGTGTATGCTGGTGTTATTGGTTGTATCTGTGTTTGGAGTCTGGTTACTTCCGGTATGATTATTTTGTCCTTCTGTGATCGATTCATCGGCTAACGAATCATTTGGTGTGACAGTATTTATTTCGTTGGATACAAGGCTCTTTATAGCTTGTAGTTCTTGTGGGGTAAGACGGTTGTTTTTTGTTATGACTCGTTTTTGATCAATAAGTCTTTGTTCGGTTACACGTGTTGAGAGGTGTGGGTATTGTGCTGTAAACAGCCTATACAGCTCATGTCTGTAGCCTGTAGAGATGGTTTCAAGTCTTGTGGCGGTATAGTAACAGTGCATTACAGATTTGTTCATCTCAGTAGTCCACTGTAAGCGCTGTCTTGGTTTACCAGCTTTGGTGGTTGCCGGCTGTACCGGCAAAACATCCGCAGTTGGATTGTGTGCTATTGGTTGTTGTGTTTGGCTTTGGGGTTCAGGTGAGTTTAATCGACGTACCCTAGGCCGTCGTTGGTTGTTTGAAAAACTAACTTTATCCATCGCGTTCCCACGAGTACGGACGATCTAAATATCGCTCTCCCGGGTGACGCCCATTCCAGGAGAGAGGGGACTTATATTTACGCCGAAGTTGGCCCAAGGTGCTCCGGAGGATTTGCGACTTTACTGTCGGGTTTTGTTGAGGCTTTCTCCTCACGGGCCGGCCGGTTAAGGCAAGCCCCCCGGTTGCGTATCCCTCACAACGTTCCCCAGCCACGCCTTGCGGAGGTCGTTGAAGTGTGGGGCGCAATAACGGTGTGTGACAGAAGGACCGGCGCTCAGCCCTCTGTGGCATTTCTCCCCGGATTCGCCACATCCCTATCTGACCGAGGCCAGGATAGCTTGGGGGAAGGAGCTTTGTGCTTGGTGGGCTATGTAAAACTACCAAGCCCACAGCTTGCTGAGTGTGCTAGCCTTGGTTGAAGTGACTTTTTAATCTCGAGCCCTGCCGGCATGACAACTCCGGGTGCTATCAAAGCCTCCGATGAACCATCAACCGACATAGCTTGACCATCAAAAGGTCACTTTCTAAGCCCCCAAACGAGCGTCAACGTTCTAGCACCTGATGGGGGTTATTATTATTATTATTATTATTATTCCAAGCCTTGGACACCCTGGGAATAAATGTGCGGTTGTACCGGTCAGTTCTTGATGTATGAAGAACCACCGTCTTAGGATGAGATACAGCGGTCGCACGGGTACATCTGATAGGAGCAGTGAGCGGCGGAACGATAGAGGATAGCTCAGAGGATCAGATCCTTTGGAATATCGGTAGAAGAGTGAGAGGTCACCAACAACACGCCGGTGAGAAAGTGACTGAAGGTGGCGCCTTCTCTGGACGGCATCTAGTATGGACAGGGTAGCAGCTCCCCAGACATGAAAGCAATACTCCAGGCAAGGTCTTATCTGGGCTTTATATAGCGTAAGGGGGTTACATGGTGAGAGATACTTTCTGGCTCTAAATAGGCATCCCAGAAGCTTGGAGTTTTGTTTCGGTGTAGGAAGTTGTATACACCAGAGCAACTGCTGCTGCTCTATAAGGCACAGATCCGACCATCGCTGGAGTATTGCTCCTATGTGTGGGGATGCGCTCCCAAACACTCTCTAAAGCTTCTGGACACTATCCAGAAAAGAGCCATTAGATTAATCGATACGCCTAACCTCACAAAGGACCTCCACAGCCTGGAACATCGAAGGAGGGTGGCTGACCTATCCCTGTCTTACAGACTCTATCACGGAAGATGTTCCAGTGAGCACCACAGGATGTCCGAACCAGGAACACTAGAGAAGCTCTGCGAGCTCATCTTTACCAGGTCGAGGTCCTTACTCCCCGAACCAGTCTCCTCCAGCATTCCTTCTTTTGGAGAACTTCGACGCTGTGGAATCAGCTGCCGGGGAATTTGTTTCCCGACGGCTACAACCTGCAGCGTTTCAAATGTAACGTAAACCGACACTTATCCTCTCGCAGAGCTTCTACAGCGCCATATGCTTTCAGCTTTTGCGGGAGGCCGACCATAAAAAAAAGCTACAATCGGTTGCCTGATTTGTAACATTTTGAGATGAGTAATAAGCAAAACAGTCTCAAGAAGTAACTTTTTGTGATACTACCTAGAAAAAACTTTTAGGAGATACTTGTGAAAACTGAAAACTCCTGTTATGTGCAGCCTGAACAATGTCTGGCAGTATTTTCGTGTAGTTCTTTCATTTAAAATTTTGTGCGCCCCGTTTGAAAAATTCAGGAACCGCCACTGCTTTTGACAGACTCATTACATCCTGGTGCGTCTACGTTCCATAGGTAACCCAAGTTTCATCCGTGGTATGTGTGTGACCGATGCCGGCTGAATACCTAAAGAGAGCATTCAAGAATAGCCAGAGGTGAGTGGCATCTTGCAAACGCGGGAGATCTGAAAGGTTGTCATACACTTCAATGCTCATTTGTTATGTGTGTTACGGTTAAAGTACATACATGGCTACTTTATAAACTAGCTGAATATTATACAAACTATCCAAACGCCTGGTTATTTTAGTGGAAAGTTATCTTTCAAATAATGTATCAATGAATGTTGGTGAATTTGTATTATATCCAGATAGTTCGTAAACTAGCCTCGAATTGTAGCTAAAGTACAAACCACAAAAGAATTCCACAAATTAACCGGGGGTTTTGACTAGTTTACAGACTAACCACAGTATTTGGATAAAGTGTGAACTACATAAATATGTATTCCTTGTAATATGTAATAACTAACTTGTTGGTTAGCATACTAACTAAGGCCCAGTTTCACAATCGTTAGTTAACTAGTGGTCAAAAGAAAACTAGATACTGACGTCTAAGACGTCGATGGATTTTAATTACACTATGTGCTAAGCCCCCCCCAAGAATGAAATTAGTCCCCCCAAAAATCCAAAAATAATTCGTTTTGTTAAGATAAGAAAATTTAAACATGTAAAGGTCGTTTCTGTGTGTTTGTAATTTACAATTATATGTTGTTTGTTTCCTGACCTGTTAGTGGAAGACGCCATGATAGTCTGGTTTTTTAAATTTTATGGAAAATTGTGACGATTATTAGCTGCATTAAGAAGTCGGTTGCACTCAATGCAATTGCTGTTTTAAATTGGCACACCTCAACGTAAAGCCCTGAAAATGGCAATAAGCATTGCCGAAAGCTTGGCTGTTAGCACCAGAGGCTCCTCTATGATGTGACCCAGTCTCTTTTTTCAAAATTTTGGCCGCAACCCCAAGATTTTCTCATCTAAATCTATAACTGTGTGTACCCAGGCCCTATATCGTATTTCAATGATCACGTCGATAGTGTATGGCCACCTCGCGGTACTTAGAGTTGGGCAAAATTATAGGTCACCGCGTTTGTCTGAATATCTGCGGTAGCTGGAAATAGACACCAGGAAACCATGTGGGAGCCTCCTGCTTAATGACTCTTGACGTAATCTTACATTTTAAGCATAATGTTCAGGATGACACTTTCTTTTGAAACCGCGTCTTGTTTACGGTTTTTGGAACAGTTAATTGGATGTGAAGTCTTCCTTTATATTTACTGGTATTCTTGTCATCGTATCGTTTGAAATATCATTGTTCCATATTGACCACATATCTTTTTATACGAATTTTAAAAATGTTATTTCTTGTAGCTTTTTTACTTCCCACACCGATAGGTGAGGGGAATATCGTGATCGCGAAAAATTTTCGATTTTAAAATAATACGCTTTTTGGGCGACTTATGATGTCTACACAACGAAAATCCACGTCATTCATTTCCGTCGGTCTGTCTGTCGCGTTTTTTTTTAGCCGCGTAATCTCAGTAACCGTTGCATGGATTGTGATGAAATTTGGGTACCGATTTGCCGTGGGATCCTAGTAGGTAATGTTGCCAAAATTTTCAAAATCGGAGTGATTAGTAAAAAATAAAATTAAATATTCCTCAAACTTTTTTTTAGGCGTTTTAGGAGTTGCTTATCATTTTCTACTTTTTTTAGTGGGTGGAAATTCGGGTGTTTGGGGGGTGGGGGGTTGTAAAACTCAAAAATTTGATGCATTCATAATAAGCTGCCCATTGACCTGTGAAAAAGAGTCCTAGCGGCATAATACCCTTTTTAGGTACATCCGAACATTTGCCCATTGCAAAAATCGAAGGACTTTTCTGTTGTAAACATACATACGAGTATTGCTTCAGATCGTTCTGTATTGTGTAGCGAGGAAACTGTTGAATTGATTACAATGAAATTTTGACACAGTATTACTGCCGTGGAGAGGATGGAAAATGCGTATGGTTTTTATAAATCGTGCCAGTGGCGGCGCAGAAATAATAAAAAAACTAAAAATATAAAAACAGCTCAAACTTCGTTTTTAAGCGTTTTAGTGATTTCTGATCATTTTATGAGTTTTTTTTTGGTGGGGATGAAATTGGGGTGGGGGGTTGAAAAATTGGAAAATTTGTTGTATTCATAATAGGCTGTCCAGTAACCGGGGTTGCCAGATGTGGCGATTTATTGCCATTTTTGTCGACTTTGGAGCTACCTTTGGCGACAAATTTTTGCTCTTGGCGACTGGCGACAGTTTTGGGCGACTTTCATTTCAAATTTGGATAAGAATCAAAATAGAAACTTAATTTTAATTAGGTACGACATCATGCTGTTTTCATCTTACATTCTGTCTATGTTTATGCAATAGCTGAAACAATACTGCAAAAATCTAATGCAAGTAAGTGTATATAAAACAGGAATAATTAATAGTCTAGATCTAATGTAACTGCCGATACAGGCAGTTTTGTTAGAATTAGTAGATAAGTATCCATGTACAGTACTTTGTACATTTATTATACATTAAACATTACAGAAATTAAAAAAAAACGATAAATTATTTTTTTATTTTCCGCATCATTGGATGACTTCCAAAAGCGAGAATATAGCAGATTAGGTATTGCTACCATGTAAACTATTAACTGATAGTAAGCCCGAAAACGTTACAAGACACAAAAGCTGTGCGGTACCACCTTGTTTTGAATTTGAACCCCAGAACGGCGAACGTCTGACCACGATGACATAGAGCATAATAGATGACTTTGACGTGGTCTGGTCCCAGAGAAAGATTAATATTTTTTGTTCAAAACAAAGTTGCAAGTTGCTATGGGTGGCGTGGCGTCATCTACTTTTTGTTTTTTTTTTGTCTTGAAAGTTATTTAATTCAGATTTCCCCCATTAAATTAGTAAATTTTATTGGAAACTATTGTTGGCGACAAATATGGGCGATAAGATCATTATGGTTGGCGATTTTTGGCGATATTTTTCGTTCTGTTTGGCGACATGATTGTCCATGGACCCGGCAACCCTTCCAGTAACCTGTGAAGGAAGACCTAGCGACATAAATGACCTTTTTAGGTCCATCCGAACATTGCCTAGCCTATTACCGAAACTTGGGACTTAGAATGTTCTGTATACATACGAGTATTTATTGCTTTAGATCGTTTTGTATTTTGTAACGTGAAAACTATTAAATTGATTCTAATGAAATTGGAAGTTGTTAGAAATCGTGTCAGTGGCAGCCTAGCAATAATCAAAAAACTAAAAATATGAAATCAGCTCAAACTACGTTTTTAGATGTTTTAGGGGTTCCTGATCATTTTCTACCTTTTTTGGGTGGGGATGAAATGGGGGTGGTTAGGGTGTTGTAGAACTCAAAAGTCTGTAGTATTGATAATAGGTTGTCCATTGACCTGTGAAGGAAGGTATAAGACAATTTTAGGGGGAGGGCTGCCGATGATTTGGTTGCAAGGGGCTCTCAGACTATAGCTTCACGCAATGGGAAAATAATAAACTGGTATCACCACAGTGTGTGGGACGTACTGTGTTCATTTTTACTTCCCACACCGATAGGTGAGGGGAGTATTGTGATCGCGAAAATTTTCGATTTCGAGATAATACGCTTTTTGGGCATGTTATGATGTCTACATAACGAAAATCCACGTCACTCATTTCCGTCGGTCTGTCTGTCGGTCTGTCTGTCTGTCTGTCTGTCTGTCGGTCTGTCTGTCTGTTGGCGTTTTTCTAACGTCGTAATCTCAGTAACCGCTGCATGGATTGTGATGAAATTTGGGCAGCGGTATGCTGTGGGGTCGTAGTAGGTAATGTTCGTATAATTTTGAAAATCGGTGCATAGGCGGCGGAGTAATTAGCAAAAAACAAAAAAAATTAAATATTGCTGAAACTTCGTTTTTAGGCGTCTTAGGGGTCCCTGATCATTTTCTACTTTTTTTTGGGTGGGGGTGAAATTGGGGTGGTTGGGTGGTGGGAGGTTGTAAAATTGAAAAATTTGTTGCTTTCATAATAGACTGTCCACTGACCTGTGAAGGAAGATCTGGCGACATAAATAACTTTTTTAGGCCCATCCGAACATTGCCTTGCCTATTACAGAAAGCAAAGGACTTAGAATTTTTTCTGATGTAAACATACGAGAGTATTGCTTTAGATCGTTGTAACGAGGAAACTGTTGAGTTGATTTTAATGAAATTTTGAACCAGTATTACTACCATGGCGAAGATGGAAAACGCGTATGGTTTTGATAAATCGTGCCAGTGGCGGCGCAGAAATAATAAAAAAACTAAAAATATAAAAACAGCTCAAACTCCGTTTTTAAGCGTTTTAGAGGTTCCTGATCATTTTATGCGTTTTTTGGGTGGGGGTGAAATTGGGGTGGTTGGGGGGTTGGGGGTTGAAAAATTAAAAAATTTCTTGTACTCATAAAAGGCTGTCCTCTAACCTGTGAAGGAAGATCTAGCGACACAAATCACCTTTTTAGGTCCATCCGAACATTGCCTAGCCTATTACGGAAACTAAGGGACTTAGAATTTTCTGTATACTATACGAGAATTTATTGGTTTAAATCGTTTTGTATTTTGTAACGTGGACACTATTAAATTGATTCTAATGAAATTTTGACACAGTATATTGTTAGCGTGGTGAGAATGGAAAACGCGCATGTTTGTTAAAAATCGTGTCAGTGGCAGCGTAGCAATAATCAAAGAACGAAAAGTATGAAAACAACTCAAATTCGGTTTTTAGATGTTTTAGGGGTTCCTGGTCATTTCCTACCAATTTTTTGGGTGGGGGTGAAAGTGAGGTGGTTGAGGGGTGGGGGGTTGTAAAACAGAGAATTTTGTAGTATCGATAATAGGCTGTCCATTGACCTGTGAAGGAAAGACCTAAAGGCATAAGACAATTTTAGGGGGGGGGGGCTGGCGATTATTTGGTTGCAAAGCTTCATGCTATGGAAAAATAATAAACTGGTATCAGCGTAATGTGTGGGACGTACTGTGTTCATTTTTTTCATTTATTTTGAATCGTATCTTTTCTGTTGCAGAAGCCCTGCTGCAAAGCCGTCCCCTGCCGCACATCCCCGCCCTGCCGAACGACCCTTCCGGCGCCTCTGGCCTCGCCGCCACCCCCCTGGGGGAGACGGCGGCGGCGGCGCCGGGCTCTGCCCCCGCCACCCCCTTGGCCGCCCCCGTGTCGGCGGGGGGCAGCGCGGCGGGGCAGCAGCCCCCCCAGCCCTCGACGCCCGTCGCCGCCTCCTGCACGACGGCGGCGCTCGTGGAGGCCGCCCACAGGTGGACCTCCAAGGAGAACCTGCTGGCTCAGGAGGAGGAGGATCCCCAGCTGTTCGTCGCCTTGTACGACTTTCAGGCGGGCGGCGAAAACCAGCTTTCGCTCAAAAAAGGTAAGCTGCACCCGTGCCAAAGTAGTCCCGTATTTAGAGCATTTAAATTTTAAAACAGCTCTGCCAGTACTAAGCTGGGCGAAGCTTTCAGTGAAAGGGCCATAGGACACTAGCGCGCCGCGGTCAGATTTGCCCTAATCCCACCGGTCAGAAGCGCGCAAAATATTTCGGTCACCAGATGGGCCATAGACAACTAGGGCACCGCGGTCAGATTTGTCCTAATCCCACCGGTCAGAAGCCCCCAAAATATTTTGGATAATAGGCAGGTATGTGGACACCAACGCGCGGGGCGGCGAGGTAAACTTATGTCTTATAATTTTAACCGATTTTAATTCATTCGTCATTTTTTTGCGATATTGCTAATACTTGCTGAAAAATTTGTAGAACTCCAGTCAGAGGTATCGTTACTTTTGACTTGACAGAAATGAATTACTTTTTTATATTATTATATGCGAAATTTTGAAATAAGTTAATCTGATCACTATAATAGATACAAATAAAGAAGTTGGTATTGTCGGCAGACTGAAATGTCTTTATAATACCCCAAAAAAATTTAATTAATCAGAACGTGTTCTAATTTGTTACAAATTTGATCGATTTCATGACGACGTAAATTCGTAAGTCCGAGAAATTTACCTTCACAGCTTGTTTTGTGGGAGCATCATGGTTGTGCTCATTATTTCTTTTAAGAACAATCTCTTCCGATTGATCCATCAGCAAAGATGCTATGCATCCTCTTCTAGAGCATCTGTAGGCTACACCACGGGTGGTCTTTATCTCTTCGGAACGTATACTCTTCAAGGACTATTAATTTCTTCCCTTTCACACTTAACATAGTCTCCATGATGAAAAAGTAGAACACAAAAAATACTAACAAACAGCAACTAAGGATTGCAAACTACTGAAATATTTTCATTAAGGGTAGTTTTATATACCTACAGAAGCCGGATAGTCATTTAAATAATCTAAGAAGTAACTGTAAGCTACCGCAAGTCGTAAAAAGACAGATGAAAGTTCGCAAGAATAAAAGGGATGTGGTCGTTAGGAATAACCAAGCTTAATTTTCTTTCGGCGCGCAAGTGACCATATCGCGAAGGGGCGGTGCTACCAAAGCTACCTAGTTGGGCCACGTCAGCATTAGCAGGTATAAATACACGTGCATATCCACCAGACGTCAGTATTTTGGAAATCGCCGAAGTGAAATAGCTTCAGTCTGAAGATGCCATCCACTCGTGGTGGCGAAACGTCAAGCTTTAACGCTAAACGACGCCGGCCTAAAAACCCAAGAACCACAAATTCACCCTGAAGACGGTTTTCCCTCGATATTCTCTAAACCATTCATCACAAAATTACGAAATTAGGTACGATGGGTAAACTCTTGACACTGAATCTGATTCTGAATTCAGGATTTCATAATTTTAATCAGAGGCGTATCATACGGGAGGAGTTAAGGGTAAAAATAACCCAATTTTCTAAATGGTAATTCTTTGACATTTTGATTTTAGAATATGGTATTTCAAAGATTTCTACGTAAAAATGGTCTCTTGGTACATCTCGATAGGGCTAACCGTGTTCGAGAAAAATGCAAATTATTGAATCGATGCAGGCTATTGTAAATAAATAAATGTTCATCTATTTAGTAAGCGTGCTGTGAAAAACAATTGCAATAATTGATAAACAACTTGAGAACTGTCAGTTTATTCAGTTTAGAGTTATTACAAAACATTTAGGTATTATTTTTAAAGTAACATTATTTAATAAAAGTTTGAACAAATAAGAAATAAAAGACAAATAGAGAATGTTTTCTTAAAGTAAGTGTTGGAAGTGACCGCCACCAGCTTCAATACAACGGTTCAGTCGCCTTATCATTGAATGCCGGACTCTTTCAAAAATATGTGGTGTATTTTTGATTATCAAGCATGAATCAACTATTCTATTTCTAAGGTCTTCTTCATTTTGAACAGGGGTTTTGTACACTAATGACTTAAGGTATCCCCATAAGAAGTAATCCAAAGGATTGATATCTGGCGATCGGGGAGACCAAAACTGTGGACCACCCCTACCTATCCAACGGATAGGATAAATTTCATTCAAAACTTGACGCGAAACTAAACTAAAATGTGCTGGAGCACCGTCGTGGATGTACCACATACGACACCGTTCTCTAAGTGGAACTTCTTCTAATAATTCAGGTAGAACATGCACTAAAAACCGCTGGTATTGTTCCCCAGTAAACCTATGAGGCAGAAAATATGGACCAATGAAGTGGTTTCCTATAATTCCAGCCCAAATATTGAAAGAAAACTGTTCTTGGAAATGATGTTCTATGAAGGCGTGTGGATTATCCTCAGACCATACGTGATTGTTATGAAAATTGATAATGGAATTCCGGGAAAAACAAGCTTCGTCAGTAAACAATACCTGACTTAAGAAGTTCGGATTCCTTAAAATTTGATTTCTTAACCAATCGCAGAAGTCTACTCGTAGTGGTAAATCCCTCGGTATTAGAGCTTGCACCCGTTGCATGTGATATGGATATAGCTGCTGATTCCTTAAAATTTGCCATACTGTTACATGGGTAATATTTAATTCATGCGCTATTTTCCGCGTACTAGTTTCAGGATTTCTCTCAATTTCGTTTAGAACTTTTTGCTCCATCTTAACGGTTCGTACTATTGCAGGTCTTCCTATGACAACTGTAGACCTCTTAAAACTACCTGTTTCGGAAGGTCGGGCGTGGATTCGTATAAATGTTCTTACAGCAGGCACTGCGCGTTGGGGATATCGTTAATGATAGATACGTCTCGCAGCATGAGCGTTAGCCTGAGCCATTCCATAACAGAAATGCATATCTGTCATTTCTCCGTTAGTAAATTGGACCATTTTAAGCGGAATATCAGTACACTTCTACTTGACAACAAACTCTAAACTTAATAAACTGACAGTTCTCAAGTTGTTTATCAATTATTGCAATTGTTTTTCACAGCACACTTACTAAATAGATGAACATTTATTTATTTACAATAGCCTGCATCGATTCAATAATTGGAATTTTTCTCGAAAACGGTTAGCCCTATCGAGATGTACCAAGAGACCATTTTTACGTAGAAATCTCTGAAATACTATATTCTAAAATCAAAATGTCAAAAAAATTACCATTTAGAAAGTGGGGTTATTTTTACCCTTAACTCCTCCCGTATGATACGCCTCTGATTAAAATTATGAAATTCTGATTTCAGAATCAGATTCAGCGTCAAAAGTTTACCCATCGTACCTAATTCCGTAATTTTGTTATGAATGGTTTCGCGAATATCGAGAGAAAACCGTCTCCAGGGTGCCCCATGCGAAGGAGCGTAGCTTCCTTAGGAAGCATTTCCGGACCCATGTTCATATGACATTTTCTTTCTATTTTTCGGAGTACTATTCGTGGTTAAAGTTTGTTAACATACTTAATTAACACCCTGTATATCTGATAAAATGAATGGACAAATAACTGTCATTGCTGCTATAATGGTGGTTATACGTGTTACGGGCTCCTGTTGGTAGAAAAAAAGAGACCTAGAAGAAGGAGGTGATGGATACAGGGTATTAACATAGCCCTCAATATCCAATAGAAACCTTTTGCTAAAGAACATCCAATAGAAAAGCTTTATCAAAGCGTTTGTTCGAATATGCATGTTGATAAAATCGGGCCTAAATGCGACAATAATTTACTGGAAGCTGCCGAACAGGTAACAGCTTCTGAGGATGCTGACCACTCGTGTTGGCGAAACGTCAAGCAGCGAAGCGTAAAGGCGTCGACGCCAAGGCAGCGGAGCGTGTCGACTTCGGCCGAGCAGCCCAAGAACCATTAGTTCATCATGGTCGCGAAAGCGTTGTGATACAATACTTTAGAGAAAATCATGTTTTGTTGAACCTTGTAATCGTGCGTTGTTATTGAAACGCCTTGATCAGAGGTCCAATGCCTTACTGCATATAATAACAAAAAGTTATTGCATTTATTCTACTAAAACAAATCGAACAACATACTGCTAAATAAAAACTGATCAGTTTGTTATGAAAACCTGACAAAAGACTTCAGCGTTACGTGGGTTTGTCAAAAACATAGGTGTCTGTTTAGAATACAGTTTGGTGTAGGCGTAAACACTGTTTTTCACAATGAAGTTACATTTTCCATGCATCCGTTTACGTCTTCGATTATAATGTAATTATATGCTGATACTAAGATTATAATAATTTCTTGGAATAACATAATGTATGTATGTATGTTAATGCAAATTGATTTTTATTTTGTATCTATGCATGTCTTGTTGGAACGCTATCGAATTGTATATGCACAGCCGGACCTCTTCTAATTCGAACATCCCAGTTCCGTCCAATCAAGTGGATATTTTTTTGCCAGAAAAAATGCTCTTACGTAAATTGCCAGACAAAGCTTTTTATCCAGAAAACAGATGATTGAGTTTAGGTCAAGAAAAAGAGGGAGTCTCTTTTACTGTTTTGCCGACGTTTCGGCCTTTATTAGGCTATCTTCAGGGCACTTACAAATTTTTTTTTTATAATTAAACAGACAATTATACATTACAGTTATAAAAAAATTGAATATATAAAATGACAATAAAGAATAACAAATTAAAAAATGGAGTCAAGTTGATTGACTCAGTACTTCCCACACATTACTGTGATATCAGTTTACTATTTTCCCATAGCATGAAGCTTTAGTCTGAGATCTCCTTGCAACCAAATCATCGGCAGCCTTTCCTCCCCTAAAATTGTCTTATGCCGCTAAGTCTTTCCTTCAGAGGTCAATGGACAGCCTAAACCATCTAAAAACGAAGTTTGAGTTGTTTTCAAACTTTTAGTTTTTTGATTATTGCTATATACGCTGCCACTGGCACTATATTTAACAAACATACGCGTTTTCCGAGGCGTTTTCCATCCTCACCACGGTAATAATACTGTGTCAAAATTTAATTAGAATCAATTTAATAGTGTCCACGTTACAAAGTACAAAAAGATCTAAAGCAATAAATACTCGTATGTATGTATAAAGAAAATTCTAAGTCCCTTAGTTTCCGTAATACGCTAGGCAATGTTCGGATGGACCTAAAAAGTTTATTTATGTCGCTAGCTCTTCCTTCACAGGCTAGTGGACAGCCTATTATGAATACAAGAAATTTTTCAGTTTTTCAACCCCCCACCCCCTAACCACCCCAATTTCACCCCACCCAAAAAAAACGCAGAAAATGATCAGGAACCTTTAAAACGTTTAAAAACGAAGTTTGAGCTGTTTTTATTCTTTTACTTTTTTTATTATTTCTGCACCGCCACTGGCACGATTTATAAAAACCATACGCGTTTTCCATCCTCGCCACGGTAGTAATACTGTGTCAAAATTTCATTAACATCAATTCAACAGTTTCCTTGTAATACAATATAGAAGGATCTAAAGCAATACTCTCGTATGTTTACACCAGAAAAAATTCTAAGTCCTTTGGTTTCTGCAATAGGCAAGGCAATGTTCGCATGGACCTAAAAAAGTTATTTATGTTGCTGGGTCTTCCTTCATGGGTCAGTGGACAGTCTATTATGAAAGCAACAAATTTTTCAATTTTACAACCCCCCACCCCCCAACCACCCCAATTTCACCCCCACCCAAAAAAAGTAAAAAATGATCAGGAACCTCTAAAACGCCTAAAAACGAAGTTTGAGGAATATTTAATTTCTTTTGTTTTTTGCTAATTACTCCGCCGCCCCTGCACCGATTTTCAAAATTATAAGAACATTACCTACTACGACCCCCCAGCATATCGCTGCCCAAATTTCATCACAATCCATGCAGCGGTTACTGAGATTACGAGGACACAAAAACGCGTACAGACAGACCGACAGACAGACCGACAGACCGACAGACCGACAGACAGACAGACCGACGGAAATGAGTGACATGGATTTTCGTTATGTAGACATCATGAAACGCCCAAAAAGTGTATTATCTCAAAATCGAAAATTTTCGCGATCACAATACTCCCCTCACCTATCGGTGTGGGAAGTAAAAGGAGGGGTGATATTGCTATTTAAAAAAAAAACCTAAAACCTAATATACAATATACACAACAAACGGGTAGTACTTACACCAGTGATGGACTCCTTGAGTCAAATATGGTGGAAAGGCACATGTATAAAAAAAGTAAGTATATTGTATATTAGATTTTTTTTAATAGCAATGATCACTTCTCCTTTTTAATTTGTTATTGTTTATTGTCATTTTATATATTCAATTTTTTTATAACTGTAATGTATAATTTATAGTTTAATTAGAAAAAAATTTTTAGTGCCCTGAAGATGGCCTAATAAAGGCCGAAACGTCGGCAAAACAGTAAAAGAGACTCCCTCTTTTTCTTGACCTAAACCCAACCATCTGTTTTCTGGATAGTATACAGTAGGTCACTATACAATTGAGCTGATAAAGCTTTTTATACTACTCGCAAGTGTAATACGAACACTGAGAAAAAAAGGGTTGCGGTTGATGAAATGCGATAGGGCTAAATACAATAACAAACGACCTCATTTGCCATAGTCAGTTTATAAAAAAATACAACAGATCAATAATGGGTGCGCCCTCCATGTTGACGAATGCACTCCTCTAGCCTACGCGGCATGCTGGTTGGTTTGTATACTATCCAGCTAGTTCATAAACTATACAAGATATGCCGCTAAAGTATATATCACAAAGATATCACACATATTAACCAGTGTTTCTGGTCACTTCATCACATCATTTGGATAAAGTATGCACCTTATATCTCTAGTATTACATAATATTCAACTCGTTGGTTAGTATGTAAACTAACCAATCCTCTTTGGTTACTTTAGTTTAGAAAAACAATTTTTAATCAAAAGTAAAGTTTATTCATAGATACAACATACAATTGCTATAACTACCTAAAAATAAGTAAGACAAACGGAAATACTATTTGTGTAACAGAATATTCGTATAAAATAAATAT
The DNA here is from genome assembly GCA_951848785.1 of Callosobruchus maculatus. Classification (NCBI taxonomy): domain Eukaryota; kingdom Metazoa; phylum Arthropoda; class Insecta; order Coleoptera; family Chrysomelidae; genus Callosobruchus; species Callosobruchus maculatus. The sequence continues at coordinate 3,498,785 of CATOUR010000040.1, forward strand.
CTAGATCCTAAAACCGCAAAAAAAAAGAAAATTATTATTTATTAGAGCATATTGCACTGTTGTGCATTTGTGTTGTGGCACGTATATCCAGAAGCAAGGCATTTGCACTTTTACTTCCCACACCGATAGGTGAGGGGAGTATTGTGATCGCGAAAATTTTCGATTTTGAGATAATACGTTTTTTGGGCGTTTCATGATGTGTACATAACGAAAATCCACGTCACTCATTTCCGTCGGTCTGTCTGTCGTCGGTCTGTCTGTCTGTCTGTCTGTCTGTCGCGTTTTTCTACCCCCGCAATCTCAGTAACCGCTGCATGGATTGTGATGAAATTTGGGCAGCGGAATGCTGTGGGGTCGTAGTAGGTAATGTTCCTATAATTTTGAAAATCGGTGCATAGGCGGCGGAGTAATTAGCAAAAAACAAAAAAATTAAATATTGCTGGAACTTCGTTTTTAGGCGTTTTAGGGGTCCTGATCATTTTCTACTTTTCTTTGGGTGGGGGTGAAATTGGGGTGGTTGGGGGTGGGGGGTTGTAAAATTGAAAAATTTTTTGCTTTCATAATAGTCTGTCCACTGACCTGTGAAGGAAGACCTGACGACATAAATAACTTTTTCAGGTCCATCCGAACATTGCCTAGCCTATTACAGAAACTAAGGGACTTAGAATTTTCGGTATACTATACGAGAATTTAGTGGTCTAAATCGTTTTGTATTTTGTAACGTGAACACTATTAAATTGATTCTAATGAAATTTTGACACAGTATATTGTTACCGTGGTGATAATGGAAAACGCGTATGTTTGTTAAAAATGTTGTCAGTGGCAGCGTAGCAATAATCAAAGAACGCGACAAGTATGAAAGCAACTCAAATTCAGTTTTTAGATGTTTTAGGGGTTCCTGATCATTTCCTACCAGTTTTTTGGGTGGGGGTGAAAGTGAGGTGGTTGGGGGGGTGGGGGTTGTAAAACTGAGAAGTTTGTAGTATCGATAATAGGCTATCCATTGACCTGTGAAGGAAAGACCTAGCGGCATAAGACAATTTTAGGGGGGGGGGTGGTTGGCAATTATTTGGTTGCAAGGGATCTTAGACTAAAGCTTCATGCTATGGGAAAATAATAAACTGGTATCAGCGTAATGTGTGGGAAGTACTGACTCAATCAACTTGACTTCATTTTTTGCATTGACAGCGCACATAACCTTGGGTTGAACCGATTAGTGAAAATTTTCCTACAGCGCTTTGCAATGTTCTGTTTTAAAAACTTTAGATACTGTTCTTAAACAAATTTTACAAGGCACGACGGTAAACAATACCAACACGTCACACTTGCACTTGCCATAAACATAACCTCACTTTTCTGTTAAATTGACCAAAGAAAATTAGTTTACGTATACTAACCAAAGAGGATTGGTTAGTTTACATACTAGCCAACGAGTTGGTTATTATGTATTACTAGAGATATTAGGTGCATACTTTATCCAAAGGATGTGGATAGTTTGTAAACTGACCAGAAACAGCGGTTAATGTGTGTGATATCGTTGTGGTATATACTTTAGCGGCATACCTTGTACAGTTTATAAACTAGCTGGTTAGTGTACAAACCAACCAATATTCATAGCTATTTGAGTTGAAATATGAGTTTCCATCAAAATAACGAGACATTTAGTTAGTTTGTATACTATCCAGCTAATATGTAAACTATCAAAGTAAACACTTTAACCGTAACATATACATACGAGTATTGCTTTAGATCGTTCTTAATTTAGTAACATTGAAATTATGGAATTGATTTCAATGATATTTAGACACAGTATTATTACCGTAGCGAGGATGAAAAATGCGTTCGGTTTTTAAAAATTGTGTCAGTGGTGGCGCAGCAATGATAAAAAAACTAAAAATATAAAAACAGCTCAAACTTCGTTTTTAAGTAATTTGGGGGTTCCTGGTCGTTTTAGTTCCTACGGAGAGATTTAGAAAAGTTTTTGTGTTGGATGTTTTTTGAGGACAGACGGCCGATGATTTGGTTGCAAGGGACTTCAGACAATAGCTTCATGCAAAGGGAAAATAATAAAATGATATTGCTGTTATGTGCGGGAAGTACTGAGTCAATCAACTTGACTCCATTTTTTAGGTGTGATTAAATACCGCGCGGCTTACCAAAATATTGGTTAATAAATGCAATGTTTATGGATGAATATACATTTGAAATTTCATAGTAGAATTAGGTTTTTTTTTATAAAAAAATACGTTATAAATCCTCTGTACTGTACTCCGAACACTCCACTAATCCGAACACAAGATACATGTTTGCTCTATTCAAACAAATGACGGATCACTTTCTATGACCATCTGTGTTTGCTTTTGCAGGGGAGCAAGTGAGGATATTGAGTTACAACAAAAGCGGGGAGTGGTGCGAAGCCCATTCTTCTTCCAACCAGGTGGGATGGGTGCCCTCCAACTACGTGACCCCTGTCAATTCCTTGGAGAAGCATTCTTGGTATCACGGACCCATTGCTAGGAATGCGGCTGAATATCTTTTAAGTTCAGGTAAACACTAATTGGATGTTGTGGTTTCTTATTTACATATTTTAGGTGATTACGTCGTACCCTTTCGAAACAGGTGACATCGTCATTGGGTTATTGTATACAGGGTTATTCACGTTATTCGACACGGAGCATTATGGCTAAAGTATTTGATAAAAAAGAAAATAATAATTTGGGATGGATAGAGACCCATAAAGGCTACATTTTAAAAATATTTTCATGTTATACAGGGTGTCCCAAAAGCACTATATGTATCAAAGTTATGTTTTTTTAAATGGAACACCCCGTATATTATTGCATATTCAGATTCCTTGGTGAATTCTAGTGCGACTTTATGTATCATACATGGGACCTAGAGCGAACCGTTTAGGTGTAAATCGCCATTTTCGGTATAAGTAGATATCAGGAAAAAATTGAATATCGCAAAGATTATAAAATTTGGAAGGCTGTGACTTTGCTGTATCACTAAGCGTAAAATGGGTCAACTTTGATGAGACTGTAAAATTTAAATTACGTTTATGCTTGGAGAAATCGGTCAATGAATTAAGGAAACTTAATCAGCGATAACTTGATTTTTTCAAATGGGAATGCCTAATTTTTTTTATACGGTTAAACGTAGAATCTGATATGCTTTCTAATGATATAAGGTTGTGAATATCAATTTCTGGTAGTTTTAATTTAATTTTAAATTTTCAAACAAATCGGCGATTTTCAATTTTCCTACCTATTTATAAGCAACGTAGCAGGCCATAAAATATAAAGAAGGACCTGTTCAGGTAGAAGAAAACAACTAACTTAGTTGAAAAATACACACTAACTAGACTAAAGGGACAAGATTATAAAAATTCCTTACAACAAATCAACTCTCCCAGAAACAACTGCGATAACATTTCTAAGGTGAAAGAGAAGCTGAAGTATGGCAGTAGTAGATATTTTTTACAGTCTACTGGCTACCGCAATTTACTAGAGGTTAAAAATTTCCAAGACAATTAAAACCCTGATATGAAACAGAAACAACCAGCGACTGTTGCTCCAGCACGCAACTATCAATCATATGTAATGGTGTAAAAAAGTACTAATTTGCGTCGAAGTCGATACCTCTGACTGGAGCCCTTCTATTTCTCAATATCTATTAGCAATATTGCAAAAAAGGAATACTGACAAATCAGATTTAAATTTTCTTCCATTTAAGTTATGTTTTATAATTTGAACAAATTTTAATTCATTCTTCACTTTCTGCGATCTTGCTAATAGGTACTGAAGAATTTTCAGAACTCCAGTCAGAGGTACTTTTAACTTGAGTTTTGACAGAATTGCGTACTTTTTTATATCATTAAATGTGAAATTTTATTATGATAATGATAAACTGCTTACAACATTCTCTAGTAGTTTTTATTTTATTTCAAAATTTTTAATGGTTTTGGAAATTGCCAATCTCTAGTACAGTGCAGTAGCTAGTAGGCCGTGAAAAAATCCATTTCTGCCATACTCCAGCTTGTCTTTGACCAAAGATATGTTGCCGCCGTTGTTTCTGGTTAGACTTTGTTTGTTGTGTGTATTTTTCAGCTAAGTTAGTTGTTTTCTTCTACCTGAACAGGTTTTTGTTTATATTTCATGGCCTGCTACTTTGCTTATAGGTAGGCAAATTGAAAAACGCCGATTTGTTTGAAAACTTGAAATTAAATTAAAACTACCAGAGATTGATATTCACAACCATATATCATTAGAAAGGTTATCAAATTCTACGTTTAATCGTATAAAAAATTAGGCATTCCCATTTGAAAAAATCAAGTTATCGCTGATCGAAGTTTCCTTAATAAACGTCACTTAAATTTGACAGTCTCATCAAAGCGGGCGCATTTTATGCTTAGTAAGACGGCAAAGTCACAGCTTGCCAAATTATACAATCTCTGCGATATTCAATCTTTTCCTGATATCTACTTATACCGAAAATGGTGATTTACACCTGAACGGTCCACTTTAAGTCCCATGTATGATACATAAAGTCACACTAGAATTCACCAAGGAATCGGAATATGCAATAATGTACGGTGTGTTCCATTTAAAAAAACATAACTTTGATACATTTCGTGCATTTAGGACACCCTGTATAACATGAAAATATTTTTAAAATATAGCCTTTGTGGGTCTCTATCCATCCGAATTTATAATTTTCTTTTTTATCAAATACTTTAGCCATAATGCTCCGTGTCGTGAATAACCCTGTATATGTTACGCCGAATTGGCGTAATTGCCGATTTCACACATTCGGCATTTTTTTGCCGAATACGTGAATTAGGCAGCAGCGTTGCTCATTTCATGTAATAGGCAAAATAATAACCCAATACACGAAATAGGCACACAATCTTTTGCCGATTACGTGAAATAGGCAACCAGTATAACAACACAAATCTAACCGTGTTCTTTTCATATTGTAGGTTATGTTTATATTGTAGGTTATGTTTTTGTTTACTTAGTGGTTGTTTGGCTATTAGGAATGCAAAATATTGACTTTTATAATAAATTTGTTGTGAAATTAATACATAAAGATGACTTAAACCGGTAAATCTAGTCAGGTGTGGAGTGATGAATATGAAAAAAGTGTAATGACTATATGTATAGAAAAAATACATGTTTTTTTATTTTTTTAATAAAATTCTGAAAACTATAGGCTTTTTATCTTTTATTAAATAGTTTTTGATCGTGGAAGGTCGCATAGTGGCCGCGATATGGTCCGGGAGGTGGCCTCAAATTTCATCGGACCATTAAACTGAGGCTGGATTTTTTAATATAGAATTTCTTAATGTAGATGGGAAATGATATCTATGTTAGCTGGTCCAGACCCGTCACCTAAGATTGTTCTGGGAGCATGAATTTGAACGTTGTTTTCGTGGTGTTATTGTACGTTCTTATTTTAGGAATAAACGGTAGTTTTCTTGTGAGAGAATCTGAAAGCAGTCCTGGCCAAAGAAGCATATCGTTGAGGTACGAGGGTAGGGTGTATCATTATAGGATAAATGAAGACTCTGAAGGGAAGGTTTTTGTAACAGCAGAAAGCAAATTCAACACCTTAGCGGAACTAGTAAGTACTACTATTTACTAATAATTATTTAAGGTATAATTATGCTATAATCCTTACTCACTATACAGTATTTATTCAACTTCAACTGAATCGATGGAGTTATTCTTATACAGGGTGACCGACGGGAACTGGACGTTTTTCAAATGGTTAGTATAACGCCGTTAGCGGTGGTAGGGAGGGGATTCAGGTATCAGTCGCCTTGTTGTATAATGCCATTTTAGTAGCTATGTAGCAGTGGACCGTAGGGCACCGTATGTTCGCTTATGACGCGTATGCTGGAAATGCTGAGTCAGTCATGGCCGCGCAGCGACTGTTCCGCGTTCATTTTTTTCTTGGACGCCACGATATTATTCCAAGCCGCAATACCATTCTCAGATGGGTTAACAGTCTGAGAACAACAGGAATGATTGTGAAGAAAAAGCCACCTGGTCTCACGAAGATAGCGAGGACGCCAGAAAACATCGAGCGGGTGAGACAAGCGCTTACTCGGAGCCCTCAACGGTCTGCACGAAGACACGTGCGTGAATTAAACCTAAGTCGTGAATCAGTGCGCATGATATTGAAAAAATATTTAGCGTTTCATCCTTACAAGATGTGTATTGTTCAGCAGCTTAAGCCAACAGATTATGAGCAACGAGAAGATTTCGCCATTCGAATTCAAATGCTGCTTGGAGACCATGAAAGTACAGTAATTGTCATGAGTGATGAAGCTCATTTTCATTTAAGCGGAGAGATAAACAAACAAAATTTCCGATTCTGGTCTCCAGGTGGCTTTTTCTTCACAACCATTCCTGTTGTTCTCTGACTGTTAACACATCTGAGAATGGTATTGCGGCTTGGAATAATGTCGTGGCGCCCAAAAGATTGAAATGAACGTGGAACAGTCGCTGCGCGGCCGCGCCGTGACCGACTCAGCATTTCTAACATACGAGTCATAAGCGAACATACGGTGCTCTACGGTCCACTGCTCCATAGCTACTAAAATGGCATTATACAGCAAGGCGACTGATACCTGAATCCCTTCCCTACAACCGCTAGCAGCGTTATACTAACCATTTGAAAAACGTCCGGTTCCCTGTACTACAGGGTAGTATTTGAACTTAGAGGAACTAAACAGATTTTGTAGTCACACAGATAACTTTTTTTTGTTATAATGATTTCTACAATCCGTCCTTATGTGAAAGGTGAACACATACTTATACTAAATCTGAAAAATACTGATTAAGAAACTATTGTGCATACTTTATTTTTGAGCTGCATCTACACCATTTGTGTATGAAAACTATGGCTCGTTTGTGACGATGACAGTTTTTCTGCTTTCACGTTTTACAACCCTAAACAACACTAAAAGCTTCTATTGATTATAATTTCTTAATTTGTTTCTTATTATTTTGACATATTCTGAAAGATTTCATGTACTGTCAAGCATATTATATCGCCGTTGACAATACGTAAGGCGTATCTGAATTCTGAATGTCAAAAAAAAATAAAAAACCTTCACATAAAAACTGTGTTCTATCTCTTCAAATAAAAAAGATAATAGGGATGACGAAGTATGAGGAAACACTTCGGTATACGAGGGTTGCTCTATATCTACGTCAATCCACCAGTACGCAGACAGCTGTTTCACGCTTATTAGCTATCATCAGTGCGGTAGGTCGACTGAGTAACCCTCGTATATCGAGTGTCATATGGAGTTGGCATAGAAGCGCGCTTATCTGGTTAGGTGAAGCGAATGCGCCTTTGCGTTCCTTTGGTTTGCCGTTACCTCCGGCACCGTACATTAACAAAGACCAGTAGGGCCACTCGGCGTGCCGACTTTGATGTGCGTATCACAAACGCGAGCCGCCTCGATTTTAGAGGGGTGCCGTCCCGTTTACTTACAGGGAATCCGAGGCTGTGCGTTGGGCGTTGGGCGTCGACGTTCACTTAACTTCTCATACGGGGGTCAATAGAAATGAGTTCTATAGTATAGATAGAATATAATTTATTATTCAATAAACCATTCAACTGAATTGACAATACATACCATTAGTTCCTTGAAATATAAATGATAAGATAATGAAAGGGAATAGTACTCTAACAACATATTTTGTCTATATCGAATACATTATATACAAAACTTAACAACTTCCTTAAAAAACAAAGAACACGGCAATAAGGCAAAAAAGAGTACGAATACTGGAAGATACAGACACGTTTTTATACATTTTATACTTGGTTTTATTTTCTGTCTTGATTATTATTTAATGTCAATAATTAAATTTGGTCCCTAAATATATTCGCACTCTAATATAATATAGGAATACAAAATATTCATAGAGTCACCTAAGCTAAGCTAGGTATGCGCTCTGAATGGAAAATGAAAAATGTGGGTGTTCTTTAGTGATTTCGTCCGCCATTTTCATCCTGGCCATTGAAGAGTACAGAAGACCTTGTTGCTGGCCAACGCCATTATTAATTTATGAATGATTTCAATACCATGGGGTTATAAACCCTAAAAATATGTGTGTCTTGTTTCTTTGAATACCGATAAGTTATATCGTGTGATTGCTGTAATTTTGCTATGAACATGTCCTATTTGTACAGCATGCTTCCATATTTTTTATAACGTCTTCAGAACAGAAAATATGTCTGACCTCATAATATACGTATATGTATTTTAATGTAAGGTTGTCATATTTATGGGTACCGACGAACCCTAATGCCCGTGTCCAATTTTCACATCTAAAAACAATATTTATTTTTTAAATTTTACCGAGACAAATCTGCTAGTATAAGTTAATAAACTAGCTTACCCAGTTTCCTCTTTCGGAAATTGAAAAAACGATTTTCCCATTCCTTGTTTGCTGTTGCAGCTATATACAGAACATGTCGCCGGCATTTTTTTGCGAAATACCCGTGATTCCAATACGCTCAATATACACACAAACTACTTATTTAGGCACCCCGGTAGATCCGACCGATTGTGTCGCGTGTTAGGTGAAATGACCCTGTAAACCACAACTGTTAGCGTTCGGCTACTGCGCGAGATCACCGGGCGCCAGAATTCGCCAGCTTGCGTAGTATCCGAGAGCAGAGCGGGAAAGACAACATTGGGGGCGGAGCTTAGAGTGACCCTACTTGTCTTTGATAATGTACGGTGCCTCAGGGTACCAGATGGCGCACAGGCAGATCTTTTCTGCCGCCTACTCTCAACACCCGGTATATTTGAAGCGAATTTTTATAAGAACCAGCGTATACGACCCTTTTTCTCTGTTTTTAGGTTCATCACCATTCGATGTTATCTGACGGTCTGATAACGCAGTTGTTGTATCCGGCACCGAAGCATAATAAACCTACCGTGTTCCCTCTAAGCCCCGAACCGGACGAATGGGAAATTGACAGGACTGACATTGTGATGAAACATAAGTTGGGCGGTGGCCAGTATGGTGATGTGTACGAGGCTGTTTGGAAAAGGTTTGTAGTGAGCAACTGGTCACTGTCAAAACCGATACCAATTTAGAAATAGCCAAAGTGATAAAGTCGACTAGTGGTGGAATTTAGAACCCAGTGGTGTATGTGTGCCCATGGTAACCAGATTCTTTTAGCATGCATATGTACCAACTCAGAGAGAATGAAATCAAAACACAGAAATGTTATGATATGGTTTTTTTATTATTTGTTTCTTAACATTTGTTTTGTATTTATTAATCATGAAAGCTGAGTGTTTATGTTATGATTTTATTACTTGATTCTTGTATTTATCAAATCATGAGTGCTTTGTATTTCATATATTTTACTGGTGAAGAAGATATGTTAAAATATACGATTCAAAATGTCTTAATAATAGTGTTAAACTGGCTCTTGTCATTGATATGGTATAATAAAGAAATGGTTATAAACATTCACAGTCTAAATGATAAATAATAATAATAATAATAACACACTATATATACATACACTGCGCAAAATACCGGTGTGCCGTGCGGCGGCGCACATCTTAGCCGCCAGAATGCAGAAGGCAGTCATCCTTGGGTCCCTTCGTCTACTTAGGGCGCACGATTCGCGGACCCAATGATTGCTCACCTCACGGTGTGAGGAGTAGTCATTGGGTAATGGAACAGCAGCTCGGTGTGTCGGAGCCCGGGCTGCACTTTTTGTTTTTTGAGATTTATAATACATGGTGGATAAATACACCCAAACCCCATCAAGCTGCAAGCTCCAGGACCTATAATATCTAGAGTAGACGGAAATCAGAGACCCAATGCCATATAGTATCGTCTCAAAAGCAGGATGTATAGTATACATTGTGAAACACCCTACAAATTGTAGCCTGACCACATTAGTTAATAATACAAACTCAAAAGACAACATATCTGCAGATATTCGTGAAAAAGACTCAAAAACCCTTTTGTTGAAATTTTGGTCTCCAGCTTGTTACATTTTTCAAAAACCATCCCCTCTCGTAATTAATAAACAAACTATCAACAAAACTATGGCAACGATTACCACAACCCACAACTTTATTTATTTAAGTTTCAAGTGACAAAACCCAAAAGCATCACAAAACAGTAGCTTTAGTCACAGAATGATAGGAAAGGAAGGAAGCATTACAGAACAGTAGTTGAATCACAGATTGAAAATTAATATGGAACTATTTACTGTATGAAAAATCACTCATGATCTGACAAATATCAAAATATCTGAACAATATAGGATGTAGTAATAATCAAATACATCACTTATCTTAACTTCATCGACTAATTACACTCATACTCAGATATTACATTTTTTATAAATCATCTGTCGATGACATCAATGTCAAACTGTTCAGTGATTCAAACATAGCTGAACTCAAGGCCAGGCTGGCCAGGTCAAACAGAGGGCATTCTAGAACGCGGCGTTACGGCGTTCTGTCTGTCTGACCGGGCCTTTACAGTACCGTTCCTCTGTACCTGAAAGTCATAGGACTATATTGGAAAATTTAAACTTTATAAAGTGTTTCACTACTTACCGCAACACCAATCTAAGTAACCATTACATCAAGTCTGAGGTGTATGATTGATTAATATCTAACCAACAATACTACGCAGCTAATGGGCAAGTAGTCGATGCTGCAAACACACAAAAAAATACTAGACTCACCGGCACGAAAAACAGAACACTTGAAATTTCATGATTAATTTTTAAAATATAATTTTTGTAATGTTTCATTGTCCTAAACACTTACCCACAAGCAAAACATCAATTATTCATGAATTTCTAACACTAATCAGCCGTTTATTTGAAAAATAAAACTGGGTTTGATAAAAAAGTTACCAAAATGAAAATTGTATAATTGTATCACTCAAAACGACATAGTTGGCCATGGGTCTTTTATTACTTTAAATAAATTTGACTGACGTTTGTCAAAGTTTTACTGTATTTAGCAAGTTGTTTACAAGTTTTGCTGCGTTTATTTAAGCTAAAAATGTGCTGTTAGTTCCCAAACCGCGGCTGGTATGGTTGCGTTGATTCAAGACGGAAGAAGTGAGCGATATGTGGCACAACGTTATCATGCCGTATCAAATAGCACTGTGCTCCGTATTTATGCACGTTTTTTGGAAACTGGATTTTACACTCTACCCCTGCGCGTATTGAACGGAGAAAACTTCAAACCTTGTTGATATAGAGCAAAGAACTGGTTGTCGTTCATATTATATTGTACTTCTGAAGCAAATATCTAAAATATGAAATACAGAACAATATTTAACGTGGTCTAAGATATATATTTTTTATTTTTAGGTATAATATGACTGTTGCTGTGAAAACTCTTAAAGAAGATACTATGGCTTTGAAAGATTTCCTGGAGGAAGCTGCCATTATGAAGGAAATGAAGCATCCAAATCTAGTCCAGGTTTGTAATATGAAAATAGCGGATTCCAAAGAGCTGTGAATCGGGCATTACATTGAGACATAATAATAATAATAAAACAAAGTTACTTTTGTCCCCCTCATTATGCCGGTCTTAGGCCTTACACCAAACACATTTGCACAACACCTTGAACTGTTAGGCCTGAACGAAAATTTACAGAAATTGTTCCAAAAGTCTTTAATCCGGAAGACCTGTAATATAAAACGATCATTCCTAAATTCCGATCAATAATAGTTCGGGTGTTGACTTGGCACAGCCCGTCAACACTTGTCGCTGCCGCAATTATGCAAGAGGAACTTAGAATGTCAGAATAATAATAATTTTTACAAATTAAAACAGGCGAAGAAATGAAAACTCGCACAGAAAGGATGTTCCTTGTGTGTGGGTAGTACCACCGACTATTAAATCAATAGTCGGTGGGTAATACACTATACAATACCATAAAAAAATCTTAATAAAGATAATAATGAAGACTTTTTACGTAGTCCTGAGAATTGTCTGATATATGTATGTGTATAGTCACCTTTGGGATATAAGTACACTATATTAAGGTATAAATATGTTTTACATGGAAAACAAAACAGAAATGCAGCACATGGGTAGAAATTCCCTTTCACATTTAGTAATTTGATTAATATATACCTTCGATCATATATAACTAGATAAGTAATGGTAGCTATTCAACACAGTGATTGTTTGCTTGCATCATCTTAGTGGATTTTGTAAACATCCAAGACGTTTACCCTAGACAGGACATAGGCGGGTGCATATATATTTGAAAGGGGGTCACGAACTTCTATCTGAGATTGATATGTAAATGTGTTCAGTGTCGTCAGTCCGCCTTTAACAAAACAGTATATTGAATATGGGAGTTGATTGTTAGCTCTGTTACATCAAAATAGTTACGAATGAAGCACTATACAAAACAAACATTTTATTAATCCTTTAAAAGTAATAAATTAGCTAACAGTTGAGGACAAAAAAGTCAATGAAATCATCATAGTATATCACTCAACAATAATAGATATAATTTGTGTTATAAACAAAGACAGCAGAATGCAAAAGGATATAGAGTGATAGATAATCTTTATTGGTTCCAAATAACCGTATAGAACTTATCAAAAGAATAAGACAAATTACATACATAAATTAAAATTAATGAAAACATACAAAAATGTATACTCTTCCATATATTCGTCAAATTGTGTACAATACATATTCACATTAAAGGTTCAACACTACTTCATATGAAACAAAAGTAAATAAACTGAGCAGTTATCACAGTACTAGTTGATCATTCAAGAATCCTTGCAATCATAGTATGCCTTACCAAACGGAAAGTTTCTGATTATGAATTTCAATATATTCAGTGGAGTAGTACAGAGTACAGACAACTATTTTGAACATTTTCAACTAATAAGCTACTTCACTTTTCTGATGATTAGACATTGTAAGCTGCCTTCAGCAAAATTTTTTATTTTTGAAGTAGGTGTGTATGTCCTAAGTTAGAACTTACATCAGCTCGTGCCTTACCTATTTCAAGATTATTCATCTACAAGCCATACTTCTCATTGATTTTTAAATAAAATGGTTTTTGGTGAATATTTCTGAGCCTTTCAACTGACTTCAACTTAGAGGTTTCATGGTGAAATCTTAAACTAAAATATTTTTTTAAAACAAGTTTTGTTAGATCAAGACAGTGCTCCTGATCAGATAAATGATTGTCAAATGTGTCAAAAACTGTATGAGGTAGATTCCTCATTGCATGATGTAACAAAAAGTCGGTACTTTTAAAAATCGTGGACTCAGTTTTTTAAAAGATAACTGGACTTTGAGATATTTTTCCGCAGATTTACAAATATTTATAGTAAACTGAGATGCATTATTTGTTAACTGCCCATATGCTTTTTTCAAATGGAAACTTGATAAAGGAACGTCAGGCGCTAAGAGACTGTTGCAAGCACATACCGTAAAGTTACGCCACTGCAAATATGACATAAACATTACTTACGTGTGACAAGATCGACCCTCACCCGGTATATGTTCCTTTTTGCACAGAGAACAGGTTCCAACCATTGTTTTTAATCACAATTTGCACAATACTTCTCAAAACACACCAACGTAAACAAAGATTAAATCGTTAAATGTCGCCTAAACGCTGGCCGGTTAACCTCTGTCTCTTTCTTCGTTGACAGACAAAGCGCGCCAAATTTAAAATTTACCAATGTATACGCGAGTTGACGCTTATGTGCATCTATCCCTCTCTTGGACTCGGAACTATCCTCTGCATAATTTATCTAGTTATATATGATCGAAGATATATACTTTGTTCAAAATCAAGTTATACATACATACGGAAGGAACCTTTACAGACTGCATTGAGTAACTACATTACAGTGTTACTTCAAATTCTTATTCTGTGCACATAGTATGCTGTGCGTAGTAATGAAATTTTATATTCATGGCAACTGAAGTTGTATGCCAAGTACCAATTCACAGCATTATTTCCATAATTTTATGCTGTTACAGCTTTTTGTAGATCATGTATTTGTACATCTCATATCATGATATTACAAATATCCATTACACCCCGGTTTTGTTGTAGCCGTAGTCATTAAATATGGAGTCAATTAGGAAGTCAGCTTGATATCTCCCACGCATTATCGTAATCTCTCACTTCGTATAAAAAACACATCTGAAAAATACACAACTCAAAAATTATATTTTTTCTTAGGTTTTCTTGATTTGTCATATAACAATGTCTTTAATAGGTGTTTGTTCTTTTTAAACCGGTTTGCCTTTTATACATTCATAAGAGTATCGTCAAATAAATTTGCAATAAAGTTAGAATATTGGGGAGAGCACTGTTACATTTTGAGGGACCTCAGATTTTTCATAATCATGTTTTATTTTATTATTTTTTTTTGTATAATGAGGAATCAGATATTCCTAAGGATTTAGAGAACAAGGTTGAAAAAATTTTGTAATTATCTCCATTAATAGAAAAGTTATAGTCCTTCAAAGTTTGAATTGGCGTATCGTCCGCGCGAAGCCGCTGTGACGTCACACGTCACACGACACAACGCAAGCCTGTGTATGCCCTGTCGAGGATGCTGCTCCCGCAAGCCACCGCGCCACCGCCGGCCTCCTCGTTCATGTTGTTATTCCTTGTTTTCAGTAGGGTAGGCGACGCCGACGGTGACAAAACAATACACTGCAGTTTATTGGTACTTGTATTATTAGAATATGTCTAGCAGACCGAGAAAAACCACCATAAAAATACCAAACAAATATTTCAATGGATAGACTATTATGAATACAAAAAATTGAGTTTTGTGTTTTTAGTAATACTGTGTGAAAATTTAATTGAAATCAATCCTATAGTTTCCTAGTTACACCATACAGAATGATCAGAAGCAATACTGTCGCATGTATACATACATCAGAAAATTCTAAGTCGACGATCCGTAATAGCCAAGGTAATGTTCGGATGCACCTAAAAAAGTGTATTATGACGCTAGGCCTTTCTTTCACAGGTTAGTGAACGGCCTGTTATGAATACAATAATTTTTCAGCTTTACAACCCCCACCCCCCAACCACCCCAAGATCACCCCCATCCAAAAAAGTAGAAAATGATCTAAAACGCCTAAAAACAAAGTTTGAGGAACATTTAAAATTTTTGGTTTTTTGCTAATTACTCCACCGCCCATGCACCGATTTTCAAACTTATAAGAACATTACCTACTACTACCCCACAGCATATCGCTGCCAAATTTCATAACAATTCATGCAGCGGTTACTGAGATTACGTGGCTATAAATACGCGTACAGACAGACCGATGGAAATGAGTTGTGTGGATTTTCATTATGTAGACATCATAAAACACCCAAAAAGCGTATTATCCCAAAATCGAAAATTTTCACGATCACAATACTCCCCTCACCTATCGGTGTGGGAAGTAAAAGTCCATAATAATGTCATCCACTGTAGGAAGATTACTAGAATCACCACGAACCTAACCTTCCTCCATGCTTCAAAAATATACTGGCGTCTGCCCGTTACAACAAACACCTTCGCCGTTCCACTCAAGTCTAAATGTCGCATACTGTACAGCGCAGCGTATGCATAGCAGAGTCCCGACCAAACTGTGGCTGCCGCGAACAAATAATAACATGTGACGTCATACAGATTTTCACCTCCGCGGTCGCTTTACGCAAATATAAAATTACAGAACTCCGCCGTTTTTTGGAATATTCAGATAATTTTTTCGACGTTCTTCAAGTGAAGAAATAGACTATCAGATAATAATGAATTTTCCAAATTTTATTTTTTTGGAAACTTCTCCATTCTACAAAATTAGTAGTTTCTTTATGTAAGTTCTTTTTCGCTTCATGGACATACTTTTTATATTTCTCGCATAAAATATTTTACCCAATGCCTTGACTTCTTCGTTAAACAACACCTTTTTGTCCTTATTTCTTTAAACCGCAACCTTTTTAAGATGTCAAGAATTTGCTTGTACTGTAATTTGGGGACTAGAGCTTGACAATGAGTGGGAAATACTAAGTTAATCTACTTGACCATTTTTTACACAAGATTACTTGCTATGTATAGTGCTTATATTTCTAAAGGCCCGGTCAAACAGAGAACGCGGCGGTCCGGCGTTCTCTAACAATGCAATGGAACGCTGTAACGCGGCGGTCTAGAACGCGGCGTTCGGCGTTCCATTGTATTGTTAGAGAACGCCGGACCGCCGCGTTCTCTGTTTGACCAGGCCTTAATTCTGTGTTCATAATTTTGACAGCTGATGGGTGTCTGCACAAGAGAGCCCCCGTTCTATATAATAACGGAGTTTATGAGCAAGGGCAACCTGTTGGACTATCTGAGAACAGGCAACAAGGAACAGATCAACGCGGTGGTGTTGATGTATATTGCGACGCAGATAGCCAGCGGGATGAACTATTTAGAGAGTAGGTGTTTTATACATAGGGACCTGGCTGCCAGAAATTGTCTGGTGGGGGAGAACCACTTGGTGAAAGTTGCTGATTTCGGATTGGCCAGGTACGTTGTCAAATAGGCTCGTTCAGCATATTTTTTTATTGCATATTCTAAAAGGGCGTATTGAGTTTAGCAGCTGTGCAAAATTTCAGAATTTTCTGAGCACGATTTCATACTCTAAAAAATTATCAAAGTGCTGCAAATCGAAAACGCGCGGCACTTGCGAGTGTGTGACAGTGACGTCACTACACCTGTCCGACCGGCGCGGCGCGGCATCTTGGCCACGCATTGTACGGGTGCTTGGTAAATAATAACGCTGCAATGCATCCTACTTGCTATGCAAGCTTTGCGAACTGCATACGCATCTATTGGATAATTTATTTAATTGTTTCATCGACACTGAATATTTACCAAGCTATTTGAATTCGTTGATACTGAGTATAATAATGGAAGGAGGACAGATGAAGAAAAATTATAAATATTGTATGGTTCCCCAATGTGAAAATACGACAGTGACCACTCCTGATGAATTTTTTATTAGTTTGCCACGAAATATAAAAATCAGGAAATTGTGGCAGAGAGCTATGCGTAGGAATGAATTTGTGAGCAATAAGTCAACAAAGTGCTCTGTGAGGACCATTTTAATGTAAGTATTTTTATAACTAAGTGAATTGTATTATTATCAAGAATCCGCATTTGTGAATGCCATTCTAAAGGTATGTTGACGTCAGTTGTTAGCAGATTTTGCTGGTACTGGTACACTAAAACGTAAGAGATACAAGTAGATTTTTTTAATCCAAATACTGAACTAATCATATACCTAACAATTATAAAAGCATTGGAGAAATCAATTCTCATTGATATGTGGAACGTGTAAAAGGCTGTTTTCAGTCCTTTGATGTAACCAAAATTCATATGTATTTTGATTATGTAGAAAAAATTGTTTTATATTATCTAGTTCTTTGTGTCTCACATTTCTGTATTTTGGGTAGAAAATCGTGGATACTTAGCCTACAAAATATCCCTACTTCAAATGTGTATCTCAGTCTTGTATATTTTGTTTAAATTTGAGGAAGATGTTGAAAATTACATGTGTTACAAATTAATGAAAGATGTAAAACTCAAGATGAAACCGGAAGTAGTTCCGCACATTTTTGTTTGTCAAAAAGACCAACACGCTAGAGATCCTCGGAATGTTTTCCTTAAGACAACGAAAATGAGATTTAGATGAACCTAGTACCAGCACAAAAAAAAAATCGATGTTCGTCACCAAGCAGCGAATCTATTATAGCACCAATGTTTCGCAAGTAGAACTAGAATGTACTGAAGACAACGAGAGAGGGAACGTTGGAAGACAGATAAGTGAGTCCAGGTCAATATAAAGGCCAAAGTTATATTAAAATATGTTGAGTGCAATATACTAAGGCAGCCACTAAGGGAAGGCAGAAACAAATGCCATTAAAACATATCCCAAAATAATGTTACTCCTTAACCAGTGGTTCGAGTTCGGATCATCCAACAAGGAACTTGTAGAAAAGCGAACTGCTTTTCTTATACAAAATAATCCGAAAATTTATATCGGGATACCCAGTCACTCATTTTGAGTTTTGAGAACTACCGATAAAATGACTGTAGAAGAATCTGGATTTTTGAATGTGTTAGAAAAAACCACCCGATCAAACAAAACATAGCGTCAACCAAAGCACTTGAACGTATTATAAACGTATGCTGAGCGCTGTCGCTGTACAGCCGCCAGCCAGTCTGGGCTCGCCGACAGACCCAATGACGTCACAACGATGAATTTTGAGCGCATGAAATATTTTAATCTTTGAAGGCGCGTAACTTTTTCAATTCTCATCCAATTAAGTTGAAATTTTTTTTGTATGTTATATGTAAGTAGTACTTCATGAAAACGCGCATAAATATGGTTATTGGAATTTCACTGAGCGACCCTATTATTGAAAAAGCCAGAGAGCATTATTTTCCAGTTTTTATCTGCTTTGTGGACTATTCTAAAGCTAAATTCAGATGCACACGACATCCGACATACGACACACGACGAACTGATTCTGTCGTATAATCTAAAATGTATCCATTCACATGAGACGACTGAAATTTTCGTACGAAATTTGGTTACAAACTTGGGGAATTTGTATTTTCATAGTTGGTACCTATTAAAGTTAAAGCAAGTCTGCCCTGAAAAAATAGGTTGGCGAACACAATACATTCTACTGAGCCGTGGACCAATTATTTGAAGCAAAGATTTAAATGCATTACTTGGCATTCGCAAATAATTACAATAGTTTTCTGTGTCAGTTAGCTTCATCTCCTGCAACAGATTATGGTAGGTACGCTCCTTGCTTCTTTCTTTTTTTAAAAATGTCTCGAACACAAATTCTTCGCGTTCTTCCTCTTTTCTTCATTTTTATCCATAAGAGGGATAAAAGTAAAATATTTATTGAATTTACGTATTGCGCTCGCTGAATTGTCATTTTCGAATACATATGCATGGAGATTGTCAGATGTCAAAAATTACATACGACATCGGATAAAAAGTTAAAATATTTTCAACTGATCCGACCCTCGCTCGTATGAAAGTTAAAATCATCGGACATTTAGTTTGGCGCCAATCCATTTTGAATATTTCAACCAATAGGAGCAGTTTCGTACCGTCGTATCGTCGGACGTCGTGTGCATCTGAATTTAGCTTAAGGCGTTTGATAACGTAAAGTGGCCTAAACTGTGGGAAATCCTCATCTCTATGGGAGTTCCTTGCCACTTAGTATTTCTCGTACAGCAACTCTATGCGTCTAGCTCGGCTCGTGTTAAGAATTGATGGTAACCTGTCTGGACAAACAGCAACCAGAAAAGGAGTTCGTCAGGGATGTGACAGTGACAACTGGAATGGCGGTATAACTATTGGCAGAAGCAAAATATCCAACTTAAGATTTGCTGACGATACAACCCATATTGCTGCTTCTCAGAAAGAACTAGTAGCTCTATTGAACATTTTAGAACAACACAGTGCAGCGTATGGTCTTGGTATTAACTACAACAAGACCAAGGTTATGATCGTACATAGAGGGCACGATAATCATCGAGAAATAAAGTCAGTAGGCCGTTGTGAAGTAGTTGAGAGTTTTGTGTACCTCGGTTCTTTGATCGACAATTCGAGTAGCTGTGAAAATGAGATTCGACGGCGCATTCGACAGGCACGTGTGGCCATGACAAAGCTTACTAAAATATGGCGTGACCATAACATCGCTAAAGCTACCAAAATGTCGCTGGTTCAGTCTCTTGTGTTCTCCATATTTTTGTATCCATCGGAACCTTGGACTGTTAAAAAGGCAGATCGAACTCACATAGATGCTTTTGAAATGTGGACGTGGAGGAGAATGCTGAGAGTTCCTTATACCGCCCATCGAACTAACGTTTCCATACTGGATGAGCTCCGTAGTCCAAAGAGACTATTCTCCATTGTGTCGACGAGAATAGTTTACAATCTTCGGACATATTCACAGATGCTATAATATGGAGAAACTTATAGTTCAGGGTCATGCCCCGAGTGTGCGGCGCCGTGGCCGTTCCCCTACACGCTGGGTGGATACGACTAAACAGTTGCTGAATATGAGTGTCAAGAGCACCACTGCACTGACAGTAAATCGCGAACGATGGCGAGCCACAGTGTTCAAAACTGTTAATGATATTCGTGCCGGCAATACTCTAGCTCCGACGTAAATAATTGAACCCACCGACATGTAACAAAAAAATCTATAAAACATTTAAATTTGGCATTTTTGCGAAAATTAAATAAATATCTCTACAGACATACATCTAAAATGTCTTGAACCTTTTAGGCAAAACAAAAAAATTTCGTAAATTTTTTTAAACGGATCCATTTTCGAATTTTTTTGGTACATTTTGTTAATAATAATAATAATAGACTTTATTGAATCATACAGAGATACACTCCAAATGGCGGAGTTCACTACAATAATGCTCTTCCACTCAACCATATAGCACATACTATACTTGAATTTCGTTAAAGCAATTCCCTGTGGCTTCTGATGGTCCATTCAGTGTCATACTTGCTCTGGTGTTATCCGCTTATCTTTGTCTGTTCCACTGTTATTCACTTTCAGGAATGTGCACTGGAAGCCACGAAGTCCACAGCCCTCCATCTACCTGAATGTTACTCAAATTTTAGGATAATTTTCACTCAGCAAATTTTGACGTTCTCATAATGTTTCAGATTGATGAGGGATGATACCTATACCGCACATGCCGGAGCGAAATTCCCAATAAAATGGACGGCGCCTGAAGGGCTTGCTTACAACAAATTTTCCACGAAATCGGATGTTTGGGCCTTTGGGATTTTGTTATGGGAGATCGCCACTTATGGTATGTCACCTTATCCTGGCGTAGATCTGACCGACGTTTACCACATGCTGGAAAAAGGGTAAGCAGTTTTATTTAATTTTAGGTGGTGCTTTCTAAGTCGCGGCATAATGGAGAATTTTCCTAAAAAATAAAATTTTGAAAATTCATTATTATCTAATAGTCTATTTCTTCACTTGAAGAATGTCGAAAAAATCATCTGAATATTCCAAAAAATGGCAGAGTTATTCAATTTTATATTTGCGTAAAGCGACCGCGGCGATGAATTGTCGTATGACGTCACATCACATGAATCGTTCGCTGCAGCCACAGTCGGGAGCCGGGACTCCGCTATGCATACGCTGCGCTGTACGGTGTGCGACATTTAGACTTTAGTGGAACGGCGGAGTGTTTGTTGTAACCGGCAGATGCCAGTATATTTTTGAAGTATGAAGGAAGGTTACGTTCGTGGTGATTCTAGTAATCTTCCTAAAGTGGATCTCGACATAATCATGAACTACATAACGGAAATCCATACAACTCATTTCCGTCGGTCTATCCGTCTGTCGGTCTGTCTGTACGCGTTTTTCTAGCCACGTAATCTCAGTAACCGCTGCATGGATTGTTATGAAATTTGGACAGCGATATGCTGTGGGGGTAGTAGTAGGTAATGTGCCTATAAGTTTGAAAATCGGTGCATGGGCGGTGGAATAATGGTTAGCAAAAAACCAAAAATTTTAAATATTCCTCAAACTTTGTTTTTAGGCGTTTTAGAGGTTCCTGATCATTTTTTATTTTCTTTTTGGGTTGGGGGTGGGGGGTAGTAAAACTGCAAATTTATTGTATTCATAACAGGCCGTCCACTAACCTGTGAAAGAAAGGCCTAGCGTCATAATACACTTTTTTAGGTGCATCCGAACATTACCTTGGCTATTACGGAAACCAAGGGACTCAGAATTCTCTGATGTATACACGCGAGAGTATTGCTTCTGATCATTCTGTATGGTGTAACTAGGAAACTATTAGATTGATTTCAATTAAATTTCCACACAGTATTACTACCGCTGCGAGGATGGAAAATCTTTATGATTTTTGAAAATCGTGTCAGCGGCAGCGCAGCAATATAAGAAAAACTAAAAATATAGAAACAGCTCAAACTTCGTTTTTAGGCGTTTTAGGGATTTCGTGATCATTTTCTACTTTTTTGGGTGGGGGTGAAATTGGGGTAGTTGGGGGGTGGGGGATCATAAAACTCAATTTTTTGTATTCATAATATGCTATCCATTGAAATATTTGTTTGGTGTTTTTATGGTGGTGTTAGTAAACCTGAGTACAATGCAATATTTATAGTTTCTCGGTCTGCTAGACATATTCTAATAATACGAGTACCTATAAACTGCAGTGTATCGTTTTGTCACCGTCGGCGTCGCCTACCCTACTAAAAACAAGGAATAACAACATGAACGAGGAGGCCGGCGGCGGCGCGGTGGCTTGCGGGAGCAGCATCCTCGACAGGGCATACACAGGCTTGCGTTATGTCGTGTGACGTGTGACGTCACAGCGGCTTCGCGCGGAGGATACGGCAATTCAAACTTTGGAGGACTATAACTTTTCTATTAATGGAGATAATTACAAAATTTTTTCGCCGTTGTTCTCTAACTCTTTTATCTGATTAAATAAAATTTGAAAAAAATGAAACTTCCTCATTCTAAAGTGTTAGGTGTATTCAAGAGACATTTTATGTTTAGAATGAAACACTATCGGAAATAAATTTTTAAGTGGTAAACAAATAATAAGACAAAAAGTTGCTTTGGAAATAAGTTTTAGGGGCTGCGTTTTCCATCACCCCTTACAACCATGGGGTAAACCAAATTACTGGCTAAGCGTCTTTTGTTGTAGAAAATGTCAGGTTACTTTCAATATTGTAACTTTTCTAGTGCTTGTGAAAAAATTGTTAAACAAATTTAATGTGCCCCCTTTAAGGGGCTGTATCTTAACAAGGGATGCTTTCTTTATATGAAAGATCCTATCTGCCTGCGCCAGTGGCTGAATTGCTTTTTAGCTCAGACATCTGTTCTATCCCCTACACTGTTTCTGCTTTATGTCGATGAGCTGCTGGAAATAACATCCAATGCAATCTACAGCTTCGCAGATGCCAGCACATTAATATCGTGCATGGAACCAGACAAAACTCTTATCACCCTAGGAGACGGTACGCCGGCGACAGCAGCATGTCTCACAGATCAACGTAGATATCAAAGCAATTGTCGAGTGGGGATTAGTAAATAAAGTATAATTCAACGTACAGAAAACTCAGGCAACAACACTTACAAAGAAGTCTCACGTTGGCTTACCAACTGTGGAAATGGAGGGTCACCCCATAGTCGAATCACCTTCCGTCAATCTCTTGAGAATCGACATCAACAATAACATGTCCTGGCACGACCAAGTCGTCAGTATTGCTAAAACGGCATCCCAGAAGCTTGGAGTTTTGTTCCGCTGTAGGGAGCAACTCATGCTGCTCTACACGGCACAGATCTGACCATGGCTGGAGTATTGCTCTCATGTGTGAGGATACACTCTGAATCACTTTCTAAAGCTTCTCGACACTATCCAGAAGAGAGCAATGGTAGGTCTGTTTTTACAGAGAATCACAAACCAGTCAGAGCCAATCAGCATTCCCCATTGCAGTTGTCAAACTATTTCTGACTAGTACTGGCCAATCAAATTGACGCTGACTAGTTTGTGATTGCTGTAAAAACAGACCTCATACTAATCGATACTCCTAACCTCACAAAGCACCTCCACAGCCTGAAACATCGAGGAAGGAAGAACGACCTGTCCCTGTTCTACAGATTCTACCACGGAAGATCTTCGAGTGAACTCTGTCAGCTAATAACAGCAAAGGCCATCCGAACGAGGAGCACTAGAGAGGCTCTGCGTGCTTATCCTTACGAGGTCGAGGCCCCTACTCCACGAACCAGTCTCCTCCAGCATTCCTTCTTCTGGAGCACTTCGACGCTGTGAAATGAGCTGCCGTGGAATTTGTTTCCCGACGCCGACGGCCACAACCTGCAGCGTTTCAAATCTAACATGCACCGACACTAATCCTCTCGCAGCGCTTCTACAGCGCCATAGGCCTTTGCGGAAGGCTGACCATAAAAAAAATATTTTTTGCTGAGGAATCACCCCCTGAAATATTTTACACTTGTTTAGTTACACCCTGTATATCATATTTGGTAGGTACCGCATGGAATGTCCTCCGGGGTGTCCCCCGAAGATCTACGAGCTGATGCGGCAGTGCTGGCAGTGGCACGCGCACGAGCGGCCCACCTTCAAGGAGATCCACCACGCGCTGGAGAACATGTTCCAGGAGTCCAGCATCACGGAGGAGGTGGAGAAACAGCTGCAAGTCAACGAACCGCCTCCGTTGCCTTTGGGCACCCCGCATATGGCGTTCAAAAAGTCGCATTCGGGAAGCACCGGCAATATACACGGTCTGGTAGGAATCGCCGATCTGAATAGTTTAGGTAAGTGAAGTGACAGAAGTGGTGTTGTTTATTATGCGTTTTCAGAATTTATAGTTAAAGATTTGGGCATAATGACACTACCATGTATCTTAATTTTAGAAAGGCATAATACATTGGTCCTGCAGATTCCTACTCACAGGCTGTCAGCAACAAAAAAAAGCCCATATTTGACTGCTATAAGATGTATAATAAATTGCCGGTGGTGCTTTTTGCCATACGATATCATCATCATCATAGTCACAATGTCTTAACAGACATGTTGTGAACTCGTGAAATGCATCAAGTCGGCGCTAGAGTATTGCCGATACGAATGTTATCAATATAGTCCAGTGTCCAGTGTCCAGTGTCCTGAGACTTCGCCAGCACGTATTTTGGCAGAAACATTCTCCTGTCTTAATATGTTACAAATTAATAGGGTTCCTAATGAGCGTAATGTATTTTCAGATTTACTGTTTTCCACTTTGTTTGATATAACTGTTGCACAAGCTTGTGATATCTTATTACCGGAAAGTGTGCATCATAAAGCCTACTCTTTTTGTCTCTCAGCAAATCAGGATGTCCTAAAATTTGATGAAATTTTCTATGATTTCAAAAATGCCGACTTTATTTCTATTAACAACTATTTGGCAGCATGTGATTGGGATGTGTTATTTAACGCTCTTGATGTGAATGAGGCAGTTGAGAAGTTTTATGAGGTATTACAAAACTGCTTAGATTGGTTTGTTCCTCAGAAGCGGATAAAAAACTCTCGTTTTCCTAAATGGTTTAGCCCTACACTTAAAAATCTCGTAATTAAAAAAAAGATCGCGCACAAAAAGTTCTTGGAAACGGGTGAGCATCTTGATTATGTTGAATTTTCAGAGCTACGTTCCTTATGCAAAATTGAATCAAAACAATGTCATGCGGCTTATTCTGATCGAATTCAGGAATCACTTGTAAGTAACCCACGGCGTTTTTGGGGTTACGTAAAACGTTTAAGGAATTGTGGTACTTTGCCTAATTGTATGCATTTGGATGGTGTTAGTGCTCATGATGAAATGGCGGTGAGCAATTTATTTGCGCAGAAATTCAAAAGCGTTTATGACGATTCCACATACCCTGTACCTACATTCTCCTTTAACAGGACCAAGGACATACAGCTCCACCAGTTTTCACTTGCTGAGGTATTTAATAAAATTAATAACCTACCTGGAAAGTATAGCGCTGGCCCAGACGACATTCCCGAGATATTTTTAAAGAAATGTATTTTTACAGTGACAAAACCTCTACAACTTATATTCAACTTGTCCATTTATACTTGCGTTTTTCCTGATCTCTGGAAACACAGTTATATTAAACCAATTTTTAAGTCAGGGGACAATGAAGACATCAACAATTACAGAGGGGTTTGTATCCAGTCGTCAATCCCTAAACTTTTTGACAGTATGATATACGATCAACTCAGTTGGTCTTGTCGTGAACTGGTGAGTAGCTGCCAGTTCGGTTTTATTAAGGGTAGATCTACTGTTGAGAACTTAGTTTCTTATAAAATTGACTTGTTGGAAGCCTTAGAGAAGGGGCAGCAGGTGGATGCAGTCTATACTGACTTTTCTAAGGCTTTCGACAGGGTGAACTTTGACATCCTTTTAGCTAAACTATCGGCGCTTGGTTTTTCACATGACTTCATCTTATGGTTGAAAAGTTTCCTTATTGGAAGAACTCAGTCCGTGAAGATTGGTAGGCATGTATCTGGAAAATTTGGTGTAGCATCTGGAGTTCCTCAGGGGTCTCACTGTGCCCCTATTCTTTTCATCTTGTTTGTAAATGATATATTAGATGTTATATCATATTCTAAAGGTATTATGTTCGCTGATGATTTAAAGATATATAGGACGATCACCGATGTTGATGATTTGGCAGGTCTTCAGAGTGACCTTGATGCACTCTGGCAGTGGACCCAGCGTAACCATCTTTATTTAAATACTAAGAAATGTTTTTTTATAAGCTTCTTTAGAACTAAACGGAGAATCTCGACTGAATACACAATAAATAGTGATACCCTCACTTACATGTAAACTGCTAAAGATCTTGGTGTGCTGTTTGATGAGAGCCTTAGTTTTGCTGACCATATTTGTAAGATTAGCTTGAAGGGCATGCAAATGCTTGGTTTTGTTTGGAGAAACAGTAAGGACTTCTCGACAAATACCTTTCGAATGCTATACTGCTCGTTAGTAAGGCCTAATTTAGAATATGCGACTGTTGTCTGGTCTCCTCATTATAAGTCTCACATAGACACTTTGGAACGTGTCCAGCACAAATTTTTACGGTTGGCAGCACGTAAGTCAAATCTAGATATGACTAATTATCACAAAATTGATATATTGCAACGTCTACATTTAAATACTCTTGAAGATAGACGTATTGTTTTTGATGGATGTTTTATTTATAAAATATTGGTCAGATTAACCGATTGTGATACGTTATTATCATTAATTAATTTTAATGTACCCTCTAGGCGACTGCGCAATAACAATATGTTTGTCATTCCATTTCACTCCACAAATTATGGTTTGCATTCTCCGCTTGACAGAGCACTGCGACTGGTCAATTCCTTTCAGTCCGAAATTGATGTTTTTGACTGCACGCTTTCCGGTTTTAAGAGGCATATTTTAAATAGTGTTTTATAGCAAAAATTTTATTCTGTGTTTGTTCCATTATTGTAATTTTAAACTGTAAAAATGGGGTAACCCGTAAATTTCGTAAAATAAAATAAATATTTTTGAGAACTGTAGCTCGTCGTCGTTCGCGATTTACTGTGAGTTCAGTGGCGCTCTGATACTCATATCCAGCAACTGTTTTGTCGTATCCACCCAGCGTGTAGACGAACGGCCACGGCGCCGCCCACTCGGGGCATGAACTACAAAGTTTCTCCATATTGTCGCTTCTGTGAATATGTCCGAAGAATGTAAGCATTCTTGTCGACACAATGGAGGATAGTCTCTTTGGATTACCGAGCTCATCCAGTATGGAAACGTTAGTTCGATGGGCGGTATAAGGAGTTCTCAGCATTCTTCTCCACGTCCACATTTCAAAAGCAGCTATGCGAGCTCGATCTGACTTTTTAACAGTCCAAGTTTCCGAAGCATACAAAAATATGGAGAACACAAGATACTGAGTCTAAGATCTGCTCACGCGTACCGCGTCCTTTTACGAAACCTGCCTGCTCCTGAGAAATTTGCCAGCCAATAAAACCCTCCAAACGAGATTGTAAAATGTATAGTAGAACCTTACTTGCATGAGAGATTAACGAAAGTAGGCGATAATTGTCTGGATTTGTTGGAGATCCCTTTTTATGAAGTGGAACAAAAATGGATGTGCACCATTCATCTGGCCAAACACCGGAGGACCAGACCCTCATACAAATATTATATAAAAGAGAGATGCCGTCATCACCCAAGCATTTTAACGTTTCGTCAGAAATAGCATCAATGCCTGTAGCTTTACTAGTTTTTGATTGGTTGTGCGGAAGTAAGCATGAAAATAAAAACCGTTATTTGTTTCCCTTAATTATGGAAATATTTTGTTTCAGATAATTTTAATAGCACCTCAACAAAGTTGACTACGTTCACCGGAGGTGCAAAAAACAGTATGGTACAGATGAGAAGGACGACAAATAAGAGAGGAAAGACTGCACCGGCCCCACCCAAACGTACTAGGTTAGTTTTTGAGTTTTCCTGTACACACATACTAACTTCACCTTCCTCCGATTATAGAAAATTCATAGTTGATCCAAAAAAGTGTTCTCAGGCACATCGACTAAATCTACAATCTCATTGGTTATTTGAAACGTCAAGGAGTCTTTTGACGACTGAATCAACCTCAAAAACCTTAGGCCCGATTTTATCAACATGCGCAATTTAACAAAGACTTTGACCAATCAGAGCAGCCCTTTCAAGAACATGCATCTGTCAAAGTATTCTGAAAATTATTGATTTCTCTTGAAGTTGACCTCAAAAAGCTCAAAAATTACATACTTATATACAATCGAGCATTGTAAATTATCTAGCATCTTTTTCCAGTCTGATTTTGCACCCTAAATGGGTGGAAAATTGCATTTTCTTGTTTAATCAAAAGTTTAGCAATTGCTAATCTCAACCAATCAGATTCCAGATTCCATTTCCATTTGATCGCTGGTTTCATGCTGTATTAAATGATATGATGACAAGAAATTCACTCATTGCATTATTTGGATAAAAAAATTTACTATCGATAAATACATGCAACATATCTTTGTTTTATAATAAAAAGGGGTAAACATAGCACTTTGTTACATTTCAAAAGTTAAACAAACGATTTAACTGTTAGGCAAGCTATTTTCCAAGCGTACATGTGCATTACTGGTTGCCTATCCAGAACGGTAAAGCTCATTATTTAGCTGCCTATAACCTTATATTTTATATTATAAATGCTGCATCTTTAGATCCTCTGTGAATATTTCTATAAGATGGTCTATAACAAACATGCATCCAGTAAATGAAAGATTGATTTTTCATAAAAGTATGTATATTTTTTTCTATAATCCATCTGACTGACGGAGGTGGGATTTGTAATTATTAAATAAGGTAGTTACTGTGATTGATACTAGGTACTGATTCTGTCACAAATTATCGCAGTTTGCAATTAGTAATTATAGAATAATTATAATGTAAACATGAAAAATGTGGCATTAATTTGCAAATTGATTAAAGCGATTGCTTTGTTTTGATCCATGAATTCTAAAATATTTTTGACAAAAGTGTCATCCACTTTTGACGTTTTGTTTTCAATATTGATAAAATACTATTGGATGATACTTATTAACATAGCCCTCAACACCCAATAGAAAGCTTTTGCTAAATAACATCCAATAGAAACACTTTGTCAGTCTTTGTTAAATATGCGTGTTGATAAAATCGGGCCTTAAACTACTATAGTACTAAAAATATATGGAGAAAAGTACATGATGTTAATTTTTATTAAAAGAACAATAGTTCCAGGATGACGGGAGTTCAATCTCTTTTGTACTTAAATGTTTATACATATACAGGGTGGTCCAATAAGCGCGCGGTGCTCTCCAATGGCCTTACCTCTTAAATTAGGAGAAAATGACTTGAATAAAAATCCTTTCTTTTCAAATGGTCTACTTGTAGAAAATAGTTTCAAAGATGGCGGACATCGGGATATACCGAAAGTAGGTATCAACTTGCTTTTAAATAGAGCACCTTGTATAATATTACGTTTTTGAATGCATCATTGATTTTTAAGTCCAGTTTGTTAACCATAGTTTATATGTGTGGAGTCTGTTTTCGGAGTTATTCAGCAATCTTTAGAAAATTTGACATTTATACTACTTTACAAAAAAAGCTAATATCTCGGAAACTAAGTACGACAGAAAGATGTGGTTTTCAGTTTTAAAACGAACAAGAAACATACTTTTATCTCAGTAAGATAATTGTTTCAAAAGCAAATTAAATCGACAGACTAGCAGTTTTCAAATTTGAAAAGTTTAAAACGTTAAAAACTTTTTTTTGCAAATGGGATGGTATAATAAGTTTCACATCAGTGCAAGCGAAATTAAATTCTCTTTCACTTTTATCTAGGCATATGTGCTTCTATGATTGACAAACTGGACCTAAAAATCGATGCTGAATTCAAAAACGTAATAATATGCAGGGTGTTCTATTTCAAATAAGAAAGTTGATATCTACTTCCGGTATATCCGGATGTCCGCCATCTTTGAAATTATTTTCTACATGTAGACCACCTGAAAAGAAACTATCTTTATTCGAACCATTTTTTTTGTTCTAATTTAAACGGTATGGCCGGTAGGGAGAATCGCGCGCATATTGGACCACCCTGTATATCATATCGGGCGTGAGGTATGTGAAGACATGACATAACCATGGGCATAACCCGCCCAAACTTTGTGCAAAGTACTATAACCTTAAATCGTGTTTCTTTGCCATAGTTCTAATAGTAGATTACCTGAATGAGGATCTGTTTTTGTGTTCATATAAGCAATTTTTTGAAGAAACTAGTTTTATTCAACTGACTTTTTCACGATTCAACGCCCTCTAATACTTAATTTTTACGCCTTGGTTTCATTTATCGCGAAATTCCGAATTTCGTTATTCTCACGTGCATGGTGTGATTTAACTCTTAAAGTAATGAGCGCTTTGATACGCCATCTCCGTTGAGCAATTGGTTACAAAATAATAATAATAATAAGTACTCGAAAACAATGAATATAAACTGTACTGGGACGTTGAAATACATACAGATAAGACTATCCCGGCAAATCGGCCAGATATAGTTTTCCAGTCGAAGGCAGACAAAGTTACCTATTTGATAGATATTGCTATTCCCAACGATACGAATATCCAAAACGCCTACGCTGGGAAGATATCTAAATACACTGACCTTGCGATAGAAATAAAACGACTCTGGAAGCAAAACAAAGTTACCATTGTCCCCCTAATTATGTCCGTCTCAGGCCTCACACCAAACACATTTACACCACACCTACAATAGTTAGGCCTAGACGAAAGGTTACACAAAATACTTCAGAAGTCGGTAATCCTGAAAACCTGCAATATTGTTCGATCTTTCCTAAATTCCGATCCGTAATAGTTCACGTGCTGACTTGGCACAGCCCGTCAACACCTGTTGCTACCGCAGTCATGCGAGAGAAACGTGGAAAATCAGGATAATAGTAAATTCCTCATTTCTGATTTTTTTTATATTTTTATTATATTTAGACAGTATGTGTAATTTTGTTTGAACGGCGGTTTTTTCTACTCATTTTCCATATAATTTTATCGAGGTGATGTAACGAGTATTTTATTTACGTAAACTTAGCAAATGCATTTTTTTTTTGTTTTCTCTAATAATGAACACTACCCATTTTCTGTGTGCTTACTAACCCCCTAACACGACTTATGTCTCCAACGTTTCCAGCTTGCTATCGTCTTGCAGCTCATTCAGAGACAGCACATTCGATGACCAGGGGCAATGTGAACCGACCAATGAGGACGCTGCTGATCTAAACGGTATTATTTGTAAAAGATTATTTAAAGGTATCACTATTTTAGACTTAGGAAGAGTTTGGCATGAAAGAAGGCATGGGGATTTACGCATACTAATGTTTTAGTAATTTTTCCCCATTAATGAGGGATCTCAGGCGATCGATGTTTTGAGAAAGTACTATGAAATTTTATTTTTATTTAACTAACACCTAAAATATCTGGCCATCCAAAATCACGGTTAGATTAGAGTTGAACGCGAACTGATGAAGTCAGTATGATGGGTGCTTGACAAAATATGTGAATGAGGCAGTCAGATTTTTTTCTTGAAAATAGAACCACTTCTGTGTGGTGAGGATATAACATTTTGAGCAGTATATATTACCGCGGTTTGATTAACCGACAAAAACTCGTGGCCAGGAGAATGCCCAATTAACTAGCATCTACTGCGCTTGAATTTGTATGATTCTTCGTAATATCAATGTGTCATGTAACCTTACATCAAATAATAATAACTATCTCACTAACATAAGAACTATACTCCTTTTAACTGCACTAATGAATGTGTGAAATAAAATAACATCATTTCTATATATTGTTAATTAATTCATTGACTGCACTCGTTTGCTAGTGGTATAAATACATTAGAAATATGTCGGAATGCAGTTGCTCAATCTTAGATCAGAAACCATTGTAATGAAAAAATACTTCATCATCTGACATAGACAATCTGAGCTATTATGCGTTTTATAAAAAATACAGGGTTATTCACGTTATTCGACACGGAGCATTATGGCTAAAGTATTTGATAAAAAAGAAAATAGTAATTTGGGATGGATAGAGACCCATAAAGGCTACATTTTAAAAATATTTTCATGTTATACAGGGTGTCCCAAAAACACGAAATGTATCAAAGTTATGTTTTTTTAAATGGAACACCCCGTATATTATTCCATATTCAGATTCCTCGGTGAATTCTAGTGTGACTTTATGTATCATACATGGGACCTAAAGCGAACCGTTTAGGTGTAAATCACCATTTTTGGTATAAGTAGATATCAGGAAAAAATTGAATATCGCAGAGATTATAAAATAGGGAAGGCTGTGACTTTGCTGTATTACTAAGCATGAAATGCGTCAGCTTTGATGAGACTGACACATTTAAATTACGTTTCTGCTTGGAGAAATCGGTCGATTAATTAAGGAAACTTCGATCAGCGATAACTTGATTTTTTCAAATGGGAATGCCTAATTTTTTTTATACGGTTAAATGTAGAATTTGATAACCTTTCTAATGACATAAGGTTGTCAATATCAATCTCTGGTGGTTTTCATTTAATTTTAAATTTTCAAGCAAATCGGCGATTTTCAATTTGCCTATCTATAAGCAACGTAGCAGGCCATGAAATATAAACAAAAACCTGTTCAGTTAGAAGAAAACAACTAACATAGCTGAAAAATACACACTAACTAGCCTAAAGGGACAAGATTATAAATATTCCTTACAACAAATCAACTCTCCCAGAAATAACTGCGAAACATCTCTAAGGTCAAAGAGAACCTGGAGTATGGCAGTAATAGATATTTTTTACAGTCTACTGGCTACCGCACCTTACTAGAGGTTAAAGATTTTCAAGACAATTAAAAACCCTGATATGAAACAAAAACAACCAGCGACTGTTGCTCCAGCACACAACTATCAATCATATGTAATGGTGTAAAAAAGTACTAATTTGCGTCGAAGTCGATACCTCTGCCTGGAGTCCTTCTATTTTTAAATATCTATTAGCAATATTGCAAAAATCCAGTATTCCTATACTGACAAATCAGATTTAAATTTTCTGCCATTTAAGTTATGTTTTATAATTTGAACAAATTTTAATTCATTTCTCATTTTCTTCGGTCTTGCTAATAGGTACTGAAGAATTTTCAGAACTCCAGTCAGAGGTACTTTTGACTTGAGTTTTGACAGAATTGCGTACTTTTTTATATCATTAAATGTGAAATTTTATTATGAAAATAATAAACTGCTTATAACATTCTCTAGTAGTTTTTATTTTATTTCAAAATTTTCAAATGGTTTTGGAAATTGTCAATCTGTGGTACATTGCAGTAGCTAGTAGGCCGTGAAAAAATCCATTTCTGCCATACTCCAGCTTCTCTTTGACTAAAAATATGTTGCCGCCGTCGTTTCTGGTTAGATTTTGTTTGTTGTAAGTCATTTTTTATAATGTCCCTTTAGTCTAGTTCGTGTGCATTTTTCAGCTAAGTTGGTTGTTTTCTTCTACCTGAACAGGTTTTTGTTTATATTTCATGGCCTACTACGTTGCTTATACGTAGGAAAATTGAAAAACGCCGATTTGTTTGAAAATTTAAGATTAAATGAAAACTACCAGAGATTGATATTCACAACCTTATATCATTAGAAAGGCTATCAAATTCTACATTTAACCGTATAAAAAAAATAGGCATTCGCATTTGAAAAAATCAAGTTATCGCTGATCGAAGTTTTCTTAATTAATCGACCGATTTCTCCAAGCATAAACGTAATTTATATCTGACAGTCTCATCAAAGCTGACGCATTTTATGCTTAGTAATACGGCAAAGTCACAGCCTTCCAAATTTTATAATCTGTGCGATATTCAATTTTTTCCTGATATCTACTTATACCGAAAATAGTGATTTAAACCTAAACGGTTCGCTTTAAGTCCCATGTATGATACATAAAGTCACACTAGAATTCACCGAGGAATCTGAATATGCAATAATATATGGGGAGTTCCATTTAAAAAAAACATAACTTTGATACATCTCGTGCTTTTGGGACACCCTGTATAACATAAAAATATTTTTAAAATATAGCCTTTATGGGTCTCTATCCATCCGAAATTATTATTTTCTTTTGTATCATACACTTTAGCCATAATGCTCCGTGTCGAATAACGTGAATAACCCTGTATAATTCAATTTGATATCCGTGTTTTTTTGAAATTGCACAGTAATATCTCTTTGAAGCTTTTCACAAACTTTTGCGTAGTGTTTCTTGACACAGGTGTCACAAATAAATATGATTTGTAATGCCCTTCACACAAGTTGTGTTTAAGAAAGACTATTCAACCGTAAAGATAAAACTTTCGCTAATCGAATCAACCATAAACTTATATGCGCTAAACTAAGCTTATAGGTTTTTATGTTGCAGCTGTTTTTTCGAAATTATTTGGCAGGTCTCTCACAATGTATCTCTATCAATAACCAGCAATCTGATATAACATTGATTCCATCAGGTGTTCCACAGGGCTCAATTTTGGGCCCGGTGTTTTTTTAATATATACGTTTTATTTATATAAAGCTATAGAAAATTCTGAAATACAGACATTCGCTGATGATACGCAAATTATTTATCATTTTGATGTTGCTGATTTACAAAACGCTGCCCCAACTATACAAATTGATCTACAAAAAGTACAAAAATTTTGTATTGACCATAATTTGGCAGCTAATTCTGATAAAACACAAATCTTGTTATTCTGTTCAGAGAACAAGACAAGAAATATAGAAGATTCATTTAATTTAACAGTGGGGGAGTAGAAATTGACAATAAATTAAGACTCACGAACCATATAGCCAATTTAGTGAAAAAAGTATATCTTCGTTTTAGAGCCCGTTATTCTAATCGATGTTTATTAAATTTTAAAGCGAGAAAAAGACTTGTGAATCATTGGTGCTGTCTGTGTTCAGTTACTGCGATGTTTACTATCCGTGTTTGGATCAGTTGATGAAAAACAAAATTCCAATCATTCAAAATAATTATGTACGATTTATATTTGGGCTGAAAAAATATGATCATGTCAGTCAGAAATATAAAGACTTGAAGTGGCTTAGGTTGGGGAACATTGTAGAATATAAGTATTTAATTTTAGTTTACAAAATTTTATCTTCATGAAATCCAAAATATTTGAGAAAAAACTGATTTTTAGTTATGAGGTTCATAACAGAACTGTTAGAAATCGAAACAGCATTACTCACTTACTCCACACACGACAACTTTAATCCGCATGAGGTTTTTGTACAATGCGGCTACCTTTTACAATCGATTAAATAGTTCTTTCCAAACTTAAACACTCATGTTTTAGTACATCAGTTGAAAGCGTGCTACTTGCTAGGGACTGATTAGTAAAGCTGGAATTTTAATCCATAACCTCCTTATTACAACTTCCTTTTAGTATATTTTACCAAAGTAATAAACATTTTCTTTTTCGTCGTTAGGTAAGCATCCTAACAAGCTTTTTCTCACTGTACTATTGTTATTAATGTTTTACGTAACTTTTTTACGTTTACTCTTGTGTATATTATATCGAACAACTTTGTTCTAGCAGACACAAGCAGTTAAGTCTAAGTGTAGCCAAGGCTAAACTTTGCTGCTTGTGTCCCTCCTGGTTTTTTGAAATAAAGACGATATTATTATTATTATAAATATGAGCTTCTACAATTTCCAAGTTTTAACTTGTTTAGGTATGGCCTCCAATATGCACCCACTGACAGCCTCAACCAAATGTGATAGTGAGAGTGATCTCCATGACCAAACCCCTGACACTGACGACTCGGGGGCTTATTCCTACCCAGAGGCATCCAGTGGGTTCGGAACCAGTACTAGCTCTTTCAAAAGGGCCCCTATAATGGGTAACAGGGGTTTGGAACAGCGAGGCAAGAAAGGCAAAAAGGAATCGCCAGCGGTATGTTTTGATGCATTGATTCTTAAGAGAGGGTTATACATAGCACGGCTCAACAATCAGCTGTCTAAAGGGGCTTCTAAACGGACAACACTTTTACAGCAATGTGTGGCTGCAATAGTATGGTCGGCAACATTGTCGCCAATAGCGGCCACACTGCCGAATATTTCTTGCATGGCTCGGCCGTATAGCCACATATATCGGGTATTGTCGATACATTTTAATGTGTTGCAAGCACATGGCCGGACGATCGCTTGGCGAACGAAAATACTGCAATATTGCTGTTTTAGTTTTTGTTTGTTGTTGTTTTTGACGAAAATTTCAGAGGGTAAAATGGCTTATACTTGGACCAACGAGAGGATTATAGACTTTATTAATGAAATACATTTACATCCTGAGTTGTGGAATGTGGAAAGCGGCTTATATAGAGACAAAAATGCCAAAAAAGACGGATGGACTGTAATTGCTGAAAAATTTGGCATATCAATTGAGGAGGCATAAAAAAAATTAGAAGCCTGCAAACATACGCAAAGAATGAGGAGAAAAAAAAGATAAAAGTGGTAGTGCTGGCGGCAAACCAGTGAAATGGTTCGCCTTCAATGCCATAAGATACTCCCGTTGCTAAAAACGTAGAGTTATCGCTAGTCTTGTCATGACAGGGATTGCTTTTCGCATGATTGTATCATTTCTTTTTATTTTTGGTCCAATTGTCCTTAAAAGAAATTCAAAGTCACTCTTAGACATTCTTGAAAAGTTTTTGAATAATTTAACACCAAGACATTCCCAAGCTCAAGTTATTTAAAGTTTCACACCTATTGCTTAATATTTCTTTTAAAACAATATAAGTCGCTGATACGTGTATAATTTCATCAGCCATTGTAGCTCAATTGTGTAGCTCGTCTATGAACAAGTTTGTGGGCCATATTATTGCAGAAAATATTGCCGAGATATATCTTGCCGAGCCATATGCTGCAATTAAACATTGTCGTGATGGCCGGGCTATAGTTGCCAAAATTATAGCCACATATTGCAGTGAAAATGTTGCCCGTTTAGAAGCCCCTTTACTCAAGGTCTGGGGATGCTTTGCGCCGATCCCTTTGCGCATCGACATTTTGGGTTAGAGAGTGATAGATTTCAACAACGGCGGCACGGCAGGGTCATGGCTATCTACATAGAATATGAGTATAGAGATAAATAATATAGATCACAGCGCAAATCTAGTACTTTGTGGGAGGTAAACATTAAGGACAACATAAACTTTATGTTATCTTTAATGTTTACCTTCCTTTTACACCGCACAGGTTGAGTATTATTTCTTAATTCTGCCCTGTTGTACACATTTTTCTACTCCGTCCCTAACAGGCGAATTAAATTATCCCAAAGTGGCGTTGCTGACGTCAGATAATGGCGTATTTTCCGAACAAAATTTTATGACGGAATATTGATGTTACGTCCCCAAAAACCATGAAACTACCATTTTTACTTTTTACTGTGAACGCGGAGTGGCTTAAAAGCACCTGCAAAGTTCAAACATAAAATTTCGCGCCAAAGCTGTGACGTAATAAATCTAAGCGTGACGTAATAAGTCTTTCGTGGAGCTATCCTTAGAATGTGACTGTACCTTGTCGTCCTTTTCCATCTACAGACATAACCTCCGCTTCGTATTGATATTGACAGATGTTTGTTTATATCACAGAGTTAAAATTTCTAGAGGGAATGTAAACAACAAAATGCACCGGTCGCTGACCAGCCAACATGTAACGGAAATTTTGACAACTTGAGGGCATTACCAGTGGCGTACGATTTTATATTAAAATTGGATGTTCATTAATAGATTCAATTATTACTGTGATGTTACAAACTGTATTAATATTTAGCTATACTTAGAGAGATACTCTTATTATAACTTGATTGTAACAGTTGATAATTTATTATTACCATGAAGTGTTTCCCCATATTTTACGCTACTGAAAACCACAACAAAACCTATACTAACCTATGATAAGTGGTGTTCACCGATTCGTCGTTATTGCAGCAAACTATGCACTTTTTATTTCGTCCCGTCATGCAATTATGACAATATTGTTCATAGATAATTTAATTCACACCACAAATAGTCACAAAGTCACTCAAATATACACTAAAACAACAAAAATCTCAACATACGTAATAATCACAACTACAATGACAGCCACATGACAGCTTTAGGGGACGCCGATTGTAGGTTGCCAGATTTACGACATATTAGAAGTTATTGCGACATTCCGCTATGAAATTTACCATTTATGAGATTTCGTTAAAACAATACAAATTATCTTCACGTAAATCAGTTACATTGCAAGTATATTTTAATGTATAGTTAAATACCCATATATATACTTTGAGGAATATGTGTTCAAACTGCGGAAACTGCCAGATTTTGAAGAAACTGGAAGGTCCTTAAGCGGACAAAGAAAAGTGGCAATGGCGCTATAGATGTTGGCTGGCCAATATTCAAATTAGGCTCCCTCTAGAGATGTTAACTCTGTGGTTTATATGATGATACATGATCTATCTTGGTTAAATGAGATACCGTGACAGTCGTGACACCAGGGGAGATTATGTATGCATGACACTAGTGACAGGCTGTTAAAGACGAGTGTTGCCGAATGACGAGTAAAATTGTGAAAAGTAACTATGAAACATTCTCAGAGTAAACTGCTAATTACATAACAATGCAAAAAATGGAATAGCTGTGCAATATAACATTTATAGTCTACAAAAAGTGGGAAACTAAACATAAAATAAAGTATACATCCTTTATAGAAAAACTATGCAAAAAATTAGCAACGTGACAATCTTGAATCTACGCTTAATTCAAATTAAAATAGTCACATCCTATCTACATCCGGCATAAAAATCACTTTTGAGTGGTTGATTTCTTAGGCGGGAGGTTTAAGAGATTTAAATGAGCTCTTTTCAAAGGAATAATTTTCAAAGTCTATCTTTACTCCACGTGGGCAGAAAAAAATTGAGCAAACACTGCCATCATTACAAATTAGATACAAGCAATCTATTTCAGCCATTAAACAGGCAATATTAGCAAATTGGAAAATACCCCATTGCAACACGCCATCACAAAGGAACCGACCATGAGTAAGACAGCTGATTGTTGAGCCGTGCTAACTATTTTTTGACTACCGTAAACGCGGGCTACTTTGGCCCTAACGTCCTTCTTTGGCCCAAATGAAAAAAAAACAAAATCGTACTCTACAATCATATTTGTGACCGTATTTAAAATACTTCCGGCTCATTCCGGTAGGTAGCCGCACTATACAGGCTGTCTGATAAGTCCAGTGGCTCCTTTGCTGTCCACTAGAAAGCAGCACTTATAGTTGTTTGACTAGTGAAACCACGTGCAATTTTTACCTCCCAAACTTCCACTTACAAAAAACGTATTTTTTGTTTAACAAATCCGGTAAGTACCCCCTATTAAACAATTTTCCTTTCTTTAAGTCGTACTGTAGTTACAACACTGGTAAACTAAACAAGTCTTTTTATTTTCATGTTTTTTTAAATCAGACCCAATAATCTATAAAAAACGTCCTACTTTGGCCCAACGTTTTTTTTGGCCAGAACCCATAATATTAATTTATGAATTGCTACAAAAACCTTGAAACATTTTATTTTTTCATTTATATTGCGTATGATCATAATCAGCTTGTTCAGGATGCCGTAATAAAAGACTTCCTGGAGGCCCAGTATATACTGGCTATAGCAATGAACAACTTCTAACTTGTCTAGAAGCAATCAGATCTGGTGATATGACGCAAAGGCAGGCTGCTGATCATTGCAAGATACCCCTATAAAAAACAAGTTGAAAAGTTTGTTTTCCAGTTCACCAGGCCATGCAACAGTTTTTTCGCAAGAAGAACTAGCATTCTCGATGAACTAGATTTAAGGCTCATCATAAAATCTTATTTGACTAGGCAATGGAAGACTATGCAGTGTTTTTGCAACTATGTTCCAGGACGTGAACGGGTCAAATCGTTTCTAAAGAGACACCTTCAACTGACTGTCACGTTTTCGTCGAAGATCAAAATAAATCGTAATCAGATTCATGAACAAATCATCACAGACTATATTGAACATCTGAAAACGGTGGTCAAAGACGTTTCACCTGATAAAATTCATAATTATGACAAAACTTGGTAACATTTGATAATATAATCTTCGTTGAAGAACCTGTTCTAGTCAATATCCAAGTCCTTCTGTATCCATACCATTTGTATCATGCTTTTAGCGCTAAAAATTGACTTGGGCCAAAGTTACCCTAACCGCAGGGTAACATTGGCCCAAAACTAAAAAAAAATATATTAATTTAATAAACGTTTTGTAAGTAAAAACAGGACTACTGATTAAAATTTAAGATATTATAGTTGTAAAAAAGATTGCCAGGACTTCTGGGCAGTGAAAACAACAGTTTCTACAGAAAAGTACATACAATAATTACTGAAAAGTGGGCCAAAGTAGCCCGCGTTTACGGTACTAATTTTGCGATTACTGAACTGAAAAAATATGAGTATTAAGAAAAAGGATAGTTCTAAGTTAATTTATTGGGCCTGCGGGTGTTGGCCCATTCAAATCCCGCGTTAACAAACCTCCCCTATCATAACCCTTTCACAGCAGCCCCGGTACTCTGGTATTTAGGCTCTGCCTACGCGGTCTGCTCAGTTATATAAAAAATACATCCAAGGGACAGGGTCCTACTAACATTATTCAATTTTAGGTTCAAGTAGCTGCTCTGGAGGTTCAAAACGTACGTAAAGCTATTAGCAGATATGGCACCTTACCCAAAGGAGCTCGTATCGGCGCATACTTAGAATCTCTCAGACAGAACAACATGTCTGGCAATGAAGAAACACCTCAACCCCATGGTACGGAACATAGTGAAGTTACTCCAAGGTGAGCACATTTTGGCTTGATTACTTGTACAGTAAACAAGATGATTACTTCTACCACAACAATTCTTATCGTGCTTTTATGGAGTACGTATACATACAACTTTAATGGCTCCTTTATATTAATTACTTATATTCGACGGATGCTGTGTGTTAGAAACGATTGTCATGTAAAGGGCCCCACAGACAGGTTTGCACGACGTGCCAACCGATCACACTCATTTCGGTCCGTGTGTGCCGAAAAACCGTCGTGTTGACCGTCGTTCCAAAAAATCTGTCCGAGCTTGATTTTACCCGTCGGTTTCGAACGCCATCGTGCAACTCGGTACATGCGTGGCCGTTCATCGTGCAATCACGACGGGATTTTGCAGTGTCGTTCTGGTGGCCTTCGAGTAAGCGTATCTAGGGTTGGCGACACCTATCAAAAATGTGCTGTCAGACGTTCATGAGGGGAAATACTTTGTCTCATCCAAGTATCCTGTTTTTTTATTAGATGTGCTACTGAATTAAGTAATTCTAAGTATGTGTCTTCATCCATCCTCAAATAATTGTACCAATGCCCTGGTTCCAGACGCAATTCTTCTAATAGATTTATATGGGAGAATTGGCCTCTTTTTAAAAGCCACTGTTTCACCCATTCAGAACGTTTTTTCTTGCTGTGTTTCACTTTAATAGCTAAAGCCGCCGCCAATGCTAAAGTATTATCCATGTTAACGGACCAAAAATTTGCAAGAAACTGAAATAAAACCGAACAGTGTGTGGAGTTATCGTTCCATCGGTTTAACCGACATCGGTTGGCACGTCGTGCAAACCTGACGAAAAAGAACGATGTCTGTGGGGCCCTTAATAGTTATTTACGTAACAAGTAAGTAACAGAATCACTAAACGCCCCGCTACTTATTGAGCTGACGTCATTTTCTGTAGCAGAATTATTTTACGCTCGATTTGGGTTAAGACAATTCAATGGGGAAATATAACCTAAACCCATCTGTTTTCTGACTTGTCAAACGGTAGGCGTCACCGAAAAATGGAAATCCAAGCCTTTACTTTGTAATACTGGGTGACCGACGGGAACCGGACGTTTTTCAAATGGTTAGTATAACGCCGCTAGCGGTGGTAGGGAGGGGATTCAGGTATCAGTCGCCTTGCTGTATAATGCCATTTTAGTAGCTATGGAGCAGTGGACCGTAGAGCACCGTATGTTCGCTTATGACGCGTATGTTAGAAATGCTGAGTCGGTCACGGCCGCGCAGCGACTGTTTCGCGTTCATTTTAATCTTGGACGTCACGACGTTATTCCAAGCCGCAATACCATTCTCAGACGGGTTAACAGTCTGAGAACAGCAGGAATGATTGTGAAGAAAAAGGCACCTGGAGACCAGTATCGGAAATTCTGTTTGTTTATCTCTCCGCTTAAATGAAAATGAGCTTCATCACTCATGACGATTACTGCACTTTCATGGTCTTCAAGCAGCATTTGAATTCGAAAGGCGAAGTCTTCTCGTTGCTCTGTTGGCTTAAGCTGCTGAACAATACACATCTTGTGAGGATGAACGCTAAATCTTTTTTCAATATTATGCTCACTGATTCGCGACTTAAGTTTAATTCACGCGCGTGTCTTCGTGCAGACCGTTGAGGGCTCCGAGTAAGCGCTTGTCTCACCCGCTCGACGTTTTCTGGCGTACTTGCAGCCTT
Organism: Callosobruchus maculatus; assembly: GCA_951848785.1. NCBI lineage: Eukaryota > Metazoa > Arthropoda > Insecta > Coleoptera > Chrysomelidae > Callosobruchus > Callosobruchus maculatus. The sequence continues at coordinate 3,541,619 of CATOUR010000040.1, forward strand.
TGTGGGACCAGGTGGCTTTTTCCTCACAATCATTCCTGTTGTTCTCAGACTGTTAACCCATCTGAGAATGGTATTGCGGCTTGGAATAATATCGTGGCGTCCAAGATTAAAATGAACGCGGAACAGTCGCTGCGCGGCCGTGACCGACTCAGCATTTCTAACATACGCGTCATAAGCGAATATACGGTGCTGTACGGTCCACTGCTCCATAGCTACTAAAATGGCATTATACAGCAATGCGACTGATACCTGAATCCCCTCCCTACCACCGCTAGCGGCGTTATACTAACCATTTGAAAAACGTCCGGTTCCCGTCGGTCACCCTGTATAATGACCGATTGCAAAGAAATCGGTATCATTTTCAACTCTTCACCGGTATTTACAGTTTTGAGACATCAATCAAAACAAACTGTTAATCTGGCAGTTGCAAATGAACGTATGTCAGTATGTCATGTCAATATGTAATATGGAGTGTGACACTTCAGACGTGAACCGTTCAGTATTCCGCTCTAACGGAGCGCTCTATGCAAAGCGCTCCAAAACAGCTCTCAGTTCCCTGAACGCAACCATAGGGTACTTGCAGAGGTCGTGAAATCGCCTCACGAGTATGCATAGCGTAAAGAAAACCATATCAAGAAGCAGTAGGAAACAAAAAACATGATTTTACTGACGGCCAAAAAAAGATATTTGCAAAATAAAATAAGGATATATTCAAATTTTTCCACGTAACTTAAAACAAGGGCTGACGTCACAGGTGTCTTATCGATATCAGCAATCGATACTGCTACAGCGCAGGTCAGTGAGATTCAACTGCAAACTAGAAATGATCTGAATTCTTTAACAATGCGACTCAATTTATTGATACTTAAACATATTTGAAACAGGCAATTAACCCACTAGCATTTCCGTTGCAATACATTTTTATATCTGATAGGTATCACAGTTCATCCTGTTTGTGACCGAGATTTGCAACTAATCGAGGCCATCATTTTATTTCGGCGCATCCCATTATGAATGAATCCAAAGATAGAATCTAATTCAAGCCCATCCCTACAAAGTGAATTAGTATAGTCGAGGGGATACCGCACGCCCATTTGATGCTATATGGATTAGCTGATACCGAAAATGAATAGCTGTCAAAATGCTGGTGGAAAACTGACGGTAGTGTCAAGGTGGTGTTTTTTGCGATATTTAACGTTTTTAAGACCAATAATTGTGAAATATTGTGGTGAGCGTAATGGTGGGGTGTGCAGCTTACCGTTGTAAAAGCCACAGCAGCAGGAAGGAGCCAGGAATCACTTTTCACAGGTAAATTTATGATCTTATTTTTTTGGTGTATCCGAAATTCATGCAAATATCTCGATATCTAGTTCAAAGATATATGTGTATCCGAAATATAATTTGGAATGTACCACTAACATGCGAATCATAATGTTTTTGAGCACGTAAAGTCTAAAAATTATGTTTTTAAGGGATTTTTTGGTTCAAATACAATCAGTTTTCCAGTGGCGTATCTATTATAGCTTACATTTTGAATAGAAATATTATGACTTTGCATTGTAATATATAATATACCAATACCCTTATACAAGGTGTGCATTTCAAGGGTGGCCTTTATTTGTAGTTGTATGAATAATAAAATTAATTTTCTTTCTTCCTCGACAGGTTTCCTAAAGATCTTCCTAGACATGATTTATGGATCAAAAATATGAGGATCGAAGGTTGGAAGCCTACAAGCAACGATAGGCTTTGTTCTAAGCATTTTGAACAGAATTTCCTTCATCAAACAAATCAAAAAGTATATCTTCTGAAAGGAGCAGTCCCCACCATATTTGACGAGCTTCCGGAATACTTACGTCCAAAAATTGTAAGTTATAATTCCTAGCTTACATTGTCTACGCTTAATCAATATTAAAATAATAAACATTCTAGGATTATGATAGATGGATAGATGGATAGATGGATAGATGGATAGATGGATAGATGGATAGATGGGTAGTTGGATAGATGGATAGATAGATAGATCGATATACTTTATAGTCTAAGAATTTACAAGATTCTTATTGACAAAGCTATATAATAACAAACAAAACTTTTGGGATATTCACTAAAACCTGTGAGGAGGAAGTTTGTTATAAATCTTCACTCCATTGTATATAATTGGATCATTAATGAGTTATGATTTGGGTGTGATATTAATTTAAAATCATTCTTATGCCTTATGCCTATATTCTATATTTATGGTCTCAAATTTGGTTTTATATTTGAGTATTAGTGATGACGTTTCCAAAATAAACAGTGCAATAAAGTAAGGAGAAATACGATTACGAATGGCTGAATAACCATTTAAAAATTGATAGCTATGAAAATCAAAAGGCAGCTAACCTCTGAATGTAATAATTTCTTGTGTTACAGTTACATTATTAAACAACTATATTTAGGTGTGTTTACTCGATACGAAATCAAAACAAAATGTTACTGTCACTTTTCCTATAAGATTCAGTCACTCATTCACATCTACTTAAATCATAAATTAATTTGTTCTGTCTTTCTTTCGGAAATAATGTTTCAAACATTGTCTAATATACAGCTCTGTTATTTTAGGCAAAAGAAAGAAAAAGACCCCGTGAACGTGATGTTCATCCAGAACCATCGCCATCAACCTCAGCTCTGGCTGCACAGGACGACTCTCCCCGGAAAAAGAAACTTAGAAGAGAACTGCTGCTGCAAAAAGATAAGAATAAGGAAAAAACGAAAAAAATCCGTGCCCTTGGTCAATCACTGAAAAGAGCACACAAAAAAGTAGCCTCTTTAAAAATAATTGCTGAGGAATTAGAGCGACAAAATTTACTATCTCAAGAAAATTTAGTTTTAGTTCAAAATATGAGCAAGGTTAACATAGAAATATTGAACAGAAAAATGGGGAGAAATGTTCAATATTCACCTGAACTTAGGAAATTTGCCCTGACATTAAATTTTTTTTCACCAAAGGCATACAACTATGTGAGAGATGTTTTTGACACTTGTCTCCCGCATAGCAAAACTATTGCTAAATGGTTTCAGAATGTGGATGCAGAGCCTGGTTTTACCAAGGAATCAATAAATACCTTAAGAAATAAGGTTCAATCATCTGACAGACCAATAATTTGTTCATTAATTATCGATGAAATAGCCATACGGAAACATTTAGAATGGGATGGAAAAAAATTCCATGGTTATGTGAACTGTGGTACAAATTTAAACGATGACTCTAATGCTTTAGCCAAAGAAGCTTTTGTTATAATGTTGGTTTGCATCAATGGAACTTGGAAATTACCTGTCGGTTACTTTCTTACAGATTCTTTGAATGGCAGTCAAAAACATTCAATTGTATCTCAATGCATCCATCTGATTGAAGATACGGGAGCCAAAGTTATGTCAATCACATTCGATGGTGCTCCATCTAATACCGCTATGTGTCATAACTTTGGATTCTTATTTAACATTTCAAATATACAGACAAGTTTCAGAGTTACAGATCACAATGTATATATTTTTTATGATCCATGTCATATGATAAAACTTGTTCGCAATGCATTTGGTGAAAAGAAAATCCTAATTGATTGTGATAACAATTTTATTCAATGGAAATACATAGCGCTTCTAGAGAAGCTGCAAACTAGCGAGGGCTTACATTTAGGGAATAAGTTACGTCGCGCTCATATTATTTTTTTCAAACAAAAAATGAAGGTTCGGCTTGCAGTTCAGTTACTTAGTGCATCAGTAGCCGATGCTATTGAGTATTGCGAAAAAAAGCTGAATCTTGAGGATTTTAAAGGTAGTCAGGCAACAGTTAAATTTATTAGAATTGTAAATAGCATTTTCGATATTTTAAACAGCAGAACCCTAGTAGCACCAGGTTATAAAAAAGCATTATGTCAAAAAAATATAGATCGATCTGCGGAATTTATCAATAGTGCAATTTTTTATCTTTCAAAGTTGAAATTATCTAATAATGAGCAAGTAATCATGTCTAACAGAAAAACTGGGTTTATTGGATTAATAATTTCATTATCAAGTTCTTTAGGATTGTACAAAGAACTTGTTTCTGAGAGAAAAACATTACTGTACCTTCCGTTGTATAAGATTAGTCAAGATCATTTAGAATTATTCTTTTCGTCAATTAGATCAAGAGGTGGCTGGAATAATAACCCAACCGCTCGACAGTTTCTAGCTGCTTACAAAAGGCTTCTGGTTCGAGCAGAAATTAGAGAGGGCGGTATGGGTAACTGTATTCCATTAGATCAAATCCCTATTCTAAGTAGTTCTACAAAAAATGTAAGGTCTGAAGATGTAATTAATAGTAGTTTATCTAACCATAGTTTAATAGACATAAATGAGCCTTCTGATGATCTAGAAACTATTTGGAAGGATCATGACTACATCATGAATGCACCTGTGATAAGTGAATGTTCATCCCAAATTGTGCAATATATTGCTGGTTATGTTTCGCACCAATTACAAAAAACAATAAAATGTGAAACATGTGTCACAGCATTGATTGGTACTAGAGATCGGTTTCTCAATTCCCTAATTGAATTTAAAAGCCACGGCGGTCTGACTTACCCATCAAATGATGTTATCAAGATATGTTTGAAATCGGAACATTTTCTGAGAGTTAATGAAAATTGTATTCACACCAAACATTTTGTACCTTTGCTGATAAGCAAAATAATATCAAGTTTTCTAGGCACCCCTATTTTCAGCTGCTTAGAACGTCACGTATTAGAAAATGATGTAAATCATATATATTTTTTAATAAAAGCTGTATGCACAAAATACTTAAATATCAGAATCCATTTTATTGTAAAATCTCGATCACAACAGGACAATCCAGTTCGGAGCCAATTAACAAAAATGATTCTGTTTAAAGGGCAGTAAAATATTGGTAGTTTTTGACCTTCGTGACTGTAATATTGACTGCCATCAATTGTAGGAGCAAGCGAAATGCCACGTTCCTACAAAAAAATTATTTTTGTTGAAGCACACAATACTGAGTTTCACCCAAACTTCCCCATAAGTAAATACATAACTGCAATAAATTAGAACTTACTGGAAGCAAGGGGTTAAGTGATAAAATAGAGTTGTAATTTCTATGTAAGTTATAGGACCTCACCTATATTGAATGAATTGTTCGTTTTTATTTACTACTAGCTAATCTAGGAGTCATTTTCTAATTTTGTAAATGTTTTGATTTTGGATAAGATTAAAGGACCTTTGTATTTCTAGCCCAAAACTTACTTTATTTCATGTCTGAGATAATTTTTATGTTTAACCCCCCAGCTTTTTCATTAATTATTGCCACCGTCACAAAAAGAAATTATGTATAAAAAAGCCTCGTTGGAGTAATTAAAAATACTGCTCTTCATTACACACTACAAACAGCAAGTAACAGCGTAACAGCAAGTAGATTTTTTTACTGCATATGGGGACTCCGAGATTGAAGGCATCAAATTCCTCAATCTCGTAAGCTAATCTATAATAACAAAAATGTTTTATTGCTGCTTCTGTTTACAGTATGTAATAGACAGTATTTTATATATAAACATAATGTCAATAAATATAAATATACTATAGGTATTATGTGTTCTTTAATAATAAAAAATTAATTTACTACAAACTACAAGCAGTTTTTTTCTTTCTGGGTAGAAGTATAATCGTGTCTTCCATCAGTCATATACTGCAAATGAACATAACATGTTCATGACTGAATAAAATATATACATTATCAATTTTTATATATTATTGGCCACAAAACAGCAGTCGAATGAAAATCACGGTTACGGTAATGTTAGTCACTTAAGTTTTAATTGTGGATGGCGAAATTGGCCATATAGAAACCCTGAATAACAATATTTCATTAAATTTTATTTGAAAAAGATTATTTCTACAAATAGCTCAACCAGAACGTTAATCCCATTAGTTACGCCACTGGGAATAGCGCTTTGGTGCCATTTGGTATCAGAAATGTCAGTCGCGGGTTCCGTCCTCTCTCTTTCCTTGTCTAAGGTATAGTCGGTGATTAGTAATCTAGCCTAACTTTTATTCTTTTGACTTTTGTACTTTTGTCTGTGACTGTGTTTTGTGGTTATAATGATCAATGTCAAAATGTTAGGTTAACACTGGCTATCGATATCGAATATCAATACTTTACATCCCATCAATATAGGATATCACTGACGTCAGAGGTTGTTTGCGCGGCATTTTCCCGGCATTTGAAATAATTTTCGGAATATCTCTCACAGCCGATTCGAAAAAACCAAACAAGTGATTGTGTCATGTTTACTAGGCTCTAAGGAACGCGTAAACGACATAATATTTTTTTCTGCAAGTACCCTATTGTGTATTCGTGTCTTGCCTGTTGCTCACACCTTTAGCTACCCTCAAAGGGTACCCTAACATCCTTTTCTTGGCTTTAAAATATACGATCATTTTGATCTCGTTTTCAGGTCGCTGTCGCCAAGGACCAATATAAGGACTCAACCGCAAATGATAAGGAGTAATTCGTCAAGTGGGGTGACTACGTTTCATTCGGTGCACCCGCCTAGCTCGCCGACATCAACAAAATTAGGAAGAAATCGGAACATGACTAGAAATAACTCGGATGTGAGGAGCAGTCTGAGGAGTTTCAAAGGAAATCAAGGTGGCGGATTCAGAGGTGGTAGTCCTTCAAGGTATGGTTCGAAATATTCATCTGATTTATAAATCACATTCGTTGAAGCCTAAAATGTATGATGTCTAATTACGAAATTCTGTGTTTCTCATTTCCTTTGGTCGGTCTGTCCATCTGTGTGGTGCGTTTGTCTGTTGCCATCTGTTTCTAACAGCGTATTTTCAGCAACCGCTTCACTGAAGGTAATAATGGTATAATATATCTTATCTATGAAAATCGGCGGCGGAGTAACTAGGAAAAAACAAAAATTCTCAGATTCGCTCCAAATTATATTTTTGGTTATTTTAGGGCTTCCTGAAAATTTTTCACTTTCATTTCCCACACCGATAGGTGTGGGGAGTATTGTGATCGCGAAAATTTTCGATTTTGAGATGATGCGTTTTTTGGGCGTTTTATGATGTCTGCATAACGAAAATCCACGTTACTCATTTCCGTCGGTCTGTCTGTCTGTCGATCTGTCTGTACGCGTTTTTCTAGCCTCGTAATCTCAGTAACCGCTGCATGGATTGTGATGAAATTTGGACAGCAATATGCTGTGGGGTCGTAGTAGGTAATGCTGCTATAATTTTGAAAGTCGGTGCATTGGCGACAGAGTAACTAGCAAAAAAACAAAAAATTTCAAATATTCCTCAAACGTTTTTAGGTGTTTTAGGGGTTCCTGACCATTTTCTACTTTTTTTTTTTGGTGGGGTGAAATTTGGGGTGGCTGGGGGGTGGGGGGTTGTAAAATTGAAAAATTTGTTGCTTTCATAATAGACTGTCCACTGACCTGTGAAGGAAGACCTAGCGACATAAATAACTTTTTTAGGTCCATCCGAACATTGCCTTCCCTATTACAGAAGCCAAAGGACTTAGAAATGTTCCTACTGTAAACATACGACTATTGCGTTTTGTATTGTGTAACGAGGAAACTGTTGAAATGATTTTAATGAAGTTTTGTCACAGTGTTACTACCGTGGCGAGGATGGAAAATGCGTAGGGTTTTTATAAATTGTGCCAGTGGCGGCGCAGAAAAAACTAAAAATAGAAAAACAGCTGAAACTTCGGTTTAGACGTTCATCATTTTCTGCTTTTTTGGGTGAGGGTGAAATTGGGGTGGTTGAGGGGTGGGGGTTGAAAAAACTGAAAAATTTGTTGCATTCATAATAGGCTATCCACTGATCTGTGAAGGAAGACCTAGCGACATTAATCACATTTTTTAGGTCCATCCAAACATTGCCTTGCCTATTACCGAAACTAAGGGCCGGTTTCTCAATATCCAGTTAAATATTTATCTGGAAGTTAACGATTATGTGTCAGATAAATTGTTTAAACAATTGAATGTTAAAACTTACGAATTCACGTAATTCTTGTCTGACAGTTGTATCCATAGAAACGCCAACTGGCAGCTACCTATCTGGACATTGAGAAACCGCCCCTAAGGGACTTAGAATTTTCTGTATACATATACATTGTACTTTGTAACGTTTATTTTTTTTTTGGGGGGGGGGGGCTGGCGATGATTTGGTTGCAAGGGTATCTCAGAGTATAGCTTCGTGCTATGGAAAAATAATAAACTGGTATCACCGTAATGTGTGGGAAATACTGAGTCAATCAATTTGACTTCATTTTACTTCCCACACCGATAGGTGAGGGAAGTATTGTGATCGCGAAAATTTTCGATTTTGAGATAATTCACGTTTTGGGCGTTTTATGATGTGTACATAACGAAAATCCACGTCACTCATTTCCGTCGGTCTGTCTGTCTGTCTGTCTGTCTGTCTGTCGCGTTCTTCTACCCTCGTAATCTCAGTAACCGCTGGATGGTTTGTGATGAAATTTGGGCAGCGTTATGCTGTGGGGTCGTAGTAGGTAATGTTCCTATAATTTTGAAAATTGTTATACGGGGGGCGGAGTAATTAGCAAAAAACGAAAAATTTCAAATATGCCTCAAACTTCGTGTTTAGGCGTTTTAGGGGTTCCTGATCATTTTCTACTTTTTCTTGGGTGGGGGTAAATTTGAGGTGATTGGGGGGTGGCGGGTTGTAATACTGAAAAATTTGTTTGTATTCGTAATGGGCTGTCCATTGATATTTGAATGCAAAACCTAGCGGCATTATACACTTTTTTAGGTCCATCCGAACGTTGCATGCTTATTATAGAAACCACGGGACTTACAATTTGTGATGTTTGTATACATACGAGTATTGTTTTAGATCGTTTGATATCGCGTAACGCGAAAATTGTTCAATTGATTTTAATGAAATTTTGACATAGTATTACTCCCAAGGCGAGGATGGAAAACGCGTATGTTTTGGAAAAATCGGGTCACTGGCGGCGCGGCAATAATAAAAAAATTAAAAATATAAAAACAGCTTAAACTTTGTTTTTAGGCGTTTTAGGGGTTCCTGATCATTTTCAATTTTTTTTGGGTAGGGTGAAATCGGGGCGGCTGGGGGGTGGGGGTAAAACTGAAAAATTTGTTGTATTCATAATAGTCCCTCTATTGACCTGTAGAAGAAATACCTAGCGGCATATTACACTTTTTTAGGTCCATCCGAAGATTATTGGCTTGCCTATTACAGAAACCAATTTTGTGATCTGTACATACGAGTTTTGCTTTATTTCGTTCTATGTATATTGCGTAAAGCGAAAATTATTGAATTGATGTTAATAACATTTTGAGACAGAATTTATTACCGCTGCGAGAATGGAAAACGACTCTGTTCTTGAAAAACCGTGTCAGTGGCGGCGCAGCAATAATAAAAAAACCAAAAACATAAAATCAGCTCAAACTTCGTTTTTGGACGGGTTGGAGGCTCTTGATCGTTTCGCATTGTCCAGTGCAAGCATGCAGAAAAAAACTGTGGCGCCCTAGTTCCTAAGGAGGGAGACGCAGGAAACTATTTACGAGGGTTTTTGTGTTGGATGTTGTTTTTGCGGGCTGATGGGCGATAATTTAGTTGCAAGGGGATTTTAGACTATAGATTCATGCTTTGGGAAAATAATAAACTGGTATCACCGTAATGTGTGGGCAGTACTGAGTTAATCAATTTGACTCCATTTTTTATGCTGATTCTCACGTGAACGTTAGGAATTGCAGGTCGACCCAGCCGTCACTGGCCGACCTGGAGTTTCCGCCGCCCCCCACGGACCTGCCGCCGCCCCCGGAAGAGTTCGACAACGGCGCCGGCGGGGGGATCGACCAAGTGGACTGCAGCACCTCCATCATGACCTCGTCGCAGGAGCTGAAGAAGCGGATCATTCCCGTATCGCCGTTGACCACGAAAAAGATCTCGAGGGAGGCGAGCAGGGGGGATGCGGATACGAACGCCGAAGGGCCCGCCGCCGACGTCAGCACGCTGCAGCCCTCCGTCGAGGAGGCCAGTTCTAGGTTCGGAGTTAGCTTGAAAAAGGTCAGTAGATCTTATGATTCAGTGGCCGTTTTTGGATGTACTATTCCATGGCCGACTCTACACTAGGCCGGAGCCTTAGATGTGGCAACGTCGCTTAGCTGTCAAATAGTGGGCCGGTTACCGTGGGCCAAACGGCGGGCATTTCGCGGAAAATTTAAATTGTTTTATAGTTTCAGAATAATTATTACATTTTATATGTATTATAGAGTTCATCTCGGTTGGTAAATTAAGAAAAATACTTTTTGAAAAAATAAGAATGGTGAGGAATGCCAGTAGTATCACTAGTATCAGTACAAAAATGTACATGTATTTAGATTTAGAGATTTTCCCTTCTGTTGGACATGTCTTATTTGTATTAGATTTCCTCTTTTTAGTTTTGTCAGTCTGTTTTTTGTCTTGAACCGTTTAAGTGTAATTATTAATAATAATATTTGCTACATTAACAACATTAATTCAAGCAGAATTTCATCAGTTTGGGGTTGATTAAATGAACAAATGTGTCTAAAACAAACTCATCTATATGTATATTGATGTATTCTTTTGCAATTTTCATTAAAACTTGTGCAATTGCCCAAAAACTTACTTTTATACCTATTGGCCTGAAATCAAAATTTTAACAATACCTATTGTGAATAAGAACTGTAATTTGAGCTGTATACTCTGATGGAAGGGTTACGCCTACCAACTATAAGCTGTATGAATTTAATATACCTATCAAATAATTTTATCCTTCATGTTCTACCTATAATTTTTGTAATGACAAAAACATTTATACAGGCTGATATTTCATCAATTTGTAAAACAATGTACTTCTCCGAGAATAATAAACCCTCTGCAACAGTTTTAATGTAAGGCATATTTTCTGTCAGGTGCAATTTTCAAAGAACTGCAAAGTTTTGAATATTTAGGATGGTGGTAAAATTGGCAACTTATTCTCTCTCACAAAATTGTAAACTTTCTTTGGCTGGACATAGAAAAGGTTTTAACATTAAATCAACAGAAAACCTATTTGAAAATAGTGTGCCAAAATATTTTCTATTTGAGAACAACAGGATATTCTTAATACAGTAGTAAAATCTAACTCAAATCACCAACAAATTATGATTTATTGATTTAAAGGAATGTCTATATTCATTGATACTAATACCACCTACATCTGATGTCTGGTTCATCATAGTCAAACACTACAAAATAAAAATAAACGCAACCTGTTTCCTGCTGCCACTTCCACTTGCACTTAAATGAACACTCAATTTACTTTGTAAATTTTCACTTAAGCTAGAAAAATTCACTATTAGGTCACTTTGAAGCCATTCTTGCTGGTCTTGATTCCCCTTCACTATCAAATCTTTTCGTAGGTATACCCAGATGTGTGTATTAGAACTGTATTTTTCTGTGATATTTCGGAGGTCCAGAAAACATTGTAGGTACCACATTGTGCTTTAAAATAGGTCTTATCCATGGAAATGTTTCTAATTATTGTACCTTTCACCCACTTCTGTTTGAAATGCTCGTCTTGAGGACAATTGAACACCCTAATAGGTCCTTTATTGGAAGCACAATTGCTAGTGCAACCTGGTACTACACACTTTGCAGGCATCTTTTTATCTTTATAGTTTCGTTTGTGCAGGTAAACAATTAAAAACACATTAAAAATCACCTTCCAATCTTCTTTTTTACTCTGGAAGATTACACTAATGACTTCAAAACAAATAAAAGCTCGGCCCGCTATTCAGTGTTGCCATATTTCAATGCTCCGGCCTAGTGAGTAGAGTCGGCCATGACTATCACGATCCTTTCGTCATAAGAAAATTCTTATCCAGTAGTACGAACCTCATGCTGTGTGAAGCTCTAAGGCCCGATTTTATCAACATGCATATTCTAACAAAGGCTTTGACAAAGCTTTTCTATTGGATGTTGTTGAGCAAAAGCTTTCTATTGGATATTGAGGGCTATGTTAATAAGTATCATCCATTTGTATTTTATCATTATTGGAAACGAAACCTCAAACCTGGATGACACGTTTACCAAAAATATTTTCGCATTCATGGATCAAAATCATACCATAGAATGAAAACAAAGCGATTGGTTTGCAAACTAATTCTAGATTTTTAATGTCTACCTTATAATTGTTCTATGCAGTCAGATTGATTATAGACAAATACATACTTTTATGAAGAAACTTCCATGTACATACTGGATGCATGTTTGTTATAGACCTTCTCATAGAAGGGTAAGGGTCCCTTACGTAAGGCTCCCTTGAATAATACTCAAGTAACGAAATGTCAACATGTCAACATGACATTTCGATGCAGTCAAGGCGATTTTGTTGGTGAGTTTTTGAGTACGTTGTTGTCAGTTTCTGTCACATCCGGAAAAATTTCAGGCACAAAACACGAAATACTGGCACAAGACAAAAAGAGATAACAGAAAATATCAAAATGCGTAAACATACAGGGTGAGTCAAGCTCAACGCCTCGGACTCTTGTGACCAAACGATACCACTTTTCGAAAAATCGACTTTGCGAGTATATGTAGGTCGCGTTGAACTACATTTTGAAAATAATGACTTTTATACAGGGTGTCTAATAAAAGCGTGACATATCAAAGTTATGTTTTTTTAAATGGAATACCCCGTATATTATTGCATATTTAGATTCCTGGGTGCATTTCAGTGTGACTTTATGTATCACACATGGGACTCTAAGCGAACCCTTTAGGTGCAAATCACAATTTTGGGTATAGGTAGATGTCCGAAAAAAATTGAATATCGCAGCTACTATAAATCTTAGAGGGCTGTGACTTTGCCGTGTTACTAAGCATGAAATGTGTCAGCGTACGTTAGACGGTTGGGTTCGAATTACATTTGTACTTGGAGAAATCGGTAGATCAATTAAGGAAACTTCAATCAAAGGTAACTTGATTTTCTCAAATGGGAATGCATAATTTTTTTAGTACGATCAAATGTGCAATTTGATAAGCTTTCTAATGATATGCGGTTATAAATATCAATCTCTGGTAGTTTTGATTTAATTTCAAATTTTCAGCAAAACCGGTGATTTTCAATTTTCCTACCTACATATAAGCCACTTAGCAGGCCATGAAATATAAACAAAAAGTTGTTTAGATGGAACAAAACAACTAACTTAGCAGATAGTTACGGACGAACTAAAGTAAAGGGGCAAAGTTATAAAAATGACTTACAACAAATCAATTCTAACCAGAAATAGCAGACATAACACATCTAAGGTCAAAAAGCAGCTGGAGTACGACAGAAATGGGTATTTTTCACAGCATACCGGCTTATACAATATTCTAAAGATTGAAGATTCACAAAACCATTGTGAATTTTGAAATGAAAGGAAATCTACCACTTAATGTTGCTGGCAGTTTAATAGCTTCAGAACAAGATTTCACATTTCAAGATTTAAAAAAATAGTAACCGATACCTTTGACTGAAGTTCTGCAAATTCTTCAATACTCATAAGCAAGATCGCCGGAATTGAAGAATAAATTAAAAATCTGCTCAAATTATTAAACATAATTTACCTGGCAGAAAATTAAAATATGGTTTGTCAGTATTCCTTTTTTGCGATCTTGCTAATTGATACTGAAAAATTTAAAGGACGACAGTGAGAGGTATCATTACTTTTGACTTTGACGGAAATGACTACTGTTTTATACCATTAAATGTGAAATTGCGTTCTGAGGATATTAGACTGACGGCAACGATCGCTGAAAGTTTTGCTTTCATTTCAAAGTGTTTAGTGATTTTGGAAATTTTTAATCTCTATTACATTGCAGTCGCTAGTAGGTTGTAAAAATTATCCATTTCTGTCGTACTCCAGCTTCTCTTTAACCTTAGACATGTTACCGCCGTTGTTTCTGGTTAGAGTTGATTTGTTGTAGGGAATTTTTATAATCTTGTTCTTTTACTCTAGTTCTACTGGATCGTTTTGCTAAGTTAGCTGTTTTCTTCCATCTGAATACGATTTTGTTTATATTTCGTGGCCTACTAGTTTGTTTATAGGTAGGGAAATTGAAAAACACTGATTTCATTGAAATATCGAAATTTAATAAAAACTACCATAGATTGATATTCACAACCTGATATAATTAGAAAGCCTATCAAATTGCAGATTTGATCGTATAAAAAAAATTATGCACTCCCATTTGAAAAAATTAAGTTACCTTTGATTGAAGTTTCCTTAATTGATCTACCGATTTCTCCAAGTACAAATGTAATTCGAACTCGACCGTCTAAAGTAAGCTGACACATTTCATGCTTAGTAACACGGAAAATTCACAGCCCTCTAAGATTTATAGTAGTTGCGATATTCAATTTTTTTCTGACATCTACCTATACCCAAAATTGTGATTTGCACCTAAACGGTTCGCTTAAAGTCCCATGTGTGATACATAAAGTCACACTAAAATGCACCCAGGAATCTAAATATGCAATAATATACAGGGTGTTTCATTTAAAAAAACCTAACTTTGATATGTCACGCTTTCATTAGTATAAAAGTCATTATTTTTAGAATGTAGCCCAACTCGATCTACATACACTTGCAAACTCGATTTCTCGAAAAGTGGTATCGTTTGGTCACAAGAGTCCGTGGCGTTGAGCTTGACTCACCCTGTAGATATAAAAAAATGACTTATATTTGAAATATGACAACTTCGCTGAATGAACCCCTCCGTCTGGTAGGAAATGTCTAGGAAACAGATATACAATGAAAGCCACACTTGAGGGTCCCTTGAGTAACCCTCGAGTATCCCTTGAGTAATACTTAAGGGATACTTGAGAAACGACTATGAATACGGACCTAAGTTATCGGTTTTCTATGTTGTTTTACAGAGGGAACCAAGTACAGACAGTGGGAGCAGCGCCAAAGACCCCAAAGGAGAAGACGGCAAAGAACGGAGTCCCCAAAGGGTCAGTCTGAGTCTGACAAGTCCCAGTCAGGAAGGAAAGAGTCCGGTCAGCGCCGATACAGATGCTCCAGCCTTGGGGTCTCCTTCGGAACCCTTACCTCCCCCAGCAGTAGCTGAAAATGGTGAGCGATCATTTACGTTGGAATAGTTGATCATATACCTTGTGAAAATAAAATTTTTGTTGTCTGTCCCGAAAAGCAGTTTCCAAATTGGAGCAGTTTAATTTAACTGCCAACCAGATTTTGTTTATTTTGATGGGAACCTTTAGCTTAACACTTTAGGAGCGGTACCGAAGTAGCACATAAACTTAGAAAGGTTGTTGCGATCCATCTGGAAGCTTCAAGCTTTGTAAGGATCCCTGCAAAAAAACAAACTGTCTATTAAGTAAATTCCGTTTTAAAAATACTGCTACGACGTTACTGTTTTTTCATATCGTAATATTTAAGTTATGAATAAAACAAAGGGGAAATAAATAATCTATAGTGCTTTTCGATACTTAACAATGAGATCATCCTCTCGATCATAGTTTCGTATTATATGACCTTTATGCTCATCTTGACCTTGATATTCGAAGTCACATCAAGGTCAAATAGACTTTCCTAATCGGAAACAGTTGTTTTTGATGCCGGAAATGAAAGTCCCGGAAAACAATGAGATATATTATCAAGGTCAGCACGAAGGTGACCATCGAATAGCCAGAAAATGTTCCTACGACTTTTGTCTTGACTTAAGATGCTCAGCTGGTCACAGTTTGACCTTGATCTAACCATCTGTGGTCAATTTTTTTTCAAAAGGTCGAGGTCATATCTGGATGTAAAATCTTCTGGGCTGTTCATGTCCGGTGTTAAAACTAGGGGTTTCCATTTGAGAAAATCCATTTGACCTTATTGTGACCTTGATGTCAAGGTCACCATCGGAAATCCAGAAACATTTCCTACGACTTTTGTCCTGACTTTCTTTTTGTATAACCCACAAGATACTCTGTTGGTCGCAGTTTGACCTTGATCTAATCATCTGAGGTCAATGTTTTTCAAAAGGTCAAGGTCACATCTGGATGTAAAATTTTCAGGGCTTTTCATGTCCGGCGTTAAAAGTAGGAGTTTCCATTTAAGAGAATCCATTTGACCTTATTGTGACCTTGATGTCAAGGTCGTCATAAAGGTCACCATCGGAAATCGAGAAAAATTTTCTACGACTTTTGTCTTGACTATTTTTTTGGGCGACCCCCACTACACAAGATACCCTGCTTGCCACATTTTCACCTTGTTCTAACCATCCAAGTTCCAATTTTTTAAAAAGGTCAAGGTCACATCTGGATGTAATATTTTATGGGCTTTTCATTTCAGGCGTTAAAAGTAGGGGTTTCCATTTAAGAAAATCCATTTGACCTTATTGTGACCTTGACGTCAAGGTCATCATAAAGGTCACCACCGGAAAACCAGAAAAATTTCCTACGACTTTTGTATTGACTAATTTTTTTTTGGGCATCCCCCACTACACAAGATACCCTGCTGGCCACATTTTGACCTTGATCTTACCATCCTAGCTCAATTTTTTCAAAAGGCCAAGGTCACATCTGCATGTAATATTTTATGGGCTTTTCATTTCAGGCGTTAAAAGTAGGGGTTTCAATTTAAGAAAATTCATTTGACCTTGAATTCAAGGTCATAAAAATCACCATCCATCGGATATCCCGAAAAATTTCCTACGATTTTTGTCTTGACTATTTTGTTGGACGGCCCCCACTTTCCTAGTTATTCATTTTGTCCGGTACTTTTTGAACAAGGTGTATATCGTTAAATACACTTTCAAATCCTGTTAAAAGAATCTCATTTTGGGCAAGTAAATCAACAAAAAACTACCTTATCATGAGGCATATGATCAATTATTATGTAGCCAGCTATACTAGTGCATCTATGATTCCATAATCTCTCAAATCATTAATACATTTCGGAATTTAATAGTTTTACTATCATATCATTTTTTTGTTAGTCAACCAGGATTTCTAGTAGTAGGTGAGTTAGAGTTCACGAACAACCGCTTTCTTTTTTTTTTTGTTTATCCACACAATCTATCCGAGGCATGCAGTGAAACAGGTGATTCCGTAGATCTGTTATAGGAATTAGTCTAAGGGGGAAATTTTCTGAAAATGTGTAACAAAAATTATTACTTTGTTCCTTTCATCATCATCATCATCATAGTCACAATGTCTTAACAGACATGTTGTGAACTGGTAAAATGCATTAAGTCGGAGCTAGAGTATTGCCGACACGAATATTATCAATAGTTTTGGAAGCTGTAGCTCGCCATCGTTCTCGATTTACTGTCAGTTCAGTGGCGCTCTTGATACTCATATCCAGCAACTGTTTCGTCGCATCCACAGCGTGCAGGGGAACGGCCACGGCGCCGACCACTCTGAGCACGACCCTGAACTTCAAGTTTCTCCATATTATCGCTTCTGTGAATATGTCCGAAGAATGTAAGCATTCTCGTCGACACAGTGAAGGATAGTCTCTTTGGATTGCCGAGCTCATCCAGTATGGAAACCTCCACGTCCACATTTCAAAAGCATCTATGCGAGCTCGATCTGCCTATTTAACAGTCCAAGTTTCCGAGGCATACAAAAATATGGAGAAGACAAGAGACTGAAATTTGCCAGCCAATAAACCCCTCCAAACGAGATTGATTCCTTTCATCAAAAGGTGTAAATTAATTACATGTATGGGATCACCCGTTATTTGAAATGACGTTTTGTTTTGGAAAAAAATACTGGGGAATTATCGGGAATAAAAAAAATAAATTTAAAGGGCCCAACAGACATCGTTCTTTTTCATCAGGTTTGCACGACGTGCCAACCGATCACACTCATTTCGGTCCGTGTGTGCCGAAAAACCGTCGTGTTGACCGTCGTTCCAAAAAATCTGTCCGAGCTTGATTTTACCCGTCAGTTTCGAACGCCATCGTGCAACTCGGTACATGTGTGGCCGTTCATCGTGCAATCACGACGGGATTTTGCAGTGTCGTTCTGGTTTCAGGTATAATTTGTAAAGCTTGGGGGATATCGCAACTGAAAATCTCAAATCCTTGTAGCTTCTACCCGCAGCAAGGAATCTCAATGTAGCTGTCAGACGTTCATGAGGGGAAATACTTTGTCTCGTCCAAGTATCCGGTTTTTTTATTAGAGGTGCTACTGAATTAAGTAATTCTAAGTATGTCTCTTCATCCATCCTCAAATAATTGTACCAGTCCCCTGGTTCCAGACGCAATTCTTCTAATAGATTTATATGGGAGAATTGGCCTCTTTTTAAAAGCCACTGTTTCACCCATTTAGAACGTTTTTTCTTGCTGTTTCACTTTAATAGCTAAAGCCGCCGTCAATGCTAAAGTATTATCAAAGTTTAACGGACCAAAAATATGCGAGAAACTGAAAGAAAACCGAACAGTGTGTGGAGGTATCGTTCCATCGGTTTAACTGACATCGGTTGGCACGTCGTGCAAACCTGATGAAAAAGAACGTTGTCTGTGGGGCCCTTAAGGTTAAGAAATTTTGTGAGGCATTTGAGAGTCTATAAGGAAGGAAAAATATAATTCATACGATGCAAAACGTCTTACTTTATGGGATGGGTTTATAATAACTGTATTTTCCAAACTCTCACCGCCAAATTTAACTCTTAATAGTTGGGCAATTTTAGCTCTCACTGACTCACTGAAGTCACTGAAGAGAGCTTATGCAGATTCTCTGTCTGTCCGTCCGTCTGTATACAAAAGATAGCCACAACTACATAGAGAAGAACTAAATACAGATTCGTAATCAGCATGAAAAAACTAGTCCGGTTTTGTCAATATCGCTTCCGGTTAAAAAAAAATGAATCAAATTACGACAGGTAACTGACGACATATTACGTACGGTGTATTGATATTCCTGAAGCACAGGCAGCGTGGTCGAGCGGTTAAGACACTAGGCACCAGTCCGAAAGGGCGTAGGTTCGAATCTCATTGCGGTTAACATTTTTTTTCCTTTTTTTTTCAAGATTAAATGTTAAATTTGTTGATTACTATTCCGGTTTGTCAATATAATAAAAAAATAAATTTATATACCAACAAATTTCAGTGAGAGCGCCTTTTGAATTTACTCAAGTAAATTCTTTCCTACTTTTTTTATTTGGATCGTCTTTTTAATATTATTATGTATGTCCTGCATGGCATGTTCTGGTACATCCCCTCATAATTTTCACACGGTTTTCACGCTTGACATACTGCGATTTGAGAGATTCCACATATAAATTCTAACATCTTTCACATTGCAGAAGGAGACGATCCAGACTCCGAAGACAATAAAACCTCAAAAGTGTTCAAGAACAAGCTGGCAATGAAAGAGATGGAACTGAAACTTGTGGCCGAAATCAAAGAGCGAGCAGATCAGAAACTGGGCAAGAAGGAGTCTTCGCCTGAACCCGCATTGGCTGTGAGTGGCATCTGTCACGACCCTGTTTCTCAATTGGTCACTGAGCTATCTCAGGCCCTCAACGTGGAAAAGGAAGGGACCAGGAGCAAACTGAAGAAGGTGGAAACGAAGAAGGTTACCAAAGAAAAAAGCGACGACACTCCCGTTATCATAGACTTCAAATCCCGGTTGAGGAAAGTAGAGAAAGACGATAAGACTGAAGAAGAATCTGACACCAACAAACGTGAAAGTACCGCGAGTTCTGACAGCGGCAATTTGAAACCAGACGACTGTGATGATAAAAGAAAAAGCACGGGGAGTATAAGTAGTCTTAAGAGACTTTGGGAACCTGAAAATAGCTCTAGTGTACAGTTGAGTCCCAAGTTATCACTAAAAAACACCAAAAGCGACGAAGTGATAGAGACCAGCTCCATAGAAACCTCGGACGAATCCATAAAGTTGGATAGGTCTAACAAAAGTGACAAGAAGACGTGGCCACCTCAGGAAAAGGAAGACAAACCTGTCATACCCACCAAACCTCCGGTCAAAGCCATAAAACCCATCGTGAGCAGACCTGCGGGATCCGCGATCTACGCAACCCCCATAGCGAGCAACGGGGGTCAATCCAAGCCTCCGATAATGGCGAAACCGACCAACATCGAGAACAAAACGCCAGAGGAAGATCCCAAGATGGCCGCAGGCGACAAGACGAGCAAGGACAACATCCTGGAGATCTCGCAAGCCTTAGAAACGACCTTGAACAGCATCAAGAGCAACGCGACTGTCAGCACGGCCACCTGGTTGCAGCTGTCCGACAAGATCGGAATGCTGCACGGCTCCTGCATGGACTACGCTGACAGCGTGGTTCCGGCGCACACCAAGTTCCATTTCCGCGAGCTACTGACGAGGTTAGAGAGCCAGGCGAGGCAGTTGAGGTCGGCGGGCACTAGAAACTCCTCGGAGAACACTAGGTCCATCAACGAGGTCAATAACACTATCAAAGACGTTGTCAATGTCGTGTTCAGGTAAAGTGACGTAGAAAAAGGTTCGAGTTCATCGTGGGAGAAATATGCTGCAAGTATCGGTCAGAAATGTATGTCGCGGATAGTGTTGGAAAATTACCGTAATTTCTTTTTCGTTGCGAACGGTCCGGGATTTTGGAGAGTTGGAGAATGTTGGATAATTAATAAGAATTAGCCTAATTGAGGTTTTGAATTAAGAAAAAAAGTACTTTTTTGTGATAAATGGAAAGATCATATATAAGTTTTATAACAAAACTGTTTTTTTTTCTTTTTCTTTCGCAATAATTCAAAAGTTATATCAAAATAAAAATGGGTTTTTGAATCGAGTACCGAAAACACGCCGACGGCTCCCGAACCCGTTTGACGTCACCATGGCGGTAAGGATGCTCCTTTGACCAACGACGTCCTACTTCGATACTAGATTCTAAATTCCCAGCCAACCGCGAAAATACGTACTGCTAAACTGGTAACTAGTGTATATTTGTTGCAACACAGTCGATTAATTGAAATAAATATGTTTTTGAATGTTTGAAGTTGAAGTCAGATTACAGATTCCAGTGAGTAGGTACCTAATCAAGTATGTTTCGTTGAAAAGATCTCCTCAATCGAAGGATGGCCCAGTGGTTAGAGAGTCCGCTAGTGGATCTCATGGTCTTTGGATCGAAACCCAGGCCTTCCAACTTTTTTTATTTTTTTTATCCAAAAATTTTATTGATGTGCTTTTTGCACTTGTTACGCACATTTTTTCTACGATCAACATATGTGTTTGAATCAAATTTTGTTAGACATATTACTTGCACTGCACAGTGCAAAAACTAAGTACAGGAGGCGGTGGACAATTAAAAAAATCAGTGGAAATGAGGTTTGTCCGTCAATATCAATCGACATTATTTTTTTTTAAATGTAATAGTTGGATAATAAAACAAAATCCCTTCCTCCATTCAATTCATTCATTTTTAATTTTTTTAACGAAAAAAAAGTAACTTAAACTTATAATTACATTCTGTTTATCACTTGGTATTATTATTTATTTAACTTTGGGCAATGAAGCTTAACAATATTAAATTTTCATAAAAATTTAACAAGCACTGTGCAGTGCAAGTAATATGTCTAACAAAATTTAATTCAAACTCATATTTATGTTGATCGTAAAAAAGTGTGCGTAACAAGTGCAAAAAGCACATCAATAAAATTTTTGATAAAAAAAAAGTTGGAAGGCCTGGGTTTCGATCCAAGGACCCTCAGATCCACTAGCGGACTCTCTAACCACTGGGCCATCCTTCGATTGAGGAGATCTTTTCAACGAAACATATTTGATTAGGTACTTACTTACTGGAATCTGTAATCTGACTTCAAATTGAAACATTCAAAAACATATTTATTTCAATCGTAGACTTCGTCTCGAGCTGCAAACTTCATTCATCGACTGTGTTGCAACAAATATACACTAGTTACCAGTTTAGCAGTACGTATTTTCGGGATTGGCTGGGAATCTAGAATCTAGTATCGGAGTAGGATGTCGTTGGTGACGTCACACGGGTTCGGGAGCCGTCGGCGTGTTTTCGGTAATCGATTCAAAAACCCATTTTTATTTTGATATAGCTTTTTAATTATTACAAAAAAAAAAGAAAACAAAAATAGTTTAGTTATAAAACTTATCTATGATTTTCCATTTATAACAAAAACAATTTTATTCAAAACCTCAATTGGAATCTAATAACTGAATGCCCGTGCGCCCGGTGCAATTCAGTCACCCACCCAAGCGCTAACCCTGCACAAGGCTGCTGATGGTGCTACCCCACTATCGAAGGCAGACGCTGTTCATCGCGCAGCCACGTGGGTCCCCTTTTTGCCACTTACGCAGCCTCTCAAAATCTTAGGTCACGGATCTGGACCAGCTAACATAGATATTTTTTCTCATCAATATTAAGAAAGTCTGCATTAAAAAATACAGGCTCAGTTTGATGGTCCGATGAAATTTGACGCCACCTCCCGGACCATATCGCGGCCACTGTGCGACCTTTCACGATCATGAAGCTTCCGCTGAATCGTTTTTTTAGGACGTGCAGACATAGTTCTTGTTTACTCCTTCTAACCTATGCGAATTCATTGGCCGCATATATCAAACTGTGTATTTTTTAGCATGTGTAGAGGATCACATAAAGGTATGCATTGAATATTGGGAGTTAAGTTAGAACGGCAACACGGCACACATACCCGTCTTCCGATTGGCTGTTCCACTATAGTCCCGTGACGTCGCGCGACTAGAAAAATTCAAAAATTTTCCTCATTTTCTCGACTTTCCCGTGCCCAAAAAAATCGCGGAAATATATGAGAAGGTTCTTATGCCACACTCTATCATATACAGCAATAAAAAAATTCATGATACTAGTCCATTGGGCATGTCCTTACCCTGAGAATAAAGGAATGTAGGCATAAAAAACAACCTGTATTTAATACTTGTACTAAGCGTCCTTACTACTTTGTAGCGACCTTGCAGCATATTTGACCTATGTTGAATCTGCATTCACATGTAAAGACTAAAAAATCTTGAAATAATCCTATATGCGCGTAATTTCACTGTTAGGACCACATATGTAATATTTTACTTTGTAAATTTCCATGCATTTATTAGAGAAAGAAAGATAAGAAGTTGCAAATAGTTGCCGATGAACGGTGTGTTTGAAATTTAATTGCTTTTTCGTGTTTCTCAATTTCGTTTGAAATTTTTATATATCATGGTTGTGGCATTGATCGAATATCCATTTGCAGAATATGAAGAGACACGTAGACATATTAGAAATTACTTTTTTTGTAAATTATATATAGGTATCTGGATTTGGTATTGGATATTATAACTTTTATTGCATTTGTAATATCTTTTGCTTGTCCGTTGTGATGATATCAGTTCAGTCTTTCCAGAAAATACTTTTGTACAGCATCTGTAAGTTAATATTTACATAGTTAATTTTTGTAAGACGCTAAGTGTACAGTTTTTGGCTTTAGGGGGTCTATTCTGTAAATTTCTGGTTATTTTAAACAGGGTCGTTAAAAAGTTAATTATAACAGCCAGGTTAAAAATTTTACCATCATTGGTATTTGGTAAGCATAAAATTTAACCGGGCGGTTGTGCAAGACGTTTTAACTGGTGTTCACACTGTTCACAAAACGGTGTGAAATTGTATGTCATCACTTTTCTAAACACGACGCATCTTCTAAATCATCACCATCTACATTTGATTCCAGGTCAGAAATTCCCCCGAATAAGTTTCAAATACATGCGGCTTCATGTTTTCTAAATCGAGAAAGCTCCATGAAATCTTTCGTGAAAATTTTACTACCTAACTAATTTTACTAACGCAATTGGTAAAGTATGCTCATCTTATAATAAAAAACTCAAAATTGACTTGCCAACCATTGAAATACACTAATTATTCCAAAAACAAAGATTTACAACAGTTTGCAAGCGTTTCATGTGTCAGACTATGCAAACCAGAAATATAAATCTAACTACAGGTCATTGTGTTGATTTTTAGATACATTATAACAGTCATGGTTTCATACCAGGATCACTGGGACGCGAAAAATAAATTTTTTGAAAGTTTGCTCAAGGGACAAAAGGGATAAGCGAATAGCAAAGATAGATTCGTTGAATAATATATAATAAATTAAATGAACTTTTTAGCAGATATAGCAAATATTGAATAAAGACAAACTTTTTTCAGAATTCAATGTCAGTGTACTTGTTTTGAAATACAAATCCAAATGTTTAGTATGGTTTAAATTTGAGGTCAAATAAGTTATCTGTCCAGTCTATATGCTTGTATGACTATAATAGATTAGAATGATATTATATGCAATGGTAATTGTATTTTCTGGAAGGACTGGCATTCAATGAATATTGAAACACCACATCATGTATACAGGGTGTAACTGAATAAGTGTAAAACATTTGAGGGGGTGATTCCTCATCGAAAAAAAGATAGGATCTTTCATATAAAGAAACTTCATTGGAGCATCCCTCGTTCAGATACAGCCCCTTAAAACAGGTACATAAAATTTATTTAAAATTTTTTTCACAAGCACTAAAAAAGTTACAATATTGAAATTAACCTGACATTTTCTACTACCAAAAAGACACTTAGCCAGTAATTTATTTGGTTTACCTCATGGTTGTAAGGGGTGGAAAACGCAACCCCTAAAATTTTCTTCCAATGCAACTTTTTGTCTTATTATTTGTTTACTACTTAAACATTTATTTCCGATAGCCTGTTTCATTCTAAACAAAAAATGTCTCTTGAATTTTTTGCCGAAAATAAACAGTCTTTCTTTTCGATGAGGAAACACCCCCTCAAATGTTTTACACTTATTTAGTTACACTCTGTACAGTAAATTGGTATCGCACTCGACCGATATTACCCTAATTTTTTACCTTTGCCATACAAACAAAAAATTTTGGGCGAGTGAGTTTTAAATGTGGAACGCCTCAATTATACCGGAAACTGCACGATTTTCACGAATTTTGGGAATCGTGGGGTTTTGCAATACGCTCGATCTTACGATGGTATTCACAATGTTGTCATATCTACCATTTTTCCAGAAATATGATAAAATTTGTTATTTCAAACGAATCGTTCTGTATATTTTTTTAATTTCGAAATCCTTGATAACTGATTATTTTTTGTATAATATCTCCTATACTAAAACGTCATAATATGGGATATAATGCAAATTTAGCGGTAAATCGGAAATTATGGCATTTGGGCATTTGAAACAACAAAGTTCATTATGTTTTCAGAAAAATGGAAGATACGACAGGTAAATTCAAAATTATTGAAAATCGTGTACACTGTTTCCGAGATAATGAAGTCGTTTCATAGTTAGGACTCACTGTCTATGCTAGAGAAACATTGTAGATATGTATAAGTATATCCAGACACCGTTTTACAATATGTAGTTGTTAACGAATTAGTGATTTAATTTTAGAATAATCGGTGATGTGTCACATGAAACTCATATCCTATGTTATTTTCATCAAACTGTGATACCATTTTTATTATTTTTTATTGCTTTCGTGCTCAATATTGTAACTTATTCTGAACTTAACTATTTTGGTAATTTGTTTATTCTATGGCGAATTTTTGCTTTTTTTTATTTTCTCGCAAATATAGTGAGCCTGTGAGTGGTTGGGATGGTTGATTTTTCTGTTGTACGAGTACATCGACCGGTTTAGCAAAAATGTATTAAGTCTGAAACTACTTTTGTGCCAAAATATCACTATTTGGTTTTATACAATTTATACAGCTACATGCTGGTTAGGTGAATGATGAGGTGTCCTATAACCGTCAAATAGTAATTTTTGTTTACTCTATGACATTTAACCCAATAGCTTACACGTCATTGCGCATTCTATCTATAAAAAAAACCATAATAAGCAAGTAAATGCATATATAATTATTATTATTAAATATTTATTGCGGTAAATTTCACGTATTGCAAGGCTCCTCCAGAAATGCAGCGTTATTATCTGTCATAAAAAATATCACTTATTTTCCACCCAAGATTACATCAAAATGAAACTTTAATATTATTTTCCTGTTTTCTGCTTTCTATTTAATATAATTATTTTATTATTTATAATTGGTTATTTGACACCGCATTTCCGGCTAGGTTTCTTATTACCACTTGAACAACAAAAGTAGTAACTCTCGTTTTTATTGATATTGTGCTAGTCTTTGTTTATACATATTACTTTTGAGAGTGTGTGAATGTAGCAATGTAATCCTAAGAGACACTGACACATACTATACATATAGATATTATACAGGTACAATATAATACATTTTGTACAATCCAAAGATGGCTAAACCTAAAATTAGTAGTTACAGTTTGCTTTGTTTTCATTTTTGTAATGTTATCTATTTATTGATTTAATGTTGTACATATGTTTTGACAGTTTTTTGTTGGTTTGGTAATATTGGTTTAAAGTAGGATGCAGTACTGGCTATACGTAAATGTTGTTCGGTTTGGTGCTGACGTAATCGTCCATCAAATGAATATATCTCTATGAAAAGGCAGTAATAATCAGATAAAGAACATACTTTTTTAATTCATATCACTATATGATGTCCGTAAAATATATAAACACAGTTCATTCCTAAATGACTTAAATGTTATTTGTTTCTGTAGTAAACATGTTGTAGTAGATACAATAAGGATGTCAAATTTACAGCTGAAATAATTGGCTGATCCTATCCTAGAACATAGTGGAGATTTCAGAAGTTTTTTTACAACGTATGCTGAGGCCGTTGTGAAGTAGTTTAAAGCTTTGTGTACATCTGTTCTTTGATCGACAATTCGGGTAGCTGTGAAAATGAGATTCGACGACGCATTCAACAGGCACGTGTGGCCATGACACAGCTTACTAAAATATGGCGTGACCATAACATCACTAAAGCTACCAAAATGTCGCTGGTTCAGTCTCTTGTGTTCTCCATATTTTTGTATGCCTCGGAAACTTGGACTGTTAAAAAGGCAGATCGAGCTCGTACAGATGCTTTTGAAATGAGGACATGGAGGAGAATGCTGAGAGTCCCTTATACCGCTCATCAAACTAACGTTTCCATACTGGTTGAGCTCGACAATCCAAAGAGAGAACTGTGTCAGTTCAGTGGCGCTCTTAATACTCATATCCAGCAGCTGTTTCGTCGTATCCACCCAGCGTGTAAGGGAACGGCCACGGCGCCGCCCACTCGGGGCGTGACCCTGACCTACAACTTTCTCCATATTATCGCTTCTGTGAATATATCCGAGGAATGTAAGCATTCTTGTCGACACAATGGATTACCGAGTCATCCAGTATGGAAACGTTAGTTCGATGAGCGATATAAAGGACTCTCAGCAGTCTCCTCCACGTCCACATTTCAAAAGCATCTATACGAGCTCGATCTGTCTTTTTAACAGTCCAAGTTTCTGAGGCATACAAAAATATGGAAAACACAAGAGACTGAACCAGCGACATTTTGGTAGCTTTAGTGATGTTATGCATGGTCACGCCATATTCTAGTACGCTTTGTCATGTGCCTGTTGAATGCGACGTCGAATCTCATTTTCACAGCAGCCCGAATTGTCGATCAAAGAACCGAGGTACACAAAACTTTGAACTACTTCACAAAGGCCTACTGACTTTATTTCTCGATGAGAGTTGCGAAACACTAGCTCTACCAATGCGAATGTATTATGTTCAGGGATTACTCAATAGCAATGCTTTATTTTCCGTCCGCGTGGACCGCATGGGTTTTTCCAAACAGTAAGCAGATCTGCCTGTGCGCCATCTGGCACCCGGAGGTAACGGCAAACCAAAGAAAATCGCTGCTAAACAGCAGCAAACTTCTTGGTGGAACGCCACGGTGCGTCCGCTTGGCCTGACCAGATAGACGCGCTTCTATGCCAACTGCATATGAGAGTCGATATACGAGGGTTGCTCTATAGCAGCTGTCTGCGTACTGGGGGATTGACGTAGATATAAAGCAACCCTCGGAGTAAGCAGTTAAGTGACTATTGAAATAATACCATAAAGTTAAGTGAACGCCGAACTGTGTC
The DNA here is from genome assembly GCA_951848785.1 of Callosobruchus maculatus. NCBI lineage: Eukaryota > Metazoa > Arthropoda > Insecta > Coleoptera > Chrysomelidae > Callosobruchus > Callosobruchus maculatus. The sequence goes on from CATOUR010000040.1 coordinate 3,569,732, forward strand.
GTTTGGAGTTTTGAGCAAACTTACTAAATCATACGTAACTATATAGCTGAAACGTAACATTTCTACTTATGGCCAGTACTGCGAATTTATGTCAAATTCGTATAATTTGCTAAACATGCTCATATAACCTATATAGAATTGAAGAAACTATAGTATACCGTGAAATATGCTTTATGAATGTGTTTTTTGGAATCTTATCACAACGATAACGTACTCTATATTATATTTGTGCGAAATAGATGCGCTAGTAGGTGTTAATTGTTCATTTAACCCATAGTACCTTTTGCAATGTTTGAGTTTTATGCTGCTCAAAGAAATTACCGAATAGCTTGTTCGAGCAATTTTCAGACTTGAATGATTTATTGCCGAAGAATTTGCACTTTGTATAGTTTAGCGATGGAATATTTTGCAGAGAACTTATTTTCTGAGCGTCAAATAATAGACTAGTATCATGGATTTGAATGTAGGCAGTCAGTATTGATAGAATTTTCACGAAGCAAATTACTTTTTGTGATTTGTCTTCCGTCAATGGGATGCCCTGCAGGTTTCATCTCCTGGCTGTGTCACATGAAGAAAGGTTCTGTGAGAGAAAGCCTCATAATTTTACAAATTTTCTATTTTGAATCGATGGTCTTTACTCTTTAGTTATTGTGCGGTGAATAATTAATTCAGATAATTTGAAAAGAACGCAGCATCATTTTCGTATTAATGGATACTCATCACACGTTGGTCTTACTGCCGTATTATCTCTACCTGCTAAACACAAACCTTTCAACCAAGTATCAACCAGGTGAGTAAAGTCTGCTCACCGGGGTAACTAAATAAGTTTAAAACATTTAAGGGGGTGAGTCCTCATCGAAAAAAAGATAGGATCTTTCATATAAAGAAACTTCATTGGAGCAGCCCTTGTTAAGATATAGCCCCTTAGAGGGGGTACATAAAATGTGTTTAACAATTTTTTTCCCAAGCACTAAAAAAGTTACAATATTGGTATTAACCCGACATTTTCCACTATCAACAAGATACTTAGCCAGTGATTTATATGGTTTACCCCATGGTTGTAAGGGGTGGAAAACGCAACCCCTAAAATTTATTTGCAATGAAACTTTTTGTCTTATTATTTGTTTACCATTTAAAAATTTATTTCCGATAGCCTGTTTCATTCTAAACAAAAAATGTCTCTTGAATTTTTTGCCCAAAATAAACCAGTTCGCAGCAAAAAATTATCTTACGAACAAGATACATATCGCCATATCGTAAAATAATTTTTTACTGCGAACTGGTTTATTTTGTGCAAAAAATTCGAGAGACATTTTTTGTTTAGAAAAATACGAAATTACATTTCTAATGGTAAACAAATAATAAGACAAAAGGTTCAATTGGAAATAAATTTTAGGGGTTGCGTTTTCCACTCCTTAGGTTAGGTTAGGTTAGGTTGAAAGTGAGTGGGGCAGAGCTGCCTCCTTCCACTGCGACTCAGTTGTGTCTATTCTAGCTCACACCTTTTTAGAGTTCACCGTACAGTCCGCATCTCTTTACGAAGGGGGGGGGGGGGGGGGCTGACTAGAGGGGTATCTTCGAGTGCAGTAGCCCTGGTGTATCTCGCCAGTTCAGGAGTGCTTTCCTCACTGCCCAGTCCGAGATGGTCTTTTTAGCGGTGCTTTTTGCAATGCCCGCGAATGGTTCTGGTCCTATGAACAGAGATTCAGTTCCTCCTTTTGCTAGCGCGTCGGCCAATACATTGCCTTCCACTCCGCTGTGACCCGGAACCCAAATCAAGGTTACCCTGTTTCCCGTTCCGAGTTTGTTGAGGAGGTGCATGCAGTTCCATACCAGTCTTGAATCAACCTGACTGGAGCACAGTGCTTTCAATGCAGGCTGGCTGTCTGAAAAGATTTTTGTAGATCTGTTTGTCAGGGGCCTTTTGATTAGTTCCCTGACTCCCAGCTCTATGGCAATCATTTCTGCTTTGGTGATGCTTCCTAAGTCGCGGCATAATTCTAAAGTGTTAGGTGTATTCAAGAGACATTTTATGTTTAGAATGAAACACTATCTGAAATAAATTTTTAAGTGGTAAACAAATAATAAGACAAACAGTTGCATTGGAAATACAGTTTGGGGGTTGCGTTTTCCACCCCTTACAACCATGGAGTAAACCATAAATTACTGTCTAAGTTAATTTCAATATTGTAACTTTTTTACTGTTTGTGAAAAAAATTTTATACAAATTTTATGTACCTCCTTTAAGGGGCTGTATCTGAACGAGGGATGCTCCAATGACGTTTCTTTATATGAAAGATGCTATCTTTTTTTCGATGAGGAAGCACCCCCTTAAATGTTTTACACTTAATTAATACACCCTGTATAAAATTATGTATTTTTTTTGAATGTGTAGACTGTAGAGGATCACATATTGGTATGCATTGAATATTGGGTATTCAAGTTAGAAGGGCAACATGACACATCCGTCTTCCGATTAGCTGTTCCCCTATAGGACCGTGACGTCACGGTTTTAGAGGGATTCAAATATTTTCTTCATTTTCTCCTCATTCCCGTACCCCCAAAAAAAAAATCGCGGAACAATATTAGAAGGTTCCTATGCCTTGCTCATATGCAGTCATAAAAAAATTCATGATACTAGTTCACGTCCACGTACTGATAGCTTGGTTTACGAGCTATCAGAACAATGAAAATTATGTCTACTACAGTTGCTCGTGCTAGGAGTCACCATTCTCCAAGAAAGCTCTCTAAAACTTGGGAAAAGATATTAGGTTCTTTCCAACAGCATATTTTGTACCGTCCACTGAACCGTCACGAAACTGTTCAGATCGTTTGTGGTGCGCATGCGTTGATTTTGGACGGTTTCATGACCGTACAAACAGGAAAATCTGTTGGAACGGTTCCTTCTCTTATTTCACTGGACTCGTGTCAGTTCTGACAGCTATCAAAAAAAACTAACCTCGATTTCATTTCAAAAGCCACCGTCAAAAGCCAAGACGCCAAGAGCTTTATTAAAATTGATCGGGGCCTGAGTTTTCTAACGATGACTTGGTGTTAGTCTATCAACCACAACCGAAAAATGACGATTATTTGGGTAATTTTAGCCATGAATAATGGTTGCCACTCACAACCAGGTATTCCTGTAGATGTAGATCTATAAACAAAGAACCTGGGTTATATTTTCCATAAAAGTGACCGAATTTATCATAACATACCACGTGTAACATTATTGTTTGATTCCATTTCCATTTTTGGCTTTGGTGAAGTTTCGGCCAACAAACAAGCCAGCCAAACAACAAGCAACAGCAAAAACAAAAGAAGCAAAATCAAATCACACTCAATCTCGACACTCAAGACTCAAGGAAGCAAGAAAACAGAAGGCACATAGAAATGACAAAATGGAATTGTGCGCCAAGCGGGCGATTTACTTTCTACCGCGCATGTCAGTCCTCACAGTCCTTACTCTGGACCAAGTACCAATTTGACCGTACAGAAACCGTCCCACGAACGGTAACAAAATCGCCGTTTCATGAACGGTCACAAAACGTGTTGGAACGCATTTCACGTTCTGCGCATGTCCGTGACGATACATTGTACGGTACTCAGGCCTGTTGGAAAGAACCTATAGATAATATTCATTATTCTTATAGCCCGTACACTAAGCAATCTGAAGCTGGGCGTTTGCGCAGTATTTGTGATAAATGATTTATAATATGCTGGTTAATAAATCTTTAGAAATATCAACGTTTAACTAAACTGAACATGAATCTAGTAATTACTTTGAGCTGCTGTACTATTTTCCGAAGAGGAATTAATTTATTTTTTAACACTATCCACTTTGCTCAATATGGATTCAGTGTATTTGGATAATGCAATGTTAATTTGAATGGGGTTTCATTCTACATAATCCTATGGGTAATATGGAGATATACAAAAAGTATTTTTCTATGTATCTTAACAAAGGTTTTCTAGAGTTGCTGTATATCTCATACATAAATTGATTGTGCCATTTTTTGTATGTTTAACATTTTATTTTGTCTAAAATTATTCCTCTTCTTGCAGAAATGATCCAACTCTAAAACTAACCTTCTAATTAAGGTATCTAGTTTTTTTTTAAATTTTGTGATTCAAGTGTGTGAACACATTTAGTCTAGATTTTTTTTGTATGTAAGTGATTCAACTAGCCTTTTTATATTTTTTGTATATATATTTATACTTAAACTGCATTTTTGTACAGGCTTTTTAGGTAGGGAATAACAGACTGTATCTATTTAAAAATAAATTTGCTAATAACTTAAAGTTTTGGTTGTATCTTTGAAACACCTCCTAATTAAGTTAAATTGTCTCACAAAAAACAATTAACTTTGAATTATGTAACGTGCAACTTTGTGCAGAGAGCACAGCTCTGATAGTAGAAGATCCGAATATAAGACGACCTTCACCGAACTGGTTAATGGATGAAAATCATTTTATATTAAATTTAAAATGTTGAAAAACATATCGCGAAAAATTTCAGTCCAGGATATGATTAATTAAATATTGAAAAATTATTTTTTTTTAAACATTTCACTCGTTTGGTTAATAGACAAATCACATACCAATCGAATGTATGAAGCCCATAGAATATGCAAACGTTAGGTTGGCTACGTTTTTCCCGTCCCAACTATAGGGTAGGCAGGTATAAACAGGTACATCAATAATAGTAATTTGCACCGGTGTGGTTAATGCATGAAACTCATATCAAAATAAAGATAATTTTATTGCCAACACGTCGATATAGGGTTGTCTGCAACAAATCAGTCTGGAATTCCGGTTGTCGAATTTTAAAGATCAAAATATTGCTGCCAGTATTAACAAAGGGCGCAACATAGCAGCTGCATGTAGCTCGGCCATTGAATGAAAGAGAGTGCGCATATCATGTGTCCGTGAAATTGAAATGATTTGTTTGAATAAAACATAATCAAAAATGTATAAATTTATGAATCTTCCATGTCATTATTTCATAATTATAAAATTTAAAAGATGTATTTACTAAGATAGTTTTGAAGGTAAAATTATTACCTATGCACTTACCGTATTCTCACCAAGAAAGTTATTAAACTCTTCATTATGTTTTTTAGCCAAAGCAGTCACTTTTTTGTAGCATGTGGTATGATAATCTACAAAATCGAGTGATGCATTGGTTAACTCAACGGCCACTGTATTCAAAATTTTTCTTTTTACGAAAATTTAATTTCAACGGAGAGTTTTTATAAGTTTCATTGTTAAAATCAATAACATCATCGTCCGAATTGCATAGAAAACACGTTTTAGCCATTTTTTATCACAATTTAATGTTTATGTTAAACTCAATACCCGAAATCGGGCAATGCCCGAAAAAAATGCGCAGAACTAGTTTTGAGCAAGGAATATTTCCCAAACCCGAAATATTAATTTTATACGGCTATTGAACCTAGGCAGAACTAGTTTTGCGCATCTTGAAATGCACAGAACTAGTTTTGCGCAACTTGAAGTGCACAGTACTAGTTCTGTATATTTTGGCATGGTGGCATTTAGAACTGTAGAGGAGATTTTTTTTTCGATACATTGTTGATACATTTTTTATTGCAGAGACATGAAGGTTAGGTTAGGTTCATTCAATATAGTGAGGATATGATCTGTTGTCATGAGATTATGTTTTTGTGTACTTGCAGCTTCAAGTAGCCGAACTAATTCGGATTCGAATTTAGCTTGCATTTTTCTACAGGCTGAAACAAAAAACATTCAAAGCAACAACATAAAAATAACCTTACTTTTTTAATATAACTGTTGCTGGCCATTCAGTACCACAGAACTAGTTCTGTGCATTTCAAGTTGCGCAAAACTAGTTCTGTGCATTTCAATATGCGCAAAACTAGTTCTGCCTATTTGGTAATGCTCAATAGCCGAATGAAATTAATATTTCGGGTTTGGGAAATATCTCTTGCTCAAAACTAGTTCTGCGTATTTTTTTCGGGCATTGTTCGAATTCGGCTATTGAGCGTAACATTTATAAATAACAACAATCATGACACACACATGACATGCGCACTCTTTCATTCAATGACCGAGCTACACGCAGCTGCTATGCTGCGTCCTTTGTTAATACACGGGATAGTTCGCTCGGACCTTTCTGGCGCACGTATTCACTGGCAGCAATATTTTTATCTTTAAAATTCGACAACCGGAATTCCAGACTGATTTTTTGCAGACAACCCTATATCGACCTGTTTGCAATAAAATTATCTTCATTTTGATATAAGTTTCATGCATTAACCACACCGGTGCATATTACTATTATTGATTTACCTGTTTCTAACCTGCCTACCCTATAGTTGGGACGGGAAAAACGTAGCCAACCTAACGTTTGCATATTCTATGGGCTTCATACTTTCGATTGGTATGTGATTTGTCTATTAACCAAACCAGTGGAACGTTTAAAAAAAATTAATTTTTCAATATTTAATTAATCATACCCTGGACTGAAATTTTTCAGCCAACCCACTCGCGATATGTTTTTTAACATACTAAATTTAATATTTAATGTTTTTCATCCATTAACCAGTTCGGTGAAGGTCGTCTTATATTCGGATCTTAGACTATGATTATGATGATTGTATTGCTTGTTTCTATGCTATATTTTTTTTTAGACATGTCCGTTATGCGTGGGAAGCAGCAAGTTAATCAACATGACTTCAATTTCAATTTAAATTCACGTAGGTCTCTGTAATCAAAGCTTAACGCGGGTCCCACCCGCGACCCGTTCAATCGGAAGATGATCCTCATCCGGTGGATTGGAAACGTTCAGCGAGATTTTGATCGAGTTCCCTGACTTTTGGATCGTAACAATCTGTTAACTGGTGAACTGAAAAATATGGTTCGACATATTTTTTTAGGCAGCCAGAAGCTTAGCAGCCCCGAACGAGAGCCCAAGCCACAAGCTCGATGTATTAGGATAAAATGTAAGTTTCAAAAGTGCTATTTCGGACCATTGTCTACAATTTTTGAGTTTCACACGTATATTATGAATATACGTGTAGGAAATATACAAGGATTTCAAAAATGTAGAAATACACAGGGTGAGTTTTTAGTACCGGCTCGGTCTATAACACCACTACTATAGAAGATAGCGAAAAAAGTTGTATATAAAAGTTGTGGCCACGGATATGCTCCTTGCTCAGAAAATATCTTGATTTATACAGGGTGATCCATTATTACGTGGTGATGCAAACATGCATTTTTTTAAGTGAGACACCCTATACATTATTCTATATTTAAATTCTACTAATGATTTCCGTTATTTCAATATAGGGTATTGTTACATTATACAGGGTATTTCAAAAGTTATGACCATTTTTATATCCAAATCGCTGTCCAATGAACGTACTGCATATCAAAATGTAATGAATCAAAAATCATTTTTTTACACGGATGGATAAAAAATATCATCTAGTTTTAAAAGTGGCTACAAAAAAAGCCCGCGACGCATATTCGTATACAGGGTGATGTAGAATGCAAAATCTATATTTTCTCTCTTTTTTTTAAATGTAACCCTCAATATTTTATTATACCAAATAATTGCTTTTAATATGCTCTTTCATCTTTGTATAGCACCTGTTATGGCTGCGTTCATTAGTTTCTGAGATATTTTGAATTTTCAAAAAATTTTAAATAATATACCTTATATTTGTTTACTATAATTTATTTATTTTGAGAAAATACAATCAAATTTTATTTTTGCTTTTGCTAAACAACTAAAATATAAGGCCATAATAGTACTACTACTACTAGTACTAGTATCAAGACTGGATTAATGAGACAGTATAGGTCATGTGTGCTAAGGAAACAATTTTATAAACGTCATGCATAATTATGAAGCAGATCTATCAGGTAGGCTATGGAATATTAAACGACACGATCCAAATAAAACGATTCTTCAATATTTCAAACGCATTAGTTTTAAAGTGCCTCCGTTCTTGATATTGCTGTTCATAGTTGATATATTCTAGAGGCAAGTACTCAAGTAGGCAATTTCTCAAAGATTCTCCTAAATACCCTCAATGGAAAAATTAATTTTTAAAGCTCGTCTTTCACACAGTACGTAATTATTGAGCAGGTTATGAAAACCGTCAATTCTTAAAAGCATACGTGATACATCTGCTTGATAATTATGCATCACCCCTACAAAATTGTATCCTCAGTATACTTGGCTTTATTATCTCGATGATTCAGGGTTCATGAAATGCTATCATGACCTTATAATTTAGTTGTCCGTTAAACAAAAAACAAATTCGATAGTACTTTCTCAAAATAAATAAATTTCAGTACACAAATAGAAGCTATATTTTAAATTTACCGAAAAATCGAAATATCTCGGAAACAACAAGTTCTATACAAAGATGAAAGAGCATATTAAAAGCAATTCTTTGGTATAATAAAATATTGGGGGTTACATTTGAAAAAAAAAGAGAAAATCTGGATTTTGCATTCTACATCACCCTGTATACGAATATACGTCATGGGCTTTTTTATAGCCGATTTTAAAACTAGACGATATTTTTTATCCATCTGTGTAAAAAAAAAATGATTTTTGATTCATCACTTTTTTGATATACAATACGTCCATTTGACAGCGATTTGGAGATAAAAATGGTCAGAACTTTTGAAATACCCTGTATAATGTAACAATACTCCATATTTAAGGAACGGAAATCATTAGTAGAATTTAAATATGGAATAATATATAGGGTGTCTCATTTAAAAAAATGCATGTTTGCATCACCACGTAGTTATGGATCGCCCTGTATAAACCAAAATATTTTCTGAGCAAGGGGCATGTCCGTGGCTACAACTTTTATATACAACTTTTTTCGCTATCTTCTACAGTAGTGGAGTTATCGACCGAGCCGGTACTAAAAACTCACCCTGTATAACAGGATGTTTCACCGACGCGAGATTTCACTGACGCGAGTTCTTGCGGTAAAAGATGACGGTAGAGAACCAATATGTCTTTTCATGTTTCGAATAATAGTAAATTACATTTTCAGGAATCTGAGGATACTAAGTTAGTTGATCCATTCCAAAAGTCTTCTTATTCAGTGTACCCAATTTTTGGTAAATGAAGAAAATCGGTTTTTCTACTAATTACACTATCGGTGCATTTATTTTTTATGTATTGATAAGGTGATAACAACATCAACGGTGTTTTTCTTTTAAAGAAAACTGATAGAAATAACAACAATTTCAACCTTTTGGTTTGGATTTGGCGAGTTTGTGATGTATCACAGTGGGTAAAGCAAATTTTGATGCAAATAGTTCAAAAAACAATGAGATCTTAATATTATATTGGTGATGATGATAATGAAAACACGTTTCTTTTTCTTTAATATCTATGTTTAGATACAAGCAAATCGTCACATAAGAAGAAACCTATTGTTTAATCTAAATTATAACACTTCTTTCATTCAACACAAAACATTAAGGTTGTTTTTAAGTATCGAAAGAAAACTAGTTCTAGTTATACAACATAAAAAATAAGGTTGTTCTCAAGTAACAGAAAGCAAACTAAATTCTAGGTTCTCTACTTTCATTGCGTAAAATATGAGTCTCCATATTATTATTATTTTGACTTTTTAATAATAATACCCACTATACCAATTTTGTTCTAAACAGGATAGTAAAATATGATATTTACCAAACAGTAGCTCGTTCAATGAAGTGTTAATACCTACATATGGAAATGGAATGGCCCTTTCCCATTTAAACAATGTAATGTACCACTTTTGCGGACGACATAAGAAAGAGAGGTCGGCGAGAGAGATAGAGCTAGACAGAGAAAAAGCACAGCCACCTACCGCCTAACCAGCTATGTGGCGCATCGGCAAATATTCGGCGGTTTTCCCTGACTAGCGCTATCTTATTATAGCCGCAAACGAGTACTGGCATGCCCATTCCATATGTATTAACACTTCATTGAGCTCATTAGTCATTACACAATACACTCTAAAAACACGCAACACCGGCTACACGTCTGCCAACCACTCAAAGCACTGTGATTGGTCAGTGAGGTAAGATAACTTTTGGCGCGACGTTCAGAATGTGTTAGGGGAGTTTTGGAATGATTCTCAATTTTCTCATTTACTTTGCTATTGGTTAAGGCAAGTTTCGGAACGATATTTTCTATTGAAAACGTAGAGTTTATGGCAAAGATTCCAATGGCAAGGTTGGTACAATTTTCATAAAAAGTAAATAAGACAACTTTTGAAATGGAACGACTCGAGTAAAGGTTAGATTCTGATTGATAATCTTAGTTGGCAGAGTAGAAAACAAACATTCTTAATAAACGAAATTTATTCATGTAGGTATATCTTAGAACATACATTTTCACTGAAATTAATAACAAAGGTCTAAATATTCACATGTATAAGCATTAGGAAATTAATCATATGACGTGAGCATCTCTACGACAGATTACAAATAAAAGTCTTTAGTGCATAAACAATACATTACTTATACATATAAACTTCAATATAATATAAACAAGATAGATAACAACGATTTTTTTACATATATATGTATCTCAATGTCATAATAAAATTCGGGACATAAAGTTTGTAAGCTCAAATAAACAAATCGTATAGTTTTAGTTTCATGCTTGATTAAAGTACTTCGTTTAACAGAGAAACCTATTTTGTATTTTAAAATAGTTTATATTTTCATGTAATGTAAACAATATACAAATAGGAGCATGAATTCATTGCAAATAAATAACTTAAAGAGGGCTAAGTGACTAAAGAATAATATCAGGCAGTGAACCTACAATCACACGTTTAAACAAATTTTCTGATGACACGATGATGAAAAATCGTAAAAATTTCAAATAAAATGTATCAGAATAACACCTTTGCTTGACGTTCACAGTGAAAATGACTGAGATCGAGCAAAAAATCTTACTCTAATAATTTGTATAGCCCGTACTACAGGGTATCACAAAAGAATGTCAAGGTATTTCAAACCGTTTACTGATACATGTTTAATTGAACCTCTTTCCTTAGCCTGGCACCTGCAATCTATGCTTTTTTTAATACATATACGAAAATCTATAAATGCAAATGGCAAGTAAATTGCTATTACTTATAGTGCATTTCAGAAATATATACAGCAATTAAGTCGAAAATTCCTGCCTGCTTTGTACATTTTTGGTGTCGGTCATAGGCTAGGTAAACTTTACCATCTTACCTGATATATTGACCCTCATTATTCATCTATGACGGAGTAAAGGAAATAAATGACACCTTAATGATAAAGTAATTAAAACATACTTAGGGTGGTGCCTTTATAAGTACCTATATTTGTTTTTAGTTTAACGCAGGTGAAGTGAAACCTCCCAAGAAAAGTCCAAGTCCTTGATGAAGACACTAAAGGTGTAATTCGCATAACAGTTCACTCTTTTTTTTTCAAAAGAAATACCCGCCCTATATAAGATTTTAATGCAGCTTGGCCAGGACGACAGTATTCGCGGGTTGATAACCAGATAACTTTTATGGACCAGTTTAAAAATATGAGTTCTGCCCAGGAAAAGCATAACTGTAAAGCACTTTTATTGGAAACCGATGGAATTGTTTGCTGAAGTCGAAATACTCGAGAAGTATGAAGCAGTACTGAAGAGAGTAGAAGAAGATTTTTTTGGCCTTGATGAGACGTGGATGAATGAAGGTTATATAGAACCAAAAATGGGTATAAAGGCACATTCAGGAAAGGGAGAAAGGCTAGTAATTGTACAGGGTGACCTAATAAGAATGGACGCCGGCAATATCTTGGTAACCGTTAATCGTATAACTTTGAGCAAAAAAGGTAAATCGGCGCTAAGAGAAATCGCTGGAAATTATTTTCAAGTACCGCAAGTAGCCGCTAGGGGGCGTAACTGTTACGGTCAAATAGAAAATAGGCTTTTTCTCAAAAAATATCTAAATAAAGGTATATTATAAATTCTACCGTTATGTAGACTGAACAATTCTCGACTTTTTTTGTTAATCGTTTTTTGCTGTATCCTGTAAGATGTAATGGGGGAATGTAATAAAGCCTTTTATTTAAATGGCCGTTACTTTGGTATAAGTTAACGGAATTAAACAAGCTAGGTCTCGTTTGAAAGATCTGTTCTTACTTAATAATCAGTTATATAAAAATCGTCCAAGTTTATCTTGACTTAGTAGCTACAGGGCGGTATTTGACATAATAACAATTATTACGCATTATTACGAAAATGTTAAATGGTATGCTATATATATTACAACATAGGATAGGTATATAGAGGACAAAATTCTTAAAACGTCAGCGAAAGATTCAATCTCCTAGCTATTTTCCAAGAGGAGATATCAGTAAAACAAGTATTCTGACAAGACTAAAAATCATATTTTGGCTTTCTGAAGCAACCACCAGGTGGCGTAGCAGGCGCCAATAAGTGCTGTATACAATTTTCATGATAATGGAACTTCTAAAAGGAACAAATAAATAAAAATTACAGTATAAAATTGATTATTAGTTTAGTCATTATTACAAGTCAATTTGAGCTGATCACAAAGTATTATATGAACTCAACAAGCAATGATACTAAGAAAAAAATCAGTGTGAATAGATCTTAAAAATTAAGGCCAATTAACAGCAAAATAAAGCAAAATAAGGTGGCATAATAACAAGGATAACAAACATATGATACACAAATGTAATTCACATGCGTATACCATACCTATTGTTGCCAGTGTTTGATGTGTTAGATATGCACTTATGCATCCATTCTAGCGTAGATAAACCTGCCAGTTTTAGGCATCTAGAGCAACACTGAAAATGGGTATGGTATGCGCATGTGATTTAGGTTCATGTATTTTATCTATTAAAATTGAAGTTGTACCACGTTATTTTGCTTTATTTTGCTGTTAATTGGCCTTAGTTTTTAAGATCTATTCACATTGATTTTTTCTTACTACCTTTGCTATCGAATTCATATAATATCTTGTGATCAGCTCAAATTGACGTTTAATAATGATAAAAACAATAATACATTTTATACTGTAATTTGTTTTTGATTGCTTCTTTAAAAAGTTCCATAATTATGAAAATTGAATACAGCCACTATTGGCGCCTACTACGCCACCTGGTGGTTGTTTCAGAAAGTCAAAATATGATTTGTAGTGTTTTTGAGTATTATCTATAAAATGATTACTAAAACGATTATACGGAGGCTATACCCTATAGGGCTGTTTCTGAAACTCACAGCACACTTGTCAGAATACTTGTTTTACTGATATCTCCGGTTTGAAAATAGCTAGGAGGTTGAATCTTTCGCTGACTTTTTAAGAATTTTGACCTCTATATAACTATGTTAAAAGATATATAGCATACCGTTTAAAATTTTTGTAATAATGCGTTATAATTGTTATTATAAGGGTAAGTATTTTTTCCTTTTCATAAGTGTCCTATCGTCTTGGTACACCATTTTCAGTGTTACTGAATAGATAACGATAACCAAAACCTATTAATTGCTCCAAACTCGGATGGTACTACCTACAATTGACAAAAGAAAATAATTTTGCAATGAAATCAATGGCGAACAATGAAAAATAGCTCAAGTATTCGCTCGGTCACTCTGTAGTCGCTTTGCATACGTAATGCACTTTTATTGCTTTATACCTTTCTGAAATGCATTATAGGTGCATCCAGCCTATTACGCTCAGGATAATGGTCATCCACATAGATACAAATAGTGCAGTTTCACAATTATGTAAATCAATTGATTGATGAGGTGTTTAAAGGACATATTTTTTGAATCGCTCAGAATTCACCATTTAAAAAAGAAACCTCGTATCATCAGAAAATTTGAATAGAACGTAACTCAACTAATCGTAATGTGTTCAGACTCAAAAAAGTGGAGTAGACAAATAAATGCAAAGTTATATACATATATTATGGCTAATGCAACAATAAAAATTAGGTACCATAAACGCCTTTTATATTTCTTTCTTTCTTTCTACGACCTTCGTCTTCCAATTCCGAATATATACAACTTAGACATTTTTCACTAACCGTAGAGTGTTATAAATTCCTTCAGTCATACACTCAATATTGTGTAATGGAAACTTAAAACCTGAACCTGAACAGACTCTGACTCTGGTGAACATGAGCGATGACCATGTCCACACACTACCCCTTTTTTTCGTTCAGTTTCTCTGAAATCCTAGCCCCATAATCCGCATCTAATTCGTTATACGACAACGTTGGCAGTGGCCCGGCCACAGTGGTGGCTATAAAAGTAAAATATCCAAGGAAGAAAAACGTTCAAAATGGGCTAAAGAATGGTTACTTAAGCGTGGAGAATTTTTTTTATCGATTCAAAAGAAAATATAAGAAAAATAATGGAAAAGCGTGAAAGAAATATGAATATATCTCTAAAGACAAAAAAGTTATAATGTTTCAAAGTTGCGCTCCGCAGAAATATTTTAGGCACGACTGACCGAGTGGTGTGACGTCATGTCTCCGTAGCTAGTGCGGGCGGCCGCTGCCGCTGAGCCACACGACGCACATATCCCACATATCAGACAACGCACACAGGCACAGCGTGGTGGTGGCGTGAGATGAGCAACCAATCGTCTCATTTGTTTTCTAGTTTAGTGCATATCAAATAATATTGCTATGATGAGTGACATCAAAAAAGGATGTTATAAAAAATATTGCTTTGTTCCAAAGTGTGTGAGCACAACGATTAAAACACCTAATAAAGTTTTTTCCCACGTACCTTTGCATGTAAAAGAAGTGGTGTAAAGTGATAAAACGGGATTTAATAATACCAAGAAGTATAAAATATGTTTGTGAGGATCATTTTGATGTGAGTATACTATTGTATTTATCTTCTATTGATAAGTATTAATTATCAACTAGGTATATATGGATAGCTTCACTGGTTGTTAAAGATTACTTTACCTAATGGTAAATTAGTTAGTTACATTTATAATGTTTGTATTCTGAATTACTTTATTGTGTTATATTTTTCTATATTTTCGGATTCGTAACTTATGTTTTTGTTGTTACAGCTTGAAAATGATACTGAAAATCAAATATAAACTAGTTAGTGGTACATTAAAGCTGAAAACTGAAGTCTGCCTTCATAAGTTTGACTCTCAAAAAGTTGTTCATCCTAGAAGAAAACCATATGGAAAAAGACGACGCGCAAAATGTTTAGAAAATTTATTGCAGAACGATGCTTCATCGACCTCAAGTTGGCAACCTTTCGAAGTAATTCAATGTGATTCAATATACAAAGAGCCGGATGTACTTTCTAGAAAATCCACTATCTAAGGATTGCACAGTGAATGTATCAGATAATCCCGACAACAAATTTTAAACAAAGAGCAAGTTGACATCAAAGTTAAACAAAAAGATCAAAAAGTGCAAACAATCATGAGAAGGAAAAAAACGAACGATACAGAATATAAGTGTCTGATGACCATCCCCCAATCACCCGAGAGTTCTCCTTCAAGAGAATCTTCTAAGAGTTGCTACAACTCAGTTAGTAATACTTCAAATGCAACAGTCATCCCTCAGTATTGCAAAGATACAATAACAAAAATATCAACAAATGCTGGTTTTTATTTGCGTTTACCAGAAGACGTTTATTTTCTCACGAAACTAGGTATTATCTTAAAGGTTTCTAGATCAATAAGAGATATTTTAATATCACTTTGTCCTTTTACAAATCCTTCTCCCATTATGGTTAAACACTCGGTAAAGTAAAAATTTTGTCATTGGTTGAATTCAGCAAAAAGATCGGTAGCCGCTACCTTTGTAGCCGCTACATCTCAACAGTTGGCGTCCTGCTGAAAAGCATTATTTGTGCGCTCTGAGATATCACGATAAATAGCTTGTATCAACTGTCAGTTGTCAGTGAAATGTCAAATGACTGGTCAGATTTGAGGTTATTAAAAATAAAAATATATGTCAAATTGTATCAAAGCTTTGGCTACTCTTTGGCTATGGACTGTGTGAAGTAGTGTGGACTGTTTTTTAAATATGACAACGTAACCTATGTTTAATGTAATGATTGTGGATCCAGCTTTTTAATACATACTTATTGGAAGATTCATATAGATTTAACATCGATACATCAATGTGCATATATCTAATCAAGATGGTAAGTTGACAAGTGACAACCTAATAATCTAATGTCATCTATGATAGATTGAGGGTAGGTTTACATTACACAACTAAGGGTACATTCACATTAAACACCTTCCCCTCAAAGATTGGTACGTCTAGGGATTTTGATACGTCTCCCATATCTGGAGTATACATTTTGGTTGCTATTCATAGGTTCGCTTAAAGTCTGTGGTGTAGACATGGTTGGTTCACTCTGATTATTGGTAGTCACTTCAGTATTGTTACTACTATACCTAGATACATTTCTAGAGTTATTTATATGGGAAACAGAAGGAGATTCGATATCAGTGGGATACAGTTCAGGTTCACTAATAAACGAATAATCAGATCTGGAGTATGAGTATTTCATTTGACTTGTGTTCCGGCGTACTATTTTCTTGTTATTTTCCTTTTTAACCCAGTATGACCTTGGTTCTATTGCTTTTTCAATAACTATAGCTTTTTCCCACACTTTATCTTTTTCTGTCTTTATTACTACTCTATCCCCCTTTTTGTAGTCTACAGTTTTCTTACAGGCCACTTTATCATGATTTGATTTCATGCTCTCCTTTTGTTTGTACAATTTTTGATAAACATCTTTTTGGATTTTAGGTTCTAGGAGTGTATCACTAACAGGTAGTTCAGTTCTCAACATTCTACTTTGTAGAATTTGTGCAGGGCTTGCATCCAAACTAATAATAGGAGCATTATTGTATTCCAACACAAATTCCCTATAGTCACAATTATTTTCATAACTTTTCCTCAAAATCTGTTTTGCTAAACTTACAGCTTTCTCTGCCATACCGTTACTTCTGTGATAATGTGGTGAACATGTTACTATTTCTATGTCCTTACTTCTATAATACCTTTTACAACGGTTTGATATGAATGGTAAATTATCAGCAACTATGTTTTGTGGGTATCCAAATCTTGTGAAAATTTCTTGGAAAGAATTTATGACAGATTCTGAAGTTTTGTCTTTCATAGGTAATAGCTCAAGCCAGTGAGAAAAATGGTCTATGACTACTAGATAATTCTTACCTGCAAATTCTGCAATATCGGTAGCAATTTTACTGAATCTATGTTTTGGTACAGAATGTGGTAGTAAGGGTTCTTTAAAATTTGCTGGCATGTATTTTTCACAAGTTCGACATTTTTTAATATAGGAGATAACATCTTTTGACAAATTTGGCCAATAAAATAGTTTACGAGCCTTATTGATTGTTTTGCTAATTCCAATGTGTCCTTTATGTAGTAATTTCATCATTTCTACCCTAAGTTTATCTGGCACTATGATTTTGTCATTTAAGAATAAGATTCCAGCTTCACTGTAAATTGAATCTCTTAAATGGTAAAAATGTTTACAATCAGAATCTATTTGACTGTATTCTGGCCAGTTATTGTAATAATATTCAGAAATTTTTGCCAAAGTTACATCTTTACTTGTTTCCTCCCTGAATTGATCTTTTTTGTCTTGACTCATTGGAAGATATTTTGATACTAAATGTACCATTTCTAACATTTCGGGGTCATTATGTTTTTCTGAGCTAAATTTAGATCTAGATAGCATGTCGGCAAATTGTACATGTTTTCCTGGTACGTAATATACATTTAGTGAGTATTTTAGTAACTTAAGTTTTAATCTTTGCAGTCTAACAGCACCTATCTTATGAATTGGTTTTTTCATGATTGACACAATTGGCAGGTGATCAGTTTGTACATCTATATCACATCTATAAATAAAGTCATGAAATTTTTGAGTGCCAAAGTATATAGACAATAATTCTTTCTCTGTCTGACTATAATTCAGTTCGTGGTCATTCATAGATCTGGATGCACACGCAACTAATTTCAAGACATTATTTTCATGTTGTTGGAACATACAACAACCTATACCATTTTTAGAAGCATCACATTGCAATACAGTTTTCTTGGTGGGATCGAACGGAACAAGAGCTGGAGACTTACTTACAATTTCTTTAAGTTTGTCAAATACTTCTTGATGTTTTGGTAACCACGACCACTCAACATCATTTTTCAATAGTTCATATAAGGGATGCATCAATTCTGACATACTTTTCACATACCTTCGTACATAATTAAAGGATCCAAGAATTCTCTGTAATTCAACTTTATCCTGGGGACTTTTCAACTTACATAAAGATTCAACTCTTTCAGGGTCAATCATCATACCTTGCTCCGAAAACATATGTCCCATAAATTTAACTGTGGTTTGGAAATATTGAAACTTGTCTTTGTTAAATTTAGCTTTAACTTCTCTGGCTTTTTTTACAACTTCATTTACAGCTTCATCATGCTCTTGTTTCGTCGAACCTGATACAATCATATCGTCATGACATACTTGTACATTTTTTATACCTGAGAAATGTTTCTCAACCTCATCCTGGAACAAGTCTTGAGAGTTTGCTAGTCCATAAGGTAACACAATAAATCTGTAAACGCCAAAAGGAGTTGCGAAACAACATTTCCAGGATGATTCCTCATTCAAACGTAAATGATGGTAGCCTTCAGCAAGGTCAAACACAGTAAAATACTTTTTAGAATTAAGTCTAGAACAGATTTCATCAATGTTTAGACCTAGTTTTGGTTTCCTAATAATTTGGGTATTGAGATCAGAAGGGTCTAAACACAGTCTTATACTTCCATTGGTTTTTTCTACTATGACAATCCTGTTCAGACTTGCTCGAGGTGAGATTTTATCAACTTTGACAATAGCCTTCCTAGCCACTAATCTATCTAGTTCATATTTTAAATTTTTACGTATAGCAAAGGGTACTTTGGTAGGTGGATGACTAACTGATTCAAAATTTTCTTTTGTCGGTATATTGTGTATGCCTGGAAAGCATCCATAACCACTAAAAATGTCTAAATTTGCTTTAATAAATTCAGTTTTAGCTTTACAATTGGGTTCGTCTATTTTTTTACAAATATCAATTCTTTTTATCAAATTTAGCTTCACGCAAGCCTGACCACCTAAAAGAATTTGATTTGCACCATCGATAATCACAAAATCATCATAAATTTCCTGATTTTTGAACGTACAGTGTAGGTTACTGACTCCAATAGGTTTAGAACTACTGCCTTCAAAACCTCGCAAAATATATTCTGTAGGCCTAACCTTAAACTGCCTGTTTATAGATTTAAATACTTTAAGAGGTATTACGTTGACATCTGCACCAGTGTCTAGTCTTACCTTAAATTTTCTATTTTCTAGTGAAATTATCTCCTCCCACATATTTTTTGGTTTACCATCAGATTCTACTCTATTTACAAAGATTTCGTCACTGTTAATACTTGAATTCTCATATTGTTCCTGTTCAATATTTCGTACATTTTTCACCCTACACGAGATAGCAAAGTGATTTTCCAGTCCACACTTTCTGCACTTTTTTCCAAACGCTGGACATTCTCTTGCACTATGTACCGTCTGGCATCTCCTACATTTGAAGGTTTCTCTTTTTTCTTCTTTGTTCTCCCTCTTGCCTTGATACTTGATATTTTTCCCTTGTCTGCTTTGGTTGAAATTTTTCTTTTTTCTTTCGGTGTAGTTTACCTCAAGCTGTTGCTCCTGGAATCTTGAGACTTTGGTGTTTTGACTGCTCTGACGTTCTACAGAAATTTATGGCTTTAACTAAAGTCAGGTCATCAATTCTTAGTAGAGCTTCCCTAGTTGTGGGGTCTCTTATACCCATGACAATTTTATCTCTCAGAGCTTTATCTTCTGCACTCTGATTTATGTCTATCTGGTTGAAATTACAGCTCTTGATTAAGTGTTTGCAGTCTGTTAAAAAATGTTCAAAGGACTCACCCTCCTTTTGTGACCTTTTTGAGAACGTATATCGTTCAAAACATTCGTTGACTCTGGGATTTACGTATTTCTCAATTAAATTCAATGTAAATTCATACTTGTTTTCTTCCCCCTCGGGTACTTCAAAAGTTGCCATGATTCTTGCAGAGTCTGTTCCAATTATATTTCTGAGGACAGACAATTTGACCGAATCAGCAGCCTCGTGTTGCCCAGTTGCAACCAAGTAGTCTTGGAAAGCCGTTCGCCAAAATTTCCATTCCGCAGCGGCATTCTGGCCTTGCAAGTCAAAATCTGGAGGAAGTTTTACGGGACCGCCTTGCATGTTGCTCATATTTCAGCTTCTTTTAGCAAATTCACACACGAGTTATTGACCTAACCTCACTAACCTGGTAAACTTCAGGATACTTTACACCTCTCGCTGGATCAAAAATTTCTGTCACCACTGAATGACTGCGCCATGTTTAATGTAATGATTGTGGATCCAGCTTTTTAATACATACTTATTGGAAGATTCATATAGATTTAACATCGATACATCAATGTGCATATATCTAATCAAGATGGTAAGTTGACAAGTGACAACCTAATAATCTAATGTCATCTATGATAGATTGAGGGTAGGTTTACATTACACAACTAAGGGTACATTCACATTAAACAACCTATAACACAATTTTCATAATAGGTGACACTCACAAGCACGTGGGGGCAACTAGCATTACAGAATGGGAAACAGGGCGGGGCCAATGTGGAGGACATATTGCAACCCAAAATAATGGCGGCCCAGACCACAGAAACACTGGATCAGCCCGCATTTCAGTGATCCGTGGTTGACAACGGCGCGAAATTCAATGGTCTTCTCTAGCTGTTCTTCATGATGTCTTCAGTTATTAAAAGCGACACATTAACTTTAAGCAATTAAAAAGTGAATGTAATAATGCATAATGACAAACATTTTACAGCCACACAGAACGCGTCAACCAGTTGCCCTCATAGATCAAATACGAACATATTTTGTGGCAAATACCGTATAGCCAGAAGAAGAACATTCGAATTTCCCTCCAACCGCCGCCGACATTAACCTCGTTTTTCTTTGAGTGTTGTTTTGGTTTGCTCCACACATTGCTTTATTTGTGAAACTGTTAATGGAAAATTTGTTTAAACATTATTTTTTATACTCGAAACCACTTCATACGTGAATGAATTTGTTAGGTAGTTTGAACTGTTTGAAGGCTTCAAACTTTACAACCACAAAGTATGTATGAAGTACAGTCAAGAAGCAAGAAATAAATGAGGCTCAAACACTATAAGCTCCTGATGAAGTGCAACTTTAGTTGAATGAGCGAGTACAAAGCGTAAGTATATTTATTACTGAATGTCTGTGCAATACTATTTATTAGTCATTCATACACTCTCACTATAATTCTCTATTCTTCTATTTTAGATCATACACAACCACATCTAACGTACAGGTTGTAGGTTGTAGGATGCTGCGTGGTCTACAGTGTCTACCTTCATGTTAATAATTTTGATGAATATTATTGCAATGAGAGATGAGCTATTCAGTGGACGAGCTTATACATACAAGTGACCAACAAAGATGGAGAAACCAACGTTAAGCAGTGCCTTCTCAGTTATGGATTTGACAGATTGGCAATAAGATGCTCAACACAGATGAAAATGGAAAATAATACTTGCAGAGGCTAGGGTGCTGGAAGTATTCTACAGCAAAGCTAAGTAAGTACATCCTATTTACTTCAAGAAAAAGCCAGTGATGTTATACAGTTGATCAGCTTAAAGACTTATCTGTACAAAGGGCCAGGTTCAATTAAAAGTTTAAATTTTTATAACTAATTCACCTTTATTATGTCTCGAAACTATTTGCTGTATTTCATATTTATACTCTGAAAATTTGCATTTCAAAGTTTTCCTCATAAGCATTTCTGTGATTTGACTAAGATATGAAATTATGGATATTAATTACATTTCAATTAATTCTAATCTTCTATCTGTGACAACTATTACTATTGTTTTTATGATCAATAAAAAAGTATTTATTTTGATTTATTTTGGTTGTTATTCATAAATGCAGATGTTCCTTTTTATAAAGTGGCAGATATGGGTGGGGTTTTCATTTATTTATTTATTGATTGTACAATTTGATATCATAAATAACACAAAATTATATCATGTGTTCTTGTTTTAATCCCATAGTTTTGACAAAGTTAAATGCTAAGGCTCCATATGGTTCAATAGGTTACGCTGCAGGTTTGCTAGGCTGTGAAATTGTGGATATTGATTACATTTCAATTATTTCTAATCGTCTATCTGTGACAACTATTAGGTATATACTATAGTTTTCATGATCAATAAAAAGTATTTATTTTGTCTTATCTTGGTTGGTATTCATAAATACAGATATTAATTTTTATAAAGTGGAAGAGATGCTGAGATTTTAGATTATTTATTGATTGTTAGTTTCATATTTTTCTTTTTTACTTGGCATACCACCACTTAAAATAAAGGGTAATGTGCCAGAACAGTACCTCCGAGGTGGTGTGGAAATTTTTATATACTAGGGTAATCAGGTGCAAGATTGAAAAGCATGGACCTTGAATACTCTAGTTTAGTAGCATATTGCATTTCTTGCTAATATTTTTTACCCTGTTTCATATGGTTACTTTATTCACTGTAGGTCAAACTGAGACGAGGAGAGGAATGAAAACATAAACCACAGGTATGCTTGATGGAACTTCAATAAAGAAGATTATTATTATTATTGTTATACTTGAATGTATTTTAAGACAATTTGTATTATATTATTTATAAATTACACATACAATAATCATATTAATCATATTTAATATTTTCTTGCAAATAAATGAATGAATGAATAGGTATTTTCATTGTTTTGCTCCAATTTTTAAATTTTTAAGCCAATCACTGATTGATTGATTGAAATCAAACATCAATCAATCAATCAATGATTGGCCAACATCAAAAATTATTATAATTTTGACATAAAAAGGTGGAGCATCTACAGATTTGCGCAACGATGTGGCAACATCGCCTCGAATTCTTGATACATCTGGCAACCCTGCGGCGGCCATGTTGCAACCCAAAATAATGGCCGCTGACATTGACATAAGTCATTCGTGTTTCCAGTGAAATAACACGGAATTGTGCCTTCTTAACCGTATCTGTTTTGTGCTCACAAGGTCAAAAGTAGCTTATTCCGCTCCGCTCCAAGCGAGCGTACTTTTCTATCGCTTAGAGATGGGCAAAAATAACCGGTTTTTCAAATAACCAGTTATAGCATATCTAATAACCGGTTATAAACAGGTTATTTTTTACTGGCGGTTAAACCGGTTAACCGGTTTGTTCGCGAATGACCGAAAGTCGGTTATTTTGATTTTTTATACTTTCTGAACTCCACTAGACTCGTAGCTTCAGTGAAATGTGGAATTGTATTTTACCGTTAGTTCTTTCCTATGCCTATTGTTTTGCTTCGTTTTATGGTTCTATGTGGTGGGCTTTTTAAAACCGTCCCAGAATCGTTCGTAGAACAGTGTTTGCACTGATAACAGAAGTCGACTCACACCACAGCATGTGAATCAACTACCTTTCCTTAGGACATATTTTCTGGGAATTATAGCTGATATTTGTTTTGTTTGTAATATAAAATTTAAAAATGCAAAAGAGCTGTTTTTCTACCTTTACTGTCACACCGATATTCTACTATTCTGTACTGAAAACATAGACAAAAATGTGTAAAACAATTTTTAAATAGAAGAAAGCAGCAAAAAAGCGTCTTTTTTTGTATCTCATTTACTCCAAAGAAATGTTTCACAAATTTTACGTAGTTTTCACACTCCTTGAAAACGGATGTATTGCACACAGGAGGAAAATACTGTATGATATGACATATGTAACTCACTACTAAACCTAACCTCTATTCTATGGTGCAAAAAATAACCGGTTATTGGTGTAACCGGTTATTTGGCTCCAGGTTAACCGCCTCAGGTTATTTTTTGTAAAAAAACAACCGGTTAATTGATAACCGGTTATTTTTGAATAACCGCCCATCTCTAATCGCTACAAAAATTGGCGACCGCTGGAGTGGTAGCTGCTAGGTAGCGCACGCGCTCAGCAGAAAATTTGGTAGCTGCACCGCAACTATTGAGTTTGCTGAAGCTGAATGCACCCAAACAGGTTCGGTAGGTATCAACGATAGGCAGAGCTGTCATTACTTCAAGTAAAGTACTTGAAAAATGTATTTCAATTACTTTCTGGTATTTGACGTACTGTACTTCAAATACATTGTTTTTGTGATATTTGTACTTGATTCCCCAAATACTCTCTAAGAAGTATTTGTATTTGGTACTTGTAGCACAAAAAATATATTTCAAATACCTGGCATTTTTATTTGAAATACTAAAGAAGTAAAGTACTTGAAAAATGTATTTCAATTACTTTCTGGTATTTGAAGTACTGTATTTCAAATTAACTTTATTTCCCAAATGCTATAAGAAGTATTTCTATTTGGTACTTCCACACAAAAAATATAATTCAAATTTATACATTTATACTCGAAATACTAAAGTGAGTAAGAAATACATATTAGTATAGCTCGATGAAAATATAAAAATACTTGAAATACACATTTCAAGCATTAAATGCTCAAGTCTAGACAAGTATGGACAAATCAACATTACGCATCGCGTCGCCTTGCGCTGTGTCTCTGTCAGTGATGTCAATTTAGCTATTTTATAGCTAGATCTAGCTATTTCGCAACAAGGTTTAGCTAGTAAAATATCATCTAGCTATCTAGCTATTTTATCTAGCTATTTCCCTTTTCTGCTTTATTTCAATTCTATTATTGCTGCGCGCTTCCTCTATACCATCTATGCTTTAACTGTTTTGCGAAGCTATGAATGCAATCGTTTCGTGCTTGTGCGTCACCAGTTGTGCATGCTCTATGAATCTCGTTTGAGTGTTTTGTGGTACAACTGTCAAGTCGCGTGCTGTCGATTTGTCATTTGTCAGGTTCGTTTCCCGCACCGACCTTCAACGGTTGTATGCTTATAGCGTTTTTCACTGGACACATTTTAGTGCACTCCGTACGAGTGCAGAATACTGAAAAAGTTCACCTAGGGTAACACTTTTGCACTGGGTTCTTCCAGTGGAATACACATCAAGAAACAACAACTTGTTTTGACAACCATATCTGCATAAATATGCAGATATGGTTGTCAAAACTAGTATAAATATACTACCTACTCGTTTGTCTGAAAACTGTTCAATAGTTTCCATGTAATTGCTAATTCTGGGAATTTTTTCTCCCGAATTCTTCCTAAACACATATTTGTTCGTCGTCAGAAGATGATGAGCTGATTTTGTCAATTCAAACAAGGAAATTAAAATTTTGATTTTTTTGTTCACTTTCCTCATTCTGACTGAAAATAGTAAAAATCAACTAGGTATTACCTTATTCAAAGATTGAAAGTTTAAACAGGCGCAACACCATGCTATAATTTGAAGTTTCCCGCTCAAACCTCCTGTCATTCCCTTGGTTCACTTCCACGACACTCGCTTTGAAATCGGTGCGAAATTTTTGCACTCAGTTCGACCGCTTCGAGTGCAGAAATGCCACTGAAATGAGTGCACTCAAAAAATTTTGCACTGGAACTGCCAGTGAAATGCAAAACCCATGGCAAAACAGAAATCCAGTGCAGCCCAAGTGCAACCAGTGAAATTTAAAAACATTTTCGATTTTTCGATTTTGAAAAATAAAATCGTGGATAGTGAATTAATTCTGAACGGTAGGTTTGAAACATATACGTGTAGTATTCCAAGGTGAAAAATGAATATAAAAGGAATAAATAAGCTATTAAAAAAAATCTAGCTATTTTCTAGCTATTTTTCTACAGTGCTTCAGCTATTTTAATGTCCAATGAGTTGGCATCACTGGTCTCTGTCGTACACATAGGATAGTCTACACGATACTCTGACCATAGATAAAAAAATTTTGGGTTGGGTTAGGTTATAGATGGGAAACTGACGTTCAGCGCCATCTCGCGTTTGGAGCCACGAAATAATGATATACGGGGGCGTAAGAGAAATACCTGACTACGAGGGCGAGTAGAAAATTTCAGATAGAAAATTTTGTGGTGATAGTAAAGTTCTAACACCGCCTAAGTCAAAATTTACAATTTGCCAGACAGCCACACAAACATCATAAAGGAACTATTTCAGCGCTAGATATAGGTTTTAGGAGTATGTCTGCGCTAAAAACAGCACTTTATAATTGTTTCTATTTGTCTGACAAAATGCAAATTCTGACCTAAGCTAATGTTAGAACTTTACTGTAATATTAAAAAGACAGGTTAACGATTCCACCACAATACTGGTGGAGCCATGAAATTAAAGTAGAACAGTAAGGTCCACATAGCTTCATTATTTTCTAATAAAACATGATACAAGAAAATAAAAACGATAAGTAACAGTAAATTGAATAATAATAAGGATGATGATAATAATAACTCCTGATGCACACTCTTGGCAGTCACTGCTGCTTGTAGCAGTTTTCTGTCCTTCGGTTTCAGTGCTGATCCCTTGAGACTGTCAAAGGTTTTGTCAATGAACATTAACAATTCTATTCCAGCCTGTTCCATCATACCTGGAAGCAAACATTGGCAAATGTAATCTTGGTGTACAGTACAGCTACATATGAATCAATATAATAATAAGAACCAATACAGAAGGTGTGGCATTCAAATGTCCATGTTGATACCAATCATAAGAAAAACTATGATTATGATGGCGAATGACTCCTACATTAGAACCCAATGTTTAGGTGACCATTTGGCATTGAGCAAAAGGATCTTCAGAATATAATAAATGTTCAATTATACAGTCACAAAAAACTGATTTGTTGAAGCTAATATCTCCATATTTGTACAGTGCAATAGATGAATGACGACATGACTGGTAAGGCAATATGAGGTGCATTACAGAATGTCCCCAGACAAGCTGCATGTATGGAAATGGTGGAAAGTAGACCACAGTTCATTGAAAAGCTCACATCTAAAACCAATTTAGCTGTTACAATTTTATGTTTTATGGATTTTTGTTGGCATGACCCTAAAAATTAACCCAAAAATCAGTCTTATATTTTTCTTCTGAGCCCAGACTTGCCTACCAGTATCAGGCAACCTACCCCATGTGACGATGATACATGATTATAGTCAAAAGTGTAAAAGGGCTATATATATTATATGAAATACATCTAACCTTGATTAGGCAACTACAGTGATGGATTTGCATTACCTTTAAGTTGGATCTTCGTCTCTTGTGTATTGGTCGATCTGCCTCTTTATCCTCTAGTCCAAAGTGCCTGTCACAGACTCGATAAGCATTTCTGACTTCTGTTGGGGTTTTCTGTCGAAGCTTCGAATTTCCAACCAGTATTATCCAGCGACACCTCGGCAATCATAAATCCACCCTAAGTTATGTGAATTGAAACTTTTAAACTTTGATTAAGTGTCATCACAAATGTGATATATTACAGAATTAGTAGCGGCAATGAGGCACCCTTGTTGCGCAAGGAGAGCCCTGTTTTTGTGGGAGCACTGGGGGCCCCACTCTGCCTACCAGGCTGACGTATTTACAAAATTACAAATTTATAAATTATTTATAACCAAACTTAAAACTTATGGAAGTCGACTGTCAAGTAGCTTTAGGGTTAGGGTGAATGACCATTTTGGAGTATATGAATTTTGACATAAAACGGCTGAGTTTCCCACGTATGACTCTGACTCTACAGGACAGTCTCATCACAATCGACACAATCACAAAATATCAGTTCGTCTTGTTGCGTTCAACAAAATGCGTTGTTGATGTTGATTGAGGTTAAAATAATCTGTGAATGTGAGCTGTGAATTTACTGCCTTTATAATAACAATCTTCAAAACTCTGTACTTTGTCGTGGTGGTTACGAATTGCAGATGTAAAAAGGTAATTTTACTCAAGCATCTCTTTATGAAAAATTCATATACCGGGTGGCAATGGAATCGTTATACAGAGCTCCCTTCTTTTACAATCGCAGATGGAGGTTTGAAATTTTGGAGAATTATATGGTTAACGGAGATGCACAATAGCCATGAGAAAAAAAATGTATGCTTATTTTGGTTTAGCCGCAAGTGAGGTTAGGCTCTGAATTTTCATTGACACCCTATATATTTTTTCACACATTCGGATTGACATTTGGATTCCCTTGATGAATGAATTTGAATTGTTGTCATTGCTTGGTATTTCTGTTATACTTTTCACGAGTTCTGTGAATGAATGTCATTCAAACAAAAATCAGTTTCTATTTTTATTGAAATGTATACCGTTTTTCCATTCATAAGGTACTTTTTATTACTCAACAATAATTATGAAATACCTGAAATATCCATCGCCGTATTTGAAATACTATATCAAGTAATTCAAGTATTAGTATGGTATTTGAATTACTTTTTTAAGTACCTACTTGAAATATCAGTATCGTATTTGAATTACTTTATTTGAAAGATCAAGTACCAAATAAAGTATTTGATACTTGAAGTACTTTCAAAAATAAAATTACTTGGTATTTGTACTTTGACGCATGCGACTCTGGTAATTGGTAATTGGTATTTGAAATACTATTTACTAGTACTTGTGACAGCTCTGACGATAGGTAAGGTCGTCAGAACGTACCGTGGATGTAAAGCTGGGGGGTTGAATATGCATTTTTTTTCGCATAATGAATGATGAAGTACAACTCCGAAAATTTGCACTACAAAAGGAAAGTGAAAAAAAGTAGGGGCAGTCAGGCGATGATTTGGTTGCAAGGGAATCTCAGACTATAGCTTCACGCAATGGGAAAATAATAAAATTATATCACCGTTATGTATGGGAAGTACTGAGTCAATCAACTTCATTTTTTATTTTTACTACCAAGGGGGGTATGTCCTTCCTATCTTGCCGATTTTTAGTAATTTCTGTTGAATAACATCGCTCATCATTGATAAGGTATGTCAAAGTTCTGTTTTAAGTTTCTATTACAACAATTACTCCATTGTCCTCAAAGATATGTTTCGAATATTAGACAGTATTCATATTCATAACTGTTTCTCCACCTACAGAGGAGGTACATAAATAATCATTAATGAGAATTGTATTCTCTTAAACAAATAAATTGCTATAATATAACGATATAAAAAATCGGAAATTCTATAAGAATCAAGTTTTTGTACTCTAAGAGATATAAACAACAAGAGATTTTTATCCTAAGGATTAACCTAGATAGTGCTATATCGCAATGATTGTTACTTCACCTATCAATTACTTAAGCATAATTTACTACTAAGTATATCGACAATTATTTTTTCATACCGAGTGCCTCAAAATTAACAAGAAATTATAGAATAATTACACTATTACCGTTCAATAACATACGTACAGGGTTTTCTTATATTTGTGAAGCTTGTTTATGTTTCGTTTGGAATAATAAATATAAATAAACCCCCGGTTGTCAGGAAAGTGAACAGATACATGAAAACGTGTTTGCTTGCTAATTTCGAGATACACTAAGTACTATCATGTATTGCTAATATCGATACTCAAAACTTCAAATATATTTCGAGAAAAATCGCTTTTGGTTATCTAGATAGATATAATTATCTATTTCACAAGGACAATTAACATTTATATAATATGCCCATAGTAGCAGTCAAAAATTGATCAGAATTTTAGAGGACGCCATGTGTCTTATGTATTTCGAGTTGTTCCATCTGAATATGAGGTAAGAATAATAATTTCATCGTTTCGAGCCACCATCGAAAAATATCAATGCTACTGATAATATTGATTTTATACAGCTGATTTGAAAATGAGTGTAGCCTCGTATCTTCATAAATGAAGTTTCAGATCCACAAAAACTGACTGACTGAAAATTCAGGTAGGACCTCTATAAGGGATTAATTTGATATCGTGAATTTATAGGATTAAAATACTAAACGTGTGGGTTGAACGCAAAAAAATGAAGTTTACATCTCTTTGCCGGATACTCAATATTCTGACCTTAAAATACATAGGGCATACTTGCCTCATTACACTTTTTTTATTTGTCCTAACCCAGCATATGATTCATTTTCAAAACCCAAAAAATTACCTATGTAATATTTTAGTTATCCAGAAAATAAAAAAAAAACTGGCGAATAGATTTTACTAAATTTTGAGTATGTCAAACACCACGTATCTCAACATCATTTATTATGGGTATACTCGTAAGTGGCACCAAATGCAATATTTTTACTGGGCAGCTAACCAAAAACGCTTTTAACTATAAACATACGAAATCTACATCGTTTCACACCAAAACCGAAAGAAAAGTGGCAACAAGTATGAATATTTACACAAATGTCCAGGGTACCCTAGAAATTGTTTTGTGAATAATGCATCATTCTTCATGCAATGTGACGCTGATCTATACCCGAACTATTCTAATAGATAGTTAGCTCAATTTAGGTGAATATCTTCTGTCTCTCGCTAGCAATTCTTGTGTTTGTAGATGTTTGATGTCAAGGTTTCTTACATTACTAAATACAACTAAGGGCCGGTTGTACAATGCAACCTTAAGCTTCGGTTTAAGGTAAGCCGACGTTAAACCACGTCAGTTGCAAAACATCCGTTGTATAATGCTGGCTTAGCCCCCCACTCCAAGCTTAACACGAGCACGAGGTTACGTAAGCCGAAGCTTAACGCGAGCTTAGCTGAGGTTTAAACCTAACCTGATACAAGTGACATGATGTGTCAAGGAGGAAACTTAAAATTGCTTGTCACTTTATTAGGTCATATTTTTTGAAAGATTTGTGTCTAGTTTAACAAAGAGAGCAAATGAAACTTAGACAAGGAAAGAGAGAGGACGGAATGCGCGACTGACATTTCTGATACCAAATGGCACCAAAAAACTATCAAAATTTACCTGTGATACGTGATTCCTGGCTCCTTCCTTCTGCTGTGGCTTTTACAACCGTAAGCTGCACACCCTATCATTATGCACACCACAATATTTTACAATGATTGGTCTTAAAAACGCTAAATATCATAAAAAAATATTTTGGTGGCTATTCATTTTCGGTATCAGCTAATGACAGCTAATTCATATAGCATCAAACTGGCGTGCGGTATCCCCTCTCTTTCCTTATCTAAGAAATGAAAGAACATAGACAGAAACGGTCGTTGCCGAAATTTGACACAAACTGTCATAGGTGTCTAACCAAAAAAGCTCATTTTTCGGATGATTATGTCAGTACGTACTGCTTCATTGATGCCAACTGTAGTGAATTTCATTATCAACCAAGTCTAACTAATCTGACCATTGTACAACGGGTGTCGACTTTAAGCCTGAGCTTAGCTAAGCTTAGGTTTAACAAAGCTCGTGTTAAACTCGCATTTGTACAACTGACTCTAAATCATACTCATTCAAGCAGAAACTTACTAAAAACAAACACTCCGGATACGCATGCTTATCAATAGCAAGGTATCTGCCAGTTAACAATGGAAAACCAAGGATCTCTCACCAGAGAATTGAATATCATTATCCTGATTGGAATACAATGTGTCAAAAAACCAGATCAGTGGATCTATTGTCGGTTCCAAAAACTTATGTCATCAAGAAAGAAAAGAGGAGGAATTGATGATTGATTTGAGTTCGAAATGGACTGGTATCATGGGTTTGAAAACAATTATTAAATCATTATAACCTCTTAGGCCCGGTTTCACCACAATGTTTTATCCAGGATTAAAACATTATCTGGGATTAAATCCTAGATAATTTTATAGACGAGTTTCACCACATTCTTATCCAGGATTAAGCACGTATATCCGAGATAAAATTTAATCTCCCGTATTTGGCGAATAAAATGTTTAATCGGAGATTTAGGATGCAGATGACAGTTGAGGTGACGTGGCTGACGTGTCTGCGAACTTCAAGGGTGTACAAATGTTGCAATTTGGAGAAGTGAAGAAGAGGTAGTTTCAAGGCATTCTTAAGCTATGAGTTTTACAGAAGCCATAGTGTCAAGTGTCGTACTGGGGTACTTCTTAAAGAATCATGGCTCGTCTTTTGATGAACTACAACAAGCTTCTATCAAATTAATGTGAGTAAATCCCTACCGATCCAGCCATCAGCTATGTGCAGTACCGGCGCACCATGCATCCTTGTACGTCCCGTTAAAGTAGTACTTAAATCGTCGACTGGGCAGAAGTGACGGGGCTGACGTGTCTGCGGGCACGAAAAAACCTTAACAAAATCTCAATAGAACAAAGGAAACACAAAATTGAAAATGAACACCGCTATCCGCTATGACCACACCCAGAATTATGTCAAATTCATGTCAAATTCTCAAAATTGTGAGGTTATAAATGCTACCGTTGCGCTGTTGCCACGTCTTAGTTTGAATATATCCGAGATTAGTTAATCCTAGATATATTTGCGCAGGTGAAACAGAAATTAATCTAATCGCGGATGAAATACTTCGATTAATTTTTATCCAAGATTACGTAATACGGGATTAGTATGGGTTTGGTGAAACTGGGCCTTAGTGTATACACAAATGTGTGTACTGTTGCATTTCGTGACTCTCTGCATTGTTTTGTTTACTAGTAATTCCATTTTAAAGTTAAAAAAAGGAATTTAAATTTATTCAATCGGTGCAATGCGCGCCATACAACAGCAGTGCTTTGTTGCCTCGTCTACTTCCAAATCGCGGTATTGACGCAATTTTCACGGGGTCGAAACTGAAGCCTGTGTGCTCGGTGCAATTCAGTCACCCACCCAAGCGCTAACCGCACACAAGGCTGCTGCTGCCCCACTATCGAAGGCAGGCGCTGTTCATTGCGCAGCCACGTGGGTTCCCTGTTTTGACACTTACGCAGCCTCTCAGAATCTTAGGTCACGGATCTGGACCAGCTAACATACTTAGATATTTTTTCTCATCAACACTAAGAAAGTTTACATTAAAAAATCCAGCCTCAGTTTAATGGTCCGATGAAATTTGACGCCATCTCCCGGACCATATCGCGGCCACTGTGCGACCTTCCACCATCATGAAGCTGCCGCTGAATCATTTCTTTTAGGACTGTGCAAACATAGTTCTTGTTTACTCATTATCTAACCTATGCGAATTCGTTGGCTTCACTGGCCGTATATATCAAACTATATATTTTTTAGCATGTGTAGAGGATCACATAAAGGTATGCATTGAATCTTGGGACTTAAGTTAGAACGGCAACACGGCACACATACCCGTCTTCCGATTGGCTGTTCACGTCACGGGACTAGAAAATTCAAATATTTTCCTCATTCCACTTTCCCGTGCCCAAAAAAAAATCGCGGAAAAATATTAGAAGGTTCTTTATGCCATACTCTACCATATACAGCCATAAAAAAATTCATGATACTAGTCCATTGTCAAAATTGCCCCAGCAAATCCTTACGATTGCAGGTTAGAACTCACATTTTATCGATGATTTTAAATAATATCACACGAAAGCAATTTGATTTTATTAAAATTATATTCACGAGCTCAGACTGCAATTTGCAAATTAGTGTTCACGCTTTTTGTGCTTGTAACAAAAAAATTGTATTGATGTAAAGACAGACAATTTCAGAACAGATTCTAGGGTACCCTGTAGGTATACAATATTTAGAGAACATCTACCATCGTTCACAATGATATGTAAAAACTTTAAAAATACGGTGAGCAGAAAACAACAGTATTATAGTATTCCATTCACTAAAAAAGTGATTAAGCTTGAAGACCCTGTCAATCTTAGATTGATAATGCTATATATAATATTTATTTACTTACTTCTATCAGATTCCAACTTGTTACGAATTGGATACGTACACAGTTCTACCTTTCGCGTTATCCTTACAACGATACGATTATTTATCAGCCTTTTAGCACGGTTTTGAGCAAGTAGAGGCATACATGAAACAGCAAGATACTTGGCAATACACTGTTCCGAAAATTTACTTGCCAGCCCGACTTTCTTCTCACATGAAAACGATCCTACAATATATAAAAGACTCCAGAGTCCGACAGTTTAAAAGCGCAATATTTTTTAAGTAAGCATCACGCTTTACTGGACTATCGATGTCACTTTTTACCATAAGCGTAGTTAAGTCCCTTAATCTGGGGGGGGGGGCTTAAGTCCCAGCCCTAGATACAATAAACTTAACAGAACGAATTATTTTTGAATTTTTTTTGGGGGGGGGGCTAATTTCATTCTTGGGGGGGCTAAGCCCCCCCGAGCCCCCACCTAACTACGCCTATGCTTTTAACTGACGTTTCAGCCACTTCGTGGGCTTATATCAAAGTACAAAACATTTTACAATGAATTTAGAATAAGTGACGGTGTTTGTGAACACCTATTCTAGTTTGTCACTATGACGATGATGGTTTAAAATACAATTTACTAAGTATAATATCATGCATATCAAAACCTGTCATTACGACGAAGTTAGTATTGTTGGCAGACCAAAATTCCTATTATTAAAGTTCCCCAAAAAGTTTATTAAATTTTAGAACAACAAGATACACATCAGTCGTCTAAATGCAAAACCCGACAAGTCACAACTTTTTCAAAATAGAGTTTTATATACCATTTTGTTCATTATTTGAAGCGTTACCATTTTCTATATTTTTCGCTTACAAAACCCGACATTAGACATGAGATATTTGGCTAAGAAGACTAGACTTAGGTGCAAACACCGACAAGTCCAAGCGGTGTTTTATTTCAAACACCGACATGTCCACAGGAGCCAATACAGACAACGGGAGCAAGTCACATGTCGATCACACGAGGTATTCTGACCGTTGTGTGTTTTTGTTTTATCCAGTCGCTGAAAATACGTTGTGGTGAATTCATGTGTTTTTCAGTTTACTGGGAGAATGAGATTAATTTATGCTGTATTGATTTCAAACACCGACATGTCCACAGGAGCCAATACGGACAACGGGAGCAAGTCACATGTCGATCACACGAGGTATTCTGACCGTTGTGTGTTTTTGTTTTATCCAGTCGCTGAAAATACGTTGTGGTGAATTCATGTGTTTTTCAGTTTACTGAGAGAATGAGATTAATTTATGCTGTATTGATAAATTATTGATAAAAATAACCTTGTTTTTTGAAAAATGCTTTGGATGCGGATTTTGGAGAGCCTACTTCGACAGAGGCTAGGTCTACATTAATGCAGAGGATCGAGGCTAATTGTGAAAATGCATTTGCCAGTTCAGAAGAATTTTGTTTGTCAGAAAATTTATATTTTGACATTTAAGCCTTGTAACCCTTGAAATGTATCCTTTCTAATATCTAGCTTTATGTTTATAGTTTCTGTCGTTGAGCACAGTGTTTGATTAGATTCCTTTATATTCAGTAAAATAATCCAAATTGATAAGTGTTTAATTTATTTTGATCCGATTCCACAAAAATAGCAGTCAAAACACGACATGTCACAGTTCCTAAAATGCAAAACCCGACGTGTCCAAATTTAAAAGTCAGATTTTAGAAAAACTATATATCCTAGATTTTGGGGCGTTAGGACTTAACATCCTAAAACATCGTATATTATCATACTCTCGATTTAGTATTATTTTCGCTCATAATAAGACTTTGATCTGTTTTTCTTGATTTCTGTAAAATTTGTTACCGTGGACTTGTCGGGTTCTGCATTTAGACGACTGATATCGCATATTAGTAAAATATTTTTTTGCTGCGAACTGATTTATTTTGGGAAAAAATTCAAGAGACATTTTTTGTTTAGAATGAAACAGGCTATCGGAAATACATTTTTAAATAGTAAACAAAGATAAAAAGGTGCATTGGATATAAGTTTTAGGGGTTGCATTTTCCACCTCTTACAACCATGGGGTAAACCAAATAAATTACTGGCTAAGTGTCTTTTTGATAGTAGAAAATGTCAGGTTAATTTCAATATTGTAACTTTTTTTAGTGGTTGTGAAACAAATTGTTAAACAAATTTAATGTACCCCCTTTTAAGGAGCTGCTCCAATGAAGTTTCTTTATACAGGGTGTCTCACTACGATTAAGACAAGCAATATATCGGAACTGGCCAGTAGTAGGGAATTATAATTTTGGACGTGTAAGTTAGAGCAAATATAGTATCTTTTCTCATTATTGTGTCACCCAGTGACGTATTTGTTTTTGGTCACGTGACGTCCGATTCAAAATTTTTAATAGGATACCCTGTATATTTGTGACTTGTTGTGTTCCTCCTGATAAAACAATTCCAACAAACTAGCACACTTGGGGTCTAAGTGATTAATTCAAGAGCTACAGGTAGTTAACGGATGGTGCCACTACCATTGAGTAACATTTACCCCTACAGTTGAATTACTTTGGTAGTGTTTCATAATGGTAGTGGTACAGTCCTTTAAATACCTGTAGCTCTTGAATTAATCACTTTAGACCCCTAGTGTGCTAGTTTGTTGGAATTATCTTATCGGGAGGAACACAAAAAGTCACAAGTCACGTGACCAAAAACAAATACCTCATTGGGTGACACACTAATAACAAAAGATATTATATTTGCTTTAATTTACACTCCCAAAATTATAATTCCCTACTACTGACCAGTTCCGATATACTTGTCTTAATCGTCGTGGGACACCCGGTATGAAAGATCCTATCTTTTTTTCGATGAGGAATCACCCCCTTAAATGTTTTACACTTATTTAGTTTCACCCTGCATAATTTCAGTTATATTGCCTTTTCTGAAATCTGGACGTTACAAAAAAAAAATATATGTGAACCGAATATAAGTTTCATATATTCCCGAGTTTTAGTGGATGTCCCATTATAATTATAAACGTCTTCTTGTTAGAAAAAAGTCAACCAACTTCGATACGTTCGAAGAGAAATAACATATCTATCGGAATACGAAGATTACGAAGTTTCGATTTCGATGTCACTGCAGATCCTCCTCAATTTTAGGAATGTCGAATATCTCTGCGAACAATGGCGGAAGCGTGAGTTTCGTCCAATTGGAGCGGAACCAATCCAGATGCGCCGAATGTTTGGCGCCGAGGTTGCGCAGTTCTGGCAGCTTGATCAGAAGATTGGAGAAGATCTGCGGCTCGTTGGCATGATTCCGCCCCACCTAGAAGAACAGTGGATAAACTGGGGTGGCCTGACGTGAAAAACCTTTATATCGCTGACACTGACATTATAAACTACAGAGAATTACACCCACAGTGTATGTATTAGACCAGTGGCGAATCTCCACCATAAAACGAACGTACGCGTCGCGCCTACTGAGGTGCAATTCATTGCAATAAAAATAAGTATATAAAATAATAGGATTCTGTTCAAAATAAATTAAAATCTGGAATATTTGTTTAAAAATTTGGAAAAATAATTTATAACTTGGCAACACCTCAAACGCGAAAAAAAATATTACAAGACGAGATAGGGTATTAGTAGATATTACGATTTAAAATAAAATATACAGGGTGTTACATTTAAAAAACAAAGTAAAATGACCTTCAAATTGCCGTAATTTAAAATTCTGCCAAAAAAACCCTGTAGATACAAATTGCTGGTAACATCCAAAATAATATCCACTGAATATTCGAGTAACTCGCTGTGTAATATTATTGAAAAAAGTTAAATAAATATACCAATTTGGACGTATTACTTGCGACCTTGCAAATCTGGAAATTAATAGAAAATAAATTATAACTTGGCAACGTCGCAGCCGATCCCAAAAATATTTTAGGATCAAATAGAGATCAATGATGGAAACTAGAAGAATTTTAAAAAAAGGTATAGTTCTATATAAAAAAAATTAAGTTGATCACTCTCCTACTTTCCCGCAACACCCTGTATATTTTAAAATATTTTTAGAATATGCGTCTTAAGTAACCAAATAACTTTTGTATTTGACATTTTCTTCTATCAGGTATACCTTGCGAGATATCGAAGACTTACACACTAACTGGACACCCTGTATATGTTGTTTGCTCTTGAACTGCTTGTTGTGAAGGCACCGATAATAGCACAGAAAATTTTTAAATTTGTTTGACGATTTTGTATTAGACCTGGCATTTTAAGTATACTCAATGCAGTGCTGTTTTTTCACTGACAAATTTCAACGTTGTGAATATACTGATAAATTTTTATTATAACATTTTCACACTCAATTTTTCTTTCTTTTCTTCTAACTATTGTAGAAAGCCCGGAAGATGGCAATAAACATTGTCGAAAGCTTGGCAATCAACACCAGAGTCTCCTTTATGCCACAACCCCAAAATTTTTCCATCTCTTCTTGGTCATAATAAGTGTCTGATTTGTGATTTTGCATGTTAATGTCCGATTGTTATTTGTATTAAAACGTCGTAAAAGACTTGGCAACTTTGCGCAGCGGCAGCGCTGTTAACGTCAACGTCAGTCGATGTCATTTTTGTGCGCCAACAGCGCCCCCATGTATGAATAATGTACCTGTCATTAGTGTCATTGGCATTAAAATGGTTGACGAAGCTTGTTGTATTTTTTGGGTCTCGTCATAGCCGACTTTACTCACTAGGCCGGAGCATTGAAATATGGCAACACTGAATCGGGAGCCGAGCTTGTCATTAGTGTAATTCCTCCAAAGTAAACAATAAGATTGGAAGGTGATTTTTAATGTGTTTATAATTATTTACCTGCACAAACGAAACTATAAATATAAAAAGATGCCTGCAAACTGTGTAATACCAGGTTGCAATAGCAATTGTGCTTCCAAACAGGGACATACCAACATAACCTTCCAGAGTAACAACGAAGAGTGGAAAGTGATTTTTAATGTGTTTCTAATTATTTACCTGCACAAACGAAACTATAAAGATAAAAAGATGCCTGCAAAGTGTGTAGTACCAGGTTGCATTAGCAATTAGTGCTTCCAATGAAGGACATAAACAGAAGTGGGTGAAAGGTATTCCTCATAAGGGCTGGTTATATTTATAAGAATAAAGACAATAATTTACGAACATTTCAAAGGATAAGACCTATTTTAAACCACAATGTGGTACCTACAATGTTTCCTGGACCTCCCAAATATCACAGAAAAAGACGGTTAATAGAACTCATCTGGGAATGCCAACGAGGGCATGCATCTGGGCATACCTACGAAAAGATTTGATAGTGAAAGGGAATCAAGACCAGCAAGAATGGCTTCACAATGACCTAATAGTGAATTTTTCTAGCTGAAGTGACAATTTACAAAGTAAATTGAGTGTTCATTTAAGTGGAAGTGGAAGTGGCAGCAGGAAACAGGTTGCGTTTATTTTTATTTTGTATTGTCTGACTATGATGAACCAGACATCAGATGTAAGTGGTATTAGTAGTAAAATGTAATAATTATTCTGAAACTATAGGCCCCCTATTTGACAGCTAAGCCACGTTGCCACATCTAAGGTTCCGGCCTAGTGTAGAGTCGGCCATGGTCTCGTCTTTATTTGTAAAAATCAAAATCAACCAAGTCAATAAGAACCTTTAACAATAAGCTTCCTTGGTATTTCGAACCTTCAGTACGAAAAAGGGCTTTGCAATGAGCATACCCTATGAGGAGCATACACTTACAAAAGGTAATCGTTACCTGCACTTTCAGGGCTTCTACAATCCGATCTTGATACCTCTCTATCGCCTTGACGTCCGACACTCCTGGCCTGTCAGCTGTCAAAAGTACTGCTGCGGAAAATAACCCCACCTCTGTGTCGTTCAGAGATAGAGCGTTAAAGGTACTTGCGAAGTGGATTAAAGATGACGCAAAGTCGCCCTGGAAAAAATTTAAAAAGTAATACTTGTTGTTATAGGTCACGGGTTCGATTCCCGCCAGAGACATAAGTTTACTTGTGGTTTCTATAATAAAAAGCTCTGCGACAATCCCCGCTTCACCGTTGGCTTCTACTTAACAGTGCTGTTTAGGGTTGCCAACCATCTAAAATCTTTATTTCACCTTCTACGAGGATAAAACCTCGCATCCTAGATCATTAGTGTATTGTAATTACAAATACGGCCGCTGTTTTGAGTTTCAGCCTCGTTGAACGAAAATGGAAAATCTCGCATGCCCGGATCCTGAGGTTCACCCGCAAAAAATCTAAAATCCTTATTAGATCTTCTATGAGGATGAAACCTCGTATACTAGATAATTAGAGTATCCTAATTACAAATCCGGCCGATGTTTTGAGTTTTAGTCTCGTTCAACGAAAATGAAAAATCTACGATGCCCGGATCCCGAGGTTCACCCGCAAAAAATCTAAAATCCTTATTAGATCTTCTATGAGGATGAAACCTCGTATACTAGATAATTAGAGTATCCTAATTACAAATCCGGCCGATGTTTTGAGTTTTAGTCTCGTTCAACGAAAATGAAAAATCTACGATGCCCGGATCCCGAGGTTCACCCGCAAAAAATCTAAAATCCTTATTAGATCTTCTATGAGGATGAAATCTCGTATCCTAGATAATTAGAGTATCCTAATTACAAATTCGGCCGATGTTTTGAGTTTTAGTCTCGTTCAACAAAAATTGAAAATCACCCGTGCCCGGATCCTGAGGTTCACCCGCAAAAAATATAAAATCCTTATTGGATCTTCTATGAGGATAAAATCTCGTATCCTAGATAATCAGAGTCTCCTAATTACAAATTCGGTCGATGTTCTGAGTTTTAGTCTCGTTCAACAAAAATGGAAAATCACCCGTGCCCGGATCCTGAGGTTCATCCGCAAAAAATCTAAAATCCTTATTGGATCTTCTATGAGGATAAAATCTCTTATCCTAGATAATTAGAGTATCCTAATTACAAATCCGGCCGATGTTTTGAGTTTTAGTCTCGTTCAACGAAAATGAAAAATCTACGATGCCCGGATCCCGAGGTTCACCCGCAAAAAATCTAAAATCCTTATCAGATCTTCTATGAGGATGAAATCTCGTATCCTAGATAATTAGAGTATCCTAATTACAAATTCGGCCGATGTTTTGAGTTTTAGTCTCGTTCAACAAAAATTGAAAATCACCCGTGCCCGGATCCTGAGGTTCACCCGCAAAAAATATAAAATCCTTATTGGATCTTCTATGAGGATAAAATCTCGTATCCTTGATAATTAGAGTATCCTAATTA
This sequence comes from Callosobruchus maculatus, assembly GCA_951848785.1. Taxonomy (NCBI): domain Eukaryota; kingdom Metazoa; phylum Arthropoda; class Insecta; order Coleoptera; family Chrysomelidae; genus Callosobruchus; species Callosobruchus maculatus. The sequence goes on from CATOUR010000040.1 coordinate 3,610,978, forward strand.
CAAATCCGGCCGATGTTTTGAGTTTTAGTCTCGTTCAACAAAAACTGAAAATCACCCGTGCCCGGATCCTGAGGTTCATCCGCAAAAAATCTAAAATCCTTATTGGATCTTCTATGAGGATAAAATCTCTTATCCTAGATAATTAGAGTATCCTAATTACAAATCCGGCCGATGCTTTGAGTTTTAGTCTCGTTCAACAAAAATGGAAAATCTCCGATATCCGAATCCTGAGGTTCACCCGCAAAAAATCTAAAATCCTTATTGGATCTTCTATGAGGATAAAATCTCTTATCCTAGATAATTAGAGTATCCTAATTACAAATCCGGCCGATGCTTTGAGTTTAGTCTCGTTCAACAAAAATGGAAAATCACCCGTGCCCGGATCCTGAGGTTCATCCGCAAAAAATCTAAAATCCTTATTGGATCTTCTATGAGGATAAAATCTCTTATCCTAGATAATTAGAGTATTCTAATTACAAATCCGGCCGATGCTTTGAGTTTTAGTCTCGTTCAACAAAAATGGAAAATCTCTCAAGCCCGTATCCTGAGGTTCAACCGCAAAAAATCTAAAATCCTTATTAGATCTTCTATGAGCATGAAACCTCCTATCCTAGATAATTATAGTATCCTAATTACAAATCTGACCGATGTTCTGAGTTTTAGTCTCGTTCAACAAAAATGGAAAATCTCTCATGCCCGTATCCTGAGGTTCACCCGCAAAAAATCTAAAATCCTTATTGGATCTTCTATGAGGATGAAATCTCGTATCCTAGATAATTAGAGTATCCTAATTACAAATCCGGCCGATGCTTTGAGTTTTAGTCTCGTTCAACAAAAATGGAAAATCACCCGTGCCCGGATCCTGAGGTTCATCCGCAAAAAATCTAAAATCCTTATTGGATCTTCTATGAGGATAAAATCTCTTATCCTAGATAATTAGAGTATCCTAATTACAAATCCGGCCGATGCTTTGAGTTTAGTCTCGTTCAACAAAAATGGAAAATCACCCGTGCCCGGATCCTGAGGTTCACCCGCAAAAAATCTAAAATCCTTATTGGATCTTCTATGAGGATAAAATCTCTTATCCTAGATAATTAGAGTATCCTAATTACAAATCCGGCCGATGCTTTGAGTTTAGTCTCGTTCAACAAAAATGGAAAATCACCCGTGCCCGGATCCTGAGGTTCATCCGCAAAAAATCTAAAATCCTTATTGGATCTTCTATGAGGATAAAATCTCTTATCCTAGATAATTAGAGTATTCTAATTACAAATCCGGCCGATGCTTTGAGTTTTAGTCTCGTTCAACAAAAATGGAAAATCTCTCAAGCCCGTATCCTGAGGTTCAACCGCAAAAAATCTAAAATCCTTATTAGATCTTCTATGAGCATGAAACCTCCTATCCTAGATAATTATAGTATCCTAATTACAAATCTGACCGATGTTCTGAGTTTTAGTCTCGTTCAACAAAAATGGAAAATCTCTCATGCCCGTATCCTGAGGTTCACCCGCAAAAAATCTAAAATCCTTATTGGATCTTCTATGAGGATGAAATCTCGTATCCTAGATAATTAGAGTATCCTAATTACAAATCCGGCCGATGCTTTGAGTTTTAGTCTCGTTCAACAAAAATGGAAAATCTCTCATGCCCGTATCCTGAGGTTCACCCGCAAAAAATCTAAAATCCTTATTGGATCTTCTATGAGGATGAATTCTGGTATCCTAGATAATTAGAGTATCCTAATTACAAATCCGGCCGATGTTTTGTGTTTTAGTCTCGTTCAACAAAAATGGAAAATCACCCGTGCCCGGATCCTGAGGTTCACCCGCAAAAAATCTAAAATTCTTATTGGATCCTCTATGAGGATAAAATCTCGTATCCTAGATAATTAGAGAATCCTAATTACAAATCCGGCCGATACTTTGAGTTTTAGTCTCGTTCAACAAAAATGGAAAATCACCCGTGCCCGGATCCTGAGGTTCACCCGCAAAAAATCTAAAATTCTTATTGGATCCTCTATGAGGATAAAATCTCGTATCCTAGATAATTAGAGAATCCTAATTACAAATCCGGCCGATGCTTTGAGTTTTAGTCTCGTTCAACAAAAATGGAAAATCACCCGTGCCCGGATCCTGAGGTTCACCCGCAAAAAATATAAAATCCTTATTGAATCTTCTATGAGGATGAAATCTCGTATGCTAGATAATTAGAGTATCCTAATTACAAATCCGGCCGATGTTTTGAGTTTTAGTCTCGTTCAACAAAAATTGAAAATCACCCGTGCCCCGATCCTGAGGTTCACCCGCAAAAAATATAAAATCCTTATTGGATCTTCTATGAGGATAAAATCTTGTATCCTAGATAAGTAGAGCATCCTAATTACAAATTCGGCCGATATTTTGAGTTTTAGTCTCGTTCAACAAAAATTGAAAATCACCCGTGCCCGGATCCTGAGGTTCACCCGCAGAAAAGCTAAAATCCTTATTGGATCTTCTATGAGCATAAAATCTTGTATCCTAGATAAGTAGAGTATCCTAATTACAAATTCGGCCGATATTTTGAGTTTTAGTCTCGTTCAACAAAAATTGAAAATCACCCGTGCCCGGATCCTGAGGTTCACCCGCAGAAAAGCTAAAATCCTTATTGGATCTTCTATGAGGATGAATTCTGGTCTCCTAGATAATTAGAGTATCCTAATTACAAATCCGGCCGATGTTTTGTGTTTTAGTCTCGTTCAACAAAAATGGAAAATCACCCGTGCCCGGATCCTGAGGTTCACCCGCAAAAAATCTAAAATTCTTATTGGATCCTCTATGAGGATAAAATCTCGTATCCTAGATAATTAGAGAATCCTAATTACAAATTCGGCCGATGTTTTGAGTTTTAGTCTCGTTCAACAAAAATTGAAAATCACCCGTGCCCGGATCCTGAGGTTCACCCGCAAAAAATATAAAATCCTTATTGGATCTTCTATGAGGATAAAATCTCGTATCCTAGATAATCAGAGTCTCCTAATTACAAATTCGGTCGATGTTTTGAGTTTTAGTCTCGTTCAACAAAAATGGAAAATCACCCGTGCCCGGATCCTGAGGTTCATCCGCAAAAAATCTAAAATCCTTATTGGATCTTCTATGAGGATAAAATCTCTTATCCTAGATAATTAGAGTATCCTAATTACAAATCCGGCCGATGTTTTGAGTTTTAGTCTCGTTCAACGAAAATGAAAAATCTACGATGCCCGGATCCCGAGGTTCACCCGCAAAAAATCTAAAATCCTTACCAGATCTTCTATGAGGATGAAATCTCGTATCCTAGATAATTAGAGTATCCTAATTACAAATTCGGCCGATGTTTTGAGTTTTAGTCTCGTTCAACAAAAATTGAAAATCACCCGTGCCCGGATCCTGAGGTTCACCCGCAAAAAATATAAAATCCTTATTGGATCTTCTATGAGGATAAAATCTCGTATCCTAGATAATCAGAGTCTCCTAATTACAAATTCGGTCGATGTTTTGAGTTTTAGTCTCGTTCAACGAAAATGGAAAATCACCCGTGCCCGGATCCTGAGGTTCACCCGCAGAAAAGCTAAAATCCTTATTGGATCTTCTATGAGGATAAAATCTTGTATCCTAGATAATTAGAGTATCCTAATTACAAATCCGGCCGATGTTTTGTGTTTTAGTCTCGTTCAACAAAAATGGAAAATCACCCGTGCCCGGATCCTGAGGTTCACCCGCAGAAAAGCTAAAATCCTTATTGGATCTTCTATGAGCATAAAATCTTGTATCCTAGATAAGTAGAGTATCCTAATTACAAATTCGGCCGATATTTTGAGTTTTAGTCTCGTTCAACAAAAATTGAAAATCACCCGTGCCCGGATCCTGAGGTTCACCCGCAGAAAAGCTAAAATCCTTATTGGATCTTCTATGAGGATGAATTCTGGTATCCTAGATAATTAGAGTATCCTAATTACAAATCCGGCCGATGTTTTGTGTTTTAGTCTCGTTCAACAAAAATGGAAAATCACCCGTGCCCGGATCCTGAGGTTCACCCGCAAAAAATCTAAAATTCTTATTGGATCCTCTATGAGGATAAAATCTCGTATCCTAGATAATTAGAGAATCCTAATTACAAATTCGGCCGATGTTTTGAGTTTTAGTCTCGTTCAACGAAAATGAAAAATCTACGATGCCCGGATCCCGAGGTTCACCCGCAAAAAATCTAAAATCCTTACCAGATCTTCTATGAGGATGAAATCTCGTATCCTAGATAATTAGAGTATCCTAATTACAAATTCGGCCGATGTTTTGAGTTTTAGTCTCGTTCAACAAAAATTGAAAATCACCCGTGCCCGGATCCTGAGGTTCACCCGCAAAAAATATAAAATCCTTATTGGATCTTCTATGAGGATAAAATCTCGTATCCTAGATAATCAGAGTATCCTAATTACAAATTCGGCCGATGTTTTGAGTTTTAGTCTCGTTCAACAAAAATGGAAAATCACCCGTGCCCGGATCCTGAGGTTCACCCGCAAAAAATCTAAAATCCTTATTGGATCTTCTATGAGGATAAAATCTCGTATCCTAGATAATCAGAGTCTCCTAATTACAAATTCGGTCGATGTTCTGAGTTTTAGTCTCGTTCAACAAAAATGGAAAATCACCCGTGCCCGGATCCTGAGGTTCATCCGCAAAAAATCTAAAATCCTTATTGGATCTTCTATGAGGATAAAATCTCTTATCCTAGATAATTAGAGTCTCCTAATTACAAATTCGGTCGATGTTCTGAGTTTTAGTCTCGTTCAACAAAAATTGAAAATCACCCGTGCCCGGATCCTGAGGTTCACCCGCAAAAAATATAAAATCCTTATTGGATCTTCTATGAGGATAAAATCTCGTATCCTAGATAATCAGAGTCTCCTAATTACAAATTCGGTCGATGTTCTGAGTTTTAGTCTCGTTCAACAAAAATGGAAAATCACCCGTGCCCGGATCCTGAGGTTCATCCGCAAAAAATCTAAAATCCTTATTGGATCTTCTATGAGGATAAAATCTCTTATCCTAGATAATTAGAGTATCCTAATTACAAATCCGGCCGATGTTTTGAGTTTTAGTCTCGTTCAACGAAAATGAAAAATCTACGATGCCCGGATCCCGAGGTTCACCCGCAAAAAATCTAAAATCCTTACCAGATCTTCTATGAGGATGAAATCTCGTATCCTAGATAATTAGAGTATCCTAATTACAAATTCGGCCGATGTTTTGAGTTTTAGTCTCGTTCAACAAAAATTGAAAATCACCCGTGCCCGGATCCTGAGGTTCACCCGCAAAAAATATAAAATCCTTATTGGATCTTCTATGAGGATAAAATCTCGTATCCTAGATAATCAGAGTATCCTAATTACAAATTCGGCCGATGTTTTGAGTTTTAGTCTCGTTCAACAAAAATGGAAAATCACCCGTGCCCGGATCCTGAGGTTCACCCGCAAAAAATCTAAAATCCTTATTGGATCTTCTATGAGGATAAAATCTCGTATCCTAGATAATTAGAGTATCCTAATTACAAATCCGGCCGATGCTTTGAGTTTTAGTCTCGTTCAACAAAAATGGAAAATCTCCGATATCCGAATCCTGAGGTTCACCCGCAAAAAATCTAAAATCCTTATTGGATCTTCTATGAGGATAAAATCTCTTATCCTAGATAATTAGAGTATCCTAATTACAAATCCGGCCGATGCTTTGAGTTTAGTCTCGTTCAACAAAAATGGAAAATCACCCGTGCCCGGATCCTGAGGTTCATCCGCAAAAAATCTAAAATCCTTATTGGATCTTCTATGAGGATAAAATCTCTTATCCTAGATAATTAGAGTATTCTAATTACAAATCCGGCCGATGCTTTGAGTTTTAGTCTCGTTCAACAAAAATGGAAAATCTCTCAAGCCCGTATCCTGAGGTTCAACCGCAAAAAATCTAAAATCCTTATTAGATCTTCTATGAGCATGAAACCTCCTATCCTAGATAATTATAGTATCCTAATTACAAATCTGACCGATGTTCTGAGTTTTAGTCTCGTTCAACAAAAATGGAAAATCTCTCATGCCCGTATCCTGAGGTTCACCCGCAAAAAATCTAAAATCCTTATTGGATCTTCTATGAGGATGAAATCTCGTATCCTAGATAATTAGAGTATCCTAATTACAAATCCGGCCGATGCTTTGAGTTTTAGTCTCGTTCAACAAAAATGGAAAATCTCTCATGCCCGTATCCTGAGGTTCACCCGCAAAAAATCTAAAATCCTTATTGGATCTTCTATGAGGATGAATTCTGGTATCCTAGATAATTAGAGTATCCTAATTACAAATCCGGCCGATGTTTTGTGTTTTAGTCTCGTTCAACAAAAATGGAAAATCACCCGTGCCCGGATCCTGAGGTTCACCCGCAAAAAATCTAAAATTCTTATTGGATCCTCTATGAGGATAAAATCTCGTATCCTAGATAATTAGAGAATCCTAATTACAAATCCGGCCGATACTTTGAGTTTTAGTCTCGTTCAACAAAAATGGAAAATCACCCGTGCCCGGATCCTGAGGTTCACACGCAAAAAATATAAAATCCTTATTGAATCTTCTATGAGGATGAAATCTCGTATGCTAGATAATTAGAGTATCCTAATTACAAATCCGGCCGATGCTTTGAGTTTTAGTCTCGTTCAACAAAAATGGAAAATCACCCGTGCCCGGATCCTGAGGTTCACCCGCAAAAAATCTAAAATTCTTATTGGATCCTCTATGAGGATAAAATCTCGTATCCTAGATAATTAGAGAATCCTAATTACAAATCCGGCCGATACTTTGAGTTTTAGTCTCGTTCAACAAAAATGGAAAATCACCCGTGCCCGGATCCTGAGGTTCACCCGCAAAAAATCTAAAATTCTTATTGGATCCTCTATGAGGATAAAATCTCGTATCCTAGATAATTAGAGAATCCTAATTACAAATCCGGCCGATGCTTTGAGTTTTAGTCTCGTTCAACAAAAATGGAAAATCACCCGTGCCCGGATCCTGAGGTTCACCCGCAAAAAATATAAAATCCTTATTGAATCTTCTATGAGGATGAAATCTCGTATGCTAGATAATTAGAGTATCCTAATTACAAATCCGGCCGATGTTTTGAGTTTTAGTCTCGTTCAACAAAAATTGAAAATCACCCGTGCCCCGATCCTGAGGTTCACCCGCAAAAAATATAAAATCCTTATTGGATCTTCTATGAGGATAAAATCTTGTATCCTAGATAAGTAGAGCATCCTAATTACAAATTCGGCCGATATTTTGAGTTTTAGTCTCGTTCAACAAAAATTGAAAATCACCCGTGCCCGGATCCTGAGGTTCACCCGCAGAAAAGCTAAAATCCTTATTGGATCTTCTATGAGCATAAAATCTTGTATCCTAGATAAGTAGAGTATCCTAATTACAAATTCGGCCGATATTTTGAGTTTTAGTCTCGTTCAACAAAAATTGAAAATCACCCGTGCCCGGATCCTGAGGTTCACCCGCAGAAAAGCTAAAATCCTTATTGGATCTTCTATGAGGATGAATTCTGGTCTTCTAGATAATTAGAGTATCCTAATTACAAATCCGGCCGATGTTTTGTGTTTTAGTCTCGTTCAACAAAAATGGAAAATCACCCGTGCCCGGATCCTGAGGTTCACCCGCAAAAAATCTAAAATTCTTATTGGATCCTCTATGAGGATAAAATCTCGTATCCTAGATAATTAGAGAATCCTAATTACAAATTCGGCCGATGTTTTGAGTTTTAGTCTCGTTCAACAAAAATTGAAAATCACCCGTGCCCGGATCCTGAGGTTCACCCGCAAAAAATATAAAATCCTTATTGGATCTTCTATGAGGATAAAATCTCGTATCCTAGATAATCAGAGTCTCCTAATTACAAATTCGGTCGATGTTCTGAGTTTTAGTCTCGTTCAACAAAAATGGAAAATCACCCGTGCCCGGATCCTGAGGTTCATCCGCAAAAAATCTAAAATCCTTATTGGATCTTCTATGAGGATAAAATCTTGTATCCTAGATAATTAGAGTATCCTAATTACAAATCCGGCCGATGTTTTGTGTTTTAGTCTCGTTCAACAAAAATGGAAAATCACCCGTGCCCGGATCCTGAGGTTCACCCGCAGAAAAGCTAAAATCCTTATTGGATCTTCTATGAGCATAAAATCTTGTATCCTAGATAAGTAGAGTATCCTAATTACAAATTCGGCCGATATTTTGAGTTTTAGTCTCGTTCAACAAAAATTGAAAATCACCCGTGCCCGGATCCTGAGGTTCACCCGCAGAAAAGCTAAAATCCTTATTGGATCTTCTATGAGGATGAATTCTGGTCTCCTAGATAATTAGAGTATCCTAATTACAAATCCGGCCGATGTTTTGTGTTTTAGTCTCGTTCAACAAAAATGGAAAATCACCCGTGCCCGGATCCTGAGGTTCACCCGCAAAAAATCTAAAATTCTTATTGGATCCTCTATGAGGATAAAATCTCGTATCCTAGATAATTAGAGAATCCTAATTACAAATTCGGCCGATGTTTTGAGTTTTAGTCTCGTTCAACAAAAATTGAAAATCACCCGTGCCCGGATCCTGAGGTTCACCCGCAAAAAATATAAAATCCTTATTGGATCTTCTATGAGGATAAAATCTCTTATCCTAGATAATTAGAGTATCCTAATTACAAATCCGGCCGATGTTTTGAGTTTTAGTCTCGTTCAACGAAAATGAAAAATCTACGATGCCCGGATCCCGAGGTTCACCCGCAAAAAATCTAAAATCCTTACCAGATCTTCTATGAGGATGAAATCTCGTATCCTAGATAATTAGAGTATCCTAATTACAAATTCGGCCGATGTTTTGAGTTTTAGTCTCGTTCAACAAAAATTGAAAATCACCCGTGCCCGGATCCTGAGGTTCACCCGCAAAAAATATAAAATCCTTATTGGATCTTCTATGAGGATAAAATCTCGTATCCTAGATAATCAGAGTCTCCTAATTACAAATTCGGTCGATGTTTTGAGTTTTAGTCTCGTTCAACGAAAATGGAAAATCACCCGTGCCCGGATCCTGAGGTTCACCCGCAGAAAAGCTAAAATCCTTATTGGATCTTCTATGAGGATAAAATCTTGTATCCTAGATAATTAGAGTATCCTAATTACAAATCCGGCCGATGTTTTGTGTTTTAGTCTCGTTCAACAAAAATGGAAAATCACCCGTGCCCGGATCCTGAGGTTCACCCGCAGAAAAGCTAAAATCCTTATTGGATCTTCTATGAGCATAAAATCTTGTATCCTAGATAAGTAGAGTATCCTAATTACAAATTCGGCCGATATTTTGAGTTTTAGTCTCGTTCAACAAAAATTGAAAATCACCCGTGCCCGGATCCTGAGGTTCACCCGCAGAAAAGCTAAAATCCTTATTGGATCTTCTATGAGGATGAATTCTGGTATCCTAGATAATTAGAGTATCCTAATTACAAATCCGGCCGATGTTTTGTGTTTTAGTCTCGTTCAACAAAAATGGAAAATCACCCGTGCCCGGATCCTGAGGTTCACCCGCAAAAAATCTAAAATTCTTATTGGATCCTCTATGAGGATAAAATCTCGTATCCTAGATAATTAGAGAATCCTAATTACAAATTCGGCCGATGTTTTGAGTTTTAGTCTCGTTCAACAAAAATTGAAAATCACCCGTGCCCGGATCCTGAGGTTCACCCGCAAAAAATATAAAATCCTTATTGGATCTTCTATGAGGATAAAATCTCGTATCCTAGATAATCAGAGTCTCCTAATTACAAATTCGGTCGATGTTCTGAGTTTTAGTCTCGTTCAACAAAAATGGAAAATCACCCGTGCCCGGATCCTGAGGTTCATCCGCAAAAAATCTAAAATCCTTATTGGATCTTCTATGAGGATAAAATCTCTTATCCTAGATAATTAGAGTATCCTAATTACAAATCCGGCCGATGTTTTGAGTTTTAGTCTCGTTCAACGAAAATGAAAAATCTACGATGCCCGGATCCCGAGGTTCACCCGCAAAAAATCTAAAATCCTTACCAGATCTTCTATGAGGACGAAATCTCGTATCCTAGATAATTAGAGTATCCTAATTACAAATTCGGCCGATGTTTTGAGTTTTAGTCTCGTTCAACAAAAATTGAAAATCACCCGTGCCCGGATCCTGAGGTTCACCCGCAAAAAATATAAAATCCTTATTGGATCTTCTATGAGGATAAAATCTCGTATCCTAGATAATCAGAGTATCCTAATTACAAATTCGGCCGATGTTTTGAGTTTTAGTCTCGTTCAACAAAAATGGAAAATCACCCGTGCCCGGATCCTGAGGTTCACCCGCAAAAAATCTAAAATCCTTATTGGATCTTCTATGAGGATAAAATCTCGTATCCTTGATAATTAGAGTATCCTAATTACAAATCCGGCCGATGTTTTGAGTTTTAGTCTCGTTCAACAAAAACTGAAAATCACCCGTGCCCGGATCCTGAGGTTCATCCGCAAAAAATCTAAAATCCTTATTGGATCTTCTATGAGGATAAAATCTCTTATCCTAGATAATTAGAGTATCCTAATTACAAATCCGGCCGATGCTTTGAGTTTTAGTCTCGTTCAACAAAAATGGAAAATCTCCGATATCCGAATCCTGAGGTTCACCCGCAAAAAATCTAAAATCCTTATTGGATCTTCTATGAGGATAAAATCTCTTATCCTAGATAATTAGAGTATCCTAATTACAAATCCGGCCGATGCTTTGAGTTTTAGTCTCGTTCAACAAAAATGGAAAATCTCTCAAGCCCGTATCCTGAGGTTCAACCGCAAAAAATCTAAAATCCTTATTAGATCTTCTATGAGCATGAAACCTCCTATCCTAGATAATTATAGTATCCTAATTACAAATCTGACCGATGTTCTGAGTTTTAGTCTCGTTCAACAAAAATGGAAAATCTCTCATGCCCGTATCCTGAGGTTCACCCGCAAAAAATCTAAAATCCTTATTGGATCTTCTATGAGGATGAAATCTCGTATCCTAGATAATTAGAGTATCCTAATTACAAATCCGGCCGATGTTCTGAGTTTTAGTCTCGTTCAACAAAAATGGAAAATCACCCGTGCCCGGATCCTGAGGTTCATCCGCAAAAAATCTAAAATCCTTATTGGATCTTCTATGAGGATAAAATCTCTTATCCTAGATAATTAGAGTATTCTAATTACAAATCCGGCCGATGCTTTGAGTTTTAGTCTCGTTCAACAAAAATGGAAAATCTCTCAAGCCCGTATCCTGAGGTTCAACCGCAAAAAATCTAAAATCCTTATTAGATCTTCTATGAGCATGAAACCTCCTATCCTAGATAATTATAGTATCCTAATTACAAATCTGACCGATGTTCTGAGTTTTAGTCTCGTTCAACAAAAATGGAAAATCTCTCATGCCCGTATCCTGAGGTTCACCCGCAAAAAATCTAAAATCCTTATTGGATCTTCTATGAGGATGAAATCTCGTATCCTAGATAATTAGAGTCTCCTAATTACAAATTCGGTCGATGTTCTGAGTTTTAGTCTCGTTCAACAAAAATGGAAAATCACCCGTGCCCGGATCCTGAGGTTCATCCGCAAAAAATCTAAAATCCTTATTGGATCTTCTATGAGGATAAAATCTCTTATCCTAGATAATTAGAGTATTCTAATTACAAATCCGGCCGATGCTTTGAGTTTTAGTCTCGTTCAACAAAAATGGAAAATCTCTCAAGCCCGTATCCTGAGGTTCAACCGCAAAAAATCTAAAATCCTTATTAGATCTTCTATGAGCATGAAACCTCCTATCCTAGATAATTATAGTATCCTAATTACAAATCTGACCGATGTTCTGAGTTTTAGTCTCGTTCAACAAAAATGGAAAATCTCTCATGCCCGTATCCTGAGGTTCACCCGCAAAAAATCTAAAATCCTTATTGGATCTTCTATGAGGATGAAATCTCGTATCCTAGATAATTAGAGTATCCTAATTACAAATCCGGCCGATGCTTTGAGTTTTAGTCTCGTTCAACAAAAATGGAAAATCTCTCATGCCCGGATCCTGAGGTTCACCCGCAAAAAATCTAAAATCCTTATTGGATCTTCTATGAGGATGAATTCTGGTATCCTAGATAATTAGAGTATCCTAATTACAAATCCGGCCGATGTTTTGTGTTTTAGTCTCGTTCAACAAAAATGGAAAATCACCCGTGCCCGGATCCTGAGGTTCACCCGCAAAAAATCTAAAATTCTTATTGGATCCTCTATGAGGATAAAATCTCGTATCCTAGATAATTAGAGAATCCTAATTACAAATCCGGCCGATGCTTTGAGTTTTAGTCTCGTTCAACAAAAATGGAAAATCACCCGTGCCCGGATCCTGAGGTTCACCCGCAAAAAATATAAAATCCTTATTGAATCTTCTATGAGGATGAAATCTCGTATGCTAGATAATTAGAGTATCCTAATTACAAATCCGGCCGATGTTTTGAGTTTTAGTCTCGTTCAACAAAAATTGAAAATCACCCGTGCCCCGATCCTGAGGTTCACCCGCAAAAAATATAAAATCCTTATTGGATCTTCTATGGGGATAAAATCTTGTATCCTAGATAAGTAGAGCATCCTAATTACAAATTCGGCCGATATTTTGAGTTTTAGTCTCGTTCAACAAAAATTGAAAATCACCCGTGCCCGGATCCTGAGGTTCACCCGCAGAAAAGCTAAAATCCTTATTGGATCTTCTATGAGCATAAAATCTTGTATCCTAGATAAGTAGAGTATCCTAATTACAAATTCGGTCGATGTTCTGAGTTTTAGTCTCGTTCAACAAAAATTGAAAATCACCCGTGCCCGGATCCTGAGGTTCACCCGCAGAAAAGCTAAAATCCTTATTGGATCTTCTATGAGGATGAATTCTGGTATCCTAGATAATTAGAGTATCCTAATTACAAATCCGGCCGATGTTTTGTGTTTTAGTCTCGTTCAACAAAAATGGAAAATCACCCGTGCCCGGATCCTGAGGTTCACCCGCAAAAAATATAAAATCCTTATTGAATCTTCTATGAGGATGAAATCTCGTATGCTAGATAATTAGAGTATCCTAATTACAAATCCGGCCGATGTTTTGAGTTTTAGTCTCGTTCAACAAAAATTGAAAATCACCCGTGCCCCGATCCTGAGGTTCACCCGCAAAAAATATAAAATCCTTATTGAATCTTCTATGAGGATGAAATCTCGTATGCTAGATAATTAGAGTATCCTAATTACAAATTCGGTCGATGTTCTGAGTTTTAGTCTCGTTCAACAAAAATGGAAAATCACCCGTGCCCGGATCCTGAGGTTCACCCGCAGAAAAGCTAAAATCCTTATTGGATCTTCTATGAGCATAAAATCTTGTATCCTAGATAAGTAGAGTATCCTAATTACAAATTCGGCCGATATTTTGAGTTTTAGTCTCGTTCAACAAAAATGGAAAATCACCCGTGCCCGGATCCTGAGGTTCACCCGCAGAAAAGCTAAAATCCTTATTGGATCTTCTATGAGCATAAAATCTTGTATCCTAGATAAGTAGAGTATCCTAATTACAAATTCGGCCGATATTTTGAGTTTTAGTCTCGTTCAACAAAAATTGAAAATCACCCGTGCCCGGATCCTGAGGTTCACCCGCAGAAAAGCTAAAATCCTTATTGGATCTTCTATGAGGATGAATTCTGGTATCCTAGATAATTAGAGTATCCTAATTACAAATCCGGCCGATGTTTTGTGTTTTAGTCTCGTTCAACAAAAATGGAAAATCACCCGTGCCCGGATCCTGAGGTTCACCCGCAAAAAATATAAAATCCTTATTGAATCTTCTATGAGGATGAAATCTCGTATGCTAGATAATTAGAGTATCCTAATTACAAATTCGGTCGATGTTCTGAGTTTTAGTCTCGTTCAACAAAAATTGAAAATCACCCGTGCCCCGATCCTGAGGTTCACCCGCAAAAAATATAAAATCCTTATTGGATCTTCTATGAGGATAAAATCTCGTATCCTAGATAATCAGAGTCTCCTAATTACAAATTCGGTCGATGTTCTGAGTTTTAGTCTCGTTCAACAAAAATGGAAAATCACCCGTGCCCGGATCCTGAGGTTCACCCGCAGAAAAGCTAAAATCCTTATTGGATCTTCTATGAGCATAAAATCTTGTATCCTAGATAAGTAGAGTATCCTAATTACAAATTCGGCCGATATTTTGAGTTTTAGTCTCGTTCAACAAAAATTGAAAATCACCCGTGCCCGGATCCTGAGGTTCACCCGCAGAAAAGCTAAAATCCTTATTGGATCTTCTATGAGCATAAAATCTTGTATCCTAGATAAGTAGAGTATCCTAATTACAAATTCGGCCGATATTTTGAGTTTTAGTCTCGTTCAACAAAAATTGAAAATCACCCGTGCCCGGATCCTGAGGTTCACCCGCAGAAAAGCTAAAATCCTTATTGGATCTTCTATGAGCATAAAATCTTGTATCCTAGATAAGTAGAGTATCCTAATTACAAATTCGGCCGATATTTTGAGTTTTAGTCTCGTTCAACAAAAATTGAAAATCACCCGTGCCCGGATCCTGAGGTTCACCCGCAAAAAATCTAAAATTCTTATTGGATCCTCTATGAGGATAAAATCTCGTATCCTAGATAATTAGAGAATCCTAATTACAAATCCGGCCGATGTTTTGTGTTTTAGTCTCGTTCAACAAAAATGGAAAATCACCCGTGCCCGGATCCTGAGGTTCACCCGCAAAAAATATAAAATCCTTATTGAATCTTCTATGAGGATGAAATCTCGTATGCTAGATAATTAGAGTATCCTAATTACAAATCCGGCCGATGTTTTGAGTTTTAGTCTCGTTCAACAAAAATTGAAAATCACCCGTGCCCCGATCCTGAGGTTCACCCGCAAAAAATATAAAATCCTTATTGGATCTTCTATGAGGATAAAATCTTGTATCCTAGATAAGTAGAGCATCCTAATTACAAATTCGGCCGATATTTTGAGTTTTAGTCTCGTTCAACAAAAATTGAAAATCACCCGTGCCCGGATCCTGAGGTTCACCCGCAGAAAAGCTAAAATCCTTATTGGATCTTCTATGAGCATAAAATCTTGTATCCTAGATAAGTAGAGTATCCTAATTACAAATTCGGCCGATATTTTGAGTTTTAGTCTCGTTCAACAAAAATTGAAAATCACCCGTGCCCGGATCCTGAGGTTCACCCGCAGAAAAGCTAAAATCCTTATTGGATCTTCTATGAGGATGAATTCTGGTATCCTAGATAATTAGAGTATCCTAATTACAAATCCGGCCGATGTTTTGTGTTTTAGTCTCGTTCAACAAAAATGGAAAATCACCCGTGCCCGGATCCTGAGGTTCACCCGCAAAAAATCTAAAATTCTTATTGGATCCTCTATGAGGAAAAAAGCTCGTATCCTAGATAATTAGAGAATCCTAATTACAAATTCGGCCGATGTTTTGAGTTTTAGTCTCGTTCAACAAAAATTGAAAATCACCCGTGCCCGGATCCTGAGGTTCACCCGCAAAAAATATAAAATCCTTATTGGATCTTCTATGAGGATAAAATCTCGTATCCTAGATAATCAGAGTCTCCTAATTACAAATTCGGTCGATGTTCTGAGTTTTAGTCTCGTTCAACAAAAATGGAAAATCACCCGTGCCCGGATCCTGAGGTTCATCCGCAAAAAATCTAAAATCCTTATTGGATCTTCTATGAGGATAAAATCTCTTATCCTAGATAATTAGAGTATCCTAATTACAAATCCGGCCGATGTTTTGAGTTTTAGTCTCGTTCAACGAAAATGAAAAATCTACGATGCCCGGATCCCGAGGTTCACCCGCAAAAAATATAAAATCCTTATTGGATCTTCTATGAGGATAAAATCTCGTATCCTAGATAATCAGAGTCTCCTAATTACAAATTCGGTCGATGTTCTGAGTTTTAGTCTCGTTCAACAAAAATGGAAAATCACCCGTGCCCGGATCCTGAGGTTCATCCGCAAAAAATCTAAAATCCTTATTGGATCTTCTATGAGGATAAAATCTTGTATCCTAGATAATTAGAGTATCCTAATTACAAATCCGGCCGATGTTTTGTGTTTTAGTCTCGTTCAACAAAAATGGAAAATCACCCGTGCCCGGATCCTGAGGTTCACCCGCAGAAAAGCTAAAATCCTTATTGGATCTTCTATGAGCATAAAATCTTGTATCCTAGATAAGTAGAGTATCCTAATTACAAATTCGGCCGATATTTTGAGTTTTAGTCTCGTTCAACAAAAATTGAAAATCACCCGTGCCCGGATCCTGAGGTTCACCCGCAGAAAAGCTAAAATCCTTATTGGATCTTCTATGAGGATGAATTCTGGTATCCTAGATAATTAGAGTATCCTAATTACAAATCCGGCCGATGTTTTGTGTTTTAGTCTCGTTCAACAAAAATGGAAAATCACCCGTGCCCGGATCCTGAGGTTCACCCGCAAAAAATCTAAAATTCTTATTGGATCCTCTATGAGGATAAAATCTCGTATCCTAGATAATTAGAGAATCCTAATTACAAATTCGGCCGATGTTTTGAGTTTTAGTCTCGTTCAACAAAAATTGAAAATCACCCGTGCCCGGATCCTGAGGTTCACCCGCAAAAAATATAAAATCCTTATTGGATCTTCTATGAGGATAAAATCTCGTATCCTAGATAATCAGAGTCTCCTAATTACAAATTCGGTCGATGTTCTGAGTTTTAGTCTCGTTCAACAAAAATGGAAAATCACCCGTGCCCGGATCCTGAGGTTCACCCGCAAAAAATCTAAAATCCTTATTGGATCTTCTATGAGGATAAAATCTCTTATCCTAGATAATTAGAGTATCCTAATTACAAATCCGGCCGATGTTTTGAGTTTTAGTCTCGTTCAACGAAAATGAAAAATCTACGATGCCCGGATCCCGAGGTTCACCCGCAAAAAATCTAAAATCCTTACCAGATCTTCTATGAGGATGAAATCTCGTATCCTAGATAATTAGAGTATCCTAATTACAAATTCGGCCGATGTTTTGTGTTTTAGTCTCGTTCAACAAAAATGGAAAATCACCCGTGCCCGGATCCTGAGGTTCACCCGCAGAAAAGCTAAAATCCTTATTGGATCTTCTATGAGGATAAAATCTCGTATCCTAGATAATCAGAGTCTCCTAATTACAAATTCGGTCGATGTTTTGAGTTTTAGTCTCGTTCAACAAAAATGGAAAATCACCCGTGCCCGGATCCTGAGGTTCACCCGCAAAAAATCTAAAATCCTTATTGGATCTTCTATGAGGATAAAATCTCGTATCCTTGATAATTAGAGTATCCTAATTACAAATCCGGCCGATGTTTTGAGTTTTAGTCTCGTTCAACAAAAATGGAAAATCACCCGTGCCCGGATCCTGAGGTTCACCCGCAAAAAATCTAAAATTCTTATTGGATCCTCTATGAGGATAAAATCTCTTATCCTAGATAATTAGAGTATCCTAATTACAAATCCGGCCGATGCTTTGAGTTTTAGTCTCGTTCAACAAAAATGGAAAATCTCCGATATCCGAATCCTGAGGTTCACCCGCAAAAAATCTAAAATCCTTATTGGATCTTCTATGAGGATAAAATCTCTTATCCTAGATAATTAGAGTATCCTAATTACAAATCCGGCCGATGCTTTGAGTTTAGTCTCGTTCAACAAAAATGGAAAATCACCCGTGCCCGGATCCTGAGGTTCACCCGCAAAAAATCTAAAATTCTTATTGGATCCTCTATGAGGATAAAATCTCGTATCCTAGATAATTAGAGAATCCTAATTACAAATTCGGCCGATGTTTTGAGTTTTAGTCTCGTTCAACAAAAATTGAAAATCACCCGTGCCCGGATCCTGAGGTTCACCCGCAAAAAATATAAAATCCTTATTGGATCTTCTATGAGGATAAAATCTCGTATCCTAGATAATCAGAGTCTCCTAATTACAAATTCGGTCGATGTTCTGAGTTTTAGTCTCGTTCAACAAAAATGGAAAATCACCCGTGCCCGGATCCTGAGGTTCACCCGCAAAAAATCTAAAATCCTTATTGGATCTTCTATGAGGATAAAATCTCTTATCCTAGATAATTAGAGTATCCTAATTACAAATCCGGCCGATGTTTTGAGTTTTAGTCTCGTTCAACGAAAATGAAAAATCTACGATGCCCGGATCCCGAGGTTCACCCGCAGAAAAGCTAAAATCCTTATTGGATCTTCTATGAGCATAAAATCTTGTATCCTAGATAAGTAGAGTATCCTAATTACAAATTCGGCCGATATTTTGAGTTTTAGTCTCGTTCAACAAAAATTGAAAATCACCCGTGCCCGGATCCTGAGGTTCACCCGCAGAAAAGCTAAAATCCTTATTGGATCTTCTATGAGGATGAATTCTGGTATCCTAGATAATTAGAGTATCCTAATTACAAATCCGGCCGATGTTTTGTGTTTTAGTCTCGTTCAACAAAAATGGAAAATCGCCCGTGCCCGGATCCTGAGGTTCACCCGCAAAAAATCTAAAATTCTTATTGGATCCTCTATGAGGATAAAATCTCGTATCCTAGATAATTAGAGAATCCTAATTACAAATTCGGCCGATGTTTTGAGTTTTAGTCTCGTTCAACAAAAATTGAAAATCACCCGTGCCCGGATCCTGAGGTTCACCCGCAAAAAATATAAAATCCTTATTGGATCTTCTATGAGGATAAAATCTCGTATCCTAGATAATCAGAGTCTCCTAATTACAAATTCGGTCGATGTTCTGAGTTTTAGTCTCGTTCAACAAAAATGGAAAATCACCCGTGCCCGGATCCTGAGGTTCACCCGCAAAAAATCTAAAATCCTTATTGGATCTTCTATGAGGATAAAATCTCTTATCCTAGATAATTAGAGTATCCTAATTACAAATCCGGCCGATGTTTTGAGTTTTAGTCTCGTTCAACGAAAATGAAAAATCTACGATGCCCGGATCCCGAGGTTCATCCGCAAAAAATCTAAAATCCTTATTGGATCTTCTATGAGGATAAAATCTTGTATCCTAGATAATTAGAGTATCCTAATTACAAATCCGGCCGATGTTTTGAGTTTTAGTCTCGTTCAACAAAAATGGAAAATCACCCGTGCCCGGATCCTGAGGTTCACCCGCAAAAAATCTAAAATTCTTATTGGATCCTCTATGAGGATAAAATCTCTTATCCTAGATAATTAGAGTATCCTAATTACAAATCCGGCCGATGCTTTGAGTTTTAGTCTCGTTCAACAAAAATGGAAAATCTCCGATATCCGAATCCTGAGGTTCACCCGCAAAAAATCTAAAATCCTTATTGGATCTTCTATGAGGATAAAATCTCTTATCCTAGATAATTAGAGTATCCTAATTACAAATCCGGCCGATGCTTTGAGTTTAGTCTCGTTCAACAAAAATGGAAAATCACCCGTGCCCGGATCCTGAGGTTCACCCGCAAAAAATCTAAAATTCTTATTGGATCCTCTATGAGGATAAAATCTCGTATCCTAGATAATTAGAGAATCCTAATTACAAATTCGGCCGATGTTTTGAGTTTTAGTCTCGTTCAACAAAAATTGAAAATCACCCGTGCCCGGATCCTGAGGTTCACCCGCAAAAAATATAAAATCCTTATTGGATCTTCTATGAGGATAAAATCTCGTATCCTAGATAATCAGAGTCTCCTAATTACAAATTCGGTCGATGTTCTGAGTTTTAGTCTCGTTCAACAAAAATGGAAAATCACCCGTGCCCGGATCCTGAGGTTCACCCGCAAAAAATCTAAAATCCTTATTGGATCTTCTATGAGGATAAAATCTCTTATCCTAGATAATTAGAGTATCCTAATTACAAATCCGGCCGATGTTTTGAGTTTTAGTCTCGTTCAACGAAAATGAAAAATCTACGATGCCCGGATCCCGAGGTTCACCCGCAGAAAAGCTAAAATCCTTATTGGATCTTCTATGAGCATAAAATCTTGTATCCTAGATAAGTAGAGTATCCTAATTACAAATTCGGCCGATATTTTGAGTTTTAGTCTCGTTCAACAAAAATTGAAAATCACCCGTGCCCGGATCCTGAGGTTCACCCGCAGAAAAGCTAAAATCCTTATTGGATCTTCTATGAGGATGAATTCTGGTATCCTAGATAATTAGAGTATCCTAATTACAAATCCGGCCGATGTTTTGTGTTTTAGTCTCGTTCAACAAAAATGGAAAATCGCCCGTGCCCGGATCCTGAGGTTCACCCGCAAAAAATCTAAAATTCTTATTGGATCCTCTATGAGGATAAAATCTCGTATCCTAGATAATTAGAGAATCCTAATTACAAATTCGGCCGATGTTTTGAGTTTTAGTCTCGTTCAACAAAAATTGAAAATCACCCGTGCCCGGATCCTGAGGTTCACCCGCAAAAAATATAAAATCCTTATTGGATCTTCTATGAGGATAAAATCTCGTATCCTAGATAATCAGAGTCTCCTAATTACAAATTCGGTCGATGTTCTGAGTTTTAGTCTCGTTCAACAAAAATGGAAAATCACCCGTGCCCGGATCCTGAGGTTCACCCGCAAAAAATCTAAAATCCTTATTGGATCTTCTATGAGGATAAAATCTCTTATCCTAGATAATTAGAGTATCCTAATTACAAATCCGGCCGATGTTTTGAGTTTTAGTCTCGTTCAACGAAAATGAAAAATCTACGATGCCCGGATCCCGAGGTTCATCCGCAAAAAATCTAAAATCCTTATTGGATCTTCTATGAGGATAAAATCTTGTATCCTAGATAATTAGAGTATCCTAATTACAAATTCGGCCGATGTTTTGAGTTTTAGTCTCGTTCAACAAAAATTGAAAATCACCCGTGCCCGGATCCTGAGGTTCACCCGCAAAAAATATAAAATCCTTATTGGATCTTCTATGAGGATAAAATCTCGTATCCTAGATAATCAGAGTCTCCTAATTACAAATTCGGTCGATGTTCTGAGTTTTAGTCTCGTTCAACAAAAATGGAAAATCACCCGTGCCCGGATCCCGAGGTTCACCCGCAAAAAATCTAAAATCCTTATTGGATCTTCTATGAGGATAAAATCTCTTATCCTAGATAATTAGAGTATCCTAATTACAAATCCGGCCGATGTTTTGAGTTTTAGTCTCGTTCAACGAAAATGAAAAATCTACGATGCCCGGATCCCGAGGTTCACCCGCAAAAAATCTAAAATCCTTACCAGATCTTCTATGAGGATGAAATCTCGTATCCTAGATAATTAGAGTATCCTAATTACAAATCCGGCCGATGTTTTGTGTTTTAGTCTCGTTCAACAAAAATGGAAAATCACCCGTGCCCGGATCCTGAGGTTCACCCGCAGAAAAGCTAAAATCCTTATTGGATCTTCTATGAGCATAAAATCTTGTATCCTAGATAAGTAGAGTATCCTAATTACAAATTCGGCCGATATTTTGAGTTTTAGTCTCGTTCAACAAAAATTGAAAATCACCCGTGCCCGGATCCTGAGGTTCACCCGCAGAAAAGCTAAAATCCTTATTGGATCTTCTATGAGGATGAATTCTGGTATCCTAGATAATTAGAGTATCCTAATTACAAATCCGGCCGATGTTTTGTGTTTTAGTCTCGTTCAACAAAAATGGAAAATCACCCGTGCCCGGATCCTGAGGTTCACCCGCAAAAAATCTAAAATTCTTATTGGATCCTCTATGAGGATAAAATCTCGTATCCTAGATAATTAGAGAATCCTAATTACAAATTCGGCCGATGTTTTGAGTTTTAGTCTCGTTCAACAAAAATTGAAAATCACCCGTGCCCGGATCCTGAGGTTCACCCGCAAAAAATATAAAATCCTTATTGGATCTTCTATGAGGATAAAATCTCGTATCCTAGATAATCAGAGTCTCCTAATTACAAATTCGGTCGATGTTCTGAGTTTTAGTCTCGTTCAACAAAAATGGAAAATCACCCGTGCCCGGATCCTGAGGTTCACCCGCAAAAAATCTAAAATCCTTATTGGATCTTCTATGAGGATAAAATCTCTTATCCTAGATAATTAGAGTATCCTAATTACAAATCCGGCCGATGTTTTGTGTTTTAGTCTCGTTCAACAAAAATGGAAAATCACCCGTGCCCGGATCCTGAGGTTCACCCGCAGAAAAGCTAAAATCCTTATTGGATCTTCTATGAGCATAAAATCTTGTATCCTAGATAAGTAGAGTATCCTAATTACAAATTCGGCCGATATTTTGAGTTTTAGTCTCGTTCAACAAAAATTGAAAATCACCCGTGCCCGGATCCTGAGGTTCACCCGCAGAAAAGCTAAAATCCTTATTGGATCTTCTATGAGGATGAATTCTGGTATCCTAGATAATTAGAGTATCCTAATTACAAATCCGGCCGATGTTTTGTGTTTTAGTCTCGTTCAACAAAAATGGAAAATCACCCGTGCCCGGATCCTGAGGTTCACCCGCAGAAAAGCTAAAATCCTTATTGGATCTTCTATGAGGATGAATTCTGGTATCCTAGATAATTAGAGTATCCTAATTACAAATCCGGCCGATGTTTTGTGTTTTAGTCTCGTTCAACAAAAATTGAAAATCACCCGTGCCCGGATCCTGAGGTTCACCCGCAAAAAATCTAAAATTCTTATTGGATCCTCTATGAGGATAAAATCTCGTATCCTAGATAATTAGAGAATCCTAATTACAAATTCGGCCGATGTTTTGTGTTTTAGTCTCGTTCAACAAAAATGGAAAATCACCCGTGCCCGGATCCTGAGGTTCACCCGCAGAAAAGCTAAAATCCTTATTGGATCTTCTATGAGCATAAAATCTTGTATCCTAGATAAGTAGAGTATCCTAATTACAAATTCGGCCGATATTTTGAGTTTTAGTCTCGTTCAACAAAAATTGAAAATCACCCGTGCCCGGATCCTGAGGTTCACCCGCAGAAAAGCTAAAATCCTTATTGGATCTTCTATGAGCATAAAATCTTGTATCCTAGATAAGTAGAGTATCCTAATTACAAATTCGGCCGATATTTTGAGTTTTAGTCTCGTTCAACAAAAATTGAAAATC
Source organism: Callosobruchus maculatus (assembly GCA_951848785.1). Classification (NCBI taxonomy): domain Eukaryota; kingdom Metazoa; phylum Arthropoda; class Insecta; order Coleoptera; family Chrysomelidae; genus Callosobruchus; species Callosobruchus maculatus. The sequence goes on from CATOUR010000040.1 coordinate 3,634,239, forward strand.
ACCCGTGCCCGGATCCTGAGGTTCACCCGCAGAAAAGCTAAAATCCTTATTGGATCTTCTATGAGGATGAATTCTGGTATCCTAGATAATTAGAGTATCCTAATTACAAATCCGGCCGATGTTTTGTGTTTTAGTCTCGTTCAACAAAAATTGAAAATCACCCGTGCCCGGATCCTGAGGTTCACCCGCAAAAAATCTAAAATTCTTATTGGATCCTCTATGAGGATAAAATCTCGTATCCTAGATAATTAGAGAATCCTAATTACAAATTCGGCCGATGTTTTGAGTTTTAGTCTCGTTCAACAAAAATTGAAAATCACCCGTGCCCGGATCCTGAGGTTCACCCGCAAAAAATATAAAATCCTTATTGGATCTTCTATGAGGATAAAATCTCGTATCCTAGATAATCAGAGTCTCCTAATTACAAATTCGGTCGATGTTCTGAGTTTTAGTCTCGTTCAACAAAAATGGAAAATCACCCGTGCCCGGATCCTGAGGTTCATCCGCAAAAAATCTAAAATCCTTATTGGATCTTCTATGAGGATAAAATCTCTTATCCTAGATAATTAGAGTATCCTAATTACAAATCCGGCCGATGTTTTGAGTTTTAGTCTCGTTCAACGAAAATGAAAAATCTACGATGCCCGGATCCCGAGGTTCACCCGCAAAAAATCTAAAATCCTTACCAGATCTTCTATGAGGATGAAATCTCGTATCCTAGATAATTAGAGTATCCTAATTACAAATTCGGCCGATGTTTTGAGTTTTAGTCTCGTTCAACAAAAATTGAAAATCACCCGTGCCCGGATCCTGAGGTTCACCCGCAAAAAATATAAAATCCTTATTGGATCTTCTATGAGGATAAAATCTCGTATCCTAGATAATCAGAGTCTCCTAATTACAAATTCGGTCGATGTTTTGAGTTTTAGTCTCGTTCAACAAAAATGGAAAATCACCCGTGCCCGGATCCTGAGGTTCACCCGCAAAAAATCTAAAATCCTTATTGGATCTTCTATGAGGATAAAATCTCGTATCCTTGATAATTAGAGTATCCTAATTACAAATCCGGCCGATGTTTTGAGTTTTAGTCTCGTTCAACAAAAACTGAAAATCACCCGTGCCCGGATCCTGAGGTTCATCCGCAAAAAATCTAAAATCCTTATTGGATCTTCTATGAGGATAAAATCTCTTATCCTAGATAATTAGAGTATCCTAATTACAAATCCGGCCGATGCTTTGAGTTTTAGTCTCGTTCAACAAAAATGGAAAATCTCCGATATCCGAATCCTGAGGTTCACCCGCAAAAAATCTAAAATCCTTATTGGATCTTCTATGAGGATAAAATCTCTTATCCTAGATAATTAGAGTATCCTAATTACAAATCCGGCCGATGCTTTGAGTTTAGTCTCGTTCAACAAAAATGGAAAATCACCCGTGCCCGGATCCTGAGGTTCATCCGCAAAAAATCTAAAATCCTTATTGGATCTTCTATGAGGATAAAATCTCTTATCCTAGATAATTAGAGTATTCTAATTACAAATCCGGCCGATGCTTTGAGTTTTAGTCTCGTTCAACAAAAATGGAAAATCTCTCAAGCCCGTATCCTGAGGTTCAACCGCAAAAAATCTAAAATCCTTATTAGATCTTCTATGAGCATGAAACCTCCTATCCTAGATAATTATAGTATCCTAATTACAAATCTGACCGATGTTCTGAGTTTTAGTCTCGTTCAACAAAAATGGAAAATCTCTCATGCCCGTATCCTGAGGTTCACCCGCAAAAAATCTAAAATCCTTATTGGATCTTCTATGAGGATGAAATCTCGTATCCTAGATAATTAGAGTATCCTAATTACAAATCCGGCCGATGCTTTGAGTTTTAGTCTCGTTCAACAAAAATGGAAAATCTCTCATGCCCGGATCCTGAGGTTCACCCGCAAAAAATCTAAAATCCTTATTGGATCTTCTATGAGGATGAATTCTGGTATCCTAGATAATTAGAGTATCCTAATTACAAATCCGGCCGATGTTTTGTGTTTTAGTCTCGTTCAACAAAAATGGAAAATCACCCGTGCCCGGATCCTGAGGTTCACCCGCAAAAAATCTAAAATTCTTATTGGATCCTCTATGAGGATAAAATCTCGTATCCTAGATAATTAGAGAATCCTAATTACAAATCCGGCCGATGTTTTGTGTTTTAGTCTCGTTCAACAAAAATGGAAAATCACCCGTGCCCGGATCCTGAGGTTCACCCGCAAAAAATATAAAATCCTTATTGAATCTTCTATGAGGATGAAATCTCGTATGCTAGATAATTAGAGTATCCTAATTACAAATCCGGCCGATGTTTTGAGTTTTAGTCTCGTTCAACAAAAATTGAAAATCACCCGTGCCCCGATCCTGAGGTTCACCCGCAAAAAATATAAAATCCTTATTGGATCTTCTATGAGGATAAAATCTTGTATCCTAGATAAGTAGAGCATCCTAATTACAAATTCGGCCGATATTTTGAGTTTTAGTCTCGTTCAACAAAAATTGAAAATCACCCGTGCCCGGATCCTGAGGTTCACCCGCAGAAAAGCTAAAATCCTTATTGGATCTTCTATGAGCATAAAATCTTGTATCCTAGATAAGTAGAGTATCCTAATTACAAATTCGGCCGATATTTTGAGTTTTAGTCTCGTTCAACAAAAATTGAAAATCACCCGTGCCCGGATCCTGAGGTTCACCCGCAGAAAAGCTAAAATCCTTATTGGATCTTCTATGAGGATGAATTCTGGTATCCTAGATAATTAGAGTATCCTAATTACAAATCCGGCCGATGTTTTGTGTTTTAGTCTCGTTCAACAAAAATGGAAAATCACCCGTGCCCGGATCCTGAGGTTCACCCGCAAAAAATCTAAAATTCTTATTGGATCCTCTATGAGGATAAAATCTCGTATCCTAGATAATTAGAGAATCCTAATTACAAATCCGGCCGATGCTTTGAGTTTTAGTCTCGTTCAACAAAAATGGAAAATCACCCGTGCCCGGATCCTGAGGTTCACCCGCAAAAAATATAAAATCCTTATTGAATCTTCTATGAGGATGAAATCTCGTATGCTAGATAATTAGAGTATCCTAATTACAAATCCGGCCGATGTTTTGAGTTTTAGTCTCGTTCAACAAAAATTGAAAATCACCCGTGCCCCGATCCTGAGGTTCACCCGCAAAAAATATAAAATCCTTATTGGATCTTCTATGAGGATAAAATCTTGTATCCTAGATAAGTAGAGCATCCTAATTACAAATTCGGCCGATATTTTGAGTTTTAGTCTCGTTCAACAAAAATTGAAAATCACCCGTGCCCGGATCCTGAGGTTCACCCGCAGAAAAGCTAAAATCCTTATTGGATCTTCTATGAGCATAAAATCTTGTATCCTAGATAAGTAGAGTATCCTAATTACAAATTCGGCCGATATTTTGAGTTTTAGTCTCGTTCAACAAAAATTGAAAATCACCCGTGCCCGGATCCTGAGGTTCACCCGCAGAAAAGCTAAAATCCTTATTGGATCTTCTATGAGGATGAATTCTCGTATCCTAGATAATTAGAGTATCCTAATTACAAATCCGGCCGATGTTTTGTGTTTTAGTCTCGTTCAACAAAAATGGAAAATCACCCGTGCCCGGATCCTGAGGTTCACCCGCAAAAAATCTAAAATTCTTATTGGATCCTCTATGAGGATAAAATCTCGTATCCTAGATAATTAGAGAATCCTAATTACAAATCCGGCCGATGCTTTGAGTTTTAGTCTCGTTCAACAAAAATTGAAAATCACCCGTGCCCCGATCCTGAGGTTCACCCGCAAAAAATATAAAATCCTTATTGGATCTTCTATGAGGATAAAATCTTGTATCCTAGATAAGTAGAGCATCCTAATTACAAATTCGGCCGATATTTTGAGTTTTAGTCTCGTTCAACAAAAATTGAAAATCACCCGTGCCCGGATCCTGAGGTTCACCCGCAGAAAAGCTAAAATCCTTATTGGATCTTCTATGAGCATAAAATCTTGTATCCTAGATAAGTAGAGTATCCTAATTACAAATTCGGCCGATATTTTGAGTTTTAGTCTCGTTCAACAAAAATTGAAAATCACCCGTGCCCGGATCCTGAGGTTCACCCGCAGAAAAGCTAAAATCCTTATTGGATCTTCTATGAGGATGAATTCTCGTATCCTAGATAATTAGAGTATCCTAATTACAAATCCGGCCGATGTTTTGTGTTTTAGTCTCGTTCAACAAAAATGGAAAATCACCCGTGCCCGGATCCTGAGGTTCACCCGCAAAAAATATAAAATCCTTATTGAATCTTCTATGAGGATGAAATCTCGTATGCTAGATAATTAGAGTATCCTAATTACAAATCCGGCCGATGTTTTGAGTTTTAGTCTCGTTCAACAAAAATTGAAAATCACCCGTGCCCCGATCCTGAGGTTCACCCGCAAAAAATATAAAATCCTTATTGGATCTTCTATGAGGATAAAATCTTGTATCCTAGATAAGTAGAGCATCCTAATTACAAATTCGGCCGATATTTTGAGTTTTAGTCTCGTTCAACAAAAATTGAAAATCACCCGTGCCCGGATCCTGAGGTTCACCCGCAGAAAAGCTAAAATCCTTATTGGATCTTCTATGAGCATAAAATCTTGTATCCTAGATAAGTAGAGTATCCTAATTACAAATTCGGCCGATATTTTGAGTTTTAGTCTCGTTCAACAAAAATTGAAAATCACCCGTGCCCGGATCCTGAGGTTCACCCGCAGAAAAGCTAAAATCCTTATTGGATCTTCTACGAGGATGAATTCTGGTATCCTAGATAATTAGAGTATCCTAATTACAAATCCGGCCGATGTTTTGTGTTTTAGTCTCGTTCAACAAAAATGGAAAATCACCCGTGCCCGGATCCTGAGGTTCACCCGCAAAAAATCTAAAATTCTTATTGGATCCTCTATGAGGATAAAATCTCGTATCCTAGATAATTAGAGAATCCTAATTACAAATCCGGCCGATGCTTTGAGTTTTAGTCTCGTTCAACAAAAATGGAAAATCACCCGTGCCCGGATCCTGAGGTTCACCCGCAAAAAATATAAAATCCTTATTGAATCTTCTATGAGGATGAAATCTCGTATGCTAGATAATTAGAGTATCCTAATTACAAATCCGGCCGATGTTTTGAGTTTTAGTCTCGTTCAACAAAAATTGAAAATCACCCGTGCCCCGATCCTGAGGTTCACCCGCAAAAAATATAAAATCCTTATTGGATCTTCTATGAGGATAAAATCTTGTATCCTAGATAAGTAGAGCATCCTAATTACAAATTCGGCCGATATTTTGAGTTTTAGTCTCGTTCAACAAAAATTGAAAATCACCCGTGCCCGGATCCTGAGGTTCACCCGCAGAAAAGCTAAAATCCTTATTGGATCTTCTATGAGCATAAAATCTTGTATCCTAGATAAGTAGAGTATCCTAATTACAAATTCGGCCGATATTTTGAGTTTTAGTCTCGTTCAACAAAAATTGAAAATCACCCGTGCCCGGATCCTGAGGTTCACCCGCAGAAAAGCTAAAATCCTTATTGGATCTTCTATGAGGATGAATTCTCGTATCCTAGATAATTAGAGTATCCTAATTACAAATCCGGCCGATGTTTTGAGTTTTAGTCTCGTTCAACAAAAATTGAAAATCACCCGTGCCCCGATCCTGAGGTTCACCCGCAAAAAATATAAAATCCTTATTGGATCTTCTATGAGGATAAAATCTTGTATCCTAGATAAGTAGAGCATCCTAATTACAAATTCGGCCGATATTTTGAGTTTTAGTCTCGTTCAACAAAAATTGAAAATCACCCGTGCCCGGATCCTGAGGTTCACCCGCAGAAAAGCTAAAATCCTTATTGGATCTTCTATGAGCATAAAATCTTGTATCCTAGATAAGTAGAGTATCCTAATTACAAATTCGGCCGATATTTTGAGTTTTAGTCTCGTTCAACAAAAATTGAAAATCACCCGTGCCCGGATCCTGAGGTTCACCCGCAGAAAAGCTAAAATCCTTATTGGATCTTCTATGAGGATGAATTCTCGTATCCTAGATAATTAGAGTATCCTAATTACAAATCCGGCCGATGTTTTGTGTTTTAGTCTCGTTCAACAAAAATGGAAAATCACCCGTGCCCGGATCCTGAGGTTCACCCGCAAAAAATCTAAAATTCTTATTGGATCCTCTATGAGGATAAAATCTCGTATCCTAGATAATTAGAGAATCCTAATTACAAATCCGGCCGATGCTTTGAGTTTTAGTCTCGTTCAACAAAAATGGAAAATCACCCGTGCCCGGATCCTGAGGTTCACCCGCAAAAAATATAAAATCCTTATTGAATCTTCTATGAGGATGAAATCTCGTATGCTAGATAATTAGAGTATCCTAATTACAAATCCGGCCGATGTTTTGAGTTTTAGTCTCGTTCAACAAAAATTGAAAATCACCCGTGCCCCGATCCTGAGGTTCACCCGCAAAAAATATAAAATCCTTATTGGATCTTCTATGAGGATAAAATCTTGTATCCTAGATAAGTAGAGCATCCTAATTACAAATTCGGCCGATATTTTGAGTTTTAGTCTCGTTCAACAAAAATTGAAAATCACCCGTGCCCGGATCCTGAGGTTCACCCGCAGAAAAGCTAAAATCCTTATTGGATCTTCTATGAGCATAAAATCTTGTATCCTAGATAAGTAGAGTATCCTAATTACAAATTCGGCCGATATTTTGAGTTTTAGTCTCGTTCAACAAAAATTGAAAATCACCCGTGCCCGGATCCTGAGGTTCACCCGCAGAAAAGCTAAAATCCTTATTGGATCTTCTATGAGGATAAAATCTTGTATCCTAGATAAGTAGAGTATCCTAATTACAAATTCGGCCGATGCTTTGAGTTTTAGTCTCGTTCAACAAAAATGGAAAATCTCTCATGCCCGGATCCTGAAGTTCACCCGCAAAAAATATAAAATCCTTATTGGATCTTCTATGAGGATGAAACCTCGTATACTAAATAACTAGAGTATCCTAATTACAAATCCGGCCGATGTTTTGAGTTTTAGTCTCGTTCAACGAAAATGAAAAATCTCCGATGCCCGGATCCCGAGGTTCACCCGCAAAAAATCTAAAATCCTTATTGGATCTTCTATGAGGATGAAATCTCGTATCCTAGATAATTAGAGTATCCTAATCACAAATCCAGCCGATTCCTCAGGATTCGGGCATGTGAGATTTTCCATTTTCGTTGAACGAGGCTGAAACCCAAACAGAGGCCGTATTTGTAATTAGGATACTCTAATTATCTAGGATGCGAGATTTCATCCTCATAGAAGATGAAATAAAGATTTTAGATTTTTGCGGGTGAACCTCAGGATCCGGGCATGGGAGATTTTCCATTTTCGTTGAACGAGACTAAAACTCAAAACATCGCAATGTTGATTCAACGAAAATAAGTATCCGATGCCCGGATCCTGAGGTTCACCCGCAAAAAATGTGTGACTCCAATCCACTAGATGCAATAGTTTTTTAACAGGCACTTGAGGAGACAAAAACATTTGCAAAAGAATCATCTTCAACGTATAAAATGTTTAAACTGAGTAAATAGAACCCAACAAAGTATGTGTACAAAAAACAAATAAAATACTTACGTCGTACATAGTTTCCAGTTGTTGTCGGGTGAACGTAGTGCCATCATCGAACATCATCGAAGAAACGGTGGTTAGCCTTGCAGAGTGCGTCAGCCATATCTCGAAGAAGCCGATTTTTATGAGAATTAGTTGATCATCCTGGCCCAAGTCGCAGAATCCAGGCACTCGCTTCGCAAACTCCACCTGGAAAAACAAAAGTATTTAATTACGTCATGCACTTATTATTTAAACAAATCACATACAATGATCACAAGTGGCACCATACCTTTTCAGTACACAGTAAATTTTTAAAAGTGACTTATGTAGAGCAGACGACAGAAAGGTTCTGCCGGTGCGCCATCTGGTACCCGAAGGTAACGGCAACCAAAGAAAATCGCTGCTAAACAGGAACAGACTTCTTGGTGGAACGCCACGGCGCGTCCGCTTTAGCCACCAGAGAGCGCGGTTCTCTATGCTGCTGAAAGTCGATATACTCGTATATCGATTTTCATATGCGATTTTCTGTGGTTGCCGTTACCTTCGGGTACCAGATGGCGCACCGGCAGAACCTTTCTGTCGTCTGCTCTCACATGTTTCACATGTTTAGTAAACATGAAAAATCTCATGCTCTCTATTTCCGTGAACCGACCTATGGTGCACTGATGATCGCTAATAAGCGTGAAACAGCTGTCTGCGTACTGGTGGATTGACGGAGGTATAGAGCAACCCTCGTGACTTATTTAGTTTTATTTTTAAATGAGTTTTGTGTTATACCGGGTGTCCCAGAATTTCCTTGACACGTGATATTTTCGTAACGAAAAACGGTTCAAGCAAAAACTGAGTGGTACTTTTGAAGGTACTATAGGGTCTATCATACCATGCATTCAAAACATTTTTTTTGTACGTGAACTCCTAAAACTCACCCCCAACTTTTTTTTTCAAATAGCACCCCATATGTTTTCCTACATAAATGATAACCCCATTTTATTTGAAATCCTGTGGTACCTTTAATTTTATATGCAAACTTATTTTTTCCCTAAAATCACAAGCATAAGACAAATGAAATGATAATTTGTTTGACCCCTGATATTTCTGTAACAAAAACGGATAAAAAATAAAAGTAAGTGGGTTTTTCAAGGGTAGTGAATGACCTATCATTCCTTGCTTATGAATCATTTTTTTCTTACTTAAACCTCTGGAATCCACCCCTAGCTAGTTCTTTCAAATTTCGATCCACAATTTTGCCTGGAAAAATAAATTCTTTACTTGAATTTAGTTATCGTAGTGCCTTACTTTTTATGCCCCTACTGCATTTTATCGTTAATTTTGGCGCCCGTGTGCGGGGCACACCCTGCACACGGGGTTGGCGCGGCCCGATGTAACCATAAAAATGTTTCACGTTTTTGCACTTAGTTTTGTTGTCACATTTTTTATATCAGTTGATTCATGATAATACAAAAATATTTTCCATACATGTGTTTTAATTAATTTATGCTTACGGTTTCATGGATTAAACGAAAAAAATTAACGATAAATTGCGGTAGGAGCATAAAAAGTAATGCACTACGATAATTAAATTCAAGTAAAGAATTCATTTTTCCAGGCAAAATTGTGGATTGAAATTTGAAAGAACAAGCTAGGGATGGATTCCAGGGGTTTAAGTGAGAAAAAAATGGTTCATAAGCAAGGAATGATAGGTCATTCACTACCCTTGAAAAACCCACTTACTTTTATTTTTTATCCGTTTTTGTTACAAAAATATCAGGGGTCAAACAAATTATCATTTCATTTGTCTTATGCTTATGTGTTTAGGGAAAATATAAGTTTGCATATAAAATTAAAGGTACCACAAGATTTTAAATAAAATGGGGATATCATTTATGTAGGAAAACCTATGAGGCGGTATTTGAAAAAAAGGTTGGCGGTGAGTTTTAGAGGTTGACGTACAAAAAAAATGTTTTGAATACATGGTATGATAGACCCTATAGTACCTTCAAAAGTACCACTCAGTTCTTGCTTGAGCCGTTTTTCGTTACGAAAATACCACGTGTCAAGGAAATTCTGGGACACCCCGTATATCCTCCTTATATACAGAGTTATTGTTAATTCGATACAGATATTTGTGGTGGTGATAGTGGAGGTGGTAAGCTATAAAATTGACCATAATACCAATAATTCCTAATAATTTGCATTTGCGAGATAAATTGAATTTTAGAAAACCTTAATAAAACAGAATGTTATTGTCTCATCTTCGTATTAGTCCTTAGAAAACATGCTGTTACGCAATTATCGACTACAAGAAAGTGAGCATGTATCAAACACTTTGCGAGGTGGTGTCAAAATCAGCATGTGTTGAAAAGTGACTTGAAGAAGCGTTTCAGGGAAATGAATTTATCTTAAAAAGTCACCAAATAAATAACCGTGCACTTTTCGGTGCAAACATGCCCAGCTTCCTAGTTATCCATTGGTACCTTAAATTTGTTGTAAATGTGGTAAACACAGGCAATAAGATTGCGTTTAAGCTCTAAAAGTATAATGGATCTCCGAGAGTCATCGGATTTTTAATTTGTGTTATAGGTACTTGGGTATTGTGCTTTTGCATCATGATTAGTCATTAAAGGAGATCGGTTAACCAAAAATTCATCATAGTTGCGATAGTAACAAGTATTGACGAGCTGTGCCAAGTCAACACCTGACCTATTTTTATTCGGAATTCAGGAAGGACCGTACAATGTTACAGGTCTTGAGGATTACAGACTTTTGGAAGGTTTTCTGTAACTTTTCGTCCAGGTCCAACTGCTGCATGAGTGGTGTAAATGTATAGAACGACATAATGAGGGGGACAATAATAACTTTGTTTTTTTTTCAGAGACGTTTTATTTCTATGGCAAGATCTGTGTATTTAGGTAGGTCTCAGCTTAGGTGTTTTGGATATTCATAAATTTATATCATTAGGAATCGAAATATCTATCAGATCACTTTATCTGCCTTTGACTGAAAAACTATATCTGGTCCATTGGGTTGGGATGGTTTTGTCTGTATGTATTTCAATGTCACAGTATAGTTTGAATTAATTGTTTTTTAGTACTGAGGTCGGTGTGTAATTAGTAATTATAATATGGATCTGTGGTTTCAGTTAGCTTGTTTGTTGTGGCTAGTGCTTGATGACTTTGGCTGTCGTTGGTAATAGATGGATCTTAAATTATATACCACTTGTAATTTCGTGTCGCAATGACCCGATCCTGAATAGCAAGCATGAAACCTTCCGTTTCCGGAAAGAGCTGGCCATCCTGCAGCCAGGTGTATGACCGCTTTTCATTAATGTGGTCTTGTGTTACACGGTATCTATGTTTGCCGTGCCGTACCTTATGGGACCAAGTATTTATTTTTTCTTGTTTTGATTGTACCTATGTGATTGTGATCGTCTGCAGCGTGGTCTGCACAAGAAAGGGCGAGTGGTGTATAGTTTTTGTCTGCTTTTACTATTGCCTTATGTAAGTTTGTTTGTTGACTGTGGAAAAAATGTCTGATTTTATTTGTTTTATGTATGAAGTGACTGTATTTTCTATAATTCCTCTGCCGCCTTGTTTTCTATCTATGGTAAGCCTTTCCTTGCACGCGTTGGGGTGTGACATTCTGTGTTTCGTAAGTTCTGTTCGTATGAGTATATGGATGTTTTCTATGTCAGTGTGTGACCACTCGATGATTCCAAAGGAGTATGTGAGTACAGGTACCGCAAACGTGTTAATAGCTTTTGTAATGTTTCTAGAATTCAATTTTTGTTTTTAATATCTAGTACTTGTACGTTTCATCTTTGTCAGTGTGGTCCAGCGTTTGGTCAGTTACTACTTATTATTACTATTCCTACTACTACTATCTGACTTTCTAAGTTTCTCTCACATAATTGCGGTAGCAACAAGTGTTGACGGGCTGTGCCAAGTCAACACCCGGACTATTATTGATCGGAATTTAGGAAGGATCGCACAATATTACAGGTCTTCAGGATTACAGACTTTTGAAATACTTTGTGTAACTTTTCGTCCAGGCCCAACTGTTGAAGGTGTTGTGTAAACGTGTTTGGTGTGAGGCCTGAGACAGACATAATGAGGGGGACAATTGTGACTTTGTTTTGTTTCCAAAGTCGTTTTATTTCCATGGCAAGGTCCGTGTATTTGGATATTTTCCCAGCGTAGGTGTTTGAATATTCACATCGTTGGGAATAGCGATATGTATTAAATAGGTAACTTTATCTGCCTTCGACTGGAAAACTATATCTGGTCTATTGGCTGGGATAGTCTGGTCTGTATGTATTCCAAAGTCCTAGTATAGTTTGTACCGATCGTTTTCGAGTACTGATGTCGGAGTGTAATTGTAGTATGATCTGTGTTTTCTATCAGTTTGTTTGCTGTGGCTAGTGCTTGGTGTATCACCTTGGCCGCAGAGTTATGTCTGGCTGTGTATTCGGTGCCGGCAAGAACTTTGCATCCGCTTGTTATGTGATGTATTGTTTCTTTTTGTTGGTGACATTTTCTGCAGTTATCTTCTGTTATGGATGGATCTTTAATTATGTATTTCTTGTAGTTTCTTGTCGCAATAACTTGGTCCTGGATAGCAAGCATGAATCCTTCAGTTTCTGGAAATAGCTGGCCATCCTGCAGCCAGGTGTATGACTGTTTTTCGTTTATGTGATCTTGCGTAATACGGTATCTATGTTTGCCATGGAGTGGTTTCTGCGACCAGGTGTTTATTTTTTCTTGTTGCGATTGTGTGGGATTGTGTGTGTCTGCGGCGTGGTCTGGACATGATATGTTGAGTGGTGTATAGTTTTTGTCTGCTTTTACTATTGCTCGATGTAAATTTGTTTGTTTGTTTTGGAAGAAATGTCTGAGTGTCTTTATCTGTTTTGTGCGAAGCGACTGTATATCTATAACCCCTCTGCCTCCTACTACTACTATTTATTATGATTATTATTAATCCTTACCACTCGCTGCACAGCGGGCGTGACCTGTCCAGCAAACTGCTGCCACAGCCACCTTCGTTCCGCCTCTGCCGCCTCCGCTGTCGAGGAGGCGGCCTCGGGTGGCGAATCGGGGGCGGCATCGAAAGGGGGCGGACTCACCAGCTTGCGGGTCAACGACCGGGTGTTATCCTCCGTGTAACTGGAACACCGAACCAGCGGGATCATCGCACTTGTATGGCATAAAGTATTCAGAGTGAGTTCTTAGTACCGGATCGGTCGGTAACTCTCCTACTGCGGATGATAGCGAAAAAAGTTGTATATAGAAGTTGTAGCTAAGGACATGCTCTGTGCTCAGGAAATATTTTTGTTTATACAGGATGCTCCATAACTACGTGGTGATGCTAAGATGCATTTTTTTAAATGAGACACCCTATATATTATCCTATATTTATATTCTACTAATAATCTCCCTTCTTACAATATAGGGTATTGTAGCATTATACAGGGTATTTCAAAACTTATGACCATTTTTATAACCAAATTGCTGTCAAAGCAACGTACTGTATATCAAAAAGTAATGACTCAAAAATTATTTTTTACATGGAAAGATAAAAAATGTCTCCTAATTTTAAAATCGGCTATAAAGAAAGACGACGACGCATATTCATATACAGGGTGATGTAGAATGCAAAATCAAGGTTTTCTCTTTTTTTAAATGTAACCTCCTATATTTCGTCATACCAAAGAATTGCTTTTGATATTTGTGTACTGAAATTTATTTATTTTGAGAAAATACTATCGAATTTTACTTGTACAACAAAATATAAGGCCATAATAGTATTTGATCAAGTCAAAAGACTGAATTAATGAGATAATGTAAGTCAAGTATGCCGAGGAAACAATTTTATAGACGTCAGGCATAATTATCAAGCAGATCTATCAGGTAGGCTATGAAATATTAAACGACACAGTCCGAATAAAAGGATTCTTCAATCTTTCAGATGGATCAGTTTTAGGCTGCTTATTGCTATTGATAGTTGATATATTCTAGAGGCAAGTAGGTAATTTCTCAAAGATTCCATTGGTTCTTCAATGAAAAAATTAATTTTTAAAGCTCATTTGTCACACAGTACGAATATTATTGAGCAGGTTATGAAAACTGCCAACAGTTCAAAGCCTACCTGGTGAATCTGCTTGATAATTATGCATCACGTCTACAAAACTGTTTCCTCAGCATACTTGACTTTATTCTCTCGATGATTCAAGGTTTTGACTCCGTCAAATACTATTATGACCTTATAATTTAGTTGTTCGTTGAATAAAAAACAAATTCGATAGTACTTTCTCAAAACAAATAAATTTCAATACACAAATAGGAGGTATATTATTGTGTTTCACACAAAAATCGAAATATCTCGGAAACTGATGGATGTAGGTACAACAAGTGCTATACAAAGATGAAAGAGCATATTAAAAGACATTCTTTGGTATAATAAAATATTGGGGGTTAAATTTAAAAATAAATGAGACAATCTAGATTTTGCATTCTACATCGCCCTGTATATGAATATGCGTCGTCAGCTTTTTTACAGCCGACTTTGAAACTAGAGGAAATTTTTTATTTTTCACTTTAAAAAAATAATTTTTGATTCATTACTTTTTGATATACAGTACGTTCGTTTGACACCGATTTGGATATAAAAATGGTCATTACTTTTGAAATACCCTGTATAATGTTATAATACCTTATACTGTAGGTAAGAAAGGGGATTATTAGCAATATCTAAATATGGGATAATATATAGGGTGTCTCATTTAAAAAATGTATGCTTTCATTACCACGTAGTTACGGATCACCCTATATAAACAAAAATTTTTTTGAACATGGAGCATATCCTTGGCTACAACTTTTATATACAACTTTTTTCGCTATCTTGTGCAGTAGTAGAGTTATAGACCGATCCGGTACTAAAAACTCACCCTGTATGAGTTGTTTACATTTCTTTCAGGTCTCAATCAGTGCCGACACTTCTTTAGTGCAGTTACGCAAATATCAATTTGCAAAAGAGAAAAACAAAATAAATTGATCTATTTATTGTATATTTACATCTGATTATACACAGACATATACAATTTTGGCTACACTAATGACCGCACCAGCCACCTGGTCAGCCCAGCAAAATATGCCGAAAGGGATTACGGTCATCGGACTCGTCAGGCGTCTTGTGAATGCACGAGGCATACTTTGTAGTGTCTGCCCTCGGTAGGAGCACAAAAAATGTAAACAACTCAAATATTTCTGTCTTCATCTCTACACAGTAAGGTACACAGTAGAAAATAAAAAGGAACTAAATATTGAAATTCGAAATCACATTATATCTAGATAGTAGATAGTAGTTTTAGTCGAACGTCTCACCTGCAGTTGGCATGATGAGCTTGGGACACGGTGAGGATGACGTCATAAACCGCCAACTGTTTCGTCTCGGTGTCTGATTGGTCGGCATCACTCGTAGTCACTCGAGCTGGTTCATCCGTGCTGTTCACTCTCTCTCTGCTTCGCTTTGGCACCCTACCGTAACGCACAGCTAAAAATAAACGTGACAGATGGAGAACATTTATACTATTTACTACAGTGACTGTATTAGAGGCAGTGGTGACAATAGGAACGAAGCTCCGCCCATCCGCCACATTGAGGCAACTTTAACATTAGCAGCATATGACAAAAGCTGAATTTTCACATAATACAAGTTGAAACAAGGGAATAATTAGTAAATGATTATCATTAGGAGCATATTTAAATACTTATTTTATCATAAAAGTTACTTTTGTCCAATAGTGTATACAGGGTGTCCAGTTAGTGCGTAATTCTCCGATATCTCGCAAGGTATACCTGATAGAAGAAAATGTCAAATACAAAAGTTATTTGGTTACTTAAGACTCATATTCTAAAAATATTTTGAAATATACAGGGTGTTGCGGGAAAGTAGGACAGTGATCAACTTAATTTTTATATACGGAACTATAACCTTTTCTTGAACTTTTCTAGTTTCCATCATCGATCTCTATTATCTCTATTCACCCCAAAAATATTCTTGGGACGTTGCCAAGTTATAATTTATTTTCTGTTAATTTCCGGATTTGCAAGGTCGCAAGTAATACGTCGAAATTGATATATTCCTTTAACTTTTCTCAATAATATTGTACAGCGAGTTTCTTGAATAGTAAGTGGATATTATTTTGGATGTTACCAGCAATTTGTATCTACAGGGTGTTTTTGGCAGAATATTAAATTACGGCAATTTGAAGGTCATTTTACTTTGTTTTTTTAAATGTAACACCCCGTATGTTTTATTTTAAATCGAAATATCTACTAATACCCTATCTCGCCTTGTAATATTTTTTTTCGCGTTTGCGGCGTTGCCAAGTTATACATCATTTTTCCAAATTTTTAAACAAATATCCCCGATTTTAATTCATTTTAAACAGAATCCTCTACTTATTTTTATTGCAATGAATTGCACATGTCGAACTCAGTAAGATATCATAATTTCAAAACTTTGTTTCTATTAATTACTGAGATACGGCAACACCGCTTTTTCGGTAAACGGTACCGGAACGCTTAAATATTTCCAAAACTGCCACAGCTAGAGAGGTAAAATTCAATACTGGGGGGTTTTTATACATACAGAATTCAAAAACGCCAACAACAGTGTTGTCAGATTTACCACTTTTACGTTAGACTTCATAAATAGGGCATTCCATTCGAAATCATGACGTAAAATTGGTAAATCTGACAACATTGATGTTAGCGTTTTTGAATTCTGTATGTTCAAAAATCCCCAAGTATTAAATTTTACCTCTCCAGCTGTGGCAGTTTTGGAAATATTCAAGCGTTCCGGTACCGTTTACTGAAAAAGCGGTGTTGCCGTATCTCAGTAATTAACAGAAACAATTTTTTGAAATTGTGAGACCTTACTAAATTCGATATGCGCAATTTATTGCAATAAAAACAAGTAGAGGATTCTATTTAAAATAAATTAAAATCGGGTATATTTGTTTATAAATTTGGAGAAATAATTTATAACTTAGCAACGGTCGCAAACGCGAGAAATAATATTACAAGGCGAGATAGGGTATTAGTAGACATTTCGATTTAAAATAAAACATACAGGGTGTTACATTTAAAAAAACAAAGTAAAATGACCTTCAAGTTGCCGTAATTTCAAATTCTGCCAAAAACACCCTGTAGACACAAATTACTGGTAGCATCCAAAATAATATCCACTTAATATTCAGGTAACTCGCTTTTTAATATTATTGAGAAATGTTATAGGAATATATCAATTTGGACGTATTACTTGCGACCTTGCAAATCCGGAAATTAATAGAAAATAAATTATAATTTGGCAACGTCGCAACCGATCCCAAAAATATTTTAGGGTTGAATAGAGATCAATGATGGAAACTAGAAGAATTTAAAAAAAGGTATAGTTACATATAAAAAATCAAGTTGATCACTATCCTACTTTCCCGCAACACTCTGTATATTTCAAAATATTTTCAGAATATGCGTCTTAAGTAACCATATAACTTTTGTATTTGACTTCAGGTATACCTTGCGAGATATCGAAGAATTACACACTAACTGGACACCCTGTATATTTTTTGAAAAATAATTTATGAACAAATTATAAACATAAAATCATAGCATACCTAGCTAGACGAATGATATTTTTAAAAATGCAAAGTAACTTACAGTCCCTTGACATTCCTACAGCTAAGCACTTCTTGAATCTACAGTATTGGCATCTATTCCTATTCAGTCGTATGACTAAGCATTTGCCGTCTCGAAGGCAGCGATATTCTATCTGTTTCTGTATGCTCCTCCTGAAGAACCCCTGGAAAAGAGTGATTCATTGATGGCTGCTTTGCAACATGAAAATAATAATAATAATATTTATTCACCTTAAGTACAATGTAGCAAATAAATATAAATAAATCCACAGTAGGGATTGCCTACATATCAAAATATTACTAGAACAAATTTTATTGATTAATAATATTATGTATAATCATTCGCTCTACAGAGTAAATCCATTCCTTTAGCTTTTGTTTAAAATTTTTGCCAAATTTGAGGGAATATAATTTCGGAGCTAGGCAAGGGCGTACCCAGGATTTCAGTTAGGGGGGGGCAGGGGGCTGCTTAGTGCTTATACCTGTTTCGAAAATTGACTTTTATTCATTAACTTTTATGATGACACAAAACAAATATTATAAGTACATAATAATTATACTATACATTATGTATAATATATAATATTATATATGTTTATTTTAATTTAACAGTAATCTTCTCGGATTTGCCGAAAATTTGTCTATGACAATCTTTTCAATAAACTCACTGTTGTCTTTTAAATAATTGCGATGTACGCTCATCAGACATAAACCCGTAAGCCTTTCTTCACCCATGGTGCTTCTTAGCCACGTTTTAACTCTTCGCAGCGTACTGAAGGACCGTTCTACGGTCGCCGTGGTGCATGGGATAGTGCTTAAAATAATTAATGCCTTTCTGACAGCAGGGTAAAAAATGTTCGCTTCTTTGAACAGATCAACTACTTCTATGTCCTTTAATTGATCATCTGATAAAGCCTTCGTCACCCATAAATTATGCCAAAGGTTCAGTTCTCCGGTGATATCCAGGTTATAAAATTCTTGGAATGATTCTGCGTTTTTGTGTAGGTCTGCAATGCTGGTTTTTGTCATATACAAGGGATGTAGCCTGCTTAAAGCAAACGCCGGAGTATTTTCTTGGGAGAATCGAATATTCAATGATGAAATGAGTGAATCAATGTATGGTATTATCAGGGAACGCCGCCAATATTCGTTATCATTGTCTGATGGCGGATTACTTCTATGTGTTTGCTTATGAGCAAGACGTGGAACCGAAATTTCTATGTTCAAATCCATTGCAACAGCTCGTGCTTTTTGAAGTATTTCATTACTTATTCTATCAGGAAACTCGCGGTCATTTCTGAGAATGTCCTTGATATTTTTAATGTGTTTTCCTACCGAGATCATGTCGATCGATTTAGCTTGCAGTGCGTTAACTACTGGTTCTATAACTGCTGAATATTTGGCTATTGTTTGTAGAGAAACAATAAACACTGGTTTTGTAACGGCTGAATGCAACTGATATGCAGATTTTCTGGTGGCATAATTTCCCTCTACAGATAACGTTTCTAGAGATTTCACGAGCTCTGAAAAATGTTGAGAAAACTTTCTGATTGATTTATATTTTCCGGACCATCTCGTCTCACATAATCGTGATAGGTTTGGAGCGTAGTTTCGACGTGTAGTCGATTCTCTGAAAAACGTTATAACATCCTTTACAGTGGCGACAGTATTTCTAATTTCTGGCACTGCGTTCGCATCATTCACAACAAGGTTGAGTTTGTGACTTGAGCAATGAAAATATAAAGCACGAGGATATTTTTTTCTCAAAATGGCTTGTACGCCACCCTCTTTTCCTGCCATTGTAGAACAGCCATCGAATCCAAACCCTACGCAATCTTCTTTGGAGAGGTTAGAACTAATTAAGAAATTGTCAATTGCTTCGGCGATTGCGGAAGCATTTTGTGCTTTTAGTTCAACGAACCCTACAAATTCTTCTCTGATTTTACTTTTGCTTTCGTCGTAGAACCGCACGCCTATTGACAGCTGTTCTTTCCCAGATACGTCTGCTGTTTCATCAGCTAAGATTGAGTAAGCCATGGTCTTCCGAACCTCACTAATTACATTCTCCTGAATAACTTCGCCACATAAATTTATTAGTTCGTTTTGTATTCTTGGCGAAGTATAAATTGCATTTCGACGGCACTTTTCAAAGTGACTCTTTAATTTGTTGTCCCCTGAATCGATTCTCAACTTCAATAAATCTAATAAAACACCCTCATCTGCTTGTTTGCCCCTAAGAGGCATATCATGTGTACCGCAAAATACTATACAAGAAATAATTGATGACAATATTTGTCTGTTTTCATCGATTGCTTTTTGGTGTCCACTTTGCAGTTGGATGTCTACAGGAACATTTTCAAGAAAATTTTTTGCAGCATTTGTCGCCGTTTGGTGAAGGTTGGTCGTTGCATGCTTTCGGCAGTCTTCATGCATATTTTTGAACTTTAAATATGGCCTGACCATAAACGATCCCAAAATTCCTCTCACAGTGCTAATGGGCGGAGGAAACAAAACACAATACTTACAAAGAGCACCTTTTAGTCGCTTGGAATATACTAGCCATGGTGAATATTGATCCAACCAAGCATGATTAAATTTTCTTTTTAAATGGCTTGCATCACTTTCAAAATCGTAATTTCTGGGCGGGATCCAAGGATTTTGTAACAACTCCCTCTTCTTTTCCGTCGATAGCTGGGTAGCCAATCCAACATAACGACCCAGATCATTTTCATGACAGCCATCGTCCACTATAATTTCAGGATCGACGTTGACGTCATAAGTTTGTTGGGATGTCGATGGAGAAGAATAGTCGGCAACAGATATATTAAGAGGTTCTACTGAAGAATTTGACGCTTGTCCAATGTTAGCATGCAATGATATTGGCATTACATGAGTGGTTTTATCATGGTTGTCATTTTCATCGCTTCCACTGCTACTTTCCCGACCTTTTTTTCTTTTTTCGCGTGGCCTCCCTAAAAAATGGATACACAGAATTACCCTTACAGTGTTTAGGCGGGTTGCATAGGACGAAAATCAAAGATCAAGTTTCACATTCTCTTGCATATGGTTTGAACGCCAAATAATCAAAACTAGGTAAGTAATTTGAAATAATACACTTGTTGTGACGTTAGAGAAAAGGGATTTTGTTGTCGGTATGATCTTATTAATAAATCCAAAATATTGCAAGGATCTTTCTTTTATGTTTTTTTTTTTTAACTTTTTTATCACAAAATATTCACAAATGTTATTTTAGCTATTATAACAAAACCACGTGTTGTAATTAATAAATTTAAATATTGTAAGTAATGCCTAAGATATACACTTACAAGAGAGTCATAGCCCCCCTTAAACAAATCAAATAATCATATTAAGTATGTACTTAAGTGTTTTGTTTTGACTCACCTCTTTCAAAGAATTTCCTGATATCCATTTGACGGAGTAATATTTCCAGTTGTTGCGCAGTAAACGTAAATCTCGTGTCTCCGCAGCGAAACTATAAGACACTATCTATGGCGTATGAAATATTCGCTCGTATTCCACTCCGAACTGAATTGTATTCGAACTAAATTCACGTGCTCTGCCTTACGTTCCGCTTATATATTGAAAATATTCTCGCTCCCGAAATATGTAGAAAATACTCGAGCTCGACTCTATTTCCATCCTTGTCTTATAATACATGCTATCACTGTCTTTTCTTTCCGGAATAGTCCATGCTAGAATATTCTTCGTGGTATTGCTATTCAATACTAGATGTCTCTATTGACCGTATACAGTATACATTGAGCCTATTTCTTTTTACTGGAAAAAGTACTGCCGTCCGAAACTAGATGGCGTTAGATGTTATTTTCTTCCAATTATATTCAGCTTTAATCCTATATGGCTCTGATTGTCTCGTCGGAAGCGGAAACTACGAGATACCACGGTTTTGTGGGAGATTTAAATTATATTGCATCGCTAACAGTATACTAGAGTCTATCTAGTGAGTCGCGGCACAGAAATAACCGCGGCAAATTTAAAAATAATTTAGTTGTAAGCACTGAATAGAATATGCTATGAAATTCGAGTTTGATACTTTCACTATTTTATTTTATGAACACTAAGAATCTTAAACTAAATCTGTACAGATATATACTACTTAAAATAATATGCAACATATTGAATATTATTTTATTTTAGCATAGCATTGAAAACAAAAATTATATAATAAAACCAAACTTGCATCAAAACCGTACTTAATTTTTATTTATTCTGTCTCGTAATCAAAATCAGATTCTAGAAATTAAATTATCGACTATAAATCATTACTGACACTTTCATTTGTTAGTGATAACTAACAAATAATAAAAACGAAATAAAGAAATAAATAAAGTGTATCAAAACTTGATCAAAACATTTTGCGTTTCGTTTGACGGCGGCTGAAGGTCGCCATATAAAATATTCTAATAAATACGTTGTGACACGACCGACACGACTCACTATACAGACTCTATATCGAATGTTGTAGAATATTTAACTATAGAAAATAAAGAACAAATCTGGCTGAAAAGATATTTTGTTTCCAACACTTCATTTTGCGCAGAGTAGGTAACACGTTTTTAATTTTTATTTGCCAAAAAAAATTACATGTATTTAATCTTCTAGGGGGGGGCAGCTGCCCCCCCCTGCCCCTACCTGGGTACGCCCTTGGAGCTAGGTACATAAATGATCGTAGGAATATAGTTTTGTGTGGTCGAACTAAGTTTGATGACCATATTTTGTGCCTCGTGCTATATACATGTATATATGTTTATTTTTTATTTCATCAACACAGATTTTGTGGAATAAATTGCTAGTATGTAAGAAATAAAGTTGCCTAGTATCGAGTATCTTTGTTTCCTGGTATAAATCGTTTGAGGATACAGCTTAGATTTGTGAAATATAGATTTCAGCACATATTTTTGTAATATATCCAATTCAGAAATATATGTCTTGCAGGCAGATCCCCAAGCTGGTATTCCATATATTAGATGTGTTTCAATTAAAGCATTATACTATATTTTAAGCAAATTATCTGTTAGAATATTGGACAGAATTTTAAGTTTATACAGGGTGTCCCAAAAAATAGTGTCAAGCGGAAGTCCAGAGATAGAGCACACCTAGAAGTATCTGAATCACCCCCATCTATGTTGTACGATTTGTTGTACTTTTCGAGTTAGTTATGAATTTTTTTATGAATTTTAGAGAATTCTCTACCTCGACAACTTAAACCGGCTCCAAAAGAAAAATTAAAAGACTTTTTCAAATTTTTGTTTTTGCTAATCAATCTCCAAGAGTTTACTATTTATACATAAAATAATCGGCTTCGTAACTTTGATAAAAGTCATGAAAAGGTTAGTGTAAAGTGAAAAATTTACGATCTGATAATTATGACTTAAATCTTCGACTCACAATTAAAAAGAGGTGATTTCATGACTTCTAAGTAGGTCTAAAAACTTCTTCAGACTTTCAGCTATCACAGTCATTGAAAAAAAGTAGTACTTAATGGGGCTACTTTCGGTCCAATCGACCTTCAAAGACAAGAGGCAAAGATTTCTTGAAATTAGCGAAGTGATTTTCAATTCATCAATACCTTATGTTATCGCGCTAATAGTAGAATGATTGTCAGTACCGCAATAATGAACGTTAAAAACGTTCCATAAATTAAACATTTTTTAAAAAAAGATCCTATTTCTTGCAAAAAAACACAAGGAGCACATTCTTCAAAACCGGTTTTTACATGAGCGACAACAAAAAGAGCTAATGCTAACGCAGTAAAGGATGTTAGAAAGAGATAGCTAAGATATTGTTATGTCTTTTCAAAATATGTCATTGCATAGGTGGTTTTCGTTGTCTTTGTTCAGTCGTCTGTCTGCCTTTGTGGCTTTAAAACGATACGCTCTTGTTTGGTGAATTATTTTGACAATTGGGCTTTCTTTACGGACTATTGAGTGCACGCAGATTCGCAATTTGGCTTTTCCTACGGACTCTGAGTGCTATCGGTTTGGATTGGTGTTGTTTCTGTTGTCTGACTACTTGGCTATTCCTACGGACCTTGAGTGTTTTCTGCAATAGACTATGCAACAAATGGATAAGGCATGGTAGACCCACTGAATGGCTGCCACGGTCACCTGATTTAAATCCGATAGTTTTTTGTTTGGGGCTACTACATGCTAGAGCTTTTGTGAAGAAATCTGATAATTTCGTTTCATTTTACAATTTCCAACTTACAAAAAAGAAGTCGTACATGTAAAAAAAATTTTTAGCAAAGTGTCACAGGTGGTCATCTATCGATATTCTGATCACACTGAATGGTTTTTATTGCGACACTGACAATCATTGTCCTATTAGCGCCCTAAAATTAGTTATTCTTTCATTTAAAATCCTATCCCTAATTTAAGAAACCTCCACCTCTTGTCGTTGAAGGTCGATTGGAGCCAAAGTAGCCTCATTAAGTACTCCTTTTTTTTTAATGATTATGATAGCTGAGAGAGAGAAGAAGTTTTTAGGCCTACACAGAAATCATGAAATCATCTCTTTAGATTTTTAATTGCAGGTCGAAAATTTAAGCCATAATTAACAGAACGTAAATTTTGCACTTTACACTATAATTTTCATGACTCTCATCAGATTTACTAAGCCGATTCCTTTATGCATGAACAGTAAACTCTTGAAGATTAATCAGCAAAAAAGAGAATTTGGAAAAGTCTTTTAATTTTCTTTTTTGAGCAGTTTTAAGTTGTCGAGGTAGTGAATTCTCTAAAATTCAGAAAAAAATGCATAACTCGAAAACTACAAAATATTGCATACCATATATGGGGGTGATTCAGATACTTCTAGGTGTGCTCTATCTCTGGACTTCCGCTTGACACTATTTTTTGGGACACCCTGTATGCTACACATCTTATTTTTTCATCACATGTAAAGTTTGCTTATCCCACTTTAAATGTGAATCTAGATATACTCCAAGATCTTTCATGCTATCTACTCTACTAATTTTGATGAATTTGTGGTTCTTGGGTTTTTAGGCCGGCGTCGTTTAGCGTTAAAGCTTGACGTTTCGCCACCACGAGTGGATGGCATCTTCAGAAGCTATTTCACTTCGGCGACTTCCAAAATACTCAGTACACACACACAGTATTTTGGAAGTCGCCGAAGTGAAATAGCTTCTGAAGATGCCATCCACTCGTGGTGGCGAAACGTCAAGCTTTAACGCTAAACGACGCCGGCCTAAAAACCCAAGAACCACAAATTCATTGGCCGATGGCCGCGAAAGCCTTACACAGTATATCTACTAATTTTATTTTTTTTTGAATGGTATTTAAATTTCTAAGGACATCTTCAATATAATATGGAGTTAAAATATTGGGAAATGTAGTGCAATGTAGTCAATAGCTCTACTTTACAATTTACAATCTCCTGTAAGGATATACAACGCCAGTTCCACAAAATCAAACAGAATGTAGAGTAATCGGTAAAACAAAAAGGAATAGAATGCATATAAAGATGTATAGTGAAGCAATAATACATAAATTACACAAATTACATCCATAGTTGTTGTATGTAACGTTTACAATAATTTTTAATAGCCAATATTACCTACTGTCAACAGGTTCTCAATCGGAAAAATACCTACAGGTTTATCATGTTTGGATAAGCTGCGGAAGAGAAAAAGCAAAACCTAACCATAATCGGTTTCACTGAACTAACGGTACTAGATAGCTTCAACGAGACAGTGGCGCCGATAATACAATATATCCAGGTTCATTTTAAAGCCCTGTATATGAATAAGAATATAGAATGAAAAGAGTTATTAGATGTATGGCAGGGGTCAATGTAAGGAGCTTTTTCGGTACTACAGAGTACTGACATTGCCTTCTTTGATTGTATATGACCTGTCAATATACAGGGTGTCCCACGACAAAAACAAGCAATATATCGGAACTGGGCAGTAGTAGAGAATTATAATTTTGGGAGTGTAAATTAGAGCAAATGTTGTCTCTTTTCTTGTTATTGTGTTACCCAATGAGGTATTTGTTTTTGGTCACGTGACGTCCCATTCAGAATTATTTATGGGACACCCTGTATATTAGTGCTTTTCTGTGTTCCTCCTGACAAGACAATTCCAACAAACTACCATACTTGGCGTCTAAAGTGATTAATTCAAGTGCTACAGGTACTTAAAGGATTGTACTACTACGATTGATTATAACATGTACCCCTAAAGTTAAATCATTTTGCTAGTGTTTCATAATGGTAGTGGTACCATCTTTTAAGGACCTGTAACTCTTGAATTAATCACTTTAGACTGGAATTATCTTGTCGGGAGGAACACAGAAAGGCACAAATATATAGGGTGTTTCATTAACAATTTTGAATCGTGATTAGGAAACTTTATTCATAAAAATATATGGAAGAATATCAGCAGGTACGTTTTTGTACATGCAAGCGCTATCTTATTTTGAAATGTACGGAAACTGATCCAAAAGATGTACTGAATTCCAGAACAACGCTTTCAACCTTAGGTAAGGAAAGAGAGGGGATACCGTACAACGCACGTGGGGGCAACTAGCATTACAGAATGGGAAACAGGGCGGGGCCAATGTGGAGGACATATTGCAACCCAAAATAATGGCGGCCCAGACCATAGAAACACTGGATCAGCCCGCATTTCAGTGATCCGTGGTTGACAACGGCGCGAAATTCAATGGTCTTCTCTAGCTGTTCTTCATGATGTCTTCAGTTTTTAAAAGCGACACATTAACTTTAAGCAATTAAAAAGTGTGTGTAATAATGCATAATGACAAAAATTTTGCAGCCACACCAAACCCGTCAACCCGTTGCCCTCATAGATCAAATACGAACATACTTTGTGGCAAATACCGTATAGGCAGAAGAAGAAGAAGAACGTTCGAATTTCCCTCCAAGCGCCGCCGACATTAACCTCGTTTTTCTTTGAGTGTTGTTTTGGTTTGCTCCACACATTGCTTTATTCTGGCTTTATTTGTGAAACTGTTAATGGAAAATTTGTTTGAACATTATTTTTTATACTCTAAACCATTTCATATGTGAATGAATTTGTTAGGGAGTTTGAACTGTTTGAAGGCTTCAAACTTTACAACCACAAAGTAGGTATGAAGTACAGCCAAGAAGCAAGAAATAAATGGGGCTCAAAGACTATAAGCTCCTGATGAAGTGCAACTTTACTTAAATGAGCGAGTTCAAAGCGTAAGTATATTTATTACTGAATTTCTGTCCAATACTATTTATTAGTCATTCATACACATTCACTACATTAATTTTCTATTCTATTTTAGATCATACACAACCACATCTGAGGTATAGGTTGTAGGATGCTGCGTTGTCTGCAGTGTCTACCTTCATGTCAATAATTTTGATGAATATTATTGCAATGAGAGACAAGCTATTCAGTGGACGAGCTTATACATACAAGTGACCAACAAAGATAGAGAAACCAAAGTTAAGCAGTGCCTTCTCAGTGATGGATTTGTCAGATTGGCAATAAGATTCTCAACACAGATCAAAATAGAAAATAATACGTGCAGAGGCTAGGGCGCTTGAAGTATTCTACAGCAAAGCTAAGTAAGTACATCCTATTTGGCTTACAGCATGCTCAAGCAGATGTATCCACAGCGTAAGGTTTTGAGCAGTAGTTTAAAGGATCAGTTATGCGATGCGCTGATTATATCACGTTTATCCTATTGTGACAGCATATACGGATTAGCGCTCCTAAAGAGTGATGTCGTAAAACTGCAGAGGGTACAGAACTCATGTCTCCGCTTTTCTTATGGAATTAGGAAGTTTGATCACATAAGCCATATTTATAAACAAAAACACAAACTTAGGTTGGATAAACTGAGAAGGATGCACTTCTTATCATTAGTCCATAAGGTACTCATAAACGAGAAGCCTAAATACCTCTTGAATAAACTGACCAAGTTTGAAAATATAAATTCATTACCTACTAGGAACAGACGACTGCTTGTCATACCTCGTCATAAAACATCTGCATATAAGAGAAGCTTCTCGTTTAATGCTGCTAAGCTTTACAACACGCTCCTTAATGAATATTACGATTGTTCCATAATAAATTTCAAAAAGAAGTTAAAGGACAAGCTACTATCAGAAATGTGATGTTCCATTGATGCCGACTGTGTCTGCCCTCCCTCTGTGTCACGCTAATTCGTTTTTCATTACTTCAGTACTTTGTATTGTATGTTCTGCTATGATTTGTTATTGTTATTATTATTTTGGAATTGTCAAACTGGTTCTACATAATGAAATAGTTAAAAACGAAATTCATTTTTATGATGTCATTGTATAAATGTTAATTTTTTTTTATTCTTATATGTGTACTGAGTTCTTGTAATGATTATTTACTTCAAATATCAGGCTCGTAACCGTTAGTAATGTTTATATGATTTATTAATTATCTGGTATTGTTGGTTGGAATAACATTGTAGTTAGATTATATTTCTGATAGCATGTGGTAAATATACTTTTGGTTTCTCTGGGTTGAGTTGAAAAATACCCTTAGGGTAACACTCCACCTTTTCGATTTCGCCTATTTGTTTGAATATGTATTGTAATATTGAGTGCTGATTTTGTTACTTATTACTTACCTACTGATGTTTTGTTTATGGCCAGAATCGAATAAAGACCCGTTATTATTATTATTATTATTATTATTATTATTTACTTCAAGAAAAAGCCAGTGATGTTATACAGTTGATCAGCCTAAAGCCTTAACTGTATAAAGGGCCAGGTACAATTAAAAGTTAAAATTTTTATAACTAATTCACCTTTATTATGTCTCAAACCTATTTGCTGTATTTCATATTTATACTCTCAAAATTTGCATTTCAAAGTCTTCCTCATAAGCATTTCTGTGATTTGTCTAGAATATGAAATTATGGATATTGATTACATTTCAATTAATTCTAATCTTCTATCTGTGACAACTATTAAACTATTATTTTTATGATCAATAAAAAGTATTTATTTTGATTTATTTTGGTTGATATTCATAAATTGCAGATGTTCCTTTTTATAAAGTGGCAGATATGGGTGGGGTTTAAATTTATTTATTTATTGATTGTACAATTTGAAATCGTAAATAACACAAAATTATATCATGTGTTCCTGTTTTAAACCCATAGTTTTGACAAAGTTAAATGCTAGGGCTCCATATGGTTCAATAGGTTACGCTGCAGGTTTGCTAGGCTGTGAAATTGTGGATATTGATTACATTTCAATTAATTCTAGTCTTCTATCTGTGACAACTATTAGGTATATACTGTAGTTTTCATGATCAATAAAAAGTATTTATTTTGACTTATCTTGGTTGGTATTCATTAATACAGATCTTAATTTTTATAAAGTGGAAGAGATAGCTGAGGTTTTCGTTTATTTATTGATTGTTAGTTTCATATTAATTTTTTTTTACTTGGCATATCACCACTTAAAATAAAGGGTAATGTGTCCGAACAATACCTCCGAGGTGGTGTGGAAATTTTTATATACTAGGGTAATCAGGTGAAAGATTAAAAAACATGGACCTTGAATACTCTAGTTTAGTAGCATATTGTATTTCTTGCTAATATTTTTTACCCTGTTTCATGTGGTTACTTTATTCACTGTAGGTCAACCTGAGACGAGGTGAGGAATGAAAACATAAACCATATGCTTGATGGAACTTCAATAAATAAGATTATTATTATTGTTATACTTGAATGTATTTTAAGACAATTTGTATTATATTATTTATAAATTACACATACAATAATCATATTGATCATATTTAATATTTTCTTGCAAATAAATGAATGAATGAATAGGTATTTTCATTGTTTTGCTCCAATTTTTAAATTTTTAAGCCAATCACTGATTGATTGATTGAAATCAAACATCAATCAATCAGTCAATGATTGGCTAACATCGAAAATTATGATAATTTTGACATAAAAAGGTAGAGCATCTACAGATTTGCGCAACGATGTGGCAACATCGCCTCGAATTCTTGATACATCTGGCAACCCTGAGGCAGCCATGTTGCAACCCAAAATGATGGCCGCTGACATTGACATAAGTCATTCGTGTTTCCAGTGAAATTACACGGAATTGTGCCTTCTTAACCGTACCTGTTTTGTGGTACAACGCCCGTTTGATGCTATATGAATTAGCTGTGACCTCAGAGTAATAATTCTTCTCTGGCCGTGACCGAAAATGAATAGCTATTTGACAGCTGTCAAAATATTTTTTTTATGATATTTAGCGTCTTTAAGACCAATCATTGTAAAATATTGTGCTGTGCATAATGGTAGGATGTGCAGCTTACGGTTGTAAAAGCCACAGCGTCAGGAAGGAGCCAGGAATCACGTATCACAGGTAAATTTAATAGCGCTTTGGTACATTTTAGGTGCTTTTTGGTAACAGAAATGTCAGTCGCGCGTTCCGTCCTCTCTCTTTTTTTATTTAAGGTTTCAACTGACACTTTTGACAAATGTCATTTCCTAATTTTAAAACCTATTTTGTTATATATCATGAATTATTTATTCTGGAATTTCGAATAAACTTTAATAAACTGATAATAGTGAAATTAGACAGCATCGTACTGCGCAAAGTTCATTATTTCAAGACGTTTTGAAGTGACAGCTGGTGCTTTCACGACCAAAAATTGGCGAATCGACCTTGAACAGGAAACGTTTTGAAAACGCATCCAATTCTCGCCTCCACGATATATTTAAAAACTTAAAACGTTTTGAATTATCAAGGAAATGTACCGCGTATAAAAAATCTCACCGTACGCCTATGCATTTGTTTTCAGCAATGAGCAGCGTTGCCAGACTTGGTGAAAAATCATCAGATCTGGTGACTTTGAAAAGGTGTCTGGTGATAGATTTTTTTATTTTATAGATAGAATCTGGTGATTTCGTAAAAATGTACACTGCACGTTTTTAAAAGTAGTTATTTTGCAATTTTCACGAATTTAAAATATATTCTTCGTAATATCTGGGAAAAAAGGCGACAATACTTCACTTTATCCAGAATTAGCAGAATTCAACAGCGTTCTTTTAGTTTTACCACACAGCGGGGTCTGTGTTGAACGTATATTTATCACAGTAAACTTAAACAAAACAAAAAACTCGAAATAAACTCTCATCTGAAGCTTTATCTGGAATACTGCATTCCAAAAGGCAAATTAACGAAAATAACAAACATTGTTTTGATTACAATATTCCAGATAAGATTCTGGATAAACATTCTGCGTTAATGTATGATCAATATGGTGACTTAGAAAAACATATGTGCCTATGTACTAGTCTTAAGTTCATTTTTTGTCAACAGAATACTGAGTACAGGGTGCCCAAATTGGACACAGAAAAAAACTACACCTCACGAGCAGGACTTTTGTATCTCAAGGACTTGAGCTTCCTACAAAAAAAGTCCAATTTGGAATACCCTGTACATATATGTTATGCTTAATTTGGCAAATGAGATTCAGTTTGTTTTTTAAAGAGATGTTTCTTTTTTATTTAGTTTATTTTTGTTTACATTTTTCATGTTTCATAATTATTGTAAGCATACTATATTTTAACCATCTCTCTGCATGACACTCACCCTGTAAGTACCCGCCTATGTATACGAAGAGTTTGTTGGACGCCATATGTTTATTTTTCTGAGACACTTAATAAAGATAGGATAAGGGTCTTACGCCTTATGCCTGCGAGAAAAATATGAAAAAAAGAAAGTAAACAGTGTCCGTCTAATCCTCGTAACGCGTGGTTCAGTGAGTTTTGCTTGTGGTTGCAATTGGTGAGTTTTCACACGAGTAGCTATTCATTCGCCTGTGTTCGTTATATGTGCATGTCTTTTTAACCATTACAATTGTGTTATTGAGTTTCATAAGCTAATTATAATAATTATTGATATAAGTCGCATTGGTAAAGCTATTAACTAGCTTGGAATCTGACAGTCATTTACAGATAAAGATAAAAGGTAGCCAACTAATAATCTCTGCAGGTGGGACGCCCCTAACTAGACCTGGGGTGCTGTATTGCACAGTAAGGTACGGACCATGGGATTATTGGGGAGCACGGTGGGGGTAACTTATGTAGTATTCTGTACACCTTCCCGCAGTAATCAATAGCATTAGCGTACCTGTCCTTACACCAGCCCACTTATATAGCACTTGATTCGAAGTGCAGGACCCTCTGGAAGGTTCGATGGGGAGACCGGGTCGTCCATCGAACCTATTGCACTCTGGAGGCGGGAGAACGCCCCTCCTTCTGTGTTGGTGGACACCGTTGGAGGATAGCGGGATCCTGGGAGGTAAAGGCACTACTATTGCTTCCGCTCCAAACACGGCCTGGGACACACTTTTTGTATTCGACGATCCATGCGGACAGTATGCAGATGGTAATCTGCATCGCCCATGCGAACAGCATGTAGGTGAAAACCTGCATCACCCATGCGGACAGAATGTAGATAAGAATCTGCATCACCCATGTGGATAGAATGTAGTTAGTAATCTGCGGCAACCATGAGGACAGATTGCGGAAGCTAATTTGCATCATCCAAGTGGATTCATATCTTGGACTGACTCCCATGCGGTAGGAAGCTGCCGTTCTCCTTGATATGGGAGGTAGATTGTGCAATCTACCTCTGTCACTTTTAAGACACGTGTCGCCACGTCAAAGTCTTCACTCTTTTGTTGAGGTACGTACCTAGATAGATCTATCGAATAGCAGGGGTTGCGAGTCGGCATTCGTAGGTGTTACCGTAAAGCGGATGTTGGCGGGTGCTAGTCAGATGTGAAGCCATGACAGCGCTTTTGCCGTTCGTGTGGCACCTTTGGCTGGAAGTCTTCCTCTGGTGTGCACAGATAACGGACGAGTACCACGCGGGCGGTACTAAGGGATTGCGCCTGATATCTTTCAAAATATACTGAGATCATCCCCAAGCTATGTTCGGAGCCTCTGATGTAGTTCGAAAGCATCCTGGGCCTATCAGCATTGATTGGGAGATAATATCAGTATTGCAGCGGCAGAACATAACAGTATTATAGTGCATGTAACGTACCGGTTGAATGTAAGAGTTACTCATGAGCGTTTTCAAAATACAGGCCCGTCTCCGACTGTTTCCGTCACCTCTCGTCCAGCTGATCTTTCCTGTCGTCTTGTTACCAAGTAAGTGGTCTCTTCAATTCCTGACTATTCGAGTGTATCAGAGTTCTTTTCGTATCACCCTCGTAAAACAAATTTTATGGTACAGGGTGTTGCGTTGGAATTTCATTGTATCTTTTAAATATTCTATTCTATTATTTTGACATTCTACATTCTACGTTTCTACATTATTACTGAAAAAAACCATTTTTATTCAATTATCTTATTGAAAGAACATCACAGCTATAAAAATCTGGATAAATCTGGCAACTTTTTGAAGTCATTGTCGGTGAATTTTTTATTTTTCATCTGGCAACACTGGCAATGAGCAAATAGGAGCGTCGACCTTGAGTCAATGGTGTAATTGGTGTATACCCACGCATATCCGCTTTTGACAGATACGCACCCAAAATGGCGGGATGCGCATGTGATTGCTGCCAACCTACTGGGATATTGTGCTGATTGTTTGATAAGCTGTGGTTTAGGGATTTTCTTCTTGAATAGCTGCAACACAGAAATTGCAACTGTTTCTGTAGACACGAGTTTGCGCGCCACTGCAAAGTGGTGCTGCACAGATCGCTTCCTCTTTCGGAGAGAGAAAGATCCCATTAGAGATAGTAGTACCTAAACACGTAAGAGTAGAATACTGGCAGAATACGCATTGTTTTGTTTTTAGCGAAACGAGTTTGCATCGCGGCAGGCGGTGCGACCGGCAATGGTACTGCCACAGCATATACATGTACCAGCAACACGGCTTAATAGAAATTCCACAATAGACACAATGAGTCGCAATGGAAGGAGGCAGCTCTGCCCCACTCACTTTCAACCTAACCTAATAGAAATTAGGCAGACTATTCATGACCTTAAGCAGGCTGCTTCAACGTCGCTCCGCACAGGGTTAGAAGTATTCATGATTAATAGAATGAAAAACTGGGCTAGAGTTCGTTTTAGCGAAACTCGAAATGAGGGTCGGGAGGGGTCCCAATCGACGGAGATTGACGCCCTGAGTCGAAAGACACCACTCCTAGACTAAGGAAACGTCCCGGTAAAATTCAATGACACTTTAAAGTTTCAGTACTTAACTCAACTTATGCCAAACGGTCAACTTATTGAGGTCAAATTCGGTTTAACCTGACCTCGATGATTTTTTATGAAATATGTGGTCAAGCTATACAGGGTGTCCCAGAAGTCAACGTCAAGCTGCTACGGGGTGACAGGATTGGTTGTAACTATCATGAGAAAAATCAGAAAAAAAATCTATACCATGCAGTTTGAAAATTATGGGCATTTAAAAAAAACCAGACATTTTCTCAAATTATAACGATTTTTCGGTTATTGTGGTTAACTTTTATTATTTTTGTTTATTTAAACTTTGGAACCGTAACCCTAAATAACATTTCTAGAAGCACAGTCAAAAATAATGACACAATTGCCCCAAGTTTTCTAGAATAAAGACTATTTATTAAACTACGAATTTAAAACTTTCAAAGTTTGCCGACTTAGAAAGACCCTGCTTTAAAAAAAAATGTATTAAAGTACCTTGGCAAGTGCCATTAAAAGTTGACGCATTGAACCAGGATTGTAAAATGGTACAATACTTGTTAGTTTCATACTAAAAAAAAAACGAGAAAAAAAGGAAAACCTCAAGTAACCCGATTTTTCCTAATCCATTTCACTCAGTTCAGATGTTTTTTATTTGCACAAGCTTCTGGTAGGTTCTTAATTTTTCGGCAAAATGATGAGAGAGATGGATAGTGGACATGTTTGCCATGAGTGAGCAAGACAGATAGTGCCGCCACTTTCAGCAAATTTAACAAAAATAAGTAAAATTAATAAAATAATGAAAAATCTTGACCTAGCTTAGTTTAGGTTTTTATTACAATTAAAGTTCAAATTGTGTACCATCAGCCTCAATACACGTCCTACATTTTCTTAAAAAAGATCTACTTATTAGCCAGGGACATTCAATGCGAGAAGACGGATCCCAGTATCGCTTTAAAGTAAGCCTGTGGACCGGAATTTTAAACGGCAAAATTGTTGGGCCTTTTGAGCTGCCTGAGAATTTGAATGGCAATTACCTACATTTTTTACAATAAAATTTACCAACTTTGTTAGAGGACGTACCACTAAAGCGGCCTACAGACGTTGATGTAAGCTGCGATCCCTCAATCGACTCAAGGTTTCATGAAACTTGCATCAGTTGCATAAGTTCCTACTC
Source organism: Callosobruchus maculatus (assembly GCA_951848785.1). NCBI lineage: Eukaryota > Metazoa > Arthropoda > Insecta > Coleoptera > Chrysomelidae > Callosobruchus > Callosobruchus maculatus. Next base: position 3,669,044 of record CATOUR010000040.1, read on the forward strand.
AAATTGAAACCTGTTGCGATACCCAAATCGACTTAATATTTTATGCACGTTTCATGCAACACAAGAATAGTAGGGTGGGCTTATTTCTTTGCATCGACGCAATACTATACACGTTGAAACCTGCATCACTGCATCAGCGCCACCGGCTCTGCGACATGGCTCACCGTCCATAATAGGATTCCAGAATCTGCAACGCTGCAAGCTGCAACTGATACCAAATTCGTGATTCAGTACCACACACGCTGCTACTTGCGTTATTAAACGTAGAAGTCGCAGCATGCATCAACTTCTGTAGACCGCTTAACATATCGTCGCCACATGAGGTATCAACAAGATGGCTGCCCAGCGCATTACGCAGTGTAAGAGGTTTCTTTGACAAAAAATATCCGGGAGGTGGATGTGGACGTTCAGGCACTATCTAGTGGCCAGTCCGTTCCCCAGATTCAAATCACCTGGAATTTTGTTATCGGGGTGTTCTCAAAGAAAAAGTTTATTCAAAGCCCATTGAGAGCGTAGCCGAGCTGCGTAAACGAATTTCTCAAGCTGCTGAGGACGTGAACTCTCGAGGGTATGCCTGGCTAATAAGTAGGTCTTTTTTAAGAAGATGTAGGGCGTGTATTGAGGCTGATGGTAAACAATTTGAACATTTATTGCCTGACTTTTATTCCAATAAACCTAAACTAAACTAGGTCAAAATTTTTCATTATTTTATTAATTTTACTTATTTTTGTCGACTTTGCTAAAAGTGGCGTCACTATCTGTCTCGCTTACTCATAGCAAATATGTTCATTATCCATATCTCTCATCATTTTGCCGTAAAATTAAGAATCTACCAAAAGCTTGTGCGAATAAAGGACATCTGCTCAGAGTGAAATGGGTTAGCAAAAATCGGGTTACTTGGGGTTTTTATTTTCCTACTCGTTTTTTTAGTATGAAACTAACAAGTATTGTACCATTTTACAATTATGGTTAAATGCGCCAACTTTTAATGGTACTTGCCAAGGTACTTTAGTACATTTTTTTTAAAGGAGGGTCTTTCAAAGTTGGCAAACTTTCAAAATCTTAAATTCATAGTTTAACAAATAGTCTTCATTCTAGAAAACCTGGGGCAATCGTGTCATTATTTTTGACTGTGCTTCTAGAAATATTATTTAGGGTTACGGTTCCAAAGTCTAAATGAACAAAAATAATAAAAGTTAACCACAATAACCGAAAAATTGTTATAATTTGAGAAATGCCCATAATTTTCAAACTGCATGGGATAGATTTTTTTTCTGATTTTTTTCATGATAGTTACAACTGATCCTGTCACCCCGTAGCGGCTTGACGTTGACTTCTGGGACACCCTGTATATCATGCGAAAGCACTAGATGAGTATAGCACGACGACACCAGTCGTAATATCCTAAAATGAAAAATAAAAAAGTTATGATACTTTATGTAGTAGAAGGGTCAGAGAATCGAACTAAATAATATACATATATGTTCTGACAGCCATGCAGCTCTAAAAGCAGTGACAGCTCCGAGAGCCAGATCAGCGCTGGCTCAGGAATGCTCTGTGGCACTCCAGAAATTAGAAAGCCATAAGAAGGTGACCCTGCTGTGGGTCCTGGGATACATTGGTGTACCGGGTAACGAGAAAGCGGACCGATTAACTAGGATAGGGGCCAGCAGTCCCTGCATCGGCCCTGAACCTATGCCCTGAATTAGCAGGCGCCAGGTCAATGTGGCCAAGAAGAACTGGGTTTACAAGGAACTGGCGAAAGCCTGGTTAGAGAGAGACGACTGCAGGCAAGCTAAAAGATTCATAGCGGGCCCTGACAAGGGCCGAACGCAATGGCTTCTGAATAAAGGCAGAGAGACGCTCAACCTTCTGGTGGGGGTTCTCACTGGCCATTGCCGGCTGAATAGACATCTGTTACTATGAGAGTGGTGGGGGATCTCACCTGCTCCAGATGCTGGGAGGAGTATGAGACAGCGTTCCACTTCCTGGGCAGATGTGCAGTTTATCGCAACCTTAGGGTTCAGATATTCGGCACGATGGAGTTTGGGGAGGAGTCACTACATTCAGCGAGATGGTCGGACATACTGACCTTCGTCAGGAGGTCTGGTAGATTCGACAAGGACCTTTCTAGGGTGTAGAATTTTAGTATTTTCAGTGATTGGTTCAGTGAGGTTGGCAAAAAGGGCCAAAGGTGGCCTACTTGCCTGGTTTCGCCTCCACATCACTACTACTATTGTTATTTGTACAGAGTTGCGCTGCTGGTGCATGTATATGCTCTGGTACTGCTTCGGCACCACCGGCATTTCCTAGTTCGTGCGATGAACCAACGGAGCCAAGATTAAATAACTTATGGATACGATTGGAAACGACTCGACCATTATTCAGCCAGCTGAGAGTCATCGACCATGGGAAACGTCAGAAGAAAGTGAACACATTAATGCATTATACATCGTATATGTAAATACATTTCGTTGTAGAATATCTAATTATTATCACTTTCAGTCGCTTTATATACCAGTTATCACAGACACAGATTAGAGTTTTGTGAGCAGGGGTATTATATGCCGCTAGAACTCTCTTTCATAATTTAATGGACAGTCTACTAGGAATACAACACATTTTTGAGTTTTACAACCCCCCCCCCAACCCCTCCAATTTCACCCTCATCAAAAATAGTAGAAAATGATCAGGAAATCCTAAAACGCATAAAAATGAAGTTTGAGGAATATTTACAATTTTTTGTTTTTTGCTACTTACTCCGTCGCCAATGCACCCATTTTCAAAATTATAGCAGTATTACCTACTAGGGCCGCACAGCATACCGGTACCGAAATTTCATCACAATCCATGCAGCGGTTACTGAGATTACGGGGCTAGAAGAAAGCGACAGACACACCGACGGAAATGAGTGACGTGGGTTTTCGTTATGCAGACATCATAGAACGTCCAAAAAGCATATTATGTCAAAATCGAAAATTTTCGCGATCAGAATACTCTCCTCACCTATAGGTGTGGGAAATTCAATTCTTTATTACCCACATTTTGTACAATGAGCATTATATTTGTAGACGTCAGGTTATACAATACATATACCGGGTGTCCCTGAATTTCATTGACACGTGATATTCTCGTAACAAAAAAGTGTTGAAACAAAAGCTAAGTGGAATATTTGACAGTACTACAGGGTCTATCATACCATGCTTTCGAAACATTTTTTTTTGTACTTCAACCCTTGCAGCTCACCCCCAACTTTGTTTTTTCAAATAACACCTAATAGTTTTTCCTACACAAAATTAAGTCCTTATTTTATTTAAAATCTTGTAGTTCCTTTTGTTTTATACAAAAACTTATTTTTTTTTTTCGTAAAGTCATAACCATAAAATAAATAAAATGAAGATTTGTTTGAGGCATAATATTTTCGTAAGAAAAACCGATAAAAAATAAAACTAGGTGGGTCTTTCAAGGGTACCGAATAATCTATCATACCATGCTTTTGAAACATGTTGTTACTTCAACCCCTAAAACTTGTCCCCTATTTTTTACAAATAGCACCCCACAGTTCTTCCTGCGTTAGTGAGGTCATTATTTTATTTAACACCTTGATGTGGTTGGTTTAACATTAAGATAAATAAAATGAGGATTTGAGGCGAATATTTTCGTAATAAAAACGCATAAAAAAGGCATTTGTTTTCAAAAGCATGTATTATAGGTCATTCAGTACCCTTAAAAACCCAATTGGTTTTATTTTCAACCGTTTTTTGCGTCAAGCAAATTCTTATTTTATTTATGTTATGCTTATGATTTTACGAAAAAAATGTTTGCATATAAAATCAAAGATACTACAAAGATTTTAAATAATATAAGGATTTGTTTAGAAAAACTATTTGAAGAACAAAAGATGAGGATGAGTTTTAAATACAAAAAAGTGTTTTAGAACTATGGTATGACAGTCCCTATAGTATTTTCAAAAATTCCACTATGTTTTCGTTTGAACTTTTTTTTGTTACGAGAATATCACGTGTCAAGGAAATTCAGGGACACCCTGTATAGTAAATAGTTCACATTTATGGAAAGCTATAAATAATTAATCTATATTTAAAAACTCCGCTGGAAGCGGAGTGACAAGTACATCCATACATTTGTATTGAGTCAATCTACTCGACTCAATTATTTAATCATATTAAAGTTAAAGTTATTTTACAGGGAGATATCAAATGATGTGTCTCATCCCGTCGAATCGACAATAACAATCAGCGACGGTGGTTCTTCCACATTCCTTTTATTCTTGGGTACGACGCACCGCCAGTCCACGGATCAGTAGCGATCAATTATAACGGTACCATGCCTTCCAGATAATAATAGATACTACACACGTCTGTGAGGTGCCGACTTTTCGTCCATGTAAATTATGAGAAATAATCAACTGCTAACGAAAATAGACGAATAGCATGTGATTAGTCATCGCTTGCGTCTTCCAATTTACGTACATCCTTTTGATAGGTCACAATAAATCATTGGCATTAGTACATGATACCACCTGCCCTCGAACAATCTTAGATATTTTAGTTTAATACATATTTATTTTCAAAAGTAGCTCTGTGTACCTGGCACGGTACTACTAGCTCACTAGTAGTGACCGACCACGCTTGGGAGTTTAATCAACAACCAGATTACGAGCATGCCACGTAGGCTAGAGGAGTGCATTAGTCATCATGGAGGGCCCACCCATTATTGATCTTTTGTATTTTTTTATAAACTAAGTATGGCCAATGAGTTCGTTTATTTGTATTCAATTAAATCACTGGCGGTCATAAACAGGGGGAACTTAGAGGAGCAGTAAATTCATGATTTTTGTGATAGCATTACCTTGCAACCCTCACAGGATGTAACCCCATAATGGTACCCGGAAGCCTTATCACCACAGACCTTGCAAGGTACAAACGTCTTCGTTGTTGTAGAGCTGTTGGAGTCTGCTGCCACGTAATGTTGTTCTGCAACAATAGAAAGCCAAATTTTAGTTAATATATAAAAGTTTCTTCATCAAGTTAAATATATTAATATACAGTTTTTAGTACCGGCTCGGTCGATAACTCCACTACTGTAGCAGATAGCGAAAAAAGTTGTATATAAAAGTTGTAGCCACGGATATGCTCCTTACTCAGAAAATATTTAGATTCATACAGGGTGATCCATAACTACGTGGTGATGCAAACATGCGTTTTTTTTAAATGAGATACCCTATATATTATTCCATATTCAAATTCTACTAATAATTTCCGTTCTTCCAATATAGGGTACTGTTACATTATACAAGGTATTTCAAAAGTTATGACCATTTTTATATACAAATCGCGGTCAAATGAACGTACCGTATATCAAAAACTAATGAATCAAAAATTATTTTTATTACATGAAAAGATTAAGAATATCCACTAGTTTTAAAATCGGCTATAAAAAACCCGCGACGCATATTCGTATATAGGGTGATGTAGAATGCAAAATCTAGATTTACTCTCTTTTTTTAAATGTAAGCCCCAATATTTTATTATACCTAAGAATTGCTTTTAATATGCTCTTTCATCTTTGTATAGCACTTGTTATGGCTGCATTCATTAGTTTCTGAGATATTTCGATTTTTCTACAAATTTTAAATATATATTCTATTTGTTTACTAAAATTTATTTATTTTGAGAAAATACTATCAAATTTTATTTTTTCTTAACAGACAACTAAAATATAAGGCCATAATACTACTTGATCAAGTCAAAACACTGAATTAACAAGATAATATAGGTCAAATTTGCTGAGGAAACAATTTTATAGACGTCATGCATAATTATCAAGCAGATCTATCAGGTAGGCTATGAAATACTTAACGACACAGTCCAAATAAAACGATTCTTCAATCTTCCAAACGCATTAGTTTTTGAGTGCCTCCGTTCAGTATATTGCTGTTCATAGTTGATATATTCTAGAGGAAGTAAACAATTTCTCAAAGATTCTCCTAAATACCCTCAATGGAAAAATTAATTTCTAAAGCTAGTTTTTTACACAGTACGGAATTATTGAGCAGGTTATGAAAACTGTCCATTTTTCAGAGCTTACCTGATAAATCTGCTTGATAATTATGCATCACGCCCACAAAATTATTTCCTCGGAAGACTTGACTTTATTATCTCGATGATTTAGGGTTTTGACTTCATCAAATAGTATCATGGTCTTATAATTTAGTTGTTCGTTAAATAAAAAACAAATTCGATAGTACTATCTCAAAATAAATAGATTTCGGTAGACAAATAGAAGCTCTATTTTAAATTTACCGAAAAATCGAAATATCTCGGAAACTGATGGACGTAGGTACAACAAGTGCTATACAAAGATGAAAGAGCATATTAAAGGCAATTCTTTGGTATAATAAAATATTGGGGGTTACATTTAAAAAAAAAGAGAAAATCTAGATTTTGCATTCTACATTAATTTAATAATTAATTAATTAATTAATACATTAATTAGGTATCCATTATAATTATTTAGATTGAAATACTGTATTGACGTAGTTGTAACTGTAACTAGTTATTATTCCTGATACCAGTGTTTTAATACACTGCTTAGGGAATTCAAATGATAAGTAACTGAGCAAATGTCTAATGATCAATAAATATTTCAAAAAAAAAAAAAAAAAACATCACCCTGTATACGAATATGCGTCACGGGCTTGTTTTATAGCCGATTTTAACACTAGAGGATACTTTTAATGTTTTCATGTAAAAAAATAATTTTTGATTCATTACTTTTTGATATACAGTACGTTCATTTGACCGCGATTTGGATATAAAAATGGTCATAACTTTTGAAATACCCTGTATAATGTAACAGTACCCTATATTTAAAGAACGGAAATTATTAGTACAATTTGAATAAGGAATAATATATAGGGTGTCTCATTTAAAAAAATATATGTTTGCATCACCACGTAGTTATGGATCACCCTGTATAAATTTAAATATTTTCTGAGCAAGGAGCATATCCGTGGCTACAACTTTTATATACAACTTTTTTCACTATCTTCTACAGTAGTGGAGTTATCGACCGAGCCGGTACTAAAAACTCACCCTGTATGTCAACAACGTCAACAACCAAAATTGACAGTGAGAGGAGAGTGTGATAAATGAGAAGGTATGCTTACGCGCATGATGTCTTCCGTCTCGCTTCCACCTGTGACGTCAGCGTGTGACAAACGGGGTTTGTTTACTTGTTTAGTTACAGGTTATAGCCGAACATTTTCAGTTTATTTTCTAGAGTTTACTCGCTTACCGTAGTAAAGTTTGATAAAACATTAATTATTTGCGATTCTGGAGTTTAACACATATTTGAACAATGCTTTATTGTGCGGTTGTGGGTTGTTCCAACAATAATAATAAAGAAAGTAAAAACTATTCGTCACACTACTGTTACTTAGGATGGTTTGGACAATTTGGCAGGTTTTAATGCATTTAAGTTGAAAAATAAGGAGAAACTGGGTTATATCCTAGATTGCACAGATACTTCTCTCACTTGGGTCAACCATTTAACAGAAGGTGGACTACAAAAACATACAGATGAGTTCTTGGCAAAATGTAATGAGCTCGGCCATATATTTTCCAACTATAATGGAAACGCTTTGAAAATTGAAAAAACTATCTTGCGAATTTAAACAAATTATCAGAAAATTTAGATGTGACTGATGAAGCAAAGACGAGCTTGTTTTTTAGATGTAAAATGTATTTCAGAATACGAATTGATAGGGGAATTAGAGAGACCTCGAATATTAGAAAACTGAAATTCACTAAGATTGTAAAATAGTATAAAGTAATAAGTATACAGAGTCCTGCGACGGTACATTCGGCTTTCCTAGCGCCTTTCCTATTTGGAATAAAAAAAAAATGCTACATAAAATAAAAATGCGCTAAAAGATGGTTGGAGATTTACCGTTTACGGAACTTATTTTGATATTTCTTTTTCAGTTCATATAGAGTAAGGCTAGTTCTATGTGCTCTTATTCACCCCTTTTTCAGTTCTTATTGTCTGTCCAAAATATATTTCCTTATAGACTCATATTTATAGAATCAATACCTAACTACAACACAAGAGCGCAACAAATAATGTGCCATATACCCAGGCCACCAGAAACCATCACTACAAGTGCATCAAACTTTTTAATTCAAACATATTATTGAACAGATATATGGTATGAAAATATTTTGAAAAAAATTGAAAAAAAAACCTGTTATTCCTAGGAATCTTCATAGTATACGAGAATTCACCTGTACTAGTTAAATACAATGCCCAGAAAGATATTGTATTGTTGTATTGTGTTATGTTTTTATTTTATGTTTAACATATACGTATAGTGCGGCTGTGACATATATTTGAATTAATAAAAAATAAGAAAATTTGATAATGTATTTTTGTCATCCCATAATTTCAAAATTCTAACGTTACCAATCATCAGCAGAAAAAAGACAATATTCATTCGCCATAAACATAATGCCATTATGCTTGTTCATGATTTTTAAAAACCTCTAATGACAAAATCATGTTATTTATTTCTTGTCTACCTTTTATTAAGAGAATTATACAGTAAATACATATGCAAATTGGCTTGAAGAGCTAGTAACGCAACATCATAATCTATATATAAAAAATAAGAGGTAATCAAATGCTCCTGAATGGAGTATATAAAAATTCCACCCCCTACCCGAGAAATTTTTCCACAAAAAGATGGTTTCACTAGGCACTCCAATCAACCTCTTATATGAGATTTCAGAAAAATACGTCCAGACCGCTCTGGCTCTGTTCTTTTTCCACAATGTAAATTTTTTTTGAGTACAGATTCAAATTTTTGTATCTGAAATTCAGAACGCTCGGAACTACTGCAAACGGGTCAGGCGTCGATTAATATCAATTCTTCAGATACAGAGCAATATGTATCGTTTATATTATACTGCGCATGAGCTATTTTCATTTTTTATGAATTAAAAATATCAGATATAACAGGAAACGAAATAAAACTTTCAAAAATCAATGCTTTGGCGCCATGTGCTTGTACACTTTTGTCACACGGTGACGTCATGCGCAGACCGGTTCGAAATCTGTCCGCCAAGTGATCACATCTGTCAGTGTCGTAGTATCATGTGATAAATGTTATGTTGCAGTTCATGGGATACGTAACGGACTGCATAAGCAAGTTATTTGGATGTTGTGATGACCCACCAGATGAAGGTAACGCCCTCTTTGAAGATATATGGAATTATATGGATTGGGCGAGTGTATAGGAGAACCGCTGTTAGACCTGTCAGGCAATAGGAGGTGTCAAAATGTATTGTATTATTTATCAGCCAATATCTTTATACAAGGTCCGGGTGGTATTTATTTGTAGTAGTTTGTGCGAATAAGTAAATAATAACATACCACACACAAAAATTATTATTATCTTAGATACTTGTTGAGCGAATCCACGTTACTGTGAAGGCTTCGCCATTATGAGAATCTGCATAAAGCAGAAACAACGAAAACGACATAATTATTACAAGGAGGAAGGAGGCTATCAGAAAGGAAGCTAATTTTCACAGGGACCCCTCGATGTGTTTCATTTTCGAAAGACTGTATCGACGATAGAGTTTCTCGCAAATGCAAAATAACAACTCAGCAACAAAAATTTTACTAGACGATTTACATATGTGGCACCCATAATAGGCTGAAAAGTTGGCTTGAGAAAATACCTATAACTATTTATTATGCACAGAAAAAATACTGTTGCGTTTCCAATTAATTGTTAGTATTTGGATGTTTTTTCATCGCTTTAAATATATTTACAGTTGTTTCAAATCCATGTCATTGAAAGAATTCAATCCTTATATTCGAAGTAATCACAGGTACGCCAATAAATTCAAAATAATTTCATATTCGTTCTAACGATATGTATAATCCTTCTAATACCAGTATTGACATATAATGCAATCAAAACATCCTTTTGTTTTCCAAATTTACCCTATGTTTCATTTAAGCAAAGCATACAATTCAATGTACAAAAATTATTACTGCAACAGCAGTTCGTGATAATTCATCCGATAAAAATTAATTTTGTTTCAATGGCCCTTGTCGTTCGCTGAACTATAATCAGTATTCGGCGGGACTGATGTCCCGATTCAAGGAACGTAAAAAAAAAATAAAGAACAGGGGGATTATCTCGGTGTTACTATCGCCGCGAACCCGCCAAAATGGACGAGGTTGTTCCGTTGTGTTGTTTCGGTGTTAGCCGTGTTGTCATCTCGTGGTTTTCGTATTGCATCAGCAACTGTGTGATTTAAATGTGTCCAGTTATATATTAAATGGAGGACCTGCTGAGAAATTGGAACTTAGAAGAGCTAACACTCACATTTGAATGTAGGTATTTAGATTAGTCAGACAGTTATATTTCAGGTAATAATGCAACAACTGGTGCAGGCTTATGTCTAATTCTTATATCATGCTCCTTATAACTGCATACAAAATCACACAATTAAACATCCAAACGAGTCAATCAGCTATCCTTGCAATAAAATCTGTTGGTCCAAGGAAAAGAAAGTAGTTTAGAATCAATTACTAAAAACAGATTCGATTCAACGACAGGCTGCGATTGAATTATTCATTGGAATCCAATGACGTCTTGTAGTTGAATCGACAATATGATATAATTCATTACCAACTATACACTTCCCATTGGATAAAACATCGCTGTATTTGAGGAATGCTGAGTGTAACGTCCCATTGAATCCAAGCGTATAAGTCTTTGACAAAACGACAGATTTTTCTGTGTGCACGCACGCACCCACATGCCCTGTCTCATCCAATTCAATCCTTCTGAGAGCTGGTTGCTATGGGCAATATGTTGGTTGGTGGCTCAGTGATCTAATCCTTAGTGGCGTAGGGATTAGCGATCTGAATCATGTTCATGGGATATAGGATACGCTGTGTGTAGAAGTAGGTACGTAATACAGATTTTCCTAAAAAGCTATTATCTGCTAAATTGTTATTTTTATGTCATGTGATTTCAATCTATAAATCATTTCTTTGACATACCACAAAGAAGCTCGCACAACTTATCGTATGAAATTAATAAAAATGAAGATACATTTGAACCCCAAAGTACATAAGATTACAGACATAATGATGAATGAAAAGATAAGGAATGCATGTCGTAAAATTTAAGAGCATCCTGTTTCTCCCGTCTACGCAGAACGTGTTTTCACACTGCAACTGGAAGAACTTGTCGTGGAAAGACAGCGTCTGAGCATCCTGCTCCCCTACTTCCTTCATGAGCGTACACGAAAAATTCTGCTGGACTTTTGAGGAGAATGCTGAGAGTTCCTTATACCTTATACCGCACATGAACTTAGTTTCCATACTGGATCAGCTCGGTAATCCAAAGAGACTATCCTCTATTGTGTCGACGAGAATGCTTACATTCTTCGGACGTATTCACAGAAGAGATAATAAGGAGAAACTTGTAGTTCAGGGTCATGCCCCGAGTGGGCGGCGCCTTGGCCGTTCCCCTACACGCAGGGTGGATACGACGAAACAGTTGCTGGATATGAGTATCAAGAGCGTCACTGAACTGACAGTAAATCGCGAACGATGGCGAGCTACAGTTCTCAAAACCATTTGATAATATTCGTGTCTCTAACTTAATGCATTTTACGAGTTCAAAACATGTCTGTTAACACATTGTGACTGACGATGATTTAAAAAACAAAATTAGAATAAAATTAGACCTTTGTTGGAAGTATTAATTATCTACTGATATTTCGGAAATCGACAAGAATCATGAGATAAAGTTAAGAAAATAAATGCTAAGTGGCAGTCAGGGTTTCGTAGATATGACATTTATTGACATTTATTATTTATTATTATATTAAAAAGGTTCAAACAAAAAATGAGCGGAGTTTTTGAAAATACCATAGGATCTATCATACCATGCTTTTAAAATATTGTTTTTGCACTTCAACCCTTAAAATTCACCCTCAACTTATGTTGAAAAGAAGTTCAGGGTAAGCAAAGGGGGGCATGACCCCTGAGAAAATATCACCCTGTAGATTCTGCCAACCGTTTAACATGTGCAGTTATGTAACTTGTATTGCGTTTCTTATATTACAAATTTGAGCTAAATACCACAAAAAATGAGAGAGCTATCAAGAAAAACCTGAAAAAATATAAAAAATATTGAAACTTCAACACCCTGTAGATCGGTAACCAAGTTATCGCGGACCTATGATTATCTGAAATTTCAATTATAAAGATAACCAAACAATTTCCTGCTTTCGTTTGTACACGATATTTAGGAACATCCTGTATATAACGATTGGGTAGCAGATGACAGAACCAAGTAGGCATCACAGTAGCGGCAGTTAGGAGCGTTGGAGTGCGTTGGAGAGTGTTGGCCAACGCCGAGTCCCCTCGGCAGGTAGAAGCAGGCCGGCGCCGGTTCCACACGCAGTCAAGCACACCAGTGCATGGTACAGTGAAAACATACAAGAAAAAGAGTACAAAGATTGGCTAGTCGCATCTAGGCACGGTATAGTAAGCAGGCAATAAGGGTTCAAAATGTTGCCCATTATTGGAAAAACAATGAGGAACAGTTGCAAAAACACTGGAAATGATTCCCCTGAGGGGCTAGGGGGTACAATAGGGGGTGAAATAGTTTTTGGTTAAAAAGTTGCCTCTCTGGACAAATATTTTGACGTGTCTTGGCGTTTTTTTGTTTAATCAGCGGTTTGTGATAAATGCGTGGTGGGAAGTTGTCAAATGAGCTATTAGTACATACACATGTAGATTCACATCATATACATTAGAACCATTTAGTTGAAATTTGTCAGTCAAATGAATATGTGACTGATACTGAACATGTTCAACATGTGCGTGTCTTATTAAGGAAGCTATCCTTTCTGGTAGGGACTGTTTGAATCGCTTTGTAAACAAGTTTTTGGTATAAAAAGGTAGAAGTGTTGTATCATTTTGGCGCTAAATTGAGATATGGCCGCCGCATGACTGATTTGTTTGGTTTGGGAATTATTGTGGCACCTAGCCTATATCTAGTGTTGTGGTTGTGTATATATATTTTGGTCTCCTAATATCATTGGTCAGGTGCATTGTTATTTTGTTAAACATTAATATTAGAATAGCTTTTACTTCTGATACACACCGATAGGTGAGGGGAGTATTGTGATCGCGAAAATTATCGATTTTGAGATAATATGCTTTGTGGGCATTGGGAACAACATTGACATTGGACGCGCTACATAAGGAGGCTCCTGCACTTGGCAACGCACCAGGAACGATCTGGGTTCAGTGGGAATTTCCGTGTCGGACAGATTCTTTGGGCTGGCCCGCCAGGTATAATATAATTATAACATCATTAAATGCTCATTTTGTTACCTCATATATTTTATATTTTGTATAGAGTTGCCAGTCTTCTTCAGATGACGACTTTATTGCGTTAGAATCGGTGTTTACTAAATTGAAAAGGAGAAAAGTTGGTATACATACGCTTAATAGCGAAAGAACAAAATATGAAGAATATCATCATTTGTTCAGAAGTATAAAGAATGATAATCAAAGATTTTTCAATATACCATAATGACCCTGGATACGGTTAAATAATTATATTTTGGACAAAGTGGAATATCGCTTAACAAGAAAATGGTGCAATCTACACAAACAGCCTATTTTCCCAGAAGAAAAGCTTGTTATAACTTTGAGGTAAGCAGTTTTGTTATACTATTTTTTTGATATTACTAATTTTTATTATTTATGAAGTATACGTTATATAACAATTATAATTTATTTACTCGTGAGATACAAAATTACTGAAAAAGTAAATAAATAGGGAAATTGCCAGAGAAGGCATATGGCTGTACATGCAGGAAACTGTTCACAACGGATGCTATGGTCGAGGGTCAATGGTCCCCGTTGTGTCCAAAGCCCTACTCTGCCCCTTTTTGACACGTCTATGACAAATGCGCCAAGTCGATCGTTGCTCTGGCGCTGGCTACGTTTACGTAACTCACAACTGGAACGAGAGAAGTGAACATTCTATAGCGTAATCGCAAATAAAATCGTCTCATTTCGCTCTGCGGGCTTGAACTTGACCCTCGCCTTGAGCGATGACGCACAATGGAGGAATTACTTTCTCTACGGTCGTGCCATAGAGAAAGGTCATTTTTATTTGTGATTAGCGTCCAATCGTTATGTCGTAAAAAGAAGCTTTTGACAACAAAAGGTCAGAAAGAAATGAAATTTGGTGGGACGGTAGACATTGACTGAGTTAAAGTTAGGGGTTTTTCACTAAAATCAGAATTTAAGGGGCCTGGATACACACATTTATACATACGTATTTGCCATGTAAAACACGGACTCAAAATGTTTCGCATATAGCTAAATTCAGATGCACACGACATCCGACGACACGACGGTACGAAACTGTTCCTATTGGTTGAAATATGTTGGTTTAACATCATTTTGAATATTTCAACCAATAGGAACAGTTTCGTGCCGTCGTATTGTCGGATGTCATATGCATCTGAATTAAGCTTAACTCACTCTATTTTCAAACTACATATATAATATTTCAGAAGGCGATAGCTAAGACCTTAATGAATGACAACTATTTTCGATTTTCTCAAAAAAGTTTTTGAATGTAAAAAAACTCTCAATGCAAAATAATACATTCTATAAATGCCTGTAATTTAGCAACCAAACACGACATCAAAAAAAGGCTAAGTAGTTGCACAAGCGCAAGCTTTCTTCTTCAATTTGCTCTTTCATTACTGTAAGTTTAAAGATAACGTCAGGGTCTTGGAAATGCTAAATTAATTTTTTGGTGACTTTAGGACCTTACCTTTGGACCTTTTGACCTTACCTTTTGATTTTTGGACTTATCTCCCCTCATCTTAGACACACACACTGGAGAAAGGGAACAGGTGGCCACGCCTCCTCGCTAACACGGGATCGTACGTCTTTTCTTGGATTCTCAAATTCGCGCGCTATACCCTAGACCCTTAAGGGCGGATTAAGCTTTTAGAGCTGAAATGCAGTATTATTACCTGTGTTTTACCACATTTACAACAAGTTTGTTGTACCAATGGATAACTGGAAATTTAAAGGTTATTCACATTGTCTGCTAGTATGACAGTGTCATCTGCATATCGGAGATTGTGGATTGGAAATCTGTTTATTTTAATGCCGATAGGGCTATGTAAGGTTGCCTCATCACTGAAATAATTTAGAAATATTCCGTTACAATAGAAGCACTGCGACAGAGGAGTTTTACCAAGGCCGTCTAGAAATCCTAAAATCCGTATAAATAAAGTTCCACTCTCACAATGCGACTCGCATTGCGATCAAAACTCGCTTAAACAGATAAGGATTGACTAATTGGATTGGAGATCGTTTTGTATTATCCCATTCAGATTTTCCTCCCCATACGTGTACATAATCTTCAAAGTGCGTAATTACTTTCCAGGTTGTCTATATTATACCCCTCTGGAGAAACAATAGGTCGTTAACTTTTATCTTCGTTAGCAAGATGAAACGACACGCTAAGCTGCCTTTTATTTCATTTCGCTGACGGGAGAACGCCTTTCCTTTCAGATGCTCCTCTAGATTATTTTCGTGGCATTCTTTACCGAAGGAGGAAACAATGTACCGGATGGCACAGAAGCAAGAAGAGCTCAGTCCGGTTCCACACATGGGAGTCAATGTTGGTAAAGGCACGGACAGCGCTAATAGGGAGTTATTGAAGACGCGATGCAACAAGGCACTAATAATTCCTGGCTGTATTTGACATCTAAGCATGCGCACTGTCCAGGTCCAAATGTGAGAAATGATAACGTTCTCCAGAGAGCCGGCTTAGCAGATCGAGAACTTTTTGAGGTTATAAGGAAGAGTAAAATAGCTTACCTAGACCACAAAATGCGTGGGGAACGCTACCACCTCCTGCGTCTCATTTTACTTCCCACACCGATAGGTGAGGGGAGTATTGTGATCGCGAAAATTTTCGATTTTGAGATAATACGCTTTTTGGGCGTTTTATGATGTGTACATAACGAAAATCCACGTCATTCATTTCCGTCGGTCTTTCTGTCTGTCTGTCTGTCTGTCGGTCTGTCGGTCTGTCTGTCGCGTTTTTCTACCCTCGTAATCTCAGTAACCGCTGCATGGATTGTGATGAAATTTGGGCAGCGGTATGCTGTGGGGTCGTAGTAGGTAATGTTCCTATAATTTTGAAAGTCGGTGCATAGGCGGCGGAGTAATTAGCAAAAAACAAAAAAAATTAAATATTGCTGAAACTTCGTTTTTAGGCGTTTTAGGGGTTCCTGATCATTTTCTACTTTTTTTTGGGTGGGGGTGGAATTGGGGTGGTTGGGGGGTGGGGGGTTGTAAAACTGAAAAATTTGTTGTATTCATAATAGACTACCCACTGACCTGTGAAGGAAGACCTAGCGACATAAATAACTTTTTTAGGTCTATCCGAACATTACCTTATGCCTATTACAGAAACTAAAGGAATTTTTTCCGATGTAGGTATACATACGAGTGTTGCTTTAGATCGTTCTATATTATGTAACGACGAAACTGTTCAATTGATTTTAATGAAATTTTGACACAGTATTACTACCGTGGCGAGGATGGAAAATGCATATGGTTTTTATAAATCGTGCCAGTGGCGGCGCAGAAACAATAAAAAAACTAAAAATATAAAAACAGCTCAAACTTCGTTTTTAAGTGTTTTAGAGGTTCCTGATCGTTTACTGAGTTTTTTTGAGTGGGGATGAAATTCGGGTGGTTGGGGGGTGGGGGGTTGAAAAACTGAAAAGTTTGCTGTATTAATAATAGGCTGTCCGCTGACCTGTGAAGGAAGACCTAGCGACATAAATCACCTTTTTAGGTTCACCTGAACCTATTTGCCTTGCCTATTACAGAAAGCAAAGGACTTAGAATTTTTTCTGACGTAAACATACGAGAGTATTCCGTTCGATCGTTGTAACGAGGAAACTGTTGAATTGGTTTTAATGAAATTTTGAAACAGCATTACTACTATGGGGAAGATGGAAAACGCGTATGGTTTTGATAAATCGTGCCAGTGACGGCGCAGAAATAGTAAAAAAACTAAAAATATAAAAACAGCTCAAACTTCGTTTTTAAGCGTTTTAGAGGTTCCTGATCATTTTCTGCGTCTTTTTGGGTGGGGGTGAAATTGGAGTGGTTGGGGGGTTGGGGGTTGAAAAATTAAAAAATTTCTTGTACTCATAATAGGCTGTCCGCTAACCTATGAAGGAAGATCTAGCGACACAAATCACCTTTTTAGATCCAGTCGAACATTGCCTAGCCTATATCACGGAAACTAAGGGACTTTTCTGTATACTATACGAGAATTTATTGGTTTAAATAGTTTCGTATTTTGCAACGTGGACACTATTAAATTGATTGTAATGAAATTTTGACACAGTATATTGTTACCGTGGTGAGAATGGAAAACGCGTATGTTTGTTAAAAATCTTGTCAATGGCAGCGTAGCAATAATCAAAGAACGCGACAAGTATGAAAAGCAACTCAAATTCGGTTTTTAGATGTTTTAGGGGTTCCTGATCATTTCCTACCAATTTTTTGGGTTGGGATGCAAGTGAAGTGGTTGGGGGGTGGGGGGTTGTAAAACTGAGAAGTTTGTAGTATCGATAATAGGCTGTCCATTGACCTGTGAAGGAAAGACCTGGCGGCATAAGATAATTTTAGGGGGGGGGGGGCTGGCGATTATTTGGTTGCAAGGGATCTTAGACTAAAGCTTCATGCTATGGGAAAATAATAAACTGGTATCAGCGTAATGTGTGGGAAGTACAGAGTCAATCAACTTGACTTCATTTTTTCAAGGTAAGATCGAAGGTAAGAAAAGAGAAATTGTAAGAGAATTGAAAGTATACTACTGACCCTAAATCTCCTTTTAGAAAGAATCAAAAATTCCCCGATACCCTTAAAGCTTCCCAAGAAAAAAAACCAAACTGAACACGAAGAAACGTACCAAGACACCGCATCGAACTGGACTAGATGAGATGGAAACCAGACCGGTACGCTTTGGCTTTTAGAGCATGAAATGATGGAACACAATCTGCGTTTTTGCTTTTATCCGGACGGAAAGCGAAAACAAGTTTGCTCCTTTATTTATACAGAAGAGAATGACTGAGGGAAGGCTTCATGTCACCATCATACAGAGTGAGTCTAAACTATGGAACGCCTCAATCATCTCGGAAACGGTCCGCACGATTTTCATGAATTTTTTAAATCCTTGAAAAATGCTGATAACTTTTTATGTAATATATTCTACACCTAAACGTCATAATTTCAGAGTTACAACTAAATTTACATTGCTTCCGCCCAAGCTAAAATAAGACATTAATTGCAAAAAATGTAGTCAAGTTGATTGACTCAGTACTTCCCACACATTCCGATGATACCAGTTTTATTATTTTTCCACAGCATGAAACTATAGTCTAGTTGCCCCTGCATTCAAATCATCGCTCGCCCGACCGCAAAAAATGTGTTTTATTCTACTAGGTGCTTCTTTTCACAGGTCAATGGGCAATATATCATGAATAGAACAAATTTTTGAGTTTTACAAACCCTCACCACCGAACCACCCGAATTTCACCCCCAACCAAAAAAATTTTTGAAATGATCAGAAACCCCTAAAACGTCTAAAACGAAGTTTGAGGTGTATTTTAATATTTTTAGTTTTTTATTATTGCCGCGCCGCCACTGAAATGATTTCTAAAAACCATACGCGCTTTCCATACTCGTCACGGTAATAAATCTGTGTCAAAATGACATTAAAGTCAATTCAGAAGTTTCCACGTAACACAATACAAAACGATCCAAAGTAATACTCGTATGTATTTTGTATGCATCAGAAAGTTCAAATCCCTTGGTTCCTGTAATACACAAGGCAATGTTCGGATGGACCTAAAAAAGTGTATTATACCGCTAGGGATTTCTCTCTCAGGTCAGTAGACAGCCTATTATGAGTACAACAAATTTTTCAGCTTTACAACTCCCCACCCCCCAACCACCCCAATTTCACCCCCACCCAAAAAAAGTAGAAAATGATCAGGAACCCCTAAAACACCTAAAAACGAAGTTTGAGGCATAACAAAATTTTTCGTTTTTTGCTAATTACTCCGCTGCCCATGCACCGATTTCCAAAACTGTAGCAACATTACCTACTACAACCCTACACCATATCACTACCCAAATTTCATCAAAATCTATGCAGCGGTTACTGAGATTAGGAGGCTAGAAAAACGCCAACAGACAGACCGACGGAAATGAGTGACGTGGATTTTCGTTATGTAGTCATCATAAAACGCCCAAAAAGCATATTATCTCAAAATCGAATATTTTCGCGATCACAATACTCCCCTAACCTATTGGTGTGGAAAGTAAAAACATGAGGGCGGTTACAGCAGATGCTCAAAATGTTTTCCGTTTACTCTAATCAACAAGCCATGTGATTCTTGGAACATCGCAATACATTTTGCAACATTTTTGAATTTTCAAAAGGAAAAATGGCCATCTTATTTAGTTATTTTAAGTTGGGCAGATGCAATGTGAGTTTAGTTGTAACTCCGAAACTATGAGGTTTAGGGATAGAAGAAAAAATAATTATTATTTTTCAAGGATTTAAAAAATATAAAAATATACAGGGTGATCCATTTCAAATAACAAAGTTTATTATATTTCCGGAAAAACAGTAGATCTGATAATATTGTATCACAGGATTGGCCGTATTGCAAAATCTCCCTATCCCAAAATTCATGAAAATCATGAAAACCGTTTCTGAAATAATTGGGGCGTTCCATATTTTAGACTGTATAAAGGACCTTACACCATTACTTCTTTCAAAAAATGGAGTCAAGTTGATTGACTCAGTACTTCCCACACATAATGATGATACCATTTTATTATTTCCCATTGCATGAAGGTATAATCTGAAATCCCTTTGCAACTAAATCATCGCCCATCCGCCCGCAAAAACAACATCCAACACAAAAACCCTCGTAAATAGTTTCTTGCGTCTCCCTCCTTAGGAACTAGGCACCACAGTTTTTTTCTGCATGCATTGAACTGGACGATGCGAAACGATCAAAAGCCTCCAACCCGTCTAAAAACGAAGCTTGAGCTGATTTTATATTTTTGGTTTTTTAATTATTGCTGCGCCGCCACTGATACGGTTTCTCTAAAACAGAGTTGTTTTCCATTTTCGCTGCGGTAATAAATTCGGGATCAAAATTTCATTAAAATCAATTCAATAATTTTCGCTTTACGCAATATATATAGAACGAAATAAAGCAAAACTCGTATGTACAGATCACAAAATTGGTTTCTGTAATGGGCAAGCCAATGTTCGGATGGACCTAAAAAAGTGTAATATGCCGCTAGGTATTTCTTCTACAGGTCAATAGACGGACTATTATGAATACAACAAATTTTTCAGTTTTACTACCCCCCACCCCATAACCGCCCCGATTTCACCCCACCCAAAAAAAAAATTGAAAATGATCAGGAACCCGTAAACGGCCTAAAAACAAAGTTGAGCTGTTTTCATATTTTTAGTTTTTTATTATTGCTGCGGCGCCACTGACACTATTTTTCCAAAACATACGCGATTTCCATCCTCGCTGCGGTAGTAATGCTGTGTCAAGATTTCATTAAAATCAATTCAATAGTTTTCGGGTTACGCGATATCGAACGATCTAAAACAATACTCGTATGTATACATCAGAAATTCTAAGTCCCGTTGTTTCTATAATAAGCATGCAACGTTCGGATGGACCTAAAAAAGTGCATCATGCCGCTAGGTTTTTCATTCACATATCAATGGACAGCCCATTATGAATACAACAAATTTTTCAGTATTACAATCCCCCACCCCCCAACCACCCCAAATTTACCCCCACCCAAGAAAAAGTAGAAAATGATCAGGAACCCCTAAAACGCCTAAAAACGAAGTTTGAGCCATATTTGAAATTTTTCGTTCTTTGCTAAGTACTCCGCCACCCGTATAACGATTTTCAAAATTATAGGAACATTAGCTACTACGACCCCACAGCATAACGCTGCCCAAATTACATCACAATCCATGCAGCGGTTACTGAGATTACGAGGGTAGAAAAAAGCGACAGACAGACAGACAGACAGACAGACCGACAGACAGACAGACGGAAATGAGTGACATGGATTTCCGTAATCATAAAACGCCCAAAAAGCGTATTATCTCAAAATCGAAAATTTTCGCGATCACAATACTTTCCTCACCTATCGGTGTGGGAAGTAAAATTCAACATTCTCACCACATCTCTTTTTTTATACCTGACATTTTTTAACTAACAGCAAAACAAAATTTAAGTCAGTATACAGAGTTCTGAGTAATGAAATTTAATGATAATCTATGATCGAGATTATGCAAATTACGAGGAGATTACGTAATATTAATAAAGGGCTACTTTGTATTTGCGGAAGTCGACCTTAATTTTGCGCTAACGACATCATTATCATAGTCACAATGTCCTAACAGACATGTTTGTGAACTCGCAAAATGCATTAAATCGGAGTTAGAGTATTGCCGACATGAATATTATCAATAGTTTTGAGAACTGTAGCACGCCATCGTTAGTGATTTACTATCAGTTCAATGGCGCTCTTGATGCTCATATTCAGCAACTGTTTCGTTGTATTCACTCAGCATGTAGGGAACGGCCACGGCGCCGCCTACTCGGGGCATGACCGACAAGTTTCTCCATATTATCGCTTCTGTAAATATGTCCGAAGAATGTAAGAATTCTCGTCGACGCAATGGAGGATAGAGTACAAAAATATGGAGAACACAAGAGACTGAACCAGCGACATTCTGGTAGTTTTAGGCCCGATTTTATCAACACATGCATTCTAACAAGGGCTTTGACCAATCAGAGCAGCCCATTCAAGAAATGTCATCTGTCAAAGTACTCTGAAAATTATTGATTTCTCTTGAAGTTTCCCTCAAAAAGGTGAAAAAAGACATGCTTTATATATAATCGACCATTATGAACCCTCTAGTGTCTTCTCAACTCTGATTTTCCATCCTGAATGGGTGAAAACTTGCATTTTCTTGACGAACGAACAGTCTAACGATTAATTGATCTAGACCAATCAGATTCCACCATCTAATCACTGGATTGTTGATGTATTAAAAAATGATAATGAAGAGAAGCTGCATTATTTTGACGAATAAAATGTTACTCACTATAACAATTATTATGAATACCTGCAATATACCTTTGTATTATAGTAAAAATGGCTAAAGAACATTTTGTTGCATTTTCCAAAGCTAAACACACTATTTTAACTGTTGGCCAATCACACCTCACACAAGTAGTAGATAAAATTTTAATCAGTGCACTTTTATATGAATATGCTGATGTGAAGAAAATCTAATATTATTACCTACTGCCTAATTCTGATAAAACTAGAATGTTACTATCTACAATAATTATAAATACCTGCGAGATACCTTTGTATCATAGTAAAAAAGGATATATGGAGGTACTTCACTATTCACCAACTTCCAACTTCATGTTTTTCCTATTATACCACCTTGCCAGGTTCTCTTTTTAATAACATTTAACATTAGTCCTACCAAATATTTTGAGAGGGTGTTGACCTGTTGATATTCCAAGGTAAACATTTGCATTTTGCCCTACTGGAAACGCAGGTACATAATATAGCTGTTTTCAATTGGAAAAGACAACAATTTCACTATTTTGTAAAATACCAGAGCAGATAGGATAGCCTTGAGATTTGAAATCATATGTTTTTTGTTTCTGTCTGTTAGTGAGGTTAGTGTCTACTGTCTAGGCTAGGGAGATGTGACAATAGAACTCTTCGTAACCGCTACCAGTGGCGTGTGGCGCCAATGCTGCCACCGACGACAAATTAATAGATGGCCGTGACCGAAATTCTGTATAATAATCAGTCAGTCACTATATTGAAGTTCTGCAGCCTGCTGAAGTTTGTGATTAATAAAACTAGCTGCAAAACCAGAAGTATTCGCCTTCTAAATAATAATGAGGTGGTAAATATATTGTAACATACTGTATATTATGGTATTCGTGTATTTGTATTAGTTGTCATTGATTGTCATACATGATGTAAAGTCAAAGTACTAGGTTAGATCTTTTGAAGTGTAAACGTCATCGAATCGTCTAGAGTTTTCGAGAATGACGGATGGATTCTAGAAATGTCATCGAATGCTCTAGATGGTTCGATGAAGTATATATAAGGTGCTACGGGTAGCGTAGTCAGTCAGTTGAGTTGAGATCTAGTTGAGATAAGGTTAAGAGATATTGTATTAAGTTCTGAAGTAAAACGGTGAAAGTTACGTCGAGTTTGATTCCCTGGGTGAAGAAAAAGAGGCCGTCGTGACAATTGGTGCCAGAAGTGTGGGATTATTCATCGAATCAAGCCAGGAAAAGGAAAGAAGAAGTGAGTACAGTGTCCATTAATGCCAGTAACCAGAGCTATGGCATCCGAAATGAATGCATTGATGGCTATGCTACAAGAAATGGGAAACAGATTAGAACAGAGTGCAGCGGAAACGAGAGCTAGCTTAGAACGAAGTGCAGCCGAAACGAGAACAGATATGCAAGCAACAGTCGTGAACCTAGAAGAAAAGCTAAAGCAACACCAGGACGAGGCAGTCGCAGATTTGAAGAGTGGACAGGAACTTGTGATGACTAGGCTGGAGGAGCAGAAGCAAGCGGTAAGCCAGGCACTAGAAACTCAAGACCAACGCATTAGTGCAATAGAGACACAGTTCGCGACATCACAAAAGCAGGTGGAAGAGCTAGTGACATCACAGAAGCACGTGGAGGAACAGCTACAGCAGATGAAAGATCAGGTCAAAGAAATGGTCAGAGAGGAGCTGCGAGAGTTTAGTGCAGGTGAGCGTAATTTAACAGCTGAACCACCCGTTTTTCCTGATAGACACAGTGGCGTAGTAGCAAAGCCCTATCCATATAATGGCAAAACATCATGGGACATTTATTATATGCAATTTGAAAACATCGCACGTATGAATAACTGGTCAAATGAAGAAAAAGCTTGTGTGCTGACATCCATGCTTAGAGACTCTGCCGCAGCTATCTTGGAAAATCTCTGCTCATCAGATCTACGTGACTATGATAAGATAACATCTGCACTAAGGTTACGCTTTGGAGATGCGCACTTAACAGAGCTGCTACATGGTCAACTGCACAACCGGACACAGCAAGCCAAGGAGGATCTGACCACGTTTGCATATGAAGTCCAAAGCTTAGCGAAACGGGCATTCGTCAACAGCCCCGTCGAAACACAGGAATACGTTGCTGCTCGTCAGTTTGTCGAAGGCATTGCAGAGGCGGAAGTTCAACGAATGGTAAAACTATCCAGTCCCATAAATTTACAAGATGCTGTGATCAAGGCTTTGCAAATTGAAGCTGACATCAAAGCCATGCGAATGACAAGGAGGGTGCGCGCTGTCGAGCAAGATACAGAAGCAGAAGTCAGGGCCACACCGTTTATTTCAGGAAGAAGAGGTGCTAGCTTCCAAAGAAACCCGGTTCGCACAAGCCTAGAAGGAGCTGAAAAGTTTACATGCTGGAGATGTGGACAGAAGGGGCATCTTAGTATAGGCTGCCGCACCCAGGCTGATAAGATACAAGCGGATGTAGAAAAAGCAGATGAATATGCGAACAAAATGAAATCTGTGCAAGACACGATAAACTCAATGAAGGAGCAGTTTGACAGAGACATAAAGAATTTAGTAAAGAAGAATGAAGAAAGTATTGCCAAGCTTCAACAACAACACGGAGTAGCCATGAGGGAACTTAGAGCAGACAGGGATAGGATGAAGCAGTTGCTTGCCTCTCAGGAAAGGAGAAGTATGCATATTAAAAGCAAGTTTGAAACGAATAGAAAGAATCTGCTGAAGAAGGACGAACAACACGAAATAGCCTTGAGGAAGCTCAATAAAGAAGTTTCTGCTTTGAAGGGCGAAATCAAGAGATTGAAAGCTTTGAATCAGTTGAAGAAAGCAGAGAGGGAATGCGACCAAGTTAAAGATGAAAATGCAATGCTCAAACAGAAGATAAATCAGATGGAGGCTGAGTATGCATTCTGTAAAAAGAACTTGAACAACACGATTGATAAAGCCAAAAGGGTCGGTATCAAGAACAATGAGTTGAGAGAAAGGTTGGCGCAGCTTGAAGCAGAAAACAAGAAGCTTAGAACAGATTTGAGCGCCGAGGTCGATGATGCGAAAAAGCGAAAGGAAGATTTGTCTAAAGCAAGAGAAGTTGATAGTAAGACTAAACAGCGACTGGTGATTTTGAAAAACGAGAATTCTCGACTGAAAGAGGAGCTGGAAAACGCATTGGCTGAAGCAGAGTACGGTAGCTCCAGTATGAAGCATATGGAGAATAGAAACAGTAACGGGAAGCAGAAGATTACTCAGCTGGAAGTTGAGATCGATAAGAAGAAGAGAGAACTGAATAAGGTCACTGAAGATACAAAGAAGGGTGTGTCCGCAGTATTAGCGAAGCCATTTTACGATGCAGAGTTAGAAAAGAGATTGGCGCAACTGAAGAAAGAAAACCCGAAGATAGGAGCAGCGCTTGGCGCTGCACTCAAGGACTCATCATGGGATTTTGAACAGACCACGCAACTCAGAAGCGAGAATGTTAAGCAAAAGAACAGGATTGCGCAGGAGGAAGACGAACTCAGCAGGTTCAGAGAGGAAGTGGAGAATAGCCTGAGTAATGGGAAGAAGGAAGTGTCGAGAGGTGACAGTCGTCAAGGCAAAAAGGTGCAACTGAAGAGAATGATAACAGAGCTAGGAAAAGAGAATTCTGCTGGAGCTGAAAATGAGAATCGCAAGTTGGGCAAAGAATATCACAGTTACGAGGTGATCTGGTATGGTCTTGCAACACACGACGCAAGGAAGGGTAGATGTCCGAAGCTACATCGCCATGGGGAGGGACCCTACGTGGTGATGAAGCGCCTCAACGACGTAGTCTACAGGTTATGTACGGAAAGTGGAAAACCGAAGGTCGACTATGCTGATGTCTGTGGTGATACAAGAATCGAAGTTGTTCGTCGAGGACGCCGAACGCTAAGGGGGGAAGAATGTAACATACTGTATATTATGGTATTCGTGTATTTGTATTAGTTGTCATTGATTGTCATACATGATGTAAAGTCAAAGTGCTAGGTTAGATCTTTTGAAGTGTAAACGTCATCGAATCGTCTAGAGTTTTCGAGAATGACGGATGGATTCTAGAAATGTCATCGAATGCTCTAGATGGTTCGATGAAGTATATATAAGGTGCTACGGGTAGCGTAGTCAGTCAGTTGAGTTGAGATCTAGTTGAGATAAGGTTAAGAGATATTGTATTAAGTTCTGAAGTAAAACGGTGAAAGTTACGTCGAGTTTGATTCCCTGGGTGAAGAAAAAGAAGCCGTCGTGACAATATGTATATGATTTTATTATACAAAAAGCGTGAGGTGTTCAGCATTAATTGTTAAAGACATTCATCATTTCGTGGGTGGTTATTAGTCGGTATTTGTTATACCTACACAACATAACATTGCCAATTGGTATATCATATCAATTCGATATGGTTACTACTGAATCGCATTATTCGATATTTCTGGAGTATTTATTCGTTGGAGAACCCAATAAAAATGAATCATTCAGCTTCTTCTTGCAATCTGTGATTAGTATAATATTTATTAGTACAACGGGAACTAGCGAATAAAAACTATCGAAGGCTTCGATAGTTACTATTCATTCGAATTATTCGATTTTCCTGCAGTATTTATTCGTTTTAGACAATCGAAAAAAAATTAATAACAATTCAGTTTCTTTTGCAAATTGGCTTTGAAATCTACACAATAGAGAATGAAGTTAGGCATATGCTATCGATTTGTGTGCCCCCGATTACATACACAATGTTGGATATTAGTTGATTAACACCTTTGATTAGGACTCTATACTTATATTTATGCATTTATAACTATGACAGCATATCCAAATTTACATTATTTCAATATACCTATTTGATGCTTGGAAGGATCAGAGTAAGCTTTGGTCGAATAATAAAATAATTCTGTTATCTGCGTATGTGTCGTATTCCATCTATGCATGGCCGACTTTACTCACTAGGCCGGAGCATGAAATATGGCAACACTGAATCAGCAGGCCGAGTTCAAAGAGCAGAAAATAAGGTTGGAAGGTGATTTTTAATGTGTTTCTAATTATTTACCTGCACAAACGAAACTATAAAGATAAAAAGATGCCTGCAAAGTGTGTAGTACCAGGTTGCACTAGCAATTAGTGCTTCCAATGGAGGACATAAACAGAAGTGGGTGAAAGGTATTCCTCATAAGGACTGGTTATATTTATAAGAATAAAGACAATAATTACAAACATTTTAAAGGATAAGACCTATTTTAAACCACAATGTGGTACCTACAATGTTTTCTGGACCTCCCAAATATCACAGAAAAAGACAGTTAATAGAACTCATCTGGGCAAGCCAACGAGGGCATGCATCTGGGCATACCTACGAAAAGATTTTATAGTGAGAGGGAATCAACACCAGCAAGAATGGCTTCACAGGGACCTAATAGTGAATTTTTCTAGCTCAAGTGACAATTTACAAAGTAAATTGAGTGTTCATTTAAGTGGAAGTGGCAGCAGGAAACAGGAAGCTTTATTTTTATTTTGTAGTGTCTGACTATGATGAACCAGACATCAGATGTAAGTGGTATTAGTAGTAGTAGTTCTAAAAAGCATTTTTTTCTTAATTTATTAACCCAGATGAACTCTAATCATATAAAATGTAATAATTATTCTGAAACTATAGGCCCACTATTTGACAGCTAAGCCACGTTGCCACATCTAAGGCTCCGGCCTAGTGTAGAGTCGGCTATGATCTATGCGAAAAGCGCTGCACTTTATATATACTTCAAGTTGAACTGATATTGATGTTTTTTCAAAAATAAAAGTTTTCAAAATCCTTAATTACCCTCTCAAATACGCTATTCGATACTTTTGAATAGTTGTTCAATAACGTCTGGCAATCGGGTATTCGTCGATTCAGTCACGCCCACAGCGCAGGTTGGTTGATTTAGCTGGTAGTCTAGTTAATATTTTTATTCGAATTAATTCAATCGGTAGTTGCAACCATTCATTCAGTGGTTACTCGATTCCCTAGTTCATATCAAAGTGCCCATCACTAAATTCTCTGTTGGATTGACGATTGACATTCCGTTCACAGCGTTACCAGATCTCCTCTGTTTGAGGGGGATTTGCTATATCAAGCCCCGAGCATTTTACACTGAAATTTGCTGTTGCAACTAGCTATTACATAATGTTTCTATTATACGATCTTACACATTACACCCACAATACCCTTGGAGGAAAAATACTTTAGGATTACCTCAAAAAAAGTGTTCTGTAGACAAATGTCCCGTGTTTCGAATTTTGCCTGTTTTTCATTATACCTAATTCAGTCTTTTGCAAACTTTGAATATTCTGTCAAATGAATTTGCTGAAAAAGAGCCATTGCAGTTTTGCGCTGTTTCTTTGCTTCACATCAACCTCTTTTAGTTAGAACTCGAAAGAAGAATTAGATTAGGTACGCCTTTTGATTCCACAGAATTGTTGAAGCTACATAGGAGATTCGAAAATGTACAAAAAAAATTTCAGAGCTAACAGAATCAGAAACCCAATAAAATTTTTAAAATAAATAAAAGTTTTTTACCACAGTTGATTTTTATTCGTATATACCATCAAGCTCACCTGTTTGATTGGTCCTATTTTCTGTGTTTATTTTTTGCGTTATATTTTGTCTGCTTTAGGAAAAAACACATTCAAGAAAAACTACTGTTGAGATTGACAAAGCTCCATCTGCCTTATCCTACTAGAGTAAAAAGTAAAATTTACATCTGGCAACGCAGGGCCCACGCATCCCAACGTCCGCCTCCCAACGATTTTGACTTGACAAGAAAACAGATGTGAAAATACAAAACATACAATAATAGTAATTGTGAAGATTGTGAATTTACCAACGTATAAGAAGTTTCTTTACGCTTTGTTATTAGTTTTTCTAGAAACAAGTCTGGATAAAGCCAAAAACCGTTCCTTGTTTTGACGGGAACAGAGTTACAAAGAATACACAGGGTATTGAATTATTTAAAAACTATTATACCATAGATGGAGGAAGGAATCATTTGATATAAATTGGAAATATAGGATAAAGAACATCAGCTGCACCTACATCTCTGTGAATATTTATGTATGAAGATCTATAACAAACATGCATCCAGTAGACATAAAAGTATGTATGTGTTTATAATCAATTATTTCTCACTGAGGATGACATGAGGTGATATTATTATTAATTAAGGTGGCTGTGATTGATAGTACTTTTATCATTGTGTCACAAACTATCGTGCAGTTCGCAATTAGTAATTATACAATAATTATAAGGTAAACATGGAAAATCTGGCATTAATTTGCAAATCAATCGCTTTGCTCTGATTTTGTGCTATGATTTTGATACATGAATTTCGAAAATATTTTTGACAAAAGTGTCATCCAGCTTTGACATTTTGTTTCCAATATTGATAAAATACTATTGGATGAGACTTATTAACTACAGACCTCAATACTCAATAGAAAGAGTTCGTTAAAAATCAACCAATAGAATCTGTTCGTTGGAGTGGAGCATAATGATAAAATTGGGCCTTAGTGATGTGATGGTCACGTCACGTAGACATCAAAAAACGCCCAGATGATCAAAAAAGAATTGGCTTGCTTCTTTCTACAAAACCGCGATGCATTGAAAGATCAACAAACCCTGATCACGTAGCTGTAACTAATCGTCATCGGTCGCCACACCTTCTCCGTGTAGAGGATCGTGGATGGAATGAACACTGGTATGGCGTCGAATGGCAAGCAATCCATGACACACACAACCCCACTTTTCACTACATCAGTGCTTCGAAATATTAAAAGACTAGGGTATAGCGCGCGAAATTGAGAATTCAAAAAAAGACGTATTCCCGTGTTCGCGAGGAGGCGTGGCCGCCTGTTCCCTTTCTCCATCAGTGTGTGTGTCTAAGATGAGGGGAGATAAGTCCAAAAATCCAAAGGTAAGGTCAAAAGGTCCAAAGGTCACCATAAAAATGAATTTCGCATTTCCAAGCTCCTGAAGTTACCTTTAAACTTACAGTAATGACTCAAAGAGCTAATTGAAGAAGAAAGCTTGCGCTTGTGCAAGCAGGTTCTGCCTGCGCGGTCTGCACAGTTATAAAAAAACAAAAAAAAGACTAGGTATTTCTTGATACACATACACAAGCCCAGATTTAGTTCTTTTGATTCTGTACCTTTGAATATTTTTCTACACTAAAGATACGCGATTAGATAATGGTTTTAGTAATCTTAATCAATTAATACCAGACTTCTGAATCGTTGCATTACGGTACCAACTTCGCAGACAGACGAAGTTCAAATATTTAAAACGTCGACCTAGATTTCCGGAGACAGAGATCGATCATCTCCGCTACCGTTTTTCATAGCTTTTCTCATACTGAAGTTGCTTGTTTAAATAGCTTGCCAATAATCAAGGCATAAAAGGTAGTCTGACCACTGTAGACGTCCGGGAATAAACCCACCATTTTTTAAGCGTAATTTGAAAGTTGTGGTAGATTACTGAGTCCCATATTTCTACTACTACCACAGCATAGTAAACAACCAGCATAATATCTCTGAGGATTTCCCATATAAAAATGGTTCCCACAGAATTTGACCTTGGGATGATTTTACGGCTGTGAAGTCTGGGTAGAGATGCGAAAATGAAAATATCGATACCGGTATCAATTCGATTTTTTTAACTAAGTAGGCGCGTTTTTTCGTACAGAGAATTTTGTGCAATTGATTACACCCCTCAATAAATAATACATTGTATAATTAGTTTCATACCGGTACCGCTACAAAAGTAGCGATACCAGCTTGGAATCGCTCAAAAAGTATCTAAGGCTAAATACTCGATATTTTAGTGCAGAAGTAGAAGTATCGAACTATCGTTAGCATCCCTACAAAAAATCATCCAAAAGAGGGGGATGAGCGTGTAATTACTACAAACCTGAGATATTGGGTGTGTTCAACGGGACCTAGCGCAAAAGCGCTAGCGTGGAAGCGCTTGCAGGCGCTAGGAGTGACCGTTGAACGACTTTCCTTTTGACGTGATAAAACTGTCATATCCATTTCCATATTTTCATATTTGTTATTTGTATTGTCAAAAACACTAGGCTATAAAATCACAAAACCTGATATTAAATTGACACTAAACAAAGGTAACTGCTTCTCTCAGAACTACAAATAACTTTTTTCCAGTTATGTGCTGCTTTGCTAACCAAACAGCGCTTTTTTAAAGCGCTTACCAAGCTGACTGGCGCTTTTTTGACAGCTTGTCGTTCATCGGTTAGTTAGCGCAAAGCGCCCACAAGCGCTGACGTCCGCTAAGTCCCGTTGAACACTACCATTGTGCTGGTTGTTTACTATGCTGTGCTATTACGACATCACTGGCGACGTGTGACTGTTTTAGAAGTGTTACCAAAAATAGCGCGTCAGGTAATCTGCTGCTTCAAAAACATTTTGGATGCCACGCCCTATTTGTAAAAAAAGTATCGCTGAAATCTCAATTAAAACAAGTTCGTTCTTTTATGTTAAAAGAAAATTGAACTTTAATTTCACATACCATCCATCAATACTATTCTTTATATTTCAAGCCAATTTGGCAGTCTACACATTTTTTTTCTGTAGAAAAGAGAAGACACAGCCAACAATGCAGTTTATTTTTCTTGCAACTACATAACAAAGGGTTCTCATTATACCAGCTAGATTTAAAGTGTGGCGTAGGTCTTCCTGTATTCTTTTTTTCTCCGAAACTGTACAAGAAAAAAAGACTTTTCAAGTAACTGGTCTACGATGCACTTACATTCATCGATATTTTAACGTGTATTTTTAATACCATACGATATGTGCTTTAAATATCGGCGTTAACTGGATCATTATCGCTCAACTCAACGCAACGTAACCAGTACGAAAATTGGAAAATCTGTCTCTTATTTCACTGGACTCGTGTCAGTTCTGACAGCTATCAAAAAAGTTAGTTAACCTCGATTTCATTTGAAAAGCCGCACCGTCAAAAGCCAAGACGCCAAGAGCTTTATTAAAATTGGGGGCCTGAGTTTTCTGACGATGACTTGGAGTTAGTCTATCAACCACAACCGAGAAATGAGGATTATTTAATTTTTAATATAAATTAATCGGAGAGATGGTACGACAATAAAAATTAGGGTAATTGCAGGTAGGACTGTTCAAATGATTTCAATTGTTTTGGGTAATTATTGTTTGATTCCATTTCCATTTTTGGCTTTGGTGAAGTTTCGGCCAACAAACGAGCCAGCCAAACAACAAGCAACAGCAAAAACAAAAGAAGCAAAATCAAATCACACTCAATCTCAACACTCAAGACTCAAGGAAGCAAGAAAACAGAAGGCGCATAGAAATGACAAAATGAAATTGTGCGCCAAGCGGGCGATTTACTTTCTACTGCGCATGTCAGTCCTCGCAGTCCTTACTCTGGACCAAGTACCGATTTGACCGTACAGAAACCGTCCCATGAACGGTAACGAAATCTGTTGGAACGCTTTATGGACCGTTTCATGAACGGTCACAAAACGTGTTGGAACGCATTTCACGTTCTGCGCATGTCCGTGACGATACATTGTACGGTATTCATGGCCTGTTGGAAAGAACCTAATGTGTCGCTTTCGCGCCTGCCTGTCGTCGGTCCTCGTCGCTAATCTAGCCGCTCTTGAAATACGACGACAAAATACGATCAGCCCCGATGCACGATCACATACGTATCCACAGAGGAAGTGGTAACAGCGCGGCGGTCACGCTTTAGAGCTTAGTCCTGGCATTTTAGCGTATTTTTATGGTTTTAACCAAGTTTTATCTATGTCTGTTAACAATTTTTGTTTCTTCTAATTTGGTATTATTTTTAAGTGCTCTTCTCAACAAAGTCAGAGGAAAATATGTAGAGATTCACGACTTGACTTGATTTTCAAGCTACTTGACTTGACTTGATATCAAGTCAAGATCAAGTCAAGTATTTGTTTTCGAAATTCAAGTCAAGTAGTTACACATCAAGCAACTTGAAAATCAAGTTTTTCAAGCTAACTACTTGATTTTTCTTGAAAAATAGTTCTTTTTTGATATTAATCTGATTAACTGCCAAAACGCAATAACAATAAAAATCTATGTATATAAATATGTAATCTTTTATTTAAAAAAAATCCAAAAACGAAAACTTCAACAAACTTAGTTAAGTAATGAA
This sequence comes from Callosobruchus maculatus, assembly GCA_951848785.1. Lineage (NCBI taxonomy): Eukaryota > Metazoa > Arthropoda > Insecta > Coleoptera > Chrysomelidae > Callosobruchus > Callosobruchus maculatus. The sequence continues at coordinate 3,702,601 of CATOUR010000040.1, forward strand.
TGTAATAATATGAAATAAAAATACGAAACAATGACAATAATACATAGATAAACAACAAACTCAAATGGAGGTGGGTTGGTTCAGTGGATAGAGTCGAGAGCTCGTGAGCGGAAGGTCCCGGGTTCGATTCTCGTTAGAGGCGGAAATTTATTTCTGGTTTTTTCAATCAAAAATAAATATCCATAAAAAAAAGCTCAACGAAGAATCCCCACCTGAGCCTTCACTGTTGGTTTCTAATTAACAGTGCTGTTCCTAAAGTGGCGCCGGGAAACAGAACAGAACATGAGGCTAATGACCAGAGGAGTCGATGCCGATGCCGACACAGAGGTAAAAAAATTGATATCCTCATTTGTCATCCATGATTTGAGACACATAAGACTTCTAACGGAGATATCACCTAATCGATTTCTTGTTTTGATAAGAGTTAAGGCAACTCTAGAAAACTGCCTTTCAGCTGGAGCTGAAGAATGGCGTCTTTGGCCATTGCGGCAAGGTTTGGAAAAATATATTCGTGTCTTTTCCGCCATTCTAAAATATCTTCAGTACTGTCGCTTGCCGCTTGAATACTATTTACAATCTGTTCATCGGTTTCATCTCGATCAGGTTTATTGTCAAGCTCCATAGCCCACGAATCTAGTATATCGAGCAGCATATTAATGCAAAAAATGATGGAAATACTCTTAAAAACATTAAGGTACTGGCAAATTCGTTCAATTAACGCCCATTCTGTGACGGTTGGCTTTAAAGTTTTAAAGTCATCGGGTGCCTACTTGCTGTCGTAACCTCGGTGATTCACCTATTTTAACGCTTCGATTCGCATTTTATAGATCGATATCAAGTAATATCAAGTAGTTTGATTTTACTTGATATCAAGTCAAGTAGTTCAGATCGAGAATCAAGTCAAGTCAAATATCAAATTTTCAAAAGCTTGAGCTTTCAAGTCAAGTCAAGTATTTAAGAAAAAACTCAAGCTACTTGGCCTGATGTATCCCTAAAAATATGTAAGTCAACCTCGGAGGTGAATCGGTTTCTGGATCCGCCCCCTCCCCTCCCCCCCCCTAGAAGAAAGGCTACATCCGCCCCTGATATCAACTGATTGTTCTCAAAGAATAATACCATAGAATGCATGCACAGTGAAAGCGAGTAACCTGCTTTGTCCAGCGCCGAACCGCTTGCAGGTAGAAGCAGGCAAATCGGGGAACCTTAAAGTAAAATTAGTACATGCATTCATAAGCCACTTTCAGCGCCGGTCGGCGCGGGTTCCCTGCTTTCGTACGCACAGTGAAAGCAGTCTGCCTGCTTGCGGGGACCTGCAAGCAGGAAACCGCTCCACTGTGTCTGCGCGCATAGGTTATATCCGAAAATACCATCGATTAGTATACCTTAGGCAGATTTTCTCATACTAATGAAGTTCTCAGAATTTTAATTACAGCATGTTCCTTGATTGTTTCCTTTTTATTCGCCATAAGGGTTTATATTGAGCTTTGTGGAGCGGTTACAAAATTTGGCACTTGGGAGTGACTACATACCCAACTTTATCCGGACATAATTATGGTCACACTAAGCAACTAGCTGTTTGGTTTTGAATTTATACTCCTCAATTTTCGAAATTGTCTATTTTTGGGTACTTGTTTTTGTCAAAAATTTGGTGAAAAATTCACCCTTATTTTTAATTGAAACCAAAAAGAGGTATACCACTGTTAAGGGGCCTGGGTAGACACCTTTATACTTATGTATTTGCCATGTAAAACACGGACTCACAGTTTCCCGCACAACTCACTTTATTTTCAAACTATACATTCAATATTTCAGAAGGCGATAGTAAGGACCTTAATGAATGACAACTATTTTCGATTTTCTCAAAAAAGTTTTTTAATTTGAAAAAAAAACTCGCAATGCAAAATCATACATTCTATAAATAGTATAAATGCCTGTAATTTAATAACCAAACACGATATCAAAAAAAGTCTAACTAGTTGCACAAACGCAAGCTTTCTTCTTCAATTTTCTTTTTGAATCATTACTGTAAGTTTAAAGGTAACGTCAGGGGCTTGGAAATGCGAAATTCATTTTTATAGTGACCTTTAGACCTTACCTTCGGACCTTTTGACCTTACCTTTGGATTTTTGGACTTATCTCCCCTCATTTTAGAGACACACACTAGAGAAAGGGAACAGGCGGCCACGCCTCCTTGCTAACACGGAAATACGTCTTATCTTGGATTCTCAATTTCGCATGCTATACCCTAGACCCTTAATGATAAAATTGAGAAAATTCACATATTGTATCATTCAACGTAAATCATGGATTTCTGACTAAAGATTCATCAGGAGTTGGTAAGTGCATTGGTTGTTAAAGCGGTTATGCACATAATTAGACTGGCGAGCGTAATATAGGTACGCTGGTATGTTCTAAGCTAGATTCCTAGATCCAAACAGAGAGTAGAGAAATGCTCTTTCAAGGATATCGAGTCATTGACTCCTAGACGCAGCACGGTGCTGGCTGTTAGTTGGTTCTTCTATTCGTTCGTTTTGGTCTTTTTCAGATCCGTGCTCACCACTCCGCCGCTCCGGCTAGCTACGACTACGAATACCTATGCGCGAATAAATAGATGAAGATAGGCTGGGTCAGTGGCGTTCACGCCCGTCTAGTTAGAGGGTAAATAGAAAATAGGGTTTCAGTTACTTTTTGTAGGATAAGGTCATTCATACAAACACTCCTTATTTTTCTATTTGCGACGTTTCGACTTATCTAGTCATCACTTATCATCTTCAGGCAACTAAAACAATTGATCCATACCAGAAAATCGATTTTCTGGTAAGTCAACTTTTCTTGTATTTGACATATTTGTGCATGTCTTATAATATTTTTAACATAAATCAAATCACTCGAGCGTTTCAGCAAGTGGCATCCATCTAATTTTTATTTTAAAAAAAATTTTTAATAAAAAAAATATTAAAAGTCATTGTTAGGTTCCCTTTGTATATAACTGTTGTTTAAGTTTAAGTAAATCTGTGTATTTGTGTATTAATAGCCTACACCATCAATTGTTTTAGTTGCCTGAATATGACTTAATATAAGTCGAAACGTCGCAAATAGAAAAATAAGGAGTTTTTGTATGAATGACCTTATCCTGCAAAAAGTAACTGAAGTTCATCACAGTAGGTCAAAATCCTTTACAAAGTTGCAGAGGTCGTGAAATCGTCTCGGGAGTATACATAGCGTAAAGAAAACCATATCAAGAAGCAGTAGGAAACAAAAAACATGCTCTTATTGACGACCAAAAAAAGATATTTGCAAAATAAAATAAGGATATATTCAAATTTTTCCACGTGATCTAAAGCAAGGGCTGACGTCACAGGTATCTTATCGATATCAACAATCGATACTGCTACAACGCAGGTCAGTGAGATTCAACTGCAAACTAGAGATGATCTGAATTCTTTAACAATGCGACTCAATTTCTTGACACTTAAACATATTTGAAACAGGCAATTAACCCACTAGCATTCTCGTTGCAATACATTTTTATATCTGATAGGTATCACAGTTCATCCTGTTTGTGACCGAGATTCGCAACTAATTGAAGCCATCATTTTATTTCGACGCATCCCATTATGAATGAATCCAAAGATAGAATCTAATACAAGCCCATCCCTACAAAGTGAATTAGTAATCTAGCCTAACTTTTATTCTTTTGAATTTTGTACTTTTGTGTGTGACTGTGTTTTGTGGTTATAATGATCAATGTCAAAATATTAGGTTAGCACTGGCTATGGATATCGAATATCAATACTTTACATCCCATCACTATAGGATATCACTGAAGTCAGAGGTTGTTTGCGCGGCATTTTCCGGCATTTGAAATAATTTTTGGAATATCTCTCACAGCCGATTCCAAAAAACCAAATAAGTGATTTTGTCATGTTTACTAGGCTCTAAGGAACGCGTAAACGACATAATATTTTTTCTGCAAGTACCCTATTGTACTTACTTAAATTGAGTGCTCAAATCAGGGACAGAGGGGACAAACTTGGTTTTTAGTAATACAAGTTTCTTATCTTCGCTGCTCCAGGGGGGTGGGGGGGCACTCCCCCCTGCACCCCTCTGCTGGCGCCCATGGATCAAAGGATAATATATAGATATTCAAGTGAAATGAACAAACAAAAATATTGTAACATACTGTATATTATGGTATTCGTGTATTTGTATTACTTGTCATTGGTTGTCAAACATGATGTAAAGTCAAAGTGCTAGGTTAGATCTTTTGAAGTGTAAACGTCATCGAATCGTCTAGAGTTTTCGAGAATGACGGATGGATTCTAGAAATGTCATCGAATCCTCTAGATGGTTCGATGAAGTATATATAAGGCTACGGGTAGCGTAGTTCAGTCAGTTGAGTTGAGATCTAGTTGAGATAAGGTTAAGAGATATTGTATTAAGTTCTGAAGTAAAACGGTGAAAGTTACGTCGAGTTTGATTCCCTGGGTGAAGAAAAAGAGGCCGTCGTGACAATTGGTGTCAGAAGTGGGATTATCCAGCGAATCAAGCCAGGAAAAGGAAAGAAGAAGTGAGTACAGCATTGGTCCATGCCAATAACCAGAGCTATGGCGTCCGAAATGAGCGCAACGATGAATATGCTACAAGAAATGAAAGCCAGCTTCGAACAAAGTTTAGAAAAAACTGCAACCAGTCTTCGAAGTAGCCAAGATAACCAGGCAGCTGTTATGCAAGCGACCGTCGTGAACCTTGAAGAAAAGCTAAGGCTCCACCAAGACGAGGCAGTCGCAGGTTTGAAGAGTAGGCAGGAGCTGGTAATGACTCGGTTGGACGAGCAGAAGCGCCATCAAGACGAGGCAGTCGCAGACTTGAAGAGTGGACAGGAACTGGTGATGACTCGGTTGGAGGAGCAGAAGCAAGCCGTAAGTCAAGCATTAGAAAATCAAGACCACCGTATTAGTGCAATTGAGGAGCAGCTAGCAGCATCAGAAAAACACGTTGAGGAACAGCTTCAGCAAGTGAAAGATCAGGTCAAAGAAATGGTTAGAGAGGAGCTGCGAGAGTTTAGTGCAGGTGAGCGTAGTTTAACAGCTGCAGCACCTGCTTTTACTGATAGACACAGTGGCGTAGTAGCAAAGCCCTATCCATACAATGGCAAAACGTCCTGGGACATTTATTATATGCAATTTGAAAATATCGCACGTATGAATAACTGGTCAAATGAAGAAAAAGCTTGTGTGCTGACATCCATGCTAAGAGACTCTGCCGCAGCTATTTTGGAAAATCTCTGCGCATCAGACCTACGTGACTATGATAAGATAACATCTGCACTAAAGTTACGCTTTGGAGATGCACACTTAACAGAACCGTTGCATGGCCAGTTGCATAACCGGACACAACAAGCGAAGGAAGATTTAACCACATTTGCATACGAAGTCCAAAGCTTAGCTAAACGAGCATTCGTCAGCAGTCCCATCGAGACACAGGAATACGTCGCTGCTCGCCAGTTTGTCGAAGGCATTGCAGACGCGGAAGTTCAACGAATGGTAAAACTATCCGGTCCCATAAGTTTACAAGATGCCTTGATCAAGGCTTTGCAAATTGAAGCTGACATAAAAGCCATGCGAATGACAAGGAGGGTGCGCGCTGTCGAGCAAGATACAGAAGCAGAAGTCAGGGCCACACCGTTTATTTCAGGAAGAAGAGGTGCTAGCTTCCAAAGAAACCCAGTTCGCACAAGCCTAGAAGGAGCTGAAAAGTTTACATGCTGGAAATGTGGACAGAAGGGGCATCTTAGGGTAGGCTGCCGTACCCAGGCTGATAAGATACAAGCGGATGTAGAAAAAGCGGATGAATATGCGAACAAAATGAAATCTATGCAAGACACGATAAACTCAATGAAGGAGCAGTTTGACAGAGACATAAAGAATTTAGTAAAGAAGAATGAAGAAAGTATTGCCAAACTTCAACAACAACACGGAGTAGCCATGAGGGAACTTAGAGCAGACAGGGATAGGATGAAGCAGTTGCTTGCCTCTCAGGAAAGGAGAAGTATGCATATTAAAAGCAAGTTTGAAACGAATAGAAAGAATCTGCTGAAGAAGGACGAACAACACGAAATAGCCTTGAGGAAGCTCAATAAAGAGGTCTCTGCTTTGAAGGGCGAAATCAAGAGATTGAAAGCTTTGAATCAATTGAAGAAATCAGAGAGTGAATATGACCAAGTTAAAGATGAAAATGCAATGCTCAAACAGAAGATAAATCAGATGGAGGCTGAGTATGCATTCTGTAAAAAGAACTTGAACAAAGCGAATGACAAAGCCAAAAGGGTCGGTATCAAGAAGAATGAGTTGAGAGAAAGGTTGGCGCAGCTTGAAGCAGAAAACAAGAAGCTGAGAACAGATTTGAGCGCCGAGGTCGATGATGCGAAAAAGCGAAAGGAAGATATGTCTAAAGCAAGAGAAGTTGATAGTAAAACTAAACAGCGACTGATGAATTTGGAAAATGAGAATGCTCGACTGAAAAAAGAGCTGGAAAACGCATTGACTGAAGTAGAGTATGGTAGCTCCAAGATGAAGCATATGAAGAATGAAAACAGTAACGTGGAGCAGAATACTACACAGCTGGAAATTGAGATCGATAAGAAGAAGAGAGAACTGAGTAAGGTTACTGAGGATACAAAGAAGGGTGTGTCCGCAATATTAGCGAAGCCATTTTACGATATAAAGTTAGAACAGAGATTGGCACAACTGAGGAAAGAAAACCCGAGGATAGGAGCAGAGTTTGGCGCTGCACTCAAGGACGCATCATGGGGTTTGGACCAGACCACGCAACTCAAAAGCGAGAATGTTAAGCAAAAGAACAGGATTGTGCAGGTGGAAGACGAACTCAGCAGGCTCATAGAGGAAGTGGAGAATAGCCTGAGTGATGGGAAGAAGGAAGTGTCGAGAGGTGACAGTCGTCAAGGCGAAAAGGTGCAACTGAAGAAAATGATAACAGAGCTAGGAAGAGAGAATCCTGCTGGAGCTGAAAATGAGAATCGCAAGTTGGGCAAAGAATAATGCAGTTACGAGATGATCTGGTATGGTCTTGCAACAGACGACGGAAGGAAGGGTAGATGTCCGAAGCTACAACGCCATGAGGAGGAACCCTACGTGGTGATGAAGCGCCTCAACGACGTAGTCTACAGGTTATGTACGGAAAGTGGAAAACCGAAGGTCGACTATGCTGATGTCTGTGGTGATACAAGAATCGAAGTTGTTCGTCGAGGACGCCGAACGCTAAGGGGGGAAGAATGTAACATACTGTATATTATGGTATTCGTGTATTTGTATTACTTGTCATTGGTTGTCAAACATGATGTAAAGTCAAAGTGCTAGGTTAGATCTTTTGAAGTGTAAACGTCATCGAATCGTCTAGAGTTTTCGAGAATGACGGATGGATTCTAAAAATGTCATCGAATCCTCTAGATGGTTCGATGAAGTATATATAAGGCTACGGGTAGCGTAGTTCAGTCAGTTGAGTTGAGATCTAGTTGAGATAAGGTTAAGAGATATTGTATTAAGTTCTGAAGTAAAACGGTGAAAGTTACGTCGAGTTTGATTCCCTGGGTGAAGAAAAAGAGGCCGTCGTGACAATATATTTACACTCTAAATTCTAGATCTGGGCGATCATGCAATTTCTGAAACCTATCTGTGACTCATCGCGCTGTGATGGCCAGGCACGTATCTAGGATTTGGTTTTGGGTGGGGTCCAGATTATGAGTGTCACTTAGTTGACCTTTCGGGGGGGGGGGGGTCCAGACTAGAGTTGCCACCTTAAATCTGAGGGGGGGGGGTGCTGCAAATTTGTGGATTCCATTTTTTAGACGGCATTTTATAGCATGTCCGACCCCCTGGACCCCCCCTAAATACGTGCCTGGTGATGGCCCATCAATAAAACTACATAAGTAGACCGATTTACTTATTACTGGCCTGTCGGCCACTTCTGTGGTCTTCATTATTATTGCTGCTTCTCTGGAAGAACCTGTTAGCCCTATTAAACATCTTAGAACAACACAGGGCAGCATATTATGGTCTTGGTATTAACTGCAACAAGATCAAGGTTATGGTCGTAGATAGTGAGCATCATCATAATCATCGAGAAATAAAGTCAATAGGCCGTTGTGAAGTAGTTCAAAATTTTGTGTACCTCGGTTTTTTAATCGACAATTCGGGTAGACACGTGTGACCACGACAAAGCTTACTGAAATATGGCGTGACCATAACATCACCAAAGCTACCAAAATGTCGCTGGTTCAGTCCGTTCAGTCTCTTGTGTTCTCGATAATGGACTAGTATCATGAATTTATTTTTGGTTGCATATGATAGAGTACGTCATAAAAAGCATCTCATTTTTTCTCCAATTTTTTTTGGCACAAGAAAGCCGTGAAAATAGGGAAAATATTTGAATTCTCCTAGGGCAGTAACGTCACAATAAAGGCGAACAGCCAATCAAAGACAGATATGTGTGCTGTGTTGCCGCATTCTGATGGCGCGCGAAATGCCGGAGCTGTACGCGGGCTAGCTCATCTATCTTGTCTTCTGTTCCCGTCTGCGAGTCGGAGCTGTTCTTGGCAACAATGCACTGCTGATTCTTTGCGCGGTTGTTACTGATTGGCTGAATTTGAGTTCCTTTCTTTAAACTTTAGAATGGAATTACTAAAAAACAAAATGATGTAGAAAGTAACGAAATGCAGCAGTACGTTTATTTTTGTATGCACTAAGCGTTTATACCAATTAAATCATTGTTCTTAACTTCGTGATACTAGTCCATTCTGTATGCTTCGGAAACTTGGACTGTTAAAAAGACAGATCGAGCTCGCATAGATGCTTTTGAAATGCGGACGTGGAGGAGAATGCTGAGAGTCCCTTATACCGCCCATCGAACTAACGTTTCCATACTGGATGAGCTCGGCAATCCAAAGAGACTATCCTCCATTGTGTCGACGAGAATGCTTACATTCTTCGGACATATTCACAAAAGCGATAATATGGAGAAACTTATAGTTCAGGGTCATGGCCCGAGTGAGCAGCGCCGTGGCCGTTCCCCTACACGCTGGATGGATACGTCGAAACAGTTGCTGGATATGAGTATCAAGAGCGCCACTGAACTGACAGTTCTCAAAACTATTGATAATATTCGTGTCGGCAATACTCTAGCTCCGACTTAATGCATTTTACGAGTTCACAACATGTCTGTTAAGACATTGTGACTACGACGATGATGACCCCTACGAAACTTCAAAGTAGCAGCCTTGTTTCATCTAATAGACAAAGTGGAAGTGATCCGCTCACGACTCGAAACAAGGCTAGAAGCAGTAGGAGTACGTATACATAAGGGAATGTCTCAGATGTGTCTCCAGATATAGATGCAGATGCATAGCGGGTTGTACATGCACTCGGTCTCGATCTGCTCTTACTTGAGCTGCGTCCCTTCTCCGAACGTATTCTCGTATATTATAGAGGAATAAATTGCATAAGAGCACGACAAAACCACTCCAGGGAATGTGCCTGTTGCCGTTAGGGACTGAACAGAGGCGGGTTGACGGATACTCGCGAACAAAACAAATGGACTAGTATCATGAGCTTTAAAACAATAACTAAATCGTTATAACCTCTTAGTGTTTATAAAAATAGGTGTACTGGTGTATTTCGTTACTCTCTGCATCGTTTTGTTTACCTACCAGTAATGGGGTATTTCCGAACAAAATTTTATGATAGACTATTGATGTTACGTCCCCAAAAACCATGTAACGAACATTTTTACGTTTTATTGTGAAAGCGAAGTGGGTTAAAATTCCCTCCAAAGTTTAAACATAAAATGTCGCGCCAAAGCTGTGACGTAATAAATCTTAGCGTGACAAAGTCCTTCGTGGTGCTATCCTTAGAATGTGATTCTACTTTGTCATCTGACCTCCTTTTCTCCATCTACAAACATAACCTCCGCTTCGTATTGACATTGACAGATGTTTGTTTACATCATTTCATCATGGCTTTAGATACCGTGACGGTCGTGAGACCGGGGGAGGTTATGTATGGCATGACACTAGTGACAGGCTGTTAAAGAATGACGAGTAAAATTGTGAAAAGTAATTAGGAAACAATTCTCAGAGTAAACTGCTAATTACATAATAATGCAAAAAATGGAATTGCAGTGTAATATAACATTTATAGTCTACAAACATGAACTTTTATTCAATTAAAAAGAGGAAAATAAATAAACATAATACATACAATTAAGTTTACATCCTCTTTATGTAGAAAAACTAGACAACTATTAACAACGTGACAAACTTGAATCTACGCATAATTCAAATTAATATAGTCACATCCTATCTACATCCGGCAAAAAAATGACTTGATTGGTTGATTTCTTAGGCGGGAAGTTTAAGAGATTTAAATGAGCTCTTTTCAAACTCTATCTTTACTCCACGTGGGCAGAAAAAAATTGAGCAAACAGTGCCATTATTACAAATTAGATACAAGCAATCATTCCAACCATTAAACAGGCAATATTAGCAAGTTGAAAAATACCCCATTCCATTTTAAAGTTTAGAAAAAGAAATTCAAATTTAGCCAAAGCGATGGTCTGATAAAACCTTAAAAATAAAAAGAAAAGCCCACCACAAATCGAGTTTTACTTCCCACACCAATATGCGAGATGAATACTGTGATCGCGAAAATTCTCACTTTTGAGATAGTACGATTTTTGGGCGTTTTATGATATCTACATAACAAAATACGCGTCACTAGTTTCCGTCGGTCTGTCTGTTGCCGTTTTTCTAGCCTTGTAATCTCAGTAACCGCTGCATGGATTGCGATGAAATTTTGGTAGCGATATGCTGTGGGTCGTAGTAGGTAATGCTTCTATAATTTTAAAAATTGATGAATGGACGGAGGAGTTATTAGCAAAAAACTAAAAATTTCCTATTACAGAAACCAAGATATTTGGGACAAGAATTGTCTGATGTACGAGTGTTGCCGATGTTATTTAACATTTACTCTGAATTTGACATGAGACAGGTATTGGATACCTGGAATGGCGGTATAACTATTGGTGGAAGCAAAATATCCAACTTGAGATTTGCTGATGATACAACCCTTATTGCTGCTTCTCAGGAAGAACTAATAGCTCTATTAAGTATCTTATTAACTACAACAAGACCAAGGTTATGATCGTAGATATAGAGCGCGATAATCATCGAGAGACAAAGTCAGTAGGCCGTTGTGAAGTAGTTCAATGTTTTGTGTACCTCAGTTCTTTGATCGACAATTCAGGTAGCTGTGAAAATGAGATTCGACGGCGCATTCAACAGGCACGTGTGGTCATGACAAAGCTTACTAAAATATGACGTGACCATAACATCACTAAAGCTACCAAAATATAGCTGGTTCAGTCTCTTGTGCTCTCCATATTTTTGTAAGCCTCGGAAACTTGGTCTGTTAAGGCAGATCGAGCTCGCATAGATGCTTTTGAAATGTGGATGTGGAGGAGAATGCTGAGAGTTCCTTATACCGCCCATCGAACTAACGTATCCATACTGGATGAGCTCGGTAATCCAAAGAGACTATCCTCCATTGTGCCGATGAGAATGTGACATATTCACAAAAGCGATAAATGGAGAAAGTTGTAGCTCAGGGTCCTGCCCCGAGTGGGCGGCGCCGTGGCCGTTCCATTACACGCTGTACTGGGTGAATACGACGAAACAATTGCTGGATATGAGTATCAAAAGCGCCACTGAATTGACAGTAAATCGCGAACGATGGCGAGCTACAGTGTTCAAAACTATTGATAATATTCGTGTCGGCAATACTCTAGCTCCGACTTAATGCATTTTACGAGTTCACAACATGTCTGCTAAGACATTGTGACTATGATGATAATCACCGTGATGTGTGGGAAGTACTGAGTCAATCAACTTGACTCCATTTATTTCGGAAGCTTTTTATTGGTCGATTGCATCACCTCTACGCGTACGCTTCTGTACTAAAGTAAGAAAAGGAGATACGATAATACCTTTTATGCGAAATCTGCTAGTGCCGTATGGTGCTCGTAGAAATTGGAGACGGGTTTGAGCTGGGGACCAAAAACGAGAAAAAACATTGAGATTCCGACGGCTTACGATACTGGTAGGTATACACGCAACTGAGTAATTTGTGTCAGTTTATCTACGCACAACAAATGGTGTCTTTCCTGTGCAAACAGGCGAGAAAAGAATATTTTGGATTTTGGGGGTAGTTTCCTTTTCTGTTCATTTTATGAGGTTATTTCTCAAAACGTATGCCTGTTTAGTTCGAGTTGGAGATTTAAGCCAAAGCACAACGTCGTGAGATCGAGTATCATCTTATTATAAGAGTATTATGCTTCGTCATAATTTATAATGTTTTCTAAAAATAGATCAAAATGTATTTTGATCGATGTCCATTCATTCAACTGAATAGTCTTTGTTTATTATAATGTAGATTTATATCAGTTCAATCATAAGAAGCAATAGATCTCTGGGATGAGTGAATTCCTCTGTCTTTTTCTGGACTAGGCACACCTAAACCTAACATTATGTTTGGAAATTTTTGAACTCTGGTATTCTTCGTAAACATAACAGAAATATTAACTTTTGAACGAAAATTTTTGGTTATAATAAGGGAGGTTTTGGGGCAGAGAAGGTCTATTCGACTAATTGGTGACCCGGCCTTAAAGCGCTCCTCCAGCCACCTTCTCACCGGTGTGTGGTTGGTGACCTGTTACTCTTCTACTGATATTCAAACGGAATCTGCTCCTCCGAGCTATCCTCTATAGTTCTGCCGCTCACCGCTCCTATCAAATGCACCCGCGCGACCGCTGCATCTCATCCTAAGGCGGTCGTTCTTCGTACATCAAGAACCGAGCGGTACAACCGCACATTTATTCCCAGGGTGTCCAAGGCTTGGAATGGACTGCCAGGAGATGTATTTATTGGGCCTGCGGGTGTTGGCCCATTTAAATCCCGCGTTAACAAACTTTCCCTAACATAACCCTTTCACAGCAGCCGCGGTACTCTGGTATTTAGGCTCTGCCTACATGGTCTGCTCAATTAATAAAAAAGACGTGTTTCATCACGCGACTTTATCACCTTCTACGCAGCTGAAACATTTTTCTTGCAAGAGGTAGCTCAGAGACCAACTGATGTGGCGAATGATGAGGTTAGGGTTACCTTACCACCTTGTAATTTATAGCTTGACAGAGAGGCATGAGTCTCGTAATCTCAGTAACCGCTGCATGGACTGTAATGAAATTTGGGTAGTGATATGGTGTGGGGTCGTAGTAGATAAGTCTGGTTTAATTTTGACAATCGGTGCATGGGCGGAGGAGTAATTGGCAAAAAACAAAAAATTTCAAATATTCCTCAAAAACGAAGTTTCGTTTTTAGGCGCTTTAGGGGTTCTGATCGTTTTCTACTTTTTTTGTGTGGGGCGTGGAATCTGGGAGATTGACGGTGGTTGTTAAACTGAAAAATTTGTTGTATTCATAACAGGTTGTGCACTGATATACAGGGTGAGTTTTTAGTACCGGCTCGGTCGATAACTCCACTACTGTAGAAGATATCGAAAAAAGCTGTATATTAAAGCAATGGTTGTAGCCACGGATATGCTCCTTGCTCAGAAAATATTTATATTTATACAGGGTGATCCATAGCTACGTGGTGATGCAAACATGCCTTTTTTTTAATGACACACCCTATATATTATTCCATATTCAAATTCTACTAATGATTTCCATTCCTCCAATATATGATATTGTTACATTATACAGGGTATTTCAAAAGTTATGACCATTTTTATATCCAAATTGCTGTCAAACAAACGTACTGTATATAAAAAAATGAACCATAAATTATTTTTTTTACACGGAAAGATTAAAAATATCCTCTAGTTTTAAAATCGGCTATAAAAAGAGCCACGACGCATACTCGTATACAGGGTGATGTAGAATGCAAAATCCAGATTTTCTCTATTTTTTTAAATGTAACCCTCAATATTTTATTATACCAAAAAATTGCCTTTAATATGCTGTTTCATCTTTGTATAGCGCTTGTAGCACCTACGTCCATCAGTTTTCGAGATATTGCGATTTTTCTGTAAATTTAAAATATAGCTCCTATTTGCGTACTGAAATTTATTTATTTTGAGAAAGTACTACCGAATTTGTTTTTTATTTAACGAACAACTAAATTATAAGGTCATGGTAGTATTTGATGAAGTCAAAACCCTGAATCATCAAGATAATAAAGTAAAGTATGCTGAGGAAACAATTATATAGACGTCATGCATAATTATCAAGCAGATCCATCAGGTAGGCTATGAAATATTAAACGACGCAGTCCAAATAAAACGATTCTTCAGTCTTTCAAACGCATTAGTTTTAGAGTATCTCCGTTCTGGATGTTGCTGTTCATAGTTGATATATTCCAGAGGCAAGTAGGCAATTTCTCCAAAGATTCTCCTAAATACCCTCAATGGAAAAATTAAGTTTTAAAGCTCGTTTTTCACACAGTACAGAATTATTGAGCAGGTTATGAAAACTGTCAATTTTTCAAAGCCTACCTGATAAATCTGCTTGATAATTATGCATCACGCCTACAAAATTGTTTCCTCAGCATACTTGACTTTATTATCTTGACGATTCAGGGTTTTGACTTCATCAAATACTATCATGACCTTATAATTTAGTTGTTCGTTAAATAAAAAACAAATTCGATAGTACTTTCTCAAAATAAATAAATTTCAGTACACAAATAGAAGCTATATTTTAAATTTACCGAAAAATCGAAATATCTCGAAAATTAATGGACGTAGGTACTACAAGTGCTATACAGAGGTGAAAGAGCATATTAAAGGCAATTCTTTGGAATAATAAAATATTGGGGGTTACATTAAAAAAAAAGATAAAATCTGGATTTTCCATTCTACATCACCCTGTATACGAGTATGCGTCGCGGGCTTTTTTTATAGCCGAGTTTAAAACTAGTTGATATTTTTAATATTTCCGTGTAAAAAAACTAATTGTTTATTCATTACTTTTTTGATATACAGTACGTTTGTTTGACACCGATTTGGATATAAAAATGGTCATAAATTTTGAAATACCCTGTATAATGTAACAATACCCTATATTGGAAGAACGGAAATCATTAGTGGAATTTGAATATGGAATAACATATAGGATGTCTCATTTGAAAAAATGCATGTTAGCATCACCACGTAGTTATGGATCACCCTGTATAAATCTAAATATTTTCTGAGCAAGGACCATATCCGTGGCTACAACTTTTATATACAACTTTTTTCGCTATCTTCTGCAGTAGTGGAGTTATCGACCGAGCCGGTACTAAAAACTCACCCTGTATGAAAGAAAAACCTAGTGGCATAATACACTTTTTCAGGTCCATCCGAAGATTGCCTGGAAATCAAGAGACTTTCTGATGTATAACATAGAAGTACTGCTTCAGATCATTCTGTATTGTGTAACGTGGAAATCATTAAATTCATTTTAATGACATTTTGACACAGTTTTTTAGCGTGACGAGGATGGAAAACGTTTATTCATTTTAAGAAATCGTGTCAGTGGCAGCGCAGCAATAATCACATAACTAAAAATATAAAAACAACTTGAACCTCGTTTTTAGGCGAATTGGCGTTTCTTGATTGTTTTCCACATTTTGCTTTCCAAGCTAATAGGTGAAGTACTGTAATCGCGAAAATTTTTGAATAATACGTCATTTGGGCGATTTGTGGTATCTACTTCAACCCCAAACCAAAAAAAAAGAAGGTACAGTCGGTTGTAAGTGTTGTCACGTCGCTTTCATTGGAAAAACACCGACCTCCGAAGATACATCGCCTCTCGCGCTAGCTAGATAGATAAAATGCCAAATAAAGGTTTTCGATTTTTTTCGGGTGAAC
Source organism: Callosobruchus maculatus (assembly GCA_951848785.1). Taxonomy (NCBI): domain Eukaryota; kingdom Metazoa; phylum Arthropoda; class Insecta; order Coleoptera; family Chrysomelidae; genus Callosobruchus; species Callosobruchus maculatus. Next base: position 3,718,578 of record CATOUR010000040.1, read on the forward strand.
CTGAAGATCCGGGGGGGAATGAAAATTTTGATTTTCGTCAAATGAGACAGAAACTCGAAACAGAGGCCGGATTTGTAATAAGCAGCCGCAAATTAACTAGGAAACGAGGTATCGTATTGATAGAAACCCAAATAAAGGTTTTCGATTTTTTTCGGGTGAATCTGAAGATCCGTGGGGAATGAAAATTTTGATTTTCGTCAAACGAGACAGAAACTCGAAACAGAGGCCGGATTTGTAATAAGCAGCCGCAAATTAACTAGGAAACGAGGTATCGTATTGATAGAAATCCAAATAAAGGTTTTCGATTTTTTTCGGGTGAATCTGAAGATCCGGGGGTAATAAAAATTTTGATTTTCGTCAAACGGGACAGAAACTCGAAACAGAGGCCGGATTTGTAATAAATCAAATTAACTAGGAAACGAGGTATCATATTGATAGAAAGCCAAATAAAGGTTTTCGATTTTTTCGGGTGAACCTGAATATCCGGGGGGAATGAAAATTTTGATTTTCGTCAAACGAGACAGAAACTCGAAACACAGGCCGGATTCGTAATAAGCAGCCTCAAGTTAACTAGGAAACGAGGTATCATATTGATAAAATGCCAAATAAAGGTTTTCGATTTTTTTCGGGTGAACCTGAAGATCCGGGGGGAACGAAAATTTTGATTTTCGTCAAACGAGACAAAAACTCGAAGCAGAGGCCGGATTTGTAATAAGCAGCCTCAAATTAACTAGGAAACGATACCTCGAGGGAGAAGCTGCAACAGACGACGGCTTAAAACTCTTTGTCTGTGCATTTATTGTTGCTTGAAATGAGTTTTATGGTCAGAGTAACAACTGAACATAGAGGTAGCTAACAACTAATTCTAATAGGCCAACATCTTTTCTTACGTTGTCATATTGACCACCAGATACGGTAATCATAATTGTTTACTATAGTCTTAATTGTATAGTATCCAGAAATATTCTATTCTACGTTAAAAAAGACAGTATTTTGATGGTTCAGGAATGATTACAGCAAAATCAATAGATATGTTGACCTCTACTGCGTTACTGCATGTTTCTTCATCATAAACGGAAATAGTGTCTTACATAAATTTTGAGGAGCTGGCAACGCCTATATAATTTTCCTGCCATTTGTTTACGGTAAACCCCGACTGTCAAAAGTTTGTTTTGTTTGTGCGTCTTTTATGCTTGGTCAGTAAAATCGTATTCGCTATTTTTTGGTAACTGTAATGAAGTTTTACGGACTTGCTGTGCTATATTCGAGTGTAGTTTAACAGTTTTGCGAGATGGGACAGTGCAGAGCAGCGTTGGTAACATGCGTTGCATTGGCAGAATTTTCAGGTTAGTTGGCAATGTTTGGAGGCTGAATTGCCAAAAGATGATGACTTTGAGCACGCCATGCTGAAGTGGTTTGTTTACTACCTCTATGTTCAGTTGTTACTCTGAGGTTTTATGCAAAAGAACTAGTTAAAGGTGCAAGTACCTACAACTTATTTCCGATTTGAGATTCATTGCCTTCAGTAATTCAACAGTCGCGTATTAATATGAGCCATCTGCATGAGAAGGTGCATAACACGGGCGGTGATGTGGTGCCTAATAAAAAATTCGGTAGTAATGCCCTTCCCTTACATGGTCTGGTGTAGCAAGCTGGCCGGAATTTTAATGACATTGCCACATGAACGGAGAACGAGTAAACAGAGAGCCCAAAATGACAAACAGGCTCATTCGACTTCCCACAGCATACGCATACAAGAGACAAAGTTTCGTCTTGATAGATAGCCGAAAAAAGTTTCGATTTTTTAGCTAAATCTAAAAGAACTGGAAGATATGAAAATTTTGATTTTCGTTATGCGAAATGGTCAATCAAAACAGTGGTCAAATTTGTAATAGGCACCCTCAAATTATCCAAGTCACGAAGTTTCGCCTTGACAGATAGCCGAATAAAGAGTTTCGATTTCTTAGCTGAATCTGAAAAAAACTGGAATATATGAAAATTTTGGTTTTCGTTATACGAGACTGCAGCTCAAACCCTTGGTCAAATTTGTAATAAGCACCCTCAAATTATTCAAGACACGATGTTTCGCCTTGATAGATAGACGAATAAAGAGTTTCGATTTCTTAGCTAAATCTGAAAGAACTGGAAGATATGAAAATTTTGTTTTTCGTTATACGAGACTGCAGCTCAAACTCCTGGTCAAATTTGTAATAAGCACCCTCAAATCATACAAGACACAAAGTTTCGTCTTGATAGATAGCCGAATAAAGAGTTTCGATTTCTTAGCTAAATCTAAAAGAACTGGAAGATACGAAATTTTGATTTTCGTTATACGAGACTGCAGCTCAAACCCCTGGTCAAATTTGTAATAAACACCCTCAAATTGTCCAAGTCACAAAGTTTCGCCTTGATAGGTAGTCGAATAAAGAGTTTCGATTTTTTAGCTCAATCTAAAAAAACCGGAAGATATGAAAATTTTGATTTTTGTTATACGAGACTGCAGCTCAAACGACCGGTCAAATTTGTAATAAACACCCTCAAATTGTCCAAGTCACAAAGTTTCGCCTTGATAGGTAGCCGAATAAAGAGTTTCGATTTCTTAGCTAAATCTAAAAGAACTGGAAGATACGAAATTTTGACTTTCGTTATACGAGACTGCAGCTCAAACCCCTGGTCAAATTTGTAATAAACACCCTCAAATTGTCCAAGTCACAAAGTTTCGCCTTGATAGGTAGTCGAATAAAGAGTTTCGATTTTTTAGCTCAATCTAAAAAAACCGGAAGATATGAAAATTTTGATTTTTGTTATACGAGACTGCAGCTCAAACGACCGGTCAAATTTGTAATAAACACCCTCAAATTGTCCAAGTCACAAAGTTTCGCCTTGATAGGTAGCCGAATAAAGAGTTTCGATTTCTTAGCTAAATCTAAAAGAACTGGAAGATACGAAATTTTGATTTTCGTTATACGAGACTGCAGCTCAAACCCCTGGTCAAATTTGTAATAAACACCCTCAAATTGTCCAAGTCACAAAGTTTCGCCTTGATAGGTAGTCGAATAAAGAGTTTCGATTTTTTAGCTAAATCTAAAAAAAACTGGAATATATGAAAATTTTGATTTTCGTTATACGAGACTGCAGCTCAAACCACTGATAAAATTTGTAATAAGCACCCTCAAATTATCCAAGTCACAAAGTTTCGCCTTGATAGGTAGTCGAATAAAGAGTTTCGATTTTTTAGCTCAATCTAAAAAAACCGGAAGATATGAAAATTTTGATTTTTGTTATACGAGACTGCAGCTCAAACGACCGGTCAAATTTGTAATAAACACCCTCAAATTGTCCAAGTCACAAAGTTTCGCCTTGATAGGTAGCCGAATAAAGAGTTTCGATTTCTTAGCTAAATCTAAAAGAACTGGAAGATACGAAATTTTGATTTTCGTTATACGAGACTGCAGCTCAAACCCCTGGTCAAATTTGTAATAAACACCCTCAAATTGTCCAAGTCACAAAGTTTCGCCTTGATAGGTAGTCGAATAAAGAGTTTCGATTTTTTAGCTAAATCTAAAAAAAACTGGAATATATGAAAATTTTGATTTTCGTTATACGAGACTGCAGCTCAAACCACTGATAAAATTTGTAATAAGCACCCTCAAATTATCCAAGTCACAAAGTTTCGCCTTGATAGGTAGCCGAATAAAGAGTTTCGATTTCTTAGCTAAATCTAAAAGAACTGGAAGATACGAAATTTTGACTTTCGTTATACGAGACTGCAGCTCAAACCCCTGGTCAAATTTGTAATAAACACCCTCAAATTGTCCAAGTCACAAAGTTTCGCCTTGATAGGTAGTCGAATAAAGAGTTTCGATTTTTTAGCTAAATCTAAAAAAAACTGGAATATATGAAAATTTTGATTTTCGTTATACGAGACTGCAGCTCAAACCACTGATAAAATTTGTAATAAGCACCCTCAAATTATCCAAGTCACAAAGTTTCGCCTTGATAGGTAGTCGAATAAAGAGTTTCGATTTTTTAGCTCAATCTAAAAAAACCGGAAGATATGAAAATTTTGATTTTTGTTATACGAGACTGCAGCTCAAACGACCGGTCAAATTTGTAATAAACACCCTCAAATTGTCCAAGTCACAAAGTTTCGCCTTGATAGGTAGCCGAATAAAGAGTTTCGATTTCTTAGCTAAATCTAAAAGAACTGGAAGATACGAAATTTTGATTTTCGTTATACGAGACTGCAGCTCAAACCCCTGGTCAAATTTGTAATAAACACCCTCAAATTGTCCAAGTCACAAAGTTTCGCCTTGATAGGTAGTCGAATAAAGAGTTTCGATTTTTTAGCTAAATCTAAAAAAAACTGGAATATATGAAAATTTTGATTTTCGTTATACGAGACTGCAGCTCAAACCACTGATAAAATTTGTAATAAGCACCCTCAAATTGTCCAAGTCACAAAGTTTCGCCTTGATAGGTAGCCGAATAAAGAGTTTCGATTTCTTAGCTAAATCTAAAAGAACTGGAAGATACGAAATTTTGACTTTCGTTATACGAGACTGCAGCTCAAACCCCTGGTCAAATTTGTAATAAACACCCTCAAATTGTCCAAGTCACAAAGTTTCGCCTTGATAGGTAGTCGAATAAAGAGTTTCGATTTTTTAGCTCAATCTAAAAAAACCGGAAGATATGAAAATTTTGATTTTTGTTATACGAGACTGCAGCTCAAACGACCGGTCAAATTTGTAATAAACACCCTCAAATTGTCCAAGTCACAAAGTTTCGCCTTGATAGGTAGCCGAATAAAGAGTTTCGATTTCTTAGCTAAATCTAAAAGAACTGGAAGATACGAAATTTTGATTTTCGTTATACGAGACTGCAGCTCAAACCCCTGGTCAAATTTGTAATAAACACCCTCAAATTGTCCAAGTCACAAAGTTTCGCCTTGATAGGTAGTCGAATAAAGAGTTTCGATTTTTTAGCTAAATCTAAAAAAAACTGGAATATATGAAAATTTTGATTTTCGTTATACGAGACTGCAGCTCAAACCACTGATAAAATTTGTAATAAGCACCCTCAAATTATCCAAGTCACAAAGTTTCGCCTTGATAGGTAGTCGAATAAAGAGTTTCGATTTTTTAGCTCAATCTAAAAAAACCGGAAGATATGAAAATTTTGATTTTTGTTATACGAGACTGCAGCTCAAACGACCGGTCAAATTTGTAATAAACACCCTCAAATTGTCCAAGTCACAAAGTTTCGCCTTGATAGGTAGCCGAATAAAGAGTTTCGATTTCTTAGCTAAATCTAAAAGAACTGGAAGATATGAAATTTTGATTTTCGTTATACGAGACTGCAGCTCAAACCCCTGGTCAAATTTGTAATAAACACCCTCAAATTGTCCAAGCCACAAAGTTTCGCCTTGATAGGTAGTCGAATAAAGAGTTTCGATTTTTTAGCTAAATCTAAAAAAAACTGGAATATATGAAAATTTTGATTTTCGTTATACGAGACTGCAGCTCAAACCACTGATAAAATTTGTAATAAGCACCCTCAAATTATCCAAGTCACAAAGTTTCGCCTTGATAGGTAGTCGAATAAAGAGTTTCGATTTCTTAGCTAAATCTAAAAGAACTGGAAGATATGAAATTTTGATTTTCGTTATACGAGACTGCAGCTCAAACCCCTGGTCAAATTTGTAATAAACACCCTCAAATTGTCCAAGTCACAAAGTTTCGCCTTGATAGGTAGTCGAATAAAGAGTTTCGATTTTTTAGCTAAATCTAAAAAAAACTGGAATATATGAAAATTTTGATTTTCGTTATACGAGACTGCAGCTCAAACCACTGATAAAATTTGTAATAAGCACCCTCAAATTATCCAAGTCACAAAGTTTCGCCTTGATAGGTAGCCGAATAAAGAGTTTCGATTTCTTAGCTAAATCTAAAAGAACTGGAAGATATGAAATTTTGATTTTCGTTATACGAGACTGCAGCTCAAACCCCTGGTCAAATTTGTAATAAACACCCTCAAATTGTCCAAGTCACAAAGTTTCGCCTTGATAGGTAGTCGAATAAAGAGTTTCGATTTTTTAGCTAAATCTAAAAAAAACTGGAATATATGAAAATTTTGATTTTCGTTATACGAGACTGCAGCTCAAACCACTGATAAAATTTGTAATAAGCACCCTCAAATTATCCAAGTCACAAAGTTTCGCCTTGATAGGTAGTCGAATAAAGAGTTTCGATTTCTTAGCTAAATCTAAAAGAACTGGAAGATATGAAATTTTGATTTTCGTTATACGAGACTGCAGCTCAAACCCCTGGTCAAATTTGTAATAAACACCCTCAAATTGTCCAAGTCACAAAGTTTCGCCTTGATAGGTAGTCGAATAAAGAGTTTCGATTTTTTAGCTAAATCTAAAAAAAACTGGAATATATGAAAATTTTGATTTTCGTTATACGAGACTGCAGCTCAAACCACTGATAAAATTTGTAATAAGCACCCTCAAATTATCCAAGTCACAAAGTTTCGCCTTGATAGGTAGTCGAATAAAGAGTTTCGATTTCTTAGCTAAATCTAAAAGAACTGGAAGATATGAAATTTTGATTTTCGTTATACGAGACTGCAGCTCAAACCCCTGGTCAAATTTGTAATAAACACCCTCAAATTGTCCAAGTCACAAAGTTTCGCCTTGATAGGTAGTCGAATAAAGAGTTTCGATTTTTTAGCTAAATCTAAAAAAAACTGGAATATATGAAAATTTTGATTTTCGTTATACGAGACTGCAGCTCAAACCACTGATAAAATTTGTAATAAGCACCCTCAAATTATCCAAGTCACAAAGTTTCGCCTTGATAGGTAGCCGAATAAAGAGTTTCGATTTCTTAGCTAAATCTAAAAGAACTGGAAGATATGAAATTTTGATTTTCGTTATACGAGACTGCAGCTCAAACCCCTGGTCAAATTTGTAATAAACACCCTCAAATTGTCCAAGTCACAAAGTTTCGCCTTGATAGGTAGTCGAATAAAGAGTTTCGATTTTTTAGCTAAATCTAAAAAAAACTGGAATATATGAAAATTTTGATTTTCGTTATACGAGACTGCAGCTCAAACCACTGATAAAATTTGTAATAAGCACCCTCAAATTATCCAAGTCACAAAGTTTCGCCTTGATAGGTAGTCGAATAAAGAGTTTCGATTTCTTAGCTAAATCTAAAAGAACTGGAAGATATGAAATTTTGATTTTCGTTATACGAGACTGCAGCTCAAACCCCTGGTCAAATTTGTAATAAACACCCTCAAATTGTCCAAGTCACAAAGTTTCGCCTTGATAGGTAGTCGAATAAAGAGTTTCGATTTTTTAGCTAAATCTAAAAAAAACTGGAATATATGAAAATTTTGATTTTCGTTATACGAGACTGCAGCTCAAACCACTGATAAAATTTGTAATAAGCACCCTCAAATTATCCAAGTCACAAAGTTTCGCCTTGATAGGTAGTCGAATAAAGAGTTTCGATTTTTTAGCTAAATCTAAAAAAAACTGGAATATATGAAAATTTTGATTTTCGTTATACGAGACTGCAGCTCAAACCCCTGGTCAAATTTGTAATAAACACCCTCAAATTGTCCAAGTCACAAAGTTTCGCCTTGATAGGTAGTCGAATAAAGAGTTTCGATTTTTTAGCTAAATCTAAAAAAAACTGGAATATATGAAAATTTTGATTTTCGTTATACGAGACTGCAGCTCAAACCACTGATAAAATTTGTAATAAGCACCCTCAAATTATCCAAGTCACAAAGTTTCGCCTTGATAGGTAGTCGAATAAAGAGTTTCGATTTCTTAGCTAAATCTAAAAGAACTGGAAGATATGAAATTTTGATTTTCGTTATACGAGACTGCAGCTCAAACCCCTGGTCAAATTTGTAATAAACACCCTCAAATTGTCCAAGTCACAAAGTTTCGCCTTGATAGGTAGTCGAATAAAGAGTTTCGATTTTTTAGCTAAATCTAAAAAAAACTGGAATATATGAAAATTTTGATTTTCGTTATACGAGACTGCAGCTCAAACCCCTGGTCAAATTTGTAATAAACACCCTCAAATTGTCCAAGTCACAAAGTTTCGCCTTGATAGGTAGTCGAATAAAGAGTTTCGATTTTTTAGCTAAATCTAAAAAAAACTGGAATATATGAAAATTTTGATTTTCGTTATACGAGACTGCAGCTCAAACCACTGATAAAATTTGTAATAAGCACCCTCAAATTATCCAAGTCACAAAGTTTCGCCTTGATAGGTAGTCGAATAAAGAGTTTCGATTTTTTAGCTAAATCTAAAAAAAACTGGAATATATGAAAATTTTGATTTTCGTTATACGAAACTGCAGCTCAAACCCAAGGTCTAATTTATAATAAGCTCCCTCAAATTATCCAAGACACGAAGTTTCGCCTTGACAGATAGACGAATAAAGAGTTTCGATTTTTTAGGTAAATCTAAAAAAACTGGAAGATATGAAAATTTTGATTTTCGTTATACGAGACTGCAGCTCAAACCCCTGGTCTAATTTGTAATAAGCGCCCTCAAATTATACAAGACACAAAGTTTCGCCTTGATAGATAGCCGAATAAAGAGTTTCGATTTCTTAGCTGAATCTAAAAAAACTGGAAGATATGAAAATTTTGGTTTTTGTTATACGAGACTGCAGCTCAAACCCCTGGTCTAATTTGCAATAAGCACCCTCAAATTATACAAAACACAAAGTTTCGTCTTGATAGTTAGCCGAATAAAGAGTTTCGATTTCTTAGCTAAATCTAAAAAAACTGGAAGATATGAAAATTTTGATTTTCGTTATACAAGACTGTAGCTCGAACGACTGGTCAAATTTGTAATAAGCACCCTCAAATTATCCAAGTCACGAAGTTTCGCCTTGATAGATAGACGAATAAAGAGTTTCGATTTTTTAGCTAAATCTAAAAAAACTGGAATATATGAAAATTTTGATTTTCGTTATACGAGACTGCAGCCCAAACCACTGGTCAAATTTGTAATAAGCAACCTCAAATTATACAAGACACAAAGTTTCGCCTTGACAGATAGCCGAATAAAGACTTTCTATTTCTTAGCTAAATCTAAAGAACTGGGAGATATGAAAATTTTGATTTTCGTTATACGAGACTGCAGCTCAAACCCCTGCTATAATTTATAATAAGCACCCTCAAATTCTTTCTTAGCTGAATCTAAAAAAACTGGAAGATATGAAAATTTTGGTTTTCGTTATACGAGACTGCAGCTCAAACCCCTGGTCAAATTTGTAATAAGCACCCTCAAATAATTCAAGACACAATGGTTCGCCTTGATAGATAGCCGAATAAGGAGTTTCGACTTCTTAGCTAAATCTAAAAGAGCTAGAAGATATGAAAATTTTGGTTTTCGCTATACAAGACTGCAGCTCAAACCACTGGTCAAATTTGTAATCAGCACACTTTCATAAAATTTTCAAATCTTGACGTTTTATAAATACATTATGACCCGGACTAGGTGTCTGCCATTGGGTTTTAGCTCTCGCTCTCACTGAAGAGAGCTTATGCAGAGCCTCTGTCTGTCCGTCCGTCCGTATGCAAAAGATCGCCAAAACTACAGGTGCTACAGAAAAACTAAATACAGATTCGGAATCAGCATGAAAAAATTAGTCCGGGAAAAATCCGGTTTTGTCAAGATCGCTTCCAGTTAAAAAAAATTTTTTGAAACCAACAAATTCCACAGAGAGAGCGCTGTTTGAATTCACTCAAGCAAATTCTTTCCTACTTTTTGTATAAGAAAAGGTATACATATATTTATACTGACGTTTTAGAACCTACATTTTGCGCTTTAAGACTCTCGCCCACGCCCAAAGGTGCCATCACCGGGGGCGGGGATAGTGAATCCTCATTCCACGTACGGCAGGTGTAATAGTATATTAATACCTAGCATCAATATGAAGTTTACTAAAATACCGGTCATTGGTAATCAGCACCTTGAAATTATCCGAAATGCAAGGTTTCATCTCCATAGAAAGCCGAATACAGATTTTCGATTCTTTTAGGTACTCCCACCCGCCCGAGAGATCTGAAATTTTTTATTTTCGTCAAACCAGACTGGGGCTCAAAACTGCAACTGAATTTTTAATCAGCACCTTGAGATTATCCGAAATGCAAGGTTTCATCTCCATAGAAAGCCGAATAAAGATTTTCGATTTTTTAGGTACTCCCTCCCGCCCGAGAGATCTGAAATTTTTTATTTTCGTCAAACGAGACTGAGACTCAAAATTGCAACTGAAATTGTAATCAGCATCTTGAAATTACCCGAAATGCAAGGTTTGATCTCCATAGAAAGCCGAATAAAGATTTTCGATTGTTTAGGTACATCCGCCAGCCCGAGAGATCTGAAATTTTTTATTTTCGTCAAACGAGACTAAGACTCAAAACTGCAAATGAATTTGTAATCAGCACCTTGAAATTATCTGAAATGCAAGGTTTCATCTGAAGATTTTCGATTTTTTCGATTTTTTTAGGTACTCCCTCCCGCCCGAGAGATCTGAAATTTTTTATTTTTGTCAAACCAGACTGAGACTCAAAACTGCAAATGAATTTGTAATCAGCACCTTGAAATTATCCGAAATGCAAGGTTTAATCTCCATAGAAAGCCGAATAAAGATTTTCGATTGTTTAGGTACACCCGCCAGCCCAAGAGATCTGAAATTTTTTATTTTCGTCAAACGAGACTGAGACTCAAAACTGCAAATGAATTTGTAATCAGCACCTTGAAATTATCCGAAATGCAAGATTTCATCTCCATAGAAAGTCGAATAAAGATTTTCGATTTTTTAGGTACTCCCTCCCGCCCGAGAGATCTGAAATTTTTTATTTTCGTCAAACCAGACTGAGACTTAAAACTGCAAATGAATTTGTAATCAGCACCTTGAAATTATCCGAAATGCAAGATTTCATCTCCATAGAAAGTCGAATAAAGATTTTCGATTTTTTTAGGTACTCCCGCCCGCCAGAGATCTGAAATTTTTTACTTTTGTCAAACCAGACTGAGACTCAAAACTGAAACTGAATTTATAATCAGCACCTTGAAATTATCCGAAATGCAAGGTTTCATCTCCATAGAAAGCCGAATAAAGATTTTCGATTTTTTTAGGCACTCCCGCCCGCCCGAGAGATCTGAAATTTTTTACTTTTGTCAAACCAGACTGAGACTCCAAACTGAAACTGAATTTATAATCAGCACCTTGAAATTATCCGAAATGCAAGGTTTCATCTCCATAGAAAGCCGAATAAAGATTTTCGATTTTTTTAGGTACTCCCGCCCGCCCGAGAGATCTGAAATTTTTTATTTTCGTCAAACGAGACTGAGACTCAAAACTACGACTGGATTTGTAATCAGCACCTTCACATTATCCAAAATACGCGGTTTCATCTTAATAGAAAGCGAAATAAAGATTTTCGATTTTTTTAGGTAGACCCGCCGATCCGAGTGATCTGAAATTTTTTACTTTTGTCAAACCAGACTGAGGCTCAAAACTGAAACTGAAATTGTAATCAGCACCTTGAAATTATCCGAAATGCAAGGTTTCATCTCCATAGAAAGCCGAATAAAGATTTTCGATTTTTTAGGTACTCCCGCCCGCCCGAGAGATCTGAAATTTTTTATTTTCGTCAAACGAGACTGAGACTCAAAACTGCAACTGAAATTGTAATCAGCACCTTGAAATTATCCGAAATGCAAGGTTTCATCTCCATAGAAAGCCGAATAAAGATTTTCGATTTTTTTAGGTACTCCCGCCCGCCCGAGAGATCTGAAATTTTTTATTTTCGTCAAACGAGACTGAGACTCAAAACTGCAACTGAAATTGTAATCTTGAAATTATCCGAAATGCAAGGTTTCATCTCCATAGAAAGCCGAATAAAGATTTTCGATTTTTTTAGGTACTCCCGCCCGCCCGAGAGATCTGAAATTTTTTATTTTCGTCAAACCAGACTGAGACTTAAAACTGCAACTGAAGTTGTAACCAACACCCTGAAATTATCCGAAATGCAAGGTTTCATGTCCACAGAAAGCCGAATAAAGATTTTTCGATTTTTTAGGTACTCCCGCCCGCCCGAGAGATTTGAAATTTTTTATTTTCGTCAAACGAGACTGAGACTCAAAACTGCAACTGAAATTGTAATCAGCACCTTGAAATTATCCGAAATGCAAGGTTTCATCTCCATAGAAAGCCGAATAAAGATTTTCGATTTTTTTAGGTACTCCCGCCCGCCCGAGAGATCTGAAATTTTTTATTTTCGTCAAACGAGACTGAGACTCAAAACTGCAACTGAAATTGTAATCTTGAAATTATCCGAAATGCAAGGTTTCATCTCCATAGAAAGCCAGATAAAGGTTTTCGATTTTTGTAGCTACACCCGCTCGCCCGAGAGATCTGAAATTTTTTATTTTCGTCAAACCAGACTGAGACTTAAAACTGCAACTGAAGTTGTAATCAACACCCTGAAATTATCCGAAATGCAAGGTTTCATGTCCACAGAAAGCCGAATAAAGATTTTCGATTTTTTAGGTACTCCCGCCCGCCCGAGAGATTTGAAATTTTTTATTTTCGTCAAACGAGACTGAGACTCAAAACTGCAACTGAAATTGTAATCAGCACCTTGAAATTATCCGAAATCCGAGGTTTCATGTCAATAGAAAGCCAAATAAAGGTTTTCGATTTTTGTAGCTACACCCGCTCGCCCGAGAGATCTGAAATTTTTTATTTTCGTCAAACGAGACTGAGACTCAAAACTACGACTGGATTTGTAATCAGCACCTTCACATTATCCAAAATACGAAATTTCATCTTAATAGAAAGCGAAATAAAGATTTTCGATTTTTTTAGGTAGACCCGCCGACCCGAGAGATCTGAAATTTTTTATTTTCGTCAAACGAGACTGAGACTCAAAACTGCAACTGAAATTGTAATCTTGAAATTATCCGAAATGCAAGGTTTCATCTCCATAGAAAGCCGAATAAAGATTTTCGATTTTTTAGGTACTCCCGCCCGCCCGAGAGATCTGAAATTTTTTATTTTCGTCAAACGAGACTGAGACTCAAAACTGCAACTGAAATTGTAATCAGCACCTTGAAATTATCCGAAATGCAAGGTTTCATCTCCATAGAAAGCCGAATAAAGATTTTCGATTTTTTTAGGTACTCCCGCCCGCCCGAGAGATCTGAAATTTTTTATTTTCGTCAAACGAGACTGAGACTCAAAACTGCAACTGAAATTGTAATCAGCACCTTGAAATTATCCGAAATGCAAGGTTTCATCTCCATAGAAAGCCGAATAAAGATTTTCGATTTTTTTAGTTACTCCCGCCCGCCCGAGAGATCTGAAATTTTTTATTTTCGTCAAACGAGACTGAGACTCAAAACTGCAACTGAAATTGTAATCTTGAAATTATCCGAAATGCAAGGTTTCATCTCCATAGAAAGCCGAATAAAGGTTTTCGATTTTTTAGGTACTCCCGCCCGCCCGAGAGATCTGAAATTTTTTATTTTCGTCAAACGAGACTGAGACTCAAAACTGCAACTGAAATTGTAATCAGCACCTTGAAATTATCCGAAATGCAAGGTTTCATCTCCATAGAAAGCCGAATAAAGATTTTCGATTTTTTTAGGTACTCCCGCCCGCCCGACAGATCTGAAATTTTTTATTTTCGTCAAACGAGACTGAGACTCAAAACTGCAACTGAAGTTGTAATCAACACCTTGAAATTATCCGAAATGCAAGGTTTCATGTCCACAGAAAGCCGAATAAAGATTTTCGATTTTTTTAGGTACACCCGCCAGCCCGAGAGATCTGAAATTTTTTATTTTCGTCAAACGAGACTGAGACTCAAAACTGCAACTGAATTTGTAATCACCATTGGCTCTCAGTCTGCTAGGAAAAGATTAACAAATAGACGGGATTAATATCCTGGCGACATATTTCTCACACAAAATAGGATTCGTTCTCTAGCTACAAGATGTTCAAATCATTCTATTCAAGGACATAGCGGTTTGTTTTTACTTTATTTATACAGGAGGCAGTGACCCTTAGATCTTGCTAGCGATGGCTATTTTTGGAGAACGTTGTCCGTACCTGGTTGAGGATGAACTAGGAATAGGACTGCGGACAGCGTGGGACGAACTGGTTCTTATTTCATCATCATAGTTACAATGTCTTAACAGACATGTTGTGAACTCGTTAAATGCATTAAGTCGGAGCCAGAGTATTGCCAACACGAATACTATCAATAGTTTTGAGAATGTAGCTCTCGATCGTTGGCGATTTACTATCAGTTCGGTGGCGTTCTTGATACTCATATCCAGCAACTGTTTCGTCGAATTCACCCAGCGTGTAGAGGAACGGCCCCCGCGTTGCGCACTCGAGGCATGACTCTGAACTATAAGTTTCTCCATATTATAGCATCTGTGAATATGTCCGAAGAATGTAAGCATTCTCGTCGACACAATGGAGGGTAGTCTCTTTGGATTAGCGAGCTTATCCAGTATGAAAACGTTAGTTCGATGGGCGGTATAAGGAACTCTCAGCATTCTCCTCCACTTCCACATTTCAAAAGCATCTATGCGAGCTCGATCTGCCTTACAGTCCAAATTTCCCAGGCGTACAAAGATATGCAGAATACAAGAGACTGAACCAGCGACGTTTTGGTAGCTTTCGTGATGTCACGGCATATTTTAGTAAGCTTGGTAATGGCCACACGTTCCTGTTGAATGTGACGTCGGATCTCATTTTCACAGTTACCCGAATTGTCGATCAGAGAGCCGAGCTACACAAAACTTTGAACTACTTCACAACGGCCTACTGGCTTTATTTCTCGATGATTATCGTGCTCTCTATCTACGATCATAACCTTGGTCTTGTTGTAGTTAATATGTGCCAAGACCATATACTGCACTCTGTTGTTCTAAGATGTTGAATAGAGCTACTGGTTCTTTCTGAAAAGCAGAAATAAGGGTTGTATCGTCATCAAATCTTAAGTTGGATATTTTGCATCAGCCTATAGTTATACCGCCATTCCAGTTGTCCAATACCTGTCTCATCACAAATTCAGAGTAAATGTTAAATAACATCGGAGATAGTACACATCCCTGACGAACTCCTTTTCTGGTTGCAGTTTGACCAGACAGGTTACCATCAATTCCTACACGAGCCGAATTAGACTCATAGTGTTGCTGTATGAGAATCACTAGGTGATAAGAAACTCCCATAGAGATAAGGATTTCCCACAGTGTAGACCACTTTACGTTATCAAATGCCTCAGAATAGTCCACAAAGCAGATAAAAACTGGAAAATGATGCTCTCTCGCTTTTTCAATAATCTGTCTTAAGTACTTAAGTTTAAGGTCTTTTCACGCGTACCGCGTCCTTTCACGAAACCTGCCTGCGCCTGAGAAATTTACCAGCCAATAAAACCCTCCAAACGAGATTGTAAAATATATAATAGAACCTTGCTTGCATGAGAGATTAACGAAAGTAGGCGATAATTTTCTGGATTTGTTGAAGATCCCTTTTTATGAAGTGGATATTCCTTTTCTATTTTTTATTTAGGTGGTGACATTTGTTTGACCCTTGGTGAAAATTCGGCTCGGCTGTCCAACCTTAGAGAAAAATCGTATGTAACCATCGACTCATGACTCATGACTTTCAGCGACCGCAGAAGTCAGTTAAAAAAGGGTTTAAGGGTCTAGGGTATAGCGCGCGAAATTGAGAATCAAAGAAAATACGTATACTCATGTTAGCGAGGAGGCGTGGCCGCCTGTTCCCTTTCTGTAGTGTATCTAAGATGAGGGGAGGATAACTCCAAAAATCCAAAGGTAAGGTCCAAAGGTCATCATAAAAATGAATTTCGCATTTCGAAGCTCCTGACGTTACCTTCAAACTGTTTGATTGTTAAATTACAGATAATTGAAGAACGTATGATTTTACATAGCGAGTTTTTTTGCACACTAGAAAAATTGCTCTTAGATGTTATTCATTAAGGTCTTAACTATCACCTTCTGAAATACTGTGTATGTAGTTTGAAAAACAAGTGAGTTCTGTTGGAAATAGGAATCCGTGTTTTACATGGCAAATCATGGCCGACTCTACTCACTAGGCCGGAGCATTGAAATATGGCAACACTGAATCGGGGGCCGAGCTTTTATTTGTTGTTAAGTCATTAGTGTAATCTTCTAGAGCAAAAAATAAGATTGGAAGGTGATTTTTAATGTGTTTCTAATTATTTACCTGCACAAACGAAGCTATAAAGATAACAGATGCCTGCAAAGTGTGTAGTGCCAGGTTGCACTAGCAATTGTGCTTCCAATAAAGGGCATAAACAGAAGTGGGTGAAAGGTATTCCCCGAAAGGGTTGATTATATTTATAAGAATAAAGACAATAATTTACAAACATTTCAAAGGATAAGACCTATTTTAAAGCACAATGTGGTACCTACAATGTTTTCTGGACCTCCCAAATATCACAGAAAAATACAGTTAATAGAACTCATCTGGGCATGCATCTGGGGCATACCTACGAAAAGATTTGATAGTGTAAGGGAATCAAGACCAGCAAGAATGGCTTTACAGTGACCTAATAGTGAATTTTTCTAGCTCAAGTGACAATTTACAAAGTAAATTGAGTGTTCATTTAAGTGGAAGTGGCAGCAGGAAACAGGTTGCGTTTATTTTTATTTTGTAGTGTTTGACTACGATGAACCAGACATCAGATGCAAGTGGTATTAGTAGTAGTAGTAGTTCTAAAAAATATTTTGCACAATGTGGTACCTACAATGTTTTCTGAACCTCCCAAATATCACAGAAAAATACAGTTAATAGAACTCATCGGGGCATGCATCTGGGCATACCTACGAAAAGATTTGATAGTGAAAGGGAATCAAGACCAGCAAGAATGGCTTCACAGTGACCTAATAGTGAATTTTTATAGCTCAAGTGACAATTTACAAAGTAAATTGAGTGTTCATTTAAGTGGAAGTGGAAGTGGCAGCAGGAAACAGGTTGCGTTTATTTTTATTTTGTAGTGTTTGACTACGATGAACCAGACATCAGATGTAAGTGGTATTAGTAGTAGTAGTTCTAAAAAGTATTTTTCTTAATTTATTAACCAAGATGAACTCTAATACGTATAAAATGTAATTATGTATTATTCTGAAACTATAGGCCCACTATTTGACGGCTAAGCCACGTTGCCACATCTAAGGCTCCGGCCTAGTGAAGAGTCGGCCATGGGCAAATACATATGTATAACTGTGCGTATCCAGGCCCCTGAATTGATGTTTGGTCACCTACTTTTACTCAAGAAAACGGTACGGATTATATCCACCAAGCTTTTCCATCCACGCATACGACAGCGAAAAGCGAAAGCAAAACGCATTACGAAGAGAATCGCCGACTGAACTTCGGATGCTACATGATTCTTGTACTTGTTTTTGGACGCAAGGACCATGAAGACGTACGTACAGAGATCGGGGAGGGGTCAGAGGGGGTTCATTGGCCGGTTCCCCAAAAAACCGACGCGATATTCTGAAGGTATAAGGCGAAGACCAGGCTGGAACCAGTTTTCCATCGCGTATGAACCATTCTTACTAAGTGGATACCGACAGAGTACGTGAGTACACAGGGTGGCGCATTTATAGTGGTCCAAGTTAGTAGGTAAAGAGCATCGTTACAGTCCAATATCCATCATCAGAGTCACAGTCTTAGCAGACGTGTTGTGAACTCGTAAAATGCATTAAGTTGAAGCTACAGTATTGCCGACACGGATATTGTCAGTAGTTTTGCAAACTGTAGCTCGCCATAGTTCGCGATTTACTGTCAGTTCAGTGGCGCTCTTGATACTCATATCCAGCAACTGTTTCGTCGTATTCACCCAGCGTGTAGAGGAACGGCTGCGTCGCCACCCACTCGGGGCATGACTCTGAACTACAAGTTTCTCCATATCACCGCTTCTGTGACTATATTCAAAGAACGTAAGCATTCTCGTCGACACAATGGAGGTTAGCCTCTTTGGGTTACCGAGCTCATCCAGCGTGGAAACGTTAGTTCGATGGGCGGTATAAGGAACTCTCAGCATTCTCCTCCACGTACACATTTCAAAAGCATCTATGCGAGCTCGATCTCCCTTTTTAACAGTCCAAGTTTGCGAGGCATACAAAAATATGAAGAACACAAGAGAATGAACCAGCGACATTTTGGTAGCTTTAGTGATGTTATGGTCACGCCATATTTTAGTAAGCTTTATCATGGCCACACGTGCTTGTTGAATGCGCCGTCAAATCTCGTTTCTACAGCTATCCGAATTGCGAGCAGACAGAAAGAATTCTGCCGGTGCGCCATCTAGTACCCGAAGGTAACGGCAAACCAAGGAAATTTCTGTCTAGCAGCAGTAGACTTCTTGGTGGGACGCCAAGGTGCATCCGCTTGGCCACTAGAGAGCGCGGGTTCTATACGCCGCTGCGTATGAAAGCCGATATACGAGCAGCCCTGGCAAGGCAAATGGTTACACAGAAAAGGAAATAACAAGAACAATGAGAAGAAATAAGGCAGAACTAGAACCTAAACCGATAGCAAAAGCTTTTCTACTCTATGTGCCTGGAATAACAGACAGAATAGGAAAAATGTTACGAAGAGAAAACGTCAAGACCATCTACAAGCCCACAAGAAGGATACAGGAATATTTGAGAACGGCGAAGGATAAAAGACACCAACTCACAACACCGGGGGTTTATCGCATATCATGCACATGTGGTAGTGTATACATAGGAACAACGAAGCGATCTATAAACACAAGAATTGCAGAACATAAGGCTAGCTGTCGACCAGGCCATACGGACAAATCAGCGGTTGCCGAACATGCGGATCACAGGATCAAGTTTGAAGAAACTCAGGTTCTTGTCGCAACGTCTTCGTACTATGCCAAACTCCACGGACAAGCCATCAAAATACAAAACATCACAATAATTTCAATAGGAAAGAAGAAACACAGAAAGTCAACCGGACATGGGTACCATCCTGAAGGCCCTGAAGACACTACCATATCGCGAAGGGGCGAGGCTACCAACGCTACCTGGTTGGGCCACGTCACCATTATCAGGTATAAATACAGGTGCAGATCCACCAGCCGTCAGTAATTTGGAAGTCGCCGAAGTGAAATAGCTTCTGAAGATGCCATCCACTCGTGGTGGCGAAACGTCAAGCTTTAACGCTAAACGACGCCGGCCTAAAAACCCAAGAACCACAAATTCACTAGACGATGGCCGCGAAAGCTTTACACAGTAGGGATAACTAATTTTTTCAAACTGGAATGCCTATTTTTTCATACGATTGAATGTAAAGTTTGATAACCTTTCTAATGATATAAGGGAGTGAGTATCAGTCTCTAGTAGTTTTGATTGATTTCCAAATTTTCAATCAAATGGTGTTTTTCATTGTTCTTACCTATAATCAAACTAGCAAACAAAGTATAAACAAAAACATGTTCATATGAGAGAAAATAATTAACTTAGAAGAAATATACAGATGAATTAAAGAGACTGCAAAAATCAGTAAGATCGCAAAAAAGGAATACTGACAAATCAGATTTAAATTTTCTGTGTTTTAAAAAGTTTTGCGCCTCATAACGTCAGCGCCCTGGTGCTTTGCACCACTTGCACCACCGCACCGGGTAGGCATGGCCCCTCAGAGTAACAACTGAACATAGAGGTAGTAGACAACTAATTCTAATAGGCCAACATCTATTCTTACGTTGTCACATCGACCACCAGATACGGCAATCATAATTGTGTACAATCGTCTTAATTGTATAGTATCAAGAAATATTCCATTCCACGTTAAAAAAGACGGTATTTTGAGGGTCCAGGAATGATTACAGCAAAATCAATAGATATGTTGACCTCTACTGCGTTACTGCATAATTTTCCTGCGATTTGTTTACGGTAAACTCCGACTGTCAAACGTTTGTTTTGGTTGTGCGTTTTTTATGCTTGGTCAGTAAAACCGAATTCGCTATTTGTTGGTAACTGTAGTGAAGCTTCACGGACTTGCTGTGCTATATTCGAGTGTAGTTTAACAGTTTTTCGAGATGGGACAGTGCAGAGGAGTGTTTGTAACATGGGTTGCATTGGAAGAATTTTCAGGTTAGTTGGCAATGTTTGGTGGCTGAAGTGTCAAAAGATGATGGCTTTGAGCACGTCATGCTGAAGTGGTTTGTTTACTACCTCTATGTTCAGTTGTTAGTCTGAGCACGGCCCTGATCATCGCGTTAATCATTGCGTGATTCATAGAACAACTGGACTATAAGAGCGTTGGCTTTCAAATTAAAATGAATTTCCTTCCGACAACAAATTGTATACCGACCTCGAACTTGACTTTGAATCCGAGGCGAGGCGACGCGACGCGCCGGCATTTCGTGTTGTAACGAGGCAGTGCAACGCAACGCAACCCGCTCGGGCGCTCGCTCGCATGATTACTCCACTGTTACGTATTTCGTTCCGTGTGAAAAGTATCAAAAAAAGCTATGCATATTGAACGCGGTCCGATAAAGCAAAGGCGTTACACATTGATTTATAGGCGGTAGACGGTGAAACGGTATCCCCCGTCGACCGCCCCCTCCCATCCCGAGGACGTACCCCCCGGCAATGAGAGGTGACGCTGAATAGCCGCATGCTTTTCTACAGCAGGTGGAATGTTGGTTTTCTCTAATGATTTCTCTTTTCCCAGGTCCTGGATGACATTTCGGCAAGATATATATACTACGTTCCAAAATCCCATCTATCCAGTGAGCAGATGAATTTTCGAGGATAGTCACGTGATTCCAGATGTTAGGGAAACGGCAAAGATCTTTTTTTGACAATTTTAACATATCACATAACCTGTGCTGTTTTCTCAGAGTAGTCGTATCCGTTAGAATGTCAATGCATACAAATAAAGCAGAATAGGGCTGTTTTCTGGTGCCCATGGATTCAAAACGTATTCGTCTGCGTTTCAAATACTTTCGTTCTGGCGTTGAAACGATGACGTCATGGTAACAATATTTCAAAACGTATTCAAACCGATTCAACACCAACCGAACGTTAGTTTCAAACCAACATAACCGCTTCTTCTTCTTCTTCTTCTCTTCCTGTGGACTCGTGTCTATTCAGACAGCTACCCAAATTTCTTGTTTTGTCTCCATTACGTCATATTTCACAGTGTTTTTGTTTTTCTCCGATTTATATTTTAATTTTGTTTTTGATTAGTTCTTGCACAATGTCTTTAATCACTTTTGATGTGGGGTTCATGCATAGTGTTTTCATGTTGGCCGGCCCTTTGCTGACCTCCAATGCTTCTGTATAACATCTGTTGCCTAGTTGAGGTCTCAGAGCGCAATTGAAAATTATATGGTCTAGACTGCCATATTCTCCACAGGCACAGTTCGGGTCATCCTTCATTCCTATTTTGTGGAGGTGCGTAGGGGTGCAGCAGTGGTTTGTCCTCATCCTTATTATCAGTGAGATCATAGCTCTGTTGTTATACCTTAAATTATAGAACCATGGTATCTTTAAGGGAGTGGGTTGTAAATCCAAGTAGTACTGTCCCTTATTTTGATGCCCATTCTTGTAGTTTTCTATCCATTGATTCCAGAGTTTGTCCTTTGTTAGTCCTAAAAAGCTTCTCCCAGGTATTGAGTTGTTCTGATATACAAGGTTTTGGTTTCTACCGGCCAGCGCTAATTTGTCTGCATGTTCATTTCCTGTTATTCCTGTGTGGCTTGGAACCCATATGAGCTTCACATCCCCCTTCTGTGGTGATATTGCTGCTATTTCTGCTCTAGTGCTTAGTGTTATGTAATCTTGATCTTTGTCCACCCCCTGTTTGGTTATTGCCTGTAAAGCACTTAGCGAATCTGATATTACGGCTATTTTATGTGATTTGTTTTTGCTCAGTTTGACTGCTTCTCTGATTGCTAGAGTTTCAGCACTAGAGATGGCTGTATAGTTAGTCATCTTTCTTGATATTTTGATGTCCAGATCCTCAGAATAGATTCCAATGCCACATGTGTGATTGGATTGTTCTACTGATGCGTCAGTAAATACCAGCTTGTAGTCTGGAGCCACTTCCTGAATTTTATTGATGAATAATCTGTTGTTGTGGGTGTCTAGCAAGATTCAATCTGGTGAAGTTTAGTTTCGTCATCTGTAAGTGGTATGGAAAATCAAAACATGGTAATTTGTCTGCTTTGTATATATAGTTGTAATAATGAATTGTCAAGTCTGTCCCTTCCACCATTGCTGGTGTGCTGTAGTTCCTCCAGTATAAAGGGTTTTCAGCAAATGTTGTGTAGATGCTTATCAGTTGAGTTGTAATCTTGTCTCCAGTTCTTGCTAATATTTTTGTTGCTAGTTTGGCTGCCAGCCAGATCCTCCTGTTGTCTAGTGGAACTTCTCCTGCTTCCGATAGAAGGGCTCTTATAGGGGTAGATCTCATGCAACCGATGGCTATTCTTAATGACTGGTATTGAGCTCTGTTTAATTTATTCCAGTTTGCCTTTGACGTCTTGAAGATGCACTGCATCCCAAAGTCCAAGTGTGTTCTTACTATTCCCTTATAGATGGTAAGCAGTGTTTTGGGATCTGAACCCCACCATACTTTAGTTAGGCTTTTCATGATGTTTATACCTCTGGCGGCTTTAGTAACACAGTGGTCAATATGTTTCGTCCATGACATCTGTGCGTCGAAGATTACGCCCAAGTACTTGTAACTGCTTACCCATTCTATTGCAACATTGTTAATTTTGATTGTGTTGGGAATGTTTCTGATTTTTCCTTTAGTGAATATTACTGCTTTGGTTTTTTCTGTGGATATTTGAAGTCCCATGTTGTGAATGATTTCATATGCTCTTTTAGCCGCAGTTTGTATATTTCTGATGCAAATGTTGAGGTTTATGTTTTTCGAAATTATTAGAATGTCATCAGCAAATTGTAGAACTGATATATCTGGGGAATTAAGTTGGTCTAAGCTCATTAAGTATGTGTTGAATAACAGGGGGCTTAGTGGTGACCCCTGGGGAATTCCTTTACTTGTGTATCTGGGTCCTCTTAGCAATCCGTCATGGTATGATTTTATTCTCAATTTTCTACTCTGCAGTAATTTTGATAAGAATTTGATTATTTTTCCATTTATGTTAAGGGTGTTGAGTTGTTTTAGAAGTCTAGTCAGGTTAACATTATCATATGCTGCAGCTATGTCCAAGAATAGGGCTACTACCTTTTCCCCGCTTGTAAAAGTACTATATATTGTCATTGATAGATATAAGCAGTTTTCTATCCCGCTTCTGCCTTTTCTGAAGCCATTCTGAAGGCTGCTAATCATTCTTTTGGATTCTAATTCATGTTCTATCCTTTCCTTGATGATATTCTCTAGTAGCTTCCCTGTGCATGAACTTAGGATTAGCGGTCTATAACTGTTATGGTTTCTTGGGTCCTTACTTGGTTTTAAGATGGGTACAATGATTTGCTCTTTCCAGTCTGAAGGTATTTCTATTTCTTCTTGCAAAATTTTGTTATAAATGTTGCACAATGCCTTTAGATGAATTTCAGTCAGGTTTTTCAAGAAGAGATAACTTATTTCGTCGTGCCCAGGAGTGGACTCTTTTTTCTTATACAAAATCGTTTTCACTTCTTCCAGTTCAATGTTATCTAATGGTCCATTGTTATGATACTGAATGTCTTCTGTTACAGGTATAGGATTGTCTGACTGGGATAGGTTATTTAGAATGCTTCTCAGGTGTCCCTCGTCCTCTGGTTTATGTGGTTTGGTGTGGTGTGAGTTGGAGAATTTTTTTACTGTCGTCCATATCTGGCTAATTGGTGATTCTCTGTTTAGGGTGGCACAAAATCTGTTAAACTCCTCTTTTCTTTTGTTTTTATAAAACCGCCTGACTCTAGCTGCTATCTGTTTGTAATTCATGAATGTTTCTCTATTAGGGTGGAGTTTGTAGGTGTGGAATGCTTTTCTTCTTTCCTCTAACTTAATGTTGCATGATTCGTCCCACCACACTGGTTTGGGGGCATATTTATTCCAGTCTACGTTTCTGTTCACTCGGGGGATAGCTTGATTAGCTGCTTCTAGAACCTGCTGCTTCCAGTCTTCATACCCATTTGTAGGCGTTTTCTTGGATAATTCTTCTGTGTATTTACCCCAATCTGCTTTTTTGGTGTTCCATCTGGGTTGTGTTAGCATTGGGTTACGTTGTATGGATTCACCTACTATTGTGATCATGGGGATGTGGTCACTGAAGCAAGAGTTATCATGTGTGTACCAAGTGCACTTATGTGCTAAGTCTGGTGTTGCGAGTGTTAGGTCTGGACAGCTGTTGTTTTCCATAGTTACTCTTGTTCTGCTTCCATCATTGAGAACTATCATGTTAGTTGCCTCTAATGCTTCAGTCAGTCTTCGTCCTGCTAAGTTATTATTTGTAGATCCCCATTGTTGATGTTGAGTATTGAGATCCCCTGTTATCAGCACTGGGTTTTCAAATAGATTAAGTATGTCGTTGTATTCTTCTGTTTGTAGTACAATGGTGGGGGGGCAGTATATGTTTACAAATTTTATGTTAGCAGCTTTAATAGCCATGATTTGAAAAAAAGGACCGTAGTTTATGTTTGTTTGTAATTCCTGGTATGGGAGATTCTTGTGTATCATTGTGGCTATTCCTCCTCTGCCATCATGTCTATCCTTTCTCAGCACTGTATAGTTGGGTAAATTGATCTGGTGTTTTGGTGTTAGATGTGTTTCATTAATAAATATTATTTTTGGGGAGTATTCATTAATAAGTAGTTTTAGTTCTGGTAATTTCGATAGTATTCCATTGCTGTTCCATGTTATTGTAGTGAGTGCTTCCATTTCCAGTTTTTTTTTTCCTTATTTTCTTTCTTTTTTTTCCTTTTTTCCTTTACTTCTACTAGCCTTTTAGTACTCTTCTGCTTCTTCTACCAAGTCCTGACTCTCACAGAGATCTCTCTCTGCTTCCATGGAGACCGAGTTGATGTAGGTATCAATTTTCTTGTATGTTTCCTCCTTAGAGGGTTCGGGAAGGTTTGTTTCTTTTATAATATTTTTAACAAATTGTGATAGGTTTTCTGCGGCTTGTTGTGACTTGATGGTCTCTAGTTGTTCATAGATGTTTGCAGTTGATGTCTGTGGCATCCTGCATGTATTTGGGAAGCTCGCCTCCCTAATTTGTTTTTTCCCAATGGTTGGATGACCTATGATTTGGGTATTAGGTTTCCGTTTTGGCGATTTTAATGTGTGTGAGTATGTAGGTGAGGTTGAGCCCCATCTGTTTGGGGTTGCAGTACTTTCATTTACCTCCCTATTTGGTTTCATGTTCCTAGAATTTATTACTGGAAATTCCTGGGGGTTTCTGCCGTAAAAGACATTTGTCCGGTTGCTTGGTATTTGCCTGTTTGTTGTGTAACTCTTTGGGCATCTTGCCCTTGCTTCAAAATATGGGACGTTTTCAAAGGCCATTAGCTCTTTAATCGCTCTTTGTCTCTTGTATTCTGGGCAGTTTCGGTCTAGTGTTGAGTGCTCCCCATCACAGAAGGCACATATTGCTGATTCGTTTATGCATTGCTCTTTGGCATGTTCTTCCAAGCATTTAGCGCATCTTTGTTTGCTTCTACACAATGTCTCAAAGTGGCCATATCGCAAGCATTTTTTGCACTGGGTTACGGGGGGGATATATACGTTTACTTTTACTCTATAGTAGCTTAGGTCCACGTGTTTGGGGATTTTTTTTCCTTCAAAGGTAAGTACTACTGTTGAGGTCTTGACGTATGTGAATGTTTTATCTTCGTTCATTTGTCTTTTGTTTATTCTTCTTGCGTGAAGCACTTTTTGTTCAGTTTTGACGCATTGTATGATTTCCTCTGGAGTCATGTCCTCTGGGATGCCTCTTACCACTCCCCTAGAGGTTACCAAGCTGTTTGGAATGAATGCGTGTAGGTTTTCATCTTCCAGAAATTTTGAATCAATGAAATTGTTTGCCGACTTTGGAGAGGAAAATTCGATCCCCACTCGATTTTTGCCTTTCTTTGTTATGCACTGTATTCCTCTTATATCCGCTTTTTGGATTTTTCTTCCTAGCTTTATCAGGTGCATGTTTGCAATGTCTTGATTTAAACTCTCAACTATAACCATGAAGGGACTGGTGTCTCCATATTTGTAATGTTTTATATCGTAGGAATTATATGTAAGCGTTTTTTCTACTCTATTCGTATCTCCTACCTCATTGTCCTTGTCTGGTGGTTTTTTTTGTCCAACGTATTCCTCCATTTTTTAAATACACCTGGTATTCCGCTTTAATTTTCTATATTCAGCGTCACTCCGATGACGCCGGTTTTTTTTCCTTGATTTTCAGTCAGTTTTCTCACTGTCACTATACAATTTTTAACGTCCTATCGCTCACTATATCTCCGCGTTCCACTTTCCGTTTGTAAGCGTCTTTTCGCACTTTATTTTCCTAATTTATTCAGGAGGAACCTTCAAATTACTTGTCACTCTCGACCTAGATCCAACCTCTCCAACATAACCGCAAATTATCGCTTGTAGTTGTCATGTAATTGTAATGCTGTCATCGTAGCCTGTCATCGTAATTTCAAAAATTTCAAATAAACCAACACAAAACACAACAGCGAAATAAAACAAGATATGATGGAAGTGCAAGTTCTGCAAATCCCGGAATTTTTGGATGCTCTTCTCTGTGGGTTAGTATAACCGATAAAAATCCATTTAAATCTTCTTCCAAAAACATTTCATAAATATTTAGAGTCTTTTGAAGAAATTCTTCCTCTTGTTGATTCGCCAAATCAAGAACAACTGCCAGGGCACTTGTAATATCCATTCTCAATACTGACTGTTGTTAATACGAGTACCAAAGTGGTGCCAAGTACATCCTGTCACAAAAATACATCGAAAATAGATAGGTTACTTGTTTAAAGTTTGGCACCGTTTCTGAGATTTTTTCAAAACTGTTAATTCTAGCGCTGGTTGAAGTATATGACATCAGCGATTAATGCGTGACAAATATGTATTCGAATCCCTAAGACCGCCAGAAAACGCTTTAGGTTATGTTAAGTTGTTAGCTGTCAAGTGAAAAATATCTCTTGTCAATCTTGACACAAAGGTCGCTAAAATCTCAATTTGATTTCCGAGAAAAACGATGTCATCCATGGCCTCAGGAATGCAATAACGGAACACAGATTTTTGTTGACAGTTTGATGTTGAGTGATTACTGAAACGCTACAGAGCAAATCGAGGTCTTTGATGAGATTTTGAAACGTAGTAATAATAATAATATAACTGATACTCAAGGGATACTTGAGGCACTCTCAAGTGTGGCTTTCCTTGTGTATCTGCTTCCTAGACAACATCTACGGGATCCATATTTGGCGACGTTGTCATATTTCAAATATAAGTCAATTTGTTATGCCTGTGCCTACGCATTTTGATGTTTTCTGTCATCCCTTTTTGTTCTGTGCCAGGATTTCGTGTTTTGTGCCGGACATTTTCCGGATGTGACAGAAACTGACAACACCGTATTCCAAAATTAACCAAAACCAATACAAAATCACCCTGACATGTTATATTGACTCCAGCGATGCTAGATAACGTAAAGGACAAAATTGTCTACCGTTGCTAGGTTTGCCTAGTTTGAAGGAGACCTTTTGAACATTAGATTAAATAATGTGTATAGTTATAATGATTTTTTTTGTTAGTGTATAAAATAAATGTTTTGTAATTTGATGATAACATATTGCTTATTTTTTTTCATATTTTAATAAAGAAGATAAATCAAACTAAAATTCAAAATAAGATAGCATTTTTTCTCCTCTACATGATGACGTAATTCGATTTTGATCCGACGCCGACGTTTTGTTTCTTCGTAATCCTCATCAAACAACTTTTTTTGAATCCGAAACGTCGGGTAAATGGAAAGACAATATATCGTTCTATTTAGAATTAAAATTAGAATTTTTTGGGATATAAAAAAAGTTGTCGAGTATTTAAAATACCAAAGTTGATGTTGGTTGCTAAGAAACGAAACGTCAGATTGAAAATAATAGCATCAGTTTATAGAGAAGGAAAAATTGCAATGGGAATGTGAAATTTGCATTATCGTAACTTTTCAAATAAAGTGAGAAAGAAATAAAAAACGAAATCGCGAAATTCGATTTTTATCAAATATCTTCGGACGTACTCGGAATTTTAAAATTATTAAAACACCCTATTGAAGGGTTTAGCAAGGCGCAACTTTTCTCTAATTTAATCATCTTTGTAAATCTTCTGGTTTACGAGATCCCTGTAGAGTGCATTCTTATGTGGGATATCATATAATATGAACCACTCACCGAGTGTAGAATGTTAAACCAGTGGCGGATTTAGAGGGGGGCGAGGAGGGCGCATGCCCCCCCTAGGACTCTACGAAAGCATACTATATTTATATAAATGCCAAAAGTTAACCTTTTTTTGCTCTTCATCAGACCACGGCAGCACTACTGGTCCCCCCCACCAAACCTGTAATGAAAAGTGTAATCGAAACACGGAATTATATTTGGTAGAGCTTTTTTTGCTCTTCAGAAAACTATAGCGCCATTGGTCCGCCCCCCCCCTAGGAGAAATCCTAAATCCGCCCCTGTGCTAAACTCAATCTTTTACTGAGAACCGAGCCAAGTCACTTGACGCTATTTTTAAGGGTTAAAAGTGTTAAAACATCCAGCTCTACACTAAAATTGCGAACAAATGGAACCCGCCTACCCGCCACTGATTCTCCCGTGATTCTTTTCACATCGCGCCCCAAGGCCATTGGTATTATTCCCTGTTCGAATAATTGGGTTGAAAAGGTGAACATCTCTGCTGCCAACAGAACTTCCTCAACCGGTTGCGTTATGCTTTTTGTAAACGCCAATTTGAATAGATCGACTAGCACAAAGGTATTCGGTGTTCACCCTACGTACGAGGGGTGAAATGATCATCTTTGGAGAAGGGTAAACGCTGCAACGTGGGCAAGGGGGTAGTTGTCTCTCCCTGGCAAATAGGCATATTTTACATCGCGTTTTATGGAAAATGTGATGAAAATGTAAGAGGTGAGCCAACAAAATGTAGACACCATTGTTTCGCGCTAAACAAAAGCAAAATGCCTATTTTTCTGCAATTCAAGATCATTGACGAGACAAAATAGGGTACTTGCAGAGGTCGTGAAATCGCCTCGGGAGTATACATAGCGTAAAGAAAACCATATCAAGAAGCAGTAGGAAACAAAAAACATGATTTTACTGACGGCCAAAAAAAGATATTGGCAAGGATATATTCAAACCTTTCCACGTGACTTAAAACAAGGGCTGACGTCACAGGTATCTTATCGATATAGACAATCGATACTGCTACAGCGCAGGTCAGTGAGATTCAACTACAAACTAGTTAGAGATGATCTGAATTCTTTAACAATGCGACTCAATTTATTGATACTTAAACATATTTGAAACAGGCAATTAACCCACTAGCATTTTCGTTGCAATATATTTTTATATCTGATAGGTATCACAGTTCATGCTGTTTGTGACCGAGATTCGCAACTAATCGAAGCCATCATTTTATTTCGACGCATCTCATTACGAATTAATCCAAAGATAGAATCTAATTCAAGCCCATCCCTACAAAGTGAATTAGTAATCTAGCCTAACTTTTATTCTTTTGACTTTTGTACTTTTGTGTGTGACTGTGTTTTGTGGTTATAATGATCAATGTCAAAATGTTAGGTTAGCACTGACTATCGATGTCGAATATCAACACTTTACATCCCATCACTATAGAATATCACTGACGTCAGAGGTTGTTAAGTGATTTTGTCATGTTTACTAGGCTCTAAGGAACGCGTAAACGACATAATATTTTTTTCTGCAAGTGCCCTCCGAGGTAGAGCTATAGGGTTGCCTATTTAGAGATCTAGCCTGCCAGCTAGATCTAGCCTGCCAGCTAGATCTAGCCTGCCAGCTAGATCTCTAAATAGTCATGAAACATTGCGACATTATGCACTAGTTCGTCGTTTTTTTATACATTTCCTGTGAATCTATCCGATTAATACATGCAGTATAAACGATAATTTTTATGCAAAAGTTAGTAAAATCATACAAAATACAATATTAATATACATCTACAATAGGGTCGTTCAGTGAAATTCCAATAATCATATTTATCGATTATACACTGTACCTTTTTGAATCTTGTTCGAAAAGGTATCGGTAAGCATTTCTTGATTTCCCATAGAGATTTCCACTGAATAAATAATTTTTGTTCGACTAATTTTGGAACGGTTTTTTAATTATTGAGCAAACTATTGATATATACAGAAATCGTCTGCTATAATTTTATATGGAAGATTAAGTTTAATTTTTTTCAAAGTTACAAATATTTCGATTTTTGTTAACTTTGTAGCAAGCAAGCATATTCATTATAAATAATGAGTGACTGTGTATCCCGATATAAATTTTCGGATTATTTTCTATAAGAAAAGCAGTTCGCTTTTCTACAAGTTCCTTGTTGAATGATCCGAACTCGAACCACATTCTAGTTCTACTTGCGAAACATTGGTGCTAGATTCGCTGCTTGGTGACGAACATCGAGTTTTTTCTTTGTGCTGGTACTAGGTTTATCTAAATCTCATTTTCGTTGTCTTAAGGAAAACATTCCGAGGATCTCTAGCGTGTAAGGCTTGCTGGTCTTTTTGACAAACAAAAATGTGCGGAAGCACTTCCGGTTTCATCTTAAGTTTTACATCTTTCATTAGTTTATAACACATGTAATTTTCAACATCTTCCTCAAACTTAAACAAAACATACAAGACTGAGATACACATTTGAAGTAGGGATATTTTGTAGGCTAAAGTATCCACGATTTTCTACTCAAAATACAGAAATGTGAGACACAAGAACTAGATAATATAATATAAAACAATTTTTTCTACATAATTAAAATACATATGAATTTTGGTTACATCAAAGGACTGAAAACAGCCTTTCACATGTTCCACATATCAATGAGAATTGATTTCTCCAATGCTTTTATAATAATTGTTAGGTATATGATTAGTTCAGTATTTGGATTAAAAAAATCTACTTGTATCTCTTACGTTTTAGTGTACCAGTACCAGCAAAATCTGCTAACAACTGACATCAATATGCCTTCAGAATGGCATTCACAAATGCGGTTTCTTGATAATAATACAATTCACTTAGTTATAAAAATACTTTTATTATAATGGTCCTCACAGCATACTTTGATGACTTATTGCTCACAAATTCATTCCTACGCATAGCTCTCTGCCACAATTTCCTGATTTTTATATTTCGTGGCAAACCAATAAAAAATTCATCAGGACTGGTCACTGTCGTATTTCACATTGGGGAACCATACAATATTTATAATTTTTCTTCAGCTGTCCTCCTTCCATTATTATACTCAGTATCAACAAATTCGAATAGCTTGGTAAGTATTCAGTGTCGATGAAACAATTAAATAAATTTCCAATAGATGCGTATGCAGTTCATAAAGCATGCATAGCAAGTAGCATGCGCCGCAGCGTTCTTATTTACCGAGCACCCGTACAATGCGTGGCCAAGATGCCGCGCCGCGCTGGTCGGAGGGGTGTAGTGACGTCACCGTGGCACACTCGTAAGTGCCGCGCGTTTTCAATTTGCAGCACTTTGATAATTTATTAGAATATGAAATCGAGCTCAGAAAATTCTTAAATTTTGCACAGCTGCTAAACTCAATACGCCGTTTTAGAATATGCAATAAAAAAATATGCTGAACGAGCCTATTCCATATAAAGTCTATCACTTTGCTTGACCACCACCACTAATCCCAGACAGCCACTCTACCTTGTTTGACGGTCTGTCCCCCGATTTGCACGATCGCAGCCGTAGGCGAGGGGGGGGAAGCGGTAGTCGTGGTAGTGGCGCTCCCCACCGACCCCGGATCACTGTACGCATGCGTGCTGTTCTCGCCCTCCTGCGCCTGCGCCGTCGGCGACTCGAAGAAGCAGATGCCGAAGTCCGCCCCCGTGACGGCGGCGTCGTAGAGGTCCGAGGGGTGGTCCGAGGACGCGGGGGAGGAGGCGCGCCCCCCACCCCCGGGGTCGTCGCTCAGGCGGCGGTGCTGGTCCAGGTGGATGGTCGCCATGATGGAGATGCCTCAACGCTATCAGAAGTGGGATACCACATGTCAGCGATTTTGCCTATTTTTTATTTTATTTATTTGACCACATTTTATACAAAATAAAGTATTTATGGTGAGTCATATACAGGGTGGGCCAATAGTGCGTGGACGGAGGATTGTGGGCTTACTAAAAGATATTTCAAAAATCTGTCACTTGATCATGGTAGGGACCCTGAGGGATATAACGTAAAAATATTTTCACTTAAATTTTCACATTTATACAGGGTGATTCATACCAAACTTACATTTTTTTATGGAGCCCCCTACATATTATTACATATTTGGATTCCTTGGTCAATTCTAGTGTGACTTGTATCACATATGGAACTTTAAACAAACCGTTTAGGCGCAAATCACCATTTTTGGTATAAGTAGGTATCAGAAAATAATTGAGTATCGCAGCGATTATAAAACTTAGAAGGCCGTGACTTTGCGGTACGACTAAGCATGAAATGAGTCACCTAAGGTCAGACGGCTAAATTTGAATTCTTTTTGTACTTGGAGAAGACAGAGGATAAATTAAGGAAACTTCAATTACAGATAACTTGATTTTTTCAAATAGGAATACCTATTTTGGTTTAAAAAATCAAATGTAAAACTCGATTACCTTTCTAACAGTATAGCATTCTTGATATCAATCTTTTTTGGTTTGCATTTTATTTCACTGAAGAATTTGAAGGGTTCCAGTCAGATGTATCATTACTTTTGACTTACGGAAGTGGCTACTTTTTTTATAGCATTAAACGTGAAATTTTATTCAGAAGATATAGATATTCTACTGCCAGCAACAATCACTAGCAGTTTTCCTTTGATTAAATATTTCTTTACTGACTTTGGAAATTGGCTAATAGCTAGTAGGCTGTGAAAAATGAGCGTTCTTGTTACCGCTATTGTTTCTGGTTCGAGCTAATATGTTGTAAGGAATTTTCATAATCTTGCATCGTTGCGTTAGTTTGCATCTTTCTAGTAAGTTAGTTGCTTTCTTCCATACTAACGAGCTTTTGTTTACTTTTTATGGCCTGCTAGGTTGCTTGCATGAAGGAAAATTGGAAAACACCGATTTGACTGAACATTTGAAATAAAATGAATACGAAAAAAGACTGACATCAAGAATGCTATATCGTTAGAAAGGTAATCAAATTTTACATTTGATTCTTTAACTCAAAATAGGCATTCCCATTTGAAAAAATCAAGTTATCTGTGATTGAAGTTTCCTTAATTTATCCTCTGATTTCTCCAAGTACAAAAAGAATTCAAATTCAGCCGTCTGACCTAAGGTGACGCATTGCATGCTTAGTCGAACCGCAAAGTCAAGGCCTTCTAAGTTTTATAATCGCTGCGATATTCAATTTTTTTCTGATACCTACTTATACCAAAAATGGTTATTTGCGCCTAAACGGTTCGTTCAAAGTTCCATGTGTGATACATAAAGTCACATTAGAATTGACCAAGACATCCAAATATGCAATAATATATGGGGGGTTCCATTCAAAAAAATGTAAGTTTGATATGAATCACCCTGTACAAACGTCAAAATTCAAGTTACAGCCCTCAAGGGTCCCTACCATGATCAAGTGACAGATTTTTGAAATATTTTTTAGTAAGCCCACAATCCACCGTCCACGCACTACTGGCCCACTCTGTATACAAAATATTGAATGATAACAAAGACACGGCTCAACAAACAATCAGAGACAGCTGATTGTTTGTTGTTGCCCTGACAGAGATATGTACAGTGGCGCTTCTAGGAAGTTTGTCTGGGGGGGGGGGGGCAGTTACTTTATGGATAATATAGTGGGCGCCGCCAAGGAGAGGGGGGAGGGTACAATAAACATCTTGTCAAATGAAGATATAATACGGTAAGAGATGAATATTTATGAAATTAAAATTGTTCCAGCCGCAAAGATCAAATTAAATATTACACAGGTATTTTCCATTCTCTATCATAAGGAAAATTAACAAAACAAAACACATATAACAAAACGAGACTTATTATAAATAATGTAAACAGAAAAATATATTTGCATCTTATTGCATCTTATTTTTAATTAATCAGTTTTGCTCCGTGTTCTGGGGGGGTAACTACCCCCTCTACCCCCCCCCCTTGGAAGCGCCTTTGGATATGTATAAGAACAGAACATGCGAGTATTACGTCAAAGTAAGAGTTACACAACATATACAGTATATACACATATACAGGTAAATCACTGGTCTAAAGCGGCCTACAGACGTTGATACATGCTGCGATTCCTGAATCGACTTGATATTTTATGCACGTTTCATGCAACACAAGAATAGTAGGGTAGAGTTATTTCTTTGCATCGACGCAATGCTATACACGTTGAGATACTTGAAACCTCCAGCAGCATCATGAAACGCAGGAGTCGATGCCTGTATCGCAGCATGCATCAACGTCTGTAGGCCGCTTTAAAATCAATCCAATCAATACTCGAATGTTTAAATATGAAAATTCTAAGCCCTTGGTTTCTGTAATAGGCCATCCGAAATGTTGCGTGTTGTGGAGTGTATTATGCGGCTAAGTCTTTCTTTCACAGGTCAGTGCACAGCTTATTATGAATGTAATACATTTTACAGTTTTACAACCCTCCACCCCCCCAACTACCCCAATTTCACCACCACACAAAAAAACAACACTGACAAGATTTCTAAAAACCATACGCGTTTTCCACCCTTGGCACGGTAATAGTGCTATGGCAAAGTTTCATTAAAATCAAGTTCATAGTTTCCACGATACTCAATACAGAACGATCTAAAGCGATATTCGAATGTATACCTATATGAGAAAATCCCTTGGTTTCTTCAGTAGGCAAGGCAATGTTCGGATGGACCTCGAAAAGGGTATTATGCCGCTAGGACTCTTTTTAACAGGTCAGTGGACAGCCTATCATGAATACAATAAATTTTTGAGTTTTACAACCCCCCACCACCCAACCACCCCAATTTCACACCGCCCAAAAAAAAGTAGAAAATGATCAGGAAATCCTAAAATGCCTAAAAACGAAGTTTGAGGAATATATAATTTTTTTGTTTTTTTGCTAATTAGTCCGCCGCCAAAACAGTGTAGGATGCGCTTTCTACCTTGAAAATAAAAAATATCAAGAATTATACAAACTTCCTCCAGATTGTTCAATATATATAGCTGAGTTGACAGCCATTCAAAAAGCACTAGGATATTCTCTCAGTAATACAGAGCCTAGAGACGTCATAATCTTCAGCGACAGCAAGAGTGCAGCTATGAGATTGGAGCATTTAAAAATTTCACCCATATCATCTCAAGCATAATGAAATTGATTTACAGACACAACAATTTGGATAAAAATGTAAAAACTGTATGGATTAAAGGACATACAGGTATACCTCAAAAAGACACAGTCGACATACTAGCAAAGATGGCGACTACAGATGGAATATTGATGAGGAATTTCAAAATTCCCTACAGTGACTTGAACAGTAAATTAAACAAGAACCTGAGAGAAAAGTGGAATGAACACCACCATGGAAATCCATCCGGAACGATATTCAAACACATCCAGCACAACATACCTAAGAACAGAACCCTGGTTTAAGAGAGAAACGAATAGACCACTTGTGAGAACACTTTGCAGATTGAGGTGTGGTCATGGCTTAAGCTCTCAACACAAAACTAGAATAGGGCTAGACGATGACCCTCACTGCAGATGTGGAGAGATTGGTACTGCTCAACACTGTATATTAGAATGCCAATTGATCAGTAATGAGGTAACAGACCTGTACCACAGATTGTCAAACTATATTCCGTTCCCTGCTAATATGATCACTATACTACAAGTGAAAACAACTGTGCATACAAACTATTATATAACTTTTGCACACAAAAACTAAAAATAACACTGTAACTTTCAACTATAACTAATATAAAACAATGCTCGTATTATTAAGAAAAAATAGATGTCCATCCAAAATAGAACTGGCCAGTTGATCTCAGATCAGAGCTAATAACATAAATAAAAAAAAGTCCGCCGCCAATACAGCCATTTTCAAAATTATAGCAGCATTATCTCCTAGGACCCTATAGCATACCGGTATCCAAATTTCATCACAACACATGCAGCGGTTACTGAGATTACGAGGCTAGAAAAACGCGCACAGACAGACACACCGACAGACCGACGGAAATGAATGACGTAGATTTTCGTTATGTAGATATCATAAAACGCCCAAAAAAGTGTATCTCAAAATCGAAAATTTTCGCATCGGTGTGGGAAGTAATAGTATCAATTTTTCCTTTTAATTCGATCTCATTTATCACGTAACACCTGTGTCCTTTCCTCCGGGATAATATTCGTTTGTTGAAGCTATTAATAGGCGTTTGGGTAGCACGACCCGACGATTAAAAAAAATGGGATTCCCTTGGACTCGACGTTTCTCTCCACAGACTTATAACAACGCATGTATGTGTATCAGGATCAAGAAAAACTGAGAGTAATTTTTCAGAATGAACTTTGCCCTTTAACCTCCCGGACCTATGTAATATTCTGAACATACGTACGTACCTAACGAAGTCCGAATTCTATCCTGCTATTAACGTGCATTTCCGCGATCAGATCGGTTTTGGATTGGGTTTTTTATTTAAAATGAACAATAGAACAATACTATCTTCTGAAATAGCCATAGGCCGTAAAAGGTAAGCAACGCCTAACGATTTAATAATAATGTATTATTGTCTTATTCCTTTAATCTATAGAACTACAGTCGTAAAGTTATTACAATCTTTTCCTAATTGTTTTGTCTGGGTAAGACGATTTTTTTATATTTTTAGTATAGAATAACTTCCATTTTTGGTACCGCAATGCTTTGGTTAATATACTCCCATGTTCAGTTAGGTTAGGTAGAAAGTGAGTGGGGTAACTATGCCTCTTTTCACTGCGACTCAGTTGTGTCTATTGTGGCTCATGTTCAGAAAACTTAATCTTACGTTCAGATAAGATTAAGTTTTCGTCGATATTAAAAATACTTAAAAGTGTTAAACATGGAAAATATACATTCGGAAACAACATCTGTACAATAGGAAAGCATAAGTAAGTATGCAAGCCAAATAGGCAAGCCACTATCATCCCAGGAGATGGTACGTCGCGCGTCAGCGACAACAACTTGCCTCACAGATCAACGTAGATATCAAAATAATTATCGAGTAAATACAGTCCAACGTACAGGAAAATCAGGCAACAACACTCACAAAGAAGTCTCACGTTGGCTTACCAACTGTGGAAATGGAGGGTCACCCAATAGTCGAGTCACCTTCCGTCAAGCTTTTGGGAATCAACGTCAACAATAACATGTCGTGGTATGACACAAGAGCAACTACTGCTGCTCTACAAGGCACAGATCCGACCATCGTTGGAGTATTGCTCCCATGTGTGGGGATGTGCTCCGAAGCACTCTCTAAAGCTTCTGGACACTATCCAGAAGAGAGTAATTAGACTAATCGATATGCCTAATCTCACAAAGGACCTATACACAGCCTGGAACATAGAAGAAGGGTGGCTGACCTGTCCCTGTTGCACAGATTCTATCACGGAAGATGTTCCAGTGAGCTCTCTCAGATAATAACACCAGGTCGAGGTCCCTACTCCCCGAACCAGTCTCCTCCAGCATTCCTTCTTTTGGAGAATGAGCTGCCGGGGAATTTGATTCCCGACGGCTACAGTCTGCAGCATTTCAAATCTAACGTGTACTTACACTTATCGTCTCGCAGCTTTTCTACAGCGCCACAGGCTTTCAGCCTTTGCGAGAGGCTGCCCATAAAAAAAATTAATTATTTGCCGTTATTTAAACCGGCAGCTTTAAGATTTCATAATAGCCAAAAAGAGTGCTATAGTCTCACATTGAAGGTAGGAGATTCCACAATAATTGAACCACGCATATTTGAAAGTGTAAAACTTCTTGGCATGTACCTAGATCCACGCCTAAGTTGCAGATTTCACTGTCGATCGCTACTACATGTTTTCTTCTCTCATTTTCTACGCCTACGTAAATCCAAATTTTGAGAAGTTTGTTGACAACCAGCATAGGGTCCAAGCATTTGGTGTGGTAGTATTGAAAACCGCATAATAAACTAATGTTTTTCAAAATTTTCTAAATGAAAATTTGGAAAACCTGTTGAAAAATTCACCACTGGAGTTTTTAACAATAATGTGGTTACAGTTAGTCGGAGCGAAAGCATATTTTAGTATTAGAGGTCGAAACACTTTGGAAGAAGGGTTTCCTGCCAATTGTTTCGTCTGCGAGCCACGCCACCTACGATTTTTCCCAATTTCTACGGAATAATTGCAAAACCGTGAATATCTTAAAAACCGTCAAAGATAGAACCATATGTGCCTAGATAAAAGTGAAAGAGAATTTAATTTTCGCATCCGCCAATGTGAAACTTATCATACCTATTTGAAAAAAAAAGTTTTTAACGTTTATAACTTTTCAAATTTGAAAATTGCTAGTCTATTGATTTTATGTTCCCTTGAAACAACGATCTTACTGAAGCGCAAGTACGTTCCTTGCTTGTTTCAAAACTGAAAACCGCCTCTTTCTATCGCGTTTAGCTTCCGAGATATTAACGTTCTTGTAAAGTACTACAAACGTCAAATTTTGTAAAAATTGTTGAATAACTCCGAAAATAGGCTTCAAAGATATAAACAATGGTTAACAAACTGGACCTAGAAATCGATGCTGAATTCAAAAACGTAATAATATACAGGGTATACCATTTAAAATAAGGAAGTTGATACCTACTTCCGGTATATCCGGAAGTCCGCTATCTTTGAAATTATTTTCTTAATGTAGAGCATTTGAAAAGAAACGTTTTTTATTTAAAATATTTTCGTCTAATTTAAACGGTATGGCCGCTAGAGAGCACCGCGCGCTTATTGGACCACCCTGTTATAAACGCTGACGCCACAATCACAAAACTTCTGCAAACCATGGTGGGGTCGAAAACCCTTAAACGTTCAATTATTCAAAGATTTTTAACGTCTCCAGACTACAAATGAATTATAAAAACAGTTGAACGTTCTGCATTTGAATTTTTTCGGAATCCATGAACCGGAAAGTACGACAACGTTTGATGCTTTTTAAGTAAAAAGTTAACATAAGTCTGCTATTTTAAAAGTACGATAGCTTTTTATCTCAAACTAGTAAGTATAGATTGGTTTGAAACAGGAAAACTTACGGCGCACCACTTACGTCTAATCTAATAAAAATGGAGGTCTTAGTGATAGCGTATTAGCGTATTAGTTTATTATTTAGCTTTATTGTCTTCATATAAATGCTTTTGTAGTTATTTTTATCATAGTAGGACAAACAGGGCAAGAGTTTTTGTTAGACAGACGATTTTATAGATATATAGATATCAATACCGTACTACTTGTGTATTTTTTGTTTTACGAATAATATGACACAAAGCGCCCAAGCTTTTTTCACAATCATAAAAATGAAGTCAAGTTGATTGACTCAGTACTTCCCACACATTACGCTGATACCAGTTTATTATTTTCCCATAGCATGAAGCTTTAGTCTAAGATCCCTTGCAACCAAATAATCGCCAGCCCCCCCCCCCCCCCCTAAAATTGTCTTATGCCGCTAACTCTTTCCTTCACAGGTCAATGGACAGCCTATTATCGATACTACAAACTTCTCAGTTTTACAACACCCCACCCCCCCAACCACCTCACTTTTACCCCCACCCAGAAAACTGGTAGGAAATGATCAGGAACCCCTAAAACATCTAAAAACCGAATTTGAGTTGCTTTCATACTTGTCGCGTTCTTTGATTATTGCTACGCTGCCACTGACAAGATTTTTAACAAACATACGCGTTTTCCATTCTCACCACGGTAACAATATACTGTGTCAAAATTTCAATAGAATCAATTTAATAGTGTCCACGTTACAAAATACAAAACGATTTAGACCAATAAATTCTCGTATAGTATACAGAAAATTCTAAGTCCCTTGGTTTCCGTAATAGGCTAGGCAATGTTCGGATGGACCTAAAAAGGTGATTTGTGTCGCTAGATCTTCCTTCACAGGTTAGTGGACCGCCTATCATGAGTACAAGAATTTTTTAATTTTTCAACCCCCAACACCCAAACCACCCCAACTTCACCCCCACCCAAAAAAACGCAGAAAATGATCAGGAACCTCTAAAACGCTTAAAACGAAGTTTGAGCTGTTTTTATATTTTTAGTTTTTTTATTATTTCTGCGCCGCCACTGGCACGATTTATCAAAACCATACACGTTTTCCATCTTCGCCATGGTAGTAATGCCGTTTCAAAATTTCATTAAAATCAATTCAACAGTTTCTTCGTTACAACGATCTAACGCAATACTCTCGTATGTTTACATCAGAAAAAATTCTAAGTCCTTTGCTTTCTGTAATAGGCAAAGGCAATGTTTGGATGGACCTAAAAAAGTTATTTATGTCGCCAGGTCTTCCTTCACAGGTCAGTGGACAGTCTATTATGAAAGCAACAAATTTTTCAATTTTACAACCCCCCACCCCCCAACCACCCCAATTTCACCCCCACCCAAAAAAAAGTAGAAAATGATCAGGGACCCCTAAAACGCCTAAAAACGAAGTTTCAGCAATATTTAATTTTTTTTGTTTTTTGCTAATTACTCCGCCGCCCATGGACCGATTTTCAGAATTATAGGAACATTACCTACTACGACCCCACAGCATACCGCTGCCCAAATTTCATCACAATCCATGTAGCGGTTACTGAGATTACGAGGGTAGAAAAACGCGACAGACAGACAGATCGACAGACCGACAGACCGACAGACAGACAGACAGACCGACGGAAATGAGTGACGTGGATTTTCGTTATGTACACATCATAAAACGCCCAAAAAACGTATTATCTCAAAATCGAAAATTTTCGCGATCACAATGCTCCCCTCACCTATCGGTGTGGGAGGTAATAGCATTTCTCGTTCACTATTGTATTTAAAGAATATTTTTTGCTTATTAGTCCGATGTTCCTTAAAAGCGTTTTTTTTTTAGTTTTTTTAAACTATATTTATTTTTATTTTTTTTATTTTACTCTGGACATGATTATGTTCTTGATGTGTTCGAGCAATGTCCAGAAGTCAGAAACCTTTCCAAGCACGTGTTAACGACAACTTACTTGGTCTGGGACGCCAACATGTACGAACAAATTGAAGGTGTAGCCATGGGAAGCCCTCTAAGCCCGGTAGTAGCGAACTTTGTAATGGAGAAGGTCGAACCGGCAGCCTTGAAGAGAGCTCAATACAAGCCCAAGATATGGCTCAGATACGTGGACGATACGTTCGTTATTTGGAATCACGGAAGAGAAAAGCTAGAAGAATTTCTAGAACACCTGAACAGCGTGCATGAAAACATCAAATTCACCATGGAGGTAGAAGAAAACAAAAAACTCGCCTTCCTTGATGTTCTTCTAACAAGAAAGGAAGTTACATTAGGACACAAGGTATATAGAAAGCCAACTCATACTGACCGGTACTTACATAAAGAATCAAACCGCCACCCATCTCAGAAGTACGGAATTATTAGAACTTTGACAGAACGGGCTAGAAAAGTGTGCGAACCAAAAGAACTCGACACCGAACTGGAACATCTAAAGAATGCTCTTAAGGCAAATGGTTACACAGAAAAGGAAATAACAAGAACAATGAGAAGAAATAGGGCAAAACCAGAACCTAAACCGATAGCAAAAGCTTTTCTACCCTATGTGCCTGGAATAACAGACAGATAAGGAAAAATGTTACGAAAGGAAAACGTCAAGACCATCTACAAGCCCACAAGAAAGATACAGGAATATTTGAGAACGGGGAAGAATAAAAGAGACCCAGCGGGGGTTTATCGCATACCATGCACATGTGGGAGTGTATACATAGGAACAACGAAGCGATCTATAAACACAAGAATTGCAGAACATAAGGCTAGCTGTCGAACCGAACATGCGATTAAGGAAGAAATTCACAGGATCAAGTTTCAAGAAACTCAGGTTCTTGCCGCAACGTCTTCATACCATGCCAGACTTCACAGAGAAGCCATCGAAATACAAAAACATCATAATAATTTCAATAGGAAAGAAGAAACACAGAAAGTCAACCGGACATGGGTACCCATCCTGAAGGACCTGAAGACACTACCATATCGCGAAGGGGCGGGGCTACCAACGCTACCTGGTTGGGCCACGTCACCATTAGCAGGTATAAATACAGGTGCAGATCACCAGCCGTCAGTATTTTGGAAGTCGCCGAAGTGAAATAGCTTCTGAAGATGCCATCCACTCGTGGTGGCGAAACGTCAAGCTTTAACGCTAAACGACGCCGGCCTAAAAACCCAAGAACCACAAATTCATTGGACGATGGCCGCGAAATCCTTACACAGTATACATGTCTTACATTGATTGCATCACGACTTGCATATGTTACAATCGTGTGTGGCCACCTTTAGAGGTATGGCGTTTGTTGACTGTGGTTTGTTTCTGTTTTATTAATAGAACGAGTGACTATGGCTGGTAATTAAAATTTTAAGATATCTAAAAATATCCATTTATATGCAGGGTCAATGACAACTTTATTTTTGCATTGCATAATAGAGCTTATACGGTCGATATCTGGAAGCTAGATGTTTGTACATAGATTTTGAAAACATGGTATAATAACATAAATGCAGGTAATAAAGATATGAGAAGATCTCACTCTTTTAGGGAAACAAAAATACTACACGACCAACGACTAAATTCGGATTTAGTGAAAATAACAAACCAATTCCTAACTTTGGCGCACTGTAGTACGGAAACTATTGGTCGCACAGGGAA
This sequence comes from Callosobruchus maculatus, assembly GCA_951848785.1. Taxonomy (NCBI): domain Eukaryota; kingdom Metazoa; phylum Arthropoda; class Insecta; order Coleoptera; family Chrysomelidae; genus Callosobruchus; species Callosobruchus maculatus. Next base: position 3,761,788 of record CATOUR010000040.1, read on the forward strand.
AAAATGAAGTCAAGTTGATTGACTCAGTACTTCCCACAGTTTATTATTTTCCCATAGCATGAAGCTTTAGTTTAAGATCCCTTGCAACCAAATAATTGCCAACCCCCCCCCCCCCCTAAAATTGTCTTATGCCGCTAGGTCTTTCCTTCACAGGTCAATGGACAGCCTATTATCGATACTACAAACTTCTCAGTTTTACAACCCCCCCCCCCCCCCGACCACCTCACTTTCACCCCCACCCAAAAAACTGGTAGGAAATGATCTGGAACCCCTAAAACATCTAAAAACCGAATTTGAGTTGCTTTCATACTGGTCGCGTTCTTTGATTATTGCTACGCTGCCACTGACAAGATTTTTAACAAACATACGCGTTTTCCATTCTCACTACGGTAACAATATACTGTGTCAAAATTTCATTAGAATCAATTTAATAGTGTCCACGTTACAAAATACAAAACGATTTAGACCAATAAATTCTCGTATAGTATACAGAAAATTCTAAGTCTCTTAGTTTCTGTAATAGGCTAGGCAATGTTCGGATGCGCCTAAAAAGGTGATTTGTGTCGCTAGATGTCCTTCACAGGTTAGTGGACAGCCTATTATGAGTACAAGAATTTTTTTAATTTTTCAACCCCCAACCCCACAACCACCCCAATTTCACCCCCACCCAAAAAAACGCAGAAAATGATCAGGAACCTCTAAAACGCTTAAAAACGAAGTTTGAGCTGTTTTTATATTTTTAGTTTTTTTATTATTTCTGCGCCGCCACTGGCACGATTTATCAAAACCATACGCGTTTTCCATCTTCGCCATGGTAGTAATGCCGTTTCAAAATTTCATTAAAATCAATTCAACAGTTTCCTCGTTACAACGATCTGACGCAATACTCTCGTATGTTTACATCAAAAAAAAAATTCTAAGTCCTTTGCTTTCTGTAATAGGCAAAGGCAATGTTCGGATGGACCTAAAAAAGTTATTTATGTCGCCAGGTCTTCCTTCACAGGTCAGTGGACAGTCTATTATGAAAGCAACAAATTTTTCAATTTTACAACCCCCCACCCCCCAACCACCCCAATTTCACCCCCACCCAAAAAAAATTAGAAAATGATCAGGGACCCCTAGAACGCCTAAAAACGAAGTTTCAGCAATATTTAAATTTTTTTGTCTTTTGCTAATTACTCCGCCGCCTATGCACCGATTTTCAAAATTATAGGAACATTACCTTTTACGACCCCACAGCATACCGCTGCCCAAATTTCATCACAATCCATGCAGCGGTTACTGAGATTACGAGGGTAGAAAAACGCGACAGACAGACAGACAGACCGACAGACCGACAGACCGACAGACCGACAGACCGACAGACCGACAGACCGACAGACAGACCGACGGAAATGAGTGACGTGGATTTTCGTTATGTACACATCATAAAACGCCCAAAAAACGTATTATCTCAAAATCGAAAATTTTCGCGATCACAATACTCCCCTCACCTAACGGTGTGGGAAGTAAAAGTATGCAGATTTTTTTTTTGATTGAAATTTTTACTAACAACCATAAGAATAATAGCAATTTATACAAATTTCTCGAAACAGTGCTTCAAGCACTGGCCTCGAGAAAACAGCTTATATAAATGCATGCAGAGGTAACAATGTCAATAATATTCTTACACTAAAGAAAAGTCTTTTTTAACTTCTTTACAAAAGAACTGAAACTTTTTTTACACTTGATATCTCTTGGAAAAATATTGAATGTTCTTGAAGCATTATTACAGGATTGTAAAGTCCTAAATATTGTCTATGATCCTGGTCTCATAATTATGGACTTGATTAGTTAAAATTAACATTGAATTTGACTTCTGTTGTTTATACAGTACTCTAAAAATGAATTTGCAGTATTGAATTTGTAGTAGAGCCTCTAGATTGAAAACGCTAAGTTCCTTGTACAGTCTGTACGTATTAGTTAATCTGTCATAGTTGTATAGTACCTTTAATACTTTATTTTGTAATACTTGCATCTTTTTAAAATTAGTTCTAGATATTACCAATACAGGGAGTAAATGTCTGAACTGAGACAAGAAAAAGGCGTTGTAGTCTTTAGTTTTCCTTGTCAAGTAATTGTGTTCCTCCAGATTGTTCAATATATACAGCTGAGTTGACAGCCATTCAAAAAGCACTAGAATATTCTCTCAGTAATAGTGAGCTTAGAGACAGCAAGAGTGCAGCTATGAGACTAGAGCTTTTAAGAATTTCACCAACTTTCAACCATATCATCTCGCATAATGAAATTGATTGACAGACACAACAATTTGTATAAAAATGTAAAAATTGTATGGATTAAAGGACATACAGGTATACCTCAAAACGACGCAGTCGACATACTAGCAAAGATGGCGACTACAGATGGAATATTGATGAGGAATTTCAAAATTCCCTACAGTAACTTGAACAGTAATTTAAACAAGAACCTGAAAGAAAAATGGAGTGACCACTACCATAGAAATCCATGCGGAACGATATACAAACAGATCCAGCAGAACATAAGAACAGAACCCTGGTTTAAGAGAGAAACGAATCGACCACTTGTGAGAACACTTTGCAGATTGAGGTGTGGTCATTGTTTAAGCCCTCAACACAAAACTAGAATAGGGCTACACGATGACCCTCACTGCGGATGTGGAGATATCGATACTGCTCAACACTGTATATTAGAATGCCAATTGATCAGTAATGAGGTAACAGACCTGTATCACAGATTGTCAGACTATATTCCGTTACCTGCTAATATGATCTCTATATTAGCTAGTGAAAACAACTGTGCATACAAACTATTATATAACTTTTGCCCACAAAAACTAAAAATAACACTGTAACTTTCAACAATAACTAATATAAAACAATGTTCGTATTATTAAGAAAAAATAGATGTCCATCCAAAATAGAACTGGCCAGTTGATCTCAGATCAGAGCCAATAGCATAAATAAAAAAAAAGTAATTGTGTTCTCTTCATAAATCATTTGAAGCTTATTTCGATATCACTTTCTAAAACGATGCTATTTTTCGAAAATCGTTGCGAAGCAGAGTTTTCACCCACCCACCCCTCGAGCGAAAATTTAGGCGTATGTTCAGGGGGCCAATGTCTTCCATCCCACCAAATGTTTTCATTTCCAAAAGCCTTTTTCTCCGACGTAACCATTCGACTACCTAGCATAATCATTATAAATGGGTTGACTGCTAAGAACTTCAGAATAATGCATGCATGACTTGATTTTTAAAAAGTTTAAAATACTTACTCTTTACATAAATATGAGTTAATATATTCATCAAAAGATATCAGTTTATGTTAAACAAAGAATTTCTGATAGGGAGACCAGACAAGTAAATTACATTCACGTCCCATTTGCTAAGTATGAACTGGGTAGTAGATCGCAAAATATTTTAGGACCAAGAATTCTGAACAAACTTCCAGATTATATTAAAGAAAGATCTACGTTGAGTCAATTCAAAAATCAATTGAAATATTTTCTGGTTGATAAGTGTTATTATAATGTATGTGATTTTATTGTTTGTTGATAAGTATGTTTGTTGTATATTGTAAATATATATTTCTAGCCTAATTTTGACGAATTTTATACACTATATGTGTCAAAGGATAATAAATATTTTATTCTATAGGTTTACCAATAGACAGGCCCTGAGTCTCCGTTCCACGTCCAAGGTTAGTTGGAAAAGGTCTTTGTGCCATCAGCCAAGTGTGGTAATTAGTTAGTACATACTACAGTGTTTATTACTGATTTACCAAGGTTGATTTAGAAATTATAAGCAAAATACGAAAGTAATGCAGAATTTGTTGAGGTAGGTAAAAGAAGAAATATAATAACATTTAAATCTGGCCTTCCTAGCACACCAAAAAAAAATTAAGTCAAGCTGATTGATTATGTACTTCCCACACATTACGGTGTTACCAGTTTATCATTTTCTTATAGCATGAAGTCTAATCTGAGATCCCCTTGCAACCAAATCATCGCCAACCATTGCTTCTAGCGACTTGGACAAGGTATACCTTTCTTACGCATAAAAAAGGGTTAACAAATTTTTTTCCGTTGAAAATGACATACAGCGTATAGCAAAAACCGAACGATTCAATAGAGATGGAACCCTGTATGTAGCGCCCTCTATCAGTAATCACAAAACTAAGATCAAATTCGAATTTAGCATGATAAAAAACCCTGTATACCATATTTTATCACATTTCTTGCGTTTCTGGCTAAAGATGCTAAAAAAACCCAAACGAAATTAAAATTCAACACCCGTATCTTTTAACCGAAGGTCTTGCAGACCCATGTTCATAGGAACTTTTTCCCAGACCGATAGGTGAGGGGAGTATTGTGATCGCGAAAATTTTCGATTTTGAGATATTACGTTTTTTGGGCATTTTATGATTCTACATAACGAAAATCCACGTCACTCATTTCCGTCGTTCTGTCTGTCTTTCTGTCGGTCTGTCTATCTGTACGCGTTTTTCTAGCCTCGTAATCTCAGTAACCACTCCATAGACTGTGATAAAATTTGGGCAGCAATATGCTGTAGGGTCGTAGTAGGTAATGCTGCTACAATTTTGAAAATCTGTTCATGAGCGGTGGAGTAATTAGCAAAAACAAAAATTTCTAAATATTCCTCAAACTTTTAGGTGGGGTAAAATTTGGGGTGGTTGGGGGGTGGGGAGTTGTAAACTTGAAAAATTTGTTGCATTCGTAATAGACTATCCACTGACCTGTGAAGGAAGATCTAGCGACATAAATCACTTTTTTTGGTCCATCCGAACATTGCCTTGCCTATTACAGAAACCAAAGAACTTGGATTTTTTCTGATGTAAACATACGAAACTGAAAGCGGTTAGATTGATTTTAATGAAATTTTGACTCTGTATTGCTACTGTGGCGGAGATGGGAAATAAGTATGGTTTTTATAAATCGTGACAGTGGTGGCGCAGACATAATAAAAAAAACAAAAAATATAAAAACAGCTCAAACTTCGTTTTTGAGCGTTTTAGAGGTTCCTGATCATGTTCTACGTTTTTTCGGATAAGGGTGAAATTGGGGTGTTGAAGGGTAGGGGGTTGAGAAACTGAAAAATTTATTGTATTCATACTAGGCTGTCCATTGACCTGTGAAGAAAGACCTAGCGACATAAATCACCTTTTCAGGTCCATCCGAACATTGCCTTGCCTATCACCGAAACTGAGGGACTTTTTCTGTGTACATACGAGTATTTATTGCTTTAGGTCGCTTTGTATTTTGTAACGTGGAAACTATTAGCTTGATTCTAATGAAATTTTGACACAGTATTATTAACTTGGCCAGGATGGAACACACGTATGGTTTTTAGAAATCGTGTCAATGGTGACGCTGCAATAACAGAAAAAGTAAAAATATGGCGGTGGGGGGTTGTAAAACTGAAAAGTTTGTTGTACTTATAATAGGTTGTCCATTGACCTGCGACAAAAAGACCGAACGACATAACACAATTTTGAGAGGGGGGGGGGGTTGGCAATGATTTGGTTGCAAGGGGATCTCAGACTAAAGCGTCAGGCTATGGGAAAGCTTGAAGGATAATAGTTAATTATAACATTTAACTTGCACTTAAAAAGTATTGAAATTTTCAATTTATCTTAAATAAGAAGCCAAATTTTGCATTTTGCAACTGGTACAATCGTAGTGTGTGGGAGGTACTGAGTCAATCAACTTGACTTCATTTTTTTTCTTATTTTAGTGTGGCACTATGCAATGTACTTTTACTTCCCATACCGATAGGTGAGGGGAGTATTGTGATCGCGAAAATTTTCGATTTTGAGATAATCCACTTTTTGGGCGTTTCATGATGTCTACATAACGAAAATCCACGTCACTCATTTCCGTTGGTCTGTCTATCTGTCGGTCTGTCGGTCTATCTGTCGGTGTGTCGGTCTGTCAGTGCTGCTAAAATTTTGAAAATCGGAGCATTGGCGGCGGAGTAATTAGCAAAAAACAAAAAAAAAAGATATTCTTCAAACTTCGTTTTTAGGCGTTCCAGGAGTTCCTGATTATTTTCTATTTTTCTGGGTGGGGGTGAATTTGGGGTGGTCGGGGGGGTGGGTGGTTGTAAAACTGAAAAATTTTTTGTAATCATAATGGGCCGTCCAATGACCTGGGAATGAAAGACCTAGCGGCATAATTCACCTTTTTAGGTCCATCCAAACATTGCCTCGCTTATAATAGAAACCAAAAGGGACTTGAATTTGTAATGTATACATACGAGTATTGTTTTAGAGCGTTGTATATTGCTTAACGCGACAATGACTGAATGGATTTTAATGAAATTTTGACACAGTATTACTACCGCGGCGAGGATGGAAAACGCGTATGTTTTGGGAAAATCGTGTCAGTGGCGGCGCAGCAATAATAAAAAAACGAAAAATATAAAAACAGCTCAAACTTTGTTTTTAGGCGTTTTAGGGGTTTCTGATCATTTTCTACTTTTTTTTTGGGTAGGGGTGCATTTCGGGTGGTTGGAGGGTGGGGGGTTGTAAAACTGAAAAATTTGTTGTACTCATAATAGTGTGTCCATTGACCTATGGAAAAAATACCTAGCGGCATATTCTTTTTTTAAGTTCATCTGAACATTGGCTTGCCTATTATAGAAACCATGGGACTTAAAATTTTGTGATGTTTACTTATACGAGTGTTGCTTAATTTCGTTCTATTTATATTGCGTAAAGCGAAAACGATTGAATTGATTTTAATGAAATTTCAACACAGGCATTACTATCGCGGCGAGAATGGAAAACACGTCAGTTTCTGGAAAATCGTGTCAGTGGCGGCGCAACAATAATCAAAAAACTAAAAATATAGAAACAGCTCATACTTCGTTTTTAGACGGTTTTTAGGCTCCTGAGCGTTTCGCATCGCATGCAGAATCAAAACTGTGGCGCCCTAGTTCCTAAGGAGGGAGACGCAAGAAACTATTTACCAGAGTTTTTGTGCGGGCAAATGGGCGACGATTTGGTTGCAAGGGGGGATTTCAGACTATAGCTTCGTGCTATGGGAAAATAATAAACTGGTATCACCGTAACGTGTGGGAAGTACTAAGTCAGTCAACTTGACTCCATTGTTTTCCGTGTCACCCTCGCTCTCATAAAGGTAATCATCATCCAATCACAATCACAACAACCACCACCACCTCCATCACCATCACCAGCAGCTCGAACTGTGTTTACCCCAGACTGGTGGCGCACCACCCGGCACTCATTTATTCCGGAATGTACGAACGTGTCCGAAGGCGCGCAGGCGGCGACGCTGGGCGTCAAGGTCGCGGACATCGAAGGGCCGACGGCGACCACGGCGTCGCGACGGGCGTCGGTCGGTCGGACGTACGAGTGGTGAGTGAGTGTGTGTGTTGTGTAATCGGTCGCGGTCTGTGTGACTGACTGGCTGTGGCTGGCTGGCTGGTGGCTCGCTAGCTGGCCTGGCTGGCCGGATGGTCTTCGGCGGCGACGCTCCAATCGCCGAGCGCCGTTACGGCACTCCGCGGTGATGGAGATGGTCCAGGGGTGCGAATACGCCAGCTTGCCAGCTGATTTTCTGGAACAACACCATTTTTCCGGATTCTGGAAGGTCCACATCGTCCTTTTATAACCAGGAGGACGTATGTAACAGAAAATGACTAAATACAAGAGAAAACCACCAAACACAACAGAAAACAACCTAAGCGCGCAAACACAGTGGGGCTTTTTAGTGAGCGTACAAGGGCGTGCGAAGGCGTGCAGGTACCGCATGCAGGCTCACCTGCTCAACTGAGTTTTCGACCGCTTACCAGCGTCGGAAGCCCGCTTGCGCCTTTATAGTAACAGAAATTTAGTTTGCTACCTGGTTTCGTCTATTATTATTATTATTATTATTATTAAAAAAACAACAAGAGTTGAGCACGGAGTGCTATAAACTCTACATGCTAGGATAACTACAAATTACAGTTACAAAGTGTAATAAAATACAACCAAGGCTTAAGAGTAACAAAATAAGAAATTAGACAAAAATTATTTAAAGACAAATAAACTAGCTCATGCACGCATAAAACGCCAATTGTCATAGCTGTTCTTGAATGAGTTCACTGAGGTACTGTTGACTACATCCGAAGGAAGTTCGTTCCATATGCTGAACACCCGGTTGCTCAGGAAGTGCTGCCTTATAGTAGATCTGAAGAACTCCTTCTTAAGCTTAAGGTTGTGACCTCTCAAGCGGTTAGTATTGAGGCAAAACAGAGCAGAAAGATCAACGCCGAAAAGTCCATGTAGTGCCCGGTAAGTAATGATTAGATCACCTCGGGTGCGCCTCTCATGGAAGGTTTGAAGATCAAACAACTCTAGCCGTTCTTCGTACGATGGACGTCTTGATCCATAGGGTAGCCTAGTGCAACGACGCTGAAGAGATTCCAGTTGGTCGCGATCACGTTGAAGGACTGGGTACCAGACTGGACCAGCGAATTCAAGTATAGGACGTAGATATGTTTTATACAGGAAAGAAGCTACAGATGGGTCACATCCATGAAACGACTTCTCAATGAGGTACAAAAATTTTTTAGCTTTAGAACAGATTTGATTTATGTGTTCAGACCAAGATAGCGAACTAGATATAATCACTCCTAAATCACAGTGATCAGTAGAACTCGGAATAATGTGACCATCTAAGTAGTAGTCATACATGGGATTGTTTCTGCCAACGTGCACAACACAACATTTTGCCGAATTTAGAGGAAGAGACCAATCCCTGGACCATCGAGCCAGTCTGTCAAGGTCAGCTTGCAGGACATGAGACATACACAAAGGAGTGTTATATATTTTGGTGTCGTCTGCATAAGATGAACAAGTGGATTGCATGAGGGTAGGCAGATCACTGCTATATAAAATAAAAAGTATAGGACCTAACACGGAGCCCTGCGGGACACCACTTAAAACTGATCTAGGGGACGAAAATGCATTAGATACTCGTACAACGAATTCTCTGTTATTGAGGAAAGCTTTAATCCATAACAACAGATCACCTCTAACACCCAGATGCTCCAATTTCAGCAGTAGCTTCTCGTGGGGAACCTTGTCAAATGCTCTCGAAAAATCTAGATAAATTATGTCAATTGGTGTTCCACTATCAGACAGTTTGCTCCAATCGTTAACACATATTAACAAGTTAGTGATAATAGAGCGCCCAGGAAGAAAACCATGCTGATTGTTGTTAAATAAATTATTAGAAAAAGCAAAAAGGAGCAGCTTGCTGGCAACTATTTTTTCAGCTAATTTCGCAACTATTGGAGTAAGGCTAATCGGACGATAGTTTTTAGCATCGTGTTTGTCTCCTTTCTTGAAAAGGGGAGTTATTGATGCACGTCGCCAACAAGATGGAAGATAATGGGATCTGAAGGATGATGTAAATATTAGACTCAGAGGTGTAGCCAATGACGTGGAGCATTTTTTCAAGATGGCTGCCGTGATGCCGTCGTTACCAGGAGAAGTGGAAATTTTTAATTCAGAGATGTGTTGTAGAACATCATTTGTGGTGAACGTAACGTCCGTTAACGATGCATCTATGCGAGGAGAATTTAATTGAGGTGAGATCCCATCAGGTGCGTTACTAACATCTGCAGAAAAAATATCAGCAAGAACTTCGGCTGAAGCAACAGGATCCCCACAAATCGTACCATCAGGTTTTCGTACTGTAGGAATGGATACCTTGGAGTTCAGCGAAGACCTGAGATAATTATATAGTCTCTTCCGGTTTTTAGATTTTACAAGCTGTTTCTCGTACGATGCCTTAGCGGTAGTCAGTATTTTATTAAGATAGTTCGAGAATTCTCTGTGCGTTGTGTAGTCAGTCTGCAACTTACTCCTAGAATACCTTTGCCACAAGGATTTCTTGTGACGTATCAATCGAGATATGCTTTCACCTATCCAGGGCTTAGTTTGGTTGTACTTGATATTCCTATACGAACTACAATCGCGCACAGCTAGGTTTAGTTTATCAATAAAGATGTCCCACATCCTCTGTGTGTTCTGAGATTCAAAAAGTGCATGCCAGTCAATACCTGACAAAATACGGTTCAACTGAGTAAAATTGATAAGCTTAAGTGTCTTTACCACATTGGAATGCATATTTGGTATGCTGAATTGTAGTTTGGAAAGGAGCGTACAATGATCGGATTTACCGAAAGGCGGTAGGTAATCAATATCACAAACGAAGCCAGCATCATTGACGAATATGAGGTCTAGTGGGCGAGGAGTCTGTTCACTGCGAAACCTGGTGGGACGATCAATCAGTTGTGTAATGCAGGTATCACGCATAAGCTCCAAAAAAGGTGTTGAAGGAGAGTTAGTAACAGGTATAACTTTGAGCGGCCATTTTAAATCAGGTAAGTTGAAATCCCCAGTTACATACAAATTATTGGATTTTGCAGAAAGGCCCTCCATGATTTTGCATAAGTCACTATCCGAAGCTGCAGGACGGGGCCTGTATATGCAACCCAGACTAAAGTTGAAATTAGGACATGTTATAGACAAGAAAATGTTGTCAATACCAGGAAGTTTTTCAGAAACGGATAGCACATTAAAATTATGGACAACATTGTTGCTCACATATATGCACACACCTCCATGACCTGGGGTTGTACAAGAGTCGTTGCGGTAGACGCAGTAGCCGGGTATATTGACAGTCATATCGGATATATCAGAATGGAGCCAGGTTTCAGATAAGCAAATGAATGTAGGACTATAGGTGCTAGCAAAAGCTAACAATTCAAGATTATGCCGGTCGAAGATGAGTAGCGATAAAGAATTACTTATGGCTCAGTGCGAAAACCCCTATTTGGGATAAAAGACACAAGCTGCACTATAACCGCACTGCGATAGAAAAATGTTGGAAGGAATGAGCATTTAATGATGATTATTATCTTATACCTGGCGGGCCTGCCCAAAGGATCTGTCCGACACGGGAATTCCCACCGAACCCAGGTCGTTCCTGATGCGTTGCCAAGAGCAGGAGCCTCCTTATGTAGCGCGTCCAATGTCAATGTTGTTCCCAATGCCCACAAAGCATATTATCTCAAAATTGATCATTTTCGCGATCCCAATACTCCCCTCACCTGTCGGTGTGTATCAGAAGTAAAAGCTATTCTAACATTAATGTGTAACTAAATAACAATGTACCCGACCAATGATATTACGAGACCCAAATATATAACGTTAGGCAATTGTATTTACTACGTACTATCACTTAGTATCAGAGATATGTTCAAATGAGCATAACACATTTATACACAACCACAACACTAGATGTAGGCTAGGTACCACAATAATTGCCAAACCAAACAAATCAGTCATGCGGCGGTCATATCTCAATTTAGCGCCAAAATAATACAACACTTCTCCCTTTTGTTACCAAAAACTTGTTTACAAAGCGATTCAAACAGTCTCTACCAGAGTGGATAGCTTCCTTAATAAGACGCGCACAAGAATTCGTTTAATATGTACAGTATAAGTCACATATTCATCTGATTGACAAATTTCAACTAAATGCACTGAGAGTTCATTTGACAACTTCCCACCACGGATTTATCACAAACCGCTGATTAAACGAAAAAACGCCAAGACACGTCAAAATATTTGTCCAGAGAGACAACTTTTTAACCAAAAACTATTTCACTCTCTATTGTACCGTCTAGCCCCTCAGGGGAATCATTTCCAGTGTTTTTGCAACTGTCCCTCATTGTTTTGCCAATAATGGGCAACATTTTGAACCCTTATTGCATGTTTCCTATACCGTGTCTAGATGCGGCTGGCCAATCTTTGTACTCTTTTTCTTGTCTGTTTTCACTGTACCATGCACTGGTGTGTTTGACTACGTGCGGAACCGGCGCCGGCCTGCTTCTACCTGCCGAGGGGACTCAGCGCTGGCCAACGCACTCCAACGCTACTATAAGCCTACTAAGACAACAGAAAAGAACAGAAAACAGCCAAAAACAAGCATGCTTGTTCTCTACTCCTGGCCATTTCTACTCTAATTTTCCTTTCCAACATTTTCTTGCATCGGTAAAAGCAAAACACAACTATGCATATAATACCCAGCAGCAACACTCCAAGTGTAAGAGCTTCTCTCGCTACTCCCATGGAATTATCTGTTGTTTGGCCACCACTGTTACCTGCTTGGGCTATGATAATCTCCTCCTTCGATTGCCCTTTTCCCATTTTGACTCCTATTAATATTCCTTGGGCTTCACCATGTTTTTCGGTAAGTGATATATGTTTTTCGGTAGGTAATATATGTTTTTCGGCAGGATCGCCATGTAATATATCAATCCCAATTGATGTACTATACTTCCCCCGTATACACTGCTCCAACTGGGGCTTACTGGAGCTCCGAGTAAAACCACTTCATACTCGTAACGGGATGTATATTGATCTTTTAATACAAACTACAGATCTATCTTATATCTAATCCATATCCTATTGACCTACTTAGCACATCACTCAGTTTATAAACACTTTTACCTAAACATATACATACTTATTTTCCCATATCTCACGTACCGACTGGTAACCTTTTTTTCAAAGTGGAACAATACCATATACTGGGTATTACCAGTTCCCTTTATATTGCTAAACTACAACATAACCCTTAATCTATTATAACTATACAGTATACATATATACATATCACACAACAGAAAACAAGCACAGAACAGCTGAAAACAAAAGAAAATAACTAAGTAAATAAAACAGAAAACATCCAAACGCAATATAAAACAAAAAACAACCAAGTACAACGGAATAAAACAGAAAAAACACATAACAGCTCAAAACAACAGAAAACGAGCATAAAATAGCTGGAACCAACAGAAAACATGCAAACACAACTGAAAACAACCGAATACAACAAAAAAGAACACATAGCAGCTCAAAACAACAGACAACAAACAGAAAATAGCTGGAAACAACAGAGAACGACTAAATACAACAGAAAACATCCAAACACAACAGAAAACAATCACATACAACCGATTAAAACAGAAAAGGACATAAAACAGAAGAAAACAAGCAGATAACAGCTGAAAACAACAAAAAACGACCAAATACAACCGAATACAACAGAAAACAAACAAAAACATTAGAAAACAAACAAAAACAATTGAATCAGGGTGAAAAGAATTTGAAATTAATTTATTATGTTGAGGGTGAAATTTCGCAATATATGTTTTTGCTGTAGCGACTGGTACAGTATGGAACAAGGGTACCTGCCCAACCAATCGCCCAGAAAAAATGCCAATAAATATAGTTGCCATTCAGTACTTTATTCTTTATTATTTAATATTTTTAGCTCGCTCTCACTGAAGAGCGCTTATGCAGAGCTTCTGTTTGTCCGTCCGTCCGTCTGTCCCTATCCAAGAGGTAGCCAAAATTACAGGTGCTAGATAAAAACTAAAAACAGATTCGGAATCAGCATGCAAAAAGTAGTCCGGCAAAAATCCAATTTCGTCAATATCGCTTCCGGTTTAAAAAAAATTGAATTTACCCAAGTAAATTCTTTCCTACTTTTTTAATATCGGTTCTGTGGCGTCGGCAAAAAAGGGTCATGGTATAAAACTTCTACTGCTCCTACATAAACTTCATCCATCAAATCTGCTCTTTTCTAAAAATCTCAAATATAAATGGCAGCAATTTTATAATGCTTTGAATGAATGTAAAAGTTCTCATTTCCTCTACCAGAAAGATGTCTCTGCACATTAATCTCTATAAAGTTCAAGGTCAACAGGCCGTTCTTAATCTACCCTTTTCAAGCAGTGTGTGTTTAGACTTTGCCTTTACAGTTGCGGAGATATACAACAAATTAGAACAATTGGGAAAATTGAAGATCCCCACTGTATCTTCCAGCGAGCATTCCACATAAACACATCCTTCTCCATCTATTACATTATCAGACTTTCTACAATAAAGTAGATAATGCGTTTCTGATTATCGAGCACATCGACTGCTACATTATGATTAGCTGTGATTGCTTCGCCCGCAGCAACGCAATCCGTGTATCTTCCTGATCCTTCACAATATCGAGCCGATGCCGACACAAACCAATATCGAGAGAAAGCGCTCTCGACGCATTTGATGTAAAACCGCAGAAGTTCTATTCCGATCATTGAACACAGCATCGCCTTTCCTATACAGTATACTATACATATAAATTACGTAACTGCCTCTTTCTCTTCTTCTCTAGTAGCTGTAGAATCATGAATCGTCATCTCAGAGTAACAGCTGAACACAGAGGTAGTAAACAACTAATTCTAATAGGCCAACATCTTTTCTTACGTTGTCATATTGACCACCAGATACGGCAATCATAATTGTTTACTATCGTCTGAATTGTATAGTATCCAGAAACATTCCATTCTACGATAAAAAAGACGGTATTTTAATGTTTCAGGAATGATTACAGCAAAATCAATAGATATGTTGATCCCTACTGCGTTACTGCATGTTTCTTCATCATAAACGCAAATTCTGTCTTACATAAATTTTGAGGAGCTGGCAACGCCTATGTAATTTTCCTGCGATTTGTTTGCGGTAAACTCCGACTGTCAAACGTTTGTTTTGGTTGTGCGTCTTTTATGCTTGGTCAGTAAAACCGAATTCGCTATTTGTTGGTAACTGTAGTGAAGCTTTACGGACTTGCTGTGCTATATTCGAGTGTAGTTGAACAGTTTTTCGAGATGGGACAGTGCAGAGCAGTGTTTGTAACATGGATTGCATTCGAAGAATTTTCAGGTTAGTTGGCAATGTTTGGGGGCTGAAGTGTCAAAAGATGATGGCTTTGAGCACGCCATGCTGAAGGGGTTTGTTTACTACCTCTATGTTCAGTTGTTACTCTGAGATCGTCATACTAATACTGTTTTCAAGTTATCACTGTGAGCTCGTAAAATGCATTAAGCCGGAGCTAGAGTATTGCCGACACGAATATTATCAATAGTTTTGAGAACTGTCAGTTCAGTGGCGCTCTTGATACTCATATCCAGCAAATGTTTCGTCGTATCTACCCAGAGTGTAGGGGAACGGCCACGGCGCCGCCCACTCGGGGCATGACCCTGAACTACAAGTTTCTCCATATTATCGCTTCTGTGAATATGTCCGAAGAATGTAAGCATTCTCGTCGACACAATGGAGGATAGTCTCTTTGGATTACCGAGCTCATCCAGTATGGAAACATCAGTTCGATGGGCGGTATAAGGGACTCTCAGCATTATCCTCCACGTCCACATTTCAAAAGCATCCATGCGAGTTCGATCTGCCTTTTTAACAGTCCAAGTTTCAAATAGTAAACAGAAAATGTGAACTATGATGTAGAGGAAGGTTAGCCAAAACAGAATAGTCTGGCAAAACGAGATACCGGCAAATTGCTGGTTATAATCCATGTGAATAAATTATGTTCAGATGTCACAGGTGGTTATTCTAATTGACTACAACTTACAAGTGACAATTTCAAAAAGGAATGTTATGTTAGGATTACCGATTAGGCAGACAGACAAATAGACATCAAGTAACAGACAAAGCGATAAACCGATGTAAATGAGCAGCATGTGATATATCACAAAAAAAATTTATAAAACATTAAAAGAAAATCGCAAAATCCACATTTTTCGAAACCACGGTACTACACCAGCTTATTAACATGGGAAGCATACCAGTAACATAGTCAATTGACTAGTATCATGAATTTTTTTATGGCTGTATATGGTAGAGTATGGCATAAAGAACCTTCTCATATTTTTCCGCGATTTTTTTGGGCACGGGAAAGTCGAGAAAATGAGGAAAAAATTTGAATTTTTCTAGTCGCGTGACGTCACGGGACTATAGGGGAACAGCCAATCGGAAGACGGGTATGTATGCCCTGTTGCCGTTCTAACTTAACACATTGTTGGACACTCTGCTGAGCGGGAGGCTTCGTAATATGGCACCTCAAAACATTCCCAATTTTTTGCGGTTATAACATGATTTGCGTTATCAATATATTTTTTTTTCATTTTTGAGGTTTTTGGTGACAAAAAAAAAGACAGCTATATCCGTCGTGTCATATCACAGCAGACTTTATATTCTAGAATGGCAACCTCGACTATAGCCGTCTGATCAGTGTAATCGTAAAACACATCTTGTGGGAAGAAAAGTACAATTTTCGAGACAAAAGCTAGAACAAAAACGTTTTATTGTATCAAATTTATAAACAAAAACGCATCTCTCAGAATATAGACCGTATAAAAACAAAAAATCAAATTTATTAGCAAACAGATGTATCCCTGAATAAAACAGAATTAAGGCACAAATTTATGTTTGACGCCACTCTTCAAAGCAGTCTGGACATAAAGCAGGTTTATTTTCACAACTCTTGCATCTATAGCTAGTTTCTTTGCGTTTTCCAGACTTGAAACATTGTTTGCATCTAAGAAAATATGATTTTATTTTATGATCCTCTGGTAGGGGCAGCTTCTCTGGAAAATGTCTCACACGTGCTTCGAGCTTTGTATTGATATGAAACAATATTTTCTATATGTACCTACCTATAATAGGTGGACGACGAATATCTGTTTGGGATGAAAATATCTGGTTACATACCTCCCATCAGTACTGAAAACATGAAAATCAAACAAAAACACACTTGCAATATGGCAGCTATACACGTTACACATTGGAGGTTATGGTTGGTTATAGCCATCGTGCCGTTTTACCATGCACCTTAAAAGATGAATAGTTGGGATAGCGTATAGTGGGTTAGAATTTGGCAATTTCAGAAATGACGAGCTTCACATTACGGTACTAACATTGCTTAACAGGGCAAGTACACAGGAAAAAATAATTACATAACTTTACGTTGGTAATTTGTAACCAACGTAAAGTTATGTAATTTCACAGTTGTTCTGATGTAAAGACATTTTACATAATATGTAATGTATTTTTTTTACATAATGTATTCTGTGATTCTCCAGTACTTGTTCTGTGTTGGAATACATAATAAGTTATGGAAAAGCTATGCATTCTTTGTCGTTTTCCATAACATATTATGTGGTTGTTGTTACATAATATGTTGTGTTTCGTGCATAATTTTTATTGCTATTGTACATAGTTTATTATGGAATTTATTATACAGGATGTGCCACTTACGTATGAATGCAGGTTCATATTTTGGGCATTGCTGAAGGGATTTTTCAATATTTTTGTTCGAAATTATATACAATATTGAAAAATCAGATCAGGGATGCTCGGGATATAAACCCACACTTATATGCAAGTAGGATACCCTGAATAATAAATTCCATAATAAACTATATACAATAACAATAAAAATTATGCAATGTAACATCATATAATAACGATGACTCAAATGTAGTAAATGATGTTATGTGGTTAATAATCGTACCTCGTCATGTATAGTAATTGAAATATGTTCCTTATGTGAAAGTTTATTATATATGTGGAGTCCTATAGAGGTTTGTCTTTCAAAAAACGCAATTTAGGCGACAATTCAAGTAATTGGTGGATATCATAAGTATTTAATGATTATGAGTCAAGAAATATATTGAAATGGTCTTAAAAGCTTTAAATTCAAATATAACTTTAAGGGGTGCTTATACCCTTCAACGAAATGAGTATTTAAACAATTAAGATTTACACCTTTGAGTTACAAAAAATATAGATATACACCTAAATAATTATAATTGCATAACTCGGTACAACAATAATACCTTCAAATAAACTTTGCTGGCATGCTTCTTAAATGGGGCAGTCTTCATACATAGATAGTTACTGGATGTGCGATGTATTGACGGTGATATAAATACAAATTAATACATGTAAGATACTCTGATACTGCTTTATTTGTAGGTACAGTTTCAAAAACCAAAAATTATAATTTCTATAAAAAAATCTTAATTTAGGTACCCACATTTTGATGAACCAAAAATTAAAATTTATATAAAAAAATCTTCATATGATATGATGGATATGTATTATTGAAAATTCACTGTTTGAAATTGCTGACTAAGTCCAACACTTTCCTTTTACATGCAGCCACTTTTTTGTTTTTCAGCCAGCGTCAGCAAGCTTAAATGCTTCAATAAATGATTCGTAGAGGTCAATCAAATGTTTTTCCACAAAAAGATAGAATCTTGTTTTGCCATTTGTTTCTGTTAAATCTGTAAAATAAAGCACATTGTAAGAGCAATGTAAATAAACATGTAAAAGAAGTGCGATAAGATATAACAGAATCGCTCTATTATACAACATAATTGTAAAATGGGACAGATTACTTTTCGCACTATTAAAAATAAGGATTTGGACTGTAGATATATTAGAATTCAGTCAAAACATTTCTGTAAATTCTCTAGATTTGAACGTTTACGTAGGACATTTTATCCCAACTTATCCTAACCTTAGTGCCAATAGCAAGCAGCATTATGTTGCGTTCGTTTTACATCAAGTGGCACATTCCATTCCGTGATATTTTTACATCAGTAAATTATTTAAACGGCATTCTGTTACATTTCATTGCAGGCAAATAAATTGTACGCCTTGCCAGTTCCTATGGACATACTGGTGGCTGTCAGTGTATGGCATTTGAACTGGCAAGTACAGCAAATAAACATGATGCTAATAAGCTTACCTTCAGAAACACAACCTTCGTCCTTCACAAATACACAATTACACTCCTATAAATCACCAAAACAGCAAAAGGTGGGTGGCGTCTGTTGTACGTTCTTTACGCGAAACTTGAGGTTTTAGGTTATGTGTTCATAACCTATGAATAGATGGCGCGCTTAGACGGCACGAAGGCGCTTCCATAATATGTTATGTGATTTCACATAATCTATTATGCGATTCACAGTGTTTGTGTGAATTTAAAGTGGACAGTTAATAGTACATTGTAACTTTATTTTTATTACATGTTTTCTAATGTAAAAATAGTTGTCTACATATTAAAACACAGTATTATGTAAAAGCACATGATAAATAGTGTAATATCATGAAAAACATGATATATTATGCAAAGTTTACGTAATACAGAATGTGATTTTACCCCCATTTTTTGCAGTGTATACCGACATTCTGATAACAAGCAGATAACTTTTTGACTGATATAGCCGTCGTGGCGTTATCACGATCACTCCCCGCAGACGGCTATAGCCGTTGTGTCCAACAACGTGTTAAGTCCCAATATTCAATGCATTCCATTGTCTGATCCTCTCTAGAATGGCATATGACTACATTTCGTCCACTCAGTTTGCTTTCCTTTGCTGCCACCAATTGTGATAACAAGGTAGAGTAGACGTTGTTCAATAAATCACGCTGTTTATTTATTATACGTATTATTACCTGTCCAAAAGTAGTTTGGTAACTGCTGTATAACAGAGAAAAGTACGTTAAAGTATGCCTTATCCTAGCTGCAAACATCCAGTCCAGGCAGTACTTGGTTCTTGATTTACCAGAATGCCCATAATAAACCATGCTCGCGGATGGTTCCGGCGGCGCACAGCGCGGCTTGGCGGGGTCTTTGACCAGCTCCATCCTTCTTCTGGTATCCCCCCTTATGCTTTTCCCCCCTCCCCCTGCTGTCGTCCTCCCCTCGCCGGTACTACTATACAACAGCGCCATAGGCGGAACCGTGAATCGAGATTTTTTCCCATCAGCGTTGTGCATCTCTTCTCGGATTTTTGATGGGTTTCCATGCAGTGGCGTAGCTAAGAGGCAGGGTCTAATAGCAGGGTTTGCTTTTACTTCCCACACCGATAGGTGAGGAGAGTATTGTGATCGCGAACATTTTCGGTTTTGGGGCGTTTCATGACGTCTACATCACTAAAAACCACGTCACTCATTTCCGTCGGTCTGTCTGTCTGTCTGGTGGCGTTTTTCTAACGTCGTAATCTCAGTAACCGCTGCATGCATTGTGATGAAATTTGGGTAGCGATATGTTGTGGGATCGTAGTAAGTAATGCTCCTACAATTTTGTAAATTGTTTTACGGAGGGCGGAGTAATTAGCAAAAAACAAAAAATTTCAAATATTCGTCAGACTTCGTTTTCAGGCTTTTCAGGGGTCCCTGATCATTTTCTACTTTTTTTCGTGAGGGTGAATTTGGGGTGGTTGGGAGGTGGGGGGTTTTAAAACTGAAAATTTTGTTGTATTCATAACGGGCTGTCAATTGACCTGTGAATGAAAAACCTAGTGACATGACCCTTTTTTAGGTCCATCCGAACATTGCCTTGCCTAGTACAGAAACCAAGGGACTTAGAATTTGTGATGTATACATACGAGTATTGTTTCAGGTCGTTCTATATTGCGTAATGCGAAAATTATTAAATTGATTTTAATAAAATTTTGACATAGCGTATGTTTTTGAAAAATCGTGTCAGTGGCGGCGCAGCAATAATGAAAAAAAAAACAAAAAATATAAAAGAGCTCTACCTTATAAGGAGGGAGACGCAAGAAACTTTTTACGAGAGTTTTTGTGTTGGACGTTTTTTTTCGGGAGGGTGGGCGATGATTTGGTTGCAAGGGATTTCAGACTATAGCTTCATACAATGGAAAACAATAAAACGGTATCATTATTATGTGTGGGGGGAAGTACTGAGTGAATCAACTTGACTCTATTTTTTATTAGAATATATTGATCGAAAAAGCTCTACGTTGAAGGACTTGAAATATTACGGAGTGTTTCTCATTTTGCGCTTTTCGCGTACAAAACCTAAGACCCCGTAAGCAAATCGCTCATTAAATGTACCCTATTCAAATTTATTTTATTATTATTATTTATTTAATCAGCTATACTTGAATTAATTGGTTAGTTTTATATATTTTTTAAATTTATTTTATTTTTTAGCTTTTTTATATTTATTTATACAACGTGTCTCAGGACGAATCTCGCAAGCTCTGGCACGATTTCAGGTACCGACTTATGCTATAATATGTTTAAATTATACGTTTATTCTTAATAACAAAAAAGTTGAAAAGCCGTTAATTAGATCGCGAAATGGTTAATGTGTGGCCGCCCTTATCATATTTGTACGTCAGCTGAGGTAAACAATCGACAAAAAGTTTAAAAAAGACGTAGCAAAACCGTACTAAACGACCTTCGCTCCTTTTTTGCTGTAAAATCGAAATTGTTTTACTCAAAAGTTAAAGCGAAATAAGGTGGGCCACACACGTTTCAGTCATCTTTACTGCAAAAGCTCAAACGATGATTTCCCTGTAACATACGCGAATTTAATAATAATTCCTTTTGATATCGGCTTCACGTTCCGAAACCTAAGTACGATTTCTTTTTCCGGGATTCGTTCTGGGACACGAAAAACAGAGATTTTATGATTAACTTTTTAAATTATAATTTTTGCAATGTTTCATTATCCTAAATACCCACAAGCAAAACATCAATTTTTAATTGATTTCTAACAACAATCAACCATTTATTTGAAAAAAAAGCTGGATTTAATAAAAGGCGGGATAAAAAGTGAATTAGAACGAAAATTGTGTAATTGTGTCACTCAAAACTGCATATTTGGCCATGGGTTTTTTTATTGTTTTTGATAAATTTGACAGACGTTTGCTGTATTTAGCAAGTCGTTTATAAGTTTTGCTGCGTTTATTTGAGCTAAAAATACCCGTGACTGCTATGATTGCGTTGATTCAAGACGGAAGAAGTGAGCAATATGTTGCCCAACGATATCATCCCCATACCAGCGATCACCCTAGCTTTCAACCATATTTTTGTTATTAATATCTCACTCCAGCAGCAGTTATACAGTTGGAGGAGCCAAGACCTTGCCAGTGGTCCTAGGTGTTGTAGGAATTCGTTGACTATATGATCTGGACCAGACCAGGGGCCTTCCTAGGATTAAGTGCATTTTTGGCCAATTCTAGCTCTCCTAGAGAGAAATAAGGTTCCTCTTGACCGTTCTCCAATGTTTAGACTCTTTTGTAAGGAGTGGTCATTGTGAAGTAGTTCAAAGTTTTGTGTACCTCGGTTCTTTGATCGACAATTCGGGTAGCAGTGAAAATGAGTTTCGACGGCGCATTCAACAGGCACGTATGGCCATGACAAAGCTTATGAAAATGTGGCGTGATCATAACTTCACTAAGGGCTGGTTTCTCAATGTCCAGTTAAAGTGTTAGATAGGTATTTGCCAGATAGCGTTGCTATTGGATACAACTGTCAGATAAGATTTACGTGACTTCGTAAGTTTAGCCTTCAATTGTTTAAACAATTTATCTAACAGTTGCTGTTATCTTGCAGATAAATATTTAACTGGACATTGAGAAACCGGTCCTAAAGCTACCAAAACGTCGCTGGTTCAGTCCAGCTCGCATAGATGCTTTTGAAATGTGGACGTGGAGGAGAATGCTGAGAGTCCCTCATACCGCCCATCGAACTAACGTTCCCATACTGGATGAGCTCGGCAATCCAAAGAGACTATCCTCCATTGTGTCGACGAGAATGCTTACATTCTTCGGACATATACACAGAAGCGATAATATGGAGAAACTTGTAGATCAGGGTCACGCCCCGAGTGGGTGGCGCCGTGGCTGGTCCCCACACGCTGGGTGGATACGACGAATCAGCTGCGCTGGATATGAGTATCAAGAGCGCCACTGAACTGACAGTAAATCGCGAACGATGGCGAGCTACAGTTCTAAAAACTATTGATAATATTCGTGTCGACAATACTCTAGCTCCGGCTTAATGCATTTTACGAGCTCACAGCATGTCTGTTAAGACATTGTCACTTCAAGAGAAGTTGGTGGGTATTTTGGTTAGCAGTTTCAGTAACACTGTCTTTAGCGCCTGCTGGGTGGTTGGAAAGTTTTTTGTTGAGGTTTCAAGCTTTTACATATTATATCATTTTCAAAAAGCTTTTCACACATCTTGTTTTCTATCACTGTTTCCTGTGTGTCCAAAATTTTAAAACTAAGGAGACGTGAATGTCACAGACTTTTAAAGCAACATCACTTTTCCATCAGCAACAGCCGACGTGCTTGTAAGACTGCATCGTCATTATTCCAATAAAATTGTGTCTACCAACAAATATAAATCGATCTTGGGTTGAACATAAAAACCAGTACCTACTAATCTAAATAAGCTGAATTCTTTGCCCCCCTCTCTGAAGACTCATCCCAAATTACAGCGATCCGTCAGGTTGATTCGACTGCTATAAAAAAACAGTGAAATTGTTTTGAGGCGCTCTTTACTCCAGTCGGATTAGGGCCGTTCATACAAGAAACCAAAAATCCTGTATCGCTTATAGCCCTATAAAATTAAGTCGAGAAAAAAACCGGATTCTGGAATTAATCCCAAGCAGGCTGCAAAAAGTCTTAATACATTTATTGGGTCCCACACTAATCTGACTTTGGACCACCGCAGGTGGTGAGTGACAGCCCAAAAACTGTCAAATGTTTGCTCATTTTTTTGTTTTACTTCCCACACCGATAGGTGAGAGGAGTATTGCGATCGCGAAAATTTTCGATTTTGAGATAATACGCTTTTTGGGCGTTTTTTGATGGCTACATAACGAAAATCCACGCCACACATTTCCGTCGATGTGTCTGTCTGTCTGTCTGTCTGTCGGACTGTCAGTCTGTCTGTCGCTTTTTCCTAGCCTCGTAATCTCAGCAACCGCTGCATGGATTGTGATGAATTTGGGCAGCGATATGCTGTGGGGTCGTAGTAGGTAATGTTTCTATAATTTTGAAAATCGGTGCATGGGCGGCGACGTAATTAGCAAAAACAAAAAAAATTAAATATTGCTTAAACTTCGTTTTTAGGCGTTTTAGGGGTTCCTGATGATTTTCTGGGGTGGTTGGGGGGTGGGGGGTTGTAAAATTGAAAAATTTGTTGCTTTATAGACTGTCCACTGACCTATGGAGGAAGTCCTAGCAACATAAATAACTTTTTTAGGTCCATCCGAACATTGCCTTACCTATTACATAAACCAAAGGACTTTTTCTGGTGTAAACATACGAAAGCATTGCTTCAGATCGTTCTATATTGTGTGACGAGGAAACTATTGAATTGATTTTAATGGAATTTTGACACTATTACTACCGTAGCGAGGATGAAAAACGCGTATGGTTTTTATAAATCGTGCCAGTGGCAGCGCAGGAATAATAAAAAAACTAAAAACATAAAAACAGCTCAAACTTCGTTTTTTAGCGTTTTAGAGGTTCCTGATCATTTTCTGCATTTTTTTGGATGGGGGTGAAACTGGGGTGGAGTGTTGAAAAACTGAAAAATGTCTTGTATTCATAATAGGCTGTCCACTAACCTGTGAAGAAAGACTTAGCGACATAGATAACCTTTTTAGGTCCATCCGAACATTGCCTAGCCTATTACGGAAACTAAGCGACTTAGAATTTTCTGTATACATACGAGTATTGCTTTACGTTTTGTATTTTGTAACGTGGACACTATTACCTATCACCTATACTGGATGAGCTCGGTAATCCAAAGAGACTATCCTCCATTGTATCGACGAGAATACTTACATTCTTCGGACATATTCACAGAAGCGATAATATGGAGAAACTTGTAGTTCAGGGTCGTGCCCCGAGTGGGCGGCGCCGTGGCCGTTCCCCTACTCGCAGTTTTCAAAACTATTGATAATATTCGTGTCGGCAGTACTCTAGCTCCGCCTTAATGCATTTTACGAGTTCACAACATGTCTATTAAGACATTGCGACTATGATGTTGAGGCTTTGTGTCCATGGCCCGTTAAAAAGGAAACATTGATTTTTGCCTTAGGAGTGGTAGGTACTTTTCAAGCCACGTTATGAAATTTCCTGGACTACTCTTCCTGAGATCTCAGCATCCAACGCGATTGTACCTATATACACGTGTTTCGAGCTCTCGAATACACATCTATACAGGTAACCGGTTCCCTTGCCGGTATATAGGAGTTCATTCACACTATGTATAGGTACTACTAAGGAGATGACGTATACGATGATGGTACGACTTTTCCTGGAGGTATTTCTTAATAGACGGTAATAACAGCTTCATATGTTGTTGCGCCTATCTGTAGATAAAAGGCGCTAAATACTGAGATTTAGTTGATATGTTTTAATGATAATGACAGTTTTTATCATTGCAAAAAGAGTTAACACATTCCTTTGCCCTGATGTATGATGAATCGTAGCTAAGGTTGCAGATACCTTGGCACACTGACAGGGTTAGTCCGGTTAGTGACATATTTGATTTTAGTGGGTTTTTTGCTCTTATCACTGATATACTTCATATATCGATAGATGTTTTTTCCTACACCTTTTCGGATCTCTAAACTTTGAAAGAGTACGTCATCATCTTCCGTTTAGCTTTAGAGATCTAAATTTTAATATTATTTCGCTAATGCAATAGTGCATATAAATTATAGTTGTATATTCTGGCACATTGGGTTTCAGACAATGAAACATTGATTTGTTCTGTAATACATATTGTACATAATTAGATTTAGATATTATAGGTATTTTATTTCACTATTTTGGACATCAAAATTTTGACAATTTATCATATTATTGTAGTCACCTATTTTCCGTTTGATTGATCTTTCAAAATTCATATTACTGTTATTGACTTGAGATTTTGTAATGGGCCTATACCGTGATCTCAAATTGATCAATTTATTTACTGCGGTATTATTTTTGATGATACATAGGACCGTTTACTGTAAAAAGTCAGAAGAAAACTTGATCCAAATGAGAATAACACTAAAAAGAAAATTGTACTGTAATTTGAAATAGCCGATGATGACGTCACCTGTAGGGAACAAATGAGAAGCGTCCTTTCTCTAGGGAACCAATAAGAAGCGTCCTTTCGTGGTCCGATGACTACGAGCGGATGCTATTGTTTTGTACCAGTGAGCTCTTATTGGTTCCCTAAGGGTGACGTCACGAACTGGGCGGGAAGTGTATGGATTCAAAAAATTCAATATTTAGAGCAATTTTTTTCGGTTATAAATACGATAGAAAAATTTTGTAAAATCATTTATGGCATCAGGGTTCGTTTAAGCCAATAAACCAAAAATGTGGTATAGGCCCATTGTTGATAGGTCAACCCCGTGCATTTAATTAGTTTATAGGTAATTTTGTACGATTTCATTGCAAATAATTTTTACTTTTCTAGATTATTGTACTTAGTTATTTTCCACTTCTTATTTCACCATAGTTATTGTGATTTATTTTGAACAGCATAATTGCATCTATTGTTTTGGATCCTAGGTACATGACAGACTGTGATATCGATTATTTTACCTTGTAATAAATTGATTTTAAGAAAACCGTTACGTATTATTCTCATTCGCACACACATGATTTGCTGAAGGCCATAATTATATATAGATGGCTTCTTAAAATATTTAATACTTATAACAAACGGTATTAATTGAGTAGATTTTAATTAAATTTTGACACAGTATTACAATCGTGGTGAGGATCATCATCATAGTCACAATATCTTAACAGACATGTTGTGAACTCGTAATTTTACGAGTTTCTCTTGGGATATCTTTAAGATCTTTAATGCAGTAGTTTCCCATTTGCTTTCTGCATGTGGTGAGGATGAGAAACGCAATAATAAAAAAAACTAAAAATATAAAAAACCTCAAACTTCATTTTTAGGAGTTTTAGGGGTTCCTGATCATTTTCTACTTTTTCTTAGTGGGGGTGAAATTGGGATAGTAGGGGTAGGAGACTTGTAAAGCTGAAATCTTTGTTGTGTTTATAATGGGTTCTCTATTGACCTGTGAAGGAGAGATCTAGCGATATAATACATTTTTTTAAGCCCAGCCGAACATTTCCTTGTCTTTAATGAAGTGTCGACACAGTATTATTACCGTGGCGAGGTTGGAAAACGCATATGGTTTTTAGAAATCGTGTCAGTGGCGTCGCAGGAATAATGAAGGCTAAAAATAGCTCAAACTTCGTTTTTAGGCGATTTGGGGGTTCCTCAATGTTACGTTTCATTTAGCTAAGGCTACCTGAATAAAAATTGTATCGCTTTAGTTCCTATAGAGATGCAAGAAACTATTTGCGGTAGTTTTTGTGTTGGATCCTTTTTTGAAGGCGGGTGAGCGATGCTTTGGTTGCAAGGGGATCTCAGATTATAGCTTCATGCTATGGGAAAATAATAAATTGATATCACCGTTATGCGTGGGAATGAATGAATAAGGGCCAAAGGTTATCCAGCACAGAATGTGACTGGTGCATAGGCCACACGATGGGCCCTTTTGCGCCTCTATCCGCGCTAGTTTCTAAGACCTGCCCTTTTAGCAAAGGCAAGTACATTCTTAGGTCCTATCCATTTTATCTCTATTGGTTCCAAGGTTCTTGAGCCCAGCATAGTCTGCCTGTGATAATCCAGGGTTTCACAGCGACACAAGATGTGTGCCGAGGATTCTTCCTCTTCACCACACCACGTGCACGTTGGGTCGTTGACCACCCTTATCACGAAGAGGTGACGCCTGAAGGTGTTGTGACCCGTTAATAGGCCTACTAGCAATCTTAAGTTACTCCTATCCAGAGAGAGACAAAATCGTCCTATTCTCTCTGCAGGCCCTGCTAATAGTTCCCGAGCTTGACGGAGATGACCAGAGATGTTGTTCCATCTCAGAGAGTGTGGATTCTGGATCCACTCTCCACTTGTTTTCCTAATCAAGTTTGCAGATAGTCCTAAGGCTGGTTCCGGGCCCACAAAACTGTTGCCGGATCCTATCCTAGCCAGATGATCCGCCATACCGTTACCCTTAACCCCAGCGTGCGCGAACTGATAGGCATGGATTTCAACCCTTTGTAAGGGCCCATCCCTGATATATCTATCAACCAACCTCTCCAATGTTTTTAGTAAAAACGACGAAAGGGTAATCGGTCTAAAGTCCTTCGGACGAGTATAGCTACCTCTGCCCGGCTTAGGAATAAAAACGACCTTTGAATGCAACCAGCTCTTTTGTGTGAAGCCAGTAGCCACACAGGCGCGAGATATCCTAACTAGATATGGTAGTACCAGATCCTGTCCATGTTGTAGCATGGCTGGAATGACGCCATCCTTGCCTGGACTTTTGTATGGAGCAAAAGTATTTATTGCCCATCTTGTGCGGTAATAAGTGACGACTTCTCCTGCCATCTGACATTCCTCTCTATGAGGACGGCAAGGTGGCCTATGTGCACCTGTCTGTTGAGCAACAACCGATCCCGGAAAGTGCACACTCATCAGCAATTTAAGCGTTTCCTCCTCGTTATTGGTACTATGACCATTGGAGTCCGTCAAGGTCCCCAACTTGGACTTGGTGTCCTTGGTAAGGATCCTATGCATCCTTGCCGTCGCAGGAATATCATTTATGGACCTACAGAAGTTCCTCCAAGATTCCCTGGAGGCCCTCCTGACTTCCCTCTTATACTCCTGTAGCTTTATCCTATACTCCTCCCCTTCAGGAGTACAGGGCCTCTTTAAAAGAAGCGCAATTTGCTTGCCTACGATTTCTAACGAAGATTCCCTCTTTTTTTCCGTCAACCCTAAACGTTATATGTCTATGGTCGGACACTGACAGTTCCAAGGACACGGTCCAGTGCTTGACCGTGGGAAGTACTGAGTCAATCATCTTGACTTGGAACGTGTGGAAAGTATTGAATCAAGCTGCCTAACGCCATTTTTATTCATAGCGATGAGGATGCAGCATCAAACGGAGTCAACATGAAAATGCCATCTCTTCTGACTGACGTTTCCCGATGAGCGAATAATGGACAAATTTAATGACCTGTCCCGTGTATATCCTTCAAATGAGCAACATTTAGCTGAACGTGAGTGGCATTACAGAGCCCGCATATCGTATTTTTAATTTTTTTAGAGGATTGATTGAAGTTACTGTATAATGGCGTCCGATTGCATGCATCCTGACATGCGATTATAGATTTAAAATCATAAGATTGACATATTGCGAACTCAGATGCGTTTAAGGACTTTCGTTCACGAGAGTTCTTGGTAGATATTTTTGTTGTTTTGGTTCAATCACATATTGGTCTCTACCCTCAAAAGATCAAAACTTCGGTGCTACAACGCAACAACACCCCACGTAATTTTGAAAAATTTCATATTTCAATTAAAGGGGATGATCTATTATGTACTTTCAAAGAAGAAAAATTCGCGAAAGAAGCATTTTTTGAAAAAAAAATAGTTAAAACTCGGTATTTTCACCATACTTTCAAAACGTACCCGAACAGTACAAAACTATTTTAGAATCAAAAACCCGCATGACAGACTTCAATAGTGTCACAAAGGTGCGGCGTTGCCAGCGAGCAGCAGTTATCAGTTAATGTACTTCACGAAATTGTGCAATAGGGTACTTGCAGAGGTCGTGAAATCGCCTCGGGAGTATACATAGCGTAAAGAAAACCATATCAAGAAGCAGTAGGAGACAAAAAACATTATTTTACTGACGGCCAAAAAAATATATTTGCAAAATAAGATAAGGATATATTCAAATTTTTCCACGTGACTTAAAACAAGGGCTGACGTCACAGATATCTTATCGATATCGACAATCGATACTGCTACAGCGCAGGTCAGTGAGATTCAGCTGCAAACTAGAGACGATCTGAATTCTTTAACAATGCGACCCAACTTATTGATACTTACTAACAATTAACCCACTAGCATTTTCGTTGCAATACATTTTTATATCTGATAGGTATCACAGTTCCTCCAGTTTGTGACCGAGATTCGCAACTAATCGAAGCCCTCATTTTATTTCGGCGCATCTCATTATGAATTAATCCAAAGATAGAATCTAATTCAAGCCCATCCCTACAAAGTGAATTAGTAATCTAGCCTAACTTTTATTCTTTTGACTTTTGTACTTTTGTGTGTGACTGTGTTTTGTGGTTATACATGGCCGACTTCATGGGTTATATCTTAGACAAGGAAAGAGAGAGGACGGAACCCGCGACTGACATTTCTGATACCAAATGGCACCAAAGCGCTATTCCCAGTGGCGTAACTAATGGGATTAACGTTCTGGTTGAGCTATTTGTATAAATAATCTTTTTCAAATAAAATTTAATGAAATATTGTTATTCAGGGTTTCTATATGGCCAATTTCGCCATCCACAATTAAAACTTAAGTGACTAACATTACCGTAACCGTGATTTTCATTCGACTGCTGTTTTGTGGCCAATAATATATAAAAATTGATAATGTATATATTTTATTCAGTCAGGAACATGTTATGTTCATTTGCAGTATATGACTGATGGAAGACACGATTATACTTCTACCCAGAAAGAAAAAAACTGCTTGTAGTTTGTAGTAAATCAATTTTTTATTATTAAAGAACACATAATACCTATAGTATATTTATATTTATTGACATTATGTTTATATATAAAATACTGTCTATTACATACTGTAAACAGAAGCAGCAATAAAACATTTTTGTTATTATAGATTAGCTTACGAGATTGAGGAATTTGATGCCTTCAATCTCGGAGTCCCCATATGCAGTAAAAAAATCTACTTGCTGTTACGCTGTTACTTGCTGTTTGTAGTGTGTAATGAAGAGCAGTATTTTTAATTACTCCAACGAGGCTTTTTTATACATAACTTCTTTTTGCGACGGTGGCAATAATTAATGAAAAAGCTGGGGGGTTAAACATAAAAATTATCTCAGACATGAAATAAAGTAAGTTTTGGGCTAG
The DNA here is from genome assembly GCA_951848785.1 of Callosobruchus maculatus. NCBI lineage: Eukaryota > Metazoa > Arthropoda > Insecta > Coleoptera > Chrysomelidae > Callosobruchus > Callosobruchus maculatus. The sequence continues at coordinate 3,792,569 of CATOUR010000040.1, forward strand.
AAATACAAAGGTCCTTTAATCTTATCCAAAATCAAAACATTTACAAAATTAGAAAATGACTCCTAGATTAGCTAGTAGTAAATAAAAACGAACAATTCATTCAATATAGGTGAGGTCCTATAACTTACATAGAAATTACAACTCTATTTTATCACTTAACCCCTTGCTTCCAGTAAGTTCTAATTTATTGCAGTTATGTATTTACTTATGGGGAAGTTTGGGTGAAACTCAGTATTGTGTGCTTCAACAAAAATAATTTTTTTGTAGGAACGTGGCATTTCGCTTGCTCCTACAATTGATGGCAGTCAATATTACAATCACGAAGGTCAAAAACTACCAATATTTTACTGCCCTTTAAACAGAATCATTTTTGTTAATTGGCTCCGAACTGGATTGTCCTGTTGTGATCGAGATTTTGCAATAAATTGGATTCTGATATTTAAGTATTTTGTGCATACAGCTTTTATTAAAAAATATATATGATTTACATCATTTTCTAATACGTGCCGTTCTAAGCAGCTGAAAATAGGGGTGCCTAGAAAACTTGATATTATTTTGCTTATCAGCAAAGGTACAAAATGTTTGGTGTGAATACAATTTTCATTAACTCTCAGAAAATGTTCCGATTTCAAACATATCTTGATAACATCATTTGATGGGTAAGTCAGACCGCCGTGGCTTTTAAATTCAATTAGGGAATTGAGAAACCGATCTCTAGTACCAATCAATGCTGTGACACATGTTTCACATTTTATTGTTTTTTGTAATTGGTGCGAAACATAACCAGCAATATATTGCACAATTTGGGATGAACATTCACTTATCACAGGTGCATTCATGATGTAGTCATGATCCTTCCAAATAGTTTCTAGATCATCAGAAGGCTCATTTATGTCTATTAAACTATGGTTAGATAAACTACTATTAATTACATCTTCAGACCTTACATTTTTTGTAGAACTACTTAGAATAGGGATTTGATCTAATGGAATACAGTTACCCATACCGCCCTCTCTAATTTCTGCTCGAACCAGAAGCCTTTTGTAAGCAGCTAGAAACTGTCGAGCGGTTGGGTTATTATTCCAGCCACCTCTTGATCTAATTGACGAAAAGAATAATTCTAAATGATCTTGACTAATCTTATACAACGGAAGGTACAGTAATGTTTTTCTCTCAGAAACAAGTTCTTTGTGCAATCCTAAAGAACTTGATAATGAAATTATTAATCCAATAAACCCAGTTTTTCTGTTAGACATGATTACTTGCTCATTATTAGATAATTTCAACTTTGAAAGATAAAAAATTGCACTATTGATAAATTCCGCAGATCGATCTATATTTTTTTGACATAATGCTTTTTTATAACCTGGTGCTACTAGGGTTCTGCTGTTTAAAATATCGAAAATGCTATTTACAATTCTAATAAATTTAACTGTTGCCTGACTACCTTTAAAATCCTCAAGATTCAGCTTTTTTTCGCAATACTCAATAGCATCGGCTACTGATGCACTAAGTAACTGAACTGCAAGCCGAACCTTCATTTTTTGTTTGAAAAAAATAATATGAGCGCGACGTAACTTATTCCCTAAATGTAAGCCCTCGCTAGTTTGCAGCTTCTCTAGAAGCGCTATGTATTTCCATTGAATAAAATTGTTATCACAATCAATTAGGATTTTCTTTTCACCAAATGCATTGCGAACAAGTTTTATCATATGACATGGATCATAAAAAATATATACATTGTGATCTGTAACTCTGAAACTTGTCTGTATATTTGAAATGTTAAATAAGAATCCAAAGTTATGACACATAGCGGTATTAGATGGAGCACCATCGAATGTGATTGACATAACTTTGGCTCCCGTATCTTCAATCAGATGGATGCATTGAGATACAATTGAATGTTTTTGACTGCCATTCAAAGAATCTGTAAGATAGTAACCGACAGGTAATTTCCAAGTTCCATTGATGCAAACCAACATTATAACAAAAGCTTCTTTGGCTAAAGCATTAGAGTCATCGTTTAAATTTGTACCACAGTTCACATAACCATGGAATTTTTTTCCATCCCATTCTAAATGTTTCCGTATGGCTATTTCATCGATAATTAACGAACAAATTATTGGTCTGTCAGATGATTGAACCTTATTTCTTAAGGTATTTATTGATTCCTTGGTAAAACCAGGCTCAGCATCCACATTCTGAAACCATTTAGCAATAGTTTTGCTATGCGGGAGACAAGTGTCAAAAACATCTCTCACATAGTTGTATGCCTTTGGTGAAAAAAAATTTAATGTCAGGGCAAATTTCCTAAGTTCAGGTGAATATTGAACATTTCTCCCCATTTTTCTGTTCAATATTTCTATGTTAACCTTGCTCATATTTTGAACTAAAACTAAATTTTCTTGAGATAGTAAATTTTGTCGCTCTAATTCCTCAGCAATTATTTTTAAAGAGGCTACTTTTTTGTGTGCTCTTTTCAGTGATTGACCAAGGGCACGGATTTTTTTCGTTTTTTCCTTATTCTTATCTTTTTGCAGCAGCAGTTCTCTTCTAAGTTTCTTTTTCCGGGGAGAGTCGTCCTGTGCAGCCAGAGCTGAGGTTGATGGCGATGGTTCTGGATGAACATCACGTTCACGGGGTCTTTTTCTTTCTTTTGCCTAAAATAACAGAGCTGTATATTAGACAATGTTTGAAACATTATTTCCGAAAGAAAGACAGAACAAATTAATTTATGATTTAAGTAGATGTGAATGAGTGACTGAATCTTATAGGAAAAGTGACAGTAACATTTTGTTTTGATTTCGTATCGAGTAAACACACCTAAATATAGTTGTTTAATAATGTAACTGTAACACAAGAAATTATTACATTTTTGAGGTTAGCTGCCTTTTGATTTTCATAGCTATCAATTTTTAAATGGTTATTCAGCCATTCGTAATCGTATTTCTCCTTACTTTATTGCACTGTTTATTTTGGAAACGTCATCACTAATACTCAAATATAAAACCAAATTTGAGACCATAAATATAGAATATAGGCATAAGGCATAAGAATGATTTTAAATTAATATCACACCCAAATCATAACTCATTAATGATCCAATTATATACAATGGAGTGAAGATTTATAACAAACTTCCTCCTCACAGGTTTTAGTGAATATCCCAAAAGTTTTGTTTGTTATTATATAGCTTTGTCAATAAGAATCTTGTAAATTCTTAGACTATAAAGTATATCGATCTATCTATCTATCCATCTATCCATCTATCCAACTACCCATCTATCCATCTATCCATCTATCCATCTATCCATCTATCCATCTATCCATCTATCCATCTATCCATCTATCCATCTATCATAATCCTAGAATGTTTATTATTTTAATATTGATTAAGCGTAGACAATGTAAGCTAGGAATTATAACTTACAATTTTTGGACGTAAGTATTCCGGAAGCTCGTCAAATATGGTGGGGACTGCTCCTTTCAGAAGATATACTTTTTGATTTGTTTGATGAAGGAAATTCTGTTCAAAATGCTTAGAACAAAGCCTATCGTTGCTTGTAGGCTTCCAACCTTCGATCCTCATATTTTTGATCCATAAATCATGTCTAGGAAGATCTTTAGGAAACCTGTCGAGGAAGAAAGAAAATTAATTTTATTATTCATACAACTACAAATAAAGGCCACCCTTGAAATGCACACCTTGTATAAGGGTATTGGTATATTATATATTACAATGCAAAGTCATAATATTTCTATTCAAAATGTAAGCTATAATAGATACGCCACTGGAAAACTGATTGTATTTGAACCAAAAAATCCCTTAAAAACATAATTTTTAGACTTTACGTGCTCAAAAACATTATGATTCGCATGTTAGTGGTACATTCCAAATTATATTTCGGATACACATATATCTTTGAACTAGATATCGAGATATTTGCATGAATTTCGGATACACCAAAAAAATAAGATCATAAATTTACCTGTGAAAAGTGATTCCTGGCTCCTTCCTGCTGCTGTGGCTTTTACAACGGTAAGCTGCACACCCCACCATTACGCTCACCACAATATTTCACAATTATTGGTCTTAAAAACGTTAAATGTCGCAAAAAACACCACCTTGACACTACCGTCAGTTTTCCACAAGGACGTTAAAACAATAGGGGGACGCAGCTATTTACATTTCGCGTTGAAGCCGCATAGTCACCTTCTAAGCGCACTGCAAAGTTGCCAAACTAGGCATTTTTCTAAGTAAAACTAAGAAAACAAGCAAGCTTATGAACAAAAAATATCATATTCAATATAATAATATAATATATTTATGAACAGTGGATTGATGTAGTGATTTTTTTATATGCAAAACGTTAGGATCAAAGTCTGATTTCGCTTTTTTGCAATATGTATTTGATAGTGTGAAGAAATTTTCATATGTCAACACGGCAACGCCGCTTGGCCCTCATTGCTAGTTGCCATGGAGTTTCTGCGGTTGCCAAACTGGGCAAATTTCTAAGGAGATTTACGGTCAAATTCGCCCCAAACATCGCGTCATTAAACGAAGAGGTTATGTTGATCCACCCACGCGAAAAGGTGCGAGAAATTCTCGCTATTCCACCGGCAACCCTGTGCTGCGCATTACCGACTGAGCGGCGCATTCGGATCGTCAACGGGTGTGAATTTCAATTATATTTGAAATTCCTGAGAATCGTTAAACAGACCGTATCTTATTCGAAGTCGAATATATTTTGTGCTCGAGTATAAATTGTTCTGTTGTGAATTCCAACATTTCAAATTCTAGATAATCGTAACACAGGTAGGTATCTATTTTGTGTTTGGGTATAAATTTTTCTGGTGTGTTGAGTGTGTTTCAGTGCTCAATTACCTGATAGGCCCCAAAAACAGGCTGACGATCCGATAATAGTCATGGGTAGACGCTGCTACATATGCAAAAAATGGTATTATCGGAACCCTAACTTGACCTTTTACAGGTAAGTGTATTCATGCATTCCTCTGCAGTAAAATTGATGGTATTGTAAAACCTCTAATTTCATTCCTATGTGCTACCTGCTGGGGTACATTTGAAAATAACAGTATACAGTATATATGGGATCATCTTTCAAATAAGGTATCTATAAACAGTAAAGTTGGGCTTCATATTTTTAGAAATTACTTTAAACACCTAGATTGCTCCTATTGTCATGTAGGAATACTTTAAGCATTGACTTTAAGGTATGTTTACATTTATTGGGCTGGTACTGCATTATATAATTATATTATTTATGTCATATTATTTTACCTAGATAATTTGAGAGTGATTTCGATATCACATATTATACACAACTGTACCTACATATAAACACACCTAGCCTGAGTGTTACTTTCATATTCTTAAACACCTCATCCAGTTTGCTACTGTTGTTATAGGTATAGGAATATTTTTAATCTGTGCATGTTAAAATTTATTGGACTGGTACTGCTTTATATATATTTATGTCATACTATTTTACCTACACAACTGTATATAGCACTTACATATAAACAAACCTAGCTTGAAGTGTTACTTTCATATTTAACAAAATAAAATAAATTAAAGTACCTATCATTTTTTTGAGCTTTTTTATAATTAATAATATTTTTCAGTATTCCCAAAGATATTGTTCTAAGGAGGAAGTGGTTTGAGGCAATGGGAGTGACTGAAACAGACCTACCACAATCAAAAGAAGTCTGCGCAGAACATTTTACCAATGATGACTTTGAAACCACACTATCAGGAAAGAAGCGGTTGAAAAAGAATGTGGTGCCTACTTTGTGTACTAAGGGAGGAGATAAAGTGTAAGTAGCTATATATAAATAATAAGACTTTAACATTTGGTAGGATTTAGAATATGATATAGTAACAAAAAACATAATTTAATCAACTTAGTTACATTCTAAGAAGCATGTTTTTCTTATATCTTTGTTATGTTGGAAATAATCCAAGAAAATCCATTATATCTGTGAGCACAGTCTTTTAGTCTGATGATTCTAAATAATAGTGTCAAAGTGGATAGGCTGCTGAACTGTACACTTTATGGCTCTAATTCAGGAAAATTAATTGGAGTTATGAAATGCTACAATAATATGTCATCTAGGTGCATGTGAAACTTTTTTCAGTGTCAAGGGTACATTTGCTGAGACAAGTTGCAAAACTTGTAATGTAATGTAATTTTTCTTTGAGGTTTGAAGGAATAGCGAGTAAATAACTTGACTCACCTAGTTGATGAATTGGATACTGAGGTGTAATTGTTTTAGAGCAAAAGATAAAATAGGTACAATAGTGTTTAGCAAAAAATAATGTTAGCCCTGAATTGATAAGGTGTTGAAGGACCTTAACTGTCGTTACTCTTACTAGTTATTTTAAGATGATCTTTAGTTTTTAGCATCATATACTAAGTATAAATTATAGGCTGTTCTATTTTCAAGGGAAATATATGTATATGCAATATATTTTGTGTTACATATAAATACTCCAATGTTCTCAATCCTCAACAGTTTTTGCTCAGGAAACAGCTTTCAGAAATTTTTTTTCAGAGCATAAAGTGAGCAATTTATATTTTGAATATAATAAAATAAATAAATAAAATAATATACAAAAATAATTAATACAATTAATAATTTTTTACTGTTTAACAGTAATATCACTTATTTTGTTCCAAATTTTCATCACTAAATTATTTTAATATGTATAGTTTTTTAATCATTTCGCAAAACAGTATTTTGTGTTTCATATCACTTGTATCTCAATTTTTTGAAACTTTGTTACTCGTAAATTAATCTGACCACTGTTTATATGGGCAATATCACAAACAGACTGTTTTATCTATTGTTTTATAATGTTATAATTATATAATTTATAGTTATAATGATAATCATAATTTCAATTCTTATATAGAGACCATCCTTTGAGCCAACAAATGTAATACTGGTGCTTCTCAAGAAGCTAGTGGTATTGAACCAGCTGCAAAGATGTACTTTTTTTATTTAGTAAAAATATATAAAATATAGATTATCACCCTCATATACTGCTTTTTCAAGGAGTCTTTGCTGTGTGCCTGTATTTGCTCTGATTTGTAACTTTAGCATGAACTTAGCATCATACCAAGAATAAATTACATAGGCTGTTATTTATATATTTAATATACATACAATATATTTTTTATTAGATATATATACTTACATGTCATTCACAGATTTTGTGATAATGTTACCTAATCAATATTTTGTTCTAATTTCCAACACTAAATTATTTTACTGTGTAGTATTTTTTGAACATATTGTCTTGTTGTTCATCACTGGTATCTTTATTTTTGCAAATATTTTTACTTTTAAATTCTTCTGTCCTGTCTCCATGGTAAAAATGGATACTATCACAAATAGAATGTTTTATCTATAATTGTTTTATCAAGTCATACTTATGTAATTATATTATAATTTTATTATGATTTAATTAAATTTTTAGGTGCCACTACCCCTTGAAGGAAGCTTATTTCTTATCTGCTGCTGGTGCTTCTCAAGAAGCGATCTGTGGTGAACCAGCTCCTAAGAGGTATTTTTTTAATTATAGTTGTATTAAACATATAATTATGTAAGTTGTTAGCACAATATGGCTTTTTGAGGGTTTTTTTTTTGGTGTTACATTTTATACAACAAGAAAGTCCATTTTCCGTTACTTTGTCTTTTTGTGTGCTTTTAGTCATTCAGATTTTTGGCCTAATAATTTGATAAAAGAATAACAAGGTTCATTATTTCTGAAGTCCATGATTATTATATGATAATAAATACTACTGAGCATAAAGAGTCTTTCAGAACATGTAATATTGGGCTGGGGTATTTTTTTGTAAAAACATAAGATCATACAAAAAAATTAATGTTGAAAGACTTTCACAACTGAAGGCATCCATGCTGAACTTGAAATTTTTCAAAAATCCTTACAGAGACGCTCACTATAATAGTCATATACAGATACAATTTGACAACCACTTATTTGCTATATATACTTTGAGTTAGATAAGTTAGATAAGAAATATAAAAGTTCTACATCCACTGAGTCAGTTTTCTGCCTTGCTGTGGCAGCTGTCAAAAAACATCTTTAACAAATATAAAGTTTATGAAATTATACGTTCACTCATTATGGGATAAATCCCAGAATATATCAAATTCGTGTTTTTTAAAAATATTAATAATCTAAAATTTTATTTCAAATTCCGATGACCTACCTGTATTATTACTATAGTGTGCCATTATTTATATCACGTATTTGATGTTTAATTTTTTGCTGTGCTTCTAGGAATCCAAGGGGTTGAGTGTAAAAGCTATGTGAACTAAGTAGTACCAGTACTACCAGTAGAAGCAGTTTTATTTAGTAAATCATCATATCCGGCACATTTGCAATTTTTCGCCGTTCAACAACACTTAATAGATTCGATGATTTATACTGATATTTCTAATTATTCCCATAATACTGTACCATTGTTTATAATAATCGTTGATAATGTTGGTATACTGCAAAAAGGTGACCAAGTCAGAAAACTAGTTCCTCATAAATGGTTGTTGAAAGTAATCATAATTTAAGTAACAAATCACTCAACATGTTTTTTAGAAAACATAGAACTCATAAAAATGTTCACTGCGAGTTATAAAGAGAGCTTAAATAAATTAGACTATATTTCTGACTTGGTCACACTTTATGTTGGAAAATATATTAATACTGAATTGGTCAAAATAAACTTTAATTTTCTTGAAATAAGAAACATAAACATAATCAATCACATTTAAATCTAGAATACTGCCTTATCTACAGGGAGGGATTTATTCCAGCTGTGATAGTCAAGATGGTCACTTTTACGTGATATGTCTCACAATGTAGTGAAGCTGATCATTTTACCTGCTACTTTATTGGACATATTAGGCTTAGTCAAAACGAGCTGTTAACCAAACTGGCAAAAAATTCGAGTATTGACTTGGACAAAATCATTTATCGTCGTTTAGTACCAAAAACGTCAAATCGTCGATTTTTGACCTATCACTTTTTGCAGTACATCGACGTATGATGTATTTGATGTTGAATTTTTATATTTCTTTTTTGTTTTGTTTTTAGTGATCCAAGCAGTCGAGTGTAAGAGCTATGTAAGCTATACGCTTCCCAACATAAATCCGACTGTGACTGTGACTACTAGAAGAATATATGCTTTGTTGAATAAATCATGGTAGGATGACAAAGAATGGGGCACAAGCTAATTATGTAATTTAAATTAATATACATACGTTATATGTTGCGAAAATTAAAATGAAATTTAAAATATACATGTACATTAAAAATACTTAAATAGTTGTTTTTAAATAAGAGAAACATTTTTTATTACCATTGGTTACATGACATGTGTGTAAACGAATATTAATTTGTGTACAAATATGAATAAAATAATTGTTGCCACAGTTACTATTTTTTTATGTGAAGGCTGTCGATATACTTGCAAATTCGATAATTGGGAAGTCTGATTTTAATGGAAATTTTAAAGTTTATAGGAAAAACACATAATTGTTCACTGCCTGTCTGCTACTTTAAAAATTTATACACTTAATTTGACGTGATTTAATAAGGTAGTAACTTCCAATTTACCTACTGATTTTCGAGTCACTAATATTTTTCTTTGAAATAAGTTGTAATCATTTTCTTTGCCAAAAATAATGGTTAAACCACTGCAAACGGAGCACATGCAATGCTTAGGTACTTATGTATTTCTATCAATACAGTTTGTTACAATAAAAATTACTTCATGATAGTTTTTACTTTTGAGCATGACAGAGTATGGTTTTATCTGTAAACATGATTTAGTACTATATATTTTTTTATTATTTTAAATGGAAGTGCGACTCAAGCGTACCTAGCTAACATATTTCGGATGCTACTAATGGTTGTATGACTTATTATTAAATTATTCTTTTTCGAATTACAATGATAAATTTGATTTCTGATGTCTTTATAACCTCAAAAAATACCAAAACAGTATGTCATAAGTAAATATTCAAAGGTATAAGTACAAAACTGTACTGAGTGGTACTTTTGAAGGTACTATAGGGTTTATAATACCTTGCATTCAAAACATTTTTTTTTGTACATCAACCCCTAAAACTCATCACCTCCAAAATTTTTTTCAAATAGCACCCCATAGGTTTTCCTACATAAATGATATCCCCATTTTATTTAAAATCTTGTGGTACCTTTAATTTTATATGCAAACTTTTTTTTTCCGTAAAATCATAAGCATAAGACAAACGAAATGATGATTTGTTTGATGCCTGATATTTTTGTAACAAAAACGGATAAAAAAGAAAAGTAAGTGGGTGTTTCAAGGGTAGTGAATGACCTATCATTCCTTGCTTATGAACCATTTTTTTCTTACTTAAACCCCTGGAATCCACCCCTAGCTTGTTCTTTTAAATTTCAATCCACAATTTTGCCTGGAAAAATAAATTCATTACTTGAATTTAATTATGGTAGTGCCTTACTAAAAAGTAATTGCAGTAGGGGCATAAAAATGCCCCTACTGCAATTTATCGTTAATTTTGGCGCCCGTGTGCGGGGCACACCCTGCACACGGGGTTGGCGCGGCCCGATGTAGCCATAAAACTTTTTCACGTTTTTGCACTTAGTTTTGTTGTCACATTTTTTTTATTAGTTGATTCATGAAAATAAAAAAAATATTTTCCACACATGTGTTTTAATTAATTTATGTTTACGATTTCATGGATTAAGCGAAAATATCACGTGTCAAGGAAATTGTGGGACACCCGGTATACAGATACAATTCCACTTATCGTGATTTATTATTTTTTGTTGTGATACCCCAGAAAAATGCACTGCACTGCATTTTGACAACTTCAACAATTTCACAGAAAACAAAAGAAAGCGCAGACGTAAATATTTTGGCTTCACCATTAATACAGGATAGACTGTGACATGCTGCGTCCCCCTATTGTTTTAACGTCCTTGGTTTTCCACCAGCATTTTGACAGCTATTCATTTTCGGTATCAGCTAATCCATATAGCATCAAATGGGCGTGCGGTATCCCCTCTCTTTCCTTATCTAAGGGTTATATAATGATCAATGTCAAAATGTTAGGTTAGCACTGGCTATCGATATCGAATATCAATACTTTACATCCCATCACTATACGATATTACTGACATCAGAGGTTGTTTGCGCGGGATTTTCCGGCATTTGGAATAATTTTTGGAATATCTCTCACAGCCGATTCCAAAAAACCGAACAAGTGATTTTGTCAGTTTACTAGGCTCTAAGGAACGCGTAAATGACATAATATTTTTTCTGCAAGTACCCTATTGCAATATTTTTTTTTAGGTTAGTGACTGTAAAACATAAAAAATTCAGTCAGTGTGTTTTGCAAATTTTATTTTTTTAAATCACATAACAGACCATCCCCTTTACATTGATAAAAACATTTTCTCAAATCGCGTGGGGCGCCGTTACGCAATAGACCCAACTTATTATCGATCATTTCAGGAAAACACAGAATTTTAACATGGGTGCGACAGATTTGCGTTTTTGGATTTTAAGGGTCTAGGGTATAGCGCGCTACCTAGAGGATCCAAGAAAACACAAAATATCTTATTAGCGAGGAGATGTGGCCGCCTGTTCCCTTTCTCCAGTATCTGTGTCTAGGATGAGGGGGGATAAGTCCAAAAATCCAAAGGTAAGGTCAACAGGTCCAATGGTAAGGTCCAAAGGTCGCCATAAAAGTGAATCTCGCATTTGGAAGCTCCTGACGTTACCTTTAAACTTACAGTAATGATTCAAAAAGCAAATTGAAGGAGAAAGCTTGCGCTTTGTCACTGTGGTGGCCTTTTTGATACCGTGTTTGGTTGTTGACATTTGAAGAATGTATGATTTTGCACAGAAACAAATGTTACAACCATTGTTCGAAATGTCCTCCTTGGTGTTGCAGACATGCTGTTGCTCTTACTGGCACATGTTGCGGAGAACGACTGATCGTCGCTTTGTCATACCGTTATTCCTTTTCGATTTGAAAAGAAAGAAAAAATCAAGTGGGGTCAAGTCCGTGAACGCGGTGGCCAAGCGATTGTTCCACCGCGTCCAATCTTCAGACGCAGCTTTCAAACCTTGCATTTTGCTGCTAAATGTGTTAGTAGTGTCGCAAGCACAAACAGCATGTAATTCTGGAGGATTCAGCAACCACATGACACTCTAGAAAATATTTTTCTATGTAAGAACCGCCAAACCATATACCAACACACTCAATATTTGTTAAATATTTCCAGAAATGGACTGCTAAGACGAATACATCTGTATCAACGGTGATTATTATAATATGAGCAGATTGACTCCTTACTGCGTGAAAACTTTCTTGAATTAGTAGCTTCTAAGTGATTTGATTGGAATTCTACTACCTCACAAGTCTTCTTCTACATAGCGAGGTACAATTTATTATGAGCGTAAGCAAAAAAGCTTTACAATCATCAGGCGTACTTGTTGAATGATTGGAAATCATGATATTTTTAATGATCTGACCTTTACTCCGTAACATTGTCTCCAAAAATTTTATAGAAATGTCGTCATGTCCATCAAATATACAGGGTGTCCCAGAAGTCAATGTCAAGCCGCTACGGGGTGGTAGGATTGGTTGTAACTATCATGAGAAAAATCAGAAAAAAATCTATCCCATGTAGTTTGAAAATTATCGGCGTTTAAAGGAAACCTAGAAATTTTTTCAAATTATGACAATTTTTCGGTTATTGTGGTTAACTTTTATTATTTTTGTTCGTTTAAACTTTGGAACCGTCATCCTAAATAACATTTCTAGAAGCACAGTTAAAAATAATGACACAATTGCCCCAAGTTTTCTAGAATGAAGACTATTTATTAAACTATAAATTTATAATTTTCAAAGTTTGCCAACTTTGAAAGACCCTGCTTTAAAAAAAAATGTACTAAAGTGCCTTGGCAAGTACCATTAAAAGTTGGCGCATTTAACCAGGATTGTAAAATGGTACAATACTTGTTAGTTTTATACTAAAAAAAAACGAGTAGAAAAATAAAAATCTCAAGTAACCCGATTTTTGCTAACCCATTTCACTCAGGTCAGACGTTCTTTATTCGCACAAGCTTCTGGTAGGTTCTTAATTTTATGGCAAAATGATTTGAGAGATGGGTAATGCACATATTTGCTATGAGTGAGCAAGACAGATAGTGACGCCACTTTTAGCAAAGTCAACAAAAATAAAATAATGAAAAATGTCGACCTAGTTTAGTTTGGGTTTATTGGAATAAAAGTTAGGCAATAAATATTCAAATTGTTTACCATCAGCCTCAATACATGCCCTACATCTTCTTAAAAAAGATCTACTTATTAGCCAGGCATATCCTCGAGAGTTGATTTCCTCAACAGCTTGAGAAATTCGTTTACGCAGCTCGGCTACGCTCTCAATGGGCTTTGAATAAACCTTTTCTTTGAGAACACCCCGATAACAAAATTCCAGGGGATTTTAATCTGGGGAACGGGCTGGCCACGAGATGATGCCTGAACGTCCACCTCCACCTCCCGGATATTTTTGGTCAAGGAAACCTCTTACTTGCACTGCGTAATGCGCTGGACAGCCATCTCATGTGAAGTCGGCAAACTTTGAAAATTTTAAATTCATAGTTTAATAAATAGTCTTCATTCTAAAAAACTTGGGGCAATTGTGTCACTATTTTTGACTGTGCTTCTAGAAATGTTATTTAGGGTTATGGTTTCAAAGTTTAAATGAACAAAAATAATAAAGGTTAACCACCATAACCGAAAAATTGTTATAATTTGACCAAATTTCTAGGTTTTCTTTAAATGGCCATAATTTTCAAACTGCATGGGATAGATTTTTTTTCTGATTTTTCTCATGATAGTTACAACCAGTCCTGTCACCCCGTAGCGGCTTGACGTTGACTTCTGGGACACCCTGTATATTAGATCTTTGTACTAATGCCAGGCAAAGTAAAAAATCCAAAAAATTTTTTGAAGAATGTCTCGGGAAAATCTCCAAAAATACTGAACTTATTTAACTGACTTTTGTGAACAAGTACCATACAATTAATAATATAAACTTTAGAAGTAATTAGATGTAAGTCTTGCTGAGAGCTTGCACCACATTATTATGATTTTTTTAAACTTTAAACACACACTAAAAATTTACAAAAATAGTATTATTTTATTACAAGCATTCAAAAACACGACAAAAAGGTACCTACGTATTTACGTCAACGGAGTAAGGGCGAAGAGGGGCATGGGAAGGGAGTGGGAAGGGACCATAACATCTGACGACAAGATGCGTTTGTTAGGGTCTCAGGAGTGAGAATCCGGTCACAGTTGCCCTCACTGGAATTTTGAATATTCAGCTACCTCTTGCGCCTGCATTAAGAAGTGTCCAAAAATTTTTACAAAAATTAAACATCTCAAAGTGGAAAAATTCCATGATTTCTATTTTGCCTCGGCTACCAGCGGCAAGTTGCATTTTGTTTTAAGGTCGGCCTCCCGCAAAGGCTGAAAGCCTATGGCGCTGTAGAAGCGCTGCGAGAGGATAAGTATCGGTTCACGTTAGATTTGAAACGCTGCAGGTTGTAGCCGTTGGGAAACAAATTCCCCGGCAGCTGATTCCACAGCGTCGAAGTTCTCCAGAAGAAGGAATGCTGGAGGAGACTGGTTCGGGGAGTAAGGACCTGGACCTGGTAAGGATGAGCCCGCAGAGGTTCTCTAGTGTTCCTGGTTCGGACGGCCTGTGGTGTTATTATCTGACAGAGCTCACTCGAACATCTTCCGTGATAGGGCTTCAAAGTCAAGAATAATTTTTCAATTTTTGTTGATAACTTCACAACGACATTTGCGATTTGAATGAAATTTGGTAAACGTGTAACACCATAAAAATGCCACATTTCAATAC